>JAWZYU010000006.1:46120714-47490000 GCA_038380435.1 Ryuthela nishihirai
TTTGCTTTATTTAAAAAGATCATGTTCTTTGACCCAGGAATTAAATGTATTATCATAACCAAACCATTTAACATAATACTCTTTTTTATTATTCTTCACTCTAGTTTTCAGAATGGTTTCAACTTTATAAATGTCATCTTGCTTTTCGTATTTCACCATTTCTTGGGTGTAAAAACTACCAATTATTGGTTCTCCTTTCAGATCCTTGATCTTATAGGTTATGGGATCTGTATTCAGAACTTGAGCAATTTCAAAAATCTCTTCTGTAAAATTGGGCAGATAACCTTTTTTAAACGGTGTCTTGTACTTGGCGATTCTCACTCTGTCGCCAATTTTAAATTTTGGTGCTGTAATAGATTTAATTCTTTTACCAAACAGATTAAAATACATAATATCTTTGTTTTTCTGCAAGCTTGCCTCTTTTGGGGTCATTCTTATTGATCTGTGATAAGAAGTATTATAATTCTTAACGAGTCAAGGACATCGATCCATTTTCTAGTGTTATTAGCAGTAAAATATTTCCACATTTTTGTCTTTAGAGTCCTATTAAATCATTCCACAATTTGAGCTTTAGTCTCATTTTCTGTGGCAAACCAATGGACACCTCGTTGGTTAAACAATGCTTGAGTTTCTTTATTGATAAACTCAGTTCCCTTATCCGTTTGTAACTTGGATGGCTTACGTTGTTTAAAAATTTGTACAAATGCTTTGGTAATCTCGCTACCCGTTTTCTTTTTAATAGGTATTGCCCAGACGAATTTGCTGAAAATGTCAATCACGGTTAAAATGTAATTCGTGTGGTTATTGTGAAATTTAAATTTTTGCATGTGGATTAAATCACTCTGCCCACTGGTCGTCTACATTCGAGACATAAACCCGTCTGGTTTGGAATTTTTTATAAAGGGGTTTGTGTAACGTGTACACATCTTGTTGTTGGAGAAATCATTTTACTTCTTTTTCCGTCAATTCAATTTTGCGCATTAGATCTTTTATACCGGAAAATCCCTTTAATGGGTCATAGTAAACGGAAGAAAGCATTTTATTTCTTGCGTCCTAAACCGAACCGTTTCTTTGTTTTAATGATAGGTTTGATTATCGTTCTTGAAATCTTTCTCCTAAAGTTGGATTCTGAATTTCATCCAAATCTTGGTCGGCTTCGTGTCTCTTTTTAGTTTCTGTAGATTTGCTGTAAGAAATGTCGTGCTTTTTGCAGGCTTTGTCCACATGGTTAATACCAGGATCTCCTCGCATTAACCTTTTCTCCAGTTTCGTAAAAGATCCACAATACTGGTAACCTGGAATGTGCATTTCGGGTGGATTAAACTTTTCTTGAATCCAGCTTACTATATCACCACCTTTTACAAATTTTCCTTTCTGTTTCACAAATTTGTACTTCATTTTTCCACACGTTCGACATCTACCTCTCATCATTACTCTTTTATTCTTCGATGTGACATATTCGACGTTAACCGTTAAAGTTTTCGTTTTACACTTTACACAATACATGCTTAATTTTTATATATAAAATTTAAGTACGTGATGCTTACAAAAATAAAGTATAATGTATCACAGTTATCTAACTAGTTTAAGGCCTGGACAAAAACAAATATTGAAGAGAGCATTTGTACATAAGAATCCTATAACTTTAAGAATCGATCCACAAAAGAAAGGTAACGATACTTTGAAACTGACGAAGAGACATATCATTAAACTGAAAAATTCTAAAACGCCAGTTCGACTTCGTTGCAGTAAAACACAGCTAGGTGGATTTCTGCCGTTCTTAATACCTGCACTCGTAGCATTGGGAAAAGTAGCTGCAGTTGGAGCTGCGGGATATGCTGGTACTAAGCTTGCACAAAAAGTTCTAGGAAAGGGGTTATACATTCCTGGAAAGCAAAGAGCAGCTGGCTTATCCAAAATTAAAAGAAAGGGAAAAGGTTTGTACATTCCAGGAAAACAAATAGGTCAGGGATTTAAAAAAAGATATCGAAAAAATAATGGAAAACGAAAAAGGATTCCGTGGTGTGTACTCTATCGATTCTTTGCCAACAAAAATATTTAAGAACGAAAATGGTATAGTGAACTTTGACGTTTCCCGTGGTTCAGGAACTCATTGGGTAGCTTATTTCAATGATGCAAAGTTACGTTACGTCGAGTACTTTGATCCATTCGGTTTATCGCCACCAGAAGAAATAAAACACTGTTTACTTTCATCTTCAAAGCCGATCGTGTATAACTCTTCGCAAATTCAAGCAAATTACTCTGCAAAATGCGGTTACTATTGCATCTATTACATTAAACCTAGGAATAATAACATAAGCCCATATGATGTATTGTATCAGTTTGAAGAAACTCCTAACGATCGGAATGAATTGTTGGTAACAACTAGCATATAAGTACTACATAGTACTACACTATATTAATAAAGATGGTACTCATAAGTATCAATTCCTCTACTGTTACGGCATACAACCCCGAAGATTTGGAAATTAATTATGAAACGCCGATCACACTCAATGGTGAATACGAGATAGAACTGATCGGTAGCAATATGTGGTATTCCTGGTACAACATCAGTGATAAATATAACAATAACACTCTGAAATATTTCAATGGAAGACAATGGAATAAAATAACTTTCCCGAATGCAATGTATAATATCGAGGGATTCAAAGACGTTTTAAAAAATGTCTTTGGGGATCCTAGCCCTATACTACTAGAAAGCAACCTCCCCACATTAAGAATTGTTATTCGTTTGGCAAGAGGATATAAAATAGATTTTTCTGAAGGAAAGTTACGAGAAATACTAGGGTTCGAATCGAAAATTATTGATGCAGCAAAAAACGAAGGAAAATTCCCACCCAACATAACGAGAGCGGTCGATCGCATTCTAATTCACTGTTCTATTATCGAATCTTCCTATCTCAATAACCAGAAGAGCGACGTGTGTACAGTTTCGTGCCTCAAACACCGCCTGGCAGTTTAATCGACACACATCCATTCTTCCCCATATATTTACCGCTGAATAAAACTGATTACATTTAAAACGTTAGAATGAAAGTAACCGATCAGAACAATAAAATAATTGACTTGAACAAGGAAAACGTGACTTATATGTTACATATCAGACCCAAATAAAGATGAAGATACTGAGAAAGCGAATTAAAATATTTTATACAAATCCGTCGCCTATCGTTCGAAAAATACGAGAAAATATCCCCTAAAAGCAGAAATATTCTTAATCGGTTAATTTACGGAAATGACCTTAAAATCATAAAATCATAAAGTAAGTATAAGATGAACGTTGAAGCTACTTACTGGAATTTGTTCTAAGACTCAATAGATGATAATTCAACGACAAAATACGAGTACTTGGAATATCGAGAAACCAATGTGAATGTTAAAAATCTCGAAAAATACGAAATATTTACCAAAGATATGGACGTTTTTCTACATCCGCACAATAGTTATATACACGTCAGAAGCAAAATACTGAAATTAGATGTTTCTGATATCGGCGACAATGATGCAGTTACGATGGTCAATAACGGGTACAACATTTTTAAGAGAGCTCAATATTATATCGAAAACAGAGAATTGGAAGATATTGAATTGCCAGGAGTCACAACCACGATTCACAATTTAATTGATTTTACCGAAGACTTTTCACACAGTGCTGCCACAAGTATGATGTGGTTCAAAGATACCGCAGACATTCGAAAATGAATAAGTATTTGTACGACGGAGGCGAAGATAAACTGGACACGAATAATAAAATAAAGGATTTTGCAAAAGCATTGAAGAAAAATCCTGAATTCAATCAAGGATTCTCGGACAGATATGAAATTACAAAAAATAGTCAAAATGTAAGTTTATTCTTACCACTGAATCGGCTGTTTGGATTCTGCCGAGACGTGGGTACAGTGTTTCGCGGTGTAAAACATACCATAAAACTAGAAAAAAGTGACGACAAAGACATTATTCAGAGAGTTGGGGCTATGCTGTATAAATTTGAAATATCTTACGTATCTTGGTTTATTCCAAAAGTGGAACCATCACTACAAGTACTTGCAAAACTAGAATCTCAGTTAGCAAGCGGCAATCCAATGAAATCTTTTGGGAATCGTGGAAACTGTACAAATTTGATACTCAAATTGACTCTCATGTCAGTTCGCGGGTTATTACAACTCAAAACAAACCTGTCCATCTTTATGTCGTCTTACAAAAGTCTAACCGATTAAATAACAAACCAGAAACAATATGGTGTTTGATCACATGTTACTAGAACGGATTCAGATCAGAGTGAAGAGCAAACAGTACAAGAATTCGAGTGCAACTTTGAACCCAACACTTTAGATTATGCACGAGTTTAAAACAGCTTTTTAGCTGCAAAAAATATGGATATCGATTTGGGTACACAAGTCAGTTACAAGATTTTATGAAACTGTATCCGATATTCCATTTTGATGTCAGCAAATACGAATCACATCTATATGAATTATCAGCAACTCGTGACATCGAAATACGATTCAAATTAAATAGACCGCCAAACGAATTATATCAGGTATATTTAGCGCGCTTGGCTACTGATCTAAGGGACCTGGGTTCGAGACCCGGATAAGGCATGGTTGTATGTGTTGTTTTTCTGCTGAGGTCCTGCCATCCTCTCAGATCTTCTACTTTGGCATATAAACTGACAGGCTCCTGTCAGACCTCTGTGGCAAGCAGCTGCTTGAGGGGGTATTTATTTATTTATTATTATATTGCGTAGTTGTCTCAGAACGGAAAGCAACTTTACAAACACTAGAGGAAAAACTATTAGTTGTTGGCTAAAAACTATTTTAAATACAATCAAAATTTACATCTCTTTGCACGTTAAAAAAATATGTATGTTCCCCTTTTCTAATTGAATCTGATGAAATGTTTTCAAGAGAAAATTTCAATTAATCCGTTCAAATATTGTTGAAGATCCTAAAAATTCTGATCATTAAGATTTTTAAGGATTTTTTTTTCACTTCAGGAGACATTTTTTTCAAACTTCTATCTGGACTAGAAAAATTAACGGCCGCCCTTGAACTTTGGTTTTGGATAAACATTTCGGTTTCATAGCAAAATTATTACTTAGACTTTGCTACTGAATCTTGAACTTTGGTTTTGGATAAAAATTTCGGTATGATAGCAAAATTATTACTTGAACTTTGGTTTTGGATAAACATTTCTGTTTGATAGCAAAAATTATTACTTAGACTTTGCTACTGAATCTTGAACTTTGGTTTTGGATAAAAATTTCGTTATGATAGCAAAATTATTACTTGAACTTTGGTTTTGGATAAACATTTCTGTTTGATAGCAAAAATTATTACTTAGACTTTGCTACTGAATCTTGAACTTTGGTTTTGGATAAAAATTTCGGTATGATAGCAAAATCATTACTTGAACTTTGGATTTGGATAAACATTTCTGTTTGATAGCAAAAATTAATACTTAGATTTTGCTACTGAATCTTGAACTTTGGTTTTGGATAAAAATTTCGGTATGATAGCAAAATTATTACTTGAACTTTGATTTTGGATAAACATTTCAGTTTGATAGCAAAAATTATTACTTAGACTTTGCTACTGAATCTTGAACTTTGGTTTTGGATAAAAATTTCGGTATGATAGCAAAATTATTATTTGAACTTTGGTTTTGGATAAACATTTCTGTTTGATAGCAAAAATTATTACTTAGATTTTGCTACTGAATCTTGAACTTTGGTTTTGGATAAAAATTTCGGTATGATAGCAAAATTATTACTTGAACTTTGATTTTGATAAACATTTCAGTTTGATAGCAAAAATTATTACTTAGACTTTGCTACTGAATCTTGAACTTTGGTTTTGGATAAAAATTTCGGTATGATAGCAAAATTATTACTTGAACTTTGGTTTTGGATAAACATTTCCGTTTGATAGCAAAATTATTACTGAGACTTTGCTACTGAATCTTGAACTTTGGTTTTGGATAAAAATTTCGGTATGATAGCAAAATTATTACTTGAACTTTGGTTTTGGATAAACATTTCTGTTTGATAGCAAAAATTATTACTTAGACTTTGCTACTGAATCTTGAACTTTGGTTTTGGATAAAAATTTCGGTGTGATAGCAAAATTATTACTTGAACTTTGGTTTTGGATAAACATTTCTGTTTGATAGCAAAAATTATTACTTAGACTTTGCTACTGAATCTTGAACTTTGGTTTTGGATAAAAATTTCGGTGTGATAGCAAAATTATTACTTGAACTTTGGTTTTGGATAAACATTTCTGTTTGATATCAAACATTATTACTTAGACTTTGCTACTGAATCTTGAACTTTGGTTTTGGATAAAAATTTCGGTATGATAGCAAAATTATTACTTGAACTTTGGTTTTGGATAAACATTTCCGTTTGATAGCAAAATTATTACTTAGACTTTGCTACTGAATCTTGAACTTTGGTTTTGGATAAAAATTTCGTTATGATAGCAAAATTATTACTCGAACTTTGGTTTTGGATAAATATTTCCGTTTGATAGCAAAAGTTATTACTTAGATTTTGCTACTGAATCTTGAACTTTGGTTTTGGAAAAACATTTCGGTTTGATAGCAAAAATTATTACTTGGACTTTGGTTTTGGATAAAGATTTCCGTTTGATAGCAAAAATTATTACTTAGACTTTGCTATTGAATCTTGAACTTTGGTTTTGGATAAACATTTCGGTTTGATAGCAAAAATTATTATTACTTAGATTTTGCTACTGAATATTGAACTTTGGTTTTGGATAACCATTTCGGTTTGATAGCAAAAATTATTACTTGGACTTCGCTACTGAATCTTAAACTTTGGTTTTGGATAAACATTTCCGTTTGATAGCAAAAATTATAACTTAGACTTTGCTATTGAATCTTGAACTTTGGTTTTGGATAACATTTCGGTTTGATGGCAAAAATTATTATTACTTAGACTTTGCTGCTGAATCTTGAACTTTGGTTTTTGATAAACATTACGGTTTGATAGCAAAAATTATTGCTTGGACTTTGCTACTGAATTTTGAACTTTGGTTTTGGATAAAAATTTCGGTATGATAGCAAAATTATTACTTGAACTTTGGTTTTGGATAAACATTTCTGTTTGATAGCAAAAATTATTACTTAGACTTTGCTACTGAATCTTGAACTTTGGTTTTGGATAAAAATTTCGGTATGATAGCAAAATTATTACTTGAACTTTGGTTTTGGATAAACATTTCCGTTTGATAGCAAAATTATTACTTAGACTTTGCTACTGAATCTTGAACTTTGGTTTTGGATAAAAATTTCGTTATGATAGCAAAATTATTACTCGAACTTTGGTTTTGGATAAATATTTCCGTTTGATAGCAAAAGTTATTACTTAGATTTTGCTACTGAATCTTGAACTTTGGTTTTGGAAACACATTTCGGTTTGATAGCAAAAATTATTACTTGGACTTTGGTTTTGGATAAAGATTTCCGTTTGATAGCAAAAATTATTACTTAGACTTTGCTATTGAATATTGAACTTTGGTTTTGGATAAACATTTCGGTTTGATAGCAAAAATTATTATTACTTAGATTTTGCTACTGAATTTTGAACTTTGGTTTTGGATAACCATTTCGGTTTGATAGCAAAAATTATTACTTGGACTTCGCTACTGAATTTTAAACTTTGGTTTTGGATAAACATTTCCGTTTGATAGCAAAAATTTTAACTTAGATTTTGCTATTGAATCTTGAACTTTGGTTTTGGATAACATTTCGGTTTGATGGCAAAAACTATTATTACTTAGACTTTGCTGCTGAATCTTGAACTTTGGTTTTTGATAAACATTACGGTTTGATAGCAAAAATTATTGCTTGGACTTTGCTACTGAATTCTGAACTTTGGTTTTGGATAAAAATTTCGGTATGATAGCAAAATTATTACTTGAACTTTGGTTTTGGATAAACATTTCTGTTTGATAGCAAAAATTATTACTTAGACTTTGCTACTGAATCTTGAACTTTGGTTTTGGATAAAAATTTCGGTATGATAGCAAAATTATTACTTGAACTTTGGTTTTGGATAAACATTTCCTGTTGATAGAAAAATTATTACTTAGACTTTGCTACTGAATCTTGAACTTTGGTTTTGGATAAAAATTTCGGTATGATAGCAAAATTATTACTTGAACTTTGGTTTTGGATAAAAATTTCTGTTTGATAGCAAAAATCATTACTTAGACTTTGCTACTGAATCTTGAACTTTGGTTTCGGATAAAAATTTCGGTATGATAGCAAAATTATTACTTGAACTTTGGTTTTGGATAAACATTTCCGTTTGATAGCAAAATTATTACGTATTCTTTGCTACCGAATCTTGAACTTTGGTTTTGGATAAAAATTTCGGTATGATAGCAAAATTATTACTTGAACTTTGGATTTGGATAAACATTTCCGTTTGATAGCAAAATTATTACTTAGACTTTGCTACTGAATCTTGAATTTGGTTTTGGATAAAAATTTCGGTATTATTGCAAAATTATTACTTGAATTTTGGTTTTGGATAAGCATTTCAGTTTGATATCAAACATTATTACTTAGACTTTGCTACTGAATCTTGAACTTTGGTTTTGGATAAAAATTTCGGTATGATAGCAAAATTATTACTTGAACTTTGGTTTTGGATAAACATTTCCGTTTGATAGCAAAATTATTACTTAGACTTTGCTACTGAATCTTGAACTTTGGTTTTGGATAAAAATTTCGTTATGATAGCAAAATTATTACTCGAACTTTGGTTTTGGATAAATATTTCCGTTTGATAGCAAAAGTTATTACTTAGATTTTGCTACTGAATCTTGAACTTTGGTTTTGGAAAAACATTTCGGTTTGATAGCAAAAATTATTACTTGGACTTTTGTTTTGGATAAAGATTTCCGTTTGATAGCAAAAATTATTACTTAGACTTTGCTATTGAATCTTGAACTTTGGTTTTGGATAAACATTTCGGTTTGATAGCAAAAATTATTATTACTTAGATTTTGCTACTGAATATTGAACTTTGGTTTTGGATAACCATTTCGGTTTGATAGCAAAAATTATTACTTGGACTTCGCTACTGAATCTTAAACTTTGGTTTTGGATAAACATTTCTGTTTGATAGCAAAAATTATAACTTAGACTTTGCTATTGAATCTTGAACTTTGGTTTTGGATAACATTTCGGTTTGATGGCAAAAATTATTATTACTTAGACTTTGCTGCTGAATCTTGAACTTTGGTTTTTGATAAACATTACGGTTTGATAGCAAAAATTATTGCTTGGACTTTGCTACTGAATTTTGAACTTTGGTTTTGGATAAAAATTTCGGTATGATAGCAAAATTATTACTTGAACTTTGGTTTTGGATAAACATTTCTGTTTGATAGCAAAAATTATTACTTAGACTTTGCTACTGAATCTTGAACTTTGGTTTTGGATAAAAATTTCGGTATGATAGCAAAATTATTACTTGAACTTTGGTTTTGGATAAACATTTCCGTTTGATAGCAAAATTATTACTTAGACTTTGCTACTGAATCTTGAACTTTGGTTTTGGATAAAAATTTCGTTATGATAGCAAAATTATTACTCGAACTTTGGTTTTGGATAAATATTTCCGTTTGATAGCAAAAGTTATTACTTAGATTTTGCTACTGAATCTTGAACTTTGGTTTTGGAAAAACATTTCGGTTTGATAGCAAAAATTATTACTTGGACTTTGGTTTTGGATAAAGATTTCCGTTTGATAGCAAAAATTATTACTTAGACTTTGCTATTGAATATTGAACTTTGGTTTTGGATAAACATTTCGGTTTGATAGCAAAAATTATTATTACTTAGATTTTGCTACTGAATTTTGAACTTTGGTTTTGGATAACCATTTCGGTTTGATAGCAAAAATTATTACTTGGACTTCGCTACTGAATCTTAAACTTTGGTTTTGGATAAACATTTCCGTTTGATAGCAAAAATTTTAACTTAGACTTTGCTATTGAATCTTGAACTTTGGTTTTGGATAACATTTCGGTTTGATGGCAAAAATTATTATTACTTAGACTCTGCTGCTGAATCTTGAACTTTGGTTTTTGATAAACATTACGGTTTGATAGCAAAAATTATTGCTTGGACTTTGCTACTGAATTCTGAACTTTGGTTTTGGATAAAAATTTCGGTATGATAGCAAAATTATTACTTGAACTTTGGTTTTGGATAAACATTTCTGTTTGATAGCAAAAATTATTACTTAGACTTTGCTACTGAATCTTGAACTTTGGTTTTGGATAAAAATTTCGGTATGATAGCAAAATTATTACTTGAACTTTGGTTTTGGATAAACATTTCCGTTTGATAGCAAAATTATTACTTAGACTTTGCTACTGAATCTTGAACTTTGGTTTTGGATAAAAATTTCGGTATGATAGCAAAATTATTACTTGAACTTTGGTTTTGGATAAACATTTCCGTTTGATAGCAAAATTATTACTTAGACTTTGCTACTGAATCTTGAACTTTGGTTTTGGATAAAAATTTCGGTATGATAGCAAAATTATTACTTGAACTTTGGTTTTGGATAAACATTTCCGTTTGATAGCAAAATTATTACTTAGACTTTGCTACTGAATCTTGAACTTTGGTTTTGGATAAAAATTTCGTTATGATAGCAAAATTATTACTCGAACTTTGGTTTTGGATAAATATTTCCGTTTGATAGCAAAAGTTATTACTTAGATTTTGCTACTGAATCTTGAACTTTGGTTTTGGAAAAACATTTCGGTTTGATAGCAAAAATTATTACTTGGACTTTGGTTTTGGATAAAGATTTCCGTTTGATAGCAAAAATTATTACTTAGACTTTGCTATTGAATATTGAACTTTGGTTTTGGATAAACATTTCGGTTTGATAGCAAAAATTATTATTACTTAGATTTTGCTACTGAATTTTGAACTTTGGTTTTGGATAACCATTTCGGTTTGATAGCAAAAATTATTACTTGGACTTCGCTACTGAATCTTAAACTTTGGTTTTGGATAAACATTTCCGTTTGATAGCAAAAATTTTAACTTAGACTTTGCTATTGAATCTTGAACTTTGGTTTTGGATAACATTTCGGTTTGATGGCAAAAATTATTATTACTTAGACTTTGCTGCTGAATCTTGAACTTTGGTTTTTGATAAACATTACGGTTTGATAGCAAAAATTATTGCTTGGACTTTGCTTCTGAATTCTGAACTTTGGTTTTGGATAAAAATTTCGGTATGATAGCAAAATTATTACTTGAACTTTGGTTTTGGATAAACATTTCTGTTTGATAGCAAAAATTATTACTTAGACTTTGCTACTGAATCTTGAACTTTGGTTTTGGATAAAAATTTCGGTATGATAGCAAAATTATTACTTGAACTTTGGTTTTGGATAAACATTTCCGTTTGATAGCAAAATTATTACTTAGACTTTGCTACTGAATCTTGAACTTTGGTTTTGGATAAAAATTTCGGTATGATAGCAAAATTATTACTTGAACTTTGGTTTTGGATAAAAATTTCTGTTTGATAGCAAAAATCATTACTTAGACTTTGCTACTGAATCTTGAACTTTGGTTTCGGATAAAAATTTCGGTATGATAGCAAAATTATTACTTGAACTTTGGTTTTGGATAAACATTTCCGTTTGATAGCGAAATTATTACGTATTCTTTGCTACCGAATCTTGAACTTTGGTTTTGGATAAAAATTTCGGTATGATAGCAAAATTATTACTTGAACTTTGGATTTGGATAAACATTTCCGTTTGATAGCAAAATTATTACTTAGACTTTGCTACTGAATCTTGAATTTGGTTTTGGATAAAAATTTCGGTATGATTGCAAAATTATTACTTGAATTTTGGTTTTGGATAAGCATTTCAGTTTGATAGCAAAAATTATTACTTAGACTTTGCTACTGAATCTTGAACTTTGGTTTTGGATAAAAATTTCGGTATGATAGCAAAATTATTACTTGAACTTTGGTTTTGGATAAACATTTCTGTTTGATAGCAAAAATTATTACTTAGACTTTGCTACTGAATCTTGAACTTTGGTTTTGGATAAAAATTTCGGTATGGTAGCAAAATTATTACTTGAACTTTGGTTTCGGATAAAAATTTCGGTATGATAGCAAATTATTACTTAGACTTTGCTACTGAATCTTGAACTTTGGTTTTGGATAAAAATTTCGGTATGATTGCAAATTATTACTTGAACTTTGGTTTTGGATAAACATTTCGGTTTGATAGCAAAAATTATTACTTAGACTTTGCTACTGAATCTTGAACTTTGGTTTTGGATAAAAATTTCGGTATGATAGCAAAATTATTATTTGAACTTTGGTTTCGGATAAAAATTTCGGTATGATAGCAAATTATTACTTAGACTTTGCTACTGAATCTTAAACTTTGGTTTTGGATAAACATTTCGGTTTGATAGCAAAAATTATTACTTGGACTTTGCTATCAAACGGAATTTTTTTTTATCCAAAACCAAAGTTCAAGATTTAGTTTTGATTCTGTTGAGTGTTTAAGAAGGTCTCAAGCGATTCCAAAGCACTTTGACTTTTCCCTCCTGTATAGAGTCCCAATCTAAGGTAAGTACGATTATAAAATTTTAATATTCTTCTATGATAAGAAATTTTATTCACTTTTGGTTTTAATTTTCGATTGAGTATTTTAGAAAGGTGTCAAGCGATTCAAAGACAGTATTAGTTCCCCCTCCGGTATAGAACCCAATCTAAGATAAGTACGATTTAAAATTATTACTTGAACTATGATTAGATAAAAATTTTAATATTCTTCTATGATAAGAAATTTATTCAGTTTCGGTTGAATATTTAAGAAAGATCTCAAGCGATTCGAAGTCAGTTTGAGTTCTCCCTTCGGTATAGAGTTCGAATCTAAGGTAAGTACGATTTAAATACCTTTAATTGTAAAGCTGGAACGGGAATTATTACGTGGACTTATGTTAGATAAAGTTTTAATATTCTTGTAGCAAAATTATTACTTGAACATTGATTAGATTAAAATTTTAATATTCTTCTATGTTAAATTATCATACACTTCAAAAAGTTTCGGTTTGATAACAGAATTATTACTTTGGACTTTTATTAGGTAAATGTTTTAATATTATTGTAGCAAAATTATTACTTGAGCGTTGCTTAGATAAAAGTTTTTAATATTCTTGTAGCAAAATAATTACTTTGGACTTTGATTAAAAATTTTTTAATTTTTTTTTTTCTATGATAAGAAATTTATTCACTTTTGGATAAAACTTTTAATATTCTTCTTTAATAACAGAATTAATACTTTGGAGTTTGCTTAGAAAGTTTTGATTTTGCTGTATCCAGTGAAGTGTACGATAACTCAACAAAACACATTATTTTTTTCTCTCATACACACAATCTTCATTTCAACCTAATTCATTTAAACTAATTCACAAATTAGTTTAAACCTCATCTTCCCAAAAAAAACCTAAATTAGTTTTTCACAAGCTAAAAAACACCCCCAATTTTTTCTAATTTTCACACATATTTTTCACAAAAACCATAAGAAACATTCTTTTTCCTTCATCCCCCATAACTTTTCCCATTGATTTTCATAGAATTGTCGAGCCCCTTTTACTGTGCCAGAACTGTCATTTATGCTACTACTTAAGAGTGTATATTTGCTTTTCTATAAAAAAAATCAAAAACTACGTCAAAATGTTAAATTTATCTTACGCGTAATACGGGACTGTTTATCGCGCTGTATGAGTACTAGTCACAATTTTTTCGTCGCGTTATAGGGGAACGCGTTATACGGGATTCCACTCTATATGATTACAGTGAAAAAATTAGAAACATCATAATTATAGATTATTGAATATAAAGTAACAAATGAAATAATATTGAAACGCAAAATAGGAAAACATGGGTAAGGAACTTTTATCCTTACAAGAAGTTAATTTTTATCTTTTATGGGCTGAAGTGTCTTCCTTACAGCAGTAGTCACTCATCATTGCTGGATCCTACCTGCCTTGGTATCTCTCCTCCATGGTCAGAATATTATGGCGAAATCTTTCCCGTTGCTCGTCACTGACAGCTCCTAAGTTCTTGGGAAAGAAGTCGAGATGCGAGTGCAAGGAATGTATCTTCAACGACATTCGGCAGCCAAGATTTTCACAGTTTTTGAGAAGATCTTGAATGAGCTGACGGTAGTTTTCCTCTTTGTGATTCCCAGAAAACCTTGGACTACAGACGTGAAGGATTTCCATGCAGCGCGCTCCATCATATTCAGTTTTTCTTCGAAGACAGTATTATTCAGTAGCTTCCCGATCTGAGGACCAACAAAGATCCCTTCTTTGAGTTTGGCATCACTTAGTTTTGGAAATTTTTCCTTCAAGTGCAAAAACCCTTTACCACTTTTGTCCATAACCGTTACAAAGTTTTTCATAAACCCCAGTTTGATGTGTAGTGGAGGAAGCTGAACATCAGAGGGGTCAACTAGAACCTTATACCTCATATTACTTTTTTCAGGAATAAAAACACCACTTTTGAGCCAGCTTTTGTTTAGTAGTGTTCCTTTCTGGCACTAATGTCCCACAAACACAGAAAACATCAAAATTTTGTTAAGCCTCCTTGAAACACGAGCAAGAGAGATATGACGTTTAGGTCACCACATATTGTCCACTTAAACTGGTCTTTTTATAGCAGTGAATATTTTTTCCATGCTTTCATAAGTTTTCTTCATTCACACAGCGTGTGTCATTAGAATGGAAAGTTTTTGGTTTCCTTTAAGAAAAAGGAGAGCTTTTAAGCTGAATTTTGTCGAATCTATAAATAGACGCCATTCCTTAGGGTCATGAAATGTTCCAATTTCTTCCATCAGCCTGAAATATCTGTGCAGAAACACAAGCCATCTTATATCTCGTAATAGGCAGATAAAGCCAAATTTCTCTTTCTGAAACAAAGAAACTCTGGTACCCTTAACCAGAAGATTCCACTCTTCAAGTCTTGAACTTAAAACCTCAGCTTGTTGTTTGGAAAGTCCTAGGTCTCGAACAAAATCATTTAGTTCATTTTGCTGAATCTGATGAGGCTCGCTTAACTTTTAAGGGTGTATATAGGATCAGAATCTGTATGTGTCACAAAGTCTTCCTCTGATGAATGTAAATCGATCTCCTCCCAGTCAGTTGGAGCAGGCCGTCTATATATCTAACAGGCCCGAACGTTCTGTTTTTGACGTCACCAGCGCGGGGCTATGGAAGAGTCGTAAGCTAGAGCAAGATATTTGGTTCATCGCTTGCTTTGGGCAAAAATATATTTTAAACTTATAAATACATCGCAAAAATGGGGAAATTAATGTTCAACAAATTTTAGTCTTGATTACTGGGAAAGAAATGGAAAAAAATGCATTTTTTTTTCTGTATCATATAGAGGCTCATTCATGTCTACAATTTGCGATTATTTTTATCTCTTCTATATGAGATATAGAGATAGAGAGATAGAGAGATATAGTATCCTGTCATATAGAGGAGATAAAAAAATCGAAAATTGTAGACAAGAGCAAAATCTATTGTTTACCGCTTGCTTTCGGCAGAAAGTAATAAATACATCTCAAAAATGGTGAAATGATTATTCAACTAATGTTAGTCTTGAATATTTAGAAAGAAATGAAAAAAATGCATTTGTTCTGTAAATCCCGCCATATGGAGAAGATAAAAAAAATATCGAGAGTTAGAAGTCTTATTACAAGCAACTGATATGATGATTTGTCCCATAATAAAATAAACTTCAGAGTTTTTTTTTTATTTGCGACATATAGGACAGAGAAGAATCCTAGAAGCTACTCCTAGATTTTTACAGGCCTTCTCATACAAGGACATGCCCTACTAAGACCGAAGTCACTGCTGACCACTGCCTTAGTTAGAGCTAATACAACACACAAAGTTTGCCTTGCTGGAACAGTCGCTAGCTGCCTAACCACTATGCCAGTTAAGGTCTCATTTCTTATATTTGTATTTTTACTAAAAGAATGCAATAGAAACAAACATTTTACGGTTTTATGTAGTAATTTGTTCTTTAAAAATGCAACTGGCCAAAAAAACATTCCACATTTCTTAAGGTATTAGGTATTTAAAAATTATAAATATATATATATATCATGAATGGAAAATACTTTATATTGAAGATCAATTCAGAATCTGTTCTACAAATCACTTTGCATTGGTAATGACCAGTTTTTTCCATATAAGAAATGCAAATATTTTTGCAGTACAATTTCAAAAAGAACATTGACATAACCTTAATTTCCAAGTTCAAAGAACAAGAAATGGTAGAATTAGATTTTATGGATTATATATAGCTACTACTGGGCAAATATTAAAACTACTAAGATTACAAAAGATAAAGCAGCTTGAAAGAACTGCATAACTGAAACAAAAGTCATATTTAAATACCATACCCAATTAAAAAGGCCTTGCTTCTTGCTCAGAAATTAATTAAAATGAGTAAAATTCTCTGTCGTTAAGCAATCAAATTTTTAAGTTTATCCTTCAAGCTCTTTGCATGTCAAAATTTTTCTGAGAAAATTCAAGAGCTTTTCGGAGCAAGGACTTCCTAAAGATGGAGCGCTATCCTTGCTCCGAAAAGCTTCCATTTTTTCTCAAAAATGTTTTTAACATGCAAACAGTTTGAAGGATAAACTTAAAAATTATTTGCTCAACAGAGAATGTTGCTGCATCTAATACTATACACTATAGGGCCAATTAACAAAGAAACATGTGTAATATCACAATCAGTGGTGTATCTTAGTGAAAAGTCCAAGGCTTAAAACTGGCAATATTCAGCTTTAGGTTGAAGCATGTATGGTTGAAGCTGTGCAGTTGATGTAGCAACAGTTCTCACAATTCAATCAGATATCAGTTACTCCTCAACTAGTGATCTATAAGATCACTGGTTGATTTTAAATTGTTAGTGAAATCAAACAATGATATATGAGTATTACTGAATCATAGATGAAATTCTCAGTTGCTATACTGCATATGGAAACCATATAATCTTTCTACAATATGGTAGTAATAATATCCTTACCATATATCTTGAATATTGCTCTTTTTTAAACTCTCTCTCTCTGTGTGCATATATTATTCATACTTATGTATTTAGGTTTCACATATATTCCTTCTGAAAAATTGCTTCTAGAAATTATACAGAAATATTGATTTCGGTAACTTTTTCTCTTAGAATATAAAATATGACAGAACAAAAAGTAATATATGGTGAGCATAGTTGTATCACGAAACTATATGTGTGATATTATCAATATTACTCATCACCAAAACCAAATGAATATATTTTGCTTCACCGAGTTTATTGGTGATTTAACAAGCAAATAATATATAATAGCTTTCATATAATTTTAAAATATTACTAGGCCTAAATTTTGCACTCATTCTGTAGTTGTCACTTTTCTTATTCCTTTGCACATTGTTATGATAAGTTGAAAATTTTGGTTTGCCATGCCACTTCTCGCATTCTCCTTGCTAAATTGCATTGATCTTTTGTTCAGCTAGAATTAAAACAGCTTTCAGTGAATATCTACTTACATGTGACTGAATAAAAATTTATATGTAGCTGATATTATATATCATGTACCATGATGATCATTGTATACCACAAGCAGAAAAATTATTTTTATAGCATTTGCTTGCTACAGATATCTGATAGAGCCTGCCATTATAAGCTGTAGATCTCTCTGAGAAAAACAATGCCTTAGCAGTAATACCTGATAAAAGAAAATTCCATACACTCCCCATGGCTTACAATTTGGTAATTGTATTCCATAGCAAGGTAACTAACCACTTGGTGATTATCTTTCAAATGTCATGTGATTGCAAATTACTTATTAAATGATTAAACAAAACATGCTCATTTAAACTTGAGATTTATTATTGCTGATAATTCTCATTAAAATTGTGGTCACACTAAGAATCACGGAGAATTTTTAAATCTTAAATTTGTTTTTTGTTCCAAGTAGAGTTGTTGACCAGAAATAAAATTTATGAGAAAGAATGTATGTGAGAGATGTCATGGAAAAGAAAAATTTTCAATGATATAAGCATTTCATATCATTATCTATATCTATTTCACTAAATAAAATAGCTGAAAGATAAAACCAACTTCAATCCAGAGAATTTATAAATATATTAAGAGAAATTGAGTTACTATTCATCAAAGGTTTAACAGCAAACTAAATAAGAAACGAGTTCAAGTATATACTACTGATGGACATCTTTAATATTTTACAGCAATGTAGTAAGTTTTCTCTTGAACTCTTTGTTCTTTGAACAGGGTCATTTTTGACTTTGCAATAATTGTTCAACAGAATGTTACAAAACACATTTAATGCTTTCTCAGTAAGTTTTCTTAATGTTGACCCACAGATGCAAAAATCATCTAAATTTAAGCACTGAGATTCAAAGCCCTGCAAACATAAAGTGTTTAAAATGAAATGCTGATTTTTTTAACATATACATTTATCTTCAAATTCTTTCCTAATTATTGCTTGGAAAATTTGGAATGCTGTGATACTTAAATATACAAGAAAATGTTTTGGCCATTTCAGATCGCCTCTGCTGTTTTCAAGCAAATATTTGTACATTACATGTGAAGACTCAATCTCAAAAGCAGTTTCATACATTAAGAGATTTTAACAATTTGCACATTTTAAAGTCTTACCTAGGAATATGCTACATAGACACTGAAAGAAACCAATATCTGTTTAGTCTCATCTGTAATACATACAGCCTGAGCCTCATAAACATGTTCAAATACATCCTCAATAACATGTTCAAAATCTTTATCAATATCAGTACTCATTCTGTCACAAACAGCAATTTCAAAACAATCTCCAATAAATTCTTTTAATATAAACTCACACTTTTTAGTTGAATGTAATTTGATCAAGCCAAGAAGTTTAAGTTTCTTTTCAGATTCTAAGATTTGAATCACTCATACACTATAGTGTGCACCACTCATTTGCCGATAGCGATTGAATCTATTCTCTAAGTCAGTGGTTCTCAACCTTTTATGCTTCACGTACCCCCCTGGAAATGTGTATGTAACTGCCGTATCCCTTGTATAGATAGATAAAACTATAATTATAGTATAATAATGGGAATAAAATAAAACAAATATATATAACATATATCTAGCGACTTTTGAGCTCTCACATTGTAACCCAAAAATTTTTACCGCGTACCCCACGTTGAGAACCCCTACCCTAAGTTATCGGTTTAAAATTTTACTAAAAGTATATATTTAGGTTTGAAAACTATATAAACTTATAGGAGAATAATTTTAGCAGTGTTTCTGTGGTGTGTCTTAATGCCAAAAATATTTATTGTGTTACTTTCCAAACTGCTTAGAAGTAGAGGAACCAGGAACTACAATGGATTTCTACTTATCCAACCATGAGATGAATTTTTCAAGATACCTCAAGGCATTTTCATGGTCATTTCTTATGGGATCACGGAATAGGTCAGGGAGATTTTCCTTATTTTCACCACTTACAAATGATATCCAAAAGCTGAATGGTTCCAGAAAAACAGATTTTATGTTGAGAAACAAACTGTGAAATAACAATAGAAGTTTGATCATTAAAAAGGCAAGTGGCTAAATTAACGTTTTGTTTCTCGAAGGATGTAGGGAACAGAAATTTTCTATTTAACTTTGGTGCGAGTTTAATTACATTGCTGCTTTCAGCAGCATACAGCTTTTTGATGAGACACTTTAGACCATAGTACTAAATTTTGATCATCAAATGAAGGGAGCATAAATGATTGTTCATTATGAAGTTGCCTAAACCAGTTTTTTCGTATAGACTTCAACAAATACACTGTGTCAAACAAGAAATATATTTGATGATCCTTATTAAATGGATTAGGTATTCTAGATTTCATTTCCCCTCCTCTCATAATTTCAAACATGTTTCTATTTATACAGTTATTGTCTGATATCAGAGATATTACAGTATAACATGCATCAGTTAAAGCTTTTAGCACTTTCATTGTGATTTCATATAGTAAATTAGCTGTAAGAATTTTTACAATGCAAAGAAACTACTTCTTTGTTTTCCGAAAACTTTAACACAATCATAAAAGCTTGAATAGTTTTGGCACCTAAATTTTCATATTCAGAGATGCCTTCTATTACACCTTTTTTTAAATTTATTTAAGATTAACATATATTTCATCTAAAAGAACAATAACCACTCTTCATGTTGCTGCAGCACAGAAGCCTTTTCTCTTAAAAATTTTATATGTGAATTATGTAGGCCAGACTTTCAGTACCAAAGCCATAACAAAGTCGTTTCAAATGAGTTGGATGATGCAGAGGTAATATGCCAGATCTTCATAATCAAAAATATGCACCAGAATTAAGGAAAAGTTTTGAAAAGCCCATATCATTAACTCTGTGGAATATCTTGGGCATTTCATTGTCAGCAAATTCAGCTGGTCATAAAGAAAATTTAACATTGTTTCCTTCTCAACCCCACTATCTGAAATGCATCCTTTGCATTCAGAAATAATTCTTCTGGCAAGTTTCAATTTGTTATCCAATGGAATAGACTGAAAAATTGAAAGAATTTAAATGGCTTATTAAGATATCAAACTTACTCAATTTATTAACTTTCAGTTCTTCACCTAGAAACCCACTTAAACTGATTAATAGGTAGCAACACGCTATCATTCCAAATTTCACAAGAGGAATCAGGAAACAATTTTAAAGAAACAGTTATTTTTGGACATTGACAAAAATAATTTTACAAATTGAAATTAACTCTTCTTCATGGAAAACACGAAAACCATATAGAGTTACATCTTTATCTGCAACATCTTCTCTAAATGATGGAAAACTTGCAATACTATCACATTCCAACCATTTTTTAAGCATTACATCATCTTTTTCGTTGTTCAGTTACACGGTCAGCAGGATCTTTACGTTTGACACTAACCATTTTGGTAAAATACGATGGCTGATTGGGGAAAATATGTGGTAGGGCATCAGGTACTAACACAAGCTTTTTTCAGGCAACTTTCAAAATTTCTCCATCATTTCTTGAAAGAGAATCAAACCTTATAACTAAATTATCATTAAAGTAGTGAATGCAAACTACAGAAGATTCTGATGGGGTGAAATTATCTCTATGGACGAACTTTAGCCACTTCTCTCTCAAGGTTTAATCTTTGGGAAATTTGAAAGTTGTTATGTATTTGCTTCCTGTAGATCTATACTTTGATTTACAGACTGGGACACGACACATTCGTGACATCTATAATAAAAATTGATGAATATTAAAGTTTACTAATAAAATAAATATCCCCTCAAGCAGCTGCTTGCCACAGAGGTCTGACAGGAGCCTGTCAGTTTATATGCCATAGTAGAAGGTCTGTGAGGATGGCAGGACCTCAGCAGAAAAACAACACACACATCCATGTCTTACCCGGGGCTCGAACCCACGTCCCTTAGATCAATAGCCAAGCGTTTACAGCTAAGAAATTAAATGCTGTACGTCAGGGATGCAAAACATCTGGCGAAATTTTACAGCATATGTGCAACACCTTGTGCAATTCCTGAATAATACCCCCCCTCCTCCAAGCTTTGTTTATTTTTTTTAGAATGACCAAACAGTATTTTCTTAAGAAAAAAGAAGTTCCATGATTAACCCAAATTACATAACTGCAAAAATTTATTTACGACTTTTATGATAAAATTTTCAATGTAAAAAAACAAATTTCTTTGAATAAAGAGTTCGAGAATACGAAAATAGTAAAATGATGTGTAAAAATAGCGGTGGAATAAATTTCTTTAAAACGTTAATTTTTAAATAATAAGTAAACTTATTGTGAAATTGAATTTCTCAGAAAGTTTTTTTATGTCTTCAGACTTGATAACTTTTAAGCAAAAAAACCAAACAATAAATATTGAAGGTTAAATCTCAATAAATGTATTCTAAATTCTTAATCACCGATTTTGTCGTTTAAAATATCACAACTAGATGGCGCCACTACATGTTTCATTAAGTTTTTTTAAAGTATAGCCTGTATTTGCTAAAATAAGCTTTTGATGAAAAAGTGTTACTGAAGATAATTTAGAGATGCAATGAAATCTATCTAAATCTCGAATTTCAGTAATATTTGTTTCATATTTCTAGAGTTACGGAAGCTGAAATATTCAACAGCAAAAATATTTGATTCCAAAGATAAATTCTAATACTTAAAACCGAAAGCACTAACCCTTTTATTAAATTTTAATAGATGTTATAAGCAGAGTTTCAGGAAAATGTGTAACCGATTATTTCAGTTTCGGTCAATTCCGAATTTTGTGAAATGCAAGAATTGCTGCTTGAGTTTTGCTATTCCTGTATAACTAGAGTTATTGAACAACACTCTTATAAAAAAAACCCAAAAGATTCTTAATACGTAACTCTTAAATAAGTGGTCGATGCATGTGCTAAAAAAAGTGGCACAGATTTTAAGTGAACGATGACTAAATTACTGAATTACCAAAAAAATTACAATAAGAACACATTCTTTCACTTCAGCTCTATATAACCAAATTTCAAATATCCTCCCAGAGAAGTACCGCCGAGTTAACAATAATCCTAACCTCACTCTTTCATTGAATATTTTAAAATTTTTTGTCATCTTCAGACTTGACAACTTTTAAGCAAAAAAACCAAACAATATTTTTCACCCACCTAAATTTCTCATCTGTCACCCACAAACACACGCACCAATTTTAAGAAAACGCCACTATTTTTCTAAATACCCTTTTTCACAGAAAGAGTAAAATTTCCTTTTCCTGAAACTATTATTATTACCAATAATTTCAGTTTTCTTCAACCAATATTTTTTCATACACACATACTGATTTTTTTTCTCACAACACACAACACGCTGATTTTTTTTTCGCTCTATCACACAAACCTCAATTTTATCACAATTTTCATTGCAACGGAAATGAAGTTCATTCCTTTAGATCAGTTGGGAGAAATTCTTCGACTTCTGATCAACGGTTTGATAACGAATGTTCACTCTTTAACAGAAATCTGCGGAGATCACTTACAAGATTTTCGAAGAATTACATTGAGTGTAGCTTTAACGTATACACTGTGAGAAAATATTCTAGATCTTTTTTCAGAATTAAAGTATGCATTCTTAGAGATAATTAGTGCTATGTCATTAAACTGTAGGGACTCTAGATCTCTCTGGTCTGTTATTGAAAAGTTTAAGAGAAAGTCCCTTTTTTAATATTAATATTCCTCTTGAAACATGGTTTGATTTTTACCGTGGTGTTTCCGCCATGCGCCTGGAAACGTAATTCTATGCCGTCCTGATTTCTTGTTTTTCGATCGTTTTTTTTAACTTCTTGCAATATTCGGGATCCTGTTTTTGGATGCGGATATTTCGATTGATGAGTTAACACTGGCAATTAATAAACTGAGTTCTAGAAAGTCACCTGGTGCTAATTTAATTAGACGCGAATTTTTTAAATGTTTATCTGTGGTTTCTCATACTATAAATATGCATGTGTTTAATAAGATACTTAGAACCGCTGCTATTTTGCTAGCTGGATTAAAATTTTGAATTTTGCTCTTTATACGAAGAGCGACCCTCTGTTACTTGTTAATTATAGGCCTATCTTCCTTATTTCTGTACTTGGTAAGTTGTTTACGTTTATATTGAACAGTAGACTGTATTGCTGACTTGAAGATAATATGTTTTATTAGAACAGACGTGTTTCGGCCCAGGTTACAGCTGCGTTTTGGGGCGGGGGTGGCTCAGTCGATAGCGCGCTAGGCTCGTAATCCGTAGTTCCCAGGTTCGAGTCCCAGCTAGGTCAGCGTTGAGATTTATCTTCGCAAAACTCTCCGCCCTGCCCACGGTCAGTAGGGGACACCGATGGGCTTGGAAAGGCCGTCGTCCGTCGGATGGGACGTTAAGCCGTGGCCCCGTGTGCGGGAGAGCCACACCCTGTGTACGTTAAAGAACACGCTGGATGGCCATCTGTCTCCCAACAGCTGTTCCAGTGGGTCCCCTCTCCCAACCTTCTCTGAGCCCTCGGGGTCCATGTGACCTGGCCATTTAGCCCATGGTGTTCAAAAAAGTGCCGCTCAGAGGTAAAACAACCCAACCTAAAACAACAGCTGCGTTGATTAGGCTTTTATTCTTTCAACCTTTATTCAGGAGAAATTGCAAAAGAAAATAGGTAAGCTTTTTGCATTATTTGTCGACTTTAAGAGTGCTTTCGAGAGCATAATCATGAATTACTCTGGTCTGTTTTAAGACAATTTGGTGTGAGCTTTAATTTTGTGAAACTGATTAAGGATATGTATGATAAGGCCACGGCTCAAGTTCAGGACAGGGTATCTGATAATTTCTACATTGATGTTGATGTTTTGTAGGATGAGGTTCTCAGTTCTGTTCTGTTTCGTCCTAATGGCCTTCTTAACCAACTAAATTGCTTTGGTTTACCTGCAATTCAGTTAAGTTTAGATGTGTCTACTCAGATTCACTATTTGCTGATGACACAGTTATTCTGACTGATTTTCCTATTGGCTTGCAGAAAAAAAAATATTTTGGAAAGATTTTGTTACTATTTCCGGTGAAAGTCAATGTGGATAAAACTAAAATTGTTGCTTTTAGGAAGGGTGGTAAACTTTCTAAACACGATGTTTGGCATTTTGGTTTGCAGCCTTCTTTCTGTCCAAGTTACATTTATTTGGAATACCTTTTTCTCGTTCCAGTATTTTCTTTCAAAAAGCTATGACTGCTTTGACTGCATCATGGTTGGTGTATACAGGAGCTAAGTTAAATTCTTTATATAGTTGTATTAAATTATTTGCTTTCAGTTTTGTCTTATGCTCAGAGGTGTGGTCAATTCAGTATCTCGTTGAACTAGAGAAATGCTTCTGCATATTTGTGCGGAAACTATTGACAGTCTCACATAGTATTCTCGGTTATATGTTGAGAATGGAATTGGGCTATTCTAAGAATATATTTGGTTTTCATTAAACTAAACTGAAAATGCTAGATAAAGCTTTTGTTGGTGAACGATAACAGATTTCCTAAGTTATGGTACTTGCAGCTTTATTCAAGGTCTTTCTTATCTAAAGATTGCAGATTTATTTGGGCTGTTGCGGTTAGAGAATTATTAGAGAATAGTGGTTTAAGTTTTATTTGGATTTCTCAGTACCCGTACATGAAACGATATCTGCCTTTTATCTTGAATGTATTTCAAGATCTGGGTATCCAAAACGATCTTTCCTCAATGGAAAATAGTCGTTTCTTTTCTTCCTATAATAAAAATAAACAAATAAATATCCCCTCTATGCTTGCCACAGAGGTATGACAGAACCTGTCAGTTTATACGACATAGTAGAAGGTTTGTGAAGATGGCGGGACCTCGAAACAACGCAGATATTCATACCTTACCCGCGGCTCGAACCCAGGTCCCGTTGATCAATACCAACCACTAATATGTTAAAAATTATGTTTTTATCGAAAATTATCTTGATTCATAAACTGGAATATATGCGAAAATATTACCAAAACAGCTTCGTTTTAATTAAAGCAGAATATTTGTAAATGGGAAGGAATTTACAATTTTTCCCTATTGTATCTGAAACCTTTGTAACACTAACAAACTAGAACCGTGGGAGCATGTTATTGTTGACTGTCCGATTTACAATGTTTATAGAACGAAATATATTCCTTTACAAGTTAATTTTTTTGAGATTTTTTATGTTTAGAGAAAATTTTTATTTCTCCATAGACCCATATATAAATAAATATTCTATTCTATAAATAACTATCAGTTTGCCCTCCCAATAGTTTAATTTTATTCGCATAGTAATATTGTTTCAGATTCAGTCAGCAAAATTCAATATTATGTAAATATTTTTTTTCTAAAATTCAAACGATATCAGGAAATATTTCTCCCAGATAGAACCCTGTTCCCTCGCAAAAAGGAAGCTAAAATATCTTTGGTGGCGTATATCTTCTCAAATAACTGTCAGTTTTCCCTCCCACTAGTTTATTTTTATTCGCATGGTAATATTATTTCAGATTCTGTCAACAAATTCAACATTTTTTAAATATGCTTTTTCTAAAATTCAAACGATACCATAAAATATCTCTCCCAGAGTATCTTTGCTTTCATAGTTTGTGTTTCTAATGCTTCAGGAATTTCAGAATTTCAAACTTTCAATGAAAGAAAGAGCGGTCTTTTTATTCGCCAGTTAAATGAATGTGACTGATGCTCAGAAATTTAATATAGGTAAATGAATACGTCTATATTTTACCAATGAACATTGAATTTTAAAGTTCTGTAATATTAAATTGATTTGTAAATAAATATTACTATATTATACATTGGATTAAGTTGTTTACCTCTGAGCGACTCTCTTTTGCACACAATGGGCTAAACGGCCAGGTCACAAAGACCCTGAGGGTTTAGAGAAGGTTGCGGGAGGGAACCCACTGGACAGCTATTTGGAGACAGATGGTAACATCCCGTCAAGGCTGTCCAGCGTGTTCTTCAAAATGCACAGGGTATGGCTAGTGTTTCTTCTCGAGAATTTCTCGGGAAAAAGGTATAATATTCATTCTGCTTGGGAAAAAATAAAATATGTTTTTCTCATTTCTCCAGAAATTCATTTCTTGCAATCGATATCAAAATTTTTGTTGTTTTTATCAACAATTTGTAACGGTCCATGTTTACTGTTTTTATTGCAACACCTGGAAAATTTATAAATATAATTTTATTTATAACTTCTTAAGTAATAAATACTTAAGAATTTTTAAGTTATAAATACTTAAAAACTTTCGCAGCTGCACTGGCGCAGTTGCGTTGTTCAGTTGCAGTTCATTGTTCAGTGCAGTTGCGCAGTTTGTTTTTGTTCCGTAGCTCTTTTTTAAATATTTAAATTTAATTCATTTTGTTTTGTGTTTTTAGTCCATAAAGATGAGAAATTTTTATAGGAACTGTTGGTCACATTTCAAAAAGATTAGTAATAATAGGGATTTGGCAACTTGTAATCTTTGCAATAAGACTTTATCTTGTAAATGTTCAGCAACAATTGGTCTTCGCAAGGCACCTTGAAGGTGTACACGGTTATAAGCGGGAAGAATCAAATATCGAGTCAAATAGTTCCTGTTCCCAACAAGTCAAACGGCGATTTCAAGGTCCCAGTTGCAATGATCAAACAATTTTAATGTTCATAAAGCATCCGACTGTAGCCGAATTAATATCTAAATTAGCAGCAGTCGATGGATTCTCATTTAATAAAATTACCAAAAGTGAATTTATAAGACAGAGCATGACCGCAAGAGGATTCAATCTGTCTCGTAATCCTGCAGAAGTGAGGAAACTGATGATGGAATTTTATTATTGTAAAAAGGAGGAGTTAGTTCAGATCATAAGGAAACTAAAAGAGGAGTAAAAAAAAATAGTGTATCTATTGACGAATGGACTAGTACTAAAATAAGAGATACATGGATATTCACATATATAGAAATTCTAAAGATTCGTTCATTCAATCTTGAGTTGGTTTCCATTAATGGTAATTGTTCTACCGCAAAAACCTTAGAGTTGCTAACACAAAAATTAGATGGTTTTGGTATTTCTCTTGAAAAAGGTATTGTATCTGTAATGAGTGATGGCACTGCTGTTATGCAGAAATTTGGAAGATTATCTCCTGCACATCAGCAACTATACTATAATCATGGTTTGCATTTATAAAAAATAAATAAATACCCCCTCAAGCAGCTGCTTGCCACAGAGGTCTGACAGGAGCCTGTCAGTTTATATGCCATAGTAGAAGGTCTGTGAGGATGGCAGGACCTCAGCAGAAAAACGACACGCCCAACCATGCCTTACCTGGGGCTCGAACCCAGGTCCCTTTGATCAGTAGCCAAGCGTGCTAACCACTCGGCCATGTTGAAAACGTTTCACATTGAGAAGCAGAAAAAAGTGACGAATTCGAAGAAAATTGTAGTGATAGTGAAGACGATTTTTGTTTTCCAGAATATGAATGTGATTTTGAATGTGAACTAGTGATAAACAGGGAGCTGCAAATGCAAAATGTTATAGAAGATGCAATTATAGGCATACGGAAAATTGTAAAAAATATTCAAAAAATTTCCTGTCAAAAATAGCGTTTTGCAAAAATATGTACAAGAATATGAACAAAAGGAACTGTCACTACTTTTGGAGTGTAAGACAATGTGGAATACCATGGAGATTATGATCAAACGCTTTTTATGAATTAAAAAACCCGTAAAAATCGCACTAAGTGAACTAAATATGGATACTACGTGGAGGGAAGATTACCTGAATATGGCTGAAACATTCTCGAAAACTGAAATTTACAAAATTGCTAAAAGAAATGATAAATAGATTATTTGCTATTTGTCGACAGTTTGATACCGGACGAAGAAGAAGTTAATGAAGTTCCAATCAATGGAAATTAAGAATTATCTATTCAAGAACAATTAAATTTATCTATAACAGAAAGTGTGAGAGAAGTGAAACCTGGTGTTACTGACAAATATCAGACTATTAACGAGAATGTCATATATTTCAAACAACGGGTACAAGAACAACAAATTTGGAACTACTTAGAAATGCTTTGTCCACAATAAAGCCTACGTCTACACAAAATAAACGTGATTTTTCTATTGCTGAAAATTTTGTTACGAAGAAGAGAAATTGATTATCCAATACTACTTTGGATGCGCTATGTTTTCTGAAAAATTATTTCAAAGTTTAAAAATAAACGTATTAAATTTTGTTTTGCAATTTTTTTATCTACATATTGTATTTTGTGTTCGGGCAAATGTTATTTAAATATTGATTATTGATACTACTTAGAAATGCTTTGTCCACAATAAAGCCTACGTCTACACAAAATCAACGTGGTTTTTCTATTGCTAAAAATTTTGTTACGAAGAAGAGAAATTGATTATTCAATACTACTTTCGATGCGCTATGTTTTCTGAAAAATTATTTCAAAGTTTAAAAATAAACGTATTAAATTTTGTTTTGCAATTTTTTTATCTACATATTGTATTTTGTGTTCGGGCAAATGTTATTTAAATATTATATGAGAATTCTCAAGATTTCTCGAGAAACAAGAGCTAAATTTTTCTTTTCTTGAGAAATGAAAACTATCGACAAATCTTAAACACTAGGTATGGCTCTCCGTCACAGGGGGCCACGGCTCTATAATTCATCCGAAGAACGGTGAGTATTTACAAGCCCCTCGGTATCCCCTACTAATCGAGGGCGCTACCTTATACCTATTTTGATGTAGTATTTACAGAGTTTCATGAGCTCAAATGTTTCGTAATAGATCGCTAAGTTTGTGACAACTAAAATAGCTTTCTAAAAAATGCACTGATAACTTACATAAAACATGAAGAGAAATATCAAAATCATTAATATGCTTCAATATTTTTCTGGATGAAAATTCATATAGTAAAAAATTCCAGATACCTAAAATACAATTGAATTGAGAAATCACATTTTATATTTAGACGTCTGTTGCTTCATTTCAATGGAAGCCAACGACTCCTTATTACTAATGGTTATATATTGCTTTTATTTAGTGGTAACTATGTTTACTTTTCTTTTTTTTTTACCCTGCTGCGGAGTGGTCAACCACACAGAGTTCTGGTGCTGACCTTATAAACTTACTGGACTGGATTAAGGCTCTGAGCTTGATTATGGATTCTGATTTTGCTGCACTGGTGGGCTTCTGTGGAGGGAGAATTTTGCTTATCACGTTTTATATGTTTTATCAGCCTCTAGATAATCCTGAGCAGAGGTCATCGCAGTTACCTGAACTCTTTGCTTCTACTGGCATCGTCAAATTCTACATTGGAGCAAATCTTCCAGTGTAGATGGCTTCAGCCTTTAGTGGTGGGGGAACGGGTCTTTGCCCCATGTCTGCGAATAGGGGGCTGTTTGATATTGTCGGCAATAACAACTCTCTCAATAAACATAGTTTCTTTAAACATCCCACTAACCATTTTCTCTCCATAGGTGGTTGTAATGTGAGGACTCTGCACAGAGCTTTTTCTCTTGATGTCCTCACACAAGAATTCCACCATTATAATTTAGATATTCTCGGTTTGCAAGATACCAGATGGACACATCAAGGTCAGATTCTTAAAAATAATCTTCAATTTCTCTTTTCAGGGAGGAAAGACAATAAACATCACCAAGGCGTGGGTCTGCTTCTTAGCAGACACGCTAGTGATGCTCTTCTAGGAGAGTGCTGTTCTTCTTACAGCAAAATTTCAGACAAGCAATCAAGACTTGAATTTTATCTACTGTTATGCCCCCACTGAGGGTGTCGATGAGGATGAGATTGATAGGTTTTACGGACAAATTCAGAATATTTTGAATTCTGTCAAGAAAGGAGATATTACCCTTGTTCTAGGTGACTTCAATGCCTGTGTTGGTATTGACTCTGATCTTTGGGGACAGGTGAAAAGCCTTTTTAATATTGGGAGCTGCAATGGGCAACGCCTCCTACAGTTAAGTACACTTAATAGTTTCAGAAAAAATAACACTTATTATTAACACCGCGACATACATAAATATACATGGGTTTCACCAGATGGGCTGCATAAGAATATGATAGATTATATATTAATTAACAACAAATGGGCCTAGTTCGGTTACGAATACTCGTCATGTAATGGAGGAGCTGAAATTGGATCTGACCATTACCATGTTAAAAGTGTCTTATAACTTAAACTTAAAAGTGTTTTGCTAGGGTTATAAAATTTGCTTTTAATACTGAGGCTCTGAAAGACCTAGTTATAGCCAAAGCTTACCATGATAGGTTACTTAGTCATTATGACAGTCAGGGTATGCTTACTACTGAAGTTGAGAAAGAATGGGATCATTTTAAACAGTATGTTTTGGACAATAACAGTACTCTTTAAGGAAAAAAAGGAGCAGAGGAGATAGAATTATCTTAGTGATAAGGCACTTGAGCTTATTTCGGAAAGAAAGAACTGCAGGAATGTCCTTAATCAATAACCTACTAGTCCTAATAGAAAACAATACAGAGAACGTAATAAATGTGTAAAGGATTAGTTAGCTGCTGATGAGAATCTTTGGCTTGATGGCTTGGCTGACAAAGCCGAGGAAGCAGTTAGACAGCACAACAGCAGAGAGCTGTACCAGATAGTTAATGTTTTGTGTGGTAGAAAACGAACAAGTATACAGGGATTGAAGGATAAACAAGGTAAGTTTATTGAAGGGGAGGATTCTGTCATGGCTAGGTGGGCTGAGCATTTCAGTGATGTTCTAAACAATGTGGTTAGTTCTACTCCCATTGTTTGCAATGATGATAGATGCATTGGTGGCTTTAATGTTGGCCCTATAATACAATCTGAAGTTATTTTGGCTATTTCTAAACTTAAACTTCATAAATCCCCAGGGGTAGATGAAATTACTACGGAAATGCTTAGAGCTGGGAATGTTTCGGTTACCACTTGGATGACTGAATTTTTGAATATATTTTATGATAAATGCATGGTTCCTAAGGATTTTACCAGAACTATATTTATCTCTATTTTCAAAAAAGGTGATCGCAGTTTTTGTGAAAACTATAGGGGTATCAGCCTACTCTCTATTCCAGGTAAAATTCTTTCCATGATTGTGCTTAAATAGAATTAAGAATCTGGTTGACAGTCAATTGCGTGATGAGCAATGCGCCATTCAGAAGTGGTTGGGGATGTGTAGGTCAGATGTTTTCACTCAAACAGATTCTTGAGAAATGTTTAGAGTTTCGGAAACCTTTTTTTGCCAGCTTTGTTGATTTTGGCCTTAAATGGTCTAGAGAGTTGAAAATTTCTGATTTATATTATGCAGATGATTTGACCTTATTGGCTAATGATGTTGATGATATGAATTCTTTCATTAGTGCTGTTGATGAGACCTGTAATATAGTTGCGTTGGTGATAAACAGAGATAAAACTGAAATGATGAAAATTGGTCAGGCAGTTGGTGTTTCAGTCGCTTTGCATGGTTGTGCCCTTGAGCAAGTGTTTCAGTTTATTTTTCTTGGGAGGTATGTAACAGATGCTGGTGATGTGCAGCATGAGATTAACAGACGAATAGGGATTGCTTCTGAGACTTTTAGGAAAATATGGAGAGTGTGGAGAAATAGGCGTATACACCTAAAGACTAAAATCAGACTGTATAATAGTTTTTTTCTTTCTAGGGTTAGTTATGGTAGTGAAACTTGGACACTTTGTAAACAAGATAACAGGAAATTTGATGCTTTTGATTCTTTATGCTTACGCAGTATCTTGGGCATTAAGTGGTTCAACTTTGTAAGTAATGAGGAGATTACGCAAATGAGTCGACAACCTCCTCTGAGCAACATATTGTGCAGAGAGAGACTCCGTTGGTTTGGCCATGTTCCCCGTATGGATAATTACAGATTAGCGAATAGGGTTATGAACAATATGCCTAAAGGCCTGAGAAAGAGGGGGAGACCTAGGATGGGTGGACAGACAATGTCAATCAGGACCTTGTTAGAATTGGTGTGGAGTGGCGAGATGCAGCAGATATAGTTCAGGACAGATATGCTTGGAGAACTAAATTGCGCGGCATGGTTGGACCTCCGTAGCCCATGGCTGCTTGAGGATGATGAGATGATGAAAGTATCACAGGAGATGTACTATAGACCATGATTTACATGAAATAATAAGCTGAAAAAAATGGTTTTCCTATGTGTGGGATCCGAACCCACATCTCCCAGTATCCGGCCAGATATGCTAAACATTACAGCTCCAACGGCTGACGTTTTCTTCTTCATCTAGTGTGACATAAACTTTCCCGCATTTTTATTTGACACACACAGTGGCGCCATTTATCGGGAAGTGGGGCACTCTGTTGTCTGTTAGAGATGGAAATTTAATATTTGTCATTCACGCTCATGGCGTTATTTCAATAAAAATGATTTACAAGGTCTTTATAACATGAGTAATTTTAGCTGCCTTTAACTATTTTTCAGGTGCTGATTTCAAATCTGGCCTTAAAAAATGGCTAGCACGTCACGTTTTATGTTATTGGTCATTTGACTCCTGTTAAGACAGATTTTGAATCCTATACCAACACCTCCAAGCAAGTGGGAGGATACTAGACATTTTACTTTTTGTGGCTGGAAACACTGATTGCTAAGTGGGAGAAAACATGTAACAGAAAACTAACCTCAGATCGCCATTCTTGTTGTTTTCATTGTAGGAGGAACACATGCTGAACGTCGAAGAGTGAATTTTGGCGTTTAAATGGGCAAAGACAGTGTTACGGATGTGTTGATCTGCCAGATAAGTTTTGTTATGTGTGTGGAAATTATATTTTAAAATCCCAGGGTCATTCTTTGACAAAGATTGTGAAAAGAGCCTAAAACTTGTATTTTGGATGTCATGTTGGAGATCAGGACAAAACATGGGCTTCACATGTGTGCTGCATTTTATGCTTTGTTGGCATGAGTGAATGGTTGGTTGAAAGGTAAGATAAAATCCATGCCCTCTGCAGTTACAATGGTTTGGCATGAGCCAACTAGTCACTTGCACGCTTGATATTTTTGTTCAACTAAAGTGTCAGGCTTTTAAAAAAAGAACAAAAACAAAATACAATATCCAAATGTGCCTTCAGCCATAAGATCAGTTCCTCATGGAGAAGATCTTCCTATACCAACACCTCCAACCAACTGGGAGGAGATGGATTCACATTCATCGGAGGAAGGCTTTGAGGCACACACAGATCCTGATCCTACATACATCCCTAAAAAGTTAGACGAGCCTCATCTGCTTCAGCAAAATGAACTAAATGATCTTTTTCGAGACTTAGGACTTTTCAAACAACAAGCTGAGGTTTCAGGTTTAACACTTCAAGAGTGGAATCTTTTGGTCAAGGGTACCAGAGTTTCTATGTTCATAAAGAAAAATATAGCTTTTACTGCTTATTACGAGATGCAAGATGGTTTGTGTTTCTGCACAGATATTTCAGGGCTGATGGAAGAAACTGGAACAACTCACGACTGTAAGGAATGGCGTCTATTTATAGATTCACGAAAAATCAGTTTAAAAGCTGTCCTTTTGGATTGTGTCACTGGAATGGAAGGTTTCTGGTTGGATAAAGCAAACCAAAAACCTTCCATTCCAGTGACACACGCTGTGAGAATAAAGGAAACTTATGAAAGAATGGAAAAAATACTCACTCTGTAAAATATGAACAGTTTAAGTGGAAAATATGTGGTAACCTAAAAGTCACATCTCTTTTGCTCGTGCTTCAAGGAGACTTCACAAATTTTTGCTGTTTTCTGTGTTTATGGGACAGTATAGTGAGAAAGTACACTGCAAAACAAAAGACTGGCCCAAAAGAGATGTTTTAATTCCTGGAAAGAGTAATATGAGGTATAAGCCTATAGTTGATCCTTCTGAGGTTCTGCTCCCACTACTATTCATCAAACTGGGGATTATGAAAACCTTTGTAACGGCTATGGACAAAACTGGTAAAGGGTTTTTGCATTTGAAGAAAAAATTTTCCAACTAAGTGATGCCAAACTCAAAGAAGGGTACTTTTTTGGTCCTCAGCTCAGGAAGCTGAATTATACCGTCTTCGAAGAAAAACTGAATATGAAGGAGCGTGCTGCATGGGAATCCTTCACGTCTGTGGTACAGGGTTTTCTGAATAATCACAAAGAGGAAAAATACCACCAGCTCATTCAAGATCTTTTAAAAAACAATGAAAATCTTGGCTGTCGAATGTCTTTGAAGATCCATTTCTTGCACTCACATCTCGATTTCTTTACGAAGAATTTAGGAGCTGTCAGTGATGAGCAAGGGGAAAGATTTCACCAGGATATCTGTACCATGCAAGAGAGATACCAAAGGAGGTGGGACCCAGCAATGATGGGTGACTACTGCTGGTTCTTGGAGAAGGAAGATAACTCAGCATATAAAAGACAAAAATGAACTTTTCTGTAAGTATAAAAGTTCCTTACCCATGTTTTCTTATTTTGCGTTTAAATATTATTTCATTTGTTACTTTATATTCAGTGGTCCATAACTATGATGTTTCTAAATTTTTTCATTGTAAACATGTAATTAATAATGAGTTTCAAGTTACAATTTAATAAATTAGTCACGTTTATTTGCATTTCCCAAATATGTGTACTCATTAAAATTTGAAATATATCAATTCGCAATTTGAAGAAAAAAAAAACTATACGTGCTGCTGATATTTTCCAGCAATATTTGAATTCATCCCCCAAAATTAGTTAAAATTATCATATTTGACCAATGTTATAAAAAAAAAGTTCAATTTGTTGTCTAGTGTAATACATTGGTAAAGTATCACAGGAAATATCCGTAGACTTGGATTGCATGAAATAATAAACTGAGAAAAATTGGTTTTGCAGCGGTAGGATTCAAACCCACGCCTTTTGGAAACATATCAGTTATGCTAACCACTACACAATCATTGGCTAACGTGTTTCATCAGCTGGTGTGACTTATTAACTTTCCTGCATGTTTTATTTCTTTCGCACAGTGACGTCATCTGTCGGGAAATGGACAACTATGTTGTTACATAGAGATGGAATTTAATATTTGTCACTAACACTCATTGCGTTATATCAATAATTCAGTGGATCAATTACCATTGAATTATTGATATAACGCCATGAGCGTGAGTGACAAATATTAAATTTCATCTTTAAGAGAATCTTAAGATTTATACAAGAGACAAGAGACCTACCTGGATGAAATTATCCACTTCCCGATAGGTGGCTCCACTGTGCGAATTGAATAAAATTGCAGGAAAGTTTATATGTCACACTAGTAAGAAGAAAATGTAAACCATTGATGGTGTTGCGGTTAGCATATTTGACTCGTTACTGAGAGAGGTGGATTCAAATGTCACACCCGGCAGAAGCCAATTTTTTACGCTTATTTTATCATGCGTTGCTTTTATTCTTTCAACACTACATTTCTAAATTGATGCATTTCTCTTGCAAACAGAACGTACAAGAGGCAGACCTTTGTGTTTCTGAACTCACTAGTTCAAAAGGTATTTATTACTAACTCTTTTGTTAGAAATATTTCTATTATGCCAAATTTCCCTAGTTATTAACTACGATGGAGCGTTTCATTCGTAATACAAGAGTACAAAATAAATTTCATTTATACAAACTACGAAATGTCTGTTAAAGTAGCATAATTCTGAATGACCCCTTACACTTGATTGAGTAGACTGAAATAAGTAGCTTAATATGTGACAAAAGTTTTCAATTCAAGTATAATGATATGCGAATTTTAGATATGATTATATAGTACTGAGAGAATAGATGGAAAATGAGCAAGCCGCGATAGTTCAGTGGTAGAACACCTGTCACGCGAGGCACGTAATCTGTAGTTCCAAGGTTCGAGTCCCACCTGGACCAGCATTGAGATTTATCTCGTAAAACTCTCCGCCCTGACTTTGGTCAGTGGGGGACACCGATGGCTTTGGAAAGGCCATCGTTCGTTGGATGAGACGTTATCCCGTGGATCCGTCTGCGTGAATACCTTGTGCACATTGAAGAACACGGTAGATGACCTTGATGGAGGCTACATACCATCAGTCTGGAAACAAGCGTTAAGTGACTGACGATTTCCAATAAGCACCCATACAACAAGGCAAGTTTCCTTAGATTAAAATACTTTCTTTAGTAAATTGTAATCACTATGTGAATTTTTTTTAGATCACTAGCAGAACACATATCGCCTCTGGGGAAAATGGGGATCTCGTATTCAAAGAGAATGAAGTTTTTCGTCCATTTACTTTTTCTCAAAGTTTAAATTCGAACTAATGAATGACTGGAGAAATGCAAAAGGTGTTTTATCAGTATTTGTGCGACATAAAATGTATTTCTCTTTCATTTCTTAAAATAAAAAAGTTGCTTTTCTCACATAACTCTGAAAAAAAGGTGTAGAATTGTGTTGTCAGTGGATTATTCCGTGACTACCACTGAATTTGGAATTGCTACCATAAACAGCCCACTTGTACTATTAATTAAAAGTTCCTCCTTTCCCATATTTATTACCCTCTAACGATGTAAATTACATCTTCTTAAGGATTTAAAAAAGGCGAATTATTATATTTCATTAGTTTTAAATTTAAACAAAAATTTAAATCATTTTTTAAATAATAATAAAGAAAAAAATCCTCACAAACGCTGGTTGTAAGGGGACAACTTATTGTTGTCACTGCAAGCTGCAGGACCTTCACATTCCACCACCAAAATGTCACATTTCTGGCATAAATACGTCGTTGGCAATATTCCTTTAAATCGTTGCAATTTTTAAAAAAATTCTGCCAATAGAGGGCGCAATTGCAGCTTTCCTTAGTTCGAGAAACGTAGATCCCATATTCAAACCAAAAATATTTATACCTATCCAACTTTTAGGTTGGATATCTGATTAGGTGAGAAAATCTCTAAAAAAATTAACTCTAAAATGAAAAAAAAAATTGAATGGCTACAGACGATAAAGTAAAAACAATATATATTATATATTTTAAATTAGATAATAAAAATTACATTTTCGTTATATGCATATTTTAATTAATTTTTAGCTGTAGGCTTTGGTGGTTGAATCCATCGAATAAATCAATCGATTAATATTTGGATGCACTTCTTCTCGAAGCTACTGTCACTTATGACAAGAGATTTTCTCCTTTTCTTCTTTATTGAGCGTTTGCCAGGACATTAATATCGTAAAGAAATATATGCTACTATGAAGTTAAATATGTAACCTTTTTACAAACAGTTTCAATTTATTTATTAAAATGAAATATCATACATCAAGCCTTTTAACTTTTATACAAATATGTCATAGAGATTTAATAAAATGTTAAATAATCGTTATGCTTCTGCGTTTAATGTGTTCACTTTCCAGTCTCCCATGACATTTCTGTGATTGTAGGCCCCATCTTCTCCATTCAGATTCATTAGTCTTTTACGATGGAATCGATCGCACTCAGTAAGCACAGATTTTTTTAAATATGTCATTGTGATGACTGTTGTTGTTGAAAACTGATTTTTTTTTATAAGAGGCGAATCGGTTACGAGAGGTACAGCTGCATCTGTGCACTTTCATCTTAAGAACCCTCCTACAGCCTGCATCTGTGCACTTTCATCTTAAGAACCCTCCTACAGCCTGCATCTGTGCACTTTCATCTTAAGAGCCCTCCTTTCTGTTTTGTACAATTTGTCACTTCTGTTTCCAAATAAAAAAATTATAAATCAAATAAAAACTTCAAATATTCTTTGTAATTATCAAAACAATTAATGAGAGACGGTTGTGTGTTTTGTACATATTTTCATAGCTGTTTCGTACATAAATTGGACAAAAATGATATTAAAGATATAAGATCATTTGATCTTTTCAAGTTCTAGAAAAGTTTCCATTTGGCAATTAAACAAGTGATTTTAAAATTTCCATTTCTTATTTGAGTTCCTCATCGATTTTTCCCCGTTCGCATGGTTACTAAAATTAAATGGTATCGCAAGAAACTACCGGGAATTCTACCCGAGCAAATTTAGATTCTGGATTTTTGTTTCTAATAACATTTTAACATGCCGCATGCAATGCGGATTAGACACTTAAAGAGATTGATTTACAACGGATGAATCAATAGAACACGTAATAGTTCTTTTATATACAATGCCTGGCCAAAAAATTAGAACCGTGAGTTATTTATCATAATTCTAATGCACAGATATGAAAGGAGATCACATCTCACGTTTACGTGATCTTGAGTTGTCTTAAACAAAAGCAGCGCAGTTGATGGGCAGCACTCGACCACGATATAAGAAAGATGTGTGATATGCTGCAATTTGGGTTGAGTTGTTTTACATCTGAGCAGCACTTTTTTTGAACAAAATGGCTAATGGCCAGGTCACAAATGACCCCAAAGGCTTAGAGAAGATGTTGGGAGACAGATGATAGCCTCCCGTCAAGTCCATTCAGTGTGTTCTTTAACGTGTACAGACTATGGCTCTCCTGCACACGGGGCCACGGCTTAACGTTTCATCCGACGGAAGACGGTCTTTCAAAACCCATCGGTGTCCCCTTCTGACCTTGGGCAGGACGGGGAGTTTTCCGGAGATAAATCTCAAAGCTGACCCAGCTGGAACTCGAACAATATGCTGGAAAGAAAGATTATGACAGAAATTGCGATGCACTTTCTTTTGTACGGATGACAGAACTAGAGTGGGGTCCCAACAGCATATGCGATGGAATCGCTCATGTGTCACATCACTGTACAAGCTACTGGAGGAAGTGTTATGGTATGGACATGTGCCCATGGCATAGTGTAGGTCCACTAATATATCTGAAGAATTGACAAAATACCCGTGTCCGTTATTCAGATGTAGAGTTTCGGTATGCAAGTGCAACCGAAAATCTGTGTGTAGTTTTTGGAACATGATAGAAAATCCCTGGCCACCCTAGTCATTTGATCTGTACCTAATTGAAAATCTGTGGAATGTCGAGGGCTGTGTTATATGGGCATGGATTGCACTGGCCTCGACCCTGAAGGAACTACATGTGCTGCGTTGACATCCCATCTGACACTTTTCAAACACACATAGATCTATGCCATATCGAATCGAAGCTGACTTGAAGATACATGGAGAGATCTACATGATATTGAGATAAGGTTGCTAAGTTTTTGGCCATGCGGTATGTATCCCTTTGCAGTCATTGTAAACCACGTATATAGGTTGATAAAAATTTTAAGAAAATGCTAACTACTATGAATGGATTATTTTAAAATATAAATAAAGTGTGAAATGTTCCAATAGGAATGAAAAGTATCCAGCTTAAAACAGTTTCTTCGTAATTAGATACTGTTTGGCATTTACAAATCAACTGGTCAGTTTCTATAATTCTGCATTGACAGATGGTCATCAGCGAAGATAACTTGGTTCTTTAAGCCGATTGCACTGAATCTGTAGAAGCTCATATGGATTAAGATATTACTGATGATGTAAATGATGTGTCGAATCTTCTGCAATTGCTTTGTTCTTCTTCATATTATATTAGGGCCAGCCTGACGTAATGCTTCGGCAATAGGTTTCCTGCAGCTACTGCCATATATACGGTTTCGACTAGAAATATATTACAATGTTTTGCCACACTTTTCATACCAGCTTTCACATTCCCTTTCATCATTGTTCTACCATCTATACTGACTGGGCGCCATAAGAGGATAATTACTGTACGCCATGGGTGGTCTGTAATAGCGATACGTCATGGGCATCCTTTGATGGACGAGGTGAGACCCTTGACTCATTGGATGCCTATAGTGGCCATAGGTTCGGCCATAATATGGCATAGGTCTGGGATATGAATATTGCGGATACGTTTGATATGGATATTGAGGCTGCATTTGGTATAATCCTGAGTCGTGGAAGAGAGCATGTTGTACGATAGATGATCCATGATGATCATGATGGTCATCATCATGTCCTCCACTGCTTCCTCCATCACCGTGATGAAGGTGATGGCCGCCACCAAAGTTATGTCCCCCGCCACCGCCTCCACCTCCACCGTTGATATGAATGATCCTCGTAGTGTGATGTGGAATACTAAAAGGAGAATAAATTGAGACATATAATTCAGTAAATTCAATATATACAAAATTTACAAAGAGAACTACTAACTTTATATGATTAAGTAGGGTAATTTAATAATAGATAAAAAATCACTCCTGATAAATGCTACATATTTAAAATATTAAAAATACTTTCCAAAATAACAATTTTTTACAGATGGTAATTTGAAATTAAATTTCGGAATATTTTTAATATACACAGATCCATCCAGAGTGGGCAACCGGAAAATATATTTATTCAGTCTTCAAGAACTTTGAGATAACCATGAAATCAATGATCATCCTTCCTGACTCCTAAGTGCAACTTGAATATCTCTACTTCTGCATAAATCACTCTTTTTCGGAAGATAATTTCCCAAACTAGACTCTTGTTTTACATCATAGATTTCTTACGAGTGAAAAGTTCCCTGCTCCTTCGTTGCTTCGTGATACTTCCCGATGTTATCTCCAAGTGATTTAAATACTATCGTTGATATCAGTCATCTAATGCAGGGGTTCTCAAATATTTTGGGGTACGCCATGAGAGCTCAAAAGTCGCTAGATCTAGTAACAAAGTCGCTAAGTTGCAGCACTGCTGTGCAAGAATATCATTTTTGTGTTTATCGATATATGTAATTTATGAATACAAAATTTAATGTATATATATATATGTTTTATTTTATTCCCATTGTTATACTATAATTATAGTTTTATCTATCTATATAAGCGGTACGCCGGTTACATACACATTTCCAAGGGCTACGTGAAGCATAAAAGGTTGAGAATCACTGAAATAATGTCTAAGCTTCGTGACGTTCTTAAAGCTCAGAATCTAATACTTACTTTGCTCGTACTGGTGTTTTATTCTCCTCTATTCCGTTGCTGTTTTTACGTCCTCTGTGGAAATACCACATGGCCTTCAACACCTTCATTATTCATAACATCAATGATATTGGCAACACACTTATTTTAAGAGAATGATGGTTCACTTCTAGTGCAGGCCCAAGTTAGTTTTTCTGTTAACAAAATGGCAACAGAATTATGGCCAATGATAAAGCAAAAATTAGCATTTCTCATAATTATTAAAAATTCTGCACAAACGTCGTTTTTATAAATATCACATATCACTGTGAGAATCTATTTGTGATATGCTCTGGTTTAGGTAAATAAAGGATTCCTCTTTAAATACATTAACTTCAGTGAGTTCTTCATATTACGGATTTATTATATACAGATTATTCCGATTTATTCCGAATTATAAAAATCCTTCTAAAATTCCGAATCATCACCTGTAGCACATTTGCCACCAAGTAGGATGGAAATTGTGTTTTTACTTCCAGGGGTTCCATAAATTTCCTTTCAGTTGTGAATAAAATATATTTGTATTACAAGTATTTTACTCAAAAATTTAAATTGCATTTCTATACATTTTCCGTAATGTATATTCAGTATTAATTATTATTATATAATAATTATATAAATGCTGGTGACTGTTGATAGATCGTGGCTGGATGAAGAATGTTTGCTTACTAACTGTGATAAAGACATATTAGTTTGTGGAAAATGTTGTAATAAAATTTTACATGCTGTATTTAGTTGAGCTTGGTCGGTATTATAGCAACAGTTTTTGTTGACGAAAATAAGTAGATTTTCTGTGAAGGATAACTTGAAGTGGAAGGATGGACTGTTAATGATGAATGCTTCGTTGAATAGAGGTTTTGCTCCTTCTAGTATATCCATAGATGAAAGAGCTGTAGTAGTTTGCTTTAATTTGATAATTCATTGGTGTTCCTTTAATCTTTCTTGAAGAGTTCTTTTGGTTTGTCCTATGTAGCCAAGTGGTTTGGAAGAGTCATAGGAGTCTCTTTCAGGATATCTAAAGGGTGCTAAATATGCACCACCTGTAAGTGAAGATATATCTCTGTCTTGCTTTATGAGAGAGTAAAATAACCATCGGATCTGCCATCTACTGCACCATTCTACAAAGCACCGTTTTACATCTTGTATATGAAACGAATTATAGTGAAATAAACAAAGGGACTAATACATATTTTGCACTGAAATAAGTTATATAATACTAAAAATGTAAATGTGGTAATTGCAAATCGAAATAATGTTGTCATATTAATCACTTCATAAGCAATAATTTATTTTCTTGTAGTGTTTTTGAATAATAAACGCTATGGTAGTAGAATATCATTGTAGTAGAACAGTAAAATAAAATTTAGCAGTACTTAGATAAGTTTAATAACGTTCAAAATAAAAATGTTTTAACAGTAAATCTAATAATGTGGTCACAAGAATTTGTATTCATAAAGAACAATTAATTTGTTTGTAATGTTTTTAAATAACAAAGTATGTATATCAGTATAGTATATAGGTGTAGCAGTATATTATTGTAGCAGCACCTAAATAAGTTTAATAATGTTAAAAATGAAATGTTATCAAGTTAAAGAAGTAGAAAATTAGCTTTGCATATTTAATAAAACTATATTTTTTAAACCTAAAATAATAATAAAAATAAAATTCTTTTGATGAAAATAGGGACATCTTCAGAACTATAAGCACTTTTGATTTAAGTGTGAAAGTGTATGATTTTTTTCTCGGTTTTCCTACATCATCAATTTTATTCATTCGTTTCTTTCCACAGCTCGTTGTCTTGGATACCAAAAAAAAGAACTCTGCTATAATCTTATCAAATAATGGATCTTAACTTTTGCTTAAATTTAGGAAAACCAATATATATTTTATGCAGTGAAATTATCATTTTGTATATTTGGTGGGATTTACTGTAGATAATAGGAGGAAACTATCGCAATACTTAAAATCCTTTCATCTGTCATTTTATATGTTAGTGGTAAAGTTCATTTTTAATTATTTTCAATTTTATATTTATGTTGACAAAATTAAAATTTGGACATGCTGATAAATTTAAAATTGGGGATTTAAAATTCCCACATGCCCGGATCCCTGGGCGACTGCCTCGCTTACCCGACAACTTAGTCAGCCTTGCTATTAACAGCTGAAATGTTTAATAAGATTTGTCATGGCAAGTAGAATGAGCATTTCAGATGTGATCTAAACCAACATTTCCCAAAGTGTGCTCCGCGGAACACTGGAGTTCCCCGAGACCCCTTCAGGGGCTTTGCGAACATAGATTTTGAGAAACTTCGACTCATTGAAGACTTATTTGGTTCATTTCGATAGAACTAATGCCTTTATTGAAGTAACCACTTATTTCAGGTGTCGTTAGTTTTAGTGGAGTTATTATTTGTATAATTGTATATTTAATATCTCTGTATTTAATTAAGTGTCATTTAATAATTTTTTTTTTCAAAATGAGCCTTTTAATTGTGTTAGGGTGAAAAATAGCAGCAGTTATCGGAAAAAGATTTTAAAATATTCCTCCCTTTTCCAACTACTTCGTGAGGCCGGATTTTCTTTTACACATACACATATATTTTAATATTTTTATTTTATTCATATATTTAACATTTACATAGTTCAACCAAAATGAAATATCGCAATTGAATACAGAAGACGACATGGCAATCTAGTTGCCTTCTATTTAAACCAAACATGAAAGAGCGTTTAAAAAATGTAAATCAATGCCACTCTTTTCACTAAAAATAAATTTTTTTGTTTCGTTTTGGGAAAAATAAAAAAATACGTTATGTTTAACAAGTAATGGTTTTATTTTTATTATATATTTATCAAGTTATTTATGATTAAAATTAAATGAATTAATAAATATATGTTTACAAAATTTCTCAAAGTTTTAAATTCTAATGCGGTAAACATAAATAGATAGAACCCACAATCAAGAAGTATAAAGTTTTAAGAAGAGTATTTTTGTTTTCTTTGTAGGCAATAATAACGAATAAATAAAGTAAGTATATATATATATAAACGCATATATGGAAGCGACGTGTGATAGGGGCTGCGCATAACATTGCATCTTTAAAAAGGGCTCCGAAGCCAAAAAAAATTGAGAAACGTTGGTCCAAACAACGTGATTAGTTCTACTTGTCTGCAATGAGGAGGAATACTTTACTGACGTTAATGTTGACACTAATTCATGATATGAAGTTACTTCGGCTATCTCAAAATTATAACTACACATGTCACGGGTAAACGAAATTATTGTTGAAATATTCTTAGCTTGAAATGTTGACTGAAATTTCGAATATTTTATGTACAAAAATGTTATTCCCAAGGTCTCTACTAGACGAAATATTTATTATCCTTATTTTCAAAAAATGCGATTGTATTTCTATTGATCTTTATAGGATCATCAATCTGCTTTCTGTTCCAGGTAAGATTTTTGCATTATTGTGTTTATACAGTTAAAAATTTGGTTGTTGGATAACTTGGTGATGAATCGTTTGATTCAGAAGTGGCAGAGGATGCAGAGACCAAATATTTTTGCTTAGTCAGATTCTTGAGAAAAGTTTATAATTTCAAACACATCTGGTTATTAGCAAAGTAGATTTCAAAACGTCTATTGATTCTTTTGATCGTCATATTTGTGTTGGTCGTGAGATCGTATGACATTGGTTAACATAATGATAACTCTCTGTAGTAACACTGATTCTTGGGTGAGAGACATTGGGTTTGTAGAAATTGTTTTATCATATTGTTACTAGTTTTATTTCGACACATACACACGTACATACATATACATATAGGACCAGATCTACAGAATGGTGAGCATGCCCTTCCTCCCTTTGAGAATGTTTTAAGGGTAATGGAGACAAAACATTATTAAACTTGTGCATATTTCACGTATGATTCAACCATTTTTTCGTCTATCTTACCTATTGCTTTTCGCTCGTCATTTGTGGGTTTGTGGATTTTTCAAAATAGTTGTTCCACTGTAGCTTTCGAACGCGACAGACAAACTTAATGATTTAGGTGTCAAATGAAAGCGCATGAAGCGGGGAGTGTCATAGGCTATAAAACACGTACCCCTATGCTTTCTCCTCCCCTAAAAGAGGAGAGTTATGGAAACGATTTTTCATCTACAGCTCCAGAAAGCGAGTGCCGAAAGTAACAAGCTTTTTGACGATTTTATGGCCTAAAGGCCATAAAATCGGCCTAAAAATTGTAAGTCTCATGCTGCACACTATCGTCCTTTGAAGTAAATATGAATTCAGTAATTGATTGCACCACTGATATGCTTTATTTTTATTTTCTACATTTTAGATCGCATATCGGAACATAGGTATTTTTTAAAATTTTCATTTATTAAAGACCACTAAAAGGAACAGTAAAATGTTACACTGCAATGAAATCTCCCCCATCTTTTACTTCTTTAAAGCTCGATCGTCTCGCCTGCCCTCCCACCTTACTTTTTCTGGATCAAAGCCTGCATACATACATATTGTTACGAAAAGGAAACGTGCAGCAGTGAAGTCCTGACTATGATATCTCGGACGCTCGAGATGTGCCATAGACTAGGGTGCTAATTACGTCACTTACTTGATCGAACGAAGAATTAACTGGGGAAAGAGAAAAAAAAAACAAGAATTACAGTAGTCGTTTTTCAACTTGTGATAGTTGATTATTTATTTTCGGATGACTTAGTTTAACGTAGAGATATTTAATTTTGTGTGCGTTTGCTTGGAAATAATTATTTTATTTAGAGTGTGCACAGGTTTTAAAATGAGTTATAAATAGTTCACGGTAGTGAACTGGCAAGTAAAGAAAAACTAAAAATAAAAAGTAATACATCTGTTTTGCTGAATATACTTTTATCGTTTGGTTTAGTAACAAGATTAGTTTTAAAATTGTACTTGATCAATCAAATAGTCTGTTAATTGTGATTATCAGGATCATGTTTTACTATTAGAGGGTTTATTGGTGATTAGTTGAAACTGTTATTTATGTGAATTTCATATCTCTGTAATTAAATTGGTTCATTATGAGATAGATTGTTACTTTGAATTCACGCTCGGTTAGTCACTAAAAATTTGTAACAATACCTATATACGCACACAGATGAGAGACGATATGTCCTCCAAATGTGTTTTAAGATACAGCTGCTGCATTTGACCACTGAAGGCCAATTATAGTAAGGTTCTGTTTCACATTGTCTGCCCGCTATATCCTAGATTCCTTTTTACTTTTTACTATGTCCTTTAGGCACACTGTTCATAACACTATTTACTGAGCTGTAATTATGCATACAGGCCAAATCGCCAAACCAACGCAGTCCCTTCTGCACAAGGTGCTGTTCAGAAGAAGTTCCTTTGCCTAACCTCATCATTACTTACAAAGTGAAACCATCTAATGCCCAAGGTACAACATAAGAATCTAAAATCAAAAGTATCAAGTTTCTTGTTATCTTCTTTACAAAGAATTAACGTTTCACTACCATAACTAACTTTAGAAAGAACCAAACTATTATGTAGACTAATATTAGTCTTTAATTGTATACTGCTACATTTGAACATTTCCCATATTACTTAAAAGTCACAACAGCAATTCCTATTCTTCTGTTTATCTCATGCTGCACATTGCCAGCATCTATTACACAGCTCCCGAGATAATTAAACTAAAACACTTTCTCAAGGGGACAACCATTCAGAACTACTAGAGCTCCATCAGCTTGACCAATTTGGACCACTTTAGGTTTTCTCTCTGTTTATCACCAAACCTACTCTATTATTAGTCTCATCAACAGCATTAGTGAAAGAATCATATGACAAAAGAACGAAATCATCAGAATAATCTAAATCAGAAATTTTCAAATCTCTAGACCATTTAAAATAAAATTATTTTCCTTGCAGTGTCCTCTAGCATAATCAAGAATCTGGATTTCGATAAAAGTGTATTTTATCTCCTATTTTCTTCATATTGATTTATTTGATTATGTTATGCAGAAGTCACTGTAAAGGGCCTGAAATTATTATTATGTTCTATATTTGGAAATATCTGTTTTTAATGTTGGTAATTACAATTCAAGGCCCTTTTGGCAACTGATGTTGAGAAGATGAACTCTTTCATTAAATATGCTGGTTAGACTGGTAATAAATTGGTTTTGTGTAAACAAATATATTTATAAATATATTTGTTTATGCAAAACATTATTAAAATTATGATATTATAAAAATTGTAATGATGAATTATTCAAATATTGATAGACATTAATCAGGCAAGATGGGCTTTAGTTTTTTGAATTGTTACACCCATGAGCAAGTGTTTCAGTTTAATTAATTTTTTCTCTAGCTGTGTAATAGATGCTAGTGATGTGCGACCTGAGATAAACAAAAGAATATGGATCGCTGTCTGGACTGTTAAGAATAGATATGTACGGAGAGTGTGGCGAAAGAGTCTTATACACCTAAGGACTACAATTAGACTACATAAGAGTTTGATCCATTTTAAAGTGTACTAAGATAGTAAACAGGACAGGATCTTGGTAAGTAGGTAGGGGCCCAAGTTCTCTCTTCGTATTGATAAAGCTAGAAAAAACTATGTTGACTCTATTACCTGACTAGAATTATTAGAGAGTCATGACCCCTAGATGCGGCCCTGCTGCTATGGATAATAATAAAAATTATTAAATTTAAATATATGTCATGCATTTCTCAAGAAATTTTTAAGACCTACAAAAAATCTAATACTGCAACGGATTTCCACTATGTTGTTCTCCCCCTCCCCAACTTTTTTCAAGTTCAGTGTAGTCCCTTGACCGGATCTTTTCTCTTTTTCTAGATCCGCGCTTCTTAGTGAAACATGGCCTCTTTGTAAGCAAGATAACAGGAAACTTTATGCCTTTGATTCTAGATCAATTGTTCTCATAGGGTGCGCTGCGAAATTTCGAATATTTGAGATAAAAGGAAATTTATAGACCATTTTGTTACTACTTTCTGCCACTGATTCTTCATTTAACTTTTTCCGTTCAATCAAAAACTCATCCATATTAATCCTTAATAATAAATCCGAAATTAACACAACACATATCCGTAACAGGTACGGCTTACGCACTAACCTCAATACACGTCTCTCACAGTGTGTTGCGAGTATTCAAGACTAAGAAGAGTGTGACATAAGTCAAAAAAGTGTGAGAATCACTGTTCTAGATGTTGCGCAGTACCGTGGGCATCAGGTGATTTGACTTTATAAGTAATGAGATATTAAGCGAAGGAGTCATCAACGACTTTTGAGCAGCATATGGTTCAGAGAGAGACTCCATTGATTTGGCCACGTTGCCCACGTGCATAACTACAGATTGGCAGATTGGGTTATAAAAATGTTATTGTTATGAAAGATGAATGTGCAACAATAAAATCCTGATGTGATATGTCATTTTGTTGCTCGTGTTATGCTTCAAAGTGAGAATTTCGTCATGTGTCGAAGAAGTCTACTAGCAGAAAGGTAAAGGAGATTTGATGCCGGCTGGTATTTACGGTGAAATATAGAATTGGAAAGGTAAATTTGGTAACTTATAGGTATATTTATAAACATCACCTTATTGAATGCCGAAAAAAGATCTCCTTTATGCTTTGATTAGAGTCTGTAAGATCTAAAATACAATTATTTGAAATATTGTTAAGTATTGTGAAACATTCTTTGGATGGCTTAACTTCACATTGATAGTAGACAAATTTGTGTTTAGTATTAAATGTTATTTAAATGTGATCTAGTTACCTTTGTAATTAAATTAGATCATTTATTCATTTTGGTTGGTAATAATGTTTTTGATCTCAATCTCAGTTTTTATTTAAAAATTGTAATATTATTAAATAATCATAGAAACAAAACTACGTAACACCGACATAAGCTATCTCATCTGATTGGAAAATACTGCTGAAAAATTACTAATTAAAACGCTATTTCTTCTCACCCCCTCTTTCCCATATATTCTTCCTCTCCCACTTCCATTTTTAAATAAAAAATTATATTTTATTAAATTAATTCAAAATAAGGAGGCTAGGTTAACGTGAGAAGACAATGTCAAACAGAGCTGATTAGAAGTGGTCTGAAGTGACCAAATGAAACATATCTAGCTCAGTATTATTACAAATATTAGCTCAAGCATTTGGAATCCAAATTATCCAGTCTGTTTAACCTCCGCAGCTCATTTCTGGGTGATACGTATATATAGAAACAGAAATCCTTGCGAAAACATGTTTGTTATTAATGTTTTCATCAATATATTAATTTCGGTTTAGTTTATGTAGGGTTGGTGATGGTATTGACCATTTGAGAAAGGGAAAGGTAGAAGGAGTGGATAAGAGAGATGGGGAAGAGGGGAGAGGAAGAAATAGCGTTTTAATTGGTAATTTTCCAGCAGTATTTTCCAATCAGATGATATAGCCTATATCAGTGTTACGTAGTTTGGTTCCTTCTAGGATTATTTACGGTAGTGAAACTTGGACGTTTTTTAAACAAGATAACAGGAAAATTGATGCTTTTGATTCTAGATGCTTACGCAGTATCTTGGGCATTAGGTGGTTCAACTTTGTAAGTAATGATGAGGTTAGGCAAGTCCTTTGAGCAGCATATTGTGCAGAGATTCCGTTGGTTTTGTCATGTTGCCGTATGAATAGTTACAGAATAACGAATAGGATTATAAACAGTGTGCCTAAAGGCCTCAGAAAGAAGGGGAGACCTAGGATGCTGTTACAGGACCTTGTTAGAATTGGTGTGCAGTGGCCAGATGTAGCAGATGTAGCTCAGGACAGATATGATTGAAGAACTAAATTGCACAGTGTGGTTGGACCTCCGTAGTGCCATGACTGCTTGAGGATGATGATTATGATGATAATAATGATGATGACGTCATTAAGTTGTCTTCGACTTTTAATTTTTTAAACGTAGATAGACCATGAACTGCTTGAGCTTGGTTTAAAATTGTGATATAAATGTCTCTGTGCTGTTTTTTGAGGTACTGAATAACTTTTTTTAATTGTCAGGGGGATAAGTTATATTTTTAATTTTTTTTCAATTTGTCTGTAAATTCAAACTTATGGTGCATAAAACGAACTTATACTAGGATGTGACAGGCAAAAAGGAAGCTCGTCGAAACTTTTTAATTTTTGTATGTGTTTCAAACATTAGACTCTGCTTCTATGTATACAAGATCTACTATGAACGTCAAAAAGTTTTAAATATTTATCTTCTACATGTGTTTTTTAACCATACAGTTGTCTATGCAATAATCACTGGACCGGATGACCCTTTAATATTTATTCCGAAAATAATAAAACTGCAATTAAACCGAATAACGAATATGAAATGCAGTAGGATCATAGACTTCACTTCGCAGGTTAATATTAGTTAATTTTTTATTAAATTTATTATTTAATTTTAATTTTTAAATTAAATTTTTTAAATTTATTATTTAAAAAAGTTTATTAAACCGAATAACGAATATGAAGTGCAGTAGGATCATAGACTTCACTTCGCAAGTTAATATTATACTTTTCGTAGTTAAGAAAATAACATTTTGTATATGTTATTTTTTTAGGTGTACTTATGCATGTTTATTAGTCCTTATTTTCTTCTGAGATGTGTAAAATCCCTAAGATGTCAATTTTTATTCGTTTCAAGCTCCTTATTACCGCAATGCCAAATTGAAGAACAAGGACATTCAATTATATCCAAAGCACCATATTCGAAACTTAAAATATTATAAACACTTGAAAGTGAAAATGCTTACGGAATAGGAATAATCTTCTCTGTGACGTGATAATGTTTGTGTCCACCACCACCACCACCTCCTCCCATTGGCAGAGGAATAGGAATCGGATAGAATTGCCCTCCTCCACCACCTCCGCCTCCTCCATCATCGTTGTTCTTCTGAAGCACCTTTGCCACTAAGCCTGCTGTAAGTAAATCCATCATTTTGTATCCTCCGCCTCCTTTCTTTCCCGCTTCCGAAATCCTTATGAAACTGAGCATAACAGAAACCATCAGGATCCAGCATGCTTGCCTGGTGGTAGGCATCTGGAATGAAAATATATAGATCTTAATATTTAATATACACTCATCTCTCGATTTACAAGGTAGTTAGGCTCCAGAAAACTACCATATAAATCGAAATCATGCATATAGGGAACAACCGCTTATAGGAAAAAAGGAGGTAGGTTTCAAAATAAAAATACTTCTTATTTATAAAACGTACCATGAATTTTTTTATACATATCAGTTTATCGTACATTTCAGTTCAGCAGTAGCAATGAACTTTACTATAACATTATTCTGAATATTTTAATGCAAAAATAACGTTTATCCACCGAATATAATTTGAAATTTCAAACTATTTTCACTAATATAGGAGGGGACGGGGGTGGCTCAGTCGGTAGTGCGTCAGGCTCGTAATCTGCAGTTCCAAAGTTTGAGTCCCATCTGGGTCAGTGTTGAGATTTATCTCCGCAAAGTTCCCACCCTGCCTGCGGCGAGTAGGGGACACCGATATGTTTGGAAATTAAGCCGTGGTCCCGAGTGCGAGAGAGTCATATCCTGCGCACGTTAAAGAATACGCTGGATGGCCTTGACGGGCGGCTACCATCTATCTCCCAACAGCTGTTCCAGTGGGTCTCCTCCCCCAAACTTCTCTGAGCCTTCGGGATCATAATGACCTGGCCATTTAACCCATTGTGTGCAAAAAATGCTACTCAAAGGTAAAACAACCCAACGTACTAATATAGCTAGTCTTCAAATTACGGAATCTTATTGTGCGGAATTTCACACATATGGAAATTCTCACGACGAAGTTTCGCTATACGGCAAAAAAATTCCGCAGTTACGGATTTCTTTTAAATGTAAATGTGAAGCGAAATTCTTTTCTAAAAAGAAAACTACTGAAACTTAAAGGAAATGTTAAGAATAAAGTATTACATTTCAATAGTAATGAGTTGCTAAAATTATGTTGATAGATGGTAATATTTAATTGAAACAAATATAAATATGTTTAAATAATTAAATCAGAAGATTATATGAATGAACTTTTAATTTCTATTTAGGAAAATAATACAGGGTTTAAATGGAAATTGGAGAGTTACAGAAATGAAACAAATTTAGATCTATATTATGAGAATTATTGTAATACATAACAGTTATCAGGGAAGCTATCAAATTATTACTTCAATAAAATACTGTCCTAAAAGAGTAATTTTAATAAAAAAATGTTCTTTTAGTTCTTTCACTGAATTCATAAATGAATTCAGTGAAAGAACTAAAAAGGAATATAATTTTCCCTAAATAAATCGTTGATAACAACCAAGGATATGAATAAAATTAAAAAACCCACAGCTTTGGCAAATGCTTTCAAAGATTAATTCACTGGTGTAATAAAAAAATTATATCAGATTGCTCTAAATTCAAATAAAGTTGAAACATTTAAAGTAATATACAACTCATTCTATATTGAATAAATAAATGACAGTGACGTATATGCAGTTAGAACTTCTTAATTTCTAAATCACTGATTTCTGGTTACTTTCGTGCCTGTCTTAAAGTCTTATAGTTAATGGTAATAATGAAGGAAATTTTGAAAACTATAGGCCTATATTTTTCGATATTTTCTAAAATATTTAAAAAATAGAATTATCGAATTTTTCCAGAAATATATATTTTTTTTTCAGATAAAAATTACAGTTTGAAAACGTTAAGAGGATTGAAAATCAAAATTTATATTTGACTTCAATTATTTATCGTGGTAGCAACAATTTATGTTTAGGTTAGATTTTTTATGTTACTTTTTTATGCATGTAAAACAAAAATATTCGGTTTTATTTCCCATATTGAATTTTGTGTAAAAAATAACATTTCCCATATTATATGTTGCACAAAAAGAGTAAATGATTGTAATGAAAGGATTTACCTTGCTTTAGTTAACCAACTATTTAACTGAAAGACAACAAAGTGTCAAGATAAATAACTGCTTTAGTTATATTAATTTTGGTATCCCAGGGGATTCAGTTCTTGGACCAATATTATTTTCATTATTTATTATTTTAATGATTTATGTGACTTTCATTTTAATGGCATTAATATTGTATTTGCAGAAGATATTACGCTAATTTGCCGTCCCGTGGCCGAGTGGTAATCGCGCTTTGCTACTGATAGGGACCTGAGTTCCAGCCCCGGATGACGGATGAATGTTTTTTTTTCTGCTGAGGTCCCGCGATCTTCATCTTCTTTGGAGTATAAACTGACAGGCTCCTGTCACACTTCCATGGCAAACAGATGCTTGAGGGATACTTATTTTTATTCATTTTCCTGATTTGTTTGGAGGGAATTCACGATTTGCTTACGAAGATAAACAAGGAAAGAAAAGCTATAAAACACGCTTTTGTTAAAAAGAGGTTAATTTTAAATATTTTAAATATATGTATATTAATTTTACATAAAATGGTAAGTGCAATACAATGCGATAAGCAAATTTATCTCGATATAAACTGTCGCAATCACTTAAATTCGTGTTCAAAATATTGAATATCATAATCTCAAGAATGTATTTTAGAAGAAACTTTCTAAATTTGTCAATGTTAAAAAATATTTTTTTAAATATCTTACTTAGAATGCGCTTTTACGAATCAAATCTGAAGTATGTTTAAATTCTTTAAAATTTTGTGTTGAGATGCATGCTCAAAAACCAGTTGATATCATCCTAATCATTATAATTCACTAAATATTATACAAGTCAGAAACTTATCACTTATAAAGTGCTCGGTTTAAAAGGTAACGAATAATATGACTCATTTTAAGCCCTTCCGACCCGTTTTTTGACTTTTGCTCCAAAAGGGGCATATGCTGATTTTATTTTCTATTTATGATAAAGGGGAAGATTCCTGATTGGTTTTAATCTTGTATTTGTAGCCTACGCGTAAATTAGGAATAAGAAGGTCTTTTATGTGAAATTATTAAGCAAAATAGAACAATTTGAAAGGCATTGCTTTTCTTACAACTAGATTGTTCAGTTCACTGGCGGTCAGTACAAAAAAGGGTCTTTTTTTTAGCATCTAGTAGTCATTTTTTTTTTCGAATTCTAAGATGCATTTTTAACATTTTATGGATTTTTACGATTTTTTTGTTAACTATATATATATGTGTTTTAATAATAGAAGCAGGGTCTGATTTACTTCTCACACACGCCCCTAGGTTCACGAAACTTTAGTGAGTGTTGTGTATCGTCATTCCTTCAATTTCTTGTTAAAAAAGTTAAATTTTTTCCTGCATTCATAACCATAAGGAGAAGGAATAATGCAGTCGAAATGGATGCAGGGCTTTTTAGACGTAGCACTTTTTTACGAAACACTTATAATGATAATGAAGAAATAACTACTTCAGCATAACATACATTAAGGATGATACCACTCTGAATTTAACATCGCTCAGTTGTAGAGGAAAAATTGTCTTGAGTCGATGGGATACGAACCCACGACCTCCATATAAATTTGTTGCAAATTAAAATGGATGAGCACTGAGCGTGAGTTATGGTAAAAGTATGTCAATGAAAATTACAATACAATGTAATTTATTACAAAAGCATGGATGAAATTAGTTGTAAAAAATTACAATACAATGCAATTTATTACAAAAGCATGGATGAAATTAGTTATAAAAAATTAAGTCAAACGGCACGAAACTCTATAATAATACAAAGATAAACTTTCAGAAGAATCATTATCTCAATTCTACCAATGAACTAATCAACCTTCCGCGCACTCACCATATAAATGCTTCTTCACTTTTTTCACCCATCGCGTACATACTGAAACTAATTATGCCTCCTTTCGGATATCCACAACTCCAGCAACAATTCTATCCTTTCTAGTTTTCAGATCGGTTCTGTATTCCAATTCGTTGGTTACATAATTCTCACGCAGAAGCATACGCGAGTGTTCATGACACGTTTATCATAAATTCATTGTAGCACGTTCATCCGTCGTAACAATATGTTGGATGGGACAATATCTTCATGAGACAGGGAGAATTGTGTACTGTTGATAAAAATTTCATAATATCAATTAGAGGATTCTTGATCTGCGGCCGGTAGCTCAGTGATCCAGAACACCTGATATGTTATCAGGCGGTCGTGGGTTCGTATCCCACCCGGTTCAAGACAATTTTTCGTCTAAAATCGATCGACGTTAACTTCAGAGTGATATATTATAAACACGTCGAAAACATCTGTTCAATTTAAGCATAAAATGTAATTTTCAATATTAATATGAAGTAACAATGACAAATGTAAGTATTCCTTGTTGAAATTTAAAACTTTTTTTTCTTTTGCTCTAAGAAAATTGAATTCTCAAAGTGCCCCTTGTGAGCTTACTAACAGGACCCTCTCCCCACACACGCACACATATACACTTCTAGATCTGGCCTCGTAAGAAACACACATAACGTAAAGGAGGAAATTGTAAAAGGCAGATGGGTAGGAGAACAGAGAAGAACAGCTTAAAGACAGTGTGATGGGATGTTTTCATCCACACTAGAGTATGTAGCTAACAACGAATCCATCAAGTTATTAACAAAATATAATATTCATTCAAGAAATTCTTTGATCCATTATAAAAGAATGGATCGAAGAACTGTAGCAGGGGGGGGGGGGGGGACCTGGTTGCGATAAAAATTCCGTTTCTCTTTCGAGATTTCAACACTTATTCTTTTGAGAGTTATTACGTGGATCTTAAAATAGGTTTTCCATAATTCTGCGGAATTTCTGCAAAATATCAATTATTATTGTTAAAAAAATCTTGCTCTTATGAGGTCTCAAGGACCAGATGCTACAGCGCTTAGCGCCCCTTATCAGTCCGCGCTTGAAAATAAGAATAAAAATACTGTTTTCATTGTTTGGAATCTTAAAGCTCGAATCGTTTTGCTGAAGGTCCCGATTGGCATAGTGGTTATGGCACAAACTATTGCTTCAGAGGGCAATTTTTTTTATTCTAACTGCGACAGTTGTCAGAAGTTGGGTTGTTTTACCACTAAGCGGCACTTTTCTGCACACAATGGACTAAAAGGACCAATGTTGGGAGACAGATGGTAGCTTCCCGTCAAGGCCATCCAGAGTATTCTTTAACTTGCACAGGGTATGGTTCTCCCGCACACAAAATGAACCACGGCTTAACGTTCCATCTGACGGACTCATCGATGTCTCCTACTGTCCTAGGGCAGGGGTTTTCCGGATATAAATCTGAACCTGGCCCAGCTGGGACTCGAACCAGGGACCTGCAGATTACAAGCCTGGTGCGCTACTGATTGAGCAATCCCCGCCCCAGTTTTCAGCAGTGATTTCGATCTTACTGGGTCATGTCCTTTTATGAGAAGACCTGTAGTATTTTCTAGAACCCTTTTTCGTCATATAGATTGCAAATGAACAAAATCAAACTTGCACATTTCGTTTTCAAATTTAAGCTCTCCATCTGTAAATAGCATTATTGGTAACTCGTAATTAGGCTAAGAGTTCACAAAACACACGGAGTTTTCTACTCTATAGTGCAGTTGATGCGTAAAGGCCATAAACAAAAAGAGTCAAATACTGGAAACTATTTGCCACATTGTGTACGACCTAGTCGCACAAAAATTTCCCACAAATTTTCCCAAGCAATCATCATCAAGCGGACATAAAAACTGTTGTTAACCTTACTTTGTGACTCAAGGTGAAGGTAGTCACCCATTTCTTCACGGCTAAGTTGGTAATACGTTCACCTATTTATTTATTGAACCCTGTAAGATACAGGAATTCGCTTCTGGCAGCTTACAGCAAAATGAATTTTTAACTATCACAAGAACAACTATTTATCTCTAATAGTTTTTATTCATTTACCATCAAAATGAATATAATGACGCTTTTAAGGTTTTAAATTAGTATAAAAAGATAAGGTCCACAACATTTTATAAGCATCACTGAGTAATAAATACGATACTGTAAGGATTTAAACTGGATTGGTTTATTTTAACGCTGAGGGGCACTTCTTTTCACTCAATGGGCGAAATGGCCAGGTCGCAAGCACTCCAGGGCTTTGGGATGGAGAGAAGAGGACCCATTGGACGACTGTTAAAAGAAAGGTGTAAGCTTCCTTTACATGCCTTCCAGAGTGTTCTTTAACATGCATAGAGTATGGATCTCTGCACACGGTTCCAGGGCTTAACGTCCCATACGATGGACGTCGGTCTTTCAAAGCCGAGTGGTATCGGTTTTCTTACCAAGGCAGAGTGAGAGTTAATCATCATCATCATCATCAAGCAGCCATGGGCTACGGATGTCCAACAAGACTGTGTAATTTAGTTCTCCAAGCATATCTGTTCTGAGCTACATCTGCTGTATCTGACAACTATACATCAATCCTAACAAGATCCTGTTTGACATTGTCTGCCCACCGCATCCTAGGCCTCCCTCTCTTTCTGAGGCCTTTAGACACACTCTTCATAATCCTATTCGCTAATCTATAATTATCCACATGGGCAACACGGCCAAACCAAAGGAGTCTCTCTCCGCACAATATGCTGCTCAAAGGAGGTTGTCGACTCCTTTGCCTAACCTCATCATTACTTATAAATTTGAACTTCCTAATTCCCAATGCGGAGATAAATCCCAATTTTTGGAACAGTCGGGACTGAAAACTGTTAATTGCAGATTACGAGCCTTCGAACTGAGCCATCAGCACCCTAAATTTAAGTCTGCATATAAATTTTCTGAAATATCGGAATGTTCCCAAAAGCTCATCTAAGTTGCTAATATGCAATTAATTGCATTTTTGTGGGTCATCAGCAGACGTTGCTGTATTCTACTATTTCAACAGAATTTAGGAACGTTCTATTTCATTTCTAACATATCCCTCGCTGTAGACTTTAACAAAGGAAGTAAGATACGGTTTGAATATAATTCAGTGTCGTTCCTTAGAGTTAGATAATGGGAGACAAAATATAGATATCAAAAACAGTTCTATTCAACAATATTAATTATGCATTATCTATGTTTTGGAAGGTAGTTTGCACTCTGTTTTAATTACGTTTTGCAAGATAGATTGCAACACAATTCTTCAAGTCGAAGGAAATGCTACATATGTTGCAAAGCTATGTAATTTTTCTAAAGCAAAACTGATCATCAAGCACGTAAAGAATTTAATACTATTGAAATAAATCCATTTGATTTACTTGGCTTAGTCGCTTTTTAATTTAAATAATGTTCAATTATTATATTATATATAATAATTATTTTTTAATTTAATTTTTAGTTTCGATAATTGTATGACGAATATATTTAAGAAGCACGAAGCCTAACTAATTTAAAATAAATTGGTATAAATTGCTTTTAAAATTAATATTTCTGGTTTCAACGCTGTCAGATAACCATTTCAATTTATTGCTCCATTAATTCTGTAATGCTCGATTTTATCTTCTTTTATTTGATACTAATTAAAGAGAATAGGTCTTTTATTTATAGACCGTATTCCTTTTCCTAAGATAATGTAGAAAACGGCATTTTACGTTGAAACTCTATGGGATCGTTTTCCTCAAAATCCACAGTTAAATTCGTTTCTGTCACAAATTTCAAAGCAGAACCATATCATTCCCGAATGACATCAGCCGCGAAGCGTGCGTGGAAACAACTGAAACATTGAGACTGCGCAGTTGACAGATTAATGATTTTTACAAATTACTGATTTACCGAAGAATCAGTTACTTGTCAATCAGCTAATAGTGCTATGGATCCGCAATTGCATCACAGTTCATTGTTTAATTGAAAAGTGACTGACGGCTTAAGCAGTCAATGATCCACGAGAATCATCGTTTCGTCAACTGCACAGTCTCATTGTCTCAATTGCTTCCACTACACTTCGCCGCTGAATCACATGTTAAAATATTCGAAACAATTTAACATCTGTGATAAAATTTCGCAAAAAGATCGTTAGTAAAACTTAAATCTCTCAAATCTCGTCAATATCTCAATCAACGTCAATATCTCAATTAACAAAAATAAGATATACATATATATATATTTGGAGGAGACGAATGTAAAAGGGGAGCTTTTTTGGAGTTTATGACACTTTCTATCTCATGAACTTCAGTTTCCTATTTAACGCGTAATGATTGGGCCTGTCTTTTGGGGAGATATCACGAAACAGCCGTTTGAAAAATTCCCCTTTTTAAATGGAAAGAAGTCGGAACGTAATTGCTGAGGGCCTGTAACAGGAGTATTGAAATCAAACTGTTTTTATGAAACGTGGCACAAATAAGTTGGAAATGTGTCACGTGTGACCCAGGGTTGGATCCATATGCCACTCAGGACTTACTAGTATGTCCCTGGATTTATAAATCAGGAACTATGTTCCCGAAATGCTGCTCATACCACAGGTTGATTATGGTATTTTGCAGTTATATGTTTTAATTTCATAGTCTGTAAGAGCAACACTCTGTGCTTTGGAAGTATAGTGAAGAAAATGTTTAAAAATCCATCTTTTTGTTTTTAACTAAAGTTAAGTTAAAAGAGTGGGATAGTGGCGACTTGTGAATTTTTGCAACTTGGGTGTACAGGCCACACCAGAAAATGTACTATACATAATGAAATATTACCACAAAAGTAAAATAACAGTTCATTGTTAAGGTAATATTACCAATAACTAAAAATACCAAATAATTGCAAAATTACTATTATATTATATATTTATTTTAATAAAATAATAATTTTTTTTATTCATAACAGCATATAATATTATTCAAATACCGAAAATGTTAAGTAGCTTACCTGTAAGTAACTGAATTAAACATTCATAATACGTATCATATGTTCTCTAAATTATCAATTTTATGAAAAGCAAAATAATTATATACGTATAAAAATGCAAAAATTGTTAAGAAATTTTAACAAATTTTAATAAAGGTATATTTTGTCTAAGATATTATTTTTAATTTATTTTTAATCGATTATAAATATTTAGGTTTATAATTCGCTTGGAACTGAATTAAAAGTATCTAATTACTTTTTAAATATACTATGAAAATTATTATTTAAGGTTATATTATAAATATATAAGTTTTTGTCTGATAACAAATTCAAGCAATGTAATCTGTCTCTTAAATTCGCTTAATTATGTACGTATTTAGGTAGGTTATTTTATATTATTTTGTTAGTATTATTTTTCTGGCAGTTATACATTGAAGTTTTTCAATATTCTTTATATTGTTTAGGTTTGTTGTATCATGAATGGTTACACCATAGGATAGAGTATAACTGATTTACATACAGATTTGCAGAATAAAATGCATGTTTTAGTATTAAATATATATATCTTAATATTTGAATTTTGGAAGCAGATAATCTGAGATATTCACATATTTTAGAAATATGTATAACCCAACTGAAATATTTAACAATATATATATACATATATACTTAGATATTTTATGTACTTACATGCAAAAGTTTATAACAATTGCAACCATAGTCATTAGTAAGATTATTATTTACTTTTCCAGAACATTTATTCCATTAGTTTTAATGATAAAAAATGTTTTTGATTTAAAAGTAGGGTGTGTTTGCTTTACCTCTGATCAGCACTTTGTTTGAACACAATGGGCTAAATGGCCATGTCACTAGGACCCCAAGAGATCATAGAAGGTTGCGGAGAGGACCCTCTGTTGAGAGACAGAGGGTAGCCCCTCGTCAAGGCATGCAGCGTGTTCCACGGCTTAAAGTCCCATCCAACGGGCGGCGTCCTTTTTAAACCCAGCGATGTCCCCTACTGACTGTGGACAATGCCAGGACTTTTTCGGAGATACATCTCAACTCTGGGCCACCTGGGACTCGAATCTGGAAACTGCATATTGCGAGCTGGCGCGATATTTGCTTTAGGAGTCAAATGTAAAAAATATCTCTATAGCTGTGTTTTGTGAGATGACGATGATGATTAATAAATATAATCTACTATCTAAAAAAATTCCGACTGAGCTACCCTTCCCCCTTAAAAGTTGGAAAATGTATTTTTATTCAATTAGGTTTTATTATTATTTAAACACTTTTATTATGATTTAAGCATTTTTTAATATTATTAACAAATAAACAAATAATAATATATTTTTTAAATATTAATTGTGAAAGTTCATTTCATTTTCTAAATAAATATGAATAAAGTGATAAATATTATAAAAGATTAAAACACAAAAGCAATTTTATAGTGAAAATAGGTTTTAATCAAAAACTTTCAATACATTTTGCAATACATCTAATTTAAAATGTAATAATTTAACCGAGGAGTTGTGCAACACCAAATATTTAAGTGGAAGCCGAACATCACAAAAGTATTTAGCAAATAAGATGAGATAGCTAGATGCAATTTGAATTTCCTCACTGGACGTAACTCAAAGATGCCCATCAAGATCAAGTTCTTAATATACTCAGGCCTACTATCATATATGCATGTCCAGTGATACAAACCCACTACAGACTATTCAGAATAAATGCCTAAGATACGTTATTGACGCCTCATGATACCTAAGAAACAACAATATACACAAGGACCAAAATTGAACATATCAACATATTCATCGAAAGAAATGCTACAGATTTCTTCAAAATTATTCGTAACAATTTACATGCGTTTATTCAGAAATTGCAGACTACGATTACACCTTTCATTCAATAGTCAAACGACGCAAGTCTATTTGGATAACGATAAATAAGTCTATTTTTCTTATGCATAAGACTAGTGTTTTTAGTAATTCATGACCCAATCATGTTTAAAGCGTTAGAAAGCTGTCCGAACTCTTCGGGCCTACATAAATGTGTCTTAGCCAGTTGTCCATTCATGACACAATCAAAATTTCAAATCCCATGAATGAGTGAAATAAGTTGAATGAAGTTAAGGGTTAAATAAACCCGGCACTCAGTTCTATTATATCCCGATCAAAATGTAATATTAGCGTGTAAATATTTTTGTTATTAAATGAATCATTAAAAAATAATTGTCAAGTGATTCTACATCGAATATTTTCATGCATTTATACATTACATCAATATAAATTTATTTGAAATAAATATTTATTTCAAAAATATTGCTTTTTTTATCTGTGCATTACAGGTAAAAAAGAAAAACAATAAAAGCAAAGTTTATGAAAAAAAACCAGTCAGATCCGGAATGGAACCGAAGACCATTTAAATCAAAAGTCAAAAATGAAAGAGCTGTGGCATGTTTTGCTCACTTAATTAACCGTAGTCTCTTTAGATTGCGAGTCAACATTTTATTTTTGGTCTTCATAATGAATTACTTTATCTTGATACATGCACACTTGAGCTCTAGTGCATATAATGCTTATGTCAAATGATTTTTCTCGTATACTATACTTATTAAATGTCAGTGCGCACTTCAACTGCGCACAGTAGAATAAAAGTTGGAGTTTCTCTTCCAATTCGCTCTTCGGCGTGGAAGAAATATATCTTCACCTCTCTTGTGTTGCATAAGTAAACTGATAAATAAGCAATAAGAAAAATAATTATTCTCGGATATATAAAATATATCCTACTACTTGTCACTCTACATCGTAATCTTTAATGTGACATACAACTCGATATAATTGCCCCCCTCCCCTTTAAAGGATTCGTGATGGAATGATCATTTGCACATTTCTCCTTTTCTAGAAAGTGACGAAAGTACAAGGGGAGGGTTTGGTATTTTTATAACATTTATAAAAATTAGTAGGAAAATGTGATTATAAAAACCAGTAGCAAATGTCATAAAAGTCATAAAACCAGTCATAAAAACCAGTAGGAAAATGTGATCTGTGAATTTGAACGGTCAAAAGACTTAGAAACTTTTCACTGGCTTAGAAATCACTCTTTGCAGCTTACTGATTTCATTAATGAGTGCTAAATATTTACTTTTGGCTTTAACTTAAAACATTTAGAAGAATCATAATTTAGACTAAACATATCCTATAGAAAAAAACACGCATGGAATACTTCCAATGGATTTAGAAGTTGATGTTTACAGAAAATATTTAGAGGCAGAGGGACGATATGAAGAAAAGGAGAATTATATAGTAGCAGGGCCATGCACCTCCCACTTTAAAAATGCTAGTAAGAATAATGGAAGCCAAATATGGTTGCACAAATTTCACGCATTTTTCATGATTTAAAAAAGCCGTCTTAAAAGAAGGGATAAATACTATACTGCAGTGGATATTCAGTCTCCTTTTGCCAGCTCTATATATTCTAGATCCGGGCCTGTTTAGTAGTGATGTATTTTTTCCTCTTTTCCTATCGTCGTTTTTTGTTTTCCCACTGTCACGCAGTGGAGATATAGTATGTGTTGTTAGATAGATGTGAATTACTGATACTACAACTTTTGTAATCTACCATTGAGTTTAGTGAGTTGAATTTTTTGGAAATAAACTTTGTTTGTTTTAGAAACTTTTTAATCTTTGCTAATTTTTCTCTTGAGCAACGTTAGCTGATTTTTTTATTATATTTAACTTTAATTAAACTTGACAATCCTTTTTGAATTCTTACTCGATAAGTAACGCTTGATATCATACATTAACGAACCCTATTTCAACTTTATTTGGCAAGTTATTATTGCCTGGCGCCCGATACAGCTATCCGGAATTTGAATAAAATTGGATCAGACAAAAGGTCCAACTTTGAAAGTACGTAATCTTTGGAGTGTTACAGAGTGAATAACGAAAGTGGCGCCCTTTGTGGATTTGCCCTAATAGTTGTTCGAATTTTATCTGCCCAATCCGATATCAGATTTTAACGAGTTATGTACTCCCCGAAAGGAGGGTAAATTTGTAAGCACTCTTGAGTCTAAAGGAACATTGTATTGAAAAGGGTGGGATCCGAACCCATGATCTCCTGATTATACGTCAGGTGCTTCGTCCGTGAGCAGGAACAAAGAGTGAATGAAAGCAATTGGAGACTGAACAGTTGAGATATCAATGATTCTTATAGGTCATTGATTTACCGAATTATCAATTACTTGTCAATCTGCCAATAGTGTCATGGATCAACAAGTGCATTATAAATCATTGGTTGATTGAAAAGTGACTGAAGACTCAATCAGCCAAATGATCTACGAGAAATCGTCATTTCGTCCAGTCTCATTGTCTTAATTGCTTCCACTATGCTTCGTCACTGCCACTGAGCTATCACTCGTCGACCAAGACTGGAACTGGTGACAAACTTTACGCAAAATTATCAAAATTTCAAAATATAGCTCCCATTATTTCTTCGCCCTACAAAGCACGGACAGAAAGGACTTTCCTTACATCAAAATTTTACTATACGTCCCCATTTATGCATTATCAAAAGAAATCTTCAACACGAAGATTATAAATAATTCCTTCATTCAAATCAACGAACAGGTAAATCACTTCAATTCAATAAATCAATATTCCTTCATTGAAATCAAGCCACAGGTAAATCATTTTAAATTCACTCAAAATCAAAACTATCATCTATAAATTAAAACAAAATAAAATAAATCATCTTGATACAATTCTCTAGATACATCTCCTATGTGCGTTTTAAAAAGTTAAATTATAAAACGTTAATTCATATTAACTTGAAATGAAAGCAAAAAAGAGAATGCTAAAACTAATTTCAAACCAAATAGTGTTTCTTTTACCCATTTGGTAAAAATCAGTTTCATCTTTGGCAATATATTTTTGCTTTAATTTTTAACATTTAAGAGCACATGTGAGATTATAAGTATTTTTTAATAGTTTTAACCATAATAATAATGATGATTTGGAGAAAAACTAGATATTAAGTTTGGAAGAAAAACTGGGTGTGTTTTGATCATGAAATTTCTTACTAATGCGACGAAGAAAATGTCCAGAAATGGTAAACAACAAATTATTAAGCTAGAAATGTCTTTTAGAAAGATATTACAATATTCCTTCCTCATAAGCAGATACTATTGTTTTTCGCAGTTTATGTGTGTACTTATTTTCTTTATTTTAACAATATAAAAGAAGGATTTGTTATTGAATTACCTCTCTTTATATTACTTATTAATTTTATTTTACTATCAATATTTTATGCGAATGTCATTAATTTCGGTTTTAAATATTAAGAATGTCACATGTCAATGTAAAAATTATATTATCATATGTCAATCGGTCAAATAATAATGTCAAAAAATATTAATGTTGTCCCATCAAATGAAGGAAGACTAATCATATTATTGTAACGGATTACAAAAGTAATTATTCCATATCCTGTAGACAAGCTTTCAGCTTTGAGATTCACCTGTAATAATACAAATTACTTGCACTGTGATTAGAAAATAATAATAATGGGAAAAGAAAATGAAATATTAAAAACACATTTAGATATAATATTTTTAAGTTCTGTTCGTAATTTTATTGTAAAAGGGGCGCGGTTGACTCAGTCGGTAGCCACCAGTCTTGTAATCTTCAGTTCCCATGTTCGAGTCCCATTAGGTCAGCGTTCAGATTTAATATCCACAAAACTCCTTGCCCTGCCCACGATCAGTAGGGAACACCTATACGCTTCGAAATGCCGCCGTCCGTCTGATGGGACATTAAGCCGTGGCTCCTTGTGCGGGAGAGCCATACCACGTGCACGTTAAAGAACACGCTGGATGGCCTTGACAGGAGGCTACAATCCGTCTCCCAACAGCTGTTCCAGTGGGTACCCTCCCCCAACCTTCTCTGAGCCTTCGGGGTCCTTGTAACCTGGCCATTTAGCCCATTGTGTGCAAAAAATGCCACTCTTAGGTAAAACAACCCAAACCACTATGCCCATATATACCTATATTTAATTCTCTATAGTCGCACTTCATGATTTTCCTCGTTATCTTCATTAATACTACGGTTATATTTTATGTTAGCGAAACCCATGACATTTTCATTTAATATAATTTTTTAATTACCTTAGAGCAACGTTCTCTCTTTGTTCAAAATTTGAACACAAAATTCGACAAAAAAGAAATAGCTACACTGGGAAAATGGGGCCATTCGGCTCCCTAGGAATACTCTCTGCAATAGTCAATATTGGGCTCTCTCAATGTTGTATTATTTTGTTTTTGCTATAATTATTGACTGACACTTATGAGATGTTCTGCAAGATCATCCACAGCCGTTTTATTCCGAGATGTGTATCTAGTTCACCTTCAAAATGGGGCGGGGGTGGCTCAGTAGGTAGCACGCCAGGCTCGTGATCTGTAGTTCCCAGTTTCGAGTTCCAACTGGGTCAACGTTCAGATCTATCTCCGCAAAATTCCACGCCCTGACCACGGCCAGTAGGGGACACCGATGGGCTTGAAAAGATCGCCGGCAGTCGGATGCAACGTTAAGCCGTGGCCCCGTGTGCGGGAGAGCCATACCCTGTGAACGTCGAAGAACACGCTGGATGGCCTTGACGGGAGACTACCATCTGCCTCCCAACAGCTGTTCCAGTGGGTCCCCTCCCCCAACCTTCTCTGAGCCTTAGGGGTCCATGTGACCTGGCCATTAAGCCCATGGTGTGCAAAAAAGTGCAGCCCAGATGTAAAACAACCCAACCCGCCTTCAAACTCTAGACGCACTTTTATATGGAATTACATTGAATTCAAAATATGATTCATGCAATTCCCTGTAACTATTGCGGAATAAACAAACAAATAAACATGCCCTTCAAAATCGTAAATGAAAAATGATGAAATGAAGAAATCTTATTCAGCTCTGGAGATTTATATTCACAGCAAACATTCTACAATATTTTTCAATCCTAATCTTTATCAATTGAAAACAATGCTAGAATATCTCAGCCGAACGTGCCAGAAGAAAGTTTGTAAAATGATTGCTAATACAGGAATCGGGAACTATGGCTAGTGAGTCTTTGAATGCATATATACGACTCTTCATCTTTCCCAATACTAATCACAAAATTTTACATAAATTATTATTGTAATAGAGATGATAATAAATTATTTAAGGGGCATTATTATTTAATATCATTAATAACGATAATAATAAATTATTTAAGGGTTTAATGAAGACTTAAAACTAAAAATATTGTTACAAAAATATCTTTGGGAGCGAAAGCAGACTCTATAAGAACTGTGTGAAATATATTGTTCGTGTTCTTTGGCTGTCTCTCGATTTCCGATCAACATAAATCTGTAAGCAGTTGTTTTCCATGCAAGAATTTTAATAAAAGTAAACTAAAGAGGCAACTGAAAGATTTCCCGATTATTTCCTAAAAATGAAATGACAACGTATTTATCACACACGTGAAAAGTTTCTAAATAAGCTCAACAAAAGTTACATTAAAAATGCGCCTTAGGTGAAAATTTTCATTAACCTTTATGTAGAGAAAACACTAACAGATAGAAGCAGGTTTAGTGTTAATCCTGCAAGTCCTACCTGCTGTCTTTTCTTAATCTCTAAGATTACATCCTAATCTTATATATATGGGTATATTCATATATATGTGTATATATACTCTTCAGTGTATATATACTCATATTCATATATACTCTTCAGGAACTCTCCCTGATCTTTCCTCTGTTAGTAGGGGTCACCAATGGACTTGAAAAGGCCGCCATCCATCCGATCGGACATTAAAACCTGGCCCGTGTGCGGGAGAGCCACGTTAAAGAACACGCTGGATGGCTTTGACGGGAGGCTTCCATCTGTCTCCAAACAGCTATCCAGTGGGTCCCTTTCTCCCAACCTACTCTGAGCCCTCAGGATCCTTGTGTCCTGGTCATTAGCCCATGGTGTGTAAAACAGTACCGCTCAGAGGTAAAACAACCCAACTCCAGTTGAGAAACACCTCCTTGAAAGGTTGCTGATCATGAGAGCAGAATATGCATCATGTTCTCAATGAAAATTAAGAAAAAATCTTTTTCTCTGTAACGTTAACTGAAAGAGCGTCATTAAAAAAAATAATAAAAATTTCTCATATTCTATTGATTTCTGTTTTCATCTTATTTCACATGGTTATCTTTTTTCAAACTCAAAATCTGTTTTCAAACTAACCGTATTTTCTTAAATTTCCCCTTAAGTTTGACCATTGCTCTATCTTTCTATTATCGATTTGACATCTTCAAATTATGGTTTTAAACTTATGCTGTTATAAAGCCTTTTTACAAAACACTCTGGACTTATTACTTTGCCAATGATCATTCTCCCTTCTACTAACGTTCTCACTACGGTACACCTTTGAGCCATTTTGAAAATGTTTGGCAATTTTAGAAACATTTTTATGTGTATGTCAAATCAAATTTTGCGTTCCAAAACCTCTAAGTACTAGACAAATATTTTAAAAAACGAATTTTAGATAGATGTGATTGTTTTATCTTCAGCAGCATTTTCTATACACTACATATTTAAGAAGTTATGGAGACTTGAATTAGAATCTCTATTGAGATGGGATATACTAATAAAATAGACTCTGACTCTAATAGCGTAGTGGTTCCCAACATTTTGATACTGAATACCCCTTAGGAAGGCTCGCAGATTATGCAGACTCTCTCCCTAAATTATCTTATATATTTCTATTAAATAGAATATAAATCAACTAAAAAGTGTATAAAAACGTACAGTTTTTTCGTTATGTAAAATTTTCCAATGTAAAATTAAAAATGGATGACAAAAGCTTCAAAATTAGCATGTAAGGTTTGAAACGTTTATGAATGAAAAGATACATAAATTGTAAAAAAAGAAAAACTATTTTTATATCAGCAATGACAATAAAACTAAGATGAGGAAAAGCCTTTATGTTCTACTGAGTAGAATCTACTGAACTCGCTGATTCCGTAAGCACAATTCAGGGGCCAACGGATTATAAACACGACAGTGAATTTTATAGGAGTAATAGTGATAGAAGTTTCATAGAATATAATATTTGTTCAATTTAAGCATTCGCGATTTGGGTTCATATTGTTTTACAATGCCTGCAGTTACGACTTTCTAGAAATGAGAGTGATTCCCCATACATGACGTTTTTTTATTGAAATTCGATAAATTTTGAATAGGAACCACGTGAAACCACACCTTAGTAAGCGTTAGTTTAGTCAGAGCCACACCTTAGTTTATCGCAGAAACCACAGCCATAGGATGAAGATTTACTTCAACTGAACATCATCAGCTTAGTTAGAGTTAGTAAATGAAGTTTCTTTCTAAGATACTGCAAGAAAAATGTTTTAATTATATTTAAAGAAATAGAATAAAAGTGCAGACTTTCTCTGATTAAAAAAATTACATCGCACCTTGCGAACAATTTGTTAGCGAACCAAGTACCGTGCTTGCGGCCTCCGTTGCTATTGTACTTACCTTGACCCAGCAGCAGGGCACCTCTCACAACACATGCACGGGGGGTATCCAGCGCTGTCTAGTTGGAAGTGATCGTCCGCCTGTGACTCCCATGCCTTAAATACGACACATTTATCCACGATTGCGTTTCTTTCTAGATCAGCAATAGCCTGACAGCAACGTAGGAGAACTGGAACGCGCATCGTCTCGTGAAGCAGGATTTTACTCTTAACAGACCGTTGTGATTGGACAACTCAATAAAGGAGCTAGAGAGAAGAAGTACTTTATTTAACGATCGCAGAAACCACAGCCACGCCTTCAGCAATTTATCTCCTGAAGATGCTTTGAAAGTGATGTTAATGATGGGGTGAAGATTTGTTTCGCCTCTTTACATCGACTGAGCATCATCAGCTGAAAGAAAGCGACTTCATGAAAAGAAACTGGTTTAGAATACAAAGCTCTTTTATAACACCAAATTAGGTGTAATTTTTCTACTATAAAGCGACACGGATTGCTAAATTCTGTCAAGAAATATCATTTGTAGTAAACGTTAAATCGAAAATTAAAATGCATGGAAAGCCTACACAATGTGCACATCATAGCAATAACAAAGTGGTGTAAAACCAGAAAAAAAAACAGTGTGCAGCTTAAAAAAATTAAAGGTGTATACTTCAATTTCCAAAAATATTAGATTTCTTTGTTTAAACCGTGACAATGCACTGCATTAATTAAAATATTTCGAGTTAAATAAATCTCCTTTGATGGTGTTTTATTTCTTTTCTTTCATTGAACCAGTAAAAACACATGTTATCTTTGTTACAAATTGTAATTTCTGCTGTTAGCTACTGATCATTGTTCCGAATCGCATAAAAAATTGTGTGTCGAAAAAATCATAATTTGAAATCGTAAAATGGCAGGTTTATTATGCATCTACGGTTAATGCAGGTATTTGTCGGTGACACCAACTAACATCAGAAATGCGCTTAATCGGTTAATGCCAATTGTTTGAAGAATTTTGCTCGCAATTGTCACATCCTCTGATGAAACATATTTAGGAAAAGGTCATAAAAAAACGGTTACTACGGAGATGTTTTCTGTATTACTGATATTTTATTCTGTCGCTTACTTCTGATTTACACTGCTCAAAAAATTAAAGATTTATCTCGAAAATATTGTTCTCGTAAATATGTTTGTGAAATTTCCAGTACCCTATATTAGCAAATGATGAAAACATTGCGAAAAAAAGCAAATAGAAATGATTTTTTATTAAATCTCAAAACCATTTCTTTAACAAAAGTGGAATATGTCAATGCTGACATACATATGTAAGGGTTATTGTTATAAGCTGAGATACAGTCCTTAAAACATTGACGCATGATGTTAAACACTAACACAGCTACGTCGATTTCTGTTTTTCTTAGTACATTCATTCACAGAAACTTGTTAGAATGTGATAGCTTCAGTGTTTTTGAAATTCAAATTAGTAAAGACTAATTTGAATTTCAAAGTATATTTACCTGACTGGATTAAATTATTACATTACGCGGAATTAGTTGTTACTTACAGTACATTATGTAAAATAGTATACATTATATAAAAGATAGAATAAAAAGTGAAAATCCAGAGTTGGGGGGTGCTTAACAGTAGCAAACGAATCAAACGGATTGGTTTAGTTCAGTGATTCCCAACCTTTTTTTGACCATCGCCCCCTTTAGAAGAGAAAAAAAATTTCAATGCCCCCCTAGTCCATAATAGTTAATTTTATATGAAATATTAAAATATTGTTGCATATTATCTGTACCTAATTTATCTGTTTATTTATCTATTAAAAATCATAAAGCAGAAATTAATAAAACGACAACCAAATGTACAATAAAATTGTTTATTAAAATTTTAAAAATAAACACAGAATCAATAAGAAATAAAAATAATGAGATAAACACAAAATTAATAATAAATAAAAAAATTAATGAGATGGTTGAGGCTGGTGGAGTGTTAACAATTTGTTAATGTCGGGTTCCAATTTCGTTAACAATTTGTTAATGTCGGGTTCCAATTTCGTTAACATCAATCGCAGATCGCCACGTTCAGTGATGTGTAGTCTGTTCCTCTTCTTTGACAGTAAATTAGCTACTGCATTGAATCCACGCTCAGCCATATAGGACGAAGGAAATGCGATTAAAAACTTCTGTACTATTGCCCACAATCCAGGGTAGAGAACTGGTATTGATTTTTGAAGCCAGAACTCTTGGTATCCATGTTTGAATTTTACTTTGAGTACTTCGTTAGTCGTGAGTTCTAAGAGTTCCTCTTCCAAATTTGATGATTCTTCAGTATCTGTGTTTGCGAAAGTATCTAAAACCCAACTCGGTATATTCATGTTTAAAATATCTTGGAAACGCTCCGTAAAATCAACATGAAGAACTTCCAAGTGTTGGCCATTCTTCCGGTTTTGCAGAGACTGCTGATAATGTGGGAAAGTGGTTGTATTCACCTCTATCTAGATTTCGTTTGAATAGAAGATGATTTTTCATTTGAATAGAAGATGAAAAGCAGCTATGACGTTTTTTGTTTTAATTAAATTCAACTCATCACCTTGCAATTGTAAATTAACTTGATTAAATATTTTAAACAGATCTGTCAAATAAGCGATGTCATTTTTTGACGTAATTAGGTTTTCGCGCAATTTTTCGTCTCTGTCTTCAAGAAAGTCCAGTACTGAGTCAAATAGATTGAAAAAACGATTCAGACAAACACCGTTAGAGAGCCAACGTACTTCTGTGTGCAGCAGCAAGCGATTGTAATCTTCATCATTTTCATTACAAAGCTACCAAATAATCGGTCATTCAATGAATTGCTTCTAATCTTATTGATTGCTTTAATAACGTAATGGACCGACGTATGCAGACGTTCATTCAAATTTTTTGCAACCAAATGCTGAGGATGAATAATACAATGTACAGCGAGTACATTTGGTACTGCTTGTTTCAAATGCGCTATGAAACCCTTATGACACCCTGTCATTGCTGGAGCACCATCAGTAGCAGCAGACAAAATATTGCAAATAGGAATTTCTTTCTCTTGAAAAAACTTTTGCATGGTCTTAAATATAGATTCTCCCTTTGTATCAGATTCCAAATTTTTAGCAAATAATAACTCTTCATGAATTTTTTCTTCTTTTATAAATCGTACGTATGATAAGAGTAGAGCTTCGTTATTTGGTAGAGTTGATTCATCGAGTTGAATGGAAAGTCTTTAAGTAATCACCTAATGATATTTCAACGTCTTTTGCCATTAGATCTATTCTTCTTTGCACTGAATTATTACTGAGAGGAATTTTTTTGATGATATCTGACGGTGTCTTATGATGAAGAACAGTTTTTAATATCTCTTTGACTGCCGGCAAAATTAATTCCTCGCCAATTGTGTGTGGTTTTCCTGCTTTTGCGATTAACAATGAAACGTTATATGAGGCACGTAGTCCATCATCATCTTGTTTAGAAGACGACGCAAAAAGGTTTGACATAGTTGGCTGTTTTAAATATTGCTTTTCCAGTTCTTGAAAATAGGATAAATCTTTGTTCTTCTTATCAGCATGCATTTTATTTAAATGCTCTTGTAGCCTAGAAGGTTTCATAGCTTCATTTGAAAAAACGTTTCGGCAAATTAAACACATAGGTAATGATTGGTTTGTAGGAGAGTACGTAAATCCATATTTCAAATACTCAATACTGTACTGCCGGCATTTCTTTTTAGATGCAGATTCAGACATTTTCAAATGCAAATTAACTTCTCAACAGATTTATAGATAGTTATAAAAATAATGTTTATAATGACTTCTAACATCACTCACGACTATTTATCACGGCGAGGCACATAAAAATAATAAAACATTCCTAGAACTATCGCTTTTATAGATTTGATTTTGTGCACGCATTAACTTGTATGTTTGTGATGCCGGCGCACTTGCTCCGTATACAAGTCATTTCAAGCTCCCACATTCTTGTCGAAACATGTTAAATTGCATAAACCGCGTGTTTGCCTACCAACTTGCAAGGACTTGTCACCGTCAATCTATTCTAAACTAAAACAAATTAGGTATAGGTATACCTAATGCTAATTTAAAAATGCTTATTAACGCGATAACAATAAGATAATTTACATAGCTAGATAAAATATTTATTCATGAAAACAGGTATTTTCAAAATATTTTATTATATTAAAAAATAATTATAAAAAAATATTAAATATAATAAATTTATTATTATTATATTATTATTGCATCAATGTTGATTTGCCTATCAGGACGGACACACATGTCCAACATAATAAGCCTGATGTAGTAGTGCATGTAAAGGTATTGAATGAGATTACAATTATTGAAGTAGGAATAACATCTCAGGATAACCTGCAGACAGTAGAGGTTGAAAAGAAGAGGAAGTATGATCTGCTGGCTAATGAGTTGAGCCTAATTCACAAGTGTAATGTTAATATTATACCTTATGTTTTGAGGTGGGATGGTATTGTAACTACGTACCATAAAGCATACTCAAAGCGACTTGGAGTGGGAAAACATATTGAAGCTTTTATATCCAATCTGTGATCTTGAAGAGAACTTTTGAGAGCATCTCAGTCGACTTCAGACGTACCAGTACGCTAGTAGGCGGTAGCAGGGAACTTATTGTCCAAACTGCAGTTGAAAAGCTGTACATGACGGATGAGGTAGTGGATGACCAGAATCACCAGGAAGACACCACAGAATAGAAGAGATAAAAAGGTTGTCACAGAAAATTCCATTAAATTTATTTATTTATTTGACCGCCCCTCTTGACTGCCTCAAAGCCCCCCATTTGCCTCTGGATCCGCTACCGCCCCCATGGAAGGCTCCAGCGCCCACTGGGGGGCGGTATCGCCCCCGTTGGGAATCTATGGTTTAGTTCATTGTTAAACACGCGAGAATGTGTAGAAACAAGAAGGAGAAATTTGTTAACAGCTTAATTACACAGGATGCAGTGATTATCAAGGACTCTTTAATGTTCCGTATTTATTTTATAGCTTGCTAATTCATTTGTATTTGCCAAAATTTGGGAATAAATTACACAGGTTCGTGAAGTAATATTCTACAAACATAGTCTTCTGATAGAACGTAAAGCGGGAAATTAATTTTCTGTTGTAAAGAGCACACAGAATTTCTAAGCCTCTCATTCTAGAAACGGAAATGTAACAGAGGCTACAATCTTCTGTTGACATGGTATAATTGGGTTGGATTGTTTTATCTGTGACTGGCAATTTTTGTGCACACAACGAGCTAAATGGCCAGGCCACAAGGACCCCAAAGGCTTAGAGAAGGTTAGAGGAGGGGACCCATTAGACAGCTATTGGGATACAGATGGTAGCCTCTCCTCCAGGCCATCCAGCATGTTCTTGAACATGCCAAGGTATGGCTCTCTCACACACGGTTCACGGCTTTACGTCCCATCCGACGGAGAGACAGGGTAAGGAGTTTTGGGGAGATAAATCTCAACTCTGGCCCAGGTGGGACTAGAACTTAAGAACTGCAGATTACGAGCCTAGTGTGCTACCTATACACCACAATATAGTAAAAAAATTAACTATATAAATTAATTGTAAGCATAAATTAGTTCACACCTAACAAGCATAATTCAATGAACTGTAAAAAGATCGCGAAACCGTTATACGTGTGCATTACTGTAAACACTACTATGTTTTCTATAACTGCCAAGACATGGCTTTCTACTTAGAATTTATGCCACTTATAGTCCATAATGGCCTGTAAATGGTAGCTAGGTAGTCACTGGAAGAAGAGCTATGCACCAATCCCCTGTGATGATGCATAGAACAGTCAAGGCCTAGCACCTAATGTCTGACCCAGCCTACTCGTGGTGCAGACCGTTAGTAACTTTCAAAAAAGATACTCTCTTGTGGAAGCGAACGGAAGGGGAAGGCTGCCAGATTAGTGTGGCCTATTGATCTGGACAACTATTGCTACTTTTCTTTTTCCTACCCAACTGAGGAGTGGTCAACCATACAGGGTCCTGGTGATGATCATATAAGCTTACTGGACTGGATTAAGGCTCTGAGCTTGATTATGGATCCTAATTTTGCTGCACTGGTGGGCTTCTGTGGAGAGAGAATCTTCTATTGTGTTTTCTGTTTGTTTATGGGTTGACAGTCCCAAGTGCACAGATTCACAGGATATGTTTATCAGCTGGTGGATAATCCTGAGCAGAGGTCATCGCAGGCACCTGAACATTTTGCTTCTATTGGCATCGTAAAATTCTACATTGGAAGAAGTCTTCCAGTGTAGATGGCTTCAGCCTTTAGTGGTGGGGGAACAGGTCTTTGCCCCATGACTGCGATTAGGGGACTGTTTGATATTGCCGGCATTCCCTCTCTCAATAAACATAGTTTATCTAAACATCTCACTAACCATTTTCTCCCCATAGGTAGTTGGAATGTGAAGACTCTGCACAGAGCTTTTTCTCTTGATGTCTTCACACAAGAATTCCACCATTATAATTTAGATATTCTCGGCTTGCAAGAAACCAGATGGACAAATAAAGGTCAGATTCTTAAAAATAATCTTAAATTTCTCTTTTCAGGGTGGAAATAAGCATCACCAAGGCGTGGGTCTGCTTCTCCGCAGACACGCTAATGATGCTTTTCTACGATACGAGTGCATTAATGAAAGGTTTCTTACAGCAAAATTTCAGACAAGCGTTAAAGCCTTGAATGTTATCTGCTGTTATTCCCCCACTGAGGATGCCGATGAGGATGAGACGAATAGGTTTTACGGGCAACTTCAGGTTATTTTGAATTCTGTCAAGAAAGGAGATATTACCCTTGTTCTAGGTGACTTCAATGCCAAAGTTGGTACTGACTCTGACCTTTGGGGAGGAGTAATAGGCCCTTTTGGTATTGGTAGCTGCAATGGCAGTGGGCAACGTCTCCTACAGGTAAGTAAACTCAATGGTTTCAGAATAACTAACACTTATTAAAAACACCGCGACATACATAAGTACACATGTGTTTCACCTGATGGGCTGTATAAGAATATGATTGATTATATATTAATTAACAGCAAATGGGCTAGTTCTCTTAGGAATACCAACTAGGTCATATAGGGGAGCTGAAATTGGATCTGACCATTAAAAAAAATACACCCTCAAGCAGCTGCTTGCCACAGAGTTCTGACAGGAGCCTGTCAGTTTATATGCCATAGTAGAAGGTCTGAGAGGATGGCAGGACCTCAGCAGAAAAACAACACACACATCCATGCCTTACCCGGGGCTCGAACCCAGGTCCCTTAGATCAGTAGCCAAGCGTGCTAACCACTCGGCCATGGGACGGCTGGATCTGACCATTACCTTGTTAAAAGTGTGTTGCAACTTAAACTTAAAAAGTGTTGTGCAAAGGTTAAAAAATTTACTTTTAATACTGAAGCTCTGAAAGATCCAGTTATAGCCAAAGCTTACCATGATAGGTTACTTAATCATTATGACAGTCATGGTTTGCTTACTACTGAAGTTGAGGAAGAATGGGATCATTTTAAACAGGCTTTCTTGGACACTAACAGTACTCTTTTAGGAAAAAAGGAGCAGAGGAGACAGAATAATCTGAGTGATAAGGCACTTGAGTTTATTTCGGAAAGAAAGAACTGCAGGAATGTCCTTAATCAATATCCTACTAGTCCTAAGAGAAAGCATTACATAGAACTTAATAAACGTGTAAAAGATCAGTTAGCTGCTGATAAGAATCTTTGGCTTGATGGTTTGGCTGATAAAGCCGAGGAAGCAGTTAGACAGCACAACAGCAGAGAGCTGTACCAGATAGTTAAAGTTTTGTGTGGTAGAAAACGAACAGGTATACAGGGATTGAAGGATAAACAAGGTAAGGTTATAGAAGGTGAGGATTCTGTCATGGCTAGGTGGGCTGAGCATTTCAGTGATATTCTAAACAATGTGGTTAGTTTTACTCCCATTGTTTGTAATGATGATAGATGCATTGGTGGCTTTAATGTTGGCCCTATAACACAATCTGAAGGCTATGATTTGGCTATTTTAAACTTAAACTTGATAAATCCCCAGGGGTAGTTGAAATTACTACGGAAATGGTTAGAGCTGGGAATGTTTCGGTTACGACTTGGATGACTGAAATTTTGAATATCTTTTATGATAAAGTCATGGTTCCTAAGGATTTTACCAGAGCTATTGTTTTCCCTATTTTCAAAAAAGGTGATCACAGTTCTTGTGATAACTATAGTGGTATCAGCCTACTCTCTATTCCAGGTAAAGTTCTTTCCACGATTGTGCTTAATAGAATTAAGAATCTGGTTGACCGGAAATTGCGTGATGAGCAATGTGGATTCAGAAGTGGTAGGGGATGTTTGGATCAGATATTTTCACTTAGGCAGATTCTTGAGAAATGTTTAGAGTTTCAGAAACCTTTGGTTGCTAGCTTTGTTGATTTCAAAAAGGCTTTCGACTCTGTTGATCGTCATAATTTGTGGTTGATTGTGAGATCATATGGTATACCAGACAAGTTAGTTAACATAATGAAAGCTCTCTATAATAACACTGAGTCGTGTGTGAAAGTTGGTAAGGCCTGTAGCTATTGGTTTAGCATTACTTCTGGTGTTCGACAAAGGTGCATTTTGTCTCCTTTTCTTTTTAGTTTGGTTATTGATTATGTTATGCGAAATTCACTTCAAGGGAGAGATTTTGTCCTTAAATGGACTGGAGATACGAAAATGTCTGATTTAGATTATGCTGATGATTTAGACCTTTTGGCAAATGTTGATGAGATGAACTCTTTCGTTCGAGCTGTTGATGAGACTGGTAGTAGAGTAGGTTTGGTTATAAACAGAAAGAAAACTAAAGTGATGAAAATTGGTCAGTCAGGCTGTGATTCAGTTAATCTGAAGGGTTGCAATCTTTAACAGATGTCACAGTTTAATTATCTTCGGAGCTATGTAACAGATACTGGTGATGTGCGGCATGAGATTAACAGACGGATAGGGGATTGCTGCCGGGACTTTTAAGGATCTATGGAGAGTGTGGAGAAAGATCCGTATACACCTAAACACTAAAATTAGACTGTATAATAGTTTGGTTCTTTCTAGGGTTAGTGATGGTAGTGAAACTTGGACACTTTGTAAACAAGATAACAGGAAACTAGATGCTTTCGATTCTAGATGCTTACGCAGTATCTTGGGTATTAGGTGGTTCAACTCTGTAACTAATGATGAGGTTAGGCAATGGAGTTTGCAACCTCCTTTAAGCAGCATATTTTGCAGACAGAGACACCGTTGGCTTGGCCATGTTGCCCGTATGAATGGTTATAGATTGGCGAATAGGATTATGAACAGTGTGCCTAAAGGCCTCAGAAAGAGGTGGGAGACCTAGGATGTGGTGGGCAGACAATGTCAAAAATGACCTTATCAGAATTGGTGTGCAGTGGCCAAATGCAGTAGACGTAGCTCTGGACAGACGTGCTTGGAGAACTAAATTGCACGGTCTGGTTGGACCTCCGTAGCCCATGGCTGCTTGAGGATGACGATGATGATGATGATAATGATGATATCCAATAACTTTTTCTACAAAGCAATACCTAATAAAGTATTTCTCAAACTTATTTGTGAGAATTTTAAACCCACCCAAGGGAGTTAGTTCTAACTCTTTAGTTAAAATGCAGTTGTGTAATAATTCAGCCTTTGATGTTGTATAGAACCAGTCAGACATGTACCTCAAGTCCGACTGCGACTTCACGTGATGTAGGCCGTCTGTACCTTTTATCGAGTTAGTCTCTCTCGTTAAGGGAAAAAAGAGGAGGTTTGCTGCATCAATTTGCCCTACTGATTTGGCCTCTGTAAGCAATTTTTCTTTTGTTTTCGTTCTTATTGAAGCGTGGTCAACTAAACAGTCTCAATACTAAGTACCTGAAGCAACCAGACCCTCTACCGGCTATGATTGTGATTTTGGTTTATGAACTGATGAGCCTCTCTGCAAAAATAATCAGCTGCTGCGTTTTCCGCATGTTTTATAGGTTTCAGCCCTAATTGAACAGACAAATAGGATACTTTACATCAGCTGGCAGTTGTTCTTAATCAAAAACTATCGCAGGTACCTGAACTCTTGAAACCAGTTCTTTCATCGCCGATCTTGAACTTGAGTAATGTATCTCAGATGCTAGAAATTTTTAGCTCTAATGAGCGTAATGGATTTCTAATTGTAAAGGACTCCATTATTTGTCTGACTTCTTACTTGCATGGTGACTTTAGCTCCTGCTAAACGAGGAACGGCAACAAGAACTTAATTTGTAAGGTTGGGTTGGGTTGTTTTACCTCTGAGCGGCACTTTTTTGCACACCATGGGCTAAATGGCCAGGTGACATGGACCCCGAAGGCTCAGAGAAGGTTGGTGGAGGGGACCCACTGGAACAGCTGCTGGGAGACAGATGGTAGCCTACCGTCAAGGCCATACAGCGTGTTCTTTAACGTGCACAGGGTATGGCTCTCCCGCACACGGGGCCACAGCTTAACGTCCCATCCGACGGACGGCGACCTTTCCAAGCCCATCGGTGTCCCCTACTGACCGTGGGCAGGGCGGGGAATTTTGCGGAGATAAATCTCAACAGCTGGGACTCGAACCTGGGAACTACAGATTCCGAGCCTGGCGCGCTACCGACTGAGCCACCCCCGCCCCACTGATGTTGTAAGCAAACCACTATTGACATAATGATTAAATAACCTATCATGGTAGACTTTGTATACTTCTGGGTGTTTCAAAGCATCACTGTTAAAGGTATTTGTTTAACCTTAGCACATCATTTTTTAAACCTCAGCTGTAAGGCAATGTTAACAAGGTAATGATCAAACTCAATTTCATCTCCCCTATCAATCTGGTATTTTTAACAGACTTTGTCATTTCTGTTAATTAATATATAATCTGTCATATCTCTAAGAGCTAAACAGGTGAAACCAATGTATATTTATAAATGTCTAAGTGTTTAATAAGTGTTAGTTTTTTCACAGTATTAAATTGGCTTACCTGCAGGAGATACTTCCTATTGCTAATAGGTCCCATCACTCCTGCCTGAAAGTCAGACTCGGTGCCATCTTTGGTATTAAAGTCGCCCAGAATAAAAGTAATATATTTTTCTTGAAAACATTCAAAACATTCTGAAGATTCCCATGAAACTATCTCTCTGTTTCTCCTCAGCCCTAAGTGGGGGGGGGGCATAATCAGAGATAACACTGAGTCTTTAGTCCTTTCAATTTAGCTATAATAAATTTTTCATTAATATCATCATATTCTAAAAGAAAAACACAGGCGTTTCTACTGAGAAACGGATCTACACTTTGCATATGCTTCCTGGCCTGTTCTAAAAAGTAGAAATTTAAAAATATCTTAAAATATCTTTCATTCACTTCTACATCTGGTCTCTAATGCAAGTCCCTAATGTCTAGGTTGCAACGCTGTTATTCCTGTGTGAGACATCAGGGAAAAAATCTTTATGCATAATCCCTCATTCCTCACATACATGGAGAAGAAAATTATTACATGATTTTGAAACAAAATTGGTTTATTGTGAAAGGTAGTATCGACAATATCAAACCGACCCCAAATCGCAGGCATGGAGCAAATTTTCTTCATATCTACGTTTTTTAAATTTTACAAATGTTGTTGGAGTCGTCCCGGTGGCGCAGTGGTTAGGCCCTTGGCTACTGATCAAAGGAATCTGGGTTCAAACTCCAGATAAGTATAAGATGTTTGTATTGTCTTGCTACTGAGGTCTCGCCTTCCTCAGAGATCTCTAACATGCTTCTGTCAGACTTCTGTGGCAAGCAAAGCAGCTGCTTGGGGGTAATATATTTGTTTTAACGTGGTTCGAATGATACTAATTAAAATGCAACTATTTTTAAAAAAGAATAAAACTAGAAAGTGTCTTCAAATAATCGCTTCACTTTTAATTTTGTTTTGATGTTTTAATTTATATCATACCTTATGTTGAGTATAAAACTAATAAGCTTTCTTAAGATGAGCATAATAAAAAGCTTTCTAGAAATGAGCATAATAAAAAGCTTTCTAGAAATGAGCATAATAAAAAGCTTTCTTAAGATGGCATAATAAAAAGCTTTCTTAAGATGAGCATAATAAAAAAGCCTTCTTAAGATGAGCATAATAAAAAGTCTTCTTAAGATGAACATAGTAAAAAGTCTTCTTAACATGGGATGATAAAAAGCTTTCTTACGATGAACATAATAATATTAGTTTCATCTTGATATGCTACTGAAGTGCGAGTCACGCCCCATTGTAAGAAATGATGTGTCTTCACGTGTTTTCTCTTTCTCTCTGTTCTTTCGAGAAAACAAACTTTGTCCACTACTAAGTGGTGGGCCATTTCTTGTCCCCTAGTCTGTTGTTTTCTGTACCAATATTGCATCATCTAATTTCTGTAGCTTAACAACATAAAACACAAAGGAACATTCTCAAACGATACTCCCAATGATGCTCTTACATTGTCCAACACAGAAATTATGCAAGTAATCTTTCAATAGAATGCATACAGATAGCCGACCTCAAATCCGTATGCATTGTCATATGGAATTATATTATTTACAGACTATGAAATATATTTTAATGAATTATTTCACACAATGTTCTATTATTATTTGAATTACCTAATTTGTTACCCCTGAACATAGGTAGAATAATAAAGAAATAATTTTTTCTTCTTTCAAAATTCTCTGACCTTAACAAAATCAATCAAGGGTAAATATCTAGAATATAACTTTTTTTTTTCCTTGCGATGATCTTAGAAAGCATTCATTCATTCATCCCTTAAGGATAAAACCTTGACAGAGTTTCAGAGGATAGTTTTCCCGGAATCCAGGAACGACACAGTTGGTGGGCACTCGAGACACCAGATGACATGCATAGTAATTGGTTCCGCTGTGTTTACCTTCCTAATGACTCATAATATGCGGAGCTTTTTGAAGAAGTTGGGAATCGTCGATGCGATACTAAGCTGTTGCTGCAGTCTCTGGGTCATCTCTCTACTCCCCGCACTTAAATCCTAACTTTTCCATTCGTCAAACCTACGTAGTCATTATTTGGTGAAAACCTTATAAACCTAACACCTACAATCTTGTTCAAAACTCGCTAAAATGTTACCATTTTCAATACTTGACTTTTTCATATTTTTATAGGTAACCAAAATAATCGAAACAAATAGTTAAATGCATATTGCGATAATTTTATAGTTAATTATACAGCAAATAAACTGTTTGTATTCATTATTAAAGCATTATTTAAAAAATACAGGAAAAATATCCTGTGTGAATATTGATCATATTCCTATGCAACTCATCAGGTGGTGAAACCCGCGTGTATTTATAAATGTCCCCGTTGTTTGTAATAAATTTTAGCTATTGTCGAACCATTAAGTTTACATAGGAGACGTCTCCCAATTAAGCACCCATTAAGTCACTTTCTGTCTACTGAGAAGTATACCAACGCGATGCAGATGCTTTCCATCTTCCCTTTCTGAAATGAGAAATTTAAATTAATTAACGTATATCATCATTAATTTTACGTATATCACCTTTACCTGCCCGTATGATCTCTTGCAAGATCAAAATATCTAGGTTATAAGGTTCATCAAAGGAATATTCTCTGTGCGAAGTCCTCACATTCTACATAATGGGAAGAAATAGTATAGGATGTTAATATGAAGGATTTTTAAAGAAACTAAGAGAGGAAGTGCCGACAGTATCAATTAGCACCCTAATCGCAGGTATTTAGGAAAGATCTTTTTAATCCACCATTAAAGGCTTAAGCCATCCATTCTGAAGGAACTTCTTCCAGTGTCTATTTGCAATGATCGTAGAAACAATAGTTCAAGTACCTGTGATCAGGATTATTCCCCAACTGATATAAGGTATGTTGTGCATCTATTGACTCGGGACTGTCAACCCAGAAGCAAACAGAAAACAAAACGTTAGATTTTTCCCTCAAAAGAATCCCAGCCTGTGAGTTAAAACGAATTAAGTTTAGGATCAATAGTCAAGTTTAAAGATATCATCCAGGAAGTAAGTTAAATGTCTCTGCTACTAAATAAAATCTTCAAAGTAAATTATTTATTTAGCTTTTATAATACCGTTCGTTAGACGAAAAAATTAAATTTTGTTTAAATTTTCCACGACCTCATTCAATTTTTCACACAATCCACAGATTATACGTCACTGTTCTAGACCAATTCTTCTCAAACTGCGGGTCGAGGTTCTCCCAGGGAGCCATGAAGCAAAAGTGAGGGAACCCTGAGAGCACAGAATTGACAGAAGTATTACCTACTTCAATTTCAACTTCACCACGGCCATCTATGTCGACATTATCAATTCGAGGTAACAAAAAAAGCTATACCAAAGGAAAATATACATGAAAAAAAATCGAAAATATAATCATTATCATTCAAAACAGTCTCTTAATGTATGAGTCGCAAAATCTCAGATAGTTGTAAAAAGCTTGGAAATGGGTTGCGAATATCATGGCAGTTGTGAAAAGCTTGGAAATGGGTCGCGAATATCATGGCAGTTGTTGAAAGCTGGAAAATGGGTAGCAAATCTCATGGTAGTTGTGAAAAGCTTGGAAATGGATAGAAAATCTCATGGCAGTTGTGAAAAAACTTGGAAATGTGTCGCAAAGTTTTGAAGCACTATATTTAAAATAATTCAATGTTTTTACACGAGTGAAATAAACATCCCCCTGGTACTTGGCACTTGCATCTCCTGGTTCACCCTCGCAATATGGGTCACTTGGAGAATATTCCAAAACTTTCGCCAGCCTTTCCATCCATTCCATAGTTTACCAGAAATTTTTGGTATTACACTGTATACTGTTGTCTGGAGCATTATGTCGTAATAATATTTTTCATCTCAAGTTAATTTCGTCAATGGTAAACGAATATGAGGACACATTCCGTAAAGGGTGTGTGTGTGTGTGACAAATTTGTTCAATAGTAAAATAGAGACGTGAAAAATTAGATAAGAGGTAATGGGGTTGCAAAACATTCCGTCAATGGTATGGTGGTCCGCGACTGTAAAACTTTAAGAATCACTTTTCTAGACCACTCTTCGTAGAGAGGAATTTATTACTCATGAAAGATTCATGGAGGTGGTTTATCACTATACACTTGATTCCATAGAACATCTCTTATATGCTTAATGGTATTCAGGTCTGGAGTTGGGTTGTTTTACCTCTGAGCGGCACTTTTTTGCACACCATGGGCTAAATGGCCAGGTCACAAGGACCCCGAAGGCTCAGAGAAAGTTGGAGGAGGGGACCCACTGGAACAGCTGTTGGGAGACAGATGGTAGACTCCCGTCAAGGCCATTCAGCGTGTTCTTTAGCGTGCACAGTTTTTGTGTGCGGGAAAGCCACACAGGCTTTCCCGACACGGATGTCCCATCCGACGGACGGCGGCCATTTCAAGTCCATCGGTGTCCCCTACTGACCGTGGGCAGATAAATTTTTGGGGAGATAAATCTCAACGCTGACCGAGCTGGGACTCGAACTTGAAAACTACAGATTACGAGCCTGGCGCGCTACCGACTGAGCCACCCCCGCCCTCAGGTCTGGAGATGTCCGTGGTCACCACATTAGAATAATATCCTCAATTTGAAAATCCTTCGCTATCAAATGATTTCTATGGAAGAGAGCATTATCATCCTTTAGAAAGGCTTTTATAATTCCGATTCTTCGACGAAAAATAAAATTCAGCTTAAATTTTCTGTGACCCCTACCTACTAAGGCATATTTATTGCATCCTGAAAAATCTAACATATGATTCAATGATTTCTTTCCTGTACCTCAGAAAAATCAAAGTTCTTCTGCCGAAAAGTGAAGCTCCGTACATTCTTTGAACATTATACTTGTCCAGATTTTCGGTCCACCTCTACCGTAGTGGTCACTTTCCCTAATGTGAATTGGGATGATACCAGGACCTCTTTCTCCAGATAAAATGATGTAATGGATCAGATTCTAAAACGAAATTAAATTCCTCGATGAATATCACATTGGACCATTTCTATGAGGTTCAGTTTACACCAGTTGAAACGGGCGTTCCCTGCACTGGGGAATCAAATCACTCCACAAATCATTGCACAAATCAGGGGTGGTATTGCATGTAAACCCCTGTTCTTTGAGCCTGCATGATACGATTTGACATCAAACCGTCCGTCTTGTGGCGGATGCAACATTTCAAGAGTCATGTTGTCAACTTCCTATGATTGCAGGAGACATTTGGAGGTTAAAGTCAAATACCAGTAATCTTCATTTGTTTTAACTCTTTGCGTACGTTGAATCTTCGAGATAATCTCCTGTCTGCATAATCGGGATATTATATTTGGATGGATATTGAGTTCTCTCTATAATCCTTCTCTTGTAATTGGTCCACTTCCATCCTACTGATAGCTCTCCATCGTAGTTAAAAACACATACTGTGCCTCTGTGCCATTTGAACACCAAACGTTCTTTATTAGTGTATATTTTCAATCTGAAGTGAAATGATTACGATATGGCCAAATCTGTGTTTTAAGCACCACACGATAGCCGTTGAACACTTTATTTTTTTTATAGGAATATTGTTTTAGTGTCATTCTAGCAGGATTTGTGTCTACATTCAACATAAACTTAACAATTGTCTATAAGTTAAATACAATGACGCTGAGAAAGTGAATCTACTTTTAACTGATTAGTCTAAGCTATACATATACTCTAATTAAAAAACGAGAAACAAAATCAGTTATATGTACCCCCGTACTAATGTGCAATTGTTTTTAACAGCTCTTTGTTTTTACCTATCTTTTTACTGCTTTTAGTTTGTCAATTCAGTTTGTTTTTGTCAAAAGGGTTGTTTACCATGTATTTGCAAACCCTTGACACGTAGCAACGAATTATGCCAAATGAAAGCTTGTGATGCGAGAAGTGTCACAACATTTCTGTAAAACATTTCGCAATACTCACTTTCCACCTAAAATAAGAGTAAATGTATAATGAATTAAGTAATATGAAATCTTGTGATGAGGGAATTTCATAGCTATAAAAAATGATCTCCCTTCCCTCCTATTCTTCAACCGAAAAACCTGAACGATGCAAACAAGTGTTCAGTATATTTTCCGAAAGCGAGATCCGAACGTAGCGGGGGCGGTAGTGGCTCAGTCGGTAGCGCGCCAGACTCGTAATTTGCAGTTTCCAGGTTCGAGTCCCAGTTGGGTCAGCTTTGAGAATTACCTCCGCAAAATTCTGCGCCCTGTCCACGATCAGTAGGGGACACCGATGGACTTGGAAAGACCGCCGTCCGTCGGATGGGACATTAAGCCGTGGTCCCGTGTGCGGGAGAGCCATACCCTGTGCACGTTAAAGAACACGCTGGATGGCCTTGACGGGAGGCTACCATCTGTCTCCCAACAGCTGTTCCAGTGGGTCCCGTCCTCCAACCTTCTCTGAGCCTTCGGGGTCCTGGCCATTTAGTGTGACCTGGCCATTTAGCCCATGGTGTGCAAAAAAGTGCCGCTCAGAGGTGAAACAACCAACTGAACGTAGCGAGTTTTACGTGGAATCCAAGCTACTGAAGAGAGGATTGTTACAGGCTATGGAAATTTATCTCCCAAATTTGTTTCCTTTCCCCCCAAAAAATGGGAAAATTATAATCGATCGTCCCATTATAATTTCCTTATTAACTGAACAAAGCATGCCTTCTCCCTCTCTTTAAAAGTATGTTTCATTTTTCTGATTTTACTTTTACGGCGTCTACAAGAAAATAGGCCTTTTTTAAACTTTTAAATTCTTATGTTTCATTATCGAAATACCCATTTGATATTTTGCAAGCACATAAAGACTAAAATTTAACTGAGCCTTAGCTCTTTCGATCCAGTCCTGTAATGCCGGAAAAGTCACGGTACAAGGATAGAAGTTCTATGTCAAATGTTTTACTTAAATTTCAGAAGTAAAGCAATAATATCAGTACGGGTAGAAATACATTATTTAAAATCTGCAAGACACTGCAAAACATTTGGACAGAAATGACCTATTATCATATCTAAAGGTTTCCAAAAATTTCATTTCACTGCAGTGAATTTATAAGTGTCATTTATAAGCTAGATTTACGCCTACAAAGTGTACCTTAAATTTACTCCCGGGCTTCCAGAGTTTCGTCAAAAGAGGATGAGAAGCTAAGATATAAATTACAAGACACATATTTAATAGGGTTAATATTTTTTTAGATAACAAAAGAAGAATTTGTTTTAAAATGTTTCATTGATAACCTTTTAATAACATAGAGGCTTGATGTGTTTTGAAAACCCATATGTGCCCAACAGGAGCACTTTGGGATGCCTTATTCTAACGTTATTATACAAAGCTAGTAGAAGATCAATATTATTTAACAGCTTAATTCTCCAAAAGTATCATTTTCTGAGAAAACAGTCTTGCTTTTAAATATCTAAAGATAATCTCTCCAATAGCACAGATTTATATAACTCCCAGATTTACCCTGTTTTTATATGTCCAATTATGTAAGAATACATCTACCTTTGACGGCCATTGACGGCTTTTGACAGCACAAAGGATTTCTGCTTAACATCCCATCCAATGGCGTGTTAGGCTTCTCTGTCCCAGTGGCACAGAAATTGTGAAACTCAGACTACGAGTTTGATATGATGCACTACCAATTCGCCTTTTCCTCCTCCCTCCTATTTTGAAATAAAACAATTGAAAGTAAAGATTGTATAAAGATTAAAAAACAATACATTCTAAAAACAAAAACGCTATCGAAAGCTTAAACACAAAAAAGACGCTTTTTTATTTGGCCTTCATTCGATAATAAGGTTAATTGTTTCCATTGATTGCTCTGAATTGCCATCTAAGTTCGCGCTAATTTCTTTCATAAATCATAACTGTTCATTCTCATTCAACAAATGTAACGTTTCACGGCTGCTGAATCGCAGTGCTCTCTTTGCCGCCAGTCGGCGTCTTTTGTGCTGCCCTGAGGGTTTAGCGAGCAGTGGAAACGAGCTTCTCTGTACCTGATACACCGCAACCGTGACGGTCATGAGCCGATGAACATCAGTTGTATCTTCATTGACTTATCCGCCGAAACGAAATAACGCGTATGTTCATGCCTCTGTTACGGCATGTTCGGAGTAGCTTTTCTCTTATCATGATTCGAAACAATAATGTTGCATTTGATGCCTTTGGGAAAATATGATGTCACGATTCCATAACTTAAGAAAGCATCACTCCAAAACCAAATTTAGAACACTTTAAATAAGGTGTAGAATACGTTAGAAAGACGAAGAACACGTAAATACATTTTTCTCAAAACAATAATCAACTTTACTTATTACTTAATATTTCCAAATATAACGTTTCATTAAATAAAGTGTCATATTTCTAGAAAAGTAGAATTAAACTTAATTGTTATCTATAAATATATTTAATCTGAATAATCCGTGCACATCTCATCTTTATTATATAATGAAACTTTATTATATCAACAAAAATGTGAGCATTTAAAATTTCTGCATTTTTATAACAATATAAATTGCTTAAAACAGAAACTGCAACGTTTCGTTAGAGTTCACAATATTAAAATATTCCTCAACTTAATGGATGCTGACATATGGGTCGTTGATTTCCAAGAGAACCGATTGTGCAAGTCACTGTGTTATAATCTTCTGCATTTCAAAGATTATACGAAAGCTGTATTGGAATAATTATGTTATTACAGAACAATTAGAAAGACACGCTTTTTAAGAAATGTAGATAAATTTTAAGTAATATTAGGGAGCTGCAAGATAAAGTGCTCTACTTAGTAGTAAAGAATCACAGAATGATTTGGAGTACCTGGAAAATTTTGGAGTACCTGGTCTGTAAATGGTAGCTAGGTAGTCACTGGAAGGAGAGCTATGCACCAATCCCCAGTGATGATGCATAGAACCGGCCAGGCCTAGCACCTAATGTCCGACCCCGCCTTCTCCTGGTGCAGGCCGTTATAGTACCTTTCAAAAGAGATACTCTATTGTGGAAGTGAACGGAAGGGGAGGGCTGACAGATTAGTGTGGCCTACTGATCTGGAAAACTATGGCTACTTTTCTTTTTTTCTACCCTGCTCAGGAGTGGTCAACCACACAGGGTCCTGGTGCTGACCATATAAACCCACTGGACTGGACAGATATATGGCTCTGAGCTTGATTATGGATCTTGATTTTGCTGCACTGGTGGGCTTCTGTGGAGTGAAAATCTTCCGCTATGTTTTCTGTTTGTTTGTGGGTTGACAGCCCCAAGTGAATAGATTCACAGGATATGTTTATCAGCTGGTGGATAATCCTGAGCAGAGGTCATCGCAGGCACCTGAACTCTTTCCTTTTATTGGCATCGTCAAATTCTACATTGGAGGAAGTCTTCCAGTGTAGATGGCTTCAGCCTTTAGTGGTGGGGGAACGGGTCTTTGCCCCATGTCTGCGATTAGGGGGCTGTTTGATATTGTCGGCATTACCTCTCTCAACAAACATAGTTTCTTTAAACATCCCACTAACCATTTTCTTTCCATAGGTAGTTGGAATGTGAGGACTTTGCACAGAGCTTTTCTCTTGATGTCCTCACACAAGACTTCCACCGTTATAATTTAGATATTTTCGGCTTGCAAGAGACCAGACGGACAGATAAAGGTCAGATTCTTAAAAATAATCTTAAATTTCTCTTTTCAGGGAGGGACGACAATAAGCATCACCAAGGCGTGGGTCTGCTTCTCAGCAGACACGCTAGTGATGCTCTTCTAGGATATGAGTGCATTAATGAAAGGTTTCTTACAGAAACATTTCAGTCAAGCGTTAAAGACCTGAATGTTATCTGCTTTTATGCCCCCACTGAGGATGCCGATGAGGATGAGAAGGATAGGTTTTATGAACAACTTCAGGATATTTTGAATTCTGTCAAGAAAGGAGATATTACCCTTGTTCTTGGTGACTTCAATGCCAAAGTTGGTACTGACTCTGACCTTTGGGGAGGCGTAATAGGCCCTTTTGGTATTGGTAGCTGCAATGGCAATGGGCAGCGTCTCCTGCAGGTAAATAAACTCAATGGATTCAGAACAACTAACACTTATTACAAACACCGCGACATACGTAAGTACACATGGGTTTCACCTGATGGGCTGCATAAGAATATGATTGATTATATATTAATTAACAGCAAATGGGCTAGTTCTGTTAGGAATACCAAGTCATATAGGGGAGCTGAAATTGGATCTGACCATTATCTTGTTAAAAGTGTCTTGCAACTTAAACTTAAAAAGTGTTGTGCTAGGGTTAAAAAATTTGCTTTTAATACTGAAGCTCTGAAAGACCCAGTTATAGCCAAAGCTTACCATGATAGGTTACTTAGTCATTATGACAGTCATGGTATGCTTATTACTGAAGTTGAGGAAGAATAGGATCATTTTAAACAGGCTTTTTTGGACACTAACAGTACTCTTTTAGAAAAAAAGGAGCAGAAGAGACAGAATTATCTGAGTGATAAGGCACTTGAGCTTATTTCGGAAAGAAAGAACTGCAGGAATGCACTTAATCAATACCCTACTACTCCTAATAGAAAGCATTACAGAGAACTTAATAAACATGTAAAAGATCAGTTAGCTGCTGATAAGAATCTTTGGGTTAATGGCTTGGCTGACAAAGCCGAGGAAGCAGTTAGACAGCACAACAGCAGAGAGCTGTACCAGATAGTTAATGTTTTGTGTGGTAGAAAACGGACAGGTATACAGGGATTGAAGGATAAACAAGGTAAGGTTATAGAAGGTGAGGATTCTGTCATGGCTAGGTGGGCTGAGCATTTCAGTGATATTCTAAACAATGCGGTTAGTTCTATTCCCATTGTTTGCAATGATGATAGATGCATTGGTAGCTTTAATGTTGGCCCTATAACACAATCTGAAGTTATTTTGGCTGTTTCTAAACTTAAACTTCATAAATCCACAGGGGTAGATGAAATTACTACAGAAATGCTTAGAGCTGGGAATGTTTCGGTTACCATACCACTTGGATGACTGAAATTCTGAATATCTTTTATGATAAAGGCATGGTTCCTAAGGATTTTACCAGAGCTATTGTTATCCCTATTTTCAAAAAACGTGATCGCAGTTCTTGTGATAACTATAGGGGTATCAGCCTACTCTCTGTTCCAGGTAAAGTTCTTTCCATGATTGCGCTTAATGGAATTAAGAATCTGGTTGACAGTCAATTGCGTGATGAGCAATGTGGATTCAGAAGTGGTAGGGGATGTGTGGATCAGATATTTTCACTTAGGCAGATTCTTGAGAAATGTTTAGAGTTTCGGAAACCTTTGGTTGCTAGCTTTGTTGATTTCAAAAAGGCTTTCGACTCTGTTGATCGTCATAATTTGTGATTGATTGTGAAATCATATGGTATACCTGACAAGTTAGTTAACATAATGAAAGCTCTCTATAATAACACTGAGTCGTGTGTGAGAGTTGGTAAGGCTTGTAGCAATTGGTTTAGCATTACTTCTGGTGTTCGACAAGGGTGCATTTTGTCTCCTTTTCTCTTTAGCTTGCTTATTGATTATGTTATGCGAAATTCACTTCAAGGGAAAGATTTTGGCCTTAAATGGACAGGAAATACGAAAATGTCTGATTTAGATTATGCTGATGATTTAGCCCTTTTGGCAAATGATGTTGATGATAAATAAAAACTCTTTCATTCGTGCTGTTGATGAGACTGGTAGTAAGAGTAGGTTTGGTTATAAACAAAGAGAAAACTAAAGTGATGAAAATTGGTCAGGCAGGCTGTGATTCAGTTAATCTGAATGGTTGCAGTCTTGAGCAGGTGTCACAATTTAATTATCTTGGGAGCTATTCTAACAGATACTGGTGATGTGCGGCATGAGATTAATAGACGAATAGGGATTGCTGCAGGGACTTTTAAGAATCTATGGAAAGTGTGGAGAAATAGGCGTATACACCTAAAGACTAAAATTAGACTCTATAATAGTTTGGTCCTTTCTAGGGTTAGTTATGGCAGTGAAACGTGGACACTTTGTAAACAAGATAACAGGAAACTAGGTACTTTTGATTCCAGATGCTTACGAAGTATCTTGGGCATTAGGTGGTTCAACTTTGTAACTAATGATGAGGTTAGGCAAAGGAGTTTGCAACCTCCTTTAAGCAGCATATTGTGCAGAGAGAGACTCCGTTGGTTTGCCCATGTTGCCCGTATGAATAATTATAGATTGGCGAATAGGGTTATGAACAGTGCGCCTAAAGGCCTCAGAAAGAAGGGGAGACCTAGGATGCGGTGGGCAGACAATGTCAAACAGGATCTTGTTAGAATTGGTGTGCAGTGGCCAGATGCAGTAGATGTAGCTCAGGATAGACTTGCTTGGAGAACTAAATTGCACGGTCCGGTTGGACCTCCGTAGCCCATGGCTGCTTGATGATGATGATGATGATGATGATGATGATGATGATGATGATGGTGGTGGTGGTGGTGGTGGTGGTGGTGGTGGTGGTGGTGATGATGATGAAAAATGCTTGAAATATAAATAAGTTTTATAGTTGTGTTTCACTGTTATCATTATTAGCATTCTGAAAGCGGGGGGCATGCCATCCCCCCTAAATCCGGCCCTGAGTGGTACTACTGTATCTGCAGTTCATAATGGACCCAAACAATACCAGATGACTATTCCCCACCCCAAACTCCCCTTCTAACAGCTTATGCATTGAATGTGGTAAAATTTGTTATTACTTAAAAAGGAAAACGTTGGAATAACCAATCTATTTTGCAAGCTTGGTTGGAAAATATTCGTAGTTTTAAATTTTAACACTTATAGCTAGCTGTTTACAGTGGAATCTTCCTCGAAAGGACAAATTTGTTCTGGTTCATCCACAATAAACTGTTTTTCGCTGGTTTTTTTCTACTGTCGTTCACTATCTTTATCTTCCTACTTTGGCCTGATTTGAATTATTTGACACTCAACGTATTTTCTTCTTTGGTGGCATTTAGAGGAACAGTGTAATCTGATAAAAAATTTCCAATACAACCTTGATATAAATTTTGAATTATAGAAGATTATAACACATTGGCTGGCGAAATTGCTTTTTTTATATCTCTACGACACATATATCGGCGTCCATTACTGAGGAATACTCTAATATTTTAGATATTTTTGGCTAGGTGTACATTGTCCAAGGCTTAATGTCCCATCCGATGGACGATGGTCTTTACAATTCTATTGTCGCATCTTTTCTCGTAGAGGGCAGAGCATAGTAAGACAGTGCTGCGGAGGGTGCACAGTGGAGTCTCAAACTTGGGAGAAATAAGGTTTCGAACCAGAGCATAGTAAGACGGAAGGTGCACAGTGGAGTCTCAAAATTGGGAGAAATAATATTTCGAACCAGAGCATAGTAAGACGTAAGGAGAACGGTGGAATCTCAAACTTGGGAAAAACAAGGTTTCGAACCAGAGCTCAGTAAGACGGAAGTGCACATTGGAGTCTCAAACTTTGGGACAAAAGGTTTCGAACCAGAGCATAGTAAGACGGGTGTACAGTGGAGTCTCAAAATGGGAAAAATAAGGTTTCGGACCAGAGCATAGTAAGACGGAAGGCGAACAGTGGAGTCTCAAACTTGGGAAAAACAAGGTTTGGAACCAGAGCATAGTAAGACGGAAGGTGTACAGTGGAGTCTCAAAATTGGGAGAAATAAGGTTTCGAACCAGAGCATAGTAAGACGGAAGGTGTACAGTGGAGTTTCAAAATTGGGAGAAATAATGTTTCGAACCAGAGCATAGTAAGACGTAAGGCAAACAGTGGAATCTCAAACTTGGGAAAAACAAGGTTTCGAACCAGAGCATAGTAAGACGGGTGTACAGTGGAGTCTCAAAATGGAAAAAATAAGGTTTCGGACCAGAGCATAGTCAGACGGAAGGCGAACAGTGGAGTCTCAAACTTGGGAAAAACAAGGTTTCGAACCAGAGCATAGTAAGACGGAAGGTGTACAGTGGAGTCTCAAAATTGGGAGAAATAAGGTTTCGAACCATAGCTTAGTAAGACGGAAGATGTACAGTGGAGTCTCAAAATTGGGAGAAATAAGGTTTCGAACCAGAGCATAGTAAGACGGAAGGTGTAGTACAGTGGAGTCTCAAAATTGGGAGAAATAAGGTTTCGAATCAGAGCATAGTAAGACGGAAGGTGTACAGTGGAGTCTCAAAATTGGGAGAAATAAGGTTTCGAACCATAGCTTAAGTAAGACGGAAGATGTACAGTGGAGTCTCAAAATTGGGAGAAATAAGGTTTCGAACCAGAGCATAGTAAGACGGAAGGTGTACAGTGGAGTCTCAAAATTGGGAGAAATAAGGTTTCGAATCAGAGCATAGTAAGACGGAAGGTGTACAGTGGAGTCTCAAAATTGGGAGAAATAAGGTTTCGAACCATAGCTTAGTAAGACGGAAGGTGTACAGTGGAGTCTCAAAATTGGGAGAAATAAGGTTTCGAACCAGAGCATAGTAAGACGGAAGGTGTACAGTGGAGTCTCAAAATTGGGAGAAATAAGGTTTCGAACCATAGCTTAGTAAGACGGAAGGTGTACAGTGGAGTCTCAAAATTGGGAGAAATAAGGTTTCGAACCAGAGCATAGTAAGACGGAAGGTGTACAGTGGAGTCTCAAAATTGGGAGAAATAAGGTTTCGAATCAGAGCATAGTAAGACGGAAGGTGTAGAGTGGAGTCTTAAAATTGGGAGAAATAAGGTTTCGAACCAGAGCATAGTAAGACGGAAGGTGTACAGTGGAGTCTCAAAATTGGGAGAAATAAGGTTTCGAACCAGAGCATAGTAAGACGGAACGTGCACAGTGAAGTCTCAAATTTGGGAGAAATAAGGTTTCGAACCATAGCTTAGTAAGACGGAAGTGCACATTGGAGTCTCAAACTTTGGGAAATAAGGTTTCGAACCAGAGCTTAGTGAGACGGAAGTGCACATTGGAGTCTCAAAATTGGGAGAAATAAGGTTTCGAACCAGAGCATAGTAAGACGGAAGGTGTACAGTGGAGTCTCAAAATTGGGAGAAATAAGGTTTCGAACCATAGCTTAGTAAGACGGAAGTGCACATTGGAGTCTCAAACTTTGGGAAATAAGGTTTCGAACCAGAGCTTAGTGAGACGGAAGGTGTACAGTGGAGTCTCAAAATTGGGAGAAATAAGGTTTCGAACCAGAGCATAATAAGACGGAAGGTGTACAGTGGAGTCTCAAAATTGGGAGAAATAAGGTTTCGAACCAGAGCATAGTAAGACGGAACGTGCACAGTGAAGTCTCAAATTTGGGAGAAATAAGGTTTCGAACCAGAGCATAGTAAGACGGAACGTGCACAGTGAAGTCTCAAATTTGGGAGAAATAAGGTTTCGAACCATAGCTTAGTAAGATGGAAGTGCACATTGGAGTCTCAAACTTTGGGAAATAAGGTTTCGAACCAGAGCTTAGTAAGACGGAAGTGCACATTGGAGTTCAAAATTGGGAGAAATAAGGTTTCGAACCAGAGCATAGTAAGACGGAAGGTGTACAGTGGAGTCTCAAAATTGGGAGAAATAAGGTTTCGAACCATAGCTTAGTAAGACGGAAGTGCACATTGGAGTCTCAAACTTTGGGAAATAAGGTTTCGAACCAGAGCTTAGTGAGACGGAAGGTGTACAGTGGAGTCTCAAAATTGGGAGAAATAAGGTTTCGAACCAGAGCATAATAAGACGGAAGGTGTACAGTGGAGTCTCAAAATTGGGAGAAATAAGGTTTCGAACCAGAGCATAGTAAGACGGAACGTGCACAGTGAAGTCTCAAATTTGGGAGAAATAAGGTTTCGAACCAGAGCATAGTAAGACGGAACGTGCACAGTGAAGTCTCAAATTTGGGAGAAATAAGGTTTCGAACCATAGCTTAGTAAGATGGAAGTGCACATTGGAGTCTCAAACTTTGGGAAATAAGGTTTCGAACCAGAGCTTAGTAAGACGGAAGTGCACATTGGAGTCTCAAAATTGGAAGAAATAAGGTTTCGAACCAGAGCATAATAAGACGGAAGGTGTACAGTGGAGTCTCAAAATTGGGAGAAATAAGGTTTCGAACCAGAGCATAGTAAGACGGAACGTGCACAGTGAAGTCTCAAATTTGGGAGAAATAAGGTTTCGAACCATAGCTTAGTAAGATGGAAGTGCACATTGGAGTCTCAAACTTTGGGAAATAAGGTTTCGAACCAGAGCTTAGTAAGACGGAAGTGCACATTGGAGTCTCAAAATTGGGAGAAATAAGGTTTCGAACCAGAGCATAATAAGACGGAAGGTGTACAGTGGAGTCTCAAAATTGGGAGAAATAAGGTTTCGAACCAGAGCATAGTAAGACGGAACGTGCACAGTGAAGTCTCAAATTTGGGAGAAATAAGGTTTCGAACCATAGCTTAGTAAGATGGAAGTGCACATTGGAGTCTCAAACTTTGGGAAATAAGGTTTCGAACCAGAGCTTAGTAAGACGGAAGTGCACATTGGAGTCTCAAAATTGGGAGAAATAAGGTTTCGAACCAGAGCATAATAAGACGGAAGGTGTACAGTGGAGTCTCAAAATTGGGAGAAATAAGGTTTCGAACCAGAGCATAATAAGACGGAAGGTGTACAGTGGAGTCTCAAAATTGGGAGAAATAAGGTTTCGAACCAGAGCATAATAAGACGGAAGGTGTAGAGTGGAGTCTCAAAATTGGGAGAAATAAGGTTTCGAACCAGAGCATAATAAGACGGAAGGTGTACAGTGGAGTCTCAAAATTGGGAGAAATAAGGTTTCGAACCAGAGCATAGTAAGACGGAACGTGCACAGTGAAGTCTCAAATTTGGGAGAAATAAGGTTTCGAACCAGAGCATAGTAAGACGGAACGTGCACAGTGAAGTCTCAAATTTGGGAGAAATAAGGTTTCGAACCATAGCTTAGTAAGATGGAAGTGCACATTGGAGTCTCAAACTTTGGGAAATAAGGTTTCGAACCAGAGCTTAGTAAGACGGAAGTGCACATTGGAGTCTCAAAATTGGGAGAAATAAGGTTTCGAACCAGAGCATAATAAGACGGAAGGTGTACAGTGGAGTCTCAAAATTGGGAGAAATAAGGTTTCGAACCAGAGCATAATAAGACGGAAGGTGTACAGTGGAGTCTCAAAATTGGGAGAAATAAGGTTTCGAACCAGAGCATAATAAGACGGAAGGTGTACAGTGGAGTCTCAAAATTGGGAGAAATAAGGTTTCGAACCAGAGCATAATAAGACGGAAGGTGTAGAGTGGAGTCTCAAAATTGGGAGAAATAAGGTTTCGAACCAGAGCATAATAAGACGGAAGGTGTACAGTGGAGTCTCAAAATTGGGAGAAATAAGGTTTCGAACCAGAGCATAGTAAGACGGAACGTGCACAGTGAAGTCTCAAAATTGGGAGAAATAAGGTTTCGAACCAGAGCATAGTAAGACGGAACGTGCACAGTGAAGTCTCAAATTTGGGAGAAATAAGGTTTCGAACCATAGCTTAGTAAGATGGAAGTGCACATTGGAGTCTCAAACTTTGGGAAATAAGGTTTCGAACCAGAGCTTAGTAAGACGGAAGTGCACATTGGAGTCTCAAAATTGGGAGAAATAAGGTTTCGAACCAGAGCATAATAAGACGGAAGGTGTACAGTGGAGTCTCAAAATTGGGAGAAATAAGGTTTCGAACCAGAGCATAGTAAGACGGAACGTGCACAGTGAAGTCTCAAATTTGGGAGAAATAAGGTTTCGAACCATAGCTTAGTAAGATGGAAGTGCACATTGGAGTCTCAAACTTTGGGAAATAAGGTTTCGAACCATAGCTTAGTAAGACGGAAGTGCACATTGGAGTCTCAAAATTGGGAGAAATAAGGTTTCGAACCAGAGCATAATAAGACGGAAGGTGTACAGTGGAGTCTCAAAATTGGGAGAAATAAGGTTTCGAACCAGAGCATAATAAGACGGAAGGTGTACAGTGGAGTCTCAAAATTGGGAGAAATAAGGTTTCGAACCAGAGCATAATAAGACGGAAGGTGTAGAGTGGAGTCTCAAAATTGGGAGAAATAAGGTTTCGAACCAGAGCATAATAAGACGGAAGGTGTACAGTGGAGTCTCAAAATTGGGAGAAATAAGGTTTCGAACCAGAGCATAGTAAGACGGAACGTGCACAGTGAAGTCTCAAATTTGGGAGAAATAAGGTTTCGAACCATAGCTTAGTAAGATGGAAGTGCACATTGGAGTCTCAAACTTTGGGAAATAAGGTTTCGAACCATAGCTTAGTAAGACGGAAGTGCACATTGGAGTCTCAAAATTGGGAGAAATAAGGTTTCGAACCAGAGCATAATAAGACGGAAGGTGTACAGTGGAGTCTCAAAATTGGGAGAAATAAGGTTTCGAACCAGAGCATAATAAGACGGAAGGTGTACAGTGGAGTCTCAAAATTGGGAGAAATAAGGTTTCGAACCAGAGCATAGTAAGACGGAACGTGCACAGTGAAGTCTCAAATTTGGGAGAAATAAGGTTTCGAACCATAGCTTAGTAAGATGGAAGTGCACATTGGAGTCTCAAACTTTGGGAAATAAGGTTTCGAACCATAGCTTAGTAAGACGGAAGTGCACATTGGAGTCTCAAAATTGGGAGAAATAAGGTTTCGAACCAGAGCATAATAAGACGGAAGGTGTACAGTGGAGTCTCAAAATTGGGAGAAATAAGGTTTCGAACCAGAGCATAATAAGACGGAAGGTGTACAGTGGAGTCTCAAAATTGGGAGAAATAAGGTTTCGAACCAGAGCATAATAAGACGGAAGGTGTAGAGTGGAGTCTCAAAATTGGGAGAAATAAGGTTTCGAACCAGAGCATAATAAGACGGAAGGTGTACAGTGGAGTCTCAAAATTGGGAGAAATAAGGTTTCGAACCAGAGCATAGTAAGACGGAACGTGCACAGTGAAGTCTCAAATTTGGGAGAAATAAGGTTTCGAACCATAGCTTAGTAAGATGGAAGTGCACATTGGAGTCTCAAACTTTGGGAAATAAGGTTTCGAACCATAGCTTAGTAAGACGGAAGTGCACATTGGAGTCTCAAAATTGGGAGAAATAAGGTTTCGAACCAGAGCATAATAAGACGGAAGGTGTACAGTGGAGTCTCAAAATTGGGAGAAATAAGGTTTCGAACCAGAGCATAATAAGACGGAAGGTGTACAGTGGAGTCTCAAAATTGGGAGAAATAAGGTTTCGAACCAGAGCATAATAAGACGGAAGGTGTAGAGTGGAGTCTCAAAATTGGGAGAAATAAGGTTTCGAACCAGAGCATAATAAGACGGAAGGTGTACAGTGGAGTCTCAAAATTGGGAGAAATAAGGTTTCGAACCAGAGCATAGTAAGACGGAACGTGCACAGTGAAGTCTCAAATTTGGGAGAAATATGGTTTCGAACCATAGCTTAGTAAGATGGAAGTGCACATTGGAGTCTCAAACTTTGGGAAATAAGGTTTCGAACCAGAGCTTAGTAAGACGGAAGTGCACATTGGAGTCTCAAAATTGGGAGAAATAAGGTTTCGAACCAGAGCATAATAAGACGGAAGGTGTACAGTGGAGTCTCAAAATTGGGAGAAATAAGGTTTCGAACCAGAGCATAGTAAGACGGAACGTGCACAGTGAAGTCTCAAATTTGGGAGAAATAAGGTTTCGAACCATAGCTTAGTAAGATGGAAGTGCACATTGGAGTCTCAAACTTTGGGAAATAAGGTTTCGAACCATAGCTTAGTAAGACGGAAGTGCACATTGGAGTCTCAAAATTGGGAGAAATAAGGTTTCGAACCAGAGCATAATAAGACGGAAGGTGTACAGTGGAGTCTCAAAATTGGGAGAAATAAGGTTTCGAACCAGAGCATAATAAGACGGAAGGTGTACAGTGGAGTCTCAAAATTGGGAGAAATAAGGTTTCGAACCAGAGCATAATAAGACGGAAGGTGTAGAGTGGAGTCTCAAAATTGGGAGAAATAAGGTTTCGAACCAGAGCATAATAAGACGGAAGGTGTACAGTGGAGTCTCAAAATTGGGAGAAATAAGGTTTCGAACCAGAGCATAGTAAGACGGAACGTGCACAGTGAAGTCTCAAATTTGGGAGAAATAAGGTTTCGAACCATAGCTTAGTAAGATGGAAGTGCACATTGGAGTCTCAAACTTTGGGAAATAAGGTTTCGAACCAGAGCTTAGTAAGACGGAAGTGCACATTGGAGTCTCAAAATTGGGAGAAATAAGGTTTCGAACCAGAGCATAATAAGACGGAAGGTGTACAGTGGAGTCTCAAAATTGGGAGAAATAAGGTTTCGAACCAGAGCATAATAAGACGGAAGGTGTACAGTGGAGTCTCAAAATTGGGAGAAATAAGGTTTCGAACCAGAGCATAATAAGACGGAAGGTGTAGAGTGGAGTCTCAAAATTGGGAGAAATAAGGTATCGAACCAGAGCATAATAAGACGGAAGGTGTACAGTGGAGTCTCAAAATTGGGAGAAATAAGGTTTCGAACCAGAGCATAGTAAGACGGAACGTGCACAGTGAAGTCTCAAATTTGGGAGAAATAAGGTTTCGAACCAGAGCATAGTAAGACGGAACGTGCACAGTGAAGTCTCAAATTTGGGAGAAATATGGTTTCGAACCATAGCTTAGTAAGATGGAAGTGCACATTGGAGTCTCAAACTTTGGGAAATAAGGTTTCGAACCAGAGCTTAGTAAGACGGAACGTGCACATTGGAGTCTCAAAATTGGGAGAAATAAGGTTTCGAACCAGAGCATAATAAGACGGAAGGTGTACAGTGGAGTCTCAAAATTGGGAGAAATAAGGTTTCGAACCAGAGCATAGTAAGACGGAACGTGCACAGTGAAGTCTCAAATTTGGGAGAAATAAGGTTTCGAACCATAGCTTAGTAAGATGGAAGTGCACATTGGAGTCTCAAACTTTGGGAAATAAGGTTTCGAACCAGAGCTTAGTAAGACGGAAGTGCACATTGGAGTCTCAAAATTGGGAGAAATAAGGTTTCGAACCAGAGCATAGTAAGACGGAAGGTGCACAGTGAAGTCTCAAATTTGGGAAAAATACGGTTTCGAACCATAGCTTAGTAAGACGGAAGTGCACATTGGAGTCTCAAAATTGGGAGAAATAAGGTTTCGAACCAGAGCATAATAAGACGGAAGGTGTACAGTGGAGTCTCAAAATTGGGAGAAATAAGGTTTCGAACCAGAGCATAGTAAGACGGAACGTGCACAGTGAAGTCTCAAATTTGGGAGAAATAAGGTTTCGAACCATAGCTTAGTAAGATGGAAGTGCACATTGGAGTCTCAAACTTTGGGAAATAAGGTTTCGAACCAGAGCTTAGTAAGACGGAAGTGCACATTGGAGTCTCAAAATTGGGAGAAATAAGGTTTCGAACCAGAGCATAGTAAGACGGAAGGTGTACAGTGGAGTCTCAAAATTGGGAGAAATAAGGTTTCGAACCAGAGCATAGTAAGACGGAACGTGCACAGTGAAGTCTCAAATTTGGGAGAAATAAGGTTTCGAACCATAGCTTAGTAAGATGGAAGTGCACATTGGAGTCTCAAACTTTGGGAAATAAGGTTTCGAACCAGAGCTTAGTAAGACGGAAGTGCACATTGGAGTCTCAAAATTGGGAGAAATAAGGTTTCGAACCAGAGCATAGTAAGACGGAAGGTGCACAGTGAAGTCTCAAATTTGGGAAAAATACGGTTTCGAACCATAGCTTAGTAAGACGGAAGTGCACATTGGAGTCTCAAAATTGGGAGAAATAAGGTTTCGAACCAGAGCATAATAAGACGGAAGGTGTACAGTGGAGTCTCAAAATTGGGAGAAATAAGGTTTCGAACCAGAGCATAGTAAGACGGAACGTGCACAGTGAAGTCTCAAATTTGGGAGAAATAAGGTTTCGAACCATAGCTTAGTAAGATGGAAGTGCACATTGGAGTCTCAAACTTTGGGAAATAAGGTTTCGAACCAGAGCTTAGTAAGACGGAAGTGCACATTGGAGTCTCAAAATTGGGAGAAATTAGGTTTCGAACCAGAGCATAGTAAGACAGAAGGTGCACAGTGAAGTCTCAAATTTGGGAAAAATACGGTTTCGAACCATAGCTTAGTAAGACGGAAGTGCACATTGGAGTCTCAAAATTGGGAGAAATAAGGTTTCGAACCAGAGCATAGTAAGACGGAAGGTGCACAGTGAAGTCCCAAATTTGGGAAAAATACGGTTTCGAACCATAGCTTAGTAAGACGGAAGTGCACATTGGAGTCTTAAACTTTGGGAAATAAGGTTTCGAATCAGAGCATAGTAAGACGGGTGTACAGTGGAGTCTCAAACTTGGGAAAATAAAGTTTCGAACCATATGCACTGACAACCTAACTAATATTGCATCTCTGAAAATAATGAAAAGTAGATTTCCGGACGGAAGGTGCAGAGGCATTCAGATAAGATTAAGGTGTATTATAGAGTAGATCTATAAAAATTAAAATATATTTTTATTTACCAGTCTCATCATAAGAATTGTCAATGTCATTAAGTCTCCTGCGGCCTGTTTGCTCCCAGTCATCCTATTTCTTTTTGCTATATTCTATTTCCTCAATCTATCAAGGTTACAGTTCAAAATATTTATATTCAATCTATCACTTTAAATGGACATCTTTATCTCTTCTTGCTTCACTTGATGGTTTGGTTGCTAACCCTATCGTGACCAAATCCGCCAGAAGCGACTCTCAGCAAAACCAATATTCTGATAACGGTCGTTTTATTTCCTTAGGGAATCACAGAAATAACATTTCTGTTTATCCTAAAATGATCAAAACCCTAGTTAAGCAGCATAAAGGGAATATCTGTAACTCAAAAGTTACTTCTTTAAGTAACGAAATGCTTTAGTTGAAAATCTGATGTAAGTTTATCATTAAATAAGAAGAAGATGGCTTTGATTAACTAAATTTGAAATAAAGATTGTGTGTGGAATAATAAGAAGTAAAATTGTTCAAAAGAGTACGATAGCTACGGTTCGTCTTTGCATTCATCTAGAGATGGATCTTAATACACTGTTGGATCGTCTTGGTGTGTTTCTAGTGTTGTAAACGAGCCTGAAATGGCTCCGATGAATCGAGACTTGATCTGCAATCATAACATTTACTTGAAACCAGGGTGTGAGACATAGCTAAAAAAATTGGGTTTGATCTGAGTGGGATTCGAAACCCGCCGAAAATGGTTAGTCTCTGATGACGTAGTTGCTATCGCACCTTGCAAGTTTCAGGGAGACGTGGGTTACAATATCACTCAGGGTAAAACCAGTTTTTTCCAGCTAATTAGTTCAAGTGAAACTTTCAAAGTACGTTTTATTCATTGCAAATAATTTTTCCATAAGTGGGGGTGGCTCAGTCGGTAGCGGACCAGGCTTGTAATCCAGGTACCAGATTCGAGTCCCAGCTTGGCCAGCGTTAAGATTTATCTCCCCGCCCTGGCCACGGTCAGTTAGGAGACACCGATATGCTTGAAAAGGCCGTCGTCCATCGGTTGGGATGTTAAGCTGGTATCCCGTGTGCAGGAGAGCCATATTTTGTACAATATGTTGGATGACCTTGACGGGACGCTACCATCTGTCTCCCAAGAACTGCTCCAATGGGTCCGCTACCCTCATAATACTTTGAGACCTCGGGGTCCTTGTGACCTAGCTCTTTAGCCCATTGTGTGCAAAAAAGTGCCGCTCAAAGGTAAAACAACCCAACCCGATCCATAAGTTTTTTTTCGATTTCCACAATTTTTGTTTACACGGTTATGTCTCGAAAGGTATCTACCGTATTAATGGAGGGATGGGTTTATTCGATACAGTGAACAGAATTCAAAGAGAATTAACATTACTTTTACACTGTAAAGATGCTGCTACAAAGAAATATTAATATTATTACGACAGGTGAACGTGATTCAATAAAACCATGATTGATGTGTCATTGACGTTCGCGTTGTGTCTCAGTGTGAGATTTACGTCACTAGCCTATTGAACAGACAGAGTTGAGAACAATTATAGTGATTAAAAGAGATAATTAAAAAAAATATCGGTTGTGGCTGAAAATGTGCATTTGTGTCACTTTTAGTGACATAATTTGTTTTTTCAATAATCATCATCATCATTCTCAAGCAGCCATGGCTACGGAAGTTCAACTGGACTGTAATTTTGTACCTCAGACATGTCTGTCCTGTTCTACATCTGCTGCATTTGGTCACTGTACACTAATTCTTAGAAGGTCCTGTTTGACAATGTCTGCCCACGGCATCCTAGTTCTCCCCCTCTTTCTGAAGCCTATAGGTACACTCTTCATAACACTATTCGCTAATCTACAATTATCCTTACGGGCAACATGGCGAAACTAATGGAGTCTCTCTCTCTGCACAATATGCTGCTTAAAGGATGTTGGCAACACTTTTGCCAACCTCATCATTACTTACAAAGTTACCCAAGATACTGCGTAAGCATCTAGAATCAAAAGCATCAAATTTCCCGTTATCTTGTTTACAAAGCATTCAAGTTTCACTACCATAACTAACCCTAGAAAGAACCAAACTATTATAGAGTCTACTTTTAGTCTTTAGGTGTATACGCCTATTTTGTTCACACTCTCCATAGCTTCCTATAAGTCCCGGCAGCAATCCCTATTCGTCTGTTAATCTCATGCCACACATCACCATTAGCTGTTACATAGATACAAAGACAATTGAACTAAGACACCTTCTCAGAATCTGGGAACTACAGTGGAACTATTCATATTAACTGAACTCCGCTCACGGAGTCACGGCTAAACTTCCCTTCCAACGGACATCTTTTCCAAGCCCATCGGTGCCCCCTAGTGACCTAGATCAAAGTGGGAGTTTTGTCGTGGTATAAATTTTTGCGCGCTTTATAGTGGGATAAATCTCAACTGTAACTCAACTGGGACTCGAATCCTGGAACTACAGATTACTAGCTTGAAGCACTACCGACTGGACTACCCCTATCCCAACACCCTGAATGTTATGGCATACAAGTTAGGTTACTACAACTGTTCGAAGTAGTTGCCTTGAACATCCATGCAGGTCTTTGCTTGTCATAAAAATGGTCAAGTAAATTCAAAGATTCTTTCAGTGAACATAATGGGTCCACAAACAGCTTCATCTCAATGATGAAATACTGCGATATTCGGAGCGTCTGTCTTATATATCAAAATTCTTAAATGATCCCAAAGAAAATATAACATATTTTCTAAAAAAGGCATTTTTGTACATATGTTTATAGGACGGTTTTGTGTCCTTCTTTTGACCCTAAATGCATGTCTGAATTTGTTTCGTTCACTTAAGTGATACCTTGTATATATATATATGCTTTTCTTCCTGTGAATGGTGCGATTTTCAGTGACTGTTTTAAAGAATCCAATACAGAAATTTTTGGAGAGTGCAATTGAAAGCAGTAATCCTAATACTGGAGAGTGGATTTGAAACCGAATTCCTTTATTCGAAACTGAAACTCAACTCACTAGCCTTAAGGACACTCCAGACCTATATTGGTATAGAATTAAGCAAATGCGTATTTCAGTAGCCAATATGATTACTAAGGAAATTACAACTTTTCTTGCATTTCTTCTTTCGAAAGCGGTGACTTAGCATAACCTGCTGATTTTGACGAGGGAGGATTTACCATTCTTGCTCGAAGGCACCTGCAGAAGATGAAATAAGTGGAGTATGAAACAAGACAAATTCCTTTCATATTTCCGCCCTCCTCAATGGAAGCAATATCATTATGCCACATGCTCCATTGACGCTTTAGTCTATTTGCGTGTTTCAGTGCTTTCGCGTTGCTTTTTTTTTATCCAGAAACAGGATGCATTCGCTTCCTCAGGCATTTCTACTTTGTCAACATTAGTAGCATGATGATAAATAAGAAGGATGGTTTTGTTTACCTGAAATTCAGCTGTTCAGCGTTCAATTTTTTTATCTTCTTTCTTATTAAACTACATAACTCTGGTTTTGTTTTAAGTAACCGAAACTTAACCGTCATTTTTACGGGAAACAATGTTGCAAAACCGAAAGGTATTAGGACAAGAATTGAAAACCAAATTTTTTGGGAATCACACAAATTTAGTGCCATGTTGATTGTCCAGTGTATTTCAAACTGCTCTTTGTTTTACTTTCAAATGATAAACGTAATTTTAACTCCAAGAGTTGGCATTTTTAGAAATACATATTCTCCAACTGAAACCAATGTTTTTCTTTCAAAGTTAATCCCAACATTCTTATTTCCAAATATATGAAAATATTTGGAAAATTTTCGAAAGTAATTTTTTTCTACTCTTTGTGAAGCACAATCTATTTTTGTGAGGAACGGACGATTATTTTTTCTTTTGACATGTTTCTCCAATATAATGAAAAAAGAAAAGATTTACATTTCACATAAAGTAAAAAAGTCAAATTTCGGGACGATTTCCAAGCTAAATTTAATATCAGGCTATATATCAGGATGTAGAGGTTGTAATCTGCGAACGATTAACTGTATTTCTGAGATAAATACGGGCGGCGTGGCTCACTCGGTAGCACGCCAGACTCGTAATTTGCAGTTCTCCATGTTCGAATCCCAGCTTGGCCAGCGTTAAGATTTATCTTCGCAAAACTCCCGCCCTGACCGCTGTCAGTAGGGAATACCGATATGCTTGGAAGAACCGTCGTCCGTCGTATGCGATGTTAAAACGTGGCACCGTGTGCGGGAGAGCCATATTCTGTGCACATTAAAGAACATGCTGGATGGCATTTGACCGGAGGCTACCATCTGTCTCCTAACAGCAGTTCCAGTGGGTCCCCTCCCCTCGTACTACTCTAAGACCTCGGGACCTTGTGACTGGCTATTTAGCTTATTGTGCGCAAAAAATTTCCCCTTAGAGGTAAAACATCCCCATCCCAACCCATAAGTTTTTTTTTTTTTCGATTTGCACGATTTCGATTTACACGATTATGTTTCGAAACCTATCTACCTTGTTAATGGAGGGATGGGTGTATTCGACACAATGAGCAACAAAGGTCAAATAGAATTAACATTACTTTTACACTGTAAAGAAGCTACTACAAGGAAACATAATATTGTTACGACAGATGAACGTGATTCAATAAAATCATAATTGATTCGTCATTCACGCGCGTTGTGCCTCAGCGTGAGAATTACGTCACTAGCATATTGAAACAGACAGACTTGAGAACAATAGTGGTGTCTTTTAAACAACATTATTGTTCTCAAGTCTGTCTGTAGATAATTTTAGAAAATTCGGTTGTGGCTGAAAGTGTACGTTTGTGTCACTTTTAGTGAGTTAATATTAATCATTATCATCATCATCCTCAAGCAGCCATGGCTACGGAGGTTCAACTGGACTGTATAATTTTGTTTTTCAGACATATCTATCCTTGCTACATCTGCTGCATTTGGTTACTGTACACCAATTCTAACAAGGTCCTGTTTGACATTGTCTGCCCACCGCATCCTAGTCTCCCCTTATTTCAGAGGCCTATAGGCGCACTCTTTATAACCCTATTCGCTAATCTTTAATTATCCTTACGGGCAACATGGCGAAACCAACGGAGTCTCTCTCTCTCTGCACAATATGCTGCTTAAAGGAGGTTGCCAACTCTTTTGCCTACTTCATCATTACTTACAAAGTTAAACCACCTAATGCTCAAGATACTGCGTAAACATCTACAGGGTGTTATGGGCCAAACGAGAGGGGATGATAGTACACACCGAACCCACCAATATTCGTCATAGAATATGCGGTCGCAAACGCAGTGAGGAGTCGGAAATGAAGGGCAGACACAGAGGTTTCCAGAGTGACATTTATTGCAGATCATTACAAGAAATGCTCAAACGTCCGCCCATCAACGTTGATACAGGCGGCACAACGGCGGAGTAGTGATCGGCATATCTGCTCGCAAACATCGGGCTTGTCGCGCACATCGGCATCTGCGACCGACTGTCAGCTACCAGATCCTCTGCGGACTGCACGGGCGTCTCGTACACGACATTCTTCAAATGTCCCCACAGAAAGAAATCTATACAAGAAAGATCGGGCGATCTGGGGGGCCACGGGATGGGACCACCGCACCCCAATCTGTCGGTTCCCAATTGTGGAATGAAGATGCTGACGCACGTCCATGCTGAAATGTGCTGGTGCCCCCTCATGCTGGAACCACATATGGGCACGGATTGTGGCTGGAACATCCTGAAGTACTTCCAGCAAAACCAGTTGCCGAAAAATACAGTACGTTCGCACATCTAGGCGGTCCGGCAGTATGTAGGGTCCAATTAAGTGTTCTTGCACGATTCCCCCAAGACATTGACGGTGAACCGTTGCTGGTTCGAATTTGGACGTGTACCATGGGGATTCTGGGCCGCCTATAAATGCGCTCTTATGGACATTCGCTATGCCTTCACGTGAGAATGTTGATTCATCCGTAAAGAGCATATGCGCAGGGATATCATGATGTGCGGCACTTTGCTGCAGGAACCACTGGGCGAAATCCATGCGCAGGGGATAATCAACAGCTGTCAATGCCTGCACTCGCTGCAAGTGATAGGGGTGTAGCCTTTCTTCCTGCAGTACTCGCCAGACACTGTTCCGATGCACACCCAGGCTCCGGGCGGCGAATCGCGCGCTTATGCCTGGGTTATCTGTCACCATACGCAATATGTCCTCTCTCAAAGCTGGCGTTCTGACCGTCCGTGCTCGCCCGACATCATGTCGACTGAGGTGGAAGGTGCCTGCCTCAGATAGCTGGCGGTGCAGTAGCGCAAACGTATTATTATCGGGCACACGGCGCATAGGATATCTCTCACGGTAGAGTCTTTGCGACTCTCTACCATTGCCCTCGACTACGCCGTACATCAGATGCATATCGGCGTCTTTCTCTGCGTTCGTAAACTGCTCCATCTCGTGTCTGATCGACGCTGAGAATGCTGGGATTTGGCCGATCCAGCGCTTTTAAGCCGTGCCTAGAGGCCCTGTATAGGTAGAGATTGGCCATCTGAAACTTGGACGCCATGTTTTGTCGTCGCTCGGATTATTTAGCGTGCAAAACTAAATGGTATTGCACGGTACTTATGGATTCCGGAATAGGATAGGATAAATTTGATACAGAGTTCAGTGTTCATGATTGGAAGCACTTTAGAAAACGGCTAAAAAAGAAAAAGTAAATTTTAAGACTTTTTTTTAAAAGATAATTTCGCTTTGTTGTTTGTCCTTCTGTAGACATCGAACTTTTTTTGTTTACACAGATAAATAAAAAAAATTTTTTTGTGTTAGATAGGTATTAATAATATATTACGCTCTGCATTTTTCGAATCTCCCAAAAGTTATAACTGCGTCATCTAACGGTGGAAAAAGTTGATGATTCGAAAATATCAAACGAATAGTCCAAACGATGTAGTTATATTAGAAGTTTGAACTTTTGGTGTTGAAATTTTAAGATTACGATATTATTATTGGCAACAATCATTTGACTCTTTAGACCCAGGGGGGAAGGTGAATGCAACTTTTTTTTTCTTTTAACAGAAAAGTGTATGTTTTTAGAAATAAATTAAAAATTCTTTTTGGGTTGCACAACAGGATTGATGAAATATTACAATTTGCATTTTGCGAATTTACCAAAAGCTATAATTGCCCCCTTTAACGGTGGAAAAAAAAAATCGAAAAATCCCAAAATTTAAAATGAATATTGCAAACGATGTAGTTATCCTAGAAATTTGTAATTTCGGTGGTGTAATGTGACAATCTTGAAAATTCTGTTGACAACAAAGAGTTCATCCTAAGCCCAAGGTAGGTAAGAAACGGAACGGTTTTGTTTTAAGAGATAATTGGAAATCTCTTTTTCAGTTGGTTATTAATGAAATGTAATTCGCATTTTCAAAGGTAGTTTTAATTTATAACATTAGAGATCACTAAATATCGAAACTGCAAAAGTTTTAACAAATATTTCAAGTGATCTATTTATGGCAGAAATTTCGGCGTGTAGAATTCTGTTATGGTAGAAATTCCACTGACAGCAATTATCTGCCCACTATTTTTAGAAGAGCTGTTCTAGGCGGTCCGGCACAGGACTCTCTAAGCAGTGCCTCTAACTATACAGTGCCTAGAGGTCCTGTATAGTTAGAGGCTGGCCATCTCGGTGATTCACTACCATTGGTTGATTGAGTCACGTGGTTTATTGGCGCCATGTTTTGTCGAAAGCCTACGAGTTAGTGTATGTACCAAGTTAAAACTTCTCGGTTGTTATAGTTTTATACGTTTCTACCACTTTTTTTGTCTGTAAAAGCTGTCATATTTTATGAATGCCTCACTGCGCTGCATTTGGGTCTAAAAATTTCACTCAAAGAAATAAATTAATGAATATTTTTTTTCCCGAGAGACTCCATCAGAAGACGGCAAACGGCTGCAACAGTGAAATGAGGTAACTGAAAACCAATAAATAATTTCTTTCAAGGTTCGTTTGAAAAATTAGCTAATATTTCCACTTTGTTGTCTGCCTATGCCACTATTTGTTCGTCTGTCTGTCCGTCTCTCTGTTAAATATTTTCTGACCATCTGTTTTTCCACCTGTTTGTCCGTCTATAAATAATCAACTTTTTTTACTTTTAGAGCTAAATAAAAAATTCTTTTTGGGTTGGATAGGTGTCGAGCAAATATCGCAATTCGCATCTTTGAAAATTTTCAATAGCTTTAATAGCGCCCTCTAGCGGTGGAAAAAGATGAAAAATGTTGAAATTTTAAACGAATATTGCAAACAAACTATTCACACTGGATATCTGAAATTTTGGTAATAGAGTGTTATGGTCAGGTGGTTTACAATGGCAACAAGGTTTTGCCGTCTTAGCCAAAAGGGGGTGGAAAATGAAACTTTTTTTTAAGAGATAAACGAACAATATATATATATATATTGTTTTACAGGCATTAACAAAATTTTAATGATTTAAACAATATTCGATTATCACAGCGTTACCTGTAGATGTTGAAACGTCTATAAATCAATAAATGTTTTTATGGAAAAAAATTTCGCTGAATACGGGATTCGAACCCGCATCTCTCCAGAAACATGCCAGAGTATTCTAACCTGTTGAACTAATGCTGTCTGTCTTTTTTCCACTATTAATGACTATCATGTCTTTCCGTGAATCGTTATGGCACCATCTATGATCTCGGGTGGCAACTATTTCTTTTTTAGTGCTCTGAGTAAGATGGAAATAAATAATAAAGTCATACCACGCTATTTAGCGTTTTTTAATGATTTAAACACTATTTGATAATCTCAGCGTTACCTGTTGACGTTTAAACGTCTATAAATCAATAAATGTATTTTTTGAAAAAAGCCAGCATTAGTTCAACAGGTTAGAATACTCTGGCATGTTTCTGGAGAGATGCAGGTTCGAATCCCGTACGTCGGCTAATTTTTTTTTCCACAAAAATATTAATATTTACATTTTTCGAATTCCCATCAGTTGCAATTTCCAGTGTTAGAGAGTGCTAAAGGCGGTAAATGAAAACTCGAAAGGCGACCTCTAGTAGCGGAAAAAAGCTGGAAAATACCAATCCTTTAAATAAATATGGCAAACGATCTACTTTTTGCTAGGAATTTAAGTTTTTTTTATCATAGACTGTAGTGATCAAGTGGTTTACACTAATAGTAATGATTTGTCCCGTTGGTAAAATGCAACTTTTCTGTTTTAAGAGATAAATGAAAAACCTTTTTTTCACATTACAGGTACTAATAAAATATTAATAAATTATTTTCTCATTTATACAGTAATTCGAATTTCCACTGAAAGTGTAAAATAACTAGAAGAATGCATATCGCCTCTGGCGCATATGGGAATCTCGTTTTCAAAGAGAATGAAGTTCTTTCTTTGCCTACTTTTTCACTCCTTAAAAGTTTTTATTATGGATGTTCGATTTGTTTTTCTGCTGAGGTCCCGCCATCTTCATGAACCGTCTACTATGGCATATAAACTGACAGGCTCCTGTCAGACCTATGTACAAGCAGCTGCTTGAGGGGTTATTTATTTATATTTTAATGCATGATGGGGGGAAATGAACATAGTAGTATTTTATTAGTAATTATAAAACTTAAAAAGTATTTGCCTTTCAGTTCTTAAATGTAAAATTTGCTTTTCTCTCGTTCCTATGAAAATAGTGGACAGATCATTGCTGTCAGTGGAATTTCTACCATAACAGAACTCTACACACCGAAGTTACTACCATAAATAAATCACTTGAAACATTCGTTAAAAGTTTTTCAGTTTTTACATTTAATGATCTCTAATGATATAAATTAAAACTACCTTTGAAAATGCGAATTACATTTCATTAGTAACCAATTAAAAAAGAGATATCCAATTATCTCTTAAAACAAAACCGTTCCATTTCTTACCTACCTTGGCCCCAGGGTCAACTGATTATTGTCAATGGAATTTTCAAGACTGTCACATTCGATGATCAAAATTTCAAATTTTTTACATAACTACATCGTTTGCAATATTCGCTTTAAATTTTGGGATTTTTAGATTTTTTTCCACCGTTAGAAGGCGCAGTTATAGCTTTAGGGAAATTCGCAAAATGCAAATTGTAATCTTTCATCAATATCTGTCCAACCCAAAAAGAATTTTTAATTTATCTCTAAAAACATACACTTTTCTGTTAAAACAAAAAAAAGTTGCATTCACCTCCCCCCTAGGTTTTAAGGGTCAAGTGATTGTTGCCAATGGTAACTTCGTAACTTTTACATTTCAACACCAAAATTTCAAACTTCTAACATAATTACATCGTTTGGAATATTCGTTTTATATGTTGGAATTTTCAAATTTTTCCGCCGTTAGAGGGCGCAGTTATAACTTTTGGGAGATTCAAAAAATGCAAATCGAGATATATCATTAATACTTACCTAACACCAAAGAATACTTTATTTATCTGTATAAACAAAAAAGTTCGATGGCTACAGACGTACTGACAAACAAAGCGAAATTATGTCTTTTTTTTTTTAAAGCCCTAAAATTTATTTTCCATTTTTAGCCGTTTTCTAAAGTGCTTCCAATCATGAACATTGAAATCTGTATCAAATATTACCCTCCCCTTTTCCGGAAACCATAAATACCGTGCAATACCATTCAGCTATGCACGCTAAACAATTGGAGCGACGACAAAACATAGCGTTCACTTTTGAGATGGTCAACTTCTACCTATATAGGACCTCTAGCCGTGCTGCCTCGTCTTGCGCCCCCTACCGGCACCGAGCTGTGTTTGCGGCCGCATATTCTGTGACGAATATTGGTGGGTTCGGTGTGTACTACCATCCCCTCACGTTTGGGCCATGAATTCAGGGACACCCTGTAGAATCAAAAGCATCAAGTTTCCCTTTATCTTGTTTACAAAGCGTCCAAGTTTCACTACCATAACTAAACAAACTATTATAGAATCTACTTTAAGTCTTTAGGTGCATACGCGTATTTCTCCTCACTCTCCACAGATTCCTAAAAGTCCCGGCAGCAATCCCTGTTCGTCTGTTTATCTCATGCCGCTCATCACCAGTATCTGTTACATAACTCTGAAGATAACTGAACTAAGACACCTTCTCAAGAGTGGAACTATTCATATTAACTGAACCGCAACCTGCCTGACAAATTTTCATCATTTTATTTTTCTCTCTGTTTTTTACCAACCCTACTTTACTAGCCTATTGGATCAGACAGACTTTAGAAAAATAATGGTGTGTTTTATTAACCACTATTTTTCTCTAGTCTGTCTGTAGATAATTAAAAAAAAATTTGTTGTGCGTAAAGTGTAAATTTGTGTCACTTTTAGTAAGTTAGTATTTAATAATCATCATCATCCTCAAGCAGCCATGGCTACGGAAGTTCAACTAGACTGTGTAAATTTGTTCCTCAGACATGTCTATCCTGTGTTACATCTGCTGCATTTGGTCACTGTACACCAATTCTAACAAGGTCGTGTTTGACATTGTCTGCCCGCAGCATCCTAGGTCTTCCCCTGTTTCTGACGCCTATAGGCACACTCTTGATAACCCTATTCGCTAATCTATAATTATCCGTACGGCAACATGGCGAAACCAACGGAGTCTCTCTCTCTCTGCACAATATGCTGATTGAAGGAGGTTGCCGACTCTTTTGCCTACCTCATCATTACTTACAAAGTTAAACCACCTAATACTCAAGATACTACGTAAGCATCTAGAATCAAAAGCATGAAGTTTCCCGTTATCTTGTTTACAAAGCGTCCAAGTTTCACTACCATAACTAACCATAGAAAAAACCAAACTCTTATAGAGTCTACTTTAAGTCTTTAGGTGTATACGCGTATTTCTCCTCACTCTCCACAGATTCCTAAAAGTCCCGGCAGCAATCCCTGTTCGTCTGTTTATCTCATGCCGCTCATCACCAGTATCTGTTACGTAATTCTGAAGATAACTGAACTAAGACACCTTCTCAAGAGTGGAACTATTCATATTAACTGAACCGCAACCTGCCTGACCATTTTTCATCATTTTAATTTTCTGTCTGTTTTTTACCAACCGTTCTCTACTACCAGTCTCATCAACAGCTCGAATGAAAGAGTTCATCTCATCTACATCATTTGTCAAAAGGGCTAAATCATCAGCATAATCTAGCTTCAATCTTTTCGTAGGAAGAGTTAATCGGCTAATACGTGGTGATCTTAATGAATAAAAAGAATTGGTAAGGTTAATCTTGGTAACAAAAGCTTTATTCACAAAGATAATTGTGTCATTTATTGCAGGTTGTAAAAAGTTTTCTTTTATTGTATATTTCTTTGAATTTTAATAAATAATTTTGAAATTAAAAAAAATATTTTATTTAGTTAACATCAGATCTTTTCTTATAATTAAAAAGAAAATGGAGTACAATAATTCAAATACACGTAAGAATTGTAATACGATTATTTGAAGATAATGTGAAATATTATTTTGATGGTTTAGCTTAATAGTGGTGAAGACAAGGATTTGTGTTACTTGAATTAAATTACATATGTGGTTTTATACTTTTGCAATAAATTAGTTCATTTAAGATTTTTTTTTTGCTAAACGTTCTTTTGAACTCAGGCTCAAGCTTTTCTATTTAAAAAAATCCATAACAATATAATACATCATTTTAATCAAATGTTCTTTTATGCAACCGTGATTTCCGTTGTAAATATTCTGAATATTTTATTATCCAGTAGAGAGATTTTTGGAGAGTGCATCTGAAAGCAGTAATCCTAATACTGGAGAGTGGATTTGAAACCGAATTCATTTACTCGAAACTGAAACTCAATTCACTAGCCTTAAGTACACTCCAGACCTATATTGCCATAGGATTAAACAAATGCGCATTTCAGGAGCCAATATGATTACAAAGAAAATTACAACTTTTCTTGCACTTCTTCTTTTGAAAGCGGTGACTTAGCATAATCTGTTGATTTTGACGAGGGAGGATTTACCATTCTTGCTCGAAGGCACCTGCAGAAGATGAAATAAGTGGAGTATGAAACAAGACAAAATCCTTTCATATTACCGCCCTCCTCAATGGAAGCAATATCATTATGCCACATGCTCCATTGACGCTTTAGTCTATTTGCGTGTTTCAGTGCTTTCGCGTTGCTTTTTTTTATCCAGGAACTTTTCTTAGGCATTTCTACTTTGTTAACATTAGTAGCATGATATTAAACAAGAAGGATGCTTTTGTTTAGCTGAAATTCAGCTGTTCAGCGTTCAATTTTTTTATCTTCTTTCTTATTAAACTACATAACTCTGGTTTTGTTTTAAGTAACGAAACTTACCATCATTTTTACGGGAAACAATGTTGCAAAACGGAAAGGTATTAGGACAAGAATTGAAAACCAAAATTTTGGGAATCACACAAATTTAGAGCCATGTTGATTGTCCAGTGTATTTCAAACTGCTCTTTCTTTTACTTTCAAATGATAACACATTTTTAACTCCTATGGTTGCCATTTTTAGAAATACAGATTCTCCGACTGAAACGAGTGTTTTTCTCAAAGTTAATTCCAACATTCTTATTTCCAAATATATGAAAATATTCGGAAAATTTTCGAAAGAAATTTTTTTCTACTCTTTGTGATGCACAATCTATTTTTGTGAGGAACGGACGATTATTTTTTCTTTTGACATCTTTTTGCAATATAATGAAAAAAGAAAATGTTTACATTTCACGTAAAGTAAAAAAGTCAGATTTCGGTCAGATTCGATTTCCAAGCTAAATTTAATATCAGGCTATATATCAGGATGTAGCGGTTATAATCTGCCAACAATTAACTGCATTTCTGAAATAAATAGGGGCAGGGTGGCTCAGTCGGTAGCGCGCCAGACTCGTAATTTGCAGTTCTCCATGTTCGAGTCCCAGCTTGGTCAGCGTTAAGATTTATCTGCGCAAAACTCCTCGCCCTGACCACGGTCAGTAGAGAACACCGATATATGCTTGGAAGGACCGTCGTCCGTCGGATGGGTTGTTAAGCCCTGGTTCCGTGTGTGGGAGAGCCATATTCTGTGCACGTTAAAGCACATGCTGGATGGCCTTGACGGGAGGCTACCATCTGTCTCCTAACAGTTTTTCCAGTCGGTACCCTTCCCCAACCTTCTCTGAGCCTTCGGGGTCCTTGTGACCTCGCTATTTAGCCTGTTGTGTGCAAAAAAGTGCCGCTCAGAGGTAAAAAAACCCAACAACAACCCAACCTTGAGGCAAATGTATTTTTAATTTGTAGTGCAAACTGTCCATGAGTACAAAGTTCCTTGTTACATCAATGATAAGGTAAGATCAGCGTTCCATAATTGCTTGAATAAATCTTCCTGAAAAATATCACAGATGAATTTAATACCCTGATGGTCTTTGAAATCCATAATGAGCGGTCAGAGTTGCATGCAAATCATCATGTGAGTGCATTATTATGCTTCCATGGTAAACTCTTGGTATCTATACGAGATCACACGAAGGTCGCTGTGGCTAAGCCAAACGTTTCACGTCCTGTAGTTGTCTGCTACAAGCTAAGAAACGTTGTTGATAGCAGATATTGAAAAGTGTAGAAGATGCTTTGACGACTCTTTTGACAACCATATCAGCGTCGAAAGCGGATTGTCGAGTTTTAGGGCTATATGAAGGCGAGTAATTAGGGCTGTAAATCTTTCGTTGAAAATAGGTGATATTCGCGAAGCAATCGCGCTCAAAATCTCAAGGAGATTTCGGGAGGGGAGGAAATTCGCTCAGCATTTAGGTTCCCAAATCATTAAGATCAGAAATGTGTGGAGCACACATCCAGATGGTAATGATGATAATAAATTAGCATTTTTTTTTATTTAAGTGGATCTACTGGGCGACCCAAAAGTAACAGAAAAAGTAAAAATGCAATAATTCGAAAAGTATAGACAGTAGCACGATGCGGTTTTTACAGAAATGCACAGTAAGACATGATTTTTTAAAAAACGAAAATTTTTATTGCCAGAATAGTGTGGCGCTTCAGTTGTGTCAGTAGTTTGTACAGTGGCGCATCACAGTTCGCAACGCAGCTAGGATTACAAATGAGAATTCATGATTCGTCATTCATGAGAATGGCCGTTACACGTGGCACGACACTCTGCACAGCATGGAAGAGGGTTTCAGCTGTAATTCCTGTCACATGATGGCGAATAGCTTCTTTCAACATGGCCAATGTCGTCGGCCGACCTCTGTACACGTGTGACTTCAAGTAGCCCCATAACCAAAAGTCACAAGGTGTAAGGTCTGGAGACCTTGGTGGCCATTCGTGAGGGAAAGAGCGACTGAGGACACGGTCATCGCCAAATGTTGATCGCAGCAGGTGCTGGACAGGACCTGTGATGTGCGGATGCGCTCCATCCTGCATGAATGTTACACTATGGAGTCTCTTAAAAGCGATGCATAACGCTCGCCTGTTACAGTAACAGTTCGAAATGCATCACTGTGGACTTCCTCAAAGAAAAAGGGGCCTATAATGAATGACGCAGTGAACCCGCACCACGCTGTCACCTTTGGCTGATGCAAAGGGATTTCCACAATCGCGTGTGGGTTCTCTCTCGCCCAGATGCGGCAGTTGTGTGCATTTACACTTCCATTAAGTGAAAAGTGCACCTCGTCAGTCCACAGGACGTTTGACAGCCAGTCCGCATTGTTTCCCATCTGTTGAAAAGCCCAATTTGCAAATTCATGACGTCTCTCGAAATCCGTTGGTTTCAGTTCCTGTTCGTGTTCGATTTTGTAAGGATACCTCTTGAGGATGATCCTGAGTGATCGCCACACAACCCCGTACGAAATGCCAGTTCGTCTTAAAATTTTACGCGCATTGCATTCCCCATGTGCGGAAAATGCCGATTGTGTGTCGGCCTCGTGCACAACTGCAATAGCCTTTTTGGATCTCCCGCTTCTTGCACGTGCTTCCAATCTGCCAGTGTCCTCAACCTTTTCATCATAGCTATCAGTGAGGAACAAGACAAAGGCCCTTTCCACTTCTAATACCCCACATTGAATGATAGGTGCGCAAAGCCACACTTGCACATTCGGAGTTCTGAAAATACAGCTTAACTAAAAGTGCTTTATCTCGTAACGATAACATGCCTCACCTTCGCAGAACGTTTAACTTCGGTAATAAACGTTAAATGCTGAACTTCAGTATTCACTACATCTGAAATTTACGTACCTCAAGGCAAAGTCAGATTGATCAATGTTCGCAGTCTCGCACCGTTTGATGAGCGGCGGCCGGCGGATCTGTTTAAATAGCGACAGGCAGCAGCTCCGGGACCGCTACAGCGCCACCTGTCGGTGACAAATGTAACTATTCTGGAAATGAAATTTTTCGTTATTAATTGTGAGACAAATTGAAAAGAATTAAATTGTCAATGTTATTTATTTTTTAACAGATTTTGTTATAGCGTTGCTATTCGATTTTTTTCCGTCTTCGAGTATTGGCATACTGTTGAAATTATATTATCAACATCATTTAGCAGAAATTTTTAACACTTTAGGAACTGGAATCGAAAATTCGAAATACTTTAAGAAACCTGTTGAAGGCTGAAGAATTCTGAATTTTTTTTATCACTGAAAAATCACTCAAGTTTTTTAGAACAAGAACGGAGTGTGTTTTTTATGAGTGTCTGATCACACCATTGACTTTAACTGAATACTTTTAGTACCGAATCGGTAATTTCTTTAGGCACTGATATGGCATTATGTCCTTATATATCAGAGATGTAACCGTGGGTGGTGGAATAAAGAGTCTGGATCTCTCCCTCCCAAATATCTGATTGCCTTCAACGAAATCTCAAATTTGTCTACCTGCTTTAAAATCCAAAACAGATGTCTTTGCATAATTTCATTCCGCTCCATAGTATATGTTTAACACTAAAATATATTAAAAAACACTAAAAAAATTTTATTCCATATAGAATATAATCTTAACTTTTCCTGTCTGACGAAATATTTTAGTAATTGGAAAACCCTACTCAAGTCTTATTCTTAGAACAACCCCCCCCCCCCACACACACACACACACAACACCGAAATTATAATGGGTATTTGCCTATGTATGAAGGCTTTGAAACCACATAGGCGATATCGGAAATACACTGAATGGACAAATTGTTATATACATCCCGATAACAATATGCAAAGCAGAAGTAACGCGTCCAGTCACGTGAGACGCTGAAACTGGCAATGCCTATAAATAGAGCAGGTCTCTATGCACTGGGAACCAGTCACGGAGAAGCAATCACGGGTAAAGGCAATGACGTAAATAAGAGTGACTGTTAACAAATAATAGTGCGATGAAGACAAGTTGTTCAATCACAACAACTGCTGAATTGTTGGGATTTCCACGTCAGACTCCGTGTCGCACGTGTATACCAAGACTAAATGAAATTCGGCAAAACTTCCAACCAGCAGGAGAAATGTAGATGTAAACGTGCAATTGACTCTCGAGGAGAGTGTAGATTATCCCGCATTGTTACAAGGAATCACTTGGCTACCATGAAGGTAACAACATCGGAATTGAACGAGGGCACGTCCACAAGCTTGTGGACAAAGATTATCCTTCGTATCATAGTAAAAATAGGCTATGGCAGTCGATGTTCATATCATGTCCCCTTGGTGACTGCAAGGCACCGAAAGATTAGGCTGCAGTTTCCAAAGTCCTATCGCAATTGGAATGTGAAGGACTCGAAACACTTCATTTGGCTTGAAGAATCACGGTTTCAACTCTATCACGCCGATGAGAGGGTACATATGTAGCGTAAACCACACGAAGCGATGGCCCAGTTTCCAAATTGGGGTCATAGAGGCAGGTGGAGGCGGTATAACAGCTTGGGGTGCGTTTACATGGGCTTCCTTGGGGCCCCGCTTATTCATCGAGACTTCCATCACTGGCACAAGGTATGTGAACATTCACGCCGGCCATCTACACCCGTTCGTAACGATTCTCTTTCAGCAACATGACGCCATCTTTCAACAGGACAATGCCACACCGCATACTTCCCGAGTGGCGACGAAATGGCTCCAGGAGCATTCAAGTAAGTAACTATATTCGAATGGCCTCCTTGATCGAAGGACCTCAACCCATTGAGAATTTGTGGGACGAATTGCAAAGATCTGTTCGAGCTCGCCAACCCCACCTTTCAACTGTGGATGATCTATGACAGGTGATCCTCGCTTCATGGGCGGCAAAACCACCTACTTATTTTCAACACCTCATTGAGTCCTACCAAGATGTCTGGCTGTTATTGTGAGGGCAAAAGGTGGAGCAACAGGTTATTTTGTAGCTGTATATATGTGTCCATTCAGTTTATATGATCGCGGCGATAGAGTATAGTTTGTAACAAATGTTGCAAAGTTTTCGTTTGAAAGGGAACTGTTGGTTATTAAATTTGTCCCCTTTTTCTCGAAGAAACACCTTAAAACGAACTTTACATGCAGAACAAGTGGCGAATCGGGTTTAAGAGTTACAGTCAAAACATCAACATTTTGAATTCTCTTTGCCACAACTCACTAACAAAATTTAGAAGATGAGTATTACCTGTCATATTAACTGCATTTAAAAAACAATTTTAAGACTTTATCCCATGCTTTGAACATGTACGGAGCTTTGTCAGTAATAAAAAAGATGTGACAACAGAATGTGATAATTCAAATTTGTTTATACGTTAAATAATTGCTTCATTAACAAACAGTAAGTTGGGAAATTCGGACACTGAATTCCATCTTTCCACAACGCTTTACATCATCATCATCGTCGTCGTCGTCGTCGTCATCATCATCATCATCGTCGTCGTCGTCGTCGTCGTCATCATCAAGCAGCCCTGGGCTACGGAGGTCCAACCAGATCGTGCAATTTAGTTCTCCAAGCAAGTCTGTCCTGAGCTACATCTACTGAATCTGGCCACTGCACACCAATTCTAACCAGGTCCTGTTTGACATTGTCTGTCCACCGCATCCTAGGTCTCCACCTCCTTCTGAGGCCTCTAGGCACACTATTCATAACCCTATTCGCCAATCTATAATCATTCATACGGGCAACATGTCCAAACCAACGGAGTCTCTCTCTGCACAATATGCTGTTTAAAGGAGGTTGCAAACTCCTTTGCCTAACCTCATCATTATTTATAAAGTTGAACCACCTAATGCCTAAGATACTACGTAAACATCTCGAATCAAAAGCATCTAGCTTCCTGTTATCTTGTTTACAAAGTGTCCAAGTTTCACTACCATAACTAACCATAGAAGGAACCAAACTATTATAGAGTCTAATTTTAGTCTTTAGGTGTATACCCCTATTTCTCCACACTCTCCATAGATTCTTAAATGTCCCGGCAGCAATCCCTATTCTTCTGTTAATCTCATGCCGCACATCACCAATATCTGCTACATAGCTCCCAAGATAATTAAATTGTGACACCTACTCAAAATTGCAAGCATTCAGATTAACTGAATCACAGCCTGCCTGACCAATTTTCATCACTTTAGTTTTCTCTCTGTTTATAACCAAACCTACTCTACTACCAGTTTCATCAGCAGCTCGAATGGAATTCATCTCATCAACATCTTTTGCCAAAAGGGTTAAATCATCAGCATAATCTAAACCAGACATTTTCGTATCTCCAGTCCATTTAAGGCAAAAATCTTTCCCTTGAAGTGAATTTCACATAACATAATCAATAACCAAACTAAAGAGAAAAGAAGACAAAATGCACCTTTGTCGAACACCAGAAGTAATGCTAAACCAATAGCCAACTCTCACACACGACTCAGTATTATTATAGAGAGCTTTTTCATTATGGTAATTGACTTGTCTGGTATACCATATGATTTCACAATCAACCACAAATTATGACGACCAACAGAGTCGAAAGTCTTTTTGAAATCAACAAAGCTAGCAACCAAAGGTTTCTGAAACTCTAAACATTTCTCAAGAATCTGCCTAAGTGAAAATATCTGATCCACACATCCCCTACCACTTCTGAATCCACATTGCCCATCACGCAATTGACTGTTAACCAGATTCTTAATTCTATTAAGCACAATCATGCAAAAAACATTAGCTGGAACAGAGAGTAGACTGATACCCATATAGTTATCACAGGAACTGCAATCACCTTTTTTGAAAATAGGGATAATAATAGCTCTGGTAAAATCATTAGGATCCATGCCTTTATCATAAAAAATATTCAAAATTTCAGTCATCCAAGTGGTAACCGAAACATTTCCAGCTCTAAGCATTTCCGTAATAATTTTATCTATCCCTGGGGATTTATGAAGTTTAAGTTTAGAAATAGCCAAAATAACTTCAGATTGTGTTATAGGGCCAACATTAAAGCCACCAATGCATTTATCATCATTGCAAACAATGGGAGTAGAACTAACCACATTGTTTAGAACATCACTGAAATGCTCAGCCCACCTAGCCATGACAGAATCTTCACCTTCTATAACCTTACCTTGTTTATCCTTCAATCCCTATATACCTGTTCGTTTTCTACCACACAAAACATTAACTATCTGGTACAGCTGTCTGCTGTTGTGCTGTCTAACTGCTTCCTCGGCTTTGTCAGCCAAGCCATCAAGCCAAAGTTTCTTATCAGCAGCTAACTGATCTTTTACATGTTTATTAAGTTCTCTGTAATGCTTTCTATTAGGACTAGTAGGATATTGATTAAGGACATTCCTGCAGTTCTTTCTTTCCGAAATAAGCTCAAGTGCCTTATCACTCAGATAATTCTGTCTCCTCTGCTCCTTTTTTCCTAAAAGAGTACTGTTAATGTCCAAAAAAGCCTGTTTAAAATGATCCCATTTTTCCTCATCTTCAGTAGTAAGCATACCATGACTCTCATAATGATTAAGTAACCTATCATGGTAAGCATTGGCTATAACTGGGTCTTTCAGAACTTCAGTATTAAAAGTAAATTTTTTAACCCTAGCACAACACTTTTTAAATTTAAGTTGCAAGACACTTTTAATAAGGTAATGGTCAGATCCAATTTCAGCTCACCTATATGACCTGGTATTCCTAACAGAACTAGCCCATTTGCTGTTAATTAATATGTAATCAATCATATTCTTATGCAGCCCATCGGGTGAAACCCATGTGTACTTATTTATGTCACGGTGTTTGTAATAAGTGTTAGTTATTCTGAATCCATTGAGTTTACTTACCTGTAGGAGACGTTGCCCATTGCCATTGCAGCTACCAATACCAAAAGGGCCTATTACTCCTTCCCAAAGGTCAGATTCAGTATCAACTTTGACATTGAAGTCACCTAGAACAGGGTAATATCTCCTTTCTTGACAGAATTCAAAATATCTGAAGTTGTCCGTAAAACCTATCCTTCTCATCCTCATCGGCATCCTCAATGGGGGCATAACATCAGATAACATTCAAGTCTTTAACGCTTGTCTGAAATTTTACTGAAAGAAATCTTTCATTAACGCACTCATATCCTAGAAGAGAATCACTAATGTGTCTGCTGAAAAGCAGACTCACGCCTTGGTGATATTTATTGTCTTCCCTCCCTGAAAAGAGAAATTTAAGATTCTTTTTAAGAATCTGACTTTTATCTGTCCATCTGGTCTCTTGCAGGCCAAGAATATTTAAATTATAACTGTAGAATTCTTCAGTCAGGACATCAAGAGAAAAAGCTCTGTGTAGAGTCCTCACATTCCAACTACCTATGGAGAGAAAATGGTTAGTGGTATGTTTAAGGAAACTATGTTTATTGAGAGAGGGAATGCCGACAATATCAAACGGCCCCCTAATCGCAGACATGGGGAAAAGACCCGTTCCCCCACTACTAAAGGCTGAAGCCATCTACACTGGAAGACTTCCTTCAATGTAGAATTTGACGATGCCAATAGAAGCAAAGTGTTCAGGTGCTTGCGATGACCTCTGCTCAGGATTATCCACCAGCTGATAAACATATTCTGTGAATCTATTCACTTGGGGCTGTCAACCCACAAACGAAGAGAAAACACAGCGGAATATTTTCCCTCCACAGATTTTTCCCCCCACCAGTGCAGCAAAATCAGGATCCATAATCAAGCTCAGAGCCATAATTCCATTGAGGTTGGTATATATGGTCAGCACCAGGACCCTGTGTGGTTGACCACTCCAGCAGGGTTTAAAAAAAAGAAAAGTTGCCATTGATGTCCAGATCAGTAGGCCACACTAACCTGGCAGCCCTCCTCTTCCGTTCACTTCCACAAGAGAGTATCTCTTTTGAAAGGTACTAACGATCTGCACCACGAGAAGGCGGAGTCGGACTTTAGGTGCTAGGCCTGGCCTGTTCTATGCATCATCATAGGGGATTGTTGCATAGCTGTCCTTCCAGTGACTACATATCTACCATTTACAGACCTTTTACCTCATTAGCGAACCCACTAAGGAAGGGTTACATGTTGAAGTTTACAGTATAGTTATGTATGTAGAAACTTTTAACTGAGGGAAAGTAAAGGTCATTAAAGCAAAAGTCATACCTCTACATCAGTTTCTCAAAACATATGTTCCCATGTACTTCAGAAAAAATAATATGATTAAGAAACCCGAGAAACGTTTTGGAAATTTACTGTAACCGTCTATTACTTTCTGCGACTTATCAAAATTTTAACAATCTGAAAATTAAAAAAAGTCATGTCACAGAATTTTAGGGAGAAAAAGTCCATCAAAATTCGCGGAATCGTAAAAAATAGGCAAATTCTTGAACACGTTAAAAGGACTTGAAACTGTCAGGGAAATTCACATCGCAAAAACGTACAGCCCTTCAAGTAATCTATTCACTGCATCGACATGTGGGGCATACTCTAAAATGGATAGACGATGTTGGGGCTATTGATTTTAAAATTTACTGAGATTTGTTCCACAGAGTCAAGCTCTGTCAGACGCACGACAACATGGATAGATCGCCCAATTCCTCAGTAGATGGTAGCAGACATTACTGGGATGTTTAAATCCTGTAGCGCTAAATAGCAGCCAAACTAGGAATCGAATGAATTCAATCATTTTGGAAACAGTAACTTTATTTAGCAGTTCACCATCAGTCAAATAATAAATAATCATAGAAAGGATCACTTGAGTTTGACAATTAACATAAATAAAACAATTTTTAATGAATTTTTATCAACATTTGCAGGCATTATCTTTTAGAATAGGGGTTCTCAACATGGGGTACGCGGTAAAAACTTTTTGGGGTACGCCGTGAGAGCTCAAAAGTCGCTAGATCACTAGTAACAAAGTCACGAAGTCTGAGAACCGAATGACGAAGCGCGGTGCTGTAGTTCATGTCTGTACACGTTTGTCAATCCTCCATTCCCTACATGAGAGCCGAAACTACCCGAGTGTAATTTATGAATGAAAAATTTAATGTGTGTATATATATATGTTTTATTTTATTCCCATTGTTATACTATAACTATAGTTTTATCTGTCTATACAAGCCAGTTACATACACATTTCCAGGGGAGATGTGAAGCATAAAAGGTTGAGAACCACTGCTTTAGAAGATTGTAGATACGTTCCCAATCTCATGTAGAGATGTATGTACTTACCAATACCTGGAGAAAGAGATTAAATAATTTATTTCACAAATTGTGGGTGAGACACTGTCAAACTCTTACCTCTGTAAATTGGGTAACTCTTGGATCATTTGATGTTATCCGACCTTAGATGGCCCACTCTTGGGAAAACGTATCTTTTGCACCTCATCAAATCTCAGAAAATAGATCAATTCAAGTGTAATATTTCCGAACAAGCAATTTCTACTCATTAGCATAATGGTTTGGTGGTGTCTTAGAGATGGCAGCATGTTAATACATCAGGAAAAAGGAAAGGGATCTCTCTTCTCATCCTCGAGCTCTTTATGCAGTTTCTTGGAACCATGAGGTTCCATGAAACTGCATAAAGAGCTGTGGAATGCCTTAGGATGCGGTTTCAGTTGCAGCAATGCTTTTGAAGTTGTCACAGTTTTAGATAATGGATATAACTAGAAAAATATAGTTATTGGACTGTGCAAAACTACGAGAGTAGAGAGATTAATTTTGTTGGACAGGATAACACTTTCATAAATGCCATTATTGAATTTCATAGGGTGGACTAGGGGTTCTCAACGTGGGGTAGGCGTACCCATTGGGGTACACGGTAAAAGTTTTTGGGATACTCCGTGAGAGCTCAAAAGTCGCTAGATCTAGTAACAAAGTCAGTGTTTTATTTTATTCCCATTGTTATACTATAACTTTAATTTTATCTATCTATACCAGGGGTGCGACAATTAAATACACATTTCCAGGGGGTACGTGAAGCATTAAAGTTTGAGCACTGGGGTAGACTGATGATTTCCGCTGTGCTTGCCGACTACTCTGTCGATTCTTGTTACTGGGCCATGAAGCTAGGTATAATCAGACATCACCTTTATGAACTTATATATTTATTCTGATGCAAGTGACCACACTAATTGGACTGCAGAGTGTGCCTAAGAGCTGGCTATAATATCGTGCTCAGTCTTCTGGCAAAAGCATTGAGTTTCTACATTTAGAGTTGACTAGAGAGAAGGCTGATCGATTGTTTATTGGCCCAGCTAGGCCAGTGGATTTTTCTAACTGATCCTATCATGCACAGCTGGTGGGGCAATAAATTCTCACCTTCTTCATTTGTTATTAGTGCCCACCTCATTGTTTCTTACAACTGAAGATTTAAATTAAGGTAAGGCGCTCATATCAGGAGATGCCTTCCCGTACTGAAAGCTGTTGTGGTGTATGAAAACTTAATCTCTTCAACTAATAATGTTCCTATCTTCTATCTATCATCCAAGAAGTTAACCTGGTCAGTCACTTCGCTTTTGTTGTTGGAGGCCAGTTATTTCGGTGCACTTGTTTTCACATGTGACCATCTCTCTGTTGGTTCCTTTTGGCAATTCATGCTGCTGTTCGCAGTGATGCAACAGTAATAGAAAAATAAATGGAAAAAAGGAAAAGCACAGGAGAGGAGAAGAAAACCTTTCACGCTTTATGGAACTGGATGCAAATCTGAGTGCAACTTTAGGAATGTTTTTGTGTTTGCATGACTAACTCTAAGGTAGAATATTTTCTCTGATAAATTTTGTTACCAAGATTTTTTCCAAATATGATTTTATCCCTATTCTCAAGAAAGGTGATAAAAATTCTTGGAACAACTTACACGGTCCATTACAGGGAACTTACAGGGTCATCAGTCTACTCTCCGTTTCATGCAAGGTTCTTTGCATTACTGTGATTAATAAAATTAAGCATTCAGTTCCTGGACAGCTTCTGGATAAACAGTATGAAATCAGGGATAATAAGGGTGGCATAGACTCCATTGTTTCTCGGGAATATTTAATGTTTCAAAACCGTTTGTTTAGTAACTTTGTAGATTTCAAATAAGCTGTTGACATTGTTGATTATTATAATTTATGGTGGATTGTAAGTTCGTAATGGTGTACCTGAAAAGTTTAATATATGATTGTTTTACTCTATATAATAACACTGTATCATGGGTGAGAGTTGATAAAATTTGAAGTATTTGGTTTAGCATTATTACTGGAGTTGTACAAGGCTTCATTTAGCTCTTTTTCTTAGGCTGTTATGGATTATAAGGATTCACTACAGGGAAATTTACCTTTCAACCTTAGACCCCAAAACATCTTAAATTATGTTGACATTTGACCAATTATGTCAAAGAGAAGAACTTTTTTTTGAAGCCGTTGATAAGACTGATAATAGGATAGGTTTGGTTATGACGACAGGTCAAGTTCGTTATGCTTCAATTCCCTTGATGGCTTTGCTCTTTGGCAAAGTTTCTCAGTTTGATTTTCTCAGGTTGGATTGGGTTATTTTACCTCTGAGCAGCACTTTTTTGCACACCATGAGGCTAAATGGCCAGGTCACATGGACCCCGAAGGCTCAGAGAAGGTTGGGGGAGGGGACCCACTGGAACAGCTGTTGGGAGACACATGGTAGCCTCCCTTCAAGGCCATCCAACGTGTTCTTTAACCTGCACAGGGTATGGCTCTCCCGTACACGGGACCACGGCTTAACGTCCCATCAGACGGACGGCGGCCGTTCCAAGCCCATCGGTGTCCCCTACTGACCGTGGGCAAGGCGGGGAATTTTGTGGAGATAAATCTCAACGCTGACCCAGCTGGGACTCGAACCTGGGAACTACAGGTTACGAGCCTGGCGTGCTACCGACTGAGCCACCCCCGTCCCCTATTTTCTCAGGAGTTTTATCAAAGATGAGATATAATATTTTTATTTTTGTTTAAAAGATCCTCACTATAGGGTAGAATCATACCGTAACGTTTCTAGACAAATTCTCGATTAAGATCAGCGCTACGTAGCAGGTACTATTTATCTATTTCTTAATTTTGGAGACTTTTATATAGCTTTTCTGTCTTTATTTTTTCAACTATACAATCGTTTATAAGATATCAACCATTTACGTGATAGCTGCTTTCGAAAAGTGGTTGGTTAACTCGAATTTTCTCTCTACATAGTAATAATCTTATAAACTGAAATTGCAAGGAATTAAAACTCCCTCAGTGTAGCAGTGGAGAATGGGAATTAAAATTGCCTTGATGAAACTGACCTCCAAAATTAAGAAGACTGATTTCCGTGCCATGGAAATTCCTTTTTGCTTCCATAACAAAGACTTTATTCATTATCAGGAAACAAATAAGAAACTCAAGTTTTTAACTGTTAAACCAAGAAATAAGAACAATAATAAAACTAACAAGTAACCTAAAGCGATGTAAAAATATCTGCAGCAACAAGTTGTAAGACTTCCTTGTCATAAAAACCAGCGATGTACTGTACCATAACTCCAAAGGATTGATAATGATATATAAATATACCGAAATAAAATCAAAATATATCTATAGAATTGGTCTAAATTCACTTTTCTTATTTATGTTTTTAAATTTGCTTATTTTTTATTATTTTAGATTTGTTTTCGAATAAAATAATGAATAAAGAAAAGATGAATGCATTTCTACTAACTTTCGTTATGATGCAAATTACCTATCCTCTATTTTGTTTTTCTAAAATATTCTAAGCGTTTTCGTCACTCATAGCCAACGGCTAATTATCAAAAAACAGAAAATTCGTAGAGTAAGAACTCATTTTTCGGCATATAAATATACATTTAAATAGGTGAAGTTAATATAATCAGCTATGAACTATGTGTGGTGAATTTATTATTACAAAATGTTTAGTGTGCTGTAGCATTGGAAGAAAAGTTAGTTCTAAAAGATTTGCTGCTAATCAGTTCTAATTTAAAATATATATATTTATATTTTATTAATCAGCTGCTTTTTTTATAAGACACTTCCCAGAGTAAGGTTCTTTTAGCACACTATCGAGGTATATATCCTTCTGAGGAAATAGTTCTGGAGCGTTACACTGATATATTAACACAAAAATAAAATTCTGGAAAATTTTATCTGATGCCGTAATCAAACACTTCGTTCCCACTGGAAGTTTCGAATAGCCGAGAGCTAGATCCTGGCGTTTAGTCCTTTAGACAAAATATCATTTTTACTCCAGGAGCAGTCATTGCGTAAAATGGCTTGCGCATTAGTCATAGCTTCAAGGAATAGGTCATCATATTTCAAACTCAATGTACCATTACAGCAGGAGATGGAGATGCTGTATTGTGCATTGAGCACTCCCTTTTAAGAGCGACAGAAGCGCAGCAGTCGACGAAATGGGTGTGCTGATAGGCGGGCGACTACAGGCAGGGAGGCCTCGGCAACTGAAGAGCAACAATAGAAATGTGGAAACGGGGTTAACGGCAGAGACTTCCGTCAACGCTTCATGTTTGAAAGCAGGTCGGTCATTAGACTGACGTAAAACCGATGATTTACCAAAACTTTCATATAAGAATATATGCAGTACTTATCATAAATTTAGTAAATATAAATGTAGACTACGGAGTTATTCATTGTACACCACTGCCATGACCCCTATTATCAAACTTCCCTAGCTGCTGAAATCCGATTGGGCCACTGGACTCTCATCGGTCTTCACTACGAAATTATCATTTAAGACTTCTTTATTTTTTACATCGTTCAAGCCATCGGTAGAGCAAATTACAAGTCTCGTATGCCAAGGTTCCTTCACAAATTCAACTGGGTGTGTTACCACAAAGGTTCCTGTGCTCTAGTATCTTTGTTCAAGGAAATATGGAGTGACCATTATTATGGCAGACCTGTCATTGAGGGAAATATAATTCTCTGTCATTATTCTTTCCTCAAAAACCTTCGTTTCAACAACAGCATTTTTTATAAAGCCTGTCTTATATTATTGGAAATATTTAAGGAAAACCTATTATGCAAGATATCTACAGATAGATGCAATTTGCACTACTCAAAGAAATAGAGTTTAATTCATATTTCCACACCAAAAATTGTTTTTTGAAGCTTCCAGCTTCCATAATGATATTTAAACGGAAAACATCACTGATATAAGATTTATCTAGATAAATTCTATTCTACTAAGAATTTATCTAGAAAGTCAATTCGAGAGTAATAATAAGAGATGTAACAAGCTATTTGCTAAACCAGAATATTCTTAAATTTTTTTTAAAACATTATGTTAGCTTGCGGAAAACAACTTTAAAAGAACATCTGTGTTGTTAAATGCTTCACTTTAATAACTCTTCAATACTTCATGTTTAGAGTGAAAAGCAAGACATAAAGAGATGTTTTCTCTATAAACAATTTGTTTGTAAAGATACAAAGCTTCAAATGTCGCATTTCACTGCCAGAACAGAAGTTGTTCACCATCGTTTCCGAATATACATCAAAATACTATTGGAACATTGAATATTATAAAACAAGCTACTTTGTTATAAAACGGGGCCACGACCGTCCCACCACAGAATTTTGTGACACTTGAGGAACACGTGGGAAAAAAGTATTATTTTCTCAAAATATGAAAAAACGAAGGAAAAAAATATATGGAAAATTTAACAATATACATATATGGGGTTTTCCAAAAGGGACTTTGGGATGTTGTTTTGTAATAAAACGGAAGACACGTAGAATAAATCTGATTTGTTTATTGTAAATTAAAGTTTCATCAATTACAATTAAACTTGAAAGATGATGTTATTTAAATGTCCATCACGGTTATGTTTACAGGCATCGATACGAATATCATAATTTTGTAAGATATTCTCAATCTTTGAGACATTAATCTCTCTTATGACGGCTCGGATGTTGTCTTTTAAGCCTGGTATGTTATCTGGTTTGTTGACGTAAACTTTACTTTTCAAATAGCAATGGTGTTAAGTCGCAAGATCTTGGCGGCCAATTCACATCTCCATTTTGTGAAATTACACGTCCAGGGAATTTCGTGCGTAATAACTCTATGTTCGCTCGTAGCACCATCTTGTTGAAAATAAATATCAGAAATGTCAATTCCATCAATTTGAAGCTACAAAAATTCTGTAATCATTGCATTATAACGCTCTGCATTCACCGTAACAGCATTGCCACAACCATTTTCAAAGAAAAATGGGCCAATGATTCCTCCAGACCACAAACCACACCAAGCCGTACATTTTTGTGCATGAAGTGATTGTTCGTTAATAATTTGAGGATTTTCTTCCCCACAAAGTCGAGAATTTTGTTTATCGACACTTCCATTTAACGTGAAATGTGCTTCATCGCTGAAGATGATTTTACGCGCCCTTTGTTCTAACATCCAAGTAACAGAATTTCTGCGTTGAAAATGGTCCGTTTCCTTCAGTTCCTGCGTTTACTGAATCTTATAAGCACGCAAATGCAAATCTTTATGCAAAATTCGCCATAAACTGGTTTGAGCAATGCCTGCTTCTTGAGAACGTCATGGAATTGATGTTGATGGGTCATTTGCTATACTTTCACATACAGCAGTGATGTTCTCAGCAGAACTTGCAGTTTTTGGTCTTCCTGAAGGTGGTTTATTATGAACAGATCCGGTTTCTTCAAAGTTTTCACTAAATTTCGAATTGCTTGTTTAGTAGGACGATTGAATGCGCCGAAAAAATCACGAATTTTGCGATGTGTTTCTTTTACTGAACATCAATTTCCTTAATACGTTTTAATGATTTCAATACGTCGTTCTTGTGAGAGCGACGCCATAGTTAGACTTGTATACGACTGAAGTTAGGGGATATGAAATTCCACCTGAAAAAAGAAATTTTTAAGTTATCGTCATTCAAAATCCTAAAGCCCTTTTTGGAAAACTCCTTATATTCGAATTCGATACTGAACGTGAGTTCAAAAGAATGCTTAGCAACAAAAATTATAAATGAACTAATTTATTGCAATGGTATAAAACTACATATATAAAACAAATCCAACTAACACAAATCTTTGCCTTCATCAATATAAAGTTAAACAAATAAAAAGAGTGTTTACATCTATTAATTATACATGAAATATTTGTACTAAAATTATTTCAATATCTACTCAATGCAACATGGAATATTATTTAAACATTTGACAAGCAACGAAAGTTTATTTGTTGAAATACTTAAAAGTTACCAAAATTCACATTACCAAATCCTTTTATACACCATGTTTTCACTAAACCCTATTTGCTTCTCCTGTTGGCTTCTTTTCACTAATGAGAATGAGCTTCATCTTACATACATTAAGATCACCACGCATCAGACGATAAACTCTTCCTACGAAGAAATTAAAGCCAGCACCGCTTGCTCGAATAACATATTGTCTCTTTGGTTCAATTGCCATGTCTCTTGACTAACCTTCACTTCACCGTAAACGAAATGTTAACAACCTTCTCACTTATTAACATAATACTAACTCACTAAAAGGAAAACAAATATACACTTTCTGCTACTACCGAAAACTTTCAATATTTCTAAACATATTTATTTTTTCAGGTCTGTCTCTTCCAATAGACTAGTAATGTAATTCTCACACCGAAGCATAACTTGAGCGTCAAATGACACATTACTTCTGGTATTATTGTTGCACGTTCATCTGTCATAACGATATATAATAAAAGCCTACCTGCTGCTAAAATTCAACTTACATTAGACCCTAATCGGTCTATATATAAAATAAAGTTATAAAATATGTATAATGAAACATAAATTTATATAATACAAAAAAAGCATAAATTTGTAAAAATATACATTTATTTTTGCAAAGATTATTTGTGTGCGTATTTTCTTTTATATCTAGTCCTTGTGTTCCTTCCAACATTTCTGGCTTGCTAGTGAATGTTATTGTGTTATGAGTTATAAAGAAAGTGTTAAAAATTAATAAGTACCCCCTCAAGCAGCTGCTTGCCACAGAGTTCTGACAGGAGCCTGTCAGTTATATGCCATAGTAGAATTTCTGAGAGGATGACAGGACCTCAGCAGAAAAACAACACATACTGTACATCCATCCCTTACCCGGGGCTCAGAACCCAGGTCCTTAGATCAGTAGCCAATTGTGCTAACCACTCGGCCATGGGCCTGCTTAAGTGTCCTTTTATCATTAAAGCAAATTAAAATGAATGCGATCACCCAAAGACGACTGTGACTCTCATATTGATATTTACTGATATTTCAATTGTAGTAATTTTGTTTGTTTGAAACAATATTCTTATGATCAGGATGTAGAAAAATATTTGGAAGGGTCCAAGTGACTGAAATTATTCTGAACGATCCAGTAGGTCTTTTGTATAGTTTTTTTGAAAATTATTCTTTGCCAAAGAAGTCAATAAACTTCATTTATACCATCGTATATAATATCCTCTAAGTTTTAGAGATCTTTAAAAAAATGTTGAAAAATACATGTAATATATATGAGTATAATAATTTTTTGTGATCATAATCCTTCGTGCTGTGCTGAATTACTTGTATATTCTGATAACTTTTGATTGACAAATTGCCGAGATCTATAGCAGAAAAGAGGTCGTCAAGTTGATACAAGAATTTTTAATTTCGATTTTAATAATTCGTAGATAGCATATAGGTTTGTCTCTTACGTATGTCACTAGGCTTCGCATGTTCAACGTTAAGCAAATGCTAAGGATTGGGTTGTTTTACCTCTGAGCGGCACTTTTTTGCACACCATGGGCTAAATGGCCAGGTCACATGGACCCCGAAGGCTCAGAGAAGGTTGGGGGAGGGGACCCACTGGAACAGCTGTTGGGAGACAGATGGTAGCCTCCCGTCAAGGCCATCCAGCGTGTTCTTTAACGTGCACAGAGTATGGCTCTCCCGCACACGGGACCACGGTTTAACGTCCCATCCGACGGACGGTCCCCTTTCCAAGCCCATCGGTATCCCCTACAGACCGTGGGCAGGGCGGGGAATTTTGCGGAGATAAATCTCAATGCTGACCCAGTTGGGACTCGAACCTGGGAACTACAGATTACGAGCCTGGCCCGCTACCGACTGAACCATCCCCGCCCCACAAATGCTAAGGAGTAACTAATTTAAATCTCTCTTAATTTAACCTCCGCATTTAATATATTAAATATGGTGCAAGAATACCTTTTTTGAAATTTACTGATCAACAAAAATGCATAAAAAATCCACACATTTGTCAACTTATCCAAATAAGTAATTTAATACTTGTTCTTTGTGTTATACAGTTATAACAAGTAAATCATAAAAAAATTAGTTGACATAATAGATTTTGGATAAATGCAAAAGCTGAATAAATAATACTTTCTAATTGACCTATACATAATACATTTCATGCTAGGTACAGTCGCCAAACTTTAGGGAGAAACGCTATTCCGTCTCCATTGATAACTTTCTCCCCCTTCCAAAGCTTGATACGCAATTCACCATTCTTTCCCCACGTACTGAGGAGACGCCAGCGCAATTTGATCTTTGATATTTGCAAAGGTATTAATTCCGTCTCATGGTTAGTAAGTAGCTGATCTTTTCACCCAATAAGAGGTATATGTATGTACTTTTATACATTTTTATAGATTTTTCATCCATTGTCCTGGTTTTTATAAATTTCATAGTGTTTTTATAGATTGCTTTGATTTTTATAGATTTCTTTGATTTTTATAGATTTCTTAGATTTTTCGTAGATTGATTTATTTTTTTCGTCTTTTCATAGATTTTGGTTAACAGACATTTAAATATTTTTGGTTTAGTGTATTCAGTACTGCAAATATGTATTAATATGAATATAGATTACATTTAGTTTTTGTGCTTAAACTGAAATTTCGTTCTAACAAAAAACGTTAAATATATTAAATTTCAATGTTAAAAGTTTAACTATTACTTATGTGCACTTCACATTTAAGCGCTTTATTTCAGAAAAATAACGAAGAAATGCATTCGTTGGTGGAAAATCGTACATCTTGCGAACTGTAAAGTGGGTTTGGCGCAGTCGGTAGTTTGTCATATTTGATAAACTATCGACTATATATCGACGATATATATTACATATGGTTTACTATCGACGATATATATTACATATGGTTTACTATCGACGATATATATTACATGTGGGTTTGGCGCAGTCGGTAGTTTGTCGGTAGATGTCTCTATGTTGTTTTAGCTCAGTGGGTTGTTTTAGCTCAGTGGCGTTTTTGCACATAATTGGCTAAATGATCAGGTCACAGGGATCCCGAAGGATCAGAGAAGATTGAAGAAAAGAACCACTAGACAGCTTTTAGAAGACAGATGGAAGCTCCCATCAAGGTCGTCCAGCGTATTACGTATTTAGAGGATTTACTCTTATTAATTATGGGAGAACTAGAGCAACCTTTATTAATAAAGCACAGAGTATGGCTCTCTATGCATGGCGCCACAGCTTAATGTACCATGCGACGGAGAGCGACTTTTCTAAGTTCACTGGTTCCTCGTTTCTCACTGTGGATAAGATAGGCTTTAGCGGAGATAAATCTAACCTCTGCACAATTGGAATTCGAACCTAGCAACTGCAGATTAGAAACATAGAGCCCTACCGACTGGGGCAAATACCACCTTTTTGAGGTTCGAGCCCGCAGTATGCATGGGATTAGAGACAAAATTCTCATATAAGAAAGGAATACCCTAAACAGCTGTTATCAGACAGATGAAAACATCCTACTAAGGTCACCAGCGTTATGATACTAATTAAAATCTCAGGTAAAATTCGATAAAAAAGATGTTAATTAAAATTTTTGCAGTTTCCAATGCTTATCAACTTGATGCCCTACTATTTTAATTAAAAAATATTTTGTGTACTAAATATATTTTAATCATCATTATAGAAATGTCGAATGTAAACTGTGTAAGGAGTAAGATTTGAAACTAAATATTCTAGCATTTTGTGAAAAAGGAAATTGAAAACTACCAATGTAATAAAATTTCTTTTGAAAAGGAAATTTATATTTTATCATTTTTTAAAGATAGCTTCAACGTTAAAGATAGCTTTAAAGATAGCTTGACGTTCCTTTCAATTAAAACATCCAAATAACTAGCAATATCAACCATTTCAATTTGGTCACAAATATAATTTCTAGGTATGGAATTTAATTTTAAAAGAAAGTTGATTTCCTTTTTGATGCAAATGAATGCCTTTGATCTTTACATTATTTAAAACATTTTTTTCCGATTTAAGCAACCTTTGTTATTACATTTACACTTTTCTGAACATTTTCTAATGTTTTCATTTAACTTTCGAGTAGATTAAGGCCGCATATGACATAGTTTTACCATGCAGACACAAAGCACAAAAGCCATTTATGTAAAACATAAATACCGTATTTCCTCGATTCTAAGACGCCATCGATTCTAAGATGCGCCCCGTTTTCAGGGACATTTATATGAGAAAAAAAGTGCCTCTTAGAATCGAAGAAATACCCGTATTTCATCGATTCTAAGATGCCATTGATTCTAAGACGCACCCCGTTTTTAGAGGCGTTTATATGGGAAAAAAAGTGCGTCTTAGAATCGAAGAAATACGGTAGTATTGTTCCCAAAACAAAATAGTGTTGGGAAAAATTTGATTTCCCTTCCTGAGAAAATAAAACTTAATGAATTAATATTATATTATTTCAGTTTCTGAACTCATATATAGATAACATTTAGCCATAAATTTATAAGAAAAGAGTGATTTCATCTTAATAACTTTGCTTTTATTTTCTGCGTTTTAGGTCACACAGAAAAGAACTCTAATTATTTTTTTCGAAATAAAATAATTAAGTTAAGGATTTTATATAAAATAAAGTACATATATTTTGAAGCATTTATCATATTCCTGTGAAATGTGAGCAAATTTTACGTTCAATAAACTAAACGTGAAATAATAAAATCTAGGTTATCTTTTCCTTTGTGTAGTGGAGTACCTTCCCATTTAAATTAATATATATACAGTATTGCAACAGAAGGAACACATGCAACAATGAAGACAAGACTGTAGTACCATGTGACACTCAAGATATAGCACGGAGTGAGAATTACGTCACTAATCAGTTCCATCGATGAGTTAAACTTAAAAAAAATGGTATTTCAGTTGTTATTCGGAAGAATCTGTGTGAAGCAGAAAATGAAATTGTCTTTGTGCGCGATAGTCTAAAGCAGTGGTTCTCAACCTTTTATTCTTCACGTACCACCTGGAAATGTGTATGTAATTGTCGTACCCCTTGTATAAATAGATAAAACTATAGTTATAATATAACAATGGGAATAAAATAAAACATATATATATATACACACATTAGATTCTGTATTCATAAATTACATATATCGATAAACACAAAAAATGGCAGTAGTAGCATAAATGAGAGTTCTGGCACAGTAAAAGGGGCTCAAGAATTCTATGAAAATCCACGGGAAAAGTTATGGGAAGGTGAGGAAAAAAGTATGTTTCTTGCGGTTTTTTGTGAAAATATGTGTGAAAATTAGAAAAAACGAGAGAGATTTTAGCATGTGAAAACCTAATTTAAGTTTTTTTTTAACATGAGGTTTTAAACTAATTTGTGAATTAGTTTAAATGAATTAGGTTGAAATGAGGTGTGTGTGAATGAGATAAAAAATGATGTGTTTTGTTAAGTTATCATACACTTCATTGGATACAGCAGAATCAAAACTTTCTAAGCAAAGTCCAAAGTATTAATTCTGTTATCAAAGAAGAATATTAAAAGTTTTATCCAAAAGTGAATAAATTTCTTATCATAGAAAAATATTAAAACTTTTAATCAATTTCCAAAGTAATTATTTTGCTACAAGAATATTAAAACTTTTATCTAAGCAACGTTCAAGTAATAATTTTGCTATTAAACAATAATATTAAAACTTTTATCCAATAAAAGTCCAAAGTAATAATTATGTTATCAAACCGAAACTTTGTGAAGTGCATGATAATTTAACATAGAAGAATATTAAAATTTTAATCTAATCAAAGTTCAAGTAATATTTTCTACAAGAATATTAAAACTTTATCTAACCAAAGTCTACGTAATAATTCCCGTTCCAGCTTTACAATTAAAGTTTTACAATTAAAGGTATTTAAATCGTACTTACCTTAAATTGGGACTCTATACCGAAGGGGGAACTCAAACTGACTTCGAATCACTTGAGATCTTTCTTAAATACTCAACCGAAATTTAAAACCAAAACTGAATAAATTTCTTATCATAGAAGAATATTAAAATGTTCATCTAATCAAAGTTCAAGTAATAATTTTGCTACCTGGGTTCAAGCCCCGGGTAAGGCATGGATGTTCGTGTTGTTTTTCTGCTGAGGTCCTGCCATCCTCTCAGACCTTCTACTCTGACATATAAACTGACAGGCTCCTGTCAGACCTCTGTGGCAAGCAGCTGCTTGAGGGGGTATTTATTTATATTTATTTATAAGAATATTAAAACTTTAATCTAACTAAAGTCCACGTAATAATTCCCGTTCCAGCTTTACAATTAAATCTATTTAAATCGTACTTACCTTAGATTGGGACTTTATACCGGAGAGGAAAGTCAAAGTGACTTGGAATCGCTTGAAACCTTCTTAAATACTCCACAGAACCAAAACTGAATCTTGAACTTTGGTTTTGGGTTAAAAAAAATCAGTTTGATAGCAAAGTCCAAGTAATAATTTTTGCTATCAAACCGAAATTTTTATCCAAAACCAAAGTTCAAGATTCAGTAGCAAAGTCCAAGTAATGATTTTGCTATGAAACCGAAATTTTTTATCCAAAACCAAAATTCAAGATTCAGTTTTGGTTCTGTGGAGTATTTAAGAAGGTCTCAAGCGATTCCAAGTCACCTTGATTTTCCCCTCCTGAAGAGTAAATATTTATTTTTGTATGTTTTTTCAAAGTTGCTTAGTTGAGTCACTGGTTGAATCATTCACAGCTGAGAACTGATGAATGAAATGATAAGTTGGGAAGAGTAATAGCAAATCTTCTTTTTGAACAAAATTAAATAGCTTTAAATACTAAGGTTTATTCAGAGTTTTTTATTTAAGGGGGGGGGGGGGACCACACCCTGAGGGTTTCAAAAATATCGATTTTTTGGGGGGGAATTTTACGAAAAGTTTATGAAGTGTAGAATATGGTCCTGAAACAGTTTTTCAAAATTAGAACTCCTTACGAAGTTACAGCGACAACTACGAGGTCGTGTCAATCCCGGTAAAAAGGCAGCTAAATCTTTAAAGTCGTTTTTCTCGAAACAACATTTTTTTGAACTGGTAGAGTGTGGATCTTGGGTACCATTCATCCGATTTACATATTTTTTTTTAAATGCGTAGGAACGAATTATCTTAAAGCTATCGTAGGATTGTTTTGATATTTTAATTATTCGTTTTTAGCGAGCAATTTACTGCCATTTTTTTAAGGAAAAAAAATCACTTTTTTTTTCAAAATGCCGTCATTTTGTCAATTTTTCGAATTTTGAAAAACATCCTACACTACGTTATAGCCAATGTCTCAAAGTTTGTAAAACTGTTAATAATTTTGTTCTCAGATGTTCCTGCGATGTCCGGTGCACTCTACCAGGAGGGCGCGACTTTCGCGCTGAGGTCAACCAATGAGGAGCCACAGAACGACCGTTACAATATTTTTACTTAAAAAAGAGAATTTTGTTTTATACAATAAACATGCCTTAACAACATGCAAAAAGTTTGGAGTCATTGCATTGTATATTGTACCCAAAACAATTCTCAAAGTTTGACTATTTTTAGAGCGCTCAGGGTGGGGTCTCTCCTTAAGAGAAAACTTTCAATGTTTCACTAGTAAAATTAATTAATTTCAATAATTTAATTAATTCGCTTAATTTTTCGCTTAATGAAAAATTTCAGTTTTTTGCTTTATTGAACCATGATTTTTACCTACTGTGTATATATATAATAAAGAGGGTATAACTGCTAACTCAAAGATGAGCGCAATTATTCAATGTACCAAATGTGGGATATTTATTCGCAAATCCAATACGAACCGTCATATGAAAACTGCATGCACTTCTCGCACATTTGAAAAATGAAAATTTTGCAATTCCACCTTAACAGAAAAGACAATTACAATCATCATCTGAATCAATATCATATAAATGAAAGCAGTGCTTTTCGGAAAACGTTTCGCAGATATAAAATTGATAACATAAACTTCAGAGAAGACATAAAAAGTTTTCTGGAGAAAAATAACAATAAATGGAAACAAATAATTGGCAAGAAACTGAGTCAGCCTCTAAAATATTACAAATAAAATTTAAAAAGCAAACGGATCGTGAAGGACAGAAAAAAATACGTGCACATTTTTCGACATGTAACGAAATAATCAGTTTGCCTACCTATCTCAATGAATTACTAAAAAATGCTTATGAGAAAATTAATAACGACTTTGAAAATTTTATACGAAAGAGAAGTGGATGGGTGTTTGACAAAATAATTTCTATGGAAATTCAAATGTCTAAGTATAATGCAGTTGGAGCATCTGCTTTCGTAAATTTACCACAACATTTGAAATATACAAAAGGAATAGTTAATGTTAAAAACTACGACAACAAATGTTTCTTGTGGTCAATATTATCAGCTCTACATCCTGCTAAAGACAATCCGCAACGTGTGGAAAAATATAAAATATTTGAAAACGTCTTAGACACATCTTCATTGACTTATCCAGTAACCCTCGATTAAATCCCGAAGTTCGAGCTTTTAAATAATATTTCTATAAATGTTTTCAATTCTAAGAAAGATGGTTTGCATACGTTATATATTTCACAGGGTACCCCGTCAAAATAGCCTAAGACTAAATAGCCCCGACAAAAAAGCCCCGACAAAAAAAGCCTATTCTAAAATAGCCCAAGACTAAATAGCCCCGACAAAAAAAGCCTATTCTAAAATAGCCCAAGACTAAATAGCCCCGACAAAATAACCTATTCTAAAATAGTCCAAGACTAAATAGCTCCGAAGAAATAGCTTAGCCTATTTAAAATCCAAAATAAAAATCCAACTTGCGCGTCGGAAAACGCGCGTAATATGTCTTCCTATACTTTGGTAAAATGAAGGTAACTTTGCAACAAGTTGCGTTGAGTGCATCTATAATTAGAAATATTATAGTAACAAATGAGTGTTACAAATGAGGTAACAAATGATAGTAACAAATGAGGCACATGGCTCACCGGTAGGCGGAGACATGTGATTTAGTTTTAGTATTAAAACCAATGCTTCTAGTTTAGCTTCTAGTTTTAGTTTTTTGTTCGCACGTGGCGCACGTGTGTCTTGCGGGAGTCGTTGCAAGAGATCTCTAACGGAAATAAGTAAGCTATTTTAATATCTATTTTACCGGATGCGTTTATTTATTGATATAATATCATCATCATCATCATCATCATCATCAACCTCAAGCAGCCATGGGCTACGGAGGTCCAACCAGACCGTGCAATTTAGTTCTCCAAGCAAGTCTATCCTAAGCTACATCTACTGCATCTGGCCACTGCACACCAATTTTAACAAGGTCCTGCTTGACATTGTCTGCCCACCGCATCCTAGGTCTCCCCTTCTTTCTGAGACCTTTAGGCACACTGTTCATAACCCTATTCGCCAATCTATAATTATTCATACGGGCAACATGGCCAAACCAACGGAGTCTCTCTCTGCACAATATGCTGCTTAAAGGAGGTTGCCGACTCCTTTGCCTAACCTCATCATTAGTTACAAAGTTGAACCACCTAAGGCCCAAGATACTGCGTAAGCATCTGGAATCAAAAGCATCTAGTTTCCTGTTATCTTGTTTACAAAGTGTCCAAGTTTCACTACCATAACTAACCCTAGAAAGAACCAAACTATTATACAGTCTAATTTTAGTCTTTAGGTGTATACGCCTATTTCTCCACACTCTCCATAGATTCTTAAAAGTCCCGGCAGCAATCCCTATTCGTCTGTTAATCTCATGCCGCACATCACCACTATCTGTTACATAGCTCCCAAGATAATTAAACTGTGACACCTGCTCAAGATGGCAACCATTCAGATTAACTGAATCACAGCCTGCCTGACCAATTTTCATCACTTTAGTTTTCTCTCTGTTTATAACCAAACCTACTCTGCTACCAGTCTCATCAACAGCTCGAATGAAAGAGTTCATCTCTTCAACATCATTTGCCAAAAGGGCTAAATCATCAGCATAATCTAAATCAGAAATTTTCGTATCTCCAGCCCATTTAAGGCCAAAATCTTTCCCTTGAAGTGAATTTCGCATAACATAATCAATAACCAAACTAAAGAGAAAAGGAGACAAAATGCACCCTTGTCGAACACCAGAAGTAATGCTAAACCAATTGCTACAAGCCTTACCAACTCTCACACACGACTCAGTGTTATTATAGAGAGCTTTCATTATGTTAACTAACTTGTCTGGTATACCATATGATTTCACAATCAACCACAAATTATGACGATCAACAGAGTCGAAAGCCTTTTTGAAATCAACAAAGCTAGCAACCAAAGGTTTCTGAAACTCTAAACATTTCTCAAGAATCTGCCTAAGTGAAAATATCTGATCCACACATCCCCTACCACTTCTGAATCCACATTGCTCATCACGCAATTGACTGTCAACCAGATTCTTAATTCTATTAAGCACAATCATGGAAAGAACTTTACCTGGAACAGAGAGTAGGCTAATACCCCTATAGTTATCACAAGAACTGCGATCACCTTTTTTGAAAATAGGGATAACAATAGCTCTGGTAAAATCCTTAGGAACCATGCCTTTATCATAAAAGATATTCAGAATTTCAGTCATCCAAATGGTAACCGAAACATTTCCAGCTCTAAGCATTTCTGTAGTAATTTCATCTACCCCTGGGGATTTATGAAGCTTAAGTTTAAAAACAGCCAAAATAACTTCGGATTGTGTTATAGGGCCAACATTAAAGCCACCAATGCATCTATCATCATTGCAAACAATGGGAATAGAACTAACCGCATTGTTTAGTACATCACTGAAATGCTCAGCCCACCTAGCCATGACAGAATCCTCACCTTCTATAACCTTACCTTGTTTATCCTTCAATCCCTGTATACCTGTCCGTTTTCTACCACACAAAACATTAACTATCTGGTACAGCTCTCTGCTGTTGTGCTGTCTAACTGCTTCCTCGGCTTTGTCAGCCAAACCATCAAGCCAAAGATTCTTATCGGCAGCTAACTGATCTTTTACACGTTTATTAAGTTCTCTGTAATGCTTTCTATTAGGACTAGTAGGGTATTGATTAAGGACATTCCTGCAGTTCTTTCTTTCCAAAATAAGCTCAAGTGCCTTATCACTCAGATAATTTTGCCTCTTCTGCTCCTTTTTTCCTAAAAGAGTACTGCTAGTGTCCAAAAAAGCCTGTTTAAAATGATCCCATTCTTCCTCAACTTCAGTGGTAAGCATACCATGACTGTCATAATGACTAAGTAACCTATCATGGTAAGCTTTGGCTATAACTGGGTCTTTCAGAGCTTCAGTATTAAAAGCAAATTTTTTAACCCTAGCACAACACTTTTTAAGTTTAAGTTGCAAGACACTTTTAACTAGGTAATGGTCAGATCCAATTTCAGCTCCCCTATATGCCCTGGTATTTCTAACAGAACTAGCCCATTTGCTGTTAATTAATATATAATCAATCATATTCCTATGCAGCCCATCAGGTGAAACCCATGTGTACTTATGTATGTCGCGGTGTTTGTAATATGTGTTAGTTATTCTGAAACCATTGAGTTTACTTACCTGTAGGAGACGTTGCCCATTGCCATTGCAGCTACCAATACCAAAAGGGCCAATCACCCCTCCCCAAAGGTCAGAGTCAGTACCAACTTTGGCATTGATGTCACCAAGAACAAGGGTAATATCTCCTTTCTTGACAGAATTCAAAATATCCTGAAGTTGTTCATAAAACCTATCCTTCTCATCCTTATCGGCATCCTCAGTGGGGGCATAACAGCAGATAACATTCAGGTCTTTAACGCTTGTCTGAAATTTTGCTGTAAGAAACCTTTCATTAATGCACTCATATCCTAGAAGAGCATCGCTAGCGTGTCTGCTGAGAAGCAGACCCACGCCTTGGTGATGCTTGTTGTCGTCCCTCCCTGAAAAGAGAAATTTAAGATTATTTTTAAGAATCAGAACTATTTAATAGATATTAACTGATAATCCGTTATTATTTGTGTTTTGCAAGAAAAATGGAGAAAATCTCGTCGCAAAAAGGAAAAGATCTGCTGCTGAAAGATGGTCATCGATATCGCAAGGCTAGGGAAAACCGGGATGAAAGTACATCGTGGAGGTGTGTAGTTCCGACTTGTAAAGGGCGTCTAAGAACATTGGGTGCTGACTTCCGGGTCGTGACGGAACACAACCATGCGCCAAATCCAGCTAAAAATCAGGCATTGAAATGCGTTTCTGAAATGAAACATAGAGCACAGAGTGCTGTGGAGAAGCCTAGGCAAATATATCAAGCCTGCACAAGTGGAATATCTTTGGAAGCATCGATTCAGCTTCCAAATTATATTGCCTCCCAGAGAGCAATAGAACGTATACGAAAAAAAACGAATCTTCCATATCCAAATCCTGCAAGTGTTGCCAATATTGCAATTCCAGTTCATCTTCAAAGTACCACAAAAAATGAAAATTTTATTCTGTGGGATTCTGGAGAAAACGATCCTGATCGAATTCTAATGTTCGGCACTGAGGAAAATTTGAGAATATTGGAACAGAATCATCATTGGTTTGTTGATGGCACGTTTAAAGTATCACCTGAACTGTTTTTTCAATTATTCACGATACACGGACTAATAGAAAAGTGTTGTATTCCACTGATATATGTATTGTTAAGAAATAAAAGTGAAGCAATATATGTTCGCGTATTTCAGAAACTATTACAGTTGAAGGAAACTTTAAATCCAACAAGTGTGTTAAGTGATTACGAGAAAGCGGTTCAAAACGGCGTGCAACAAGTTTTTAATAACACAGAAGTTGTTGGCTGTTTGTTTCATTTGGGACAGTGCTTATGGCGAAAAGTGCAAGAACTGAATTTAGCGGAACTTTATGTAAATAATGAAAATGTGCGTGCTTATATAAAAATGTTGTTTGCGTTGAGTTTTGTACCGGTACATGATGTTATAGGAGTATTTGAAGAATTAATTGAAAAATGCCCAAACGAACTAGACCCCATTATCGATTACTGGGAAGATACATAATATAGGACGAATGAGACGCAATCGCCGAGCACAACTACGATATGTAATACATATATGGAATGTTCATGAGCGCATTGTCAATGGTCTTCCGAGGACAAATAATTCGGTAGAAGGGTGGCATAGGGCATTCCAGCAAACTGTAGATTGCCATCATCCATCCGTCTACAAACTCATCGACCATTTCCGAAAAGAGCAGGATATGGTAGAAATCCGCTTAACCCGTCTTGCTGCAGGTATTCGCAACCTAGATGCTAGCAAAACTAAATATGTGCAACTGAATCGACGCCTGGAAGCATTAGTGGAAAATTATGCAACTATGGAACATATGGACTTTCTTCGTGGCATTTCACATAACCTTGAAATGCAATTTTTGTAAAGAATGTGGCAAGGAACACAAACCTTAAAGACTTGTAAAGAATTACCAAACCATATTTAGAATTTTTATTTATATGTCTGTATACAATTTTTAAAATGCGAAATTTAGAATTTAAATAGGCTAAGCTATTTCTCCGGGGCTATTTTGTCGGGGCTATTTAGTCTTGGGCTATTTTAGAACAGGCTATTTTGTGGGGGCTGTTTTGTCTTGAGCTATTTTGACGGGTCACGATTTCACAGAATCCTGTTAAAGGACCCATACAAATTTTACTTTTAAAAGACGACAATAATTCTCACTATTGTTGGATTAAAAATATTAGTAGGTCTACAACATACCTTTCAAGACATAATGGTAAATTCGATCCCTGCCATTACTGTTTTCATAATTTGACTCGCGACAATTTATTAAAGAATCACGTAGATATTTGCAAATCAAACACTTTTCAAACTATCAAGTTTCCCGAAGCGAATACTACGAAATTCCATATGATTAAAAACGGTTTGAAGCACCCATATGTGATTTATGCAGACTTCGAATGCTTTTCGAAATATAGAACAATTGAGATTGATCCATGTAGGGTGCGAACTAAGTATTTAGTACCGTCAGGAATTGCATATATTATAGTTGGACCGGAAGGAAAACTGATCAAAACCAGAACGTACAGAGGGAAAAATGTAACAGAACAATTTTTGAATGAAATGATCGAAGCCGAAACTTTGATGAATGATTTGAAGAAAAGAAACGTTAAGATGACTGATTTTGATTGGTCAATTTTTACTGGAGCAAAATATTGTAATATTTGTGGGAAATTTCTAAGAACTGATAGAGTAAGGGATCACGATCACTTAATTGGAAAATACAGAGATGCTGTTCACAACAAATGTAATCTTCAATACAAATTCTCACTTGAAATACCAGTGTTGTTCCATAATCTCAAAGGATTTGATGATCACTTTATAGTAAAAGATTTGTGGAAATTTAAAGAAAAGAAGCAAATTTCTTGTATTCCACAAACTACAGAAAAATATATATGCATTAAATTCGGTCAAATTAAATTTATTGATTCATTCATGTTCCTCAGCTCTTCACTGGATTCACTGTCGAAAAATGTGGAAAATTTCTACATCCTAAGTCAATACTGTAGACAACATAATATGAATGATTCACAGAAAGTACTTTTGAAAAGCAAAGGAAGTTTTCCATATGAGTACTTGCAACAGAGTGCTCAGTTTTTGCAAACGTCACTTCCATCCAAAGAGAATTTCCAAAACAATGAACAATACGAAAGAGCTCAAATTTTGTGGAAAGCCTTTTCTATTGCTACCTTCGGGGAATATCACGATCTGTATATGATCACTGATGTATTACTGCTAGGAGATATATTTGGAAACTACAGAAATTCGTGTATGAATAACTACCAACTTGATCCTTGTCATTATTTTAACTCTCCTGGCTTATCCTATGCTGCCTGTTTAAAAATGACAGAAATTGAGCTGGAACTTATAAAAGGCGATATGTATTTTTTCATAGAAAGAGCTCTGCGAGGAGGAATACCATTAGTGTCTAAGAGGTTTGCACAGGCCAACAATCCTTTAGTAGATCCATATGAGAGAAGCAAACCACAAAACTATATCGTGTACTTTGATGCAAGCAATTTATATGGCTGGGCAATGTCTCAGCCTCTTCCAACTGGTAATTTCAAATGGGTAAATGATATTGACTTGTTTAATATTCCAGACGACAGCAAAAAGGGTTATTTCTTCGAAGTTGATCTAGAATATCCGGCACATTTACACGATTTACACAATGATTTCCCCTTGGCTCCTGAAAAATTAAAACTTTCTAATAGTAGTGTCTCATTCTTGATTCCAAATCAGTTCGACAAGCAAAATTATGTCGTTCACTATAGGTTATTTAAACTCTATGTGGAACTGGGACTGAGAGTGAAACAGGTGCATAGAATCTTGGAATTTGATCAAAAACCATGGCTGAAACGTTGCATAGATTTTAATACAACAAAACGAATTAATGCCATAAATAATCTTGAAAAAGACTTTTTCAAACTGATGAAAAATGATGATGAATATGGCAAATGTTTAGAAAATAAGAGAAAGAGAATAAAATGCCACATTGTGCATACTGAAGAAAAGCTTAAAAAATTAGTTGCAAATCCTAGGTACGTTTCTTGTGTTAAACTTGCAGAAAATTTCGTAATTCTCCATATGAAAAAGAAAAATATTATATTAGATAAACCATATACATTGGTGTAACGATTTTGGAGTTGAGTAAATTACTCATGCATAATTATTTCTACAATTTTCTGAAGACAAAATTCAATGCAGAATTGTTATTTACAGATACCGATACCTTCTGCGTCGATATCCAGACAGATAACATATATCAGAAATTTAATTCAAACTACTTTGATTTCTCAAATAACCCCACAAACCATGCATTATACAGTGAATCAAATAAAATGGTTCCAGGAAAATTTAAAGACGAATTAAAAGGTCTTCCAATCAAAGAGGTTATTGCGTTAAGACCAAAATTATATTATATAATCGCTCCAATTCCCAAAAAAGCACTATTGGAATTAAAAATGAATTTAGTCACGAAGATTATCGTCAATGTCTATTTAATGAAAAAATCCTATATACGCAACAAACAGAATTTCGATTTGAGCAACATGATATATACGTATACCAAATTAAAAAAAATTGCTTTATCCCAAGAATATACAAAACGACATGTCATCAGTGGAATTTATTCTTACGCTTTTGGAAACTATCTAATATCGGATATGTATAGTAAAGTAGGAAATTCCATTTACAAAACATTGAACTGAAAACAACAAATGTTAAAAAAACATCGAATATTTTGCATAATCCGAAGTTGAAGTAGACATGACTGTAATGTGTGTCCAAGAATAAATTTCTAAACAGTACCGATGTTATTGAACATAACCTTATGTTCCTTTTTGTCAATAATATTGTTTTTTAGCAAAATATCCAAAATTTCGACAATTTCATTTACTACTTCTGTACTGGTGTTTCCAGCTCGTTTACTGGCAACCAAACTGATAATTTTTCGCATATGTCGTCGAAACTCTTGTATAGTCCAGAACCAAACTATTGACTTTCTATTACAGTGAGCATCATTTTAATCGACTTTAAATATTTTCTAAGTGCCTCAATGTGATTATCGATAATTCGATATTTCTCAGTAGTTCTACCATAGCGTTTGGTTTCTGTCGCCTTATTGCCCCCAGTTTCTGAAGATGCCCGATTGTTTTGTAAATCATTTCTTTCAGCTCAGGAATGGGGTTTCTCGCCTGTAAGATATCACTCGGAAGTTTTAGTTTATATTAGTTTAATATGTCATTTTGCAAGTTGGAATCTGGATTATAAACGAACGTTTTTTCTGGCATCTCAGTGGGCACTTCTGGCAACCTTCGTGTACACGAAGGTTGCCAGATCACTAATTTCTAAAAAAATTGTTGCCAGATATTTTTTTCTGAATTCCGTAATCAACCATAATGATTGGATATTTTTTTGAGCGACTGTACATTAAGAATAAAATCTTCGGAAAAAACTTAAAGAGCAAAAATTGATGCTTTAGCGAAATTTTAACTGCGTCCACCGAGAAATTACTGTAGTTGTACTGTGGTCACTAAATTATTTTCTGCCAAAAACCACTGATCGACAGTAACGTCTATGCGTTGTGGGTTGTTTTACCTCTGAGCGGCACTTTTTTGCACACCGTGGGCTAAATGGCCAGGTCACATGGACCCCGAAGGCTCAGAGAAGGTTGGGGAAGGGGACCCACTGGAACAGCTGTTGGAAGACAGATGGTAACCTCCCGTCAAGGCCATCCAGCGTGTTCTTTAACGTGCACAGGGTATGGCTCTCCCGCACACGGGGCCACGGCTTAACGTCCCATCCGACGGACGGCTGCCTTTCCAAGCCCATCGGTGTCCCCTACTGACCGTGGGCAGAGCGGGGAATTTTTGCGGAGATAAATCTCAACGCTGACCCAGCTGGGACTCGAGCCTGGGAACTACAGATTACGAGCCTGGCGCGCTATCGACTGAGCCACCCCCGCCCCAACGTCTATGCAAAACCGTTATAACTATCAAATATTTTAATCGATTTTCCACCTTTTAATTGTGAATGTGTTCAATTCTTATCACTTACCGTCCATTCTCCTTACTTTCTGACATCTTTTATTCAATTACACGTTTTTAATATCTTTATTCAAGTCTTTACGTTTTAGTGGATTTTTTTCTCCTATTTAACGTTTTACCCTTTTGAAAATTTCACTTCCCGTCTTTTTTGTTAAATGGGTCTTCTACACCCGTTGTAGATTTTTGCATTTTGCATTTGATTTTATATTTTACATGGTCTTTTATGCGCTTTTTTTGTTTCACTATTTACATTTTTTTCACATTTATTGTTTTGTCTTCTAAAATCCGTACGTCACAACCCCAAATAACCCTTTATAACTTGGTTGTATATTTACACGAATTTTACGTCTTTTGTAATTTATACCTTGTTTGGAGCAGCATGGCCTTGGTGGCCCTTGCGTCATAAGACCTCAAGTAACCAAATCATAGTTAAATCTCCAGGTCACACAGGTCATAGAACGTTGGAGAAGAAAACCCACTGGAAAGTTGTTAGGAGACAGAAGGAAAAGATAGATGTTAGGAGCAGATGCTCCTTTGCTCACCAAGGATTAGGCGAGATTAATTCCAATGCTGGAACAGTTGGGATCGTCACATGGGATACAGGGACCTAACCAGGATTCAGTTTCAAGGAGAGTCAGAGAATTTAGTTTCGGAGAGGTCTGAGAATTCAAATTTAGTTTCGCGGGGGGGGGGGGGGGGGGTAAGAATTCAGTTTCGAAGAGAGTTCAAGAATATAGTTTCGGAGAGTAGGGGTCTGACAATAAGACTTGAGTAGGTTTTTCCAATTGCTAAAATATTCCACTGAATAGCAAAGGTTAAAATAATATTCAATATTGAATAAGATTTTATAGTGTTTTTTTTTCGCATATTTTTAGTGTCGAATATAAAATATGGGGTTCGAATAAAATTATAGAAACGAAACTGTTTTGGATTTCAAAGCAGGTAGACAAGATTGAGATTTCGTGTAAGACGACCGCATTTTTTATTGGGGGAACCCCATAAAAGACCCCCACTGGGTACGTCCTTGATGGCAACTGTAAGCTACAAGCCTGGAGGGCTACTGTTCGAAACAGACAAGTAATCAAGGCAAATTCTACAGCATTTTACAGACTTCGTGACTTTTTGTATCACTTCAACATTAGACATAGTAGCGAGAATGTTCAACCATAAATTAACCTATCTGTTCTCCTTACAAATTCATGCTTTTCTTTATACATTACCTATCAGTTTCAAAACAAAATGAGTGTATATATTTATTCACCTCACGGAAAAATATGCAAAAAAAATAAATAATAATAATACCCCCTCAAGCAGTTGCTTGCCACAGAGGTCTGACAGGAGCCTGTCAGTTTATATGCCATAGTAGAAGGTCTGTGAGGATGGGACCTCAGCAGAAAAAACGACACATGCAACCATACAAGAATAAAAAAACAACGGAAAACTGGGAGAACTTTTCCGTATCCTTTGGTTATTATCAAGGGTTTCAAAGAAGAAGCAAATGGGACATGTATTTCGCACATAGTATAACATATTCACAAAGACACTGGAAGAATCTTACTTTTCCAGTATTCATTCTGAGTAAAATGTAGTTTCTTAATTTAGCATTCATGCCAGTCCGAGCATCCGACGCAGAACATGGTTATTACAGTCCGCCCTGAATTCGTCATAAATCCGTAAACTGGCTACGCTCGGTTCCTAAGTCTTTCCGCATTCCGCGGTTGTGGTGCGTGCTCTTTAACTGTCACTGCATTACCGCACGTGAGTTTTAAGTGTGCGATATGCACCAGTTATCGCTTATTGGAATACTGCATACATTTCAACAGGTTTCGCGACTCACGGATGTGTGGAGATCATGCTGCCCTCTGTCGACGAACAAATAAGTAACATTTTAAATCTCTTTGAATCGGTTGGATTGTTTTACCTCTGATTGGAACTTTTGCACACCATGGGCTAAATGTCAAGATCACAAAGTCCCAAAGGCTCAGAGAAGGTATGGGGAGGGGACCCACTAGAGCAGCCTTTGGGAGACATGTGGTAGCCTCCCATAAAGGTCATCCAGCGTGTTCTTTAACATGCACAGGGTATGACTCTCCCGCACATGGACCACGGATTAACATCCCATCCGACGGACGGCGACCTTCCCAAGACCATTTGTGTCCCCTACTGACCCTGAGCAAGTCGGGGAGTTTTGCGGAGATGAATAACAATGCTGACCCAGCTGGGACTCGAACCTGGAAACTGCAGATTACGAGCTTGGCATTTTGAATCGGAAAAAGCTTTAAAATAGGATTTGAAATTTCCTAATGTTAGAAATATTAATAGAAATTTTCACGGATATAAAAATTACTTCAACTGAATTATAATTGATATGAAATACTAAACAAGGAAAAAAAAGTTATTTTTTTCTCAATGATGGGTAAAAAAAAGTTTTTCTCTATTATTATTACGACGTTTTACAACAGGAGTAAGAAATTAAATAACCTTTGATGAAATGCCACTTTGTTTATAATAATTTTGTGTATCTAATAAGTATACATTGCAAAAATAAATCACCAGGAATTATGAAATTGGTGAAATAAATTAGTTTTACCGTGAGTGTATTATTTCATCTTACTATTTCATAAGTTCCATGTCTACAGGACGTCTCATGTGATACTTTACTACTGAATTAGTAGAGCAACTAACACTTAACCGATAGAGCTCGAGTTCCGAAGACGGATTAATTTTCTTTTTCACACTTGCCTAATTATTAAACAACTGGGTTGTTAGACCTCTAAGCGGCACTTTTTTGCACACCATGGGCTAAATGGCCAGGTCACATGGACCCCGAAGGCTCAGAGAAGTTTGGGGGAGGGGACCCACTGGAACAGCTGTTGGGAGACAGATGGTAGCCTCCCGTCAAGGCTATCCAGCGTGTTCTTTAACGTGCAGAGGGTATGGCTCTCCCGCACACGGGCCACGGCTTAACGTCCCATCCGACGGACGGCGGCCTTTCCAAGCCCATCGGTGTCCCCTACTGACCGTGAGCAGGGAATTTTGCGGAGATAAATCTCAACGCTGACCCAGCTGGGACTCGAACCTGGGAACTACAGATTACGAGCCTGGCGCGCTACCGACTGAGCCACCCCCGCCCCATTAAACAACTGAATGTACATACATTGCATCCCAGTATAATGCTTTTTGGTGAGAGTATTTGCAGGAGGCTTTGTAACTTAATACACCTAAGTTCCCTTGGTTTGGAAGAAGAGATTTTCATATTCCCAATATAGCTCTGCACGTCTTAAGCTTTCATTTGGCACATGACTCGTGGTGAGCCTGGCGCGCTACCGACTGAGCCACCCCCGCCCCATTAAACAACTGAATGTACATACATTGCATCCCAGTATAATGCTTTTTGGTGAGAGTATTTGCAGGAGGCTTTGTAACTTAATACACCTAAGTTCCCTTGGTTTGGAAGAAGAGATTTTCATATTCCCAATATAGCTCTGCACGTCTTAAGCTTTCATTTGGCACATGACTCGTTACGACGGATTTCTGTTAAAATTCATTCTTTGTTTCGGAGGACGAACTGTCAAAATATATGATAGCCCACATGAAAGGCTTTCATTTGACATAATGGGTTTCTTTGCGATCAACCTCTGGGAAATTTCCCTCTCCTTCTTTTGTTGGGGGGCGGGGCAATATGATGTACTCTATGACAACCCTCCCCCTATGTTACAAGCTTTCATTTAACATATAACTCAACATACTCGGCTCTTGTGTTCTGAAAATATAGTAAACAATTGTTGACACATTTCTTATTTTCTGGTGGGAAGAGTTGGTGGTACGTTTCGGCTCTGAACAGAACCTTTTTACTCACAACGAGTGAAAATGGCCAGATCACAAAGACCCCAAAAGGCTCAGAGTTGTATAGAGGAAGGGCATGTACTAAGCAGCTATTAACAGACTTATGGAAGCCTTCCCTCAAGGCCATAATGTACAGGGCAAAAATCACTTCAAAACGTCCCATCATCGGAACTCGACCTTCACCAAGTTCATCGTTGTCTCCTTTTTAACAGAGAATATAATGGAATTTACCGGGAAAAGTCCCCCCCATAGTTAAAGTTAGGACTGTCTCCTTGAAAAGTAGGTTACCAGCCTTGCGTGCAACCAACTGAGTAAATTCCCGCGTTTCTTTTTTTTTTGGGGGGGGGGAAGAAAAGGTGAGGATGGTTAGCATGATTGGCTAATGATCAAAGGGACCTGAGTTCAAGCCCCGGGTAAGGCATGAATGTTTGTGTTGTCTTTCTGCTGAGAGTTCACCATCCTCACAGACCTTTTACCACGTATTAAACTGGCTGGCTCCTGTTAGACCTCTACGGCTGCTTAAGATGGTATTTGTTTATTTATAAATTCATTTAGCTTATGACACTCCTCATCCTATAAACTTTCATTTGGTACTAAAATGGTTAAGATTGGCCACGGGTTTGAGAAAGTATGATGAACTTCTGTTCTGATAAACCGACCAACAAAAAATGACAAGGGAAAATTTAGAGCAGTATATCTGAAAAATATTTCGTCGAGGCTGAAAATTTCGAATAAACTGCCGCAGTTAAAACAGATGATGAAAAATCTGTAGAAGTTAATTTTAAATTCTTTAAGAAAACATTTTGATTAAAAATACAGTGATAATCAGACACGAAATCACATTCAAACAGCTCTATCGTAGCCAAGCGTACATTGGAAGGAAACTGTGCACCACTGGTGAAGCGTGTTTTTTCTTAAGTATGGGAATGTAAATAAAGAAAGTGGCGCTGATAATGAATAGGAAGGTCGTCCAGTACTTAATCGTTTTGGACCTTTGAGTTCCGGTAGTTCTCTATAATTGCAGTGCTAATATATTGAGGGTAACAGTTTCTTAAACAATTAATTGCCTTCTTATTTTCAAAAATTCTTCGCATTTTGCAAAAAAAAAAAGTGTATTTTTCAACTTACAGAACAAAATTACTTGGAAAATCTAGGAGAGATTTTTATTCTCAGGAGTAAAATTCGTTTCTAACAAAAATAAATGAGATTTGTAGAGTAAAAGTATAAGCGCTTTTATTTTTCACTTTAAAACACTAACTCCATCTACTATTTTCTCACTGCTGCGTCATTTTTAACACGTATTACGTTCTTCTGCTCCATATCCTGAAATATACCAGATTAGGTGAAAAATTTCTCACGTTCTTAATTAACCTCGTCATCGAATCACGAAGGGTAATATTCCCAAATAATAAGCCGATGTATCTAACTCTTTTAAAGTCGATTGATAAAAAGGAAATTTAACAACTAGGAAGATGTCAGTTGGACAGATGCCACAATTGGGTGTGAACAAGAAACTTCTATGAATAACGGAAGGAGTTCCAAAAGTTCGTGACACTTGTCTGTGTAAATTTGAACTCGTTCCTCCAAACCAGTTACGAAAAAGTTTGAAAGCTTATCTAAAATTCTCATTACCTGTTGAAAACAAAGGTCGTATTATCATTTTTCTCTTCTCTGGTGGCGCATAAAGTTCAATCTGCGAAATCTGTATATTGTTGTTATGGAGCCTACTAAATATCGGGAATTATTTTACGTTTTCACAAGGATGCGGCTTGGGGGCGACGCGAAAAAAATCATGCCGATTTCTTACAAGTATATGCGGATAATACCTGTTCATATGGAATTGTTACGGGATGGATGCGCAAATTGGGAGGACGGAAGTCCTTCGAAGAACCATCGTTGCTGTTTGCTAACTCATTAAGGAAACCCCACATATTACCGTTCATGTAATAATGTTATGTATATGTAATAATAATGCCAAATAGATACCTCACAAACTGACAGAAGAGAAGAAAAGGGATACATTCGACTCTTGCCAGGAGATGCTGGCAGTGTCTGAACCTAATAGCCCCAAAGAATTAACAGACATTGACACAGGTGATGAAACGTGGTTTATTACTGTACAACTCCAAGAAAGATCGACAACTATGGGTAGTGGAAGATTAAACACGTTCCCAAATTCTATGACAAGACTTTCTTTCAAGGAAAAGGACGTTTACAATTTTTTCCATTACCTAAGGAGTGATTGCGTGGTACTTTACCTGAAAAAATGACAATAAATGACATACAGAAACATTATTTTGCCCAAAATGGTTAAGGAGATGAAGGAGCAGCGTCCAACAACAGTCGGGTCAAGGGTTCTCCTTCTTCATGACTATGTCAGTGTTCACAAAAACTGGCAAGTTACGGTCTGTGTGGAGCATGGAAAAATCAAACATCTACCTCATTCCGCATATTCAGCCGATCTCACCACATGCGATTTTTGGTTGTTTCTAAAAATAAAAAAGAACCTGCTGGGAGCCTTTCAAGAGTGAATTTAACTCTGAATGAACGCATTTTTCACTCATTAACAATTGTAAAGTATTCCTCTACAACAACAACACCAAGCATTCCAGAATTGGCGTAGACGTCTGGAACTTAAAAAAAAAAAAACCACAAAACAGTGACTGAATGAGTCTGCATAGACCCTTTTCTATGCAGTAATATTCATTGTGTGATATGCTCATCATCATCATCATCGTCTGGGTTGGGTTGGGTTGTTTTACCTCTGAGCGGCACTTTTTTGCACACCATGGGCTAAATGGCCAGGTCACATGGACCCCGAAGGCTCAGAGAAGGTTGGGGAGGGGACCCACTGGAACAGCTGTTGGGAGACAGATGGTAGCCTCCCGTCAAGGCCATACAGCGTGTTCTTTAACGTGCTCAGGGTATGGCTCTCCCGCACACGGGGCCACGGCTTAACGTCCCATCCGACGGACGGCGGCCTTTCCAAGCCCATCGGTGTCCTCTACTGACCGTGGGAAGGGCGGGAAATTTTGCGGAGATAAATCTCAACGCTGACCCAGCTGGGCATCATCGTCTGGAACTTTGCATAGATGCTAAAGCGGAGTACGTTTAAGGACAGTAAAAGTTCTATGTAGGTACATCCAATGCGTTTTGCTCTGCAGATGCATGTCAAGAACTTCTTGAACTGCCCTCGTAGAGGGGCGAGGAAAAGTCCCAACATACTTGTGCTTGTGGATGTTTCTCTTGTTCATACCGATTTCCAGCCAAGATATTATTAAATGTGTATTATTCACTCTAAAGTATTTTTCACGCTAATCACAAAATTGTTTTTAGGTTTTTGCTATTGGTTGAATTTCTCACAAGACCGTCTTCTTATACTTTGATATCCAGTAAAGTGAAACTGACTTTCAGCAAAAAATTAATTTTTTCCAGTCGTCTGTCCACAGCGAATGCTTCTTTTCCCATTGTAATCTTCTCTTGCGCTGAAATTATATCACTAAAGGTGTGGGATGCAATACACATACTGGAACAAAAGTGGATAATTGACTTTTTGATAATTACATAAATTTTACATCGTACTGAATTTAATTGTTTGTTGAACCTTAAACAGCTGATAATATTAGGTTTAATTAACTGAAACCTAAATTTTTTGGAATAAAAAAAAAATGTGTAACTAGTGATTTAAAAGATTTTGAAAGCATTTTTATGAACTTTAGGATAGCATATAATTAAAACAAATTGCATTCCTTTGTCATACATGTAAAAAAAAATATTTCATGAAAAGGTGAAGGAAAAAGTTTTTTTCATGAAAAGTGAGAAAAAAAGTTATTCGAGTTACGCGCTAAATTTTTTATCAGGCTATTTGTCATTTTAAATCGCAAAAATATTACTTAAGTAAATTGGTTCCGATGAATCGTAAGTAGGAACGAACAATATCAAGTATTGTACAGCAGTTTACAGGGAAAAGGTTGTTCAGCAGACTGGGAAATTTCTGTTCTCTTCCAGTACTCCAGCAGAATAATGAATTCGCACCTGATTCATCTTCACTTTAACTAAAGTGCTAAAGTAGACTAAACTCTCAAAGGCGTCATCAACTTCTGACGCCATAGCATTTGTTATTATTAACATATATTATTTGTTATCATTTTGTATCATTTTTTCATAAATATCTATCTATATGACAAATATGTACTATCATGTATTTTCAGTTCTATTCCATTTTTTTTTTATTTTTCCAACGTTAATTTTCATTTGCAGTATTTCATTTCATTCAAGTATGAGCTGTTTAATACAGGCGGGAAGCATGAGTGTTATTAGGACATCAATTGAGACAATGAGACTGTGCAGTTGAGGCATCCATGATTCTGACAGGTCATTGATTAACCGAATTATCAATTACTTGTCAATCAGCCAATAATGTCATGGATCAACAATTGCATCGTAGATCATTGGTTGATTAAAATGTGAGTGATAGCTTAATCATCCAATGCCTTACGAGAACCATCGTTTCTTCAACAGCACAGTCTGTCTGAGTTGCTTCCACTACGCTTCGCCGCTGGTGTAATATAAAATTTGAATCTGTTAAAATATTAAACAAGGTACGTTATAATACCAGAGCCTATCTCAGTTATTTCACATCTATTGAAGAGAAATAGTACATCGATTTGTGGTGAGATTTTCAAGCACTTTTTTCTCTTTTATGGCACAAACAAATCAAGAAACTTTTCTTGGTTAATACAGGCTTTCTCGCTACATACAATGCAATTTCCGAACACAATGTCCATGTTTCTGTAAGTTATAGTTCGAAACGAGTCCCATAGCAGGCTCGGATGACTATCGCGGCGAAAGCAGAGATATGTAACGCTTCGGCTTAGTGAGATTTTTTATGTAAAATAATTATAGATAATACTTATAGAAAATAAATTTGAATTTGAAAGTGTTTAATATTTGATTTGATCATTATCTTCAAACTATCTTCAAAAATCAAATTACACGATGCAACTTCATCCAGGTTTAGACTACTAGTATCTGGTCGTGATTCTATAGATATTTATTTCATGTGACAATATGCTGAATGATACCAAAGCAAAAAACAAGGCTGGGTGAACTGCTGTTAGGAGACATGGCATCATTCTCCTATCGACCGACGGCAACCTTTCCAGTTCCATCGGCATCTCATTTCTCACTGAGAGCAGGTTTCTCAGATAGATCTCAAAGCAGGTACAGTCGGAACTCAAACCTGGGAACTGCAGATTGCGAACCTTGAAAGTAAACGACTGAACCAGACCCCCAAAATAACGAATCGCGAATTTCAATTCACAAACTTTTATCCATATTTATAAAATGCTGTGCTCGATTCACATTTTACACTCTTTGTGACCGATGGGCTTGGAGAGGCCGCCGTCCTTCGGATTGGACGTTAAGCCGTGGCCCCGTGTGCGGGAGAGCCATACCCTGTGCACGTTAAAGAACACGCTGGATGGCCTTGACGGGAGGCTACCATCTATCTCCCAACAGCTGTTCCAGTGGGTCCCCTCCCCCAACTTTCTCTGAGCCTTCGGGGTCCATGTGACCTGACCATTTAGCCCATGGTGTGCAAAAAAGTGCCGCTCATAGGTAAAACAACCCAACACAACCCACTCTTTGTGTATTAAACGTCATATATCATCATAGTTTTACTTACTATTTCAGCTATGCAAGAAAATAAATTATTAGATTACATCACCTGTTTCCATTGTTTACCACAAAGGAAAGTACTCAACAGTTTCTGTTTCTGAATTTGAATTATATTATATCTGTTTCTAGTTTGGGATTTATTTCGTTTTTCAAGTCACCCTAGTGCCATATATGAAGCTTTTCAGGAGGTGCTGCCAGTCGTAGATTTCATCTTTATGGACGATAATGGCCATCTCCCTTGGACTCAAGAGATCGACGATTTCCTTCAGATTGAAGGCATTTTTAGGATGAGGCGGTCAGTCCAGATTTGAATTCATTTGAATATGTGTGAGACGCCTAGCGCAGACGAATTGCAAGACAGCAGCCCACTTCCAGAACTGTCATGATCTACTCTTGTGAATGAATGGGCTTTAGTTCATCAGCATCCTTGTGAACACTACGAGAACTCGAGTGATGTGATTCCACTGCACTTTTATTAAATAAAGACGCACTTTTAACAATAACAGATTTTAATTCCTTTTAACAATAACAGATTTTAATCCCTTTTAACAAAAATTAATACATAAAACAAATCAGATGAAACCAAACAAACTTCATATCGTTCGTTTTGTTGTATAAAGAAAAAGACATATCTTTCGCCATTCCAGTCTTTTTTTGACTTTCTTTGGAACTCATTTTTCGACGACAATGATTTAACATTATTGAAGAATAACTGTTTCCAAAAAAAGAATGTTCGAAAGAACACCCAGTGGAATGCGAGCGATTTGCGTCTTGGTGTAGACTTCTGTGAACTTTATACAGGAGACATCTGAGCATTGTTTTCGTAGCCGACTAGAATGAAGGAGACATTTTGATTCACCATTCTGATATGATACATTTATCCGTGGTGATAATGATGGTCGTCGTGATGATCATCGTGATGATGGTGGCCGTGATGTCCCCCATGATGCTTTACACTAGAAAAAAAAAGCGAAACGATAACTTGATATCAATAACTCTGAGGAAAGGTTTACACTGCGTTTTTAATATATACAATTAATTGTACTATTGTTTTAAATTAGAATCTTGATGTCGAAGGTATACACGTGATAAGAACTCATTAACATCAGTACCGATATTAGTGAGAAACAGTACCATGCCTACACTTTTCACTTTTGAATAGGAATTAAAAACGACAGTGTTTAAAATTAAGATATTCTCCACATAACTATCTCACTTTAAAAAAAAACAGGTACTACCTTATACAACCGAGGTTGAAGACGCTGCTGGCCGGCTTGATTGCCGGTCGGGTGGTGACGGCGTCGGAGACTTCACCTTTCAGGGACCTTGGGTGGTCAGTTCGACGGCTCGGTCGAAAGGTTCCTCCTGCCTAGTAGACACGAGCTGTCCAAAAAGTCTGGGTCTTACTAAGAGTCTCCACCCCGGGTGCCGATCGAGCTTGGATCTTTATATCCTTGCACATTTGCAAACCGGGGAATAGATTAAAGTTAGGTTTCTTCCGGTGGTTAGCTTTCCTTCTATAGGACTGCTGCCATGTGAGGCCGGGGTTGAGGTGCGCCTATAGGGCGTATTCCTTGCCCCCGGCTCTAGATAGTCATGGCTTTTCTTAAACCAGGTAGTGCTGTCAGGCGGAACCGGGAATTGCCGTGGTTGCACAAGATCGCAACATAGAGATCAATACAAAAAGACAGAGATAATCTTGAAGTTCTATTGGTCTTGTTTCTTATACAATGTAGAAAAACGGAGATATGCCTGTTGTATTAGCAGTCAAGCACGCTAACTGCTAGACCAGCTTTGGGCTAACCTTAAGTAAGTTTTTGGCATTTTTCCATGTCGGTCTAAGTATAAGGGACACACATACAGTGAAACAACCATTCAGACACAACGTTTCAAGAGGAATTAAGAGGACTTTTTTATATCCAGTAATGCATCCAACATCATAAGCATTCATTTTATGTATAATATGTTGCGAAAGGTCATACACGTTTACCATACATTGGAATTACTCTTTCGACGAATCCACAAACCCACAAATTGCAAGCAAAAATGGATAGCAAGATAGATAAAAAAAATAGTAATCTATACTTTAATTTTTCATGTTTCAAGGTTATATTGAAAATGGGAAAAGATATAAATAAAATGTTTTGAAAACATTTGTGTTATAAGCAGAAATCATACAATTTAATAATCTACAAACTGCTGTTTAAAAGGTGAAACTAAACGAAGTGAACGTACTTTTATATTAGTCTTATATTATATTTAGTCTTTTGAAAAAGAATCCAGAAATTTGTAGAGCGTATGATATACAAAGCATAGAACTACAGTCAGATTTACCAGCCGTTCCCACCCGTGTGAAAGTGCGCTTTTCACGTTTTCTCACTCTAACAATTTATTCATAAACCTGGTTTCAGTTCAAAAATATTATTTTACAATAAACAACAGCATATTACTGGCATATGAAAAGCATTTTAGTGTTTGTAAATGCTTTCGTTTAGATTTAAACAGTGATTCAAATAAAAAAAATTCGGAAACATCGATTTAAAAACATTTAAATTGAAGAGGTGTTTTTTCGATGTATTTAATGAATATTAAAGGAAGATATCACTCTGAAGTTAACGTCGATCAATTTTAGAGAAATAATTAAGCGACGTTAACTTCAGAGTACCTTCCTTTAATATTCATTAAATACGTGGAAAAAATACCCCTTCAATTTAAACAATTGTACACTCTGAATGTACTTACCATCTTCATGACATGATTTGTCATTGTTTCTTGAGGCTGATAACATCTGGGACAAATACTTGCATGAGACACGGAGAATTGTGTACTGTTGGTTGAAAATTCATAGCATCAATTAGAGGAGATCTTGATCGGTGGTCCAGATAGGCTCAGTGGTCCAGAGCACTTGACATTTTATCAGGAGGTCTTGGGTTCGTATCCTCAAGACAGTTTTTCTTCTAAAATTGATCGACGTTAACTTCAGAGTGATGTCTTCCTTTAACGTTTAAATTTTATTTTTACTTCAATGCGCACTGAGTTGGCTTGATTTAGCAACACCCCTTTGTGTAGTAATGAACCGGTCTGTGGCACTAGTGATGGTTCAAGGTTGTAAAAGGTCGATATACGATCGTAGAATTCACATGTGACAATAAGGTTACGTGGTACTTTGAGGAAGAATTGGTCGGCTTCGTGATCTTTCTGACTTCGAATGTGGTGTGATTGTAAGGGCCAGTTTTCATTATCAGGTGATAGTTTCTCGCCAACTACCATCATGGTGACTCTCTCTCGTTCTTTGGTGTCATGAGTCTATTGTAACTGGTTCAATGTCAGTCGAACAACCAACCAAAAGCCACACGTGGGCAGCCGTTTGTGACGTGTCCCGTCTCGTAACACAGTAGCAGAGTAACTCAGCTAACCACTCAGTAGTACAACGATGGAATGGGGGAGAATATTCACACGGACAATGCGATGGGCAATAACTGATATGGCTATGACAATCGATGGTCAATAGCTCACATGGGTGTGATAATCGATGGATAATAAACTAGTACGGACTATGACAATGGATAGACAATAACTCATGTGGGCTATGAAAATCGATGGCCATGAAGGTACTCATGCTCAGTGCGAGACACAAGAAATTGAGCCTTGCATGGGCACCTCAGCCCCAACATTGGACTACCAACGTGATGAAATCTGTTCACATTTAGAGAAAGTAACATGAAGCCATGGCACCAGGATGTACTGTTTAGTGTTTATCAGGAGACCGTGGTATTATGGTTTTGGGATTATATTTCTGTGGCATGCAATGTGTCTACTGATCACGATAAATTAACGCACGACGGGACCTCCTACCTTTCTATTGTACGCGATCAAGTAAACCCTTCATGATCGCAGTGTATTCAGACAACTCAAGCGTCTATCAACAATAAACGCGCCTTGTCACATGACCCAGCAGGTTTCAAACTGGTTTCAGGAATATGACAATGAAATCTCAGTTCTCCTATGACCTCCAAACGTATCAGATCTCAACCTAATTGAGAATTGTTTGACCCTACTGGAATAGGCGATTCGATGCTCTGATCCCTTTATCTGGTAATGTGCATGCATTACAGGACACATTGTGGCACTACATGTGTCATAGGTAGCACTACCATATCTTGAAGCATCGTGTGCTGTGGAGTCTATGCCCCAAGGTGTGTGGAATGCATTACGGTCAAAAGGTGACCCCCAGGAGGTATTAGGAAGGTGTTGCTTATAGAAATCCAACTCAGTATAAATCAATTATTTAGAATCTGATAATGGTGACAGAGCTCCTGAAGGATATTATTTCCAAGCATCGCTTTTTATCTTTGGCATCTAAGATGTTTAATTCATTCGAGAGATCTTTATAAAATATATTTAAAAGTGTACCAGGTTTTCATGACTGTGAACGGTTACTAAATTTTACTTGATTTCAATCTGTTTTAAAATAATAAATATATATCCTAGAATTTATTATTTGAAAAGCAATATAGAATTAAAAACTGATAATTAGTAAGTTTTAATGCTTGATTAGTATTAAGAATCGGGCAGGAATATGAAGTAAATGTACAACCTATGCATAATAACCATTTTCATATTTCTTGTACCATGAACTTTTTTGTATTTAAAACATACAGGACGAAGAAGGGTCCTAGAAACTAATCTCAGTTTGTGCAAGCCTTCTCAAACAAAACCATGTCCCACAAACACCAAAGTATCTGACCACTGCCTCAGTTAGAATTAACAGCACACAAACAAACAGCCATGACATCCTGGCACTCGAACCAGGATCCCACCAGTTTGCAGTGTCACTGAAAATCAAAGTAATATCTGTGTCAAGGAGTGGTCACACGTCGGGAGCAGTTGTACAGCGTGGCTTATATAACCCATTGGTACAAATATTTTTCATAGTTATGCTATCTGTTATATTATAATTTTGCATTTTGACTTTATTCCAGTTGAATAAGTAATTGATTGACAGAATTTATTCTTAAGTCCTACGGAACCGGCAAATGAATTGGACTGTTTTACCTCTGAGGGGCACTTTTTTGCAAACCAAAACTAAATGGCCAGGCCACAAGGACCCCGAAGGCTCAGAGAAGGTTGGGGGAGGGGACCCACTGGAACAGCTGTTGGGAGACAGATGGTAGCCTCCCGTCAAGGCCATCCAGCGTGTTCTTTAACGTGCACAGGGTGTGGCTCTCCCGCACACGGGGCCACGGCTTTAACATCCCATCCGACGGACGGCGGCCTTTTCAAGCCCATCGGTGTCCCATACTGACCGTGGGCAGAATTTTGCGGAGATAAATCTCAACGCTGACCCAGCTGGGACTCGAACCTGGGAACTACAGAATACTAGCCTGGCGCGCTACCGACTGAGCCACCCCCGCCCCGAACCGGCAAATGATATTACTACAAATGGTCTGACAGATCTCCAACAACAAAAATACATTTTTGCAGTCACCACTCCACCTAAAAGAGATATTTTTCTTTTTCACATTTATTATAATTAATCATTGCACTATAAAATAGTTAGCGCTGCTTTAATTATTAATTATTTAGTGTATGACCTCAATCTTTTTGCCTTTTGCACAAGTCTAAAATCACTGGCATATTTTGGATAATGGGACACGCTGTTTTCCTTCCGTTGAAAAGCAAAATTCTTTGTTCCTTTTTATACCCGCCAGAGATGAAAACGCAGTTTAACATAAATCCATGGTTGAAAATTGAACTTAAAGATGGATATCGTTCCTTTTGCAATTATAGGATATGCTTCTTGTTAAGGAATAATAAAAATAATATTAATAATAATATTTAAGCTAATTAAAAATTAGCATGTTTTCAACTCTCTCTTCTTCATACGGTTCTACTTTTCAATAAAGCGTAAGCATTAATAATATCACAGACAAATCAGTAAACATCTCAAGCATTTTACGGAAAGCACACAGTGAGACTTACGGATATGGAACATAATGATGATGATGCTTTTCTGTCTTGTGCACCGGAACATATACGGGGACGTATTGGACGTGATGATGGTGACCTCCATGACCTCCATGGCCTCCAAGAAGTCCGGCGATCAATCCTGCGCCTAAGAGAAGTTCAAGACCACCAAACCCACCTTTTGCTTCTGCTAAAGACGGCAGCATGACGGCTGTTGCGAAAGCAATGACCAGCAAAAAGGAAATTCGCATTGTGTTTAGGATCTAGAAATGTCAGAGAAACAAACGTTTAAGGAATTACTTTTAAAAAATCCATCAGTCAAAATTTATTGAAAATATCCACACCTTGCTGAAAGAAAGACAGTGTAGGAATACTATATCCAAATATATTTATTGTTTTAGGAAATATTAGGGATGTAAATAAATATGCAACAGAAAGATCCCTTAACTGTTGAAACCTGTTTCATGGGATTCACAAAATATTCATAAATCGGATTCTCAATGGTATAGATTTCCCACTTCAATAATTGGCCTTAGGATTCAAATACCAGATTGATGGTATGCTTCAATAAATACTCATGAGGGAAAAAATATTGCTGATGGGAATCGTACCGCAACTTTCCAAATATCCAGAGCGCACTACCGTTAAACCACCTATCGGGCAATAATTTGCTTCCACGATGTGACCTATAAATTTTTCGCTGAATCGTGGAAGCAAATTATGGTCCGATGGGTAGTTTAACGGTAGAGTGCTCTGGCATGTATCTGGCGAGTTGCGGTACGATTCCTGCCGTGTCGGCAATATTCATTTTTCCCCATGAGTTTTATTGAATTCTATATCTCCAGGTATTCTGTGTATTTACTACACATGGATGATGGAACTTTTTTCTCAGCTTTTTTTCTCAGCCACAAAGCAGCTTTGCTAGCTTTAACTAAAAATAATGATATGAACTTCTCGAACTCAAACCCATTAGAGCAACTCGAATAATTTAAAATTGTGTTATTGTACTGTAAGAGATTTATAAGTTACAGACAAATGTTACACTTCAACGGAATCATAGAAACACGACAGACTGGACAAAGCGACAGGCATTGGAACTCTGAGAATCTGGATTCAAAGCAAGGGATGCAGATTTCGGAATACTGTCTTTTACAATATTTTAAGACTTTTTCGCTTAGAACAATTGAAACTAACAAGTATCATTTTGACTGTACAATAATTTTAAAGAACTTATCAAGCAAAACTTAATGAACACTGTCAATACAGATATATAATAGTTATAGGTGTACAGAAGCAATTATTTCTAGCAGGTGGGAAGCGAACCGACGACCTCCTAATAATGTACCAGGTACTCTACAGATGGGCTACCAGCGATCAGGCAAGTTTACCTCTGTTAACAGCTATGAACACAATGCCATGAATTCAAGATACATATAGTCAAGGTATATAAGGAGAAGTTAGTGTCGCTAAAATTGATAAGTTTTGATTGTCAAAATTAACACTCTGAGAAGAGGTTGAAAGTATATTCGTTAAAACTTTTAAACTAACCGATGCAGTGTAATGAAAATGTTTTCAAGAAACCAAATTAAAAATGATCATTCTGTGTAATTTTCTAGAAATTCAAATAATATCACCTAATTGCCAGCTGCATCAATATGGTTTGCTGCTATTTATAAAAGCGAAATACAACAATAGAATAAGAAAACTCTCTCCAAATATAAAATATGAATAATGTAAGGAGTAGAGCAACGTTTCACAACTGGCTAATAAGTCTACGCATAAAATGCGGAGATCTTTGCCTAGTCGAAATGAAACAATACCCAACATAATTTTGCTTCAATATGTTTAACAACTGTCTACCTTTTTCTGGGTAACAGACCATTTTCAGTCATTTGCGAGCAGCAGCCAACCACCTGCAAATGAAACGAGGTAATTTTGATACCAATGGGCAATGATTTTTCTTCATCTCCTTATATCCTTTTAAGGGAGTGTCATTCCTTAATATCCAATAATATGTGGCCAAATACATTCAGATTTGTAGCATTGGACGTTTCTCCCTTTTCCATTTCCTCCCCATCTCAAATGTTGCAATGCAAACAAAAATGACTTAGATTTACAATCCATTACGTCAAATGAAAACCATTTCCGTTTTTAATTTTTAGTGCTCCAATTAATTCCGATGCGATTTAAGGACAGGGAAACCAATTGTGATTTGAATACCTTTTTTTCAGTGGTGGAGTGTGGTGTGATGTCCCATTTTTAAGACTGGAAGTACGAGTATTTCGTGTATCTTTCCCGAGGCATTAAACCTCTTTAAAATCATAACTCTGTTTTAAAATTATCTATATCTTGTCTTCATTGTAAAATCCTGGCAAGGAATAAATTGTTATTATTAATAGATTTGGCAATTTTAATATTTAATTTAGAGTAATGTTTCTTGTACTGAATTTAACCTCCCACTCTTTCAAGACGGAAACGGTTTTCATTTGACGTAATAGATTGTAAATCTAAGTCATTTTTGTTTGCATTGCAACATTTGAGATGGGAAGGAAATGCAAAAGAAAAAAACGTTTGCGTTGAATTTGTGTCATTTGATATGACTGAATCTGTCGTGAGTAATCTGACAGATTTGCATCAATATAATATTATATGAGGGCAATGTTACGTTGCTAATAGTGATATTATGTATTGTCTAGGCAGTAAACTGGGCGTTTCTGATATTTGTTCTGGGAGACCGTTTTTTTTTTTCCGACAGTGTCAACGCAGAGTGGAGGTAATTGAGACAATGAGACCTCACAGGTGATGAAAAGATGATTCTGATTGATCATTGGCTGATCAAGCTATGCTTTACTTTTCAATCAACCAATGATCTACAATACAATTGTTGATCGATGACACTATTGGCTGACTGATAAATAATTTATAATTCTGTAAGTCAATGTCCTGTAAGAATCATTTATTTCTCAACTACGCAGTCCCAATGTCTCAACTGCTTCCACTTACTCTTCACGCCTGAATTTCAACAATAGTTTTTCAGTATTTAGGGATCTATATTAATTGGAATATTTATCATCAACGTCAATCTTGAAACTAGAAGAACGCATATCGCCTCTGGCGCCTATGAGAAAATCATTTTCAAAGGAAATGAAGTTTATCCTTTGCCTACTCTTTCACTCCTTCAGTTTTAATTTGAGCTAGCGGATTTTGGGAAAATGTAAATAGAATATTATTAGTAATTATACAACTTAAAGGTGTTCGGCATTTAATTTTTAAATTTAAAAAGTTGCATTTTCCACACCTCTCTACTCAGAAAAATGAGTAGATTATTACAGTAGTGGAATATCTTTCGAAAAGCTACCACTGAAATTTCAAATTTATATTCTTGGTATGTATTATTTGAAAAACTCGATGGTAGTTCTTCTGTTTCCATATTTATAATCTGTAAAGATGTACATATATTAAAACTTGAAAAATGCGAATAATAATATTCATTAGTATCAATCCAAATAAAATAGAGTTATCTAATTATCACTTTGCATTATTTCCAATGAAAATTTCATGACGTTCACATTCCACCACCAATATTTAAAATTTTTGTCATTAAAAAAACATTGCAATATTCTTCTGAAATTTTGAAATTTTCAACTTTTTATCGTTACAGAGCGCAATTACAGTATTCGAAATATTCCAAAAGTGCGAATCATAATATGTTATCAAATCCTATCTAAACAGAAAAGAATTTTTCACTTTTCCCTAAAAACAAACAGTTATCTGCTAAAATTATAAAGCTATGTTTTCCCACCCACTCTGGGTCTAAGAGGTAAATTCATTGTTTGCAATGGAAACTTTGTGATCTTCACATTACACCATCCAAAGTTCACATTTCTAGCATAAATACATCGTTTGCAATATTCATTTGAAATTTTTGAATTTTCAACTTTTTCCACCTTTAGAGGGAGTAATTATAGCTTTAGAGAGATTCGGAGGGTGCATATCGTAATATTTCATCAAAAACCTACCCAACACAAAAAGAACTTGTAATTTTTCTCTGTAAGCGACACTGCTCGATGCCTACAGACGGACAGACAGACAGACGACAAAGCGAAACTATTATATCGTTTTCTTCGAAAACGAGAAAAAAATCATTGTTAAAATTGACGACAGAAAATTGATAGACGAACTATATTAGAAAATAGTTTGACCAAACAATTATCAGTATTTTGAGTAACCTCTGGGGCAAATTATATGACTAACAACTTCTGCTACGAAATATTGCAGTTTATATAAGTGTAAACACTGATGAATATTGCTTAATCTTAAGATTAAAATAGACTTCATTTCATCTTCAATTTAACTTTCATCTCATTCTCATAGAGAGCGTGGGGCGGGGGTGGCTCAGTCGGTAGCGCGCCAGGCTCGTAATCTGTAGTTCCCAGGTTCGAGTCCCAGCTGGGTCAGCGTTGAGATTTATCTCCGCAAAATTCCCCGCCCTGCCCACGGTCAGTAGGGGACACTGATGGGCTTGGAAAGGCCGCCGTCCGTCGGATGGGACGTTAAGCCGTGGCTCCGTGCGTGGGAGAGAGCCATACCCTGTGCACGTTAAAGAACACGCTGGATGGCCTTGACGGAAATCTACCATCTGTCTCCCAACAGCTGTTCCAGTGGGTCCACTCCCCCAATCTTCTCTGAGCCTTCGAGGTCTTTGTGACCTGGCCATTTAGCCCATGGTGTGCAAAAAAGTGCCGCTCAGAGGTAAATCAACCCAACCCAACCCATAGAGAACGTAGTTCTTTAAGGAACTGTTTCTAATTTAGCTTCTCATTAGCATAACATGAAGTTCTTTAATTATGTGATGGAGATACATACTATTTAGCATTCAGTCTTTCTTCGTATATCGTTCATATTAGACTGTTTTCGGGGTAGGAGTGACTCAGTCGGTAGCGGGCCAGGCTCGTAATCGACAGTTCCTTGATTCGAGTCCCAGCTGGATCGGCGTTGAGATTTATCTCCGCAAAACTCCCTGCCCACGGTCAGTAGGAGACATCGATGGGCTTGGAAAGGCTGCCATACGTCGGATGTGACGTTAATCCGTGGTTCGTGTAAAGGAGAGCCATTCACTGTGCACGATAAAGAACATGCTGGATGGCCTTGACGGTAGGTTACCATCTGTCTCCCAACAACCGTTCCAGTGGGTTCCGTCCCTCAACCTTCATTGAGCCTTCGGGCCATTTAGCCCATTGTGTGCAAAAAGTTCCGCTCAGAGGTAACCCAACCCATACCTGTCTTCTACTACATTTATCTAAATTTAATTAAAAGGTTGAATCAAAATACATTCGGATGAAGTAAGTGATGTTGCCTGCTTGTTTTACCACAAAATTCACTATAATCACAGTAAAATAAAATTAAGAGACGAAACAAAATTTTGTTTGTTTTTCTGCTTTCAACTAAAACAGTTTTTATGAAAAAGACATTTAAGGAAAGCAATCGAGAGATTGTTTCATTATAAGAATATACCCTTTCTGACCAACACGTATTTCTCTAAAAAAAAAAAAAATAATAAATACCCCCTCAAGCAGCTGCTTGCCACAGAGGTCTGACAGGAGCCTGTCAGTTTATATGCCAAAGTAGGAGATCTGAGAGGATGGCAGGACCTCAGCAGAAAAACGACACATACATCCATGCCTAATTCCGGGGCTCGAACATAGGTCCCTTAGATCAATAGTCAAGCGTGCTAACCACTCGGCCACGGGACGGCGCATTTCTCTAAGTGTTGTCAATTCCATTTTATCTATGATCTGCTTTAAATTCAATGAATTATACGGTTAAGCATTAAATACTTGGGTTATTGATGGATACAGCGAATAACTCTAGAAAGGGTTGGGTTACCTCTGAGCGGCACATTTTTGCACATCATGGGCTAAATGGCCAGGTCACATGGACCCCGAAAGCTCAGAGAAAGTTGGGGGAGGGGACCCATTGGAACAGCTGTTGGGAGACAGATGGTAGCCTCCCTTCAAGACCATCCCGCACACGGGGCCACGGCTTAACGTACCATCCGACGGACGGCGGCCTTTCCAAGCCCATCGGTGTCCCCTACTGACCGTGGGCAGGGCGGGGAATTTTGCGGAGATAAATCTCAACGCTGACCCAGCTGGGACTCGAACCTGGGAACTGCAGATTACGAGCCTGGCGCGCTACCGACTGAGCCACCCCGCCCCTTTCTAGGAAGAAACCCGTTGAATAGAAATATGAGCTTGACTAGAAGAGTTATGTTTATGGTAAGAAGATCGATTTGAACGAAATATTTCTAGTCGAACGCGGTATATTCTTCGATCGCAAAGCAAAGGAATCGGCTCACAGAAATGCTGCATTGATTAACGTTATCTGACAACGGTGAACTTTAGAGGATGCTCTCGTCATTTCCACATGTAATATATTACAGTAACTTTTAAATAAGTTAACACTGACCAAGCGCAGTTTTGATTAATATATTCTACTAAACCCAGTCACCAGAAAATTTAAATTTATCCATGCGACTAAACATATAATTTCCTACAATATTTCCTACAAATTTAATACTTTTAGAGCATTTCTTGCCTCAGATACGATCAAATACATGTGCAATTTTTTGGGCTAAAAAGGGCTCATACATATTTTTAACACTTACAATGCCAAGAGCTAATTATTTGGTGTTCAAAAATCACTACAAATGACCTTATTACAATGTGTTTTTATGCTTAACTACATTTTGTTTCCTTTCAGTTTTTATATTTTTGTAAAGAATTAAACGCCCTTTCTCTTAGTATGCAATGTGATCATTTAATTAATTAGCTGTTTCATAATATAGCTTAGACGTTTAATTGCATTTTTAGAGGGAAAAAACCTGGCACTCTAAGGGCTGAGCTGCAGATTTAAAAAAACATATACAATCTGAACTCGTCGCAAAAGTTCGGGGAAATTTCTCCGTTCGAGCCAGATTTCCACTGTATTAATAACTGCAAAAAAATTTCAATCATGTTTTAAGCCCATCGGTGTCTCCTACTGACCTCGGGCAGGGCGGGGAGTTTTGCAGAGATTTATCTCTGTCCTGCTCAATCAATCAAATCTCAAGGCTGCCCTTGAGATTTGATTGATTGAGCTAAAAATATTTAGATTACATCGATAATAGGGTGAGTTAAGAACAAAGAGGTAATTTACACAACTTTAAAATGTTTGAAACACAAGCAATATTTCAAATTAATCGTAATTTTCATATTAATTTAAAAATATCAAGTTCTTTAAAATATTATATTTGAAAAGCACGATTAATAGATTGAAAACCAACAGGTAATTTGACTAATTTTAAACTGTGTGAAACATAAGCAACATTTCGAATTAACCATATTTTTCACAATGATGTAAAAAAAATCAAGTTATTTAAAATATTATATTTGAAAAGCACGATTAAGAGATTGAAAGCACTCTTACCTAAAATCTCAAATGAAATAAAATCCAGATTCTTATGGGTCAAACGGCCGGTGTTGAGCTCCAAGTGGGGTTTATATACTCGAGAGAAAGTTAGTGAAATGATGGCGTCACACTTGGATAGCTAACTGGGAAAGTAATCGTTTCCGTTGTAGAGACCTCAAAAGTCTGCCTCAGTTCTGTCCCAGAACGGTACAATGCAATCCACATCGAGTTTACTTCCTCATTTCTAGTGAGACGATTAACCTGCTCTTAAGTAAAACAAATATTTAGGTGTATCCCTAATTCTTTGCTGAAAATTTATGACACGTTCTCTTAATTTTTTTTGCTAATATGTCCGTGAGAGACAAGTCATAGAAGTCCTAAAAAAGGAAGAAAAATTATGAAATGAGATGAAATTACGTACTCTGAAACTGAAGTTCGCTGATTTTCACTGAGGGGAGTACTGATGCTGTGAAGTGATGAAATGATTCTTCCTTTGACTTATGGAAGTCCGCATCGCTCTAATGAGATATGAAACCGTCGTATGAGCACTTTAAAAAACTGCCGAATTGATTTTATCAGAGATTCTCATCTACCCCTTAACAGCTGCTCAGTGGATTCCTTCCTAAGCCAGGCTTGTAATCTGCAGTTCCCAGGTTCGAGTCCCAGCTTGGCAGCCTTGAGATTTATCTCTGCAAAACTCCCCGTCCTTCCCGAGGTCAGTAGGAGACACCGATGGGCTTGGAAAGGTCACTCTTCAGCAGATGAGACATTAAGTCGTGGCCCGTGTGTGGGACTGCCATACTCTATGCACTTTAAAAAATGCGCTGGACGGGAGTCTACCGTCAGTCTCCCAACAGTTCTTCCAGTGAGTCCCCTCTCACAATCTTCTCTGAGCCTTAGGATTCCTTGTGACCTGGCCACTTAGCCCATTGTGCACAAAAAAGTGCCGCTCAGAGGTAAAACAATCCAACCCTTCCTAACCCATCTTCTAAGCTATGATATGCTCTTTCCTTCGGGTTTAATTTATTTTGAAGGGGAAAAACTGCTAAGAGATAAACTAAAATACCTAACGTTAAGGCTTTCTTCTGATATATTTTGGTGTGATTTGTTTAAATTGAAAATTACTAATCAAATGTAATCGAACAACCAACAAATTATCTTTTTCGTACATTAGGAAGATATCATTATCCCTTCCCTATTAAAGTAATTAAGTTTCATGTAATTACACTATTCTTATTAACTTATCAAAGTGCTGTTTCACGCAGTAAGAGTAATATTTTTTTAAATAAAAGGACGGAAGAAGAAAGCATGTTGCATATATATTATCTAAGAAACGCGAATATTAAAATATTTTGTCCCATTTTGTACATAGTTATTTTCAACGGAAAAAGTTCTAAATGTTACATAGAGCAAAAGTATGATTATCTTTATATTTTTTAATATTATCAAAGGGAGTGTTGTAGGTACTGGATTCGTACAGCTCCTACCAAAAGTTATCTAGATCAAAAATGTCAAATCATGTAGTCAGAGGAAGCCGTTATGATTAACTTGATTATTCGACCACAAAAATAGGGTTGAAATGACGTTAGACTGAATTTCATCTTCCTTTTAGCATGAGTATTATTTTTTGCAAATTTTTTTTTTCAGTTTTGAGATAAAGAAGAGGAAAATAAAAAACGATTTTATCTTTTTTTTTTACATATTAGTTTCTGTATGTTTAGTAATTATAAGAGAAAAGGCTATATTTAATTATTAAAAATTTCTCAATTAAAAATATTTCCTTTTATGTTATTGTTTGATTATATAATGAGATATTCCTTGTTCTTTAAGCATGATCTTGATTTTCGCAAATATATGTTGAAAAAAGATTTAAAATCACAGGTGGAACCAACAAAATATTGACAGTACATAATATGCCAACATAATTAATTTTCAAGCAACCAGAGGTTAAGGTGATCTAATAAAGGACCTTTTAACTCTACCCACCCACATCATTTCAGTCCTACTCTTTTTCCTTAGAGTTTTAGATACATTGTTCACAACTCTTTGCTAATCTGCATGAGGGAAACAAGTCCAAATAAACGTGCTTTTAACCTATCTAGGGTGCTGCTCAAAAGAGGTTGATGACTCCTTGGTCTAACTTCATTAATATTCACGCAATCAAAACACCTCAACCAAAAATGTTGCATAAGTACTGGGATCATAGACATCAAGCTTCCTCTTACTTTCTTGATGAGATCAGATTCCATTATGATAGCCAACTTTTTAGAGGACTTTACTATTTTTGTAACAGAAGCTTAGTTTATAGATGCATCAGCTTACACTTCAGCACTCACCTAAATATGCTTAAAAGTCCCAGCAGCAAGTCCTCTCTCCAGGATTCATATTGTTCATATTCATATTGTCAATATCTTTAACAAAATTACAAAAAACCTAAACAGAGAAGTTAATTTAAGAATACAACCCTTTAAATGAACTGGAGCACATCTCACTTAACCATTTTTTATCACTTTAGTTTCTCCTATAAATATTTATCACCATGCCAATCTTACAACTTGAGCGTCATCAACAGCTCTAATGAAAGAGTTCATCTCTTGAACATGATTTCCAAATGGGGAGTAATCACTGCCATAATCCAAGTCTGATATTTTCAAATCTATGTATCATGCATACGCAAACTATTGAAGTTGCTGAAAACGGTTGACATTGCATCTTTTATTAGGGTTCAGGATCCTAATGCAAAATTTCCTCTGCTGTTTCCGAGGATATTATTTACAGCTAAAAACTGACAGCTCATTACGAGTGCTAATTATTTTCCTTTAAGTAATGATTCATGAATTTTTTTCTTTTATTTTTTTTGTATTTTTAAATATCAAAATTTACCTACCGTTATGTTTATGATAAAATATGTCAGTGGTTCCCAACTTTTATTAATTGAAATTCCCTCTGACATAAATTAAAAGTTTAAAGTCATCCTTAACAATTTATTGTATTTACGTAATAATATTTAAAAATTTATAAATTTTAATTTTTTAATATTTAAAAATTTGAAAATCAATAAAAAATCTAAATTATGTAGCTACATTGGTAGTACATAGCACCTACATAATAAGTACACTATATTTCGCATTCCAATAAACGTTTGAAAGCACTTAAAATGAAACATGTTTTTTTTAATTAAAATATATCACCCTGCTGAGGAGTGGTCAACTTCACAGGGTCCTGGTGCTGACCATCTATACCTACTAGACTGGACTAGTTTATGGATTTGAGCTTGATTATGGATCCTGGACTTGCTGCACTGGTGGGCCTCTGTTGAGGGAGAATCTGCCGCTGTGTTTTCTGTTTGCTTCTGGGTTGCCAGCTCTAAGTGAACAGAGGCATGGGATACCTTATATCAGCTGGTGGATAATCCTAATCAGAGGCCATCGCAGGTACCTGAACCTTACTTAGCTAGTTGGGCATCGTCAAGCCTAAACTGGAGTAATGTGTCTCAGGCAGGCCATATGGCTCTTGAAAAAGTCCACTTGAAAAGGTGGTGCCTGAAGTTACTACCAGCATCGGTGACTTCAGCCTTTAGCGGAGGAGGAACAGGTCTTTGCCCCATGCCTGCGATCAGGGGGCTGTTTGATATTGTTGGCCCTACCAATCTCAATAAACCTAATTTCTTCAAAAATCCTACTAATCGTTTTCTCTCTGCAGGAACGTGGAACGTGAGGACATTACATAGAGATTATTCTCTTGATGTCCTCATGCAGGAATTCCAGCGCTATAACCTAGATATTCTAGGCTTGCAAGAGACCAGATGGACAGGTAAAGGTGAGATACTTAAAAATAACTTTAAATTTCTCTTTACAGGGAGGGAGGATGGAAAGTATCACCAAGGCGTGGGTCTGCTGCTCAGCAGACATGCTAGTGATGCTCTTCTAGGATATGAGTGCATTAATGAAAGGTTTCTTACAGCAAAATTTCAGACAAGCATTAAAGACTTGAATGTTATCTGCTGTTATGCCCCCACTGAGGATTCTGATGAGGATGAGAAGGATAGGTTTTACAGACAACTTCAGGATATTTTGAATTCTGTCAAGAAAGGAGATATTACCCTTGTTCTTGGTGACTTCAATGCCAAAGTTGGTACCGACTCTGACCTTTGGGGAGGAGTAATAGGCCCTTTTGGTATTGGTAGCTGCAATGGCAATGGGCAACGTCTCCTACAGGTAAGTAAACTCAATGGATTCAGAATAACTAAACACATATTACAAACACCGCGACATAGATAAATACACATGGGTTGCACCTGATGGGCTGCATAGGAATATGATTGATTATATATTAATTAACAGCAAATGGGCTAGTTCTGTTAGAAATACCAGGGCATATAGGGGAGCTGAAATTGGATCTGACCATTGCCTTGTTAAAAGTGTCTTGCAACTTAAACTTAAAAAGTGTTGTGCTATGGTTAAAAATTTTACCTTTAATACTGAAGCTCTGAAAGACCCAGTTATAGCTAAAGGTTACCATGATAGGTTACTTAGTCATTATGACAGTCATGGTTTGCTTAATACTGAAGTTGAGGAAGAATAGGGCCATTTTAAACAGGCTTTTTTGGAAACTAACAGTACTCTTTTAGGGAAAAGGAGCAGAGGAGACAGAATTATTTAAGTGATAAGGCACTTGAGATTATTTCAGAAAGAAGGAACTGCAGGAACGTCCTTAATCAATACCCTACTAGTCCTAATAGAAAGCATTACAAAGAACTTAATAAACGTGTAAAGGATCAGTTAGCTACAGATAAGAATCTTTGGCTTGATGGCCTGGCTGACAAAGCTGAGGAAGCAGTTAGACAGCACAACAGCAGAGAGCTGTACCAGATAGTTAATGTTTTGTGTGGTAGAAAACGAACAGGTATACAGGGACTGAAGGATAAACAAGGTAAGGTTATAGAAGGTGAGGATTCTGTTATGGCTAGGTGGGCTGAGCATTTCAGTGATGTTCTAAACAACGTGGTTAATTCTACTCCCATTGTTTTCAATGATGATAGATGCATTGTTGGCTTTAATGTTGGCCCTATAACACAATCTGAAGTTAGTTTGGCTATTTCTAAACTTAAACTTCATAAATCCCCAGGGTTGGATGAAATTACTACGGAAATGCTTAGAGCTGGGAATGTTTCAGTTACCACTTGGTTGACTGAAAATTTGAATAACTTTTATGATAAAGGCATGGTTCCTAAGGATTTTACCAGAGTTATTATTATCCCTATTTTCAAAAAAGGTGATCGCAGTTCTTGTGATAACTATAGGGGTATCAGCCTACTCTCTGTTCCAGGTAAAGTTCTTTCCTTGATTGTGCTTAATAGAATTAAAAATCTCGTTGACAGGCAATTGCGTGATGAGCAATGTGGATTCAGAAGTGGTAGGGGATGTGTGGATCAGATATTTTCACTTAGGCAGATTCTTGAGAAATGTTTAGAGTTTCAGAAACCTTTGGTTGCTAGCTTTCTTGATTTCAAAAAGGCTTTCGACTCTGTTGATCGTCATAATTTGTGGTTGATTGTGAAATCATATGGTATACCAGACAAGTTAGTTAACATAATGAAAGCGCTCTATAATAACACTGAGTCGTGTGTGAGAGTTGGTAAGTCTTGTAGCAATTGGTTTAGCATTACTTCTGGTGTTCGACAAGGGTGCATTTTGTCTCCTTTTCTCTTTAGTTTGGTTATTGATTACGTTATGCGAAATTCACTTCAAGGGAAAGATTTTGGCCTTAAATGGGCTGGAGATGCGAAAATTTCTTATTTAGATTATGCTGATGATTTAGCCCTTTTGGTCAATGATGTTGATGAGATGACCTCTTTCATTCGAGCTGTTGATGAGAGTGGTAGTAGAGTAGGTTTGGTTATAAACAGAGAGAAAACTAAAGTGATGAAAATTGGTCAGGCAGGTTGTGATTCAGTTAATCTGAATGGTTGCAGTCTTGAGCAGGTGTCACAGTTTAATTACCTTGGGAGCTATGTAACAGATACTGGTGATGTGCGGCATGAGATTAACAGACGAATAGGGATTGCTGCCGGGACTTTTAAGAATCTATGGAGATTGTGGAGAAATAGGCGTATACACCTAAAGACTAAAATTAGACTTTATAATAGTTTGGTTCTTTCTAGGGGTTAATTATGGTAGTGAAACTTGGACGCTGTGTAAATAAGATAACAGGAAACTAGATGCTTTTGATTCTAGATGCTTACTGAGTATCTTGAGTATTTGGTGGTTGAACTTTGTAACTAGTGATGAGGTTAGGCAAAGGAGTCTGCATCCTCCTTTGAGCAGCATATTGTGCAGAGAGAGACTCCGCTGGTTTGGCCTTGTTACCCGTATGGATAATTATAGATTGGCGAATAGGTTTATGAACAATGTGCCTAGAGGCCTCAGAAGGAGGGGGAGACCTAGGATGCGGTATGCAGACAATGTCAAACAGGACCTTGTTAGAATTGGTGTACAGTGGCCGGATGCAGTAGATGTAGCTCAGTACAGATATGCTTGGAGAATTAAACTGCGCGGTCTGGTTGGACCTCCGTAGCCCATGGCTGCTTGATGATGATGATGATGATGATGATGATGATGATGATGATGATGATGATGATGATGATGATGATGATGATGATGATGATGATGATGTCACCATTAGCAATTGGTAACCACTAGAATAAACAGAAAAACTGCAAATATTTTAATTACTATGTATTAGTGTCGAATCGTAGTGGAAGCAATTGAAGCAATGAGACTGCGCAGTTGACGAAGCGATGATTCTCGTATATCATTGGCTGATTAAGCAATAAGTCACTTTTCAATCAAGCAGTCTGTGATGCGGTTGCTGATCCGTGGGACTATTGGCTGATTAACTAAGCGTTGTTTGACAAGACTGATTGACCCAACTAAGTGTTGTGAACTCTCCTTAAAATCCTGTGTAAGCATCTTTAGAAATGAGAAAATTATTTCTTTACATGATGCTTATTCCAAGGTCAAGTTTTAATAACCCCATGTTTTAGGGCAGTGCTACTCAAAGTAGTGACCCGTATCATGCGTATAGATATGCCTCTTACAAAGAAATATCATGCCTATAGATATGGCTTTAACAAAAAGATATCATGTTTATTGATATGCCTTCTACAAAGAAGTAAAATTCGTATAGATATGCCTTTAAGAAAGAAGTATCATGCCTATAGATATGTATTGTACAGAGAGGTATCATGCGTATATGTATGTCTTTTACAAAGAAGTAAAATTCGCATAAATATGCCTTTTAGAAAGAAGTATCATGCGTATAAATATGCCTTGATAGGTCTGTAAATGGTAGCTAGGTAGTCACACACTGGAAGGAGAGCTATGCATCAATCTCCTGTAATGATGCGTAAAACAGGCCAGGCCTAGCACCTAATATCCGACCTAACCTTCTCGTGGTGCAGGCCGTTAGTACCTTTCAAAAGTAATACTCTCTTGTGGAACTGAAAGGAAGCGGAGGACTGCCAGATTAGTGTGGCCTACTGATCTGAAAAACTATGACTATTTTTGTCATTTTTTTTCTACCATGCTCAGGAGTGGTCAACCACACAGGGTCTTAGTGCTGACCATGTAAACCTACTGGACTGGACTGAAATAAAGCTCTGAGCTTGATTATGGATTTGAATTTGTTGCACTGATGGGCTTATGTGGAGGGAAAATCTTCCGCTGTGATTTCTATTTGTTTGTGGATTGACAGCCCCAAGTGAATAGATTCACAGGATATGTTTATCAGCTGGTGGATAATCCTGAGCAGAGGCCATCGCAGGCACCTGAACACTTTGCTTCTACTGGCATCGTCAAATTCTACATTGGAGGAAATCTTCCAGTGTAGATGGCTTCAGCCTTTAGTGGTGGGGGAACGGGTCTTGTCCCATGCCTGAGATTAGGGGACTGTTTGATATTGTTGGCATTCCCTCTCCCAATAAACATAAGTAGTAGCATAAATGACAGTTCTGGCACAGTAAAAGGGGCTCGAGAATTCTATGCAAATCCATGGGAAAAGTTATGGGGGATGAGGGAAAAAGTATGTTTCTTGTGGTTTTTGTGAAAGTATGTGTGAAAATTAGAAAACTTTTCCCATGGATTTTCATAGAATTCACGAGCTCCTTTTACTGTGCCAGAACTGTCATTTATGCTACTACTAACATAGTTTCTTTAAACATTCCACTAGTCATTTTCTCTCCATAGGTAGTTGGAATGTGAGGACTCTGCACAGAGCTTATTCTCTTGATGTCCTCACACAAGAATTCCGTCGTTATAATTTAGATGTTCTAGACTAGCAAGAGACCAGATGGACAGATAAAGGTCAGATTAATAAAAATAATCTTAAATTTCTCTTTTCGGGTAGAGAAAATAATAAACATCGCCAAGGCGTGGGTCTGCTTCTCATCAGACACGCTAGTGATGCTCTTTCTAGGATACGAGTACATTAATGAAATGTTTCATACAGCAAAATTTCAGAGAAGCATTAAAGACTTGAATATTATCTGCTGTTATGCCTCCACTGAGAATGCTGATGAGGATGAGAAGGATAGGGTTTAAGCATAACTTCAAGATATTTTGAATTCTGTCAAGAAAGGAGATATTACCCTTATTCTATGTGACTTCAATGCCAAAGTTAGTATTGACTATGACCTTTGGGGAGGAGTGATAGGCCCTTTTGGTATTGGTAGCTGCAATGGCAATGGGCAACGTCTCCTACAGGTAAGTAAACTCAATGGTTTCAGAATAACTAACACTTATTACAAACACCGTGATATACATATACATAAGTACACATGGGTTTCATCTGATGGGCTGCATAAGACTATGATTGATTATGTATTAATTAACAGCAAATAGGCTAGTTCTGTTAGGAATACCAGGTCATATAGGGGAGCTGAAATTGGATCCGTCCATTACCTAGATAAAAGTGTTTTGCAACTTAAACTTAAAAAGTCTTATGCTAAGTTTAAAAAATTTATCTTTCATACTGAAGCTCTGAAAGACCCAGTTATAGCTAAAGCTAACCATGATAGGTTACTTAGTCATTATGACAGTCATGGTTTGCTTACTACTGAAGTCTAGGTAGAATGGGACCGTTTTAAACAGGTTTTGTTTGTAAAATAACAGTACTCTTTTAGGAAAAAAAGGAACAGAGGAGACAGAATTATTTGAGTGATAAGGCATTGAACTTATTTCAGGAAGAGAGAACTGTAGGAATGTCCTTAATCAATACCCTACTAGTCCTAATAGAAAGCATTACAGAGAACTTAATAAACGTGTAAAAGATCAGTTAGCTGCTGATAAGAATCTTTGGCTTGATGGTTTGGCTGACAAAGCCGCGGAAGCAGTTAGACAGCACAACAGCAGAGAGCTGTACCAGATAGTTAATGTTTTGTGCGGTAGAAAACGGACAGGTATACAGGGATTGAAGGATAAACAAGGTAAGGTGAGAAAAGGTGAGGATTCTGTCATGTCTAGGTGGGCTGAGTATTTCAGTGATATTCTAAACAATGTGGTTAGTTCTATTCCTATTCTTTGCAATGATGATAGATGCATTTGTGGCTTTAATGTTGGCCCTATAACACAATCTGAAGGCTGTGATTTGGCTATTTCTAAACTTAAACTTGATAAATCCCCAGGGGTAGATGAAATTACTACGGAAATGCTTAGAGCTGGGAATGTTTCGGTTACGACTTGGATGACTGAAATTTTTAATATCTTTAATGATAAAGGCATGGTTCCTAAGGATTTTACCAGAGCTATTGTTATCCCTATTTTCAAAAAAGGTGATCGCAGTTCTTGTGATAACTATAGGGGTATCAGCCTACTCTCTATTCCAGATAAAATTCTTTCCACGATTGTGCTTAATAGAATTAAGAATCTGGTTGACAGTCAATTGCGTGATGAGCAATGTGGATTCAGAAGTGGTAGGGGATGTGTGGATCAGATATTTTCACTTAGGCAGATTCTTGAGAAATGTTAAGAGTTTCAGAAACCTTTGGTTGCTAACTTTGTTGATTTCAAAAAGGCTTTCGACTCTGTTGATCGTCATAATTTGTGGTTGATTGTGAAATCATATGGTATACCAGACAAGTTAGTTAACATTATGAAAGCTCTCTATAATAACACTGAGTCGTGTGTGAGAGTCGGTAAGGCTTGTAGGAATTTGTTTAGCATTACTTCTGGTGTTCGACAAGGGTGCATTTTGTCTGCTTTTCTCTTTAGCTTAGTCATTGATTATGTTATGCGAAATTCACTTCAAGGGAAAGATTTTGGCCTGAAATGGACTGGAGATACGAAAATTTCTGATTTAGATTATGCTGATGATTTAGCCCTTTTGGCAAAAGATGTTGATCAGACGAACTCTTTCATTCGAGCTGTTGATGAAACTGGTAGTAGAGTAGGTTTGGTTATAAACAGAGAGGAAAACTAAAGTGATGAAAATTGGTCAGGCAGGCTGTGATTCAGTTAATCTGAATGGTTGCAATCTTGAACATGTGTCACAGTTTCATTTTCTTGGGAGCAATGTAACAGATACTGGTGATGTGCGGCATGAGATTAACAGACGAATAGGGATTGCTGCTGAGACTTTTAAGAATCTATGGAGAGTGTGGAGAAATTGTGGTATACACCTAAAGACTAAAATTAGACTATATAATAATTTTGGTTTTCAAGGATTAGTTATGGTAGTGAAACGTGGACACTTTGTAAACAAGATAACAGGTAACTAGATGCTTTTGATTCTAGAGGCTTACGCAGTATCTTGGGCATTAGGTGGTTCAACTTCGTATGTAATCATGAGTTTAGGAAAAGGAGTCGGCAACCTCCTTTAAACAGAGGAGATATATGATTCAGAGGCGCACAATATCAAACAGGACCTTGTTAGAATAGGTGTGCAGTGGTCAGATATAGCAAATGTAGCTCAGGATGGATATGCTTGGAGAACCAAATTGCACGGTCTGTTGGACCTCCATTGCCCATGGGTGCTTGAGGATGATGATGATGAACATGCCATAAATATGATTTTTACAAAGAAGTAAAATTCGTATAGATTAACCTTTTAGAAAGAGGTATCATGCCTATAGATATGCCTTTTTTCTACACGTGGGGAATAGTTCCAGGAGCATGCACTGCCACACTATACCGGTCCTTGCCATACTAGAAAAAAATTGCTCGTCTGCTACACTGAGAAGCACTGTTTTAGGATACAGGTAACAGATGGTTGGCTATAAAGGGATTCTGATGTGTATGATTATCATTAGGTGTAACGAAGCAATGCTCTCTTAAAAATGTTGCCGACAAAAACGACGAGTGTGCACTTTACACTATACTTCAAAAGGAGTAAGGCGTTCAAAAGGCTTAACACCGGCGGAGAAAACAATGACCTAAAATCCTTCACGAAAAAAAGCAAAGCAACTTAACGCCACCAATAAAAACATCATGCGCAAAATCGCGAATCCCATAAAAACAGCAACACCAGGGTTATGTTATTGTAGTGGCGGAAGAAATCATCGTGATGAGGGATTGGTTGTTTTGCTTCTCAACTGCATTTTTTTCGCATAATGAGTTAAATGAGCAGGTCACGAGAACCCCGAGGGCTCAGAGAATGTTGGGAAAGGTAACCCGCTGAACAGCTGTTAGGATACGGATTGTAACGTACCGTCAAGGCCATCCAGCGTGTTCTTTAACGTGCACAGCTTATGCTCTCTATCACACGGGTCAAGGCTTTATGCCCCATCCGAAGCACTATGACATTTCTAAGGCCTTCGGTGTCCCTTTTGTGAACGTGGTAGAGCTCAACGCTGGCCCATGTGGGACTCGAACCTGGGTACTATAAATTGCGAACCAGATGTACTAACGACTGAGATAACACTGTCCCTGTGATGGAGGGAAATATTAACAAAAAAAATGTAAATTTCTTAGAAACTGATATTTAATTACGCTAGGTTTTCCGTAAAAATAGAATATTCGTCTACAGATATGAGAACTTGATATATGATATATTTTTCTATAATAATTAAAGGAAATGTCCATCTGTCTGTGATTGACATAACTTGTTGGGAAATCTTTCTAGACGCTTCAATTTGAGTGTTTTTGATTGTGGTCCAAATTGCAATGGCCCGTTTCAAATCGAAAATCCAAAAGTGGGATTTGCTGGAAGCAAAAGTATTTATCCTGCTATTTCTTCTGGGAAACTCTAATGGATGGCCAATCCATTGTCTGAAGTTTAGGCATAATTATCTTCCTCCTTCCCTTTCCGCTCACTTCATTTGCTCACATTATGTAGCATGTTGAAAAGTAACTCGGGAAATATATAATTCCTTTTTCAGCTTCGGGCAATACGTAAAAGATATTGGTTAATTTAGTGTTTATTTTTCCGTTACTTATGTATTGTTCGGAGATTTTTAAAGATTTTCATTGAATTTTTAGAGGGATTTCATCTTTCGGAGCTGGAAATATTGTAGTTAATGAGTTTTCCATATTACAACACCACCCTATATGCGTGTTGAATCAGAGATAAGGAGTTGAGGTCTTATTTTAAAATACGTCTAGGAATCGATATCGAAAGACTGAATTGTTGACTAATGCGCAAAGAAAAGTAGGAAATGCTTGGTAGATGTAAAAGAGAACTGAGAAGAAGCTATTCTTCTGTCGTGGTGTTTGGCGGAGGGCCAATGCGTTCTCTGTATCAGTTAATAAAACGATTAAAGATTTCTTATGAAAAGAACACTAGGCTTCGTTCTTATCCGAAATCCTTTCACTGATTTCTTTTCATAAGATCAAGAGAGAAATTCCTTCAAAACTTGAAGAATGGGTCTCAACTTCTTCGAAAAAGATTACAGAAAAAACAGTCGGGTTGTTTTACCTCTGAACGGCATTCTTTTGCACACAATAGGCTGAATGGCCAGGTCACAAGGACCCCAAGGGCTCAGATAAGGGTGGGGAAGAGGCCCACTGGGCAGCAGTTTGGAGATAGATGGTAGTCTCCCGTGAAGGTCATCCAATGAGTTCCTCAATTTCCACACGGAAGGATCTCCAGCACACTGCTTAAGGTACAATCGGACGGACGGTGGCCTTTCCAAACCCATAGGTGTCTTCTTTCTGACCTAGGGCAGAGTTTTTCGGAGATAATTCTCAAGATTGGTCCAGGTGCGACTCGAACCTGGGATGTGCAGATTACTAGCCTGGCGCGTTACCGACTGACTCATCCCCGTCCCAGAAAAAACAGAGGAACAATCGATCAAAGCAAGCATTAGAAACGCACTTGATGGTACAGAAATTGATATTCTATCTCACAATTCTGACCATGACTACCCTGATTTAAAGAGCAACTCAGAAGAATTTGTAGACTCAGATTTTGAAATTGGATGTATGAAAGATAATAAGGACAGTGGAGAGGGTAATTATTTTTTTTAATTTTTAGCTTTTATGCTTATTTTGTTTGTTATTTTGTATAAATGCGCACGTTTTATGTTTAAACATAAACGGTTCCTTTTAGTAATATTTTATCCCGAAATCCTATTACTCTTTCAGGGGTGTGTCTTGTAATCAATGAATCTTGTAATCGGGGAAATATTGTCATTAAGAAAATAATTTATTTTGGCAACAGCGTTTAAATAAAAGTAATATTATACAAACGATTTTCAGATTAATAAAATTAATTCCGAACTCAAAAAAACTATTGCTTCTAGGTAAGATATTGTTACGACAGAAGAATCTGGCAACCGAAAGCAAAGTTTCAGCCAACGAATAAGAACGTTGGGAGAATTTGGAGAAGAGGAGTGGAGCGTTAACGGTCGTTGTATTGTAACGGTCGTTGTGTTGTAACGGTCGGAGAGTTCGAAAATGGACGGTGAGCTGTTCTGAGACAGTGCGCGTAAGTATCAAGAAGTAACTTGATGTGTTGTGTATACGCGGAAGGATAAAAGTGGGATCTTTTATCGTTAAGTATCAAGAAGTAACTTGATGTGTTGTGTATACACGGAAGTATAAAAGTGGGAACTTTTATGGCTAACTTCGAATGTCTACACGGACTGTCTTTTTGTTCGGCTAGTGTGTGAAAAGTTATTAGCACAGGACGAGAATTGGTTTACGAGTGAAGATCTTCGGGTGACCTGGTAAATCAAGTAAAAGGTAGTATTTAGTAAAATACACAGAGCTGATATTGTGTGCTCTACGCAGGAAGATTGATGACTTGTGCATGTTAATAGTTGATTTGTTAATAAGATACTTCATCCATATTTCCTTTGTAACAATTTACCTTGTATTGAATTTGGTTTTGAAATATAGCTTTTAATACTCACGCTCAGTGGCTATCCATTTTTGTGATCCGCAACATTTGGTGTCAGGAGTGGGATTAATTAATTGAATGCCGTTAACTAGAAGTATGGATGAATTAGTAAAGTTGATATATAGCTTCAAAGCCGATATGACTACGCTGATGACTGATATGAAAGCCGATATGACTACGCTGATGACTGATATGAAAGCCGATATGACTACGCTGATGACTGATTTGAAAGCCGAAATGACCGCACGAAATAATGAGTTGAGGACTGAGATAGTTTCTCAAAAAGATGATTTGAAAGCCCAAATGGCCGCACAAAATAATGAGTTGAGAAATAAAAGAGGTGACCTGGCCGCACAAAATAGTGAGATGAGAGCTGAAGTGGCTTCTCAAGTTGGTAAGATTATTGATCAGTTCAAGGATAATAAAACCGAACTCAATAGACAATGCAATAGTTTAAATGTTGAATTTGTCAGTGAAAAAGATGATCTTGATAGTGTTAAGTTAGATTGTAAACATGGAAAAGAAAAAGAGAAAGGCAACGCATATAAAAATGTGGATCTGCTACTGGAAATCAAGAATCGTAGAGATAGCGCAGATAATGCCTTTGACCACGCAACTACTGGTGATGCATGGCAGAGTGTCTATGTCGCTGGTGACATGTCTAGGAACTGTGAAGAACAATCACACAGATCAGAGAGCTGTGAGACCATACAGTACGCTTTGCACTTCAAAATACCTAGGTATACAAGTCTGGCACGATCTGAAGAGAGATCCACACGAAAGGTATTCTATTCCTCGCCGTCAGCAAAATGTGTCATGGACAATTATCGCAAAGGCAGAGTAACGAGTGGTAATGAGGGGGAACGAAACAGAGTTTACGTTTCGCAGAGTGGTCCGAGTAAAGAAGAGGCGTCCATTCATCATAGATACAAAGTGCCCTTCGTCGTTACCGGGGAAGTCGGAGAGATTTTTCCGAAGCATATAGCCACACTTGAATCGTTTATAGAAAGTGGGGATTTAAGGAAGAGGAATTCCGAAGAATGGCTTAGAAGCATAACAGGTGATGCTAGTAAAAGAGCTTCAGGCAGAGACAGTACTTCAAAGACTAACTTTCTGGATGAAACTAAGCCTCAGAGTTACGATCAGAGAGAAGTGAATCCCTCAGATAATTTCAACGTAGCCACGCTGAATTTCTTTTCTGAACAGTCAATGTGCAGATTTGGACATTATAACCATTTAGATTATAAGGATATAGAAAAGTTTTATCACGATTACAATGAGAGCTCCAAGAAAGTGAATTCCGAAGAAACAGCAACTATGACCTCCTCGGGTCATGTGTTTTGCTGGAGACCCGAGTGGCGCCATCGGATGGTAGATGAAAACAGCACAGGAGGTGTCGGCAACAAAGTGAGTCTTGTCTTGGCTCCTGCACTTGCTGCTTTAGGTCTCAAGGTCCCTATGATCTCCGGTCGTGCTCTCCAATTGACGGGAGATACTCTGTACAAATTGGAATCCATCCCTGGCTTCACAGTCGACTGCACTAAAGATAAAATCGAGCAGATGATGGAAGACGTCGGATGCTGCATCGTAGGACAGACAGAGGAGCTGGTGCCAACAGATAAGGAGATTTACCGCTGCAAGGATCTGATGGCTACCATAGATAGCGTTCCTCTAATGATATGCTCAATTGTGTCCAAAAAGCTGGCTGAAGGAGTGTGTGCTTTAGTTTATGATGTTGAATTCGGAAAAGGAGCTATTGATCTCATCAGTACAGAAGATGTTGCTGTTGATTTAGTTAAGAAAGTGGTTGCAGCATCACAAGCTCGTGGAATGAAGAGTTTGAGTTGTTCAGCTGTTATCAGCAACATGGATTCACCTCTTGAAAACTCTGTTGACAACTCTCTGGAAGTGATGGAAGCTGTTCAGTGTTTCCTTGGTAACGGATCCTTAGAACTGCAAGAGCTCGTCGAAGAGTTAGGAGAACTTCTGCGTTTTGTGAACATTGTGGATAATAGGGTAGATGAAGCATCACGTGTCCGTAAGGTTCTGCATAACGGCAATGCTTTGAACAAGTTTCGTAACATGTTAATAGAACAAGGAGTATCTGAAGATGTTGCAAGCTGGCTATGTGAAGATAAAACAGAAAAAATATTGCTAGCAGCCCGACACATCACTGATTTCACTTATACAGGAGAAACAGGTAAGGTTGTCGGATTAGAAGCTGCAGTTCTAGCAAGAGTATGGGAGGAGGAGATGGACCGAAGCGCTAAAAAGAATTATGGAGCTGATATTATAATTGTGAAGCACCTTGGGGATCAAATTGAATCAGGTGAAATATGGCTGAAGGTTCATCACGACAGTTCTGAATTAAGTGAAAGTCAACTGACAAAAGGGGCAGATTGCAGGATGAAAATTCTCCCTAGATTTTATGTCACTAATGACTTTCATTCCTTGTTACTCTTGATAGAAGTAAAAATCCAAAAAAGAAAACTTTCGACAAAGAAGAAAACTTTTTACAGGTTTTGCACGAAAACTCTTAGTCGATTCTTCTCCCTGCAGAGACATAAACGTGTTCACAAGGGCTATAGGCCTTACACGTATTATGTTTGTGGACGAGGCTTCAGTCAGAAAAGAAATCTACGTCATAATGAGATTCGCTTTCATTTTGACACAGACGTGGTATATCGCATTCGTCGATGTCCAGCTACAAAGTGCAAGGTGGTTCACGTGGATCATTTGGCCCCGTTTCATCGAAGAACTGAAGAAGCTTTGGAATCCAGAATTGTTCGGGACGAACAAGACCTAGGAAGGGGGCAGTGTTACGACAGAAGAATCTGGCAACCGAAAGCAAAGTTTCAGCCAACGAATAAGAACGTTGGGAGAATTTGGAGAAGAGGAGTGGAGCGTTAACGGTCGTTGTATTGTAACGGTCGTTGTGTTGTAACGGTCGGAGAGTTCGAAAATGGACGGTGAGCTGTTCTGAGACAGTGCGCGTAAGTATCAAGAAGTAACTTGATGTGTTGTGTATACGCGGAAGGATAAAAGTGGGATCTTTTATCGTTAAGTATCAAGAAGTAACTTGATGTGTTGTGTATACACGGAAGTATAAAAGTGGGAACTTTTATGGCTAACTTCGAATGTCTACACGGACTGTCTTTTTGTTCGGCTAGTGTGTGAAAAGTTATTAGCACAGGACGAGAATTGGTTTACGAGTGAAGATCTTCGGGTGACCTGGTAAATCAAGTAAAAGGTAGTATTTAGTAAAATACACAGAGCTGATATTGTGTGCTCTACGCAGGAAGATTGATGACTTGTGCATGTTAATAGTTGATTTGTTAATAAGATACTTCATCCATATTTCCTTTGTAACAATTTACCTTGTATTGAATTTGGTTTTGAAATATAGCTTTTAATACTCACGCTCAGTGGCTATCCATTTTTGTGATCCGCAACAATATTGTTGCAGCATTATTGCATGTGTTATGAAACAAATGTTTGAAATATTCAAAAGGAAATAAAATTATCTGGTTGATCAATAACAATCGGAAAAAAGGGGATTGAAGACAAATAATACAGAGTTCTGATTTTGATAGGCATTTCATTAATTCTTATCCAACCCAAAAAATAAATTTTAATTTATCTCTAAAATCAAACAGTTATCTCTTAACGCAAAACAGGCGTTTTTCCACCCCCCACCCCTGTGGACTGGGTTAGGTTATTTAACCTCTGTGCGGCACTTTTGCACATAATGGCCAGGTCACAAAAACCCCAAGAGCTCAGAGAAGGTTGGGGAGAGGGAACCCACTGCAACAGCTTTAGGGAGACAGATGGTAATCTCCCGTCAAGGATATGCAGCGTGTTCTTTAATGTGCACAGGCTATGGCTCTCACGCACATGGGCCACAGCTTAACGTCCCATCCGACGGACGTCGGCCTTTCAAAGCCCATCGGTGTCCCTTACTAACCGAGAGCAGAGCGAGTAATTTTGCGGAGATAAATCTGAATGCTGGCCCAGCGGAACTTGAGGAATAAGGGAGCAAATAATTGCCGCTAATGCAAACGTCATGACCTTCACATTTCACTAAGAATACTTCAAGTTTCTAAACATCATTTCATTATTTCAGTTGATTTAAGTTCGTTTAGTGTCTTATATTATTATTCTGATGCAAAAGGATTAGGCGTTGCACTAGGATAATTACTCTTCAGTTAAAGATTAGTCAAATTTCAGACAATGTGAAGAGCGTACTAGTAGTAGTTAACATCCTTCATCATTCGATTAGACACTTTGTAAAAGGGACCTTGGCGTCTTTAGCATCTCGTCCACAAGAGCGTAGTAAGCAGAAGATTTTTGCATTAAGAAATAATTGTTTATTTTTAGAGATAAATTAAAAATTTTGGGGGATGGATAGATATTAATGTAATACCAATCAGAATCTGAAAGCTGTATTACTTCTCTTCGATATCTTTTAGATTGATTGTTATTAATGAACCAGATTATTTTATTACCTTATTGCAAAAATTTGTTTTTGACGCATGCCATAAATGCTCCAACAATACCTTACGTAAAGACAATCTTTTCTTTTTCTTTCAGTTCGGAATTAATTTGATAATTTGAAAATCTTTTGTATGATGTTACTTTATTTAAACTCTGTTGCCAAAATAAATAATATTCCGTTCAATGTGCAGATCACAGTTGTAAGCCGCCTTTGGAATCGATTTCAAACAAGTCAAATCACCCTTAGAAGAATATTCGTTTACAATTCTGACATTTTAAATATTTTCTATCGTTAGATGGCGTAATTATAGCTCATTAGAGATTCAAAAATGATAATCGTAATATTTCATCAATACCTATCCAACCGGAATTTTTTTTTCTCTATGAACAAAAAACTCCTTTTTGTTCATAGAGATATTCTTTTTGTTCTTAATCGTTTATTTTAAGAGAAGAAATGTTTTTTGAATATATAGATATTAATGAAATACTTATCATAATCTGAAATCTGTATTATTTTTCTTCGATAACTTTTTGATTCCTGCTTGTTCGTCAGTTCGTGTAAGAGGCTTTGGGTACGACATCCGAGATTACCCACGGTTAGATAACTACCGGAAGGAACCTTTTCAATGGAGAAATGAGGTGGCGGGCAATTGGGAGATCGATGCCGGACAACGTCAGTCTGAGGTAGCCAGATAGCTAAATGGGAATCGAAACGTTTTAAGCAGCCTTTTTAATCGATTTCAAACAAACAGTTTAAAATTCTGCCATTTTCAATTTTTTTCCACCGTTAGATAATGCAGTTATAGTTTTTGGGAGATTCGGTAAGTGCAAGTCATAATATTTCATGAATACTTATACAATCGGAAAATAATTTTAAATATATCTCTAAAAACAAAAGTTGAATATCTGCAGACGGACAGAAGACAGACGACAAAGTAGGAACATTATTGCGCCTTTTCTGAAAACTAGCTAAAATTTAACAAAAGAATAAACTTTAAATGATAATGTCAATAAAAGTAAAAGTTTTCGAATTTTTGATGCAATTATACCTTTTTTCAGTGGTTCTCAAACTTTTATGCTTCACGTAAGAAATGTGTATGTAACTGGCGTACACCTTGTATAGATAGTTAAAACTATAGTTACAGTATAACAATGGTTATTTTTACTTTGTTACTAGATCTAGCGACTTTCGAGCTCTCACGGCGTACCCCAAAATATTTTACCGCATACTCCACGTTGAACCCCTACATTATTCCACAAATGGTGAAAAAATGGTTCAGTTTTGAACCTTCTTTAGACTAGGCATGATTTCACATTCAACTCAGATTTTGTAAACACTCTTTCTTATATTAGGAAAATAGCTGGAGACTTATCAGTGATGTTCCAACTTCAATATCAGAACCTCTGCTCTGCACATTTTATGCAATTTAAGTAATCTTCAACTGAACAGTAATGTTTTCCTACTGCAGCGCGGAATCCTTTTGTTTCAGAATCCTAAGACACTAAACGAACTTAAAACCTAGCAGGAAACTCGAATGTTTAATTAATTGGTTAGAGGATGCAAATTATTGAATTTGAAAATTCCCGTGTAAAAGGAAAGAAACAACAAGGTAGATTATCATGTCGTGATGAAAGATTTCTTTTCCGGTTGTCGTTCTCGATATCCGTTGCCTTGAGCGATGCTCTCGAGTTTACCTGCTGCGATTTCTGATTCACATTCTTAGCGGGAAAATATGCAGAGGACTTCCTTAGAGGAAGAAAGGGGAAAAGTCATCGAAATGGAACTGTACTCAGGGGAATGGCAAATTAGGTTGTGTGCGCAAAGTGAACACGATGATAAACATCAAAAACTACTCGCGGGATTACGAAGAAAAGGGACTGGTAAAAAAGCAGTAGAATATTGCTGAAATATATTTCGTTCACTGTGAAGTAAATCAAGCTTTTAATGATTAACTTTGACAATTTTTCTGTATTTAAAAATTTATAAAAACATAAAACTTTTAAATGTATAATTTGTTATTAAAATGATATAAGTAAAATGGAATCTTAAAATATATACTCCTAGCAATTAAAATAATTAAAAACAATTTAAACACCAAAATGAGGCTGTATAATGATTTGATTCTATTTATGATTAATTTTGGTAGTGGAACTTGAACCCTTTGTTAAGAAGCTAGCAGGAAAACTTGATGCCTTTGATTCTAGATGCTTACGCAGCATATTGGTCATTAGTGGTTTGACTGTAAATAATGATGAGGTTAGAAAAAGTCGGTAATATCCTATGAGCAGCATATTGTGCAAAGAGAGACTGCATTAGTTTGGCCATGATGTCCGTATACATAACTACAGAATGGCGAATAGAGTTATGAACAGTGTTCCTAAAGGCTTTGGAAAAGAGATGAGACCTAATATGCGGTGGGCAGACAATGTCAAAGAGGATCTAGTTAAAACTGGCCTACTGTGGCTGAATTCAGCTACTGTAGCTCAGGACGGCCATGAAATTGGAGGATTAAATTGTAGTCTAGTTGGTACCTCTGTAGCCCATGGTGCTCGAGGATTTTATATATATATTCATATTTCTCTCTTTATATTATGTACTAGATGATGAGATATCTTTCTTGTTGAATAATTTTATGTAACTTTGATTTTCTTTATATGTATATTATGAATTCGCTTTATCATTTGATTATTTTTATTTTCAAATCTGAATATTAGCATTACCCCTAAAATTATTTCCACTCCAATCTTCAATATGGTGATATTGAAATATAATTACCATTTACTTTGTTTCATGTAACTCTCACAATCCACAGGAAAGTGGAAGTTTTTAAAAAACCATTTGTATTTTGTTTTCTTAGAATAATTTTGCAATTGTCATTAAAAGTTGCATTAATTATCAAATAAATAAATTGCTTGATCCCGACAACAGTAGTGTATTGTTGTCGAATTGTAAGTTGTTAATTTTCATATCCGTAAAACTTCACATGATCAAATTCAAATGTCAAGTACCCTTCCAATGTTATATGACACATACATCCTTAGAGGAAGCTCCTGTTCCATTTATCTTTGTTGGTATACACGAAGATGTCTTACACTATGGTTATTCACCAGTTGCACCACCCTTGTTCTTATAGTTAGCTTTGTCCGCTGTCGGGACTGATACTGGGCTAACTAATGCATACGCTCACTTCGATGGTTTGGTAGCCTGCATCGTTGCAACTCATGAACATTGGAGACAAGGTTTTACTACCAAGAACATTTATGTGTACTATATTTATATGTGTATATTATTGTGCATGTTATATTTATAACTATACATAATTTAAAATCACATATAAGACTTACGATCTTCGTTAAAAGAATTTAAAAATCAATTTAAATCCTCCTAGGCCGTAATGAAATGTTGTCTAATACTGTTTTAGTTCCAATTGTTTAGAAATTGTTTCGGTTCCAATTGCTTTAGAAATTCTTTCGATTCGATTTGTTCAGAAATTGTTTCGGCTCCAATTGTTTCAGAAATTGTTTCGGTTGCAAATATTCAGAAATTATTTTGGTTCCGATTCTTCACAAATTGTTTCGGTTTCAATTGCTTTAGAAATTATTTCGATTCCATTTTTTCAGAATTTGTTTCGGTTCCAATTATTTCAGAAATTGTTTCGGTTGAAAATATTCAGAGATTATTTTGGTTCCGATTGTTCAGAAATTGTTTCAGTTCCAATTGTTCAGAAATAGTTTCAGTTCTAATTGTTCAGAAATTGTTTTGGTTTCATTTGTTCAGAAATTGTTTCGGTTCCATTTGTTCAGAAATTGTTTCGGTTCCATTTGTTCAGAAATTGTTTCGTTCCATTTGTTCAGAAATTGTTTCGGTTCCATTTGTTCAGAAATTGTTTCGGTTCCAATTATTTCAGAAATAGTTTCGGTTGCAAATATTCAGAAATAATTTTGGTTCCGATTGTTCAGAAATAGTTTCGGTCCAATTGTTTCAGAAATTGTTTCGTTTCCAATTGTTTAAAAATTGTTTCGACTCTAAAAGATTAACGTAGGATGTGTTAGTCTGGGTAACTTCACATATACTATCATTCATTGTATGTACACTGGTACTCAAAAGTGAAAGACATCGTGTTTTGAACAGTGTATAAAGGAATAACATGAAGCGCGGTACTTTATTCTTAATTTTCTAACATTATTTGCAACGAAACGTACTTAATAAATAAGTTTATTTTCATTTATTTGAGGATTTAAATTATCATAAGTAAGTATGGATCCTAAATGTTCAATGTTCTTGTTATTCGGGAATTTTCAACAAAATTAACGATATTAAGTCAAAAAGAAGGATATAAATATTCACTGCAAATAATATTTGCATGTGTTTTCAGAAGTGTCCAGTTTTTCAGGCTGTTTTCTGCCCTAATTTCATTTTTAAAGCAATAAATGTCTTTCCCCATGGGGCTTATTCTTATTAAATTGTATTACTCTCCCATCACTACGTACTCTATATATAATAGATAATAAAGCAAAAATACATTTCCGCGGAACTTATATTTTACGTACTGTATTTCAATGATATTGAATTCTCGTATAGTCGACGAATTCATGAAAATTGAGGATATATCACAGGATGGTTGTCAGCCAGATTCCCACATTTAAATCGAATTCATTGCGTATAGGATTCCCTGGGTTGGATAATTTTAGGACTCCCTCCAGAACCCTGTGTGAGTTCAGACATGTTCTTGTGCTTTATTAACACAAAACCTCATCAACAACTTAGTCAACACTATAAAAAAGACTTACGTAGTTGCACTGCTCTCAGAGCTCTCATCGCCATATCAACACCTCCTGCAAGTCCAGAATCTTCATTATTCAAATTCATATTACGGGTTTCAACGTTATTCCACTTGCTGTTACTCACTGCTGGGAAGCCTTTTGCAAGGTCTTTCACCCTTGCAAAATGCTTCCAAGCAAAAACGACTTGTAAGACTTTGCAAGGTCTACAAAGGTGTAAGACTTTGTAAAAGGCATTATTCTGAGTTGAGAAGTATTCCCCAACAGGAATACCATCAAACGTTCGGGAATTGGAATAGACGTCAGCAACTTTGCATAGTAGATACTGGAGGGGAGTATTTTGAAGAACTTTAAATGTTTCGTTGAGGTAAGTGCGATGGTTTTTGTTTTGCAGATGCATGTAAAGAACGTTTTGAACGCACCTGGTAAATCGGAACTGTATTATTTCGTTTACGGCTCGATTTAGTCACTTTTCCCCCGGATCCCTTAATTTTGTTGATAGATGTTAGTAACCTATACTTCATTCAATATATATTCACAGCGTTCATTGGATTCACCATATATTAAACCCTGTCTTTCGATATCATTTATTATCATAACACCTAAAAGACCCTAGGGTATTGGAGACAACACCAAAAAAGAGTAAATCTTGGCGGAATATGAGGAAATCTTATCAGGTGCTCAGCGATCAGAGCATTTAACATGTTATCAGGAGTTCGTGGATTCGAATTCCACCCGGCTAAAGATAATTCTTCCTCTACACTCAATATTCTGAGAACAAATAATAGCCTAAAATAGTAATTTAAATATTATGTGAATTCAGGGAACGCTATGGATATATGTTGAATATTAGGAGAATCGTATTATGGTATATAAATATACAATAAAATAAATACCCCCTCAAGCAGCTGTTGCCACAGAGGTCTGACAGGAGCCTGTCAGTTTATATGCCAATAGGAACAAGCAAACTTAACGGAACCTGGTCAAAAGTGTCTTGCAACTGAACTTAAGAAATGTTGTGCTGAAACCTTTAAGACAACCTTTAAAAACAACCTTTAAGAAAATGTTGTTCTAAAACCTTACTGCTGAAGTTCAGAAAGAATGTGATCAGTTTAAGCAAGTTTTTCTTGAGACGAACAGTACTCTTTTGGTTAAAAAGAAACAGAGGGAACAAATTTTTTGAGTTATAAAGCTGTGGAACGTATTTCTGAAAGAAAAAAGTGCAGGAATAATATGAATGAAGATCCTATAGTCCTAACAGATATCTTTACAATGAGCTTAATAAACATGTAAAGGATCAGGTAACAGTTGATAAGAATCTTTAGCTTGATAGCTTAGCTGATAAAGCAAAGGGAGGAGTTAGCACAACATCAGGAAATTGCACCAGAGAGTGATTTGTGTGGGAAGAAACAAACAGGTACCTAGGGATTGAGAGATAAACATGGTAAGGTGATTTAAGATGAGTATCTTGTGATGGCTAGGTGGGCTGAGCATTTCAGAGATGTTCTAAACAATGTGATTATTTCTACACCTATTGTTTGTAAAGATGACATATGCATTACTGGCTTTAATGATGGACCTATGTCACATTCCGATATACATAATTTGTGATTAAAAACCTTTTGGTTTTTGACATTGCTTTACAGTGAAGTTTGCTTGCTGGGGTAGGTTTTAGTAATAGTACGTTTTCATGACTTAGGCGAACTAAATGAAAAGCATTAGTAAATCCATTTTTTTTTATCTTTGCTAATTCAGTGCCATATCAGACTATGTCATTGGTGCACTAAAAAGAATTTTGCTAGAGTTCACTTGCAGTGGTCAAGTATATCAGATGTCACCCGTTGTAGGCGTCGTGGCTCTGATGAAACTCCCTGTCCTGTGATGTATGCATGTGCTTTAAGAGCTAATAACTGTCCTTCCTTTCGTCAACGACTTTCAGACTCGTTTTCACCAGAGAGAAACGAGGCCTTTTCACAAACATCCGACCGTTTTATTTCACCAATTTATGTTCTAAAGCAATAATTTTCTGTTTTCGTAGAACTATAAACATTACTTCCACTGTTTTCCTTTATTAATCTCATTAATTATTGTTACAGCAAAATGCAAAAATACTGTTTTACCAGAAAGTAAACTAACTTGATTGATCGATATCAGTGCCGCCTATCGTTGTTGCAAATCGGAAACAAAAGTGAGAGTATAGTTGGAAACAAAGTTTGAAATATCGTAACTTAAAGACTTGCTGTATAGCTCATTTTCCTTTATTTTCTACTAAGCAGCGATACTTTGTTTACTAAAATAATTTAGAAAATAATTGCAATTACGTTATATGATATTTTCTCACATTTTTCAATATCATTTTTGTTAAATTTTGAAGGAAGAACTCGTAATAGCATTTTGGCTCAATATCACGAAATGGAGTTACTTTGGGTATTTGAAAATTAAGATTGCACAAGACACTAGGGATGGAGGAATTGCATTTTAAACAATGAGAGTAAAAAGGAATTATTTTCTCACTTGATTTGATGAAATGTTGAATATTTTCTATGACAAAGGTGGAGGTTCAAGATTTTAGTAGAAGTAATTACTCATAATATGACTCTGGACCAGAATGGTTTATAGAAATATCACAAATTCGAATATCCGGCATGAAATTTCTTTACAGTTGGAAAATCGAAATATATACAGTAATTTTAATTATATTATAATCATGTGAAAAACTAAATGGAATGATTTTGTTAAGAGAGAATATGGTAACTGAGTGAGAGAATAGAAGCAGATAGCAGCAAAAAATTCATAAAACAATGTCTGCACTGTCTTCAATGTGAGAGAACAAATTTAAATTTTATTACAATGTCATTGCTATGGATTATACAGAAAAAAGTTTGCAATTCAATCGCAATCTTTTAATTACTTCGAATATTTCTCATTTTTTTCTACACTTTTGCGAAGTGATAGGTGTTCTTACACTTTGCTTATAGATGTCTAAATCAAGTTTTAGCCATATAAGAAATCGAAATCCTCTTCGACACACGACGCTTTTATATTAATAATCCTATTTCGCATATATACTGTTGCTAATCTAAAAAATCTGCTGCTACACACAAATATGTAACTAACATTTTGTATTCAAGTGATCAAAACCGTTGTTGACATACACAATCAACTCTCGATTACCGGGATAATAAGGGAAAGAAGATCACGGATAACTCAACATCACTGTTAAAACACGTCAAAACTTGGTAAAAACATGTTTAATGTAAACTTATGCGTTAATATCACATCGCAATTTTAGGAAAACCTCCTAGCATATTTGGAAATGCATTTATCGTTCTACAGACGTCATCCAGAACAGTATAAAAAAAATCAATTACAACAGTTGAGGAACAAAAAAATCACCACGTAAATTGCACGGTCTATTATTGTTTTTGATGATCCCATACCGATTGATTCGCCTTAGAACAATCGAGACTTGACTGTATATTGGACAACTATTATTGTATTTTAACATACATTATTGTATTTTAATATACAGTTAACTAAAACAATTTACCATATGTCTCTGAAAAAGCAGCGTATAAACAGCCAAAACAGTTTTTATGACATTTCTTACATTCTAACAGATGTTAAAAAAAGCGCGAATGAGATATTACTGAAGCATTACAGTAATCTTATTTATTCTTAAATTTAGGCTAAATAACTGCTTTTGGCGTTTAAAGAACTATTAAAATCTTAATGATCTAAAACATCTGAAAGTGTCTTATTTTCAAGGCGCTAGTTTTTAAGCTGAAATTGGATCTGACCATTACCTTGTTAAAAGTGTCTTGCAACTTAAACTTAAAAAGTGTTGTGCTAGGGTTAAAAAATTTACTTTTAATACTGAAGCTCTGAAAGACCCAGTTATAGCCAAAGCTTACAATGATAGGTTACTTAGTCATTATAACAGTCATGGTATGCTTAATACTGAAGTTGAGGATGAATGGGGCCATTTTAAACAGGCTTTTTTGGACACTAACAATACTCTTTTAGGAAAAAAGGAGCAGGAGAGACAATTATCTGAGTGATAAGGCACTTGAGCATATTTCGGAAAGAAAGAACTGCAGGAATGTCCCTAATCAATACCCTACTAATCCTAATAGAAAGCATTACAGAGAACTTAATAAACGTGTAAAAGATCAGTTAGCTGCTGATAAGTATCTTTGGCTTGATGATTTGGCTGACAAAGCCGAGGAAGCAGTTAGACAGCACAACAGCATAGAGCTCTACCAGATAGTTAATGTTTTGTGTGATAGAAAACGGACAGGTATACAGGGATTGAAGGATAAACAAGGTAAGGTTAGAGAAGATGAGGATTCTCTCATGGCTAGGTGGGCTGAGCATTTCAGTGATATTCTAAACAATGTGGTTAGTTCTACTCCCATTGTTTGCAATGATGATAGCTGCATTGGTGGCTTTAATGTTTACCCTATAACACAATCTGAAGTTATTTTGGCTGTTTCTAAACTTAAACTACATAAATCCCCAGGGGTATATGAAATTACTACGGAAAAGCTTAGAGCTGGAAATGTTTCGGTTACTACATGGATGACTGAAATTCTGAATATCTTTTATCATAAAGGCATGGTTCCTAAGGATTTTACAAGAGCTATTGTTATCCCTATTTTCAAAAAAAGTGATCGCAGTTCTTGTGATAACTATAGGGGTATCAGCCTACTCTCTGTTCCAGGTAAAGTTCGTTCCATGATTGTGCTTAGTAGAATCAAGAATCTGGTTGACAGTAAATTGCGTGATGAGCAATGTGGATTCAGTAGTGGTAGGGGATGTGTGGATCAGATATTTTCACTTAGGCAGATTCTTGAGAAATGTTTAGAGTTTCAGAAACCTTTGGTTGCTAGCTTTGTTGATTTCAAAAAGGCTTTCGACTCTGTTGATCGGCATAATTTGTGGTTGATTGTGATTTCATATGGTATACCTGACAAGTTAGTTAACATAATGAAAGCTCTCTATAATAACACTAAGTCGTGAGTGAGAGTTGGTAAGGCTTGTAGCAATTGGTTTAGCATTACGTCTGGTGTTCAACAAGGGTGCATTTTTGTCTCCTTTTCTCTTTAGTTTGGTTATTGGTTATGTTATGCGAAATTCACTTCAAGGGAAAGATTTTGGCCTTAAATGGACTGGAGATACGAAAATTTCTGATTTATATTATGCTGATGATTTAGCCCTTTTGGCAAATGATGTTGATCAGATGACCTCTTTCATTTGAACTGTTGATGAAACTGGTAGTAGAGTAGGTTTGGTTATAAACAGAGAGAAAACTAAAGTGATGAAAAATGGTCAAGCAGGCTGTGATTCAGTTAATCTGAATGGTTGCAGTCTTGAGCAGGTGTCACAGTTTAATTATCTTGGGAGCTCTGTAACAGATAATGGTGATGTGCGGAATGAGATTAACAGACGAGTAAGGATTGCTGCCGGAATTTTAAGAATCTAGGGAGAGTGTGGAGAAATAGGCGTATACACCTAAAGACTGAAATTAGACTGTATAATAGTTTGGTTCTTTCTAGGGTTAGTTATGGTAGTGAAACGTGGACACTTTGTAAACAAAATAACAGGAAACTAGATGCTTTCGATTCCAGATGCTTACACAGTATCTTGGGCATTAGGTGGTTCAACTTTGTAACTAATGATGAGGTTAGGCAAAGGAGTCGGCGACCTCCTTTAAACAGCATATTGTGCAGAGAGAGACTCCGTTGGTTTGGCCATGTTGCCCGTATGGATAATTATAGATTGGCGAATAGGGTTATGAACAGTGTGCCTAAAGGCCTCAGAAAGAAGGGGAGACTTAGGATGTGGTGGGCAGACAATGTCAAACAGGACCTTGTTAGAATTGGCGTGCAGTGGCCAGATGCAGTAGATGTAGCTCAGGATAGACTTGATTGGAGAACTAAATTGCACGGTCTGGTTGGACCTCCGTAGCCCATGGCTCCTTGAGGATGATGATGATGATGAGTTTTTAAGTTGAAATATTTTTGCGCACCCTATTTGGGACCTAATGGGAAGATGAACTTTATATATCAAGAAATTATATTTAAAAAAACAATTGCCTTAGTGAAATAGTTATTTCAGTGATAATAATATTATCTGGCAGATGATTTACTACGCATAACATCAACTCGTAACATCATTCTTATAGGAAAAAGAGCTTCAGTACATCACGCGAATTTCAGTAACCAATTGTATTGCAAGTGAAGGACTGCTTGTATTTTAAAAATGAAAGAACTCCATATAGCAGTGTTAAAAAAGATACAAAAATTACCGAAATTAAATATTTTTATTTCCAATATCTAGTTCCGTTTTCGTCTTCACTGATTCCTTTTACAACTGTGGAAGACAATCACTTTCCTCTGTTTTGAAATACAATGAATGCATAACAGTGATTCGTAATGTCTTTAACAATTATCCATATCTCAATGATGCGATAATTGCATACATGGGTTAATAAGTTAATCTGGGCACATTTACTAATATTAACAGTACAAGAGCATCATTTGAAATCTAACAAATCGTGTAGATTACTAAAACGATGCTTGCTGCTATGTCTGAAAGGATATCGATGATCTTGTCGAGAGAAATGTTCCTTTTTGATTTCAAAGTCATGATTTTGTGCACGTGCTTGGAAAAACTTCGGAATTTCATCGAAATGCCCGTTTCTGTATTCATTCTTGTATTCACTTCCATGGTCACTCCTATGAATCTGATCGAAAAAACTTTTTTTAAAGAGTTGTCCATGCTTATGGTCATGACCGTGGAAATGTCCATGATTGTGTCCGTGTTTATGGTTATGCTTGTTCCAGTGATGATGCCCATGACCATGTTTGTGACTATGACCATGGCCATGTTTATGACTGTGATCATGACCATGACCATGTTTGTGACTATGACCATGTCCATGCTTATGAAAATGATCGTGTCCATGCTTATGACTGTGGTCATGTCCATGTTTATGGTCGTGTCCGTGTTTATGGTCGTGTCCGTGTTTATGATCGTGTCCGTGTTTGTGATCGTGTCCGTGTTTGTGACTATGATCGTGTCCATGCTTATGATCGTGTTTATGATTATGTCCATGTTTATGATTATGGTCATGTCCATGTTTATGATTGTGGCCATGTTTATGGCTATGATGGTGATGGTGGTGATGATGATGAGCACCACCACCTTGACCACCAATAACAATTACTTCAGTCTTGTCCTGACCCCTGAAAAGAAAAAAAAATCGTTTGAAATATGCAATTTCATCATCTGTTAGTAAAAGCATGTTAATAACATTTCATTTAAGGAAATAACATTTCATTTAAGGAAATGAAAATAAAAATGACAAATAGTCAATACATTATATTTTTAATAACATGCAGTAGTTTCAAAGTTGAAAATTTTTATGATATTTTAAAAGCATTGTTACGACTGAAAACGTTTCTAAAGCCGATCTCCAAATCTAAATTGATAAAAAAACTTAAAAAACGCAAGATTTTGAAAAATATTACAAAAAATATCACAAATGTAATATTTTCCATATCAAAAATGTGAAAATATTTAAATGCATTAAAAATGACCACCTCTCACTTGCTAGAATAGCTAACAAGATAATATTAATAATATTGTGTCATATAGATAAAACATATTTTCCGGAAGGCATGTGTCACATACATTCAAGATCATGTTAAAATGCATACGAATTTCGATGTACTTAGAAATTACATTTATAAATAGATTAATTTATGAAATTTAGCATTTATAAGCATACGAGTGTCGCGAGAAGTGTTGCGAAAAGAAGAATAAAAGAGAGTCGCGAAAAGAAAAATAAAATGGTTAACAACCACTGATTTAAAAGAACAACAGCTTATGAACGTAACTCATTATGCAGCAGCTATTTGGGATAATTTCAGATTGTCTGGTATTTTTCTTCAAAAGGAAAGGTCTCCAAAAAACGGCTCAAGAGTGTTATGTGTTTCAATTCTCTTTCTTTGCATTTATATTTTGACAACGTTGTTATTAAAATTTTCAAAGAAAGACAAGGTTTCGTTCTGGTAGCACTTCTGTATAATCACCCAGGAATCGTGACGTTGTCTTTCATCTTCGAAGTATACCCACAGATTTGTTGGAACATGTGACTTTAAAATCTTTCTTCTCCAGCAAAAATGATAAAATTCCCTAATATGCACTCGGTGTAAACCTTTAGAAAATTCTATTGATATTTTTTGTTACTTTAGCGAAAGAATATAAATATAACTTGTTTCAGAAGATGATTTTTAATTCAGAAATTTACTTTTATCTATTATTGTTAAAAATAAATTACGGTAACGAAAACAATATCTGTAGATTTCTATTTCTGTGAACCAACTAACTACAGTACAAAGCACTGTAGGGAGAAAGTCTAATATTCTTCCTCGACGCAGTGCTACGGCTACTTCATAATATTTATTATATCTATACTTATAGACATACAAAGTAAAATAAACCCAAGTGTAAAAGAATCAGGTAAAAACTGCACAATACAAAAACAAGGAGGTATAATTAAAGTCTATTAAAATAACCAGTATATCGTAATAAAGCAAAAACAGGTGGTAAAATCGAATGATTATATATCTGAGTGTAAGGGGCTTGTAGGCAAAATCATGAAAGCTAAAATAAAGACGTCTTTCAAGATAAAGACAACGACAATCGATTAGTATGTGTTAAATTGTTAACATTATGTCACAAAACTCACGCACAGGTTGATCCTCCGCTTTATTCAGAGTAATGACTTAAGGAAAGAGAATTGAACCTTACCTTCACTTTCACTCCCAGGACCATATTAATGCATGGATAGGAACTTAAATATTTGACAGAGACTAAGTAGTAGCCTGAGGATGTGCAGTGCAAAATATTAACTCGATAGGTTAAATACTTGGTGAGAAACCTGTATTTTTCATAAAATTCCATATCATCATGTTAGCTTTATTTCCTGCTTTACCAGATTCCTCCCTACAATGAATATTGACATCTCGCTTGGACTCATTTTTTGTGCAACCAAACGATCAATAACTGCCCCACTTAAAATGAAAGTTATAATATATATGGCTTTATCTATACCTATTAAATAAGTGTGTGTGTGTGTGTATGTATGCATTTACATAAACTCGAGAAATGCAGAAGTAATTTAAACCACGCTTTCAATAGCTGTTCAACATATCCTTGAGAAGGTTATAGGCTTTTAATAACTATAAAAACTCCTTGTCATTATTTAATATTCAGATTTTAAAATTGAATAGAAGATTTTAAAAAGAAATTTAATTTGTTGGAACATGTGACTTTAAAATCTTTCTTTATAATAAGAAAATATTCGTCCAATATAATAAGAAACAATGTTGTTGTTGTTTTTTTCATTTCAATCTATTAATTTTAGAGAATAAAACTACTCACGTAGGTAAGTGAACCACGCTGGTTGTGTGTTTCGTGCCTCCTCCTCCTCCGCCTCCCCCTCCTCCTCCTCCAATGGGATAATATATTGGTATAATATGTGAACAGCATCCTGCATAGCAATATGCTACACTTAGCAGCAGAAGAAGGTAAATTTTCAGGTCGAAGAGCATTTCCTGGCAACAAAAAAGATCAAAGAAAATGTAAAAAAGCATCTTACCTTTATTACGCACACTATAAATGTTTCATATTTAGTCTTTCCATGTTCTATTAAAGGTACTGTCCAATATCGAAATGCACTTAGATTTTGGATTGCCTTTAACTATAATGAACATTAAATGCTATAAGGCTAGAGTGTATATTTTGACTTTTCGAAGAATTGTTTTGATGATATGAGTTACCACTAAAAAAAAGAAAATTTGAAGATCACCTAAATATAAAATTAAACCAAAGATTTATTCCGTTCTCCTGCACACAAATTAGTCTGATTTTATTCGTTATTGCTTGATTGGAATGTGTTTATCATCAATTTCTAAAACGAAATTAAACAAAATATAACGAATTTAAATTTGTGTTGTTTTTGTGCTTGTAAAAAAGTTTAAATTATTACATATAAATTTCTGTCTGTTTTTGTTTTCTCCTTAATGAGAACTTTATAGGGCTTATAGTACCTCCCTATAATTCCAAACTGTTATTGCTATGAATATTAAATACACAGTTTGACTCCAGCACGTTAATTGATAGTTTTTTTTTTGTTTCTAAACATCAAGCTTTTTCCAAAATTAATGACCAGGTTGTCTGAATGTCAGTTACAGGTAGAGTTTACAGGTATCGAGTAGAGATGTAAACAAATTTTTCTTGAAAATTCCGAATTAATTTTGTGTAGGAGTTGTACTTCATAAAATTTATTGTGCTACCTAAAATGCTTGTATAGAAAACCTCTATTTCCTGAGACGTTCATAATGAAATACTCCATATAGAGAGATGTTTTTGTCTTAGCAATATATTTTTCCTTACTACACATCTAATCATCAAATACAAACCTTGAGAAAACGCAAAATTTCTTAATAGCAAAGACATAAGTGTCTTCTTCAATGTAATTTTAGCTTCTGGTGCAAATTTCTAAGCGTTGATGAAGCGTGCTTTTTTTTATCAGACATGTCTGAACAATCATGAATTAATGGTGGAATCAGAATCATACATGAAAGTGCAAAAGATTTCGTCACAAAATTGTGAATTAAGGGCCTCAGAGAGTTTTAGGAAAGGGAATAAATATATTATACAATTGTTAGAAAGAGAAGGAAACCTCTTATTAATTCCATCAAAACTTATTGTTTAACGTGTAGAGTATTTGGCTCCCCTGCCTAAAGGGAATATGATAATATGAATGATCCTATGATGATAAGCTTCAAAAGCCATAACAATATCCCCTTCTAACAGAGAGCAGAGGAGATTTACATGCAAAATCTTCATGCAGCCGTGGGCTACGGAGGTCCAACCATAGTGAAATATTATATTACATGTCACAGAAAAGAAAAATCTTGAAACAGACATAGTTTGCTCTCGAACCAGCTGGCAGATTACGAGCCTGGTGAGCTACCGATTGAGTGAAAGGATTCGCTCCTCATGAGAAGGAACGAATTAAACAGCTTTGAATTATTTAATCAAAGATGTTCCGTGTAAATATTTTTCTTTTCGTTTTTACAACACATAGAACAGGGAAGAACCTAGAAGCTACTCCTAGGTTTTACAGACCATCTCATACACGGACATGCCTTACTAAGACCGAAGTCACTACTGACAACTACCTCATTAGAGCTAACACAATACACAAAGTTAACCTTGCTGGAAAGGTCGCTAGCTTCCTAACCACTCTAGTTAAATAATAATTAAAAAAAAAAAAAATACCCCCTCTAGCAGCTGCTTGCCACAGAGGTCTGACAGGAGCCTGTCATTTATATGCCACAGTAGAAGATCTGAGAGGATGGCAGGACCTCAGCAGAAAAACGACACGAACATCCATGCCTTACCCGGGGCTCGAACCCAGGTCCCGTAGATCAGTAGCCAAGCGCGCTAACCACTCGGCCACGGGACGGCAATAATAATTATTATTAAGAAATTTGAATGGAATGTTTTCTTTCTCAGTAGTATATAGAAATGATTCGAGATATTTATATATCTTGCTTATACTTATCTGATTCATAGTGAATGATAAAATTATTCCTGTTTTATTATTTATAAATTTATTTCAATGGGTAGAGATTGTTTAACTCTATCATTTTCACCTTTCCTACGGTGCAGCTTAATGAAAATCTACTGAAAGCAAAAATTCTTCACTTAGTAGGATTAATTTACAAACCATTATAAATAAACCCGCGAGAGAAAATATTGATATTCAAATAACCTACTGGTTTAAGGAGTATGTTATTCATCACCAAATAAAGAGGTGTACTGATAAAACGTTGAAATTTATATCATTAAGTTTAAATTAAATTAAACCCATTTTATGAGAAAATTTTACAAGACAAATTTTAATTTGGCTTGTATGGCCGAGTGGTTAGCACGCTTGGCTACTGATCTAAGGGACCTGGGTTCGAGCCCCGGAATTAGGCATGGATGTGTGTGTCGTTTTTCTGCTGAGGTCCTGCCATCCTCTCAGATCTCCTACTGTGGCATATAAACTGACAGGCTCCTGTCAGACCTCTGTGGCAAGCAGCTGCTTGAGGGGGTATTTATTATATATTATTATAATTTATACCCTCCATTTATTACGGTTTTGAAAAGACATAATTAAATGAAATCTTCATATATTTACGATTTTGAAAACCTGGTAAATATACTTCTGGTGAATATTTGTATATATATATGAAAACCTGGTAAATGTATTTCTGGTGCAAATTTGCATATGTAAACAAATATAAATCAATTTGAAATATTCTTCCATTCACTTTCAAACACCCCAGATTAATTCCCCTTTAAATCAAAATAAATATCGCGTGTGAATGTTGTACTTCGCCATTCTTATATGATTGTATTTACTTTAAAAATATAGAAAATATCCACTGCATTCGTCAGGGAATTGCTTCTCATCTTCGTGATCTTCGTTCTCTCGCCCATCAGTGTGAAATAGCACATTTAATAAGCATATAATATAAAATAATATGTTGCAAGTATTTGTGTTTTAAATTAAAAGAACATTTATTTTTAAGTATCATTGCACTACACAAAAATGACATAACGACTCTACGTTTAGTGCTTATGCTAAGAATCAATACAGAATTTAGGCGGCAAAATAACAATATAATTGTCAGTCAAATGCTGGCGTATACTATAAATACAATAATATTTAATTCCTTGCTTAATTATTCTTCTATAAATTAATATATTTCTAGTTGGATTGGGTTGTCTTTCCTTTGAGTGACACTTTTTTTGCACACAATGGGCTAAATGGCCAGGTCACAAGGACCCGAGAAGGATGAGAAAGGGATCCACTGGAACAGCTGTTGGGAGACAGATATTAACCTCCCGTCAAGGCCATTCAGCGTGTTCTTTAATGTGCACAGAGTATGGCTTTCCCGCACAAGGAGCCAAGGCTTAACTTCCCATCCGACTGACGGCGACCTTTCTTAGCCCATAGATGTCTCCTACTAACTGTGGGCAGAGCGGGGAGTTTTGCGGAGATAAATCTCAACGCTGGCCCAGCTGGGATTTGAACCTGTAAACTGCAGATTACGAGCCTGCCACTCTACCTACTGAGCCATCCCTGCCCCTGTATTTCTAGTAATCTAGCAAGCTGTTGCCCCATGTGCAATAGAGTCATATCCTGTGCACATTAACTCTTTCTCTTCCATACCAGACCAAACTGCGGGGAGGAGGTAGTTAAGTGGAAGGAATAGCATTGAATAAAAAACACACCCATCCTCCTCCCGGATTCGAAATATCTTGTTTACGCGCCAGTTGGCTCTATCTTTGAGCTAAGAATGGTGCAATTCACACTTGCTTAAGAAAGTTTGCTATGGTTGTGATGTGAAGCTTTACCCTGTAAACCGACGAGAATCAAGCTTTTATAATCTCATTGCAAGTTGGGTTATTCAGATGCTCAGAATCGAATCTCTGGATGGAAATAACTCTCCGCCGTAGGCTGGCAACCAATTTGATAGAAAGGAATGAAGCTCACTATAATGCTCTCATTTGTAGTAAGTAGGTAAGTGTGAAAACTGTTTTCTAACTCAATATTTATGTTGGGATTGCAACTCCCTATTGCCTTTAGTAGGACCTGAACCTCAGGAATACAAAGGAAAAAAATATAAATCTTTATTTTACCACGCTTCATTTCTCCCCTTAAGAGTTTACACAGGAATCGAACCCAAAATATATACCAGCTATGGGATAATTACTAAAAGTGTACGGTAGCGCGCCAGGCTCGTAATCTGTAGTTCCCAGGTTCGAGTCCCAGCTGGGTCACCTTTGAGATTTATCCCCGCAAAATTCCCCGCCCTGCCCACGGTCAGTAGGGGACACCGATGGGCTTGGAAAGGCCGCCGTCCGTCGGATGGGACGTTAAGCAGTGGTCCCGTGTGCGGGAGAGCCATACCCTGTGCACGTTAAAGAACACGCTGGATGGCCTTGACCGGAGGCTACCATCTGTCTCCCAACAGCTGTTCCAGTGGGTCCCCTCCCCCAACCTTCTCTGAGCCTTCGGGGTCCATGTGACCTGGCCATTTAGCCCATGGTGTGCAAAAAAGTGCCGCTCAGAGGTAAAACAACCCAACCCAACTAAAAGTGTAAGAAATAATCACAAACCTTTGAAAGAGCCGGATCTTTCCGAGAATGAAATACAAACCCTCCCGGAACAATACGACTAGTAACGATACTTCTCTCCTTTTTCCAAGGCAATATTTCAGCTTAAGTAAGAGTATCCTCACGAATTTCGTAAACCATCTGATGCTGCTCCAAGGATCGTCTCCAATATATATACCCGACACGCTGTTCTATATTTAGCTCGGTTTTCGGTCACTACAACGTGTAAGGTTTCCTTCCTTTCTGTTAATCGTTTCCTGAATCACAAGTTGCAGGCAACTCTATTTGTCGCTGAATTTCTCCGGCCATCGTTTCCGTAAAGCAGTCCTCCCATCCGAATACGGAACATAAGATAACATCTACCGAAAAGGAGTGGGTTGGGCGAGGATGCATTTTCCTTTTTTTTTTTATCGTAAACTGAATCGCACGCGCAATGTTTTCTTTTGTAAATTAAGTTTCTCTTTGAGAGACTAAAGTTAATTTTTCACCTCTCGCTGCTTTATTTATCCATTTTATTTCAAGTGTTAAATTAATTGTAACATTACACTAATATCATCTATACATTATAATGTCAGTTTTGAAAATTAAATTGCATCGGAAACAATACTGAAAAACAGGAAAAAAAATCCCGGATGATGTCGTTTTCCTCAGTGATTACCCCCTTTTATGATTTAGATACCGAAGCGATTGTTATCAGAAGTAGGTGAGGGAACATTTCAGAATTTAACTACTTCCTAAGTTAAGGACTCAACTCTTTCAACCAAGCTAAACAATTGGTTTTGTGCCACCTGAAAGAAGCAGCAGAAGTCGTAGAAGTATTCGCAAAGCAGGCAGGAAGTGCCCAAAGTTAGCTGTAAGTACACCCGGTTCTTGGAATAAAGGAAATGGCAAAGTGGGAAGGGGGCAAGAAAAACCACTGAGTCGAAAAAACGCAAATGGAGAGGGGTGGGGATTGCAAGAGACTGGATTTCCAATGCAGTATAACATTTCCCCTTCCATTTTAAAGGTCTTTAAATTTTTTCTTGAAAAAACAAATGCATGAAATATAAACTTTCTGATTATTTTTCTCTGTTACCCTTACTAGCATTCTGAAGGGGGGGGGGGGTGTCTTGGTTCCCTTCCCCTCTAGATCTGGTCTTGGATGTAAAGACATGCAGGCATAGTTATAAATATGATGTAAGAACACTTCTGGTTTGTAATCACTGTGCAATAATTTCAAGCTAGATATTTTCTAAATAAAATAATAAAGTTTGTTCTCAATAAGAGAGAGTGGGAACCTTATACCTACAATTACACCTATCCCTCGATTTACACTGAAGATAGGTTCCGCACAAAACCGTGTAAATCGAAATCTTGGATTTTGCTATGTAAAACCGTGTAAAACGAAAAAAAACACTAAAATGTGCATAATTCAGTCATTTATTTACGTAAAACAAAAGCAAGACATCTTGAAAAACATAAAATTACACTTCATTCATAAAATAACAAATATATGTAGGTAATATAAGTACATATTTAATTCATTTTACATTAGGAACAAAAAATATAAGATCCTTAAAAAAATTAACAATAAGTTTAATTACTGTCATCACTTTCATGGACTATCAGTCTTCCTGATTGGTATGATGTCACTTTCATCATTTGATAGTTCTTGATGCGATTCTGGTTCAATGGTTGATGAATTAGGGACAATCTCAGACCGACGAGACTTTGTAATGAAATCCGTAATTAACAATTGTGTAGGTTTTTTTGTTAAATCTTTATAGACCTCTTCATATTGATTTAAGCACTTACTAATATCCCGCTGGAATCGGAGAGCTCGTTCAACATTCGGGTCATTTTGTAAAAAATGATTTCCCAATTTACTCCCCAATTCAAGTCCTACGCTGATGACTCTTGCTGTGAACGCAACTGGTTCAGATTGCTCTTCATCAGGATCATTGTCTTCATCACGTTTATTTGTTTCATGAATCATGTTAACTAAATCATCCTCATCTAGTTCTTCATCAGCCATATATCTGCCTCAGCTAAATCCTCAAAACCTTCTCCTCCTATAGTATGCGCCAACTCAGTGATCTGAGAATATTCATGCTCTAATGGTAATCTATAATTCTCAACTTCAACAGCATCTGGCCATATTGCTCTCCAGCAGGCATTGAGCGTTGATTGTTTAATCTGGGTATATGACAGTACAACATGCTTAACACAATCTAAGTTTGAAAAATTTCTTCCAAGCATCCATAAGAGTAAGAGATCCATCATTCTCCATTTGTTCTAAAATATACCTGAAGGTTTTCTTGATATACAGTGCCTTGAAAGTCGAAATTATCCCTTGATCTAAAGGTTGTAATAAGGAAGTTGTATTCTTTGGTAAAAAAATAATTGTACATTTTCGTGTTGTAAATCTTGAGGATGACCTTATGCATTATCAATTAATAGAAGGGCCTTAAAAAGCAATCCCCTTTTACTTAAATAACTTTTGACATCTGGAACAAACAAGTTATGAAACCATTCATTGAAAACCATGGCAGTGACCCATGCTTTCTTATTAACCATCCAATAAACGGGAAGGTTTTTGATGTTTATTCCTTTAAATGAGCGTGGTGTTTTCGATTTGTTAATAACCAATGGTTTCATTATATGATCGCCTGAAGCGTTGCTACAGAAAAGAACTGTTATACGACTTTTCGCTGCCTTATGACCACTAGCTGATTTGTGAGCTTTAGCCAAATAGGTTCTTTCTGGCATTTTTTTCCAGAATAACCCGGACTCGTCAGCATTGAAGACCTGGTCAGGAGTGTAGGAGTTGGCGGCAATGATTTCAGCAAATTTTGCTGGATATTGTTGTGCTGCATCCGAATCAGCAGATGCTCTTTCACCTTTCAATCTTAGATTATGTAAAGAATGTCTTTGTTTAAATCTCTCGAACCAACCATGGCTTGCGGAAAAAGATACCTTCTTTTCATCTGGCGAAGTCGACGGTAACTGATTCTTAAGTGTTTCGTAAATCTTTAAAGCCTTATTTGTAATGGCACTGGTATCAATTGGAACCCGCTTTTGAGTTTGGTCTTCTAGCCATATCACTAATGCCTTTTCCATATTTTCCATTGTAACATCTTTTACATATGAAATTGTGTTCATACTCGTGCAAGATCCAGCTGCTACACTTTTTCTAAGGAGTCTTCATTTTTTCTTATTGTTTTTATTGTGGCTTCATTCATGGAGTAAAATTTAGCAACATCTGTTACTCTTTCTCTATTACGTAGACGATCTAATGTTTTAATTTTTGTTTCTAAAGAAATAACTTTTCTTTTCATTTGATTTTTTTGAAATCTTTTGGCATTATAAAACCTTAAAAAATTTACGTAAATTATAAAAATGCCAGAAAAACTATAAATTTTGGAAACTTACCAGTAGATATTTAAATAATAAAATAAAATAAAGAGCACAATGATGTAAAGCTTTGCTGCTAAAATGATACTGCACTACTTCACATGAACCAGATAGCTTTACTATTGTGAAATACTACGGGGATTCCCCGTTTGTAAAATATAGGGGAATCCCCATCCCCGTTGTTGCCAGTGTTACCAAAGGAATGAGATTAAAAAATGACTTGAAATATATATGCAGCCGAATATACATTTTAACCAGTTTTTTTAAATCCGTTATTTTATCAACCGTGTAAAACCGAAATCGTGTAAAATAAGTACCGTGTAAATCGGGGGATAAGTGTATATACATAATTTTTTGTATTCTCTGTTTAACATAAAATGCAAAATACACAGCAATACTAGAAAATATAGCACAGCAGTGATACTCGATAGACTTTTAAATAGCAACATTTTTTGAGGGGATATTTCGAACATTGGCCAAGTGTCAGAATACACAATGAGAGGGGGCCTAGCCGAAAAATTACTTCATAGAGAATTTGGCATGTTTCTAATATTTATTCAACATGTCTGCAAACACTTCCTCATCACCCTTTTTACAAATCGGTCTAATGATATTTTTTGCAACCCTTTTTTTTTTTCAGATTCCCATTAAACTGCAAGGCAGTATATTTTACCTTAAGAAATGGACATTTGCATCTTTAATGCAAAGGGTTCTTTGTATATGATCTAAAAAGCTTTATTTACGTCAAAGTTATCTGATATCTGCTGATTGACTAAATGTGAAACGCATTGATGAAGTAACGTTACTTTTGCTTTACAGGTACGGTAGGAAAGTGTTAAAATATACGTGTAGATTTTATTATAGTAAATTTGCTTTTCTAAACTAAATCTAAAGTTTGAATACCACTCATCCTGTTATTAACTGTTAGATTTGTTTAACTGAATCCTGTTATAACAGGTTAATAACAGGATTCAGATCCTGTTATTAATAGTAGCATTTGTTTAACTGAATTAATTTTAAATTGTACAGATTTTTCTAAGCTTTCCTATGCAGCTTTTACAATGTGATTTCGTAATACAAAAGACTTCCTTAAAATTAATGAATGCCTAATAAGAATATGTTTTTAATAATGTAAGCCTGGACCTGGGTTCGGTACCAAGTAAGGCGTATAGGTTTGCGTTGTTTTTCTGTTGAGGCCCTTCTCCATCCTCACAGACCTTCTACTATGGCGTATTAAAGACAGGTTCCTGTCAGACCTTTGCGGAAAGCACCTGCTAGAGGGAATATTTATTTATTTATTTATTTTTATTATCAAAACACAAATAAAATGCAACTTTAATTTCATTTTGTTTATTATTAATTTCTTGATGTATTTAGTACTAATGTGAGTTTTAGATATTTAATAGAATTAAACTTTCCAACATATTGCAGAAATATGCATGAATAATAAATAAAACCGAAATAAATGTAAAATTACTCATCTAACCTATACTTCTCTAAGCGATCTGTAATGTGAATAGCAGAGTCGTCATATCGTACAATAAATTATTTCAATTCCTTCAAACCGGAATTTTTCTTTAGAGAATCAATATATATATATTTCCATTTGAATGTGCTTTATTTAGGGCCAAAAGAACAAATATATACAAAAATTATTTCTTTAACATTATTTCACTGAATTTCAGCTCGTACGCTATAAATGTAAAAACTGTGCTAAAAGTTGCAAAATTCTGAAATCTCAGAAAGCAATAAAAACGAACATAAAAGAATTATAACTAATATGCACTTAGTCATGATAAACATATTGGAAGAACAGTTGTCTTCACTGCTAATGTATGTAGTTTCTGTTATATTCATAGATGGCACCAAATCCCAGTCCATTATTGTATACCAGGGTTTGAGAATCTTTATTGAGTCAAGAGCAAAAACAGCAAAAAACATGTAAGCCAACAGATATGGAGAGCCACATATTATGATTTATATTGGGTCAAGAGCATTACAGGAAAAAACAAAGCCGCGTGTTATTTTATAGCAAAAATAAAATCATAAACAAAATTTGTAAAATAGGTATATTGAAATGGCCAAGTGGTTAGCGCCCTTGGCTAATGATAAATTGGATCTGGGGTCGAGCGCCGCAGTGGGGAAGAGGAGGTGTTGATTCTACCCACGCTCTTGCAAGGGACGATCAATTAGTCCACTTAATTAACATTCACCATTACCTCTGCGAAATCACAGGTTCAAGTGTTTTTTGACCCGTGCTGAGATGTGCCTCAGAATTGCTGTGCTAAATATCGTGCAGAAAGATGAAAAAATATAATGCACAATAGTAGTGCACAGACGACACAGTTTATTTACCTTGACACATATATTTACATATGGGAATGCGCTCGATTCCGTTGGGCTTAGCTGCACTGAAGATCAGAATGGATTGGCTTCCTAGATGTTCTGTTGGGCTTCCTCCAATCAGCTCAATTTTAATCTGAATGCTGCTTTGCTACTGCAAGCATTCGTATGATAATCTGGAAACCTGTATTTTAAAGAAATATCTTTACCTATCTGAAATTTCGACGTGAGGATATTTAATCCTTGCTGAACTTCCTCATTCAGACAGAACCATATCTTGGTTCACACAGAACCGAATCCTCTCCTTAAGGGATTTTATGAGAAAGAACTGCATCACCTTGATGCGCTGCACGACCACCTTTTCTTTTGTTGGCCTTACCCAGTCTAATTGTTTACGCGCTTCATCTCCATCACCCGCACTAGAGTCTCCGGCTGGTGACGGCATAGTAATAAAAGCGCTTTTGCTTCTGTGAGCACATAGAGCCACCAACTAGCTCAGGCCTGAATTGCAACTAATGAGTCAATTTCCATCTCGAACATTTCCGAAAATAAACTTAACACAGATATATACAATAACAATAAAAATACAATAATAAAAAAATTATATGGTCATCTGGGTTCGAGCCTTAGGTAAGGCATGAATGCTTGCGTTGTTTTCCCTCTGAGGACCTGCCATCCTCCATCCTCACAGATCTTCCATATTGCGTATTAAACTGGAAGGCTCCTGCCAGACCTCTGTGGCAAGCAACTGCTTGAAGGAGTATTAATATTTTTATGTATTTAAAAGTATACACAATATCTCGATCAACTTATTCAAATATGAAGTCTATTTAGGGCATATGAATTACAGCAGTGTTTTCAAGCTATTGTCCGCCAACTTGTTCTGGTCTTCTTTTTAAAGAAAATCATTGGATTTTTTAAATTTAAATGTTTAAACAAAAGAGAGCAAGAGCCGTATTTTTAGAGTGCTAATAGACGGAGCCGCCGGTTCCCGAATTCTGCTGTATAATTAAGACTGGTCTACAGTCGCTCAAAAAATATCCGAACACTATGGTTGATTACAGAATTCAGAAAAAATATCTGGTAAACGATTTTTTTTAGAAATTATTGATCTGATAACTAATTTCTAAAAAAAAATCGTTCCCAGATATTTTTTCTGAATTCTGTAATCAACCATAGTGTTCGGATATTTTTTTGAGCGACTGTACAGTTTGTAGGCATTATAAGAACTATTCCTGTGCTTAAAAAATACAAAAAATAATGTACATTGTAATGTGCACACGGTCTAAAATGACTAAAGACGTCTTCCTTATTGAATTATTCTATTCGTGGCATGTCTCCCAGTTCCAATTATTAGCATATAGGTGTGAAGAATATGTGCACGAGTAGATCGTCTATATTGCTGTTTTGACTCTATATTTTGAGAGACAGTGAATTTTAGCAGTTCCATCTCTTTGCTATATCAAATTATCTCTTCACCTTTTTCACATTGCTTACTCTATTATTTACTGCTTAGGTAGTTTATTATTTATTCGATTCATAGTTCAGCTCTCTCGTGAAAGCCTCTCAATTATTCAGCGTAGTCATGATTATAATAAACCCACATGTTATCAGGCGATCAGGGTTCGGATTCCACCTGGCTCCAGACCATTTTTCTCATTTATTAGCAGAATACAGCGAAGATAGCGACTTAAATATAAACCAATGGATCGCTGTGAATACAAAATAATTTTAAGTTACATTCAAATTATTGACTTTTGAAAAGTAGTATGTAGTATGTTCTAGTTATTGGGTGACATGATCGTTTGTTCTATCATAACCTGCAGATATGCTAGTAGATCTGTGGGTCTGGTTGCAATTCGCAAAAACAAAACCAAAAGAAACGGTAAAATGTAACTTCCAGTATCCCGGGGAAATAAACCGAGTAATCCTTTCTAGAGTATACAGTCGGTCAAGGAAATACCCGAACACTTTGAGCGTGTAACTCAGAGATGTTTTTGGTAACTAGAGTACTTCCCCCCCCCATCCCCTTTTTTTTTACCTAGCCAATGAGGGCTGTTTTGACCACTCCTTGACGTTTTTTTTTTTGGTGTTTGAAACGCACTGATTTTCTTTTTTTTACCCACAATTCTACAGATGAATGTGGGGGGACTTTCCTTCAAGAGAAAAAAAAAACTGGGGGAAAGCTTTTTGATTCTTGTGTTTGAAATGCACTGACACGCACTGAATCGGATTCCCATTCTACAGTGGACTTTGAAGACTACTTCCCCCCCCCACCTCAGAACCAAATAGAGCACGGAAAATAATGCACACTAGCAGTCTCAATCACCACCGCGGTTTCTTCCCCCCACCCACTTGAGGAGACACTCCCCGAGCTAGCCATTTCCCCAAACTGCCGAGGCTCTCTCGTAAAAGGAGACGCTACAGTGTATAGATGACGTTCCAGCGGCTGCCAATAGCGTCTGCTACACCCGCGCACTTGCTCTGGCTGGCTGGCTGGCTGGCTACGTTGCCCGCATTGGGGGAGGAGGAGGAGACAGTACGCACCTGTCGTGTCGCAGCGGCAGTTGGGGGTGCTCTTTTTTGGGGGGAGGGATGAAAAAGTTACCTCCTGATTGTTTAAAGGGTGAATTCATCTTTGATAAAGCAACGTAGATTGGGAAGGGGGGAAGAAGAAGAACTGTTATTTCACTCTCGAAGCATATGAATTTCTCCTTTAAACATCGCGGTCTCAAAAAACTATCTCCCTTCACCATCTCCGTGGTCTCTCCACACACCACGAGCTATTTTCCGTCCCCCCCCCCTGCTGCTGCCGGGCTCGAAAAAGAGACGCGACAGTGGGTCGCTAATTGTCCACGTGCACAGCAGTGCATTCAGTGTGTCACAACCGTAAAAAAATCTTCGTTCTCAGAAGCGGCGCACGAGTGACTTTTCTTTCCCACGATAGTTGATCTCGAGTGTTTTGTGGCTTTCGCTTCAGTTTTTTTTGGGGGGGAACGCGGTTGACCTGTAAAAAAAAGAGAGGTTTGATATCCTAAAGCATATTTCCCAAGTCGATTCACCCCCCAAAAAAAGATCTCGTCTCTCTCTCTGAAGAAGGACACTTATTTAAGTTCCTCTACCTGAGAGAATCCCCCTGGAAGCCAATTGATTTTTTTTCACAACGGTTTTTTTACAACGGTTTACCACGGTAATATGTGTCGGGGGGGGGGGGAAGAAGTCGTGTATGAGAGAGAGATAAACAGTCCATCAGTTACACACAAGTATTCTATAATGCATGCAAGTGTGTAACACACTCAAAAAGCCAAGTTCATGTGCTTGTTTTTTTAAAACTGGAAACACTTTCTTGTGTGAAACGCACGCACTTCAAGTCTTACCTTTTTTTAATAACTTGCACACAAATTTCTACAATGGAACTTTGAAAACTTATTCTCCTCCTGGAGTGACGTGAGTAGTATAGTGCCATTATACCGATCCCCCACTAGTGCTTTTACCCATATGACGTCACCGACCACGCCCCTATGACGTCTCCGGCCACGTCCCCTATGACGTCACCGGCCACGCCCACTTCCACCCCCTCCCATATGACGTAACATGACGTAATCATTACATAATCATTACGTAACCGGCCACGCCCCCCTTATTAATAATCCCCCTCCTCAGTGGCGCCATCTGTTGACAGTTAGAAGTACTATTTTCAAAAAAAAAAAAAAAAAAAAAAAAAAACTATTTTTATTCTAATTCTTCGATTTTTGATTTCCCTCTTTATAAAAAAATTCCTCCCCCCTTATGAAAAAAACCCTTGGCGTATTCTGCTGCCTGTGAGGAACACTAATTCCCCAAAAACCCTTATTTTAATTCTTTGATTTCCCCTCCTATTAAAAATTACTCCCCCTATTAAAAATTTCTTCCCCCTTATTAAAAAACCCCTGGTGCCTTCTGTTGACAATGAAGAGTACTATTTTCGGAAAAACCTCCTTATTTTAACTCTAATTCCCGATTTTTCTTTATTTTGCCCGAATGGTTGACCTATATTTTAAGCCCTCCTGCAGACCCCCCCCCCCCCCGGTTGACCTTTTAAGCCCTACCTGTAGTTTAAGCCCTCGGATCGGCTGATGCAAGACTCGGAATAATTGCATAGAAAGGGATGATACAATTGTAACGTCTCTCAGAAAATCGGAACCCTAGTAATTTAACACTTACCAAAATTCTCTTCCCTTAAAAAATTTAACAGGCTGCGTCCAATGCGTATTTTTAGTACATCTCCTGTATTCATCTGAGATTTTACAATTCCGTTCAACTCTTTTTGAATGTCTAATGCAGATCTCAAATTGTAAATCAACTCGCAGAGTTGTATTTATTCCTTAGTAATTAAAACCCTTTGCTATTCATTTAGCCAGGACGACTAAACGATTCCTTTATAATTAAAATTCCCTGCTATTAAACTCCCTAGTTATTAAACACTCATCAAAATTCCCTTATCTTTATTAAAAAAACCACCGTACGGTTGAAATAAATCAGTTTTCTGTAGAGGCGTTTTATCGGAAAAAAAAAACTTCTCCCCGGCCAACGAGAGTCGAACGCGTTACCTCAGTCCCCAGCTTCATTCTGTCAACTCCTTGAACAAGAACCAACCTGCAATGGAAAAGACTCTGTTATTGGCATTCCTGAAGTCGTACGTGGAGTTTCATCATGCACATACGTGTCCTCTTACCGGTCAGGTAGCAACGAAACATCTCGTGACAAATGATGCAATCGCCCTGGGAGGTTGAGTGTCTTGTGATTGTTGTTCTCTAAGGGTAAGTGACGTGTCACTCGCTGGACAGTCCACGTTATTCTGATCTTGTTGTGACACGTATTTAATAGTGGGATTTGGGGGTGTATATATACAGGGTCAAGTCAGCCCAAGGACATTCCATTGCTAACTTCTCTACTGAGTTATCAACGCTGTTACCTGCTGACCAACCCAAATGTCTACTGAGCAAGTCTGCAACGTTCCTGCTGGATCATCAACAGCTAACAGGTAAATAAAACTTTATTTAATGCTATGTTGTCCTTAAGACACACAATCATTTACTGACGTACATAGAATGTTATATTTGTTTCTATCCAGTAAAAATCATTTTACTTACTTTATTCTACTTATAAATTAGTTAAATATTTAATCAGATCTTTTGCTCAGGTTAGCAAACTGTTAAATTGTTTCTCAAACTTTAGTGAAATATTTAATTAGATCTTTTGCTCAGGTTAGCAAACTGTTAAATTGTTACTCAAACTTTAGTTAAATATTTAATTAGACCTTTTACTCAGGTTAGCAAACTGTTAAATTGTTTCTCAAACTTTAGTTAAATATTTAATTAGATCTTTTGCTCAGGTTAGCAAACTGTTAAATTGTTTCTCAAACTTTAGTTAAATATTTAATTAGATCTTTTGCTCAGGTTAGCAAACTGTTAAATTGTTTCTCAAACTTTAGTTAAATATTTAATTAGATCTTTTGCTCAGATTAGCAAACTGTTAAATTGTTTCTCAAACTTTAGTTAAATATTTAATTAGATCTTTTGCTCGGGGTAACAAACTGATCAGCATAGAGTTTTATTGTAAAACTTAATTTTCAAACTTTATTAACTTAGATATTTTTATCGCGCTAGTAAATGTATTGCATATTCTGAGACCGTATTATCTATCTAGGAAAACTACGGATATGGAGCATTTTGAAAAACTCCTAAAATCCGTGAAGACCCTCGATGATGTCTCCAAAAGTAGCCTGCCCATGGAGGATCCCCAACATGCAAAACGTCCTTGTCGTCAGTTGGAGGCAGGGCAGGATTTACGGCAGAGGACTATGAGGCTGTCGCTGACCCATAGACGTAGGGCAGCCGCTGCAGCAAAAGCAGCAGCGGAGATGAGACCACCCGCCGTCGTCGGTTCTGACGCGCTCCCTTCAACGGCAACTAAGTAAATGAAATTTTATTTAATGCTGTCCTTAAGAAACTCAGTGCTGTCTTTTATTACAAAGGTTAAAAAAGAAAAATTTTTTTTTTCTCAAACGTTAGTTAAATATTTAGTTAGGTCTTTTGCTCAAACTAGCAAACTGTGGCGCATGCTGTCTTTTATCACAACATAACTGTTCAATATAGAGTTTTATATTTGTTTCTAACCTGTAAAATCATTTTCAAACTTTAGTTATTTAGATTTTTTCCTCACGCTAGTAAATGTACCGCGTGCTGCCTTTTATTACAAATGTTAAAAAAGAAAAAAAAATTTTTCTCAAACGTTAGTTAAATATTTAGTTAGGCCTTTTGCTCAAACTAACAAACTGTGGCGCATGCTGTCTTTTATCACAACATAACTGTACAATATAGAGTTATATATTTGTTTCTAACCTGTAAAGTCATTTTCAAACTTTAGTTACTTAGATTTTTTCTTCAGGCTAGTAAATGTACTGCGTGCTGTCTTTTATTACAACTGTTAAATTTATTTCTCAAACGTTAGTTAAATATTTAGTTAGGTCTTTTGCTCAAGCTGTGAGGCATGCTGTCTTTTATCACAACATAACTGCTCAATATAGAGTTTTATATTTGTTTCTATCTAGTAAAGTCTAAATGATAATTTTCAAACTTTAGTTACTTAGATATTTTGATCATGCTAGTAAATGTACTGCATATTGTCTTTTCTGTTCTAAGATGAAAAACATGTAAATGTACTGCATATTCTGAAACGGAATTAACTATCAATGTAGGATCCCCACGGAGAGTGTGCTACTCGGAGCCGCTCGTGTGCTAACCAAGCCTCAGCCACCCATGACCCGTTCGTCATTGACAGTGCCGGCTACGTCCCTCAACGACACCGCCAGTGCTGACGACACCTCTGCAATCTTCACAGGCGCTGGGTCCTCAGCTGCAGTCAGGTAAATGAAATTTCATTTGATGTTGAGCAGGTCTTAAACGGCTCAATCATTTACTAAAGCATATATAGTTTTATAGCCTGTAAAGCCATTTTACTTTCTTTATTCTACTTATAAATTAGTTAAATATTTAATTAGTTTTTTTGCTCGAGCTAGCAACTGTTAAATTCTTCCACAATCGAGTGTTTACTCTCGTGGAACATTTTTTCTCAGACTTGTACTGTAGGTAAAATTATACTAGCAATGTGTGTTGTTTTTTATTACAACGGTTAAATTTTTCCACATTCGAGTGTTTACTCACGTGGAACATTTTTTCTCAGACTTGTACTGTAGGCAAAATTTCTATATATATGTGAATAAATATATGATTTTTATTGTGTAAACTATGTATAAAGAAGATTATGAGAAAAATGTAATACTTTAAAAGTGTGTATCTGGGGAAAATTGATACTTTAAAAAATGTGATACTTTAAAAGCGTGTATCTGGGGAAAATGTAATACTTTAAAAGTGTGTATCTGGGGAAAATGTGATACTTTAAAAAATGTAATACTTTAAAAGTGTGTATCTGGGGAAAATGTGATACTTTAAAAATGTAATACTTTAAAAGCGTGTATCAGGGAGAAATGTGATACTTTAAAAATGTAATACTTTAAAAGTGTGTATCTGGGGAAAATGTGATACTTTAAAAAACGTAATACTTTAAAGGCGTGTATCCGGGGAAAATGTGATACTTTAAAAAATGTAATACTTTAAAGGCGTGTATCCGGGGAAAATGTGATACTTTAAAAAATGTAATACTTTAAAGGCGTGTATCTGGGGAAACTGTAATACTTTAAAAGTATGTATCTGAGCAATACAGCATTATAACTTCAGTTCTAAGATAAAAAACACGTAAAGTACTGCATATTCTGAGAATACATTATCTATCTAGGTCTGTCGAGTCCTTCAACGCTCCAGGACCATCTGCCACAGTCAGACCTGCTGCAGTGCCGTACTATGCTGTAACCAAAACTCGCCACTACAACTCCGCCAAGTTTCGCACACAATTTGTCTCAACGAGTGTGCGGCTTGGCGGAATGGAGGATGTACAGCCCCATAATTTCATTCCGGTCCTGCACGACTTGCACGAGTGGATGCTAGCCGATATCATCCCCACAGGCGAATATAGCCACGTGAGGCTATGCTTGCTCTCCCAGGATTTGAAAATCCCCTCAACCTGTCCCTAATTCTGCATAATGCCCTGATGGGTGAGAGATTCATGACTGCATTAGACAAAGTAGTGCAGTCAAATGAATCTCTTCATTGGAGCGAACAAGAATTTGACTTCGTCTATGCGGACTTGGACAGGGTCGGCAGTGGCAATGATGGGAGACGTGCAGGACCGGAGAAACGAAGCCTTGTGGATACCCAGTCATTCATTCACAATAAGAGAGCTGTCGTGAGGATTGTGAACAACAACGTGCTGTGCCTAGCAAGAGCTCTCGTCGTCGCACGAGAGCTCTGCTTGAAAAATAAAGGGATGGCAAACAACTATTCAAAAATTGCTGATTACCGTCGACCACTCCAGCAGACAGAGGCCCTTATTCTACACCTGGACGCCGGGGTCCCTGTTGACCCCTGCAGACTCCCGGAAGTCCAGCTTTTCCAGACACACATGGTGCAATACCGAATTGTAGTGTATTCTAATGACGACGCCTTCCTCCCCATCTTCATCGGTCCCGAAGAAGGGGACAATCTTTTTTTATTGTTTAGTGCTGGGTATTACAATGTGATTACCAAGCCATCAGGGTTTTTCGGGGCTAGGCATTTCTGCCATAAGTGTTTAAAGGGGTTTAATCATGGGCACGTTTGCAAGGGGACCTGCAACAGGTGCCTGTCAACCGATGTGGTTCATGCAGGGGAGCTGTTGCTCTGCACAGTGTGTTGTGTGTATTTGCACGGGGCTGAATGCTTTCAGGCGCATCTGCTGAAGGCATGTCAGACACAACATCACTGTATTAAGTGCATCAGCTTGTATGATACCCTGAAAAAACACGTTTGCAAGGTTGACACTTTAAAATTTGTCGAGCCCTGCAAGATTGACCCTGTCGGTCAGACTTACCTCTACTTTGATGTAGAGACTGTGCAGTGTGCCGACGGATTGCTGAAACCGATACTGTGTGTGGTCACATACCAAGTGGACGACGAGTGGGTTTAGACCTCATTACCAGAAACGGACGCCTTTATGGATTGGCTTCTAGCCGAAGAACTTCCCGGGGTTCAACGATTCAAGGACACCACAGTCCTAGCGCATAATCTCAAAGGCTTTGATGGCATGTTCATCATTAGTTACCTGTACAGAAAATTTTTTAAACCGGATCTCGTGTTCGATGGATCCAAGATTTTAGGTATCATTTTACCTGGCCTTAAAATAAGGTTTATCGACACGCTGTCCTTTATTCAGGCTCCTCTTCGATCATTCACGAAGACCTTCAACTTGGAGACGGTGAAAGGCTTTCTCCCCTTTAAATTTGTGAAGGAGGAAAATCTACAATATACAGGACCCATCCCTGATCGGCTTTTTTTCCAGCCGGAAGACATGGAGCCTGAAACTCTGTCAGCATTCAATGAGTGGTATGCCACAGCAAGCCTTGAACCCTGGGATTTTCAACAGCAGCTTCTGTATTACTGCAAGGCAGATACAGAGCTGCTGTGGTGAGGTGCCCAAGCTTTCCGTGAGGAATTTTTAAATCTCACAGGTTCCCATTTGCGCATGACCTGACTATTGCCGGCGCTTGCCTTCGCATATTCCGTGGAAAGTTTTTGCAAAAGAATACCCTCGGTGTGTGTCCCACCCAAGGGTATTCGGCGAGTAATGACTGGGAGTCCTTGAAAGCTCTCGCGTGGTTAGAGTATGAGGCTTCCAAGGACAACATCGAAATTCAAACTGCGCGCTCATCCGGAGGTGAGTATAAGATAGGGCAGTACAAATTGGACGGTGTGTGCCACGGTACCCATTGTTATTACGAATTTTTAGGCTGTTACTTTCATCACTGCTTGAAATGTTTCAAACCTGAAAAAATAGATCAGCGCACGAGAAAGCCATTTGGTCTGCTAAACACCTGGACCATGGATCGTCTTGAGACCTTGAAAGTGCTGATGAACGGGTACACATGCAAAATTATGTGGGAGCACGAATTCGACGAGTTGATGCGCAAAAACCAGTCCGTCGCATTAATTTATAAATCCGTCGAGCCTATCCAGCGTATAGGGGCCCGTGACTACCTCTATGGAGGGCGCGTGGAGGTGTTCTCCATCTTTGCATCAGTTGACTTAGGATGTAGCCTTAACTACGTTGATTACAACAGCCTGTACCCTTATGTTTGCAAGAAGGCTCCATTCGGTAAAGGTCACTCGGTTCGGATCACCTCCGATTTCGCCACGGACCTCGACCACTATTTTGGCATTGCACACGCCACACTGTTACCCCCCAACGATTTATTCATCCCTGTGGTCCCTATAGGTGTAATGGGAAGCTGCTTTTTCCCCTTTGTAGGATCTGTGTGGATGGACAGCTGGCACCCCCTTGTCGGCACACCGTGAACCAGCACGCATTGACAGGATCTTGGCCCACATTCGAAATTTACGCTGCGATGCGTGCTGGCTATAAACTTCTCCAGTTCCACGATGTGTGGCACTTTAATACCATCTTGCAATATGACCCTACAACAAAAAAGGGAGGTGTCTATGCTGGGTACATAGACACTTTTCTGGGACTGAAGCAGCGTTACTCAGGGTTTCCCCCTGACGTGCAGACCGAGGAGCAAAAGCAAGCCTTCTGTGAGGCCTGCTTCCAGGCGGAGGGGGTTCGGATCCTCCCCTCGGAAGTTGAGAAAAACAACCTTAAACGAACTCTTTCCAAGGTCTCGCTTAATTCGTCATGGGGGAAGCATGCACAGAACATGAATCGAACCCAGACGACCATTGTGAGTTGTCCTGTCAAGTACATGGAGCTCTTGACGGACGCATCGCTAGTCATCACTGACATCGCCGTTATCAGTGATCAGGCCGTACTTGTCACGCACAAGCCGGCGGAGTCTGCCACTCCAGCGAACACCCGTGGAAGCCTGATTCTCGCCGCAATGGTGACGAGTCACGCCAGACTAAAGCTGTACAAGCTTCTATCGAAATTAGATAGTCGTGCAATGTATTCTGACACGGATTCGGTGATTTATACAACGTCTTTTCGCGACACCTACACACCACCACAAAATCCCTTCCTTGGAGGTCTCGTTGACGAAATTTCATCAAAGTATGCCCCCAGTGTACATATCACAGACTACATTAGTGCAGGGGCCAAGAGTTATGCCCTTCGGTTGAGCAACGGCGATGAAATTCTTCGTGCCAAGGGCATATCTCTCACGAAGCAAAACAGGTGTAAATATAATTTTGAACTTCTAAAATCCATGGTCCTAGGGAATTCCCCAGTCAGTGAGACCTTCGTAGTGCCCTTTAATGTGGTTCATAATAAAGTGGATGGGTCACTTACGAACAGGCCCATGGTAAACAGGTTTAAGGCCAACCTCAATAAGCGATATCTCAGCCCGGGTTCGACTCTCACTCTACCTTATGGTTACAATGACCTGGGCCTGGATACCCTTATCCAACTCATGGATGAGTAATTGCACAGTTTTTATTTATTTATTATTGCACACTAATTTATTATTTATTTATTTATTATTATTTATTATTGCATCTTAATTTATTATTTCAACTTATTTATTATGTCTGTGTGCATAGTATTACAACTTTATTTCATTACACACTTTATTTCGTTGCTAACCAGTGTAAATATTGTTTCATTACACGCATTATTTCGTTGCTCACCAGTGTAAATATTATTTCATTACACACTTTATTTATTTCAATGTCCTTAGTGGACCTTATTATTTCACTGCACACTTTGTTTATTTCAATGTTCCTAGGGAACCTTATTATTATTTCAGTATCTGTAGTAGATCTTGTATCCGTAGCAGACCTTTTTTAAACTTATTATTTCAATGTTCCTAAGGAACCTTATTATTTCAGTATCTGTAGTGGATCTTGTATCAATAACAGACCTTTTAAACTTATTATTTCAATGTTCCTAGTGAACCTTAGTATTTCACACGTAATGACCCAGCACTGAGGATTCATCAGCAGTTTTTGAAACTTGTATTTTTGAAACCTACAATATGTTACTGTCCAGCATTGGCTATGTCATGTGAAATGTTTTACGGATCAGCATTGGATATGTCATGTGAATTGTTTTACTGTCCAGCATTGGATATGTCATGTAAATTATTGTCTGTGAATTGTTTCAATAAAAAAGGTTTCAAAAAATCTGCCTCTTTATTACCCAGCTGAAACACACTACGGTGGGGGAAAGTTTTATCAATGCAGTGCTCCACAGTGCCAGCGAGAGCAGCGCATGCTGATGCCAACCAATGAAAACCACCGGTGCATCCAAGCTTAGAGCGCTCCGAAGAAGGCCCAATGAGAAGCCTGGATGCATCCGTGCTTAGAGAACTACTCCAGCGAGGCTGTGGAGTGCGGCATACCGTGTTTTGGGGACACTGCACGGATTTGTAAAACTAATTAACTGAATGGAGTAGAAGAGTGAATGAAGCAAGAGACGCAAATATCAGTTTTACTTTCTTTTATTGGATATTTTTTAATACACATTTTAAATACATGGGTTTTTTAACACAAATCTTCAAGCGCACAGGGCTTGGATTTTACAGAAGGTTTCAATATGCTGACCACTCCGATAATTTTCTTTTCTTACGTCGGATGGGTACAGCAATGTCTTTTGGTGGGGGCACTTCAGCTATAGTGCTTCTGGGGAGGTTGATTTTTAGTTCATGTGGAGTGTCAAGCTGTTTTGAGAATAACAAATAATTTTTCAAAGCAGTCAGGTACTTTTCGGATTTATCGTCAGCATTGTCAGACTCCAATATTTTCTTCATCTCTGAGTCCAAATCACATACTTTTTTTCTTATGTTTTTTCTCTGCACAGCTTTTACAGAAATCATTTTTTTTTAAATAGCGAAACCAACAGGGGGAGGGCAGCAGTCAGCAGGGGTATAATGAACCCTGAACCACGCTGCAGGAGATGCTTCTTGTGGCGTAAAGATGCACGTTTGGACGCTAGACTCCTTATAACCATCTTGTGCTGGCGTAAATTCTTTAATACTCTGTGGGAAACAGGTATATTTCCTTTTAAGAAATTGGAACACACTTCACATAGAGCATACATCTGGGGGTCGGAGATGTGCTTCATCAGAGCTGTACGCTGCTTTCCCCCTAGCTTTGGCAAGCACTGAAGGAACGGACCTTGAGATTTAACTTTCATTTGGAACGTAAAGTATTTCGGGTTCTTCTGATGGAAGAATCTTTGCACGGAGCCTTTCACTGTCCAACGTTCTGGGATGAAGGTCAACGCACAAATAACCACAGCTTACCTGTGTAGCCAGCCTATAGGCATCCGTCAGGAGTTTAGATTGATTGGGGTACACTTGTCTCGCCAGGTGTGTTATTTGTGATGCATCCCGACAATTGCGAAATAAAAACATGTAGTGAGCATTGAGCGATATAGTCCTCGAATGTCTTCCCTTTAAAAACAGATTTTGTAATATCAGGACAATCGTGATATTTTTATGATAACCCCCACGAATAAACAATTGTGATATGCGTTCACTGGCTACATACTGTTCCATCAAGTCATCCAGTACCAGAAGTGTAGGTCTGTGAGGATCAAATTCCAGATCCGTAGGTAGTCCTTCATAAAATTCCACCGTTTTCTTGAAGGGTTCAAAGGCAGGCTGCCACTCACCGTAGCAGTAAACGACACGCTGGGGTGGGGGTTCGAATACTTGAGCTGCTTCTTTGATGAGTTTCAGAGTGAAAGTCGTCTTTCCACACTGTGAAGGAGCAGCAATTATAATATTTGAAGGAGTGCGGAGAGCTATCGCACCACCATGCAGTCGTTAAAGTCTACTCGACACGTGTAATCACGATGCAGTACTGTGGGAAGAGTCAAACCACACGCTCTTTTAAACAGGAAATGCAGACAGTGAGCACCGCATGTGTATCCCAGGGGGTCCTGTAGAGGTATCGAGGGGTGTAAGACGTGATGTATGCCTAGTCGACTATAGTATTCTTGCATGGAGGCATCGGGACTCGTACCAGGGGGTCAAAGTGATCCACATGCATTCCTTTCTTGTAAACTGCTATCCAGTGGGTTCCAGGCAGGGAGGACGGATCGGTATTGTAGATAAACAAGGCTTCTGACTGATTGATTCTGTGAGGTAGTCTGTCACGGGGGAACACTCCGAGACTTGTGGGTAACATCGAAAGGATGGATTCTAACTGATAGCAATTCATGAGCTGTAGTCAAACAAGACTTTACGATCCAATGGGATTTCCAACAAATTCTGGTACTCGGCATACAGAATCACAGTGACCGATGCGGGTAGGGGCTTGGCAAACTTTAATTCGACTCTAACACTCCCACTCTTTATTAAAGAAAATACTTGATTGCATTCACGTTGCTCGGGGTAAATTGGAATCCAAACAATGTAAAACCTTCTGCATAGGCTTTTCGCGATAAGTTAATACCGCTATCGGATTTCCAGGCATCCACAGCTTCCAATAATCCTTGGTAACAGCGGAGATAGCGCCCATTCGCAAAGTCGGGGGTGTAGGACTGATGATCACTGTCTATGTGAAGACTGATGTAGTTTAAGTCGAAATGTTGGAAGTTGAAGGGATTTTTTTCGTACGATCCATTCAGGCTGGTACTTTCCAGCATACCCAGTACAAGCCATACAGGGAGCTGGCCGAGAAATAAATTGTCACGGTTCACACTCGTCAGGCCCGAAGCAATGGAAAACATATGTAAATCCGTTCTTCGCAGAGGGTACTTGGCACTCTCCGAACCCAGCAGGCGAGCGTGTGCAAGGATGACATCCAAAGTGGGTTTGACTTTACGCACGAAAAATTCAGCTTTGTGTATCTGTACTTTGTAAGAGGGGTCTGCTTCACCTGTCATGAGGAAGAATTCAGGTTTGGATCTCAGCAAATGCAGTCGCAGGTCGACTTGATTGAGTAGGTAACGATCTTGATTAAACAGGTCGGCGTGGATCCACAAGATGAGTTCGATACCTGTTGACTTGACGTACCCCTTGCGTTGATGCCATCCCTCGTTCTCCCTGCGGGTCAGTTCCATTTTACCGGGGGTGTCGAGGTACCAGAGCGAGGTGACTAGCTGACTTCGTGTGGCATCGGCCCCGTAATTCAATAGAGTCTCTAAATACGCCCTGTAGGGGTACAGTTTGTGAGAAGCACTCACGAGATGATCGTTGAGGAAGACGTCTACCTGGCTGAAGAGGGCGTGGAAGAAATGATTGCAGGGGCAATCACTTCCGACAGTGCTGTACCATCGGATTTTACAATTTTCAAGACGAGATGTAGGTGACATCGAGATAGATCAATGTAATCGTCCGCCCCCTTCACGATGAATTCGAGTGGTGCATTACCTTCCAGGGAAGCCACAGGTAAATAATTGACATAACAGCCTCTTTCTAATTGTGAGACAGTGGGTGGGACCAGAAACAGATCCAGTTCTGAATTGGCACAGTCGCCAGAATCAGCGTGAATTTTCTGAATGCTCATGATGAAAACACGTCCTGCACAGTACACTGTCTCTTCACTTTATGAATCTTGGGATGTTGACGACGACGTTTTATTCCTTTCCCTCCCTGAAGCTTTGAAGCACGTTGTAAGAGGTCGGCACCCGCTTCACGGAGCTCCGCTTTGGCTGCAGATTTGAAGTTTTGCCCCTGGGACATCTCTGAAACGAACCATAGCCCACCCTTACGCAGGGTAGACAGCGCAGGTCGTATGAGATGGCGTACGAGAGGGCTGATGAAACGTCTGATCCTAGCAAAGATGCTTCCTAGCCCATCACCTCTCTGATAACGAGGACCACAGAACACACCATTCCCCGTCTGGCTCTTGTAGTAGCTCACGTAGGCGTCTGCGGAAGGGGGAACGAATTTAACCCTCATGACAGAAATGTAACTTGACTAAAACTTTACCGAATTTAAAATGCAGTGGTTCTCCGGTGTCGGTACGAAGGAAGATTCTCACACTCTCGAAACTGTTCCTTGCAAGGGGGTAGTAATCAGACTGTTGATATACTGCAACAATGGCTTCGTTATTACTGGTTCTGACGGCAGGATTCACGACACGCAACAGTTCACCGTGAGTATCACCTAACAACTGAGGTGCAATCAGATCTGAATACAAATAAATACCATACATTCCTCTGTTCATATCGATGGGATAGTCACCCAGGACTTTATTCAGCGGTATATCTAATTTAGCAATTCCTAGCATGTCACCTAATCCGGGGTTCGATCGAGGAAATTTAATGTAATGCGACTTGTCTGTATCCATCAATACGGTGTGACCTGCCTGTTGTTTGAAACGGTAAGCTTTTCTCAGCCTGTAGGGTAACATCTGGTTCATTGCATCGAATAACGATTCGGCAGTTTCGTATCGTCCGTGGGGTACCTTTCGTTCTTGGAAACTACCTGGTGGGATCACGTAGAAATAACACTTGTCATCTATGTCGAAAGTTGGTGTATTGCAAAGTTTGCTGGCAAATCGTTGGTGGAAGGGTTTGTCAACTTCTCCCTCGCCGATACACAGAAGTTTACCGAAATTCGTTTTAGGAAACAACAACCCGTACCCCTCACTCGGTTTGAATACCCAGTAACACCATTACTGGGTATTCAACCGAATAATCCCCAAACCGAAATAATAGTTTCCTATAGGAAACTATTATTTCTTTGGGGAGCTGTGTGGTGAGGAGAGACAACATCTCCATTCGAGTTATTTTGCCCGGTTTAAGTTTGATTTTCCTGTATTCTTCAGGGATGGCAGGGGCGTAATATTCATATGTGTCGTTAGAACCGTCCACATTGTACCAGCTCACAGGTAAGTGAACTTCAGCTAGTCCCACTTTCCATTTTCCGTTTAGTCTTAGGGGTTGTGCCAGCCGAACCATGAAATCGGTCTGGGAATTATTCGGATAAATATTCTGACTAGCCGTGGAGGGAAGAGTCAGGTAGAAACTATCCATTTTTTAGGGATCCAGGAAGGTTTGGGATATCCGCGAAATTTGACCAGTGCCTTTTGACCTTTTCTCTCGATTATTTTCTCAACCGTGTAAAGTTCGGGTTCTGTCACTTTTTGAAGCTCGGATTTATAGAATGTGCCTTTCAACACTTCTCCCTCAGAATCCCTTATGACATACACAGGGGGCTGCCGTTGTAATACCTTGTCGACTATAAATATTTCTTCGGTCCACAAATGTGTACCTGCCTTCTTGAAGGGCGCTTTTACACTGGCTAGTCGAACTGTGTCACCTACTTTAAATGCTGATTTTTCTTTTACTACACTCGGATTGCGATAGAGTCGAACACACACAACATCTTCGTTGCGTAAGGTCACGTCCTTGGGGGCCATATTGTGTGCACTGTGAACGGTGACATTGTATCCCCTTACAACACGCTGCAGCACGTCCAGGTAGCGGTAGGTATTGTTGCATGTATAATATCTCCCCAGTCTCTCGCGTAGGGTACGATTCCATCTCTCCACCAAAGCTGCTTTTTTGTCGGAGTATGTAGCAAAGAACCGAATATCTTTCTTTTTCAGGAATTTCTGGAACACTCTGTTTATAAATTCCGTACCCTGATCAGTATTTAAATTCATTGGGGATCGACCCTTGGAAAGGATTTTTCTGAAAGCTGAGACCATTTCTTTCCCTGTTTTAGCCTTCATGGCCAGCGCCCACCCGTATCTCGAGAACACATCGATGACTGTTAATATGTAGCGATACCCGTCATTGAAGCGAGTTAGATTTTTCACGACCATGAGATCGGCTTGCCATTGTTCGTGTAACCCTGTGACGTAAACTTTGTTACGAGGGAACTTTCTGCGAACAGGTTTATGTAACGTGTAGGCAGGCTGCTTTTCTAACCATTCTCGGACGAGTTTGAGTGGCAGTCCCGTATTCTGTGCTAACTTTTTTATACTACCGAATCCTTTTTCGGGGTCGAAATAATGGGACTCCAAAGTTTTGTTTTCTGATGCACCTAGACGTCGTACCCCACCAGGTTTTGCCATTGATATAGTGAAAGTGTAACACCTGTCACTGTAGGAACGTCATCTATAAACTGTCTGATATCCACTGTTAAGTTACACACACGAATTTTGTATTCTCCGTCTAAGGCTTTTGACTCCCCACACTGAATATTTTTACTAGGAGCTACAAGTTCTAATACAAGTATGGCTATCGTTAACAATGTCACGATTACACTACCCACACTAGCTAACACCTTCTTTCTCCTATCCATACCAAGACTAAAATGACATAGGATGAAAAGACAGACACATTATATAAGGTTACAATTATTTATTTAATTTATGCATTTCATTTTTTGCCTCGTCGACAATAGCATTATATTTTAGATTGCAAACAAAACCAGAATCTACAAAATTCAATAGACCTCGCTTCCAGGCCGTATCCACAAATACCTGTGCTAGACCATTAATGTCCAAGTCACCAGACCACCCTACGATGGTCGGTATTTTTTCTTCGGGTTGCAGTCCATCTAACGGTATCACACGCATAAGTTCTTGCTGAAAAATATTCACCAGCAGCGGGTAAACACAATCGGGACTGTCGAAAACAGGACTCAGTAGGAAAGGACGAATGGATTCAGAATGTTCCATAATGGCTGTACGGAGTTGGTGATTTTGGAGGTCCCGCACACGTTGTGCACAATGCGCATCACCTCGTCTAAGTGAATAGCCAGTGTGAACACAATGCGCATCACCTCGTCTAAGTGAATAGTCAGCGTGAATAGCCATGCGAAGCATTCAATGTTATACAGCGTCTCACCACACGGAACTATAGAGTTCTTTGGTCTGCTGATTCTTTGATGAAGTCGACACAGCGTTCACCACCTGCAGTGCGATACATGTAGGCACGTAAACCGTGCATCATGTACCATGTCTGTTGATCGGGGCTGATTTTCACTTGGTCCTCTATGTGGGGCACTGCGCACATTTTCCATTTTCATATTTTCACCATTTTCATATTTCTTGTAGCGATGTACGTGCACAGAAAACTTATTTTTGAACAGTGAGGGCACGACGTACACATCTTCACCGAGACACCACGCATCTGGATTGCTAGGCTGCATCGTGAACAATGCGGCACAGAGCGCTCGCTCCCTATTTAACTATAGAGCTGCACCACCTGAGACGACCAATCAGGAACGCAAGCGAGTGTTTGTTGAGACATGTTCTCGACGATCGATCCATCCGAAAAAAGCAACTGTTTCTGCTAAAGAGCAGTGGACGTCCTCTCCGGTGTGATATCTGCATTCAAACTCGGAAACTTTGGGGAGATCACAATATTTGGGGCAGCCGTAAAGTTCGAGATTAACACTGGGAAGCACTGGGAAGCACTGGGAATTGCACTGGGAAGATTTAATTGTTCCAAGAGAATTCTTTCCACAGTACCTCCTTTGTAACCCACCACAGTAGCTTCTTCAGTACGTGCAAGTTTGTAAACATATTTCACGATGTTAGCGACGTGATCTAACGACCACACCTTTTCTCGAGGCAGGCAGAGGATGAAAGGGTAGACCTATCACATATTTAGACACGTAGTTCACTGTCCTTCTGTCTTTTACTGACAAAGGTTGGTGCTGTCGAAGATTGAAACGATAGACACCACATTTCCCATTCAGAGTTGCATATCCAAGTTCATGCACTCGGAAACGACCATTTACATGGAAACCATCGAGGTCTAGAACCATACAGATGTTTATGTGTACTAGTTCGAGTATCTGGAGATGAAAACACTTGACGTCTTCACACTGGCAGGGTCTACAGACGTCTCTGTCGTTTACGTCTCAGAGTCTGCACGACACGCTGCGGTCGTCCCGGTCAACCATTGGGGTGAAATAAAGAAAAATCGAAGAATTAGAATAAAAATAGAGGCTTTTTGGGAATTAGTGTTCCTCATAGGCACCAGCTGGCGCCAGGGTTTTTTTTCATAAGGGGGGAGGAATTTTTTATAAAGAGGGAAATCAAAAATCGAAGAATTATAATAAAAATAGGTTTTTTTTGGGAAAATAGTACTTCTCACTGTCAACAGATGGCGCCACTGAGGAGAGGGTTATTAATAAGGGGCGTGGCCGGTTACGTAATGATTATGTAATGATTACGTCATGTTACGTCATAGGGGAGGGGGCGGAAGTGGCGTGGTCGGTGACGTCATAGCGGGCGTGGTCGGTGACGTCATAGGGGGAAGCACTAGTGGGGGATCGGTATAATGGCACTATACTACTGACGTGGAGATTGTTCCTAAGCAACATTCGCTGTATCCCATCGAAGATAGAAAGTTGAACAGACTTCCTTACTGCGCCCTTTTTTTTGGAGGTCTCAAAAATTTCTACAACGATTTTTGCAACCGTTTCTAACCACCACGGTGATATTTACATCATGTCGGTCAGTGTGTGAAAGTTAGATCTCTCTTTCGTGACCTTTTTACTTGGTGGTTTCCGTATCTGTGGTCATAAGTGGAGAGTAGATCAGAAGCTGAGCTTTTGCACATTAAGTTGTTGAGACTGCTTTTTATCGACAAATATACGTGTGACTTCTTTGCCTTGAAAGAGTAGGCTGATCTGCGTACTAATTAATTTCTGGATCCTAAACAAATGTTCGTTTGATGTTGTTGAGTATCCCCCCCACACACACACATCTATGTTGGAACACCATTTTTCTAAGTTGGATGAAGTGGTTAATAAGGACATTATTCATTAACTCCTAAGTAAGGATTATGCTGATTCCACAAATTTCAAGGAAGCTGTTTTTTTGCAACCTCCGACTCTTCAACTATCCCAGAAAGCAGTTCACAATACCTTACTTTTTAAACCCAGTTTATAGAGGACCATTTTTTTTTAAACTACTATAGTGGTTAAAGTCCTACCAGATTAGAAGCCAAAGCAATTCTACTTGACGGTTTTTGCAACCGTTCTTGTGCCAACCACGATGTCCTCTACAAACGCCTTCTGATTAATTCATCCCCTATTTTTGATACGAAATGGTGTTCCATTTAAATCAGATGTGGGGGGGGATACAACATAAAACAGGTGATACAAACGAACGTTGTTAGGAACACTCACCATTGTCAGAAATAACGTCACTTCAAAAAAACAATACGCTTTAACAAACCTCCCAGTACTCGGCAAAAAAGCCACTCTGTTAAAAAAAACAACCACTTAAGCACTTTTTCTCGTGCTTCTGAAACAAGTAGGACGAGTGTGGTATCGGGAAAGCACGACTTTACTCGTGTCTGAGAACGATTCGGAAGAAGTCGCCGCCACACGCAAGACTGCTTGTTGAGACTGCTTGATTAAGGCAGAAACCGCCCCCCTGATTCAAAATTGCATGCATTCAAAAAACTCTTACAACGTTTAATCTTTAAGGAGTGTACTGCTGCAGCTTAAACTGACGGTTTACAGTTATTAAACCTTAAAAAGCTTAGGAGTGTGAGTCCTCATTGGTTAACGCCTGCTGATTCATCCACTGTTTGATACGAAATAGTGTTCCAACATTAAGTGAAATATGTAGCTTTATCAGATGTGGGGGGATACTCATAATACAAGTGATACAACATAACACAAGTGATACAGCGAACGTTGAAGTAGCAGCAATCTCCTTTCAATTTTTAGAGTTGATTCAATTTTTAGAGTTGTTTCAAGATTCAAAGTTATTCAATTTTTAGAGTTGGTTCAAAGTTATTAAACTTTAAAAAGCTTAGGTATATATGATGGTGAGTCCTCATTGGCCAACGCCTGCTGATTCATCCACTGTTTGATATGAAATAGTGTTCCAACATTAAGTGAAATATATAAACTGCTTTATCAGATGTGTCTGTGTGTGGGATACTCATAACACAAGTGATACAACGAACGTTGAAGTAACAGCAATCTCCTTTCAATTTTTAGAGTTGGTTCAAGATTCAAAGTTACTCAAATTTTTAGAGTTGGTTCAAGATTCAAAGTTATTCAATTTTTAGAGTTGGTTCAAAGTTATTCAATTTTTAGTGTTGATTTCAATTTTTAGAGTTGATTCAAGATTGTTTACCCTAATGTAAAGGAAGCTCTGTTTGGTGAGGGAGGGGGGTCATCCAAATTTTCAGAAACCCTAATGTAAAGAAAGGAAGCTCTGTTTGGGGTCTTGGCACCAGAAGCTATTAACTGATAAGGTGAAAGTCTGGACTGAGACTCGCTTTAACGTTGCACTGTTGAGACACTTACAATGATGTTGGACTTTAAAGAGTGTGTGCTCTTACAAAGACGTTGATCTTTAACGAGTGTGTGATCTTGACGAGAGACTGTTATTTTATCAATAAGAGACTGCTTTATGTGTTGAGACTCTTACAAAGACGGTCTTTAAGGAGTGCTGAGACTCTTACAAACTTTAAGGAGTGTTTGCTCAAAGACCAACGTCTTTGTAAGAGTCTCAACACATAAAGCAACACAGTCTCTTGTTAAGAGCACACACTCCTTAAAAATCAACGTCTTTGTAAGAGCACACATTTCTTAAAGACCAACATCTTTGTAAGAATATCAACAGTGCAAAGTTCAATGTTTTAGTCCATCAATACTAGCTTTGTCTGGAATTAATCCAAAGCACGTCAAAAGACATCTAAAATATTCTATAATGCATGCATATAGTTCAACATGAAGTATGTCATCATTGTGCTGAACCTTTGTTAAGCTTTATTCTATGTGTTCTTAAAGCCCAGTTACACCGATTCTCGTTACCAAATATCTCTCTCACACACTCTCTGAATGGATTATGAGTTGCTTTGAGTGCTGTGCAAAGGCATGCTCAGCTTCTGATGCATTCAGGGAAACTTCTCCACGTATATAACGTTTTGATCACAGATACGGAAACCACTAGTAAAAGTTGGAGTCAAATTTTAGAATCAAAATGTATCGGGTCGTTAAAAGTGTCTCAACAGTGCAAAGTTAAAGCGAGTCTCAGTCCAGACTTTCTCCTTATCAGTTAATAGCTTCTGGTGCCAAGAACCCAAACAGAGCTTCCTTTCTTTACATTAGGGTTTCTGAAAATTTGAATGACCCCCCCTCCCTCATCAAACAGAGCTTACTTTACATTAGAGTAAACAATCTTGAATCAACTCTAAATTTAATAACTTTGAACCAACTCTAAAAATTGAATAACCAACTCTAAAAATGGAATAAAGGAGATTGCTGCTACTTCAACGTTCGTTGTATCACTTGTGTTATGAGTATCCCACACACACATCTGATAAAGCATTTTATATATTTCACTTAATGTTGGAACACTATTTCGTATCAAATAGTGGATGAATCAGCAGGCGTTAGCCAATGAGGATTCACCATCATACTCCTAAGCTTTTTAAGGTTTAATAATTTTGAACCAACTCTAAAAATTGAATAACCAACTCTAAAAATTGAATCAACTAATTGAATCAACTCTAAAAATTGAAAGGAGATTGCTGCTACTTCAACGTTCGTTGTACACATCTGATAAAGCAGTTTTGCGTATGTCACTTAATGTTGGAACACTATTTCGTATCAAACAATGAATGAATCAGCAGGCGTTGGCCAATGAGGACTCACACTCCTAAGCTTTTTAAGGTTTAATAACTGTAAACCGTCGGTTTAAGCTGCAGCAGTACACTCCTTAAAGATTAAACGTTGTAAGAGTTTTTTGAATGCATGCAATTTTGAATCAGGGGGCGGTTTCTGCCTTAATCAAACAGTCTCAACAAGCAGTCTTGCGTGTGGCGGCGACTTCTTCCGAATCGTTCTCAGAAACGAGTAAAGTCGTGCTTTTCCGATACCACTCTCGTCGGTTGTATTTTTTTAACAGAGTGGCTTTTTTGCCGAGTACTGGGAGGTTTGTTAAAGCGTATTGTTTTTTTGAAGTGACGTTATTTCTGACAATGGAGAGTGTTCCTAACAACGTTCGTTTGTATCACCTGTTTTATGTTGTATCACCCCCCACATCTGATTTAAATGGAACACCATTTCGTATCAAAAATAGAGGATGAATTATTCAGAAGGCGTTTGTAGAGGACATCGTGGTTAGCACAAGAACGGTTGCAAAAACCGTCAAGTAGAATTGCTTTGGCTTCTAATCTGGTAGGACTTTAACCACTACAGTAGTTTCAAAAAAAAATGGTCCTCTATAAACTGGGTTTAAAAAGTAAGGTATTCTGAACTGCTTTCTGGGATAGTTGAAGAGTCGGAGGTTGCAGAAAAACAGCTTCCTTGAAATTTGTGGAATCAGCATAATCCTTACTTAGGAGTTAATGAATAATGTCCTTATTAACCACTTCATCCAACTTATAGAAATGGTGTTCCAACATAGATGTGTGTGTGTGGGGGGGGGGGGGAGGGGGATACTCAACAACATCAAACGAACGTTTGTTTAGAATCCAGAAATTAACTAGTACGCAGATCAAACCTATTCTTTCCAGGCAAAGAAGACACACGTATATTTGTTGATAAAAAGCAGTCTCAACAACTTAATGTGGAAAAGCTCAGCTTCTGATCTACTCTCCACGTATGACCACAGATACGGAAACCACCAAGTAAAAAAGTCACGAAAGAGAGAGCTAACTTTCACACACTGACCGACATGATGTAAATATCACCGCGGTGGTTAGAAACGGTTGCAAAAACCGTTGTAGCAATTTTTGAGACCTCAAAAAAAAAGGGCGCAGTAAGGAAGTCTGTTCGACTTTCTGTCTTCGATGGGATACAACGAATGTTGCTTAGGAACAATCTCCACGTCACTCCAGGAGGAGAATAAGTTTTCAAAATTCCATTGTAGAAATCTGTGTGCAAGTTATTAAAGAAAAGTAAGACTTGAAGTGCGTGCGTTTCACACAAGAAAGTGTTTCCAGTTCTAAAAAAAACAAGCACACGAACTTGGCTTTTTTTGAGTGTGTTACACACTTGCATGCATTATGGAATACTTGTGTGCAGCTGATGGACTGTTTATCTCTCTCTCATACACGACTTCTCCCCCCCCCCCCCCCGACATACCGTGGTAAACCGTTGTAAAAAAAAATCAATTCTCAGGTAGAGGAACTTAAATAAATGTCCTTCTTCAGAGAGAGAGAGAGACGAGATCTTTTTTTTGGGGGGGGGTGGGGGGGGGTGAATCAACTTGGGAAATATGCTTTAGGATATTAAACCTCTCTCTTTTTTTACAGGGCAACCGCTTTCCCCAAAAAAAAACTGAAGCGAAAGCCACAAAACACTCGAGATCAACTATCGTGGGAAAGAAAAGTCACTCGTGCGCCGCTTCTGAGAACGAAGATTTTTTTACGGTTGTGACACACTGAATGCACTGCTGTGCACGTGGATAGTTAGCGACCCACTGTCGCGTCTCTTTTTCGAGCCCGGCAACAGCAGGGAGGGGAACGGAAAATAGCTCGTGGTATGTGGAGAGACCACGGAGATGGTGAAGGGAGTTAGTTTTCTGAGACCGCGATGTTTAAAGGAAAAATTCATATGCTTCGAGAGTGAAATAACAGTTCTTCTTCTTCTTCTTCCCCCCGTTCCCAATCTACGTTGCTTTATCAAAGATGAATTCACCCTTTAAACAATCAGGAGGTAACTTTTTCATCCCTCCCCCAAAAAAACGAGCACCCCCAACTGCCGCTGCGACACGACAGGTGCGTACGTCCCCTCCTCCTCCCTCCAATGCGGGCAACGTAGCCAGCCAGAGCAAGTGCGCGCGTGTAGCAGACGCTATTGGCAGCGGCTGGAACGCCATCTATACATTGTCGCGTCTCCTTTTACGAGAGAGCCTCGGCAGTTTGGGGAAATGGCTAGCTCGGGGAGTGTCTCCTCAAGTGGGTGGGGGGAAGAAACCGCGTTTGTGATTGAGACTGCTAGTGTGCATTATTTTCCGTGCTGTATTTGGTTCTGAGGTGGGGGGAAAAGTAGGCTTCAAAGTCCACTGTAGAATGGGAATCCGATTCAATGCGTGTCAGTGCATTTCAAACACAAGAATCAAAAAGCTTTTCCCCAGTTTTTTTTCTCTCTTGAAGGAAAGTCCCCCCACATTCATCTGTAGAATTGTGGGTAAAAGAAAAGAAAATCAGTGCGTTTCAAACACCAAAAAAAAAAACGTCAAGGAGTGGTCAAAACAGCCCTCATTGGCTAGGTAAAAAAAAAAGGGATGGGGGGGGGGAAGTACTCTAGTTACCAAAAACATCTCTGAGTTACACACTCAAAGTGTTCGGGTATTTACTTGACCGACTGTACAAGTCATGCTTTATGGGATTGAGATCGAGAGAATGTGCTGACCACTTTATTTGTCTGATGGTCTTCAGTTCCGGGTATTAGTCGACCAGTCTAGCTCTGTGACGATGGCATTACCTTCCTAAAAATGATACTCTCCCTCTGTTACATGTACGTAAGGTCACATAAGGGTCGATTACCTCATCTCTGAGACGTCATAATTGTGGTAACAACCATGTATAGACATGTGCGATCACTCTGTGAAATGCCTTCCCAGACCAGGACAGTATTCCTTTCATAAGTGTCTCTCGCGGCCAGTCCCTAATCTAGAAAAAAAATCTAAGGATGGAGTAGGGGCAAACGAAGCGATCCAGCTGAAAAAATCTAAGAGGGAGAAAAAATGTTAAGAGTGTAACATTTTCCCCCTTGAGGTGTTATCTTCAAATTAGAGTTATCTTCAAATTAGAGTTATCTTCAAATTGACATTGAGAAATTAACTGTGGTAATGCTAGGCAAAACAACTTGATAATGCAAGTGAGAAATATATTAGAGAGTTATCCCTATGAAATATAAAATTTCTCCCTCGAGGTGTAACATTATCCTCTTTGAAGTGTAACATTCCCTCTTGAGGTGTAACATTTTTCCCTTGAGTGTAATATTTCCCCTTGAGTGTGACATTTTCTCTTTGAGTGTAACAATATCCTCTTGAGGTGTAACATTTTTTCCTTGAGTTATAACATTTTCCCCCTTGAGATGCTACATTTTTTCCATTTTTTTTTAGAAGTTATAAAACAGTTCTTTAAAAATGATGGAAATATGAAGAGATTTAATATATTTGGCTTCCATTTCCCTTACTGGCATTCTATAGGGAGGGGGCAAGGTGGGGCATGGCCCCATGCTGCCCACTCTAGATCCGAATCTGCTCTCGACGATGTTTAATGACGATAGTGTATCCTTGTTCCCACAGATCACTATCCGTCTTGAATCGATGTGCTGGATAAATCTGTAAATATCAGGAAAGAGCCTTGCACGCCGTTGATTCTCTGTCCAATAATGATTTCGTGTGACCCAGTTCAGTCGCTCGCTTCTTCAGCGTGGGATTAGGGTACACAACGCAATGGGCGGCAAGCATAGACAATTTTCGTGATGCCTCTTGCTAATCGTAGAAACAAGAGTTCCAGTAGCTCCACCGAGATCAGAATGTAGTTGAGCCAATGTGGTGTGATTATGTCTTGACCTTTAAGTAGAAAATATCTATTCTTATTTGTTGCCTTGTGCGGTTTTTTTATGGGTTCCTAGGCATATTAATTCTTTCGAAACTTGCTCTTCCATTCGTGACAAATAGAAAATAACAGGAAACTTAATGTAAGATGACTTCCTAGTGTAAGACTGAAATCGAAAAGTCTTGAATCCAACTTTCTGATTTACATTTTGTCAGATTCGGGATATTTTGAAGGAGCTAGAACCAGTGTGAAAATTGAAAGTTCTGACATGATGTTAAAGTAATGGCAACCCAAACTAACCTATGGGACTCTTTCTCTAAGATGAGTAGAAAATGTTTGTTGTAATCAAGGAGACATATTAAAAATTGATTTTAAGAAAATTTTTCATTAAGAGTATAAAGGGGGAAACACGTATTCTGTAAACAACTCACCTTTACACACAGATAATTTTTTTCTATTTTATTATTTGTTCCATAGCAGCAGGCCTCGATTTGGCAAGTGTTTAAGGAGTTGGTTACTGTTCGAGTAATCAATCGTTTTGTTATCTCTGAGGTAGTGGTTAGCACTTATTTCGGTCTTACTAGTGCGTGTTCTTGGAGGAGAAGCCTTGTACAACTTTTATTTTTACAAATTTATGCGAGATAACGTTTAAAATTAAAAAGCGATAACAATTGAATGTGTGAGAATTGAATGAATAAAATGTGTATAGATGTGAATGGTTTGCACTCTTCGTCTGAAATTCTGTTTACATCAACTTTTAATATGTCTCCGTGACCAGAAAGAAAAAAATATGTGATTTTTTTTTTCAGAGTGAAACACAATTTCTAATATGTTATTAGTTCTGATTGCGTAAGTTTTAATCATGAAAGTTTCTTGGAGATGAGGCTTTGAAATTAATGTTCAGGTGGCCAGATTGAAAAAAGGGCTTGCAAAAATCCTCTAATCTCTCTTTGGAAACGATTCTTTGAAATTAATAAGGAAAACTTTTCTTTAATTCCTCCCAAACTCTCCGCAATCCTATTTGATCCGTAAGGTTTCCAGAGCTCAATAATCATCAGTCAATCTGCCCCCTTTGGATCTTTCTGGACCACCTCTCAATCTGCCTTCACTATAGCACAGAATTAGAATTTCTTTCCAGTGCTTTATGGTATTACTTAAAAGAATGATGCTTCCTTGTGTAAATGATATAAATTTACACCACATTTGCTGAGCATATGGTACTTTGTGACTATACACGACACTTTATAGCAAGAAACAGAACTTAGATTTATGGATTATATCCCATAAAAACAAAACTTGAATCGTTAAAATGCTGTAGCTCTTATAAATTAAAATAAAGAAATAAATATGGGAAGGATTTTTTTTTTCTGACAAGCGTTTTAATCATTGAAACGAATTAAGAATGATTTCTGCTCTCAGTAGCCACTTAGTTTTGATGATTATCATAACACAAAAACTTCAAATTGACATTGAGAAAATAACTGTGGTAATGCTACTAAAAAAATTGGATAATGCAAGTGAGAAATATATAATTCGATTTTACAAAACCCAAGGACCACCATTACTGTTCATGCCGCCCTCGACCTGCTTTAGGTGATGCCAAAAATTAATATGATATTGGACATTTTTTGTTATTCTTAATGTTACTCTTGTAACAAATTTTTAAATAATGCCTGAAATATTTCACTGAAATGTGTTTATGTGTAAAGTTATGCCTATACTCTGTTATATATTTTAAAATGTTTCTTACTGAGTTCTACAATATCAGAAAATACCTCTTAGGTAAAGATTATACATCACCGATATAATTGCATGTAAGGTTTCAAGAAGGTATTCTAATTGATTTATTGTAGTCACATTCAGGGGCTAGCGAAGGACTATGGTTGGGCGGGGGGTGGACATCGAAAATTTTTCAACTCGAAAATTAAATTTTCCCAACTCAGAAAATAATGTTTCTGTCCGGTTCGTACCTAGATTTTCGCTCCGTGTGTGTTTGTGGGAGACGGGGGGGGGGGGGGGAGATTTGAGCCAATTTTCAAAACTAGGCCCAATTTTAACATCTTGCCTGTATTTTACCAAGTCGGAATGAAGACGGAAACATAGTAAATATATACTTTATGCATTTTGCAAGAAGTTTTTATTAATCCTACCTGATATCGGTTGGGTTGTGTTGTTTTACCTCTGAGCGGCACTTTTTTGCACACCATGGACTAAATGGCCAGGTCACATGGACCCCGAAGGCTCAGAGAAGGTTGGGGAAGGGGACCCACTGGAACAGCTGTTGAGAGACATGGTAGCCTCCTGTCAAGGCCATCCAGCGTGTTCTTTAACGTGCACAGGGTATGTCTCTCCTGCACACGGGGCCACGGCTTAACGTCCCATCCGACGGACGGCGGCCTTTCCAAGCCCATCGGTATCCCCTACTGACCGTGGGCAGGACGGGGAATTTTGCGAAATAAATCTCAACGCTGACCCAGCTGGGACTCGAACCTGGGAACTACAGTTTACGAGCCTGGCCCGCTACCGACTGAGCCCCCCCCCACCTGATATGGACAGTGATTGATATCATCTTATTAAATATGAAATCATTAAATAAAATGTAACATAATTAGTGTGATGTAAAAAGAATGCTGGAAAAAAAATATTTGAGGATTCGCAAAAGTATTTTTTATTATACAATCAAAAAACTTTATAAATTGGTGATTTGAATGGAAAAAATACAAATTGCGTGAATATGCAAAACGAATAAGTTTGCATATTAAAAAAGCAATAACTTCATAAAACAATGTTAATTCGTATTTTGAAAGAGGTACTTAAAATACCCTTAATTGTTTTACTAAATTCAAAAATTTTTCCTAGTATATATTTTGACAAGAAAATCACATTCCAAATTTTAGAGTATGACAACTGCGGATATTGGGAAAAAATAAGAATTTTTTTCTAAAGCCGCTACAGTAGTTAGTTTAGTTAGTATAGTGGTTGACGTGTTGTGTATTATGTCCACATTAAGATCCTGATTATTGGTTGAGAAAGTGCAGAATTTTGTTCTTTAAAACTAATTACGAAAAAATACAATTATTGCTATTTCATGGGAAAAAAATATAATAAACTGATATAGTGTCCATCCTTGCCGCTAGATGGCAGCAAATAATGTTTTGGGGTGGGTGTTTATGTCGTAATTTTACACTGATGGTGTTATATTATACCAATTTATGGTGGTAAACCAGCTACCAACATAAAGTTGTGTAACATAGCACTCTTTTTTTTCCATGATAGAAGATGACTAATTTTGAATATGGAAATGAACACCTACTAGAAGAAGAAAACGTGTAAAAAAGTTTTTTAAAAAATAGAATTTCAAAAGTAAGATTGAATACATTAAAATAAGTTCAAAATAAGTCAGAAGCTGATTGGAACTACCAATGTGAACTTTGTAGGGTGAAAAGAATATGAAAAGCAAATGATTAAATCAGAAATAATTTTGTTTATTTATTCATTTATTTTCATTTTAGAGTAGCAGTGCCGTGCACAAAAAGGACTTTTGGTTGGATTACGTTGTTTTACCTATGAGCGGCACTTTTTTTGCACGCAATGGGCTAAATGGCCAGGTCGCAAGGACCCCGAAGGCTCAGAGAAGGTTGGTTATCCACTGGAAAGCTGCTGGGAGACAGATGGTAGTCTCCCGTCAAGGCCATCCAGCGTGTTCTTTAACTTGGACACTTACAGCTCTCCCGCACACGGGGCCACAGGCTTAAAGTCACATCCGACGGACGGCGGACTTTTCAAGCCGATCAGTGTCCCATACTGATCGTGGTAAGGTCGGGAAGTTTTGCGGAGATAAATCTCAACCCTGGCCCAGCTGGAACTCGAACCTGAGAACTGCAGATTACGATTTTGGAGCGCTACCTACTGAGCCATCCCCACCCCGGTTGGTTACATACTAGAGTTTATGAGGGGATAGTGTGTGTAACATGATTAAGCTTCCGAATTTCACACGAGTTGGTTTACCCCTAAATGTCACAAGGCTATTGCTATACTGTACACAGGAGAACAGAAATTAACCTCCCGTCTTTTCTTCGTTATATTAAAATATACTTTTGTACTTATTTAATATAAAAACGAAACTGTGTGTTTCGTTTTTATATTAAATAAAGTTTTCGTTTGATTACGTCGTAAAATAAAAGAATTATATCAAATATTGTTAGTGTTGTCTTAATTTTTTCGAACAGTGTAGAATATAATTGCTGGAATAAAAGATTACTTACATTTAAATTTAAGGCAGGGAACAGTAATTAAAGACTTATAACTGTTCTGTTGCTGTACCCCCATTGGCGATACTGATGAAAGCGAGTTTTCTAGACAGTATGATATTTTGAATTCACTCAGTGAAAAATATATTAATATTGCGTTCATGGTATAAATATGAAAGCTACCAACGACTCTGGCTTTTAAACTGAAGTACACAGGTAAAGCGATAATTTTTTTATCATTCGTATCTAAAATGGTATAATGGGCTCTCAGTGATAATATCTCCTGCAGCTAAGTAAACTTCTCAATTTAATAATAACTAATCTTAATACTGGAGATGAATTGGAGCTGAAATATTCAGACTCGAACTATTTCGATAATTATCGAAGTCGAGTCAATTCGAGCCCTGTTACAGAAAGAATTTCTGACACAATTACAAAACCTGTTTGCAAACCGCTAAAACATTTTCTATTCATCGTACTAGAGGCTATTGGGAACTTCAAACTCATAATAATCTGAAGAAAGTTTAATTTTTAGATATTTGAAGCTAAAAACAAAGTAAATTGTAGAAATTGAAAATTCATTTTCTACAATTTACTGCTCTCTAAAAAGCAAATAAATGAATAAATAAACAAAATTATTTCTGATTTAATATTTGCCTTTCATATTCTTTTCACCCTACAAAGTTCACATTGGTATTTCCAATTAGCTTCTGACTTATTTTGAACTTATTTTAATGTATTCAATCTTACTTTTGAAATCCTATTTCTTTTTAAACTTTTTTACACATCTTCAATATATAAATCAATATTGTAAATATTGTAAAATATTGTAAATAATTGTGGCTGTGTTTCAATTGAGTTTCTGAAATTATGTATTCAGGGATAACAATAGATCAAAAATTGAATTGGAAATCCCATATCAATAATCTGACCAAATAATTGAGATCAATAGTATAGAAAATATATTATCTAAAAAAAATTTTGAAATGGGAAATATTTTCTGTTATGTATAACTCATGGATAACAATAGATCAAAAGTTGAATTGGAAATCCCATATCAATAATCTGACCAAAAAATTGAGATCAATATTATAGAAAATATATTATCTAAAAAAAAATTTGAAATGGAAAACATTTCCTGTTATGTATAACTCATGGATACAGTCTGCTATTCATTATGGGCTATTTTGCTACGGAGGTACTTATACTTCAATCCTTAGAACCGTCATAAATCTACAAAATCAAATAATAAAAAAAATTAACTGATAATAATGGGTTTGGAGATAGTCTGCATAATGGTTATATTAAACTTAACGTACTACACTTCAGAAATTTGTATGCATATAAATTAATGATACATCTTTTTTTTAAATGATAAATTCTATAATCTTAAAATAGATAATTATTGTCTGCGATCAAATGGAAAGAAGTATGAAATTCCCCTTGTTAAAAAGGAACTAATACACCAATACATAATTTATTTAGCTGCTAAGATATTTAATTATTTATCTCTTGATTTAAGAAATCATAACGGTGGTTGATTTGTATATAAAGAGATTAAATAAGTATTTCTTGGCTATAAGTGATATTGAACACATATTTAGAGTTCTTAGATAACAAAAAATATTGTGTTTGTTTTTTACCTACTCTGATACTTTATGCACACTGCATATTTGTGATATTTCATGTTAATTAGATTGTTGCTGTTATACTGATCTTTGTAGTCGTTTAACTAATTTTTTTATTTGTTAATTAATTATCATTATTGTCTTTTATCATTTGTTTTTTCATTCTTAAAATTGATTTTTAATTAATTATTGCACTTTCAAACGTAATATGTGCTACAACAACCTAGTCAAGCTTGTACTTTTGGATTGTTTATACGTTGTTAGATTTTAATCTAGAATGTCTATGATAACAAACTTGAACTAACTAATCGAACAATATTGTACTAGGTTAAAAATGAAAGAGCATCGCATCAGAACTCTCATTTCAGTATTAAAAAGCTTACACCAAACATTAAATACCTTTAAAAAATTCATTACCTTTTAAAACTACTAGAGTCAGTAATACCGGATCTCAAACAGATATAGTAAGTAAAGTAAATCAATAGAAGATTTAAAAAATAATTATGTGAAAGAAATGTTTCACCGATGAGTGGGATTCAAATCCATACTTCCCAGTTTCTCTACCATTAAGCCATCCGAATTTGTCCATATGTCATTTATCCACTTAGTTGTGACTTTTAAACCTCACTGATCTAGCCTCCAATTGTGCCACCTATGGTCAGGAAAGGCAACTTTTCCAATATTACTCAGTATATAGAGGGGAGGGGATGGCTCTGACGGTAGCGCACCAGGCTCGTAATTGTAATTCCTAGGTTCGTTGAGATTTATCTCCGCAAACCTCCCTGCCCTCGGTCAGTAGGGGACGCCAATGGGCTTGGAAATGCCGCCATCCATCAGATGGGACGTTAAGCCGTACCACCTTGTGTGGGAGAGCCATACCCTGTGTACGCTAAACAACACGCTGGATAGTCTTAACGGGAGGTTACCATCTATCTCCCAACAGCTGTTTCATTGGGTCCCCTCCCCCAACCTTCTCTGAGCCTTCGGGATCCTTGTGACCTGCCCATTTAGCACATTGTGTTCAAAAAAGTGTCACTTAGAGGTAAAACAGCCCAATCCATCTCAGGCTAAAACGTTATTAATGCAAGAATCAATCAATAATAAACACACAGATTTCTTCGAGAAATAATTTTACAAGGTCAGTGAGATTTAAAAGTCACAGCTAAGTGGACAAATGACAGAGATGATGTTATATTAGTGGTTTAGAGCATATGGCATGTTACCAGGAGGTGTGGTTTTCAATCCCACTAAACGGCACTTTTTTTTCCACAGCAAAATTATTGTTTGAATTAATGTCAACAAGTAATCCGTATATTTATTATTGATGAATAAAAGATTTTTCATATATTTTAATATTTTCTCCCTTATAAAATGAATGTGTAAAAGTGTTTATTATTATTACTCGATTTTTATTTCCTAGCGGCCAAGAAGGGCTCTAAAACGTAGAAAATGACACAAAAACTGGAATTTCAGAGGTTGAAAATAATTGACGTTTTGATTAATCTTTCTGAGATATGAAATGGTAAAAATGAGTATAAAATAAAAACGTTACCCGATGTTAACTTTGATCCCTAATACCTCAAATATTTTTATATATGAATATTGTTCCTTATTCGAAACTTAAAAAAGAATATTTAGCTTCATAAAGGATTTCGAATCACTTCTACATCCGTAATAATTCCCGTTTTATGGCTAAACTCCAAACAATTAAATTAATCTTTTGCCATAGAGTAGGAACGAACCGTCTAAAAAATATGCATATTTGTAACGATAACTTATTTAACCAACTAAGAAAACATATTAAAAACATATAATGGTGAGAAGAACTAATAAAAATCCCATGAATGGCCTCTAGGTAATAAAAAAGTTGAATCCAAGTAACTTATTTCCAAAATGTTTGAATAGGATTAAAAGTACTTTATTCGAGTGTAAGAGGTGAGAAAGGAAACTTTTCATAATCTCCGTATCACACCAATTCTCAAATGAGTTTAGTTGTGCTTCATAAAAATTCCAAATCGTGCAAAACATCGCCATGCTTTCTCACCTGGTTGCAAAATTTCGAGGAAAATTTTCTGTGGTCCGATTCTAAATCAAAAGATATCCCAATTTCAAAAAAGAGATATGAAACCTTCGCCAAGCGAAGAATTCTGAACAGACATCAACAGTTAAACGAGATGATATAGGAATAAAATAATGCATTAAAACTAATTTTTATCATTTTATTAAAGTGTCATTTCTGTTATATTATTTTTTGAACTAAAACGACATTTGTGGTATCTTGGCTGATTAATAGTTGTTTTCCCGTCATCACATTTCAATGTAGACTGTTTTATCATTTTGTTTCGGTTGTGAAATTAAATATGAAAGCCATCCCGTGGCCGAGTGGTTAGCATGCTTGGCTACTGATCTACGGGACCTGGGTTCGAGCCCCGGGTTAAGGCATGGATGTATGTGTCGTTTTGCTGAGATCCTGCCATCCTCTCAGACCTTTTACTATGGCATTTAAACTGGCAGGCTCCTGTCAGACCTCTGTGGCAAGCAGCTGCTTGAGGGGGTATTTATTTTTTTTTTATTTTAATCATATTTTGCAGATTAGCATGGAGTACTTATTTGTTAAATCAATGAACTCTATGAACAATGACCGTATAGATTTTCCTTCAGAATTACAATTATCCTTCTTAAAACAAAATAGTAATCATCCCTATCAGTTGGTTACGGCAACATTAGTTAGCAAGCTCAGAAAAAAAATTGTTCGCCTAATTTATTAGCAAGATATTAATCATTTCAATATAGTGGATTTTCACCCAGTGTAATGTTGATTCTAATATCAAATCAAATTCATGTTCCTAATTATTGCAAATATAAAAATAATGCAGAAGAAACTACCTTATCAAAATATTAAAGAATTTCCATTTTATGTCAATGGGAGTCTAACTTCGAAGATCTATAATTTCTAAGGTAAGCATTTAATGAAAACTGTGACTGAACATATAAACCATAACGAAATCTATTTAAATCCCGAATATCAACAACTCTGAAACAGTTAAAAATAAATTCTTCTGTTTTATAAAAAAAAGAAATCATAATTGTCTTATATTGAAATAATCATTGCGCAAACTCCTAAAATGTCTATTTTGTTAAATGGCTTGAAACAGTACTCTTAAGTTTTAATTAATTTCTGTGATAAATTCTTTTGATATATTTCTGCTGGGAAATATTCTAGCTTTCATAAAACTTTGAATACTGAACGAATATTGGTTGAAAATCGGGATTTGAATAGTCGAATTTTAAATATATTTATCTTTAGGCACTTTTTTTCCATAAATGCCTTATTCTTCAAGTAATCGAGTTTCGAAGTTAAATTCCCATTGTGGTAACATTGAAATTCTCTAATATTTTTGTATGGCAGTGTATTGTTTTAGATACCAATTTCTTTGTTTTAATTTGTTAGGTAACATCTGCCAACAGTCTCATTTTGGAAATACTTCTGTAATGTAAAATGTATTTTACTATTATTTATTTGGATGTTTTGAAATTATATAGTTTTCATTAATTTTTTTAAATTAGCTTTAGCGGATTATTTTTTTATATGTCCCTTTTTTAGCACATGTATTTTTTTTTGGAAATCATATCTCGGAGTATTTTCCGCATTATTTCTTGCAGTGGCAGATAGCATTTGAATCTTAGAATTGTGTGGCATCGGTTCTTCGGACAAAGTTCGTGAAAATTTCCATCCTCATAGTTAAGCTCTGTTGTCTTTATTTTTTTAACAAGTTTCCGTTTCACGGAAAACATTTGCTCATTTTTATACTTTATATATTTATTTACTTAGTTATTGGTTATTTTTAATGAAGCTTTAATGAGCATTGCATCTGCGCAGTGGACATTTTTTTCTCTAACGATGCTTAAGTAGATATCTGAAAGACACGTTTTCATGATATGATATTAATTTTATAATTCGGTTTCCTTACTCGTTTGCAAAATCATTTAAAAATTTTTATTACACCCATTGGTTTTTATATCTGTATGATGTTTTGAAATGTTTTCTTTCTCTTTTCTAATAACGGATGAAATAAATAAACAAAAAATGAGGAAAAGGAGTATTACGCTAGAAGAGAACACCAAATGTTTGGAGGTACTTTAGCAAAACAAAAAACACAATCGACATAGTACAAAGTTATTTCCATATATATTGGTGGTGTAGATGAGACAAAGTAAATAAGACATTTCTAATGTTTCTTCACTTTGCAGTTCACAAGGTTCGAATAGGTGAAAAACTCCCGGTTAAATAATTTAACGAAAGGAACATATTATTCATAATTCTGAAGTGGAAATAAATATTTTAAACTACCATTATTGTCATTAGGTTAATCATGTCGAGAGTACTAATACTTCGCAATTTCGAATACATTTTTGGGTTGTATGATATTGAAAATCTGTTTATTCAATAGCTTATGGCAACAAACATCGAGAAAATTATTTTTATTTTTATAAAATTCATTTACATTAAATACAGCCCATTGCAGTATTTTACAAATCATGTTGAAATAAAATGCACTTGCACTTTAATATTGAAAAAAATAAAATCACTTATCAGTTCTGTAATTAAAGACTACAGGTTTAACAATTTTAAAATTTATTTTGGAGATAATTCATTAAATATTTCATGAGTTTTGAAACTATTTATTTTTAGATATATTTAGTGTAAATGTATATCAAAATTAATATATTCATCTGTTAAAAACAAATTTTTGAAAGTAATAACGAAAAACTAATGTCTATAGATTGTTCTCTTTCATTTATATTAAACAAATCGCTTTGACCTCTATAATCCGTATTCAAATGCCAATAGATAGTAAAGTAATTTTAAAATTAATACAAAGCAAAATTCGAACAATTCATACTTAAGTTTGTCACCCGTCCCACCTCCTAAAGTTTTGTTCCGTGTCCCGCTTTGTTGTCAAAATATCCCACATCTGGCCACATTCTGTATTAGTACGTAACTCTGCATAATGAATATGACAGCAGAATCATGACCATCATTGTCGTTTTATGTCAGGTTTCTGTTACTATATTCGTTTCCCAAGCATTCCCAGTAGCAAGTCCCAATAATCAGTCTGCCTGTTGTTCTTTAAAAACATAAAATATTCGTTTAAATTTTGAACTTCTGAAATCTGTTATAATATTATAATATTATAATACAATTTTACTTATAAATGAACATTGCATATGAATGTTTTTATCCGGCTATTTCACTTTTAAAGGTTGGCAGCCTTAACCATACTTATATATTTTTATATATGTAGATATCCATTATCAACGCACTCTCATTTACATAGTGAAATCAAAGAAAATGCTGCTGGTTTTATATGTTTATATATGTAGAGATGACCAGCTGAATTTATCTCTGAAACACTTTGTTAAAAATGATGTAAACTATAAATTACTACATTGATAAACTCAATTTTAACAAATTTATAGAATTCGAAATGAAACATTTAATGTTTGAAAATATCACTAGAATTCTTTTAGCAAAATATTACATTTACATCTCATTTCACTCTGAGTAACAACATGGCATAACAATACTCTGACAGTGCACACCAGTTGTGGACTAGAATTCTTCATATTTTGACTTCAAATAGGAAATTCAATGAATAATCAGCCACATCCTACATCGAACTTGACAGGTTGGATTGTTCTCATTACAATGAAGAGTTTGGTTTTTTTAGCGTCGGGAATAGTGGAAGCCGAATAAATCATGAAAATGTGGTACCTGGTGGCTGTGATGCCCTTCAATATGGTGGTGTCCATGATGATGTCCATGGTGATGACCATGTTTGTGCTGATTTTCATGATGGTGATGATGACCATGCTTATGGTGGTTCTCATGTCCATGATGATGTCCATGATGGTGTCCGTGATGATGGCCATGTTTATGGTGGTGATCATGTCCATGGTGATGACCATGTTTATGGTGATGATCGTGGTGGTGGCCATGGTGATGTCCATGATGATGGCCATGGTGGTGGTCATGACCATGGTGATGTCCATGATGGTGGCCATGGTGGTGGTCATGACCATGGTGATGTCCATGATGGTGGCCGTGGTGGTGGTCATGACCATGGTGATGTCCATGTTTATGATGGTGGTCATGCCCATGCATATGATGGTGATCATGGCCGTGTTTATGATGGTGATCATGGCCGTGTTTATGATGGTGATCATGGCCGTGTTTGTGGTGATGATCATGACCATGTTTATGATGGTGATCGTGCCCATGTTTGTGGTGATGATCGTGACCATGTTTGTGATGATGGTCATGACCATGTTTATGGTGGTGATCGTGACCATGTTTGTGGTGATGATCGTGACCATGTTTGTGATGATGGTCATGACCATGTTTATGGTGGTGATCGTGACCATGTTTGTGGTGATGATCATGACCATGTTTGTGATGATGGTCATGACCATGTTTATGGTGGTGATCGTGCCCATGTTTGTGGTGATGATCGTGACCATGTTTGTGATGATGGTCATGGCCATGTTTATGATCATGGTCATGCCCGTGTTTATGATGATGATCATGTCCATGGTGGTGATCATGCCCGTGTTTGTGATGATGATCGTGGTCATGTCCGTGTTTGTGATGATGATCGTGGTCATGTCCATGTTTGTGATGGTGATCGTGACCATGTTTATGATGGTGATCATGACCATGCTTATGTTTATGATCATGGCCATGTTTATGGTGGTGGTCGTGACCATGTTTGTGACCATGCTTATGGTGATGGTGGTGGTGGTGTTCTGCTTTAGTGTTCAAAACTATTACTTTCTTCTCTTCCTTCCTGAAACAGAAAAAAAGTATGTAATGTATTAATGTTCTGAATGTTGAAACAATATACATATATAATATATTTATTCTAAACAAATTAATACATTAATGTGAAAATTATCATTGCAGAAAAAATATTGTCTGGTTAAATAAAAAAAAAGTGGAGCGAACATAATTTTTGTGTAGCTACGAAAATGAGTAAATTAAATGATGCATCCATTGTTTTAAATCAATGGAAGCTTTCAAAATGTTGTTCAAATTTAATGCTTTCAAATTCACAATATTCAAGAAGGAATAGACTATACGGAATACAATTACACTGATGGACCAAACCTAACTTTCAAACATAAAAGTTGATATATCAATGTAAAATAACGAATGGGTAGAATTTAATGACATTTCATAGAGAGATTAAACCATGACAAAGAATCTTATCAAAAAAGGAAGGCCACGTGAACATGTGTGTGTGCAGGCACATGCAAAATGCCACGTCCATAAGGCACGCTACAAAAGAGAGAGCAGGTACGGTGCTCGTCACATCGTTCCTCGCACGCTGAAAAGACTGTCAATTTGCAAGAGGTGTTGGAAAACATGCAGACGAACACACGGAGTCGCTTGGAAGATTTGGAGATTTGGATTGCGATTTGTAAGATGTTAGTAGAATATCTCCAGTTGTGGTGGTCGGAGTGCATAATGTCTCTCGGATGATCACTCCAGGCTATGGCAACAACATCGGGAATCTGAGATGTTTCTCGACGACAGTTCCAGGCTGGGCAAGGGCCACAATATCGTAGGAGGAACAATATTCGACCTTAACAGCGAGAACGCATAGGAAAATGACAGCTAGACATCTCTATGTCTAGCGTGCCTGCGTTTCAGGCACTACGACTCGAAGAAAATAGTGTCTAGAAGACTTCCATGAGTACTAGGAGAACGATGGTTGGTCTTCTCCTAACCCCCTCGTAAAGAAGATCTAAGAGGACTTGGTGCATGCAGCATCACACCTGGACTGAACAGCAGTGGGCGCATGTACTCTTCACGGATGAGTTTGTTTCTGTCTGACTATGGATTCTCGCGTCTGTTCATATGAAGAGAATGAGCAATTATCCCTGCAACATCCAGGAACGCTACCACTATGGAGAAGGAGGACTTCTGGTGTGAGGAGGCATAATGCTGGATGACCATATGCCACTCCGTTGTTGTCATCTTCCTATGTCTTCTTGCTGACAAGGCCAGATATAGATCCTACTGTTGTGATCCTTGGGTAGCGTAGAACTTGTTGATATATTTTCCCGGAATCCTGATATTGTCGCCATAGTCTAGTGATGACATGACACTGTATTCTCAAAGGTACATATAGGAGAACCTTTGGAGTACAGTCACTCAAAAAAGTATCCGAACACTATGGTTGATTACAGAATTCAGAAAAATATCTGGCAACGATTTTTTTAGAAATTGGTGATCTGCCAATCTTCGTGTCATGTGACACGAAGGTTCCCAGATCACTAATTTCTAAAAGAAAAGTTGTCAGATATTTTTTCTGAATTCTGTAATCAACCATAGTGTTCGGATCCTTTTTAGAGACTGTACGTATAGAAGATTATTGTGTTTTTTTATTCTTCTAGTTTTAATTTCTTATTTGCAAAAAAAATTAAGCTGAATTTGTCACATGATTCATATTTAGTAGTGGAGAAAAATGAACGTTGTTAATGATGTATCACAGGTACCGGAAAACTGCAGAAAACTAAGATTTTTTTCCCCAACGTCCCGAAAAAACAAGAAATAGAAAAATTCTATTCCATTGTCTCTACTACACAGTTGAGAAAAATAGAAGAAAGGTGTTTTGATATACATTATATTAGAAAACCTTTACGGACATTCCATATTACAGGAAATAGAAAAATTCTATTCCATTGTCTCTACTACACAGTTGAAAAAATAGAAGAAAGGTGTTTTGATATACATTATATTAGAAAACTTTTACGGACATTCCATATTATGTGAGTGAAACTTCTCTCTAACTTTAAAAGTTAGCTCTCTACCAGAAAATTTCACAGGAGATAATCGAAAATCTCACTCAAACTTTCAATTTCTCAAAATTTTCATGTCACAGGAGATAATCGAAAATCTCACTCAAACTTTCAAATTCTCAGTTTTTCAAATTCTCAATTTTAATATTTACAGAATTCTTGAATAAAGAGATCCCAAAAGCTCATTTAAGACTATTAGTTAATTAGAAGAACGCATAGCTGGACGGATGATGCAGAAAGTGCAAATAGTATTTTATTGGTAATTATACAACATAAGAAGTGTTCGTCTTTTAATTCATCAATTTAAAATGCTGCATTCCCACAGCTCTCTTAGAAAAATGAGTAAATTATTGCTGTCAATGAAATAACCCTTGAAAAACTGCCACCTAAGTTTCAATATGTTATCTTATTCATATTATTTGCAAGAGTCGTGAACAGCTCTGCCGTTTCCAAATTTAGTGATCTGTAACGATATACAGGGTGTTCAAAACTCTCTGTACGAATTTCAATGGGAGATAAAGAACACGAAGAGAAACCTTTTTCGTCTATGAATCTATGTCCGCTGACGTAACCCTTTGGTGCTAGAGGGCGCTGACAGAAATATCGGTGGAGCTGGTACATAAATGAAGGAAACAAGTGTGAACAACATGTTTATTTAAAGGTGCTCAGAGTTGCGACCGGCAACAGCATTGCATGCATGACAGCATCGAAGCATTAATTGCCGTACATGTTGAAAGATTCCATGAATTTCGCGAACAGTTGCAGCGGCGACAGCGATTCTTGTGGCGAGGTCTTCATCTGAGTCAATGGAAGTGTCGTACAAGATGTTCTTCATGTGTCCCCAGAGGAAGAAATCGATACATGTAAATCGGGCGATCTTGGTGGCAGGCGACGGTTCACCCCGGAGTATCCATCAGCCCCCAAAAGTGGCGTTCAGATAATCTCGCACATCATTGTTGAAGTGTGCTGGATCCCCGTCATGTTGAAACCACATTAGTCTGCGAATAGCCACGGGAACATCTTCCAGCAGTCCCGGCAACGTTTCTTCAAGAATACCCGATAAATCAACCCGTTGAGTCAGGGGGAGAGCAGCAGGTGTGACCCAATCAAAACGTCATGGACGAACCCCCCCCCCCCAAACATTGACGGCAAACCGTTGTTGAGGTCCATGCACCACTGTGGCATGTGGATTTTCCTGCACCCAAATCTGAGAATTGTGCACATTAAACATCTCCTCACGTGTGAAACAAGCCTCATCTGAGAAAAGCACATAAGCTGGAAATTTAGGTTGCACTGTGGTCCGCTGCAGACACGAGCGCACGAATTCCACACGAAGAGGGTAATCCTGAATCTGCAATGATGGACTCTCTGACGATGAAACGGACGTAACTGCTGCTCGTGCAACACTCTCCACACGAGGGCGTGGTTCACACTGAGGCTACGTGGAACAGCTCGCGTGCTTGTGCTTGGATTGTTCTCAATCCGCCTTAGGATCTCTTCATCCATGTCAGGAATGCGCATGGTTCTCTCCCGAACAGTGTCATGCATGTTTGCATGGAATGTTCCAGTTTCTCGCAGTTACCGGTGCAAACGCGCAAATGTTTGGTGGTTTGGCACATGTCTGTTTGGAAAGCGCTGTCAGTACAACCTCCGTCAGCAGCTCTTCCGTTTCCATTGGCAGCCCCATACACCAGATGCATGTCAACCATCTCAGCAGTCGTTAAACACGCCATGTTACACGTAATGTGTCTGATTTACAAATGTCGGCGACAAACACAAGTCCGTGTGTAAACATCTTCTTCCGTTAACTGGACCACTTTGTAAGGGGAGCATTCTGCCCCCCTATCATCTTCTCCGTTCCCACTTAGCTCGTCTAACCAATTGCAGCGCCGCCAAACAGCGCCCTCTAGCACCGAAGGGTTATGTCAGCGGACATAATTCATTGACGAAAAAGGTTTGTCTTGGTGTTCCCTAACTCCCATTGGAATTTGTGCAGAGAGTTTTGAAACACCCTGTATATTAAAATTACTAAGTATTTGAAAAATGCGAATTATTAAATTTCATTAGTACCAATCCAACTAAAGAAGTGTTTTCTAATTATCACTTTTATTGTTTCCAATGGAAAATTCATGACGTTCACATTCCTCCACCAAAGTTTCAAAATTTATAGCAATATTCGTTTGATATTTCTGAATTTCAAAAGTTTTAACCCCTTTAGAGGGTGCAATTATAGTGTTCGAAAGATTTCGAAAGTTCGAATCATAATATTATATAAATTTCTATTTAACCAAAAAAACATAATTTCTCATTCATTTCTAAATAAAAGTAATTTTCTGTTAAAACAAAAAAGTTGTGTTTTCACACACACACACGCACCCCTGGGCCAAAGGCGCCAACCCATTGTTGGCAATGGAATTTCGTTTCGTGATCTTCACATTTTCCACGACCAAATTTTCAAATTTCTAGCATAAATACATCGTTTAAAATATTCGTTTGAAATTTTGGAATTTAAAAATTTTTTTACCGCTAGAGGACATAATTATAGTTTTAGGGAGATTCGGAAAGTACAGAGTGTAATATTTCATTAATACCTGTCGAACGCAAAAAGAATTTTTAATTTATATGAATAAACAAAAAAGTTCAATGTCTACAGACAGACAGACAGACGACAAAGCAAAACTATTATCTCATTTACAAAGAAAACGAGATAAAAAGAGATCTTGGGCTTTTCGTATCATTATTTTAACTTCTAAATTTGCGTTTATATTAGTAAGTGGTTCGTTTGATTCTACATAAATTATAATTGTTAGCATCATTTTTATAACAATTATAATTTGCATTTTAATGGGCTTTTGAAGTAAATTATTATGATCAGTGACGTTGCTTTTAATTGTTCCACGCTCCATAACAATTTACATATCACACGAATATAGTTGAAACAAAGAGACAACTGGAGTGATTAAAATTTATCAGGCAAGCTGTGGTTTAGTTAATCTGAATGTTTACACTCTTGAACAAATGTCTCAGTTTAATTATCTTGGGAGCTATGTAACAGATACGAGTGCTGGTGATGTACGCCATGAGATAAACAAAAATAGGAATTTCTGCTGGAACTTTTAAGAATCTATGTAGAATCTATGTAGAATCTATTATAGAGAAATATGCGTATACAAATAAAAACTAAAAATTGGTTGTATAATAGTTTGGTCCTTTCTACGGTTAGTATGATAATGAAACTTCGATTCTTTATAAACAATATAACAGGAAACGATGCTTTTGATTCTACTTGCTTACCCACTACCATGGGCATTAGGTGGTTCAACTTTGTAAGTAATGATGAGGTTAGGCAAAGGAGTTTGCAACCTCCTTTAAGCAGCATATTATGCAGAGAGAGACTCCGTTGGTTTAGCCATTATGCCTGTATGTATAATTATACATTAGCGAATAAGGTTATGAACAGTGTGCCTAAAGGCCTCAGAAAGAGGGCGAGACCTAGGATGCGGTGGGCAGACAATATCAAACAGGACCTTGTTAGAATTGGTGTGCCAGAAGCAGCAGATATAGCTCCGAACAGATGTGTTTGGAGAACTAAACTGCACAATCTGGTTGACTATCCGTAGTCCATGGACACTTGACGAGGATGATTGTTAAAAGTCGAGATTTATAAAGATTTGAATGAGATCTTCAATTTATCTCTAGTGACAGTATTTCGTAAAACGCTTAATTTTCAAAGTTACACAGCTCTGAATGTGATGTTCCATCCACATAACATGAAAGTGTCCGGAAACATTTTGCAATATAATGTACAAGGTAGGTAGAAAACCAAATTTGTGTAAACAACAGTATGAATCAAATTTAGAAGTTTTGCACAATAATTCTGAGCGATATGACACAGGAATTTCGTCTTCAACTAAAGTATTTCTATGCGCAGTAAACCACATGGAGTTCTTGCCCTTTTCAAGCTGAAAAAACTTTTATCTCTAGCCTTCTGCTCTACAAATGTTTTTCAATTAAAAAAAGTAGATCGCTTCAGGCTATTAATCTGGTAGCTGATCTAAAAAGAAATACCTTCTCAAGCAGCTTCTTGCCACAAAGTTCTGACAGGAGCCTGTCAGTTTATATGCCATAGCAGAAGGTCTGTGAGGATGGTAGGATCTCAGCAAAAAAAAACAATTTGGAGTTTGAATTTCTTAAACATTTTAAGCACATGGAAACGCGAAATTTCTATCAAAATGTTTAGAAGGACAAACTTACCGTGTAGTAAAAGGACAGATTCACTAGACACCTACTGTTGAACAGGTTATTTCCTTTCTTTTTAAGATAATTTTATATCTCTGTTAGATTTCAGATATATACGAAAATAAATCTGTTTTGAAAAGATCACATTTCATGGTTTCAGAAGATTTTAAAATATCTCACAATATAAAGTAGATTTTAGAAATTCAACAAATTTTTTTACAGGTGGAAATTTCAGCATCATCTGCATCTTCCGAAGAAATATCCGTGGAATAATCTTTTTCAATATCGTCGACATTCCAGGCAAGAGTAAGTATCTAAATGCAACCGTCCCGGGAGAGAATGGTTGGTGGATTCCGATGAGGAGCAAAGGACCATGGGTTCGAGTATTGGAGGAGGAATAGATGTACATTTCTAGTGCAGTCTTTTTGCTAAGATTCTTCAGATTTTTCTCGCTATTGACAAGATTCTTGTCAAACTTCTAAAGCAAACAAGTACTTCAGAACTAAATTCATGTAAGACTATGAGTTATCCAATATTATACAGTTATTCGCCATAGTAAATTTTACCTTCTAGCATTTTAAGGTATATTTGACCACAGTATTTAAAAAAAAATCTTTACCTGTCCTTTATAAAGAGCGTGAATTGACACAGTGACAGATCTTGTACTGACAATCCAAACAAAACAATTCACAAATAAAATCTATGCTTTAATGAGTACGTTGCTGAATGTGGTGACTTCTGGTGTTCGACAACGGTGCATTTTCTTTCCTTTTCTCTTTAGTTTGGTTATTGATTATGTTATGCGAAATTCACTGCACAGCAAAGATTTTGGCCTTAAATGGTCTGGTGATCTGAATATTTCTGATTTAGATTATGCAGATGATTTGGCCTTGTTTTCTAATGCTGTTGATGAGATGAATTCTTTCAATAGGGCTGTTGATGAGACTGGAAATAGAGTTGGTTTGGTAATAAACAGAGATAAAACTAAAGTGATGAAAATTGGCCAGGCAAATGGTGCTTCAGTCGCTTTGAATGGTTGTGTCCTTGAGCTGGTGTCACAGTTTAATGATCTTGGGAGCTATGTAACAAATATTGAACAATAATGTGCGGTATGAAATTAACAGACGAATAGGGATTGCTGCCGAGACTTCTAGGAATCTATGGAGAGTGTGGAGAAATAGGCGGCGCTTACACCTAAAGACTAAAAATAGACTATTTAATAGTTTGGTTTTTCTAGGGTTAGTTATGGTAGTTAAACTTGGACGCTTTGCAAACAAGATAACGGGAAACTTTATGCTTTTGATTCCAGATTTTTTGACATTCTTCGAGCGCAAAGACTAATCTTTACGACCTCCAGTTTAGAGATCGTTCCCCACCTATTTTAGATTCGGTGCTGCAGACACATGTGTTAAGCATCTGCATACTGTTCCTCTGTCCGAGCAATTATCTAATCCTTCTCCTACCGGTCCTCTGTTTGTCAGCTCCTACTACAAGAAACTATCTTGTGAATTTGCGCATCCAAGGGTTCTTCATCCGTCATTTCCACCATTCGTTAGAGTCTGTTTTTCTGCTTCTTCAGTGAAGGTTCAATTTACGCTCTGCCTATTGAATTTAAGTGCATTAAATGTATAGATGATATTCCGCTCGGATCTGTGTCACCCATAACGGCGTGTGCGAAGGTAAATTACAATTAATTTGCTCAGGCATTTCTGAGTTGAACTACCGCAGAATGACTCAAGAGAGGCAAATGAAGTGGAAATGTTTTAATTGCAAAGCGATAAAGTCAACATCGAACAAAGATTTAAACGCTAATGGAGAGCAAACTGAGCTCACAGTAGGACACATGTCAAAGTCGCGTGTGAAGCTCAGTGAGACAAATGAGTCTGGATCAGCCACTTCGGATGAAAGCAGTGATGATTTGAAGGCACTTTTAAAGGAAATAAATATAAAAATTCAGGTTATTAATGAATTGAAAGATGAAATTGTAGACCTAAGATGTTCTGTAGAGTTTTTTTTTCTGAAAGATATGATACATTACTAGAAAGATTGCAAATATATGAAAAACAGCAAACTGAGATAGAACACAAATTATAAACTACTGATAAACTTTGTACAGAAAACATAGCTGAAATAAAAACTCTGCGAACTAAGCTAAACGACTTAGATCAGTATGGACGTAACAAAAAACTTGAAATGCATGGGATCCCCGTTCAATACCAGGAAGATGGAAATAAGCTTCACCTGTTAATGACCACCTTCTGGAAAAAGCTTTAAATACGCACGTAAGAAATTTTAACCTAGAGCAAATAGAAACCATCCACAGACTGCCCGTGAGAGTCCCAGCTGGGTCAGCGTTGAGATTTATCTCCGCAAAATTCCCCATCCTGCCCACGGTCAGTAGGGGACACCGATGGGCTTGGAAAGGTCGCCGTCCATCGGATGGGACGTTAAGCCGTGGCCCCGTGTGCGGGAGAGTCATACCCTGTGCACGTTAAAGAACACGCTGGATGGCCTTGACGGGAGGCTACCATCTGTCTCCCAACACTGTTCCAGTGGGTCCCCTCCCCAAACCTTCTCTGAGTCTTCGGGGTCCATGTGACCTGGCCATTTAGCCTATGGTGTGCAAAAAAGTGCCGCTCAGAGGTAAAACAACCCAACCCAACCGAAAGCCCGTGAGAAATAACAATAAAATTTCGCCAATCATTGTGCAATTTTCGTCGAGACCCACAAGAGATTATTAATTATCGCGGAGAAGATGGCGGAATGCTGGCTTCCGAAGTAGCCTCTAATGATGACGATAGTCCAGTTTACCTGAATGAAAATCTTACGTCTGCCAACAAAGATCTTTTCTGGAGGACAAAATCAATCGCTCGTGAAAGGCAGTACAAATATGTGTGGTGTAAACAAGGAAAAATATTCTTGAGAAAATCAGATGATGACAATATCATAAAATTCTATATTCATAGAACTTAGACAAGTTTTGAACTTTCTGTCTGAAATTGCTGTTTTATATCGGCCATGGCTAACGAATCTCTAAAATGGCCTTCTTCGACGATGCAAACGATCTTGGTGGGACTGAAATAACCAGAATCATTATGAACTGGATACTATTGCTGAAGTTAAAAACTGGTTCCAAGAAGATTAAAATGTAATATATGATGCAATAGAACAGTTAGCAGTTATAGATGTTAATGTCAGAAGTTTAAAAAAACTGTGATCTCTTATATTGATATTTAATTAATATTTTAGATTTTCTAGATGTAATAGTATTAACAGAAATGAATGTTAATGAATATGAAAAATCCTTATACAATATAAGTAATTTTAACCAAATTTCTTTAAATAGTACCGGTAAGAAAGCAAGAGGTATTATTGTTTTCTATAGAGAAACCTTGGTAATTGAAAATGTTAGCGTACGTATCTCACCAGCAGAATCTATGCACTTAGGGATTATCAATCATAAAATAATACTATAACTAGTGTCTGTTTATCGATCTCCGGGCAACGATATTAATGAATTTCTTTCTTCTCTGACTAGATGGATGGGGGAGAGCAACAAATTTAAGAATAAATAATACTCATTTAATAAATACTCATTGGAGATTTCAATATTGATATTTCTAGTCATAGAAAGAATAGAGTTCAAAAATATCTTAACGCTCTTTCTGAGTTTGGCTTTGTCCCTACAATAAGAGGATTTACTAGAGAAGAGATTTTGGGAAGCTCCACTACTCACTCGAGCATTGATCACATTAAGGTAAAATTAGATAGAAATTTTAATTATAAATCCTTAATCTCACGAATCAAAGTTGCAGACCACTATTTTATTTCGTTATTACTAATCTCGAATAAATCAGTGTGCGAATATACAACAGGTGATGAAAAATATTTGAAATATGATCGTAAAAATATTATTAATTCAATAATTAAAACAAATTGGAATAATGAGCAAGTCACCACGTCTGCTGATGAAATGTACAGTAGTTTAAAAAGAAATACAACATGATTCTGGATGAAAATATCTCAACAAACCAACACAACATCAAATTTCGGAAAAAAAGCAAAGAATGGATCACTCCCGAAATCATGAATATGATTGAACAAAGAGATGCAGCATGGGATACTTACAGAAACGACAATCCTAACAACGAAATTTTATCAACAACTACGAAATTCAGTAACCGATTTTATAAGAAAAGAAAAATCTTAAATTTTACAAAAAACGCTTCAAATCCATTGCTGGAAATACAAAACAATCCTGGGATATGATTAATACTTTATTAGATGGAAAGAAGAAAAAACCACTAGATAATGTAATAATTAATCATATGCCCAAAAATCTGACAAATTCTCAAATTGCTACGAATTTTAATAATTATTTTGCAGACATGGTTGATAAATTATGGGATAGCAATCCAACCAAAAATGACAATTATAAGCCGGCGCTTAATATCCCATTGAGCTCATCTATTTACATACCACCTATTTCGGACATTCGGTTAAAAAAAATAATTACCTCTTTGGATGAACGCAAATTATGTGGCGTTGATAACATACACAAGCCAAACATATAAATGCATGCATGAATCAATTAATATAATATCTTGCTAAACTAATTAACTTAAGTATTACTTCTGGAAATATACCTTCCATTTTAAAAATTTCAATACCGAAACCTATCCATTAAAGTGGTGTTAAAAGTAATTATACAATTATAGGCGCATTGCTATCTTGTTCACCGTAAACAAAATTTTAGAGAGGTACATCGATGACACTCTCCGTAGCTCTCTCTTAAAACACAACATTACCTCTAATAGGCAATATGACTTCCAGAAAGGAAAAAGTACTACAACTCTACTGTCTAATTTTGCAGAATGTGTTAATAAAGCCTTGAAATATGGATAAAAGGTTGCTGCTCTCTTTCTAGATTTTAGTAAAGCATTCGACACATTGGATCACAATATACTTCTTTCAAAACTTGAAAACTATGGAATTAGAGGGGCAACTCTTATGTGGTTCAAAAATTACCTAGGTAATAGGACCATTATAACCAAAATTGGAAATGCATTAATTAGCGAAAGAAAATTAAATGTTGGAGTTCCACAAGGATCTATACTTGGACCTTTGTTGTTCCTATTGTATATTAATAATATGACTGATTTAGATTTTATTCTAGATTTTAGTAAAGCATTCGACACATTGGATCACAATATACTTCTTTCAAAACTTGAAAACTATGGAATTAGAGGGGCAACTCTTATGTGGTTCAAAAATTACCTAGGTAATAGGACCATTATAACCAAAATTGGAAATGCATTAATTAGCGAAAGAAAATTAAATGTTGGAGTTCCACAAGGATCTATACTTGGACCTTTGTTGTTCCTATTGTATATTAATAATATGACTACTTCAAATTTAAAAAGTAAATTATCTTTATGCTGATGATTCTGATATTATAACAGCAATCGCGACGTGGACACGGCTCTAAGAGACTTACAGGATGACTATAATTACTTGGTGAGATGGCTGAATATTAATTTATATCATCATCATCATCATCATCATCATCGTCGTCGTCGTCGTCGTCGTCGTCGTCGTCATCAAGCAGCCATGGGCTACAGAGGTCCAACCAGACAGTGCAATTTAGTTCTCCAAGCATATCTGTCCTGAATTACATCTACTGCATCTGGTCACTGCACACCAATTCTAACAAGGTCTGGTTGATATTGTCTGCCCACCGCATCCTAGGTCTCCCCTTCTTTCTGAGGCCTTTAGGCACACTGTTCATAAACCTATTAGCCAATACATAGCGTCCAAGTTTCACTACCATAACTAAACCTAGAAAGAACCAAACTATTATACAGTCTAAATTTAGTCTTTAGGTGTATACGCCTATTTCTCCACACTCTCCATAGATTCTTAAAAGTCCCGGCAGCAATTCCTATTCGTCTGTTAATCTCATGCCGCACACCACCATTATCTGTTACATAGCTCCCAAGATAATTAAACTGTGATACCTGCTCAAGACTGCAACCATTCAGATTAACTGAATCACAGCCTGCCTGACCAATTTTCATCACTTTAGTTTTCTCTCTGTTTATAACCAAACCTAGTCTACTACCAGTCTCATCAACAGCTCGAATGAAAGAGTTCATCTCATCAACATCATTTGCCAAAAGGGCTAAATCATCAGCATAATCTAAATCAGAAATTTTCGTATCTCCAGTCTATTTAAGGCCAAAATCTTTCCCTTTAAGTGAATTTTGCATAACATAGTCAATAACCAAGCTAAAGAGAAAAGGAGACAAAATGCACCCTTGTCGAACACCAGAAGTAATGCTAAACCAATTGCTACAAGCCTTACCAACTCTCACACACGACTCAGTGTTATTATAGAGAGCTTTCATTATGTTAACTAACTTGTCTGGTATACCATATGATATCACAATCAACCACAAATTATGACGATCAACAGAGTCGAAAGCCTTTTTGAAATCAACAAAGCTAGCAACCAAAGGTTTCTGAAACTCTAAACATTTCTCAAGAATCTGCCTAATTGAAAATATCTGATCCACACATCCCCTACCACTTCTGAATCCACTTTGCTCATCACGCAACTGCCTGTCAAAATGATTCTTAATCAATTCTATTAAGCACAATCATGCAAAGAACTTTCCCTGAAACAGAGAGCAGGCTGATACCCCTATAGTTATCACAAGAACTGCGATCACCTTTTTTGAAAATAGGGATAACAATAGCTCTGGTAAAATCCTTAGGAACCATGCCTTTATTATAAAAGATATTCAGTATTTCAGTCATCCAAGTGGTAACCGAAACATTCCCAGCTCTAAGCATTTCGGTAGTAATTTCTTCTACCCCTGGGGATTTATGTAGTTTAAGTTTAGAAACAGCTTTTGGCTGTTTAATATATATAAATAACGATAAATCTAAATGGATGATCTTCCACTCACCAGGTACTTTGAAAACATCAAACAATGTAATTAAGACTAACAATATAAATTGCATACATAAATCCGAAACTTATAAAAATATTTGTGATTGTCATAGCATTGAATTGGTGGATAATTTTAAGTATCTGGGTTTATATTTGGATTCAGCCTTTCGATGTAATACTCACGTTTTGAGGCTATGTGAAAGTCTGAAATATCGCGCCGCTAAAATTTAAAAATTGCAATTCATAGTCGATACCGACGTTTATCTTATGGTCTACAAGGCAATTAGGGAATCTTTAATTAGATATGGCATTACAACATATGGAACAACTGGCATCACTAACCTAAAAAAAATTAAAAATTTCAATCATCTGTAAGTGAAAAATATAATTCCACACAAGCTTAGAGATTAATCTTTCAAACGCAAGCGAAAGATTTTCATTCCTAAATATTCTATCAGTCCAAAATCTCTTTAGATATGGCATTATTCTGGACAACCTTTTCAATGACACATATAAAGTACAAATTACACATGATAAGAATACCAGACTTCAGACCAATAATTATTTTCAAATCCCGAAGTTTGCTAATAATTACGGTAAAAATCTTAGAGTATAAAGTGCCGGAGATCTTTAACCAGTTACCTAACTAATTTTAGTGAGATTAAGTTAAATGTTAAAAACTGTTTAAAGAATGTCTGTTAATATGTAATCCTGAGAAAACTTGTATCTATATAACTTTTGTGTTCTTTTTTACTATGTTCACTTATGTATGAAAACTAAATCTCATGAATATTTTCTGCAGATAAGATATTAGCTTTGCGGGTCAAATGAATAAAATATCTCTATATCTGTGTTTTGTGAGATGATGATGAGGAATAAATATATTACTATTATTAAATAAAAAAAGATGCTAACGCAGTATCTTGGGTATTAGGTGATTTAACTTCGTAAGTAATGAAGAGGTTAGGCAAAGGAGTCGGCAATCTCCCTCTGAGCAGTATATTGTGCAAAGAGACTCCGTTGGTTTGGCCAAGTTGCCATATGGATAACCATAGATTAGCGAAAAAACGGGAGAGACCTAGGACGCGGTGGGCAGTTAATATCAAACAGGACCTTGTAAGAATTGGCGTGCAGTGAATATATGCAGCAGATGTAGCTCGGGACAGATATGCTTGGAGAACTAAATTTCACGGTTTGGATGGACCTCCTTAGCACATGGCTGCTTGAGGATGATGATGATGATGCAACATACCCAATGAGCATAAAAATTAGTGAATTTCTGATCTCTTTAAATCAGGAAGATATTGTAAAAATGTTTACATCATCATTTTTCACTTCAATAAAATTTCAATGATCTCATATCTTTACTTTTAAAATTCTGATAATAAAAATCAGTCCTTTTTCGAGAATCAGTAATATTAGTCTGAAAAAGGAAATTTTTTCTCTCCCTTCCAAAATTTTGCTTCATTTTTATATTTTTGAGGGTGCTGAATCCGAATCTGACAACCGATTTTTCCTATTTATTAAAGTTTTCTAGAGATATGAGTTTAAGTTAAAAAATATATTTTACTCAGAGAAGATAAATATACTTTTCCAAATATTTATTTACTTTATAAAAAGTTAATGCTGACACTAATAAATCTTGATACTTGTAAACATTTACACAAAAAATATTTTGTTTTCTTCTGCCGCTTATATTTTATCTCTGGAGCCTCTCGCTGCAGGGCCCAACAGTAGTTCGCCAACATACTCTCGTTCCATTTGCTGGATATGTTTTGTGGAACCATTCTTCATGCTCATGAGAGAACGCTCCCATCAATTGTCGAAAACAAAAATTAGGTATGAATGTAAGAAATGCAGCTTTAGCGACCTATTATATCCCAATACGCTATATACCCTCCTACGAAAATAGTGCCTGGTATAAACATTTGGATACCAGATTCGGATTCAGCACCCTCAAATCTATAAAGTATTTCCATTTTTGTTTCGAGGAATGATTTTCATGCAGACCAGTGTAATTTAAAATATCAAACACAGTGACATAACTAAAATTTAGAAAAGTGAGTGAGTTAAATATAGGAACAAGAAACTGCTTATGTACAACTAATAAAATCACGTTTCTGTATAAATAGTTTTAGAATATTCCAGAGTTCAAATACACACACAGTGAAATATGCAAAAAAAAATTAATAAAGTTAGACATGATACTTACTTGTGCACAGGGTAATAATACGGATAGTAGTGATAGCAACATGCTTCGCTGTAGTACGCCAATCCCAGTACGACCAGGAGGCAAATTTTCAGATCGACCCACATCTCCTTAAAATGAAGAAAAATATTATTCAGTTATGTTTAGTTATTAAAATGAGGTTTTTAATATAGATGAATAGCAATTCCGTTAAGTTTCATAATTATTAATTTGTGAGCTGCTGTAAGACGAAATAGTAAATAAACAGATTACTTGTAGCTATAGAATTTAATAATTAATTATTTGGAAAAAATTAATTATTAGAAAGATGATATCGATTAATGCTCTGCTCTATTTGCGTATATTGTTGAATCTCTCCTATACTCTCTAAAAGATATTGTGATTCTGCTGACAAGATTATCGTTACTTTCAAACCCATATGACTAAATTCTAAAAATTACGTTAACATAAGATTTGTTTACAGTAAATATTTTTTCTTTTAATACTGACAGTTTGGATCCACGAACTCGCACAAAAATCTTCTGTTTAATCTTAATGTGAGATTATTAAAGATGACAATAAATTTCAAATCACTCTTTTGGAGGAAAACTGCACTCAAGGTGGGAATGTATATAGTAGGGTAAGTAACGCTGGAAACCGTAGAGGTCGTCGATTAAACATTTGACCCAGGGAGATTCAGTAGATAAGTAATAAAAATGATAATAAATATAATAAATGAGACTCAATAAATATTCTACATAAATCTCTCTTTGTAACGGATGCCCGTTACAGAGAGAAATGTTGGGGTCGGTGGTTTTATCTCTGAGCTGCACTTTTAGGGACACAATGGTCTAAATTGCAAGGTCACAAGGCCACCAAAGGCTCAGAGAGAGTTGGGAGAAGTGGACACACGGAGATAAAACAATGCATGTCATACTAATTAAAACAAGTCCTAGAGACTTAAGATTAGTGTCATACTCTGGAGACTGTTAATATTAGTGTCGTAGTCTGAGGACAGTTAATATTAGTGTCGTACTCGAGACCATTAAGAGTAGTGTCGTAGTGTGGGGACTGTTTGGGCGGGGGTGGCTCAGTCGGTAGCACGCCAGGCTCGTAATATGCAGTTCCCAGGTTCGAGTTCCAGCTAGGCCAGCGTTGAGTTTTATCTCGCAAAACTCTCCATCCTGCCCTCGGTCAGTAGGGATCACCGATAAAACTTGGAAAGGCCGCCGTCCTTCGGAAGGCACGTTAAGCTGTGTTACCGTGTGTGGGAGAGGCATACCCTGTGCGCGTTGAAGAACATGCTAAATGGCCTTGACGGGAGTTACCATCTGTCGTCCAACTACCATCTGTCGTCCAACTACCATCTGTCGTCCAATAGCTATCCAATGGGTACCTTCCCCCAGACTTCTCTGGCACTCTGAGATCTAGAGATAATTGTGACCTGGTCATTTAACGCACGTATGCAAAAAAAAGTGCCGCTCAGAGGTAAAACTACCCAACCCTGCATTTAGATTTTCTCTGCTAACTTTCGTTTTTACTCGATAATAAAGTGTAGAAAGATTGCCTTGTAAAGGTTGCTGTCATATTATGGGACTCTAAAAACTATGAACCGTGTGCATAAGAGCCATAGCTTTTGCATTTGAAACTTCAACTTTCCAGTAAGGATTTTGTAACATAAAGATTCTTTTTCACTCATCAAAAAGTACATAACGTATTCAAATGGATTTAACATACTTATTACCAAATGCAAGTGCATAACGATATTCAAATGGAATTAACATATGTATTTTTACGAGATGTGAGATTCAACATTCTTCACCCCAACTGAAGATAGCTGATGTCAAATTATATCAACCTGCATGAAGAACTGCTGAAAGTAGACTTAAACCGAGAATAAAATTCAGCAGTGTTGTTTGGTTTATGTAAACTCTGGTTGCTTGAGAATATTTCTTGTGTGCGGTGTTTCCCAAAAAAGGGTGCAGGACACAAGAGTAGTGCAGAATGAGATCGACGGACCCGGAGACCATTCAATAATCCATGGGGTCCGTGAATGTAAACTGCATATAGGACCCGGGATTTCATATTAAATTATACAGTGTTATCCAGATATGAATAAACAAGTATGAAGGGCGGAGGTGGCTCAATCGGTAAGGCGCCAGACTCATGATCTTTAGTTACCAGTTTCGAGTCCCAGCTGGATTAGCGTTGAGATTTATCTCCGTAAAATTCTTGCCTGTGGTCAATAGGGGATCCGATGGGTTTGGAAAGGCCGCCGTCTGTCGAGTGGGACGCTAAGCCGTAACTCCGTGTACGGGAGAGCCATACCCTGTGCATATTAAAGAAGAGGCTCGATGGCCTTGACGAGGGGCTAACAGTTTTTCCAGTGAGTCCCCTCTCCCAATCTTCTCTGAATTTTCGGGATCCTTGTGATCTGTCCATTCTGTGCAAAAATGTGCTGCTCAGAGGTAAAATAACCCCACTCAAGTGTAATTTTAGATTTCTACAGTGCGTTTTATTTCTCACAGTAAAAATAATAAGTTTTTGTGTCACTTTCTATACATTATCCCTTGAAAACGATTATTAATATAACGAAGAAATCCCTTTCTTTCTCTCTATGTCTTACGCAACATCTGAGGTTAACAAACGACCTCTGAAATCCATTTTTCTTCCAAATAATCATCATCGAGAAAATAAAAACTGGAAAATATATCCTAACAGTCGCAGTTATCGATTCAATAAATTGGTCAATAGACTCACCTTTGAGTGAAGGTGTCACTCCCTACCTCTTTCAGCAAGTGACTGCCGAGTGCTTTCTTTTGAAATACTTCGAAATTAAAAGTGTCCAACTTTTATATACCAAGGAATGAACATTGCTTAAAGGCTCTACCCACTTCAAGTTTCCTCTTCCGTCAGGTAGTAATAAAGCACGTTAACGAAACCTTGCCATTCGCTTCCTCTCGTAACAGTCTTGGCTGACTTTCGGTTACGCTTCAGGAAACCTGCTAGCCGACAGAGTCGACAACAAATTCAACATGTGTTGTAAGTTGGCAGTGCCCCTCGAACCTTTGGTTCTCCTTTCAGCTGTGTACCGTTTCCAATCATATCAAACACGGGATTATGAGATACATTATTTACGACAAAATTGGCAGAGATGTATTTTTTACCAGGACTAGTATAAGCTTCACCTCAATGAGATTTTTAATCGATATTTATTGTTGCTTTTTCCTTAATATGAAGTATCCCTGAGGGTTTTTTTATAGAAACACAAAAACAGGTGATAGAACGGAAGACGGAAGGAACGATACCATTATTAACCGTCATTATTTCGTTATGTAAATTACTGTTGGGAAAATGTTTCATATTTCAAAGTTTTTTTCCTCTTAATGTAGATGTAGAAAACAATTCTAATCTTAATTTGAAAAGCAGGTTCTGAAATGAAATTTGATTTTTTTTAAAGGCCGTTTAAAACAAGGTGCCCTTTTGAGCAATAAATTTTGCATAGTGCCAAAAAAATAATACGTAGTTTAAAAAAATATGAAGATTGGTAAGAAAGCTTAACTGGTTTTAGAACGCTACTATTGTTCGCAAAGCGGTATTCAGATTGAGAAAAAGACTTATTTTTTGTTTGTATGTTTTCTTTTTTAAGGGAAGGAACTAACGTTATGAAAATATTCTGTATATTTTGTAAAATTCTGAAAAACAAATTCTGTAAACGTTGTAAAAAATGAATCAGAAATATTTATAATCTCTGCGTTTTCCATTTAATACTGCTTGATTCAATTTACAGACGCCTTTATGGTAGATGCATAAGTATCAGCAAAAATCGTAACTTTATTTTTATCACGGCATTGCTAAATTTAATTCTGTTAGAATCGTTTCATTCGGATATCTTGGGAAAATTGTAATAACATTTCTAAGAAAAAAGGGATTAATGATGTGAAAAATGCCACTCGCTTAGAGACACAACTCGGAGTCAAGGTTCTCTTACTGGAAAGGAAACAAGTGGGATATTCTTGTTTTTTTTCTGCATCAAGAATCGTTGAACATTTAATTACATTTGCTGCGGAATTTAAAGGTCTTAAAATTCTTAGACTCTGGTATTAAAACGCTAAAAATTCCGCTTTTCTGAAATAATGTGAAATATTAAAAAATGGATTACGAACGTTAAACGATCGCAGAAATGGTACAGCCGTACATTGGATTGTTTACCTATGAGCTGCACTATTTTGTACACATTGAGCTTAAATAGCCAGGTCACAAGGACCCTGAAGACCACAGAAGGTTGCGGGAAGGATACCAACTAGACAGCTCTTGGAAGATAGATAGTAGCCTCCTGTCAAGTCCATCCAGGGTGTTCTTTAACATGCACAGGGTATGGCTTTCCGGTACACCGAACCATGGATTAGTGTTCCATCCGACGGACGGCGACATTTCCAAACCCATCGGTGTCCCTATTGACTTAGGGCAGGGCGGGAGTTTTGCGGAAATAAATCTCAAATCTGGCCCAGGTGTGACTCGAACCTGAGATGTAAAAATTACGAGCCTAGCACGCTGCCAACTGAGCCACACGTGCCCCATGCAGCCGCAGGAATGAGTGTTAAACATCACGGGAGGAAATGCAACTATAGTCTTAAATGGTTAATATGATGACAGCTACTATGAATCGGAAATGAAAGAAAGAATTGCAAAAATCATATTATAAGATTTCGCGGAGCGAGTTTTATTTCGATTGTTTTCATTGCTCATTAAAAAAAATTGACAGCTGCACCCGATATGACATATTATTCCGGCTTATCTAGGTATAATAATTAATCACCTGCTTTTTCTCTTTTCTTCAGATCTGGATTAGTTCGACAGAAACGGCAGCTAAAGCGTTTGCAAAAACAGGGCTTTTAGGGAGCAATTCAAACTTAGAGAGAGCAAGGTCTGGAAGAAATACAGCGTTACCAACTGAGCTGATAATATGAAGCTGGATGACTTCACTTTTACATAGTTTTCTCAAGCGTTACATGTTGCCCAATCCGTGTACAATATGCAGTGTACTGTTTTCACTGACTGGACACATCTACGTATCTGTAAAAGATCCTCATTTAAGCAATTAATTCAAATTTTGGCGCTAAGAATCAAAAAATTGAATGATTCTTTTTTTCTTCTGGATTAAATCTTTCAATGAACAAGGTATTTTATTTAAATTTCCCTAAACTTCACTACAAAACTGTAAATTAGCATTTACTTATTGTCCCTTGCAACCTTCTGCTAGCTTATTGCTCCCAGTTATTGGCCAATACGATTTCCGTTACGTGTTTCAGGAGCTTTTTCTTTTCTCCCTTTTTCAAGTGTCCATTCCTCCTTACAGCATCGGCGAAGTTGCCCAAAACAGAATAAAGTTAGCACATGTTTGCAGCCAGAAGAATAAGACAACAAATAAGTGCTAATTTGCAGTTTTATAGTGGAGTTTGGTAAAAGAGATCGAGGAAAATAGAAAAGAAGAAACAAAACTATTGTTTTATTTAATTCTGATAATTGTTTAACGACGATGCTTACAACATAAAAAACATCAGTGATAGTCAATATTTTCAAATCTAAAATTTTTTTAAATATTCTAATGTTAATTTAAATCTACTTTAATGTTAGAGTTAATAATATATATAAATTTGAAAATTAAAAAAAAACACCTACTTCCTATGTGTGTCTTACAGAGTAAAAATAAAAGTAAAACATATCGATGCTGAAATCATTTATATTATTCTTATTCACTTCAAAGAAAGATAGGGCGAGTGCAAATTTTGTTTTTAGGCAAAATGGCACCCTGTATTTCTTTGAACAGAAAACGAGTTCAGCGAGTGATTTCACTATCGACACGGGAGACGCGAAGCATGAGAGTAAGCAATGAGACTTTGAGACTGCAGTTGAGACATCAATGATTCTTACAGGTGATTGATTCACAGAATTGTTAATTATTTTTCAATCAGCCAATAGTGTCATGAATCAACAATTATATCGTAGATTATTGCCTGGTTGAAAAGTGACTGGTAGCTTATTCAGCCAATGATCTAAGAGAATGATCGTTTCGTCAACTGCGCAGTCTCATTGTCTCAATTCCTTCCACTACTCTTCGACGCTGAGACGCACATTGCCCCAGGTGTGAAGATTTTTAGAAGTTGACAACATTGCATTACCAGCAATTAAAGAATGAACAACTGTAACATTATCTGCAAAATAATCTCTACTCCACAAGCAGGAATTAAAATTAAAACAAACTTAATTAAACTTAGAGAACTTCTGGATATGTCTATATAAGTTATACTTAGAATTCAACTTATAACCTTCATTATACACTGCAAGACTTTGAAATTGCCCCACCTAGAAGGAGTGAGGGGATAGGGGTGAAATGTAGCATACACATAGCAATGAATATCGGCATACCATGATTTAATTTGTAGCCACTTACAGCGGTTAGAAGATGAGATAATGCAATACAACATGAGTGCCTCAGTAGGTGGTTGCATCGCCGTGAACGGCAATACAGGCAGCAATACGACGTGGTATGGAGTCATACAGTCGACGGATGTGGTCTTGAGGAATTGCACACCAAGCAGTGTTGATTTGTTCCAATAATTCATCAAGATTCCGTGCTGGCTAATGAGAGGATTGCACACGTCATCCAATGTGGTCCCACAGATTTTCTATTGGGGATAAACCTGGAGATCGTGCTGGCCATGGCAATACTTGAACATGTTGCAAACATTGTCTGGAGACCCTAGCAATGTGTACACTGGTGTTGTCATGCTGAAAAATGGGCTGCTGCATGCCTCCCAGGAATGGTAACAAAACGAGTTGCAGAACCGAGCTAATGTGTCGTGCAGCTGTCAGTGTTCCCGTGATACAGATAAGAGGTTACCTGCTGTCATATCCAATACCACCCCATACCATTATACCTGGCTGACAGGCAGTGTGCCTGTCACGAACAAAAGCTGAATCTGTCCTCTCGCCAGGTTGTCGCCATACATGAACCCGTCGATCGTCAGCACCCAGACAGAAACATGATTCATCACTAAACACAAGTGTTCCATTCGTGACCCCAGTTCGCACGACTTCGGCACCAAGCCAGACGAACGCTGCAATGGTTTGCAGTCAATGGCAGTCGACGTAACGGTTGCCTAGAGCACAGATGTGCCTCATGCAAACTTCGGTTTACCGTTCGGGTCGTTATAGGAACGTCCATGGCTGCTGATACAGCTCGTCAAATATTGCCTGCAGTGCTTTGTGGTGACGAAAGAGCATGACGAACAATGCGCCCATCAAGCCAATCTGACGTCTGTTGGACGGCACCACTCCCTCTGCGACGCACGCTAGAACCTTCATTTCGCCACTGTTGCCAACATCGTTCAACAGTTTGTGCATCGCGATGAACATGGGCAGCGACACGACGTGTAGTCCATCCAATTTCACATAGGCCTATAATTCTTCCTCTCTCAAAAGAATCCAAATGGTGATATACTTGCCGACGGCACATTTTTGGCCTTCGCTGAACAATTTCCAAGTGGAACCACCTAATCTCAACCGTTCACACGACATCCACCTGCATAAACACAATACCATCTCTGTTCCTTCTTTCACCTTTTATCTCTTGAGCTTCACACGTCATTGGTTCCGGATTATCATCATTTACATTTCTCAATTGTGTATACCCACCCTTCTATTTGCATGTTTGTACGACATGTTCTTCTGAGTGCGACACTTTCAATGTTGAGCAGTGTAATTTCTCTAACCACAAACTGATTCATATCTGGGTCGATCCTTAAAATTACTAATAATAATTAACTTTTTTCGGTCGCTAACTCATGCAAACCAGAAAAACAGAATTCTATCATTACTTAAATTCTCCAGTTCAAGGAAAGTCTCCTAAACGCTTGTTAGCGCTGTTTTAATCACAACACTTGAAATAAGGTTTTACATGTCTACTGCCAGGAACGGTTACATTCTAACAAAATGCAAGATACCATAATGTATATTCTAAAACCAGAAATCAGTCGGTACCTTGATTACCTCTTGATTTCCATACCTTCACTCTGACTCCTATTTGACCGTGAATGAGACACCAAATCTGAAAATTCCTCTTATTGTTGACTTCTACTCCCTAAAATAGTCCTATTCTACAATTTTTGGCTTTAATGCACCAGTATATTCAAATTTGACCCTTGGCCAAAAAGGACCCATTGTATCTAAAATTACACTAAATTTCTGAGATCTACAACTCAAAATGCCTACAGACACCAATTTTTTTTCCTCTAACACCAGAGATCTGCCGTATTTCTTCAATTCTAAGATGCACTTTGTTTTTTCATATAAAGGTCTCTAAAAACGGGGTGCATCTTAGAATCGCAGGGTTTTTTTGCATTTTTTCGAATTTTCCCGCGCTTTGAACACGGCACCATACGTTTTGTCTTTAAGCCGAAACCCCGCCTCCAAGTTTAACCGTTATCGCATTCTCCAATTCCATTGGAGAATAAAGTCGCGTGGGTATTTTACCGCGTTTTCCAAATGTGAAGCCACCGTTATTTCATTATAGTGAATTATAGTGAGCTTGGAACCTGGCTGTTGACTGACAACCTTCCAGAAAAATTAAGAAAGCGCCGGCATCAAAATTAGCGGAATGGGTTTCAACAGCTTGGAAGCTAATCCCACAAAAAATAGTGCAGTACTCATTTAAAAAATGTTGTATCACCAAACGCTCTCGATGGCTCAGAAGACGATATATTATGGGATAATGGAAATAAAGACGGCTCAGAAGAATCATACTCGGAATGTGAAGTAGACTTAATATTGATTCAGATGCAGATATGACGGCTCGGAAGAATCAGACTCTGATATTGATTCAGAAGGAAGTGATGAATAACATACCTACTGATAAATAGGTACAATTGTTGTTAGTCAATTGAATTCTATTATAATAAAAATATTTGTCAGATATATTTTAGCGTTTTATTTATTTTTTCTTAGAATCAAAGCTTTTTTTTGTTGGTATTACTGAAATTAAGCTGCGTCTTACAATCGATGGCGTCTTATAATCGAAGAAATACGGTATATTTGACCTTTGACTTTGAGAGATCCTCCGTGTCCAAAATTCCATAACGTTTCCGAGATCTACATCCCGAAACGCTTTAAAACATCAGTTTTCACGTTTGTAGCAGTCGTAGATTAATGTTTGACCTTGACGTGACCTTCGTTTGACATGACCTCCGTTTTTCTCGAGACCTACGACCCGAATTATCCCTTTGTGCAAACATAAATTTTCAGAGCTCTACCGTTTCTACATCACAGTTAGAATTAGCGTTATCCCTGTCAGCTGCCAATCAGTCACAATCGTCTATGTAAATTAAATATTTTATTTGAAATGCCTAACTTTTTAATGTTATTAATGTAACTGTCTGAATTTTGGATAGTGGTCCTAGGAAGTTTTGAAGAATGACCAAGTAAAATGATCTTCAAACGCTAGCACCACTCAATGGAAATTTTTAAAGAATAATTTTGAAACCATACAAATAAAGGGAAAAAAATCGATCATCGCGAAATTTCGAATAAAAATTTGTGGCGATTTTATTGTTGAAGTTTGAGTTTTAATAGTAATGAACAACGCTTTTTTTAGAGCACAAAGCGCTAAATTTGTACGATTCTGAGAAAAATCATGACTTTAAAATAGATATAAAAAACATGAAAAATTCATAAAAACATTAGTATTTTCAACCATTTATTAGATTAAAGATTTGATAAATGTATAAAGCGTTTTTTCTTCCTATCTTGCCTTATAGTTAATGTAGCAAGGGACTCTACTAATGGATGGTCTCTGTGCTACAATATAAAGACCTCTTTCTCTCGGGGCAGCTCTAAGAACAGCAATTTTTTGCAGATTACAAAGATTGTAATCTGGTAAGTTCTTTGATATTAAATGTAGCTTTAGAGTCGTTTGGAAGATTTATTATTGTTTTACTTTACACGAAACGTTATCTTTTTTTTATCACAAAAACATGTGAAATGAATTTCTTTTGACTAAATCTTTCATTCCAGCTCGTAACAGCATCGATGCCTCAATATCAATTCATGGAGGAGAATGCTCCTTTACACATAGAACAAGTGTCAAAAACAGCTGCTTCGGGCATATTTCACGGACGACAGGTTATTAATTCGCGTGATTTGAATTACTCTGAATTTTGTGTTTCGGACATTCTTCAGAATAATGTCTACAAGATAGCATCGGCACCTCAGCGGATCTCAAGACAAGCATCTCACTCCATATACATCATAGATTCGGAGATAAAACATGTTATTCTGCAGTTCCAGTAACTTGCAGGTAACGTGGGAAAATCACGTTGAAAATGTCATTCCCTAGGACACTCTATGAATTGTGTAGCACACTTTTCGTCTGTATGAAATGTATAAGTGTCGAATTATGTAAATTTTCCGACTAAACTCATGAATCTTTGTCCTTGTTGTCATGAGCCTTTGTCACCTGTTGCTGAATTTCAGAACTGATTTTGTTTTGTTGCATAATTTCCCTTCCCTATTGTTTTCTAGGTACAATTGCAAATTTGAAAGCTGTCCAATAGATGTTTTTCACTTCATAGGATTTGGAGTAGGTGAACTTTAATTAGATCCATCCTTTATGTAGTGAATCCTACTGTTCAGTCAGAAAACTTGGGTGAGTTAAAAGAGTTAAAATTAAAGTGTGTTAAAAGAAAATAAAATTCGTCATAAATATTTTTCTTTACATCTATTAAAGTTTATAAATGGATTACAAACAAATCAACACATACACACAAATTCATTTCTTATATCTCAGTCGTCCATTAATTTTGTACTCTCTGTTATACCTTTCCTATTCATCATTAATATTTTAATACGATTGTTATTTCCCTTTTCTGAATAATTGAAATTCCTCAGCTATTTCACATCTAAATTATTCTCCTGTATATATCAATTGTTATTAGCTAATTATGTTATGTAAATGTACATATATTGTGCTGACATGAGGAATAAAATAATTATATTATTATTTTATGACTAATTGCGTTACATATGAGGACATGCAACTAGAGGTATACTCCACTTCATTAATTGTTAAAAAGAATAATATCCTTTCAATCCCTAAAAGTCATCCAGAGTGTTCTTTAAAGTATTGAATAGAAAAAAAAAACAGGAAAAATACTTTGAAACAAATATTCATGAGTTATGCTTTTTATAATTAATTCTAACACATGATTTAAATTAATGTTTTAGTGTATAATACAAAAAATGTTACCATGAGTGACGAACTGCTTTTGTTTATATAAATATGATATTTAGATCTTTGACACGATCACTACTTCAGCAGTCATAAACTTGATGATTTCTCTTCAATGTCATACCATTTGTTTTATACACGTGAAAGCTACATCGTCATCATCCTCAAGCAGCCATGGGCTAGTCCAACAAGATTGTGCAATATACTTCTCCAAACATATCTATTCTGAGCAACATCTGCTGTATATGACACTTTCTGAGGTTTTTAGGTACAGTGTTCATAACCCTATTCGCTAATCTATAATTATCCATACTGAGCAACATGGCCAAACCAACGGAGTCTCTCTCTGCATAATATGCTGCTTAAAGGAGGTTGCCGAACTACTTTGCCTAACCTCATCATTACTTACAAAGTTGAACCAACTAATGCCTAAGATATTGTGTAAGCATCTAGAATCAAAAACATCAAGCTTCCTGTTATCTTTTTTTACAAAGGGTTCAAATTCCACTACCATAACTAACTGTAGAAAGAACCAAGCTATTATACAGCCAGCTGTAAATGTTTGAAGTTCTGAAGGTATTCTTAAATTCTCTATATATACAGGATATTTCAATTATCTGTACAAATTTCAATGGGAGATAGGAAACACCAGCCCTATATGCCAGATGCATGTCAACCATTTCAGCAGTCGTGAAACACTCCATGTTACACGAAATGTATCTGATTTATGAATGCCGACAGCAAACACAAGTCCGTTCTCCGCCCTCTAGCCAATTGCAGTGCCCTCTAGCGCCGAAGGGTTATGTCAGCGGACATACATTCATAGACAAAAAAGGTTTGTCTTGGTGTTCCCTATCTCCCATTGAAATTTGTACATAGAGTTTTGAAACATCCTATATAGCTGAGTAACTACTAATTCTAGCTATGATGCAGAAAACAGAGCTCATTAACACAATTGGTATATCTGAAATTTCCTGATCTGGGACACAGAGAACGCATCCCTCAAATGAAGGGATACTTATGTATGCCACATTAGGACGAATTGTGTAGTCTGCGGAGAAAGTGTAAAACGAAACAATAGTTTTTTTTTAAAGTATGGAAATTTAACGAAATAATGCGTGAAAGTGATTAAACGTACTAATCCATCATAAGGAAGTAAGTGCGAAATATTCATTCCGTCTCCTTCCGGCTCGTTACGCACCAATTGCTCTAACCAAAACCGTCTGGATTAACATTCATATATATATGTAATATATGTTTCACATTAGCAGTTAATTTTCAATTCCATTTCTTTTGCATGTCAATCAATACAACTGTGCTTTTATTCATCTTTATCACGAGCAGGAGTTATGTTTGTATTTTGCATGTATACGAGTATTTGTTTTTTATTTCTGAGCAGAGAAAAACCCTAAAGGCAAAATAAATCTCAATATCTATGAAGAATACTTATTTTCTTAGAAGAGGCCTAAAAAGTCAAAAATAATCTCAATGATGAAATCATTTATTCAGTTCGCATTAACTTCATGGAAGATAGGCCACCTACAAAGTTTTTCTTGAAAATGGTAATCGAAACCAGTTTGTTGTTCTGCAATATTTTTGTTAAATTAACAAGATAAAACCTTATGATGCCACATTTTTCTTTGAAGTTAATATGAATATAATATATAATTCCGCAATTCACATTGACTCTAAGTTTGTACTTTTTTTATAGCACATATACGAAGTTTTTTTTAAATTTATGTACAATTTATTTTTTCCTTTTTAGTGGGAAATTCGTAAGGGATTTACCATCTTTCCTGTGGTGCCCTGCAAATCATAAGCGTTCATTTGACATTTAAATGAAATATTTATAGCCATTAACACTCTCTACATCATAAACTTTCATTAGACTGTACACTATATTGCAAAAAATCTCAGGACACTTCCGTGTTATGTAAATAGAATGTCACATTCAGATCTTTGAAAGTAAGCTTTTTGCGGAAAAATGTAACAAAAGATAAATTGATCTCACGCAAACCTTTCTAATTCTCAATTTTGTTATAATATCCATGTGATATTTAGAGCTATGGAGTCTGAAGAATTTAAAATCAGCGTTAATATTCAAACCAATTTACTTCAAAGGCTCAATAAAACAAAAATTATAATTGTTACAACAAACCGCTTAATAAAATATGTGCCTTTATCTGTGGCGACTATGATGATGTCCATGTTTGTGATGGGGCGGGGGTGGCTCAGTCGGTAGCGCGCCAGGCTCGTAATCTGTAGTTCCCAGGTTCGAGTCCCAGCTGGGTCAGCGTCGAGATTTATCTCCGCAAAATTTCCCTCCCTGCCCACGGTCAGTAGGGGACACCGATGGGCTTGGAAAGGCCGCCGTCCGTCGGATGGGACGTTATGCCGTGGCCCCGTGTGTGGGAGAGACATACCCTGTGCACGTTAAAGAACACGCTGGATGGCCTTGACGGGAGGCTACCATCTATCTCCCAACAGCTGTTCCAGTGGGTCCCCTCCCCCACCCTTCTCTGAGCCTTCGGGGTCCATGTGACCTGGCCATTTAGCCCATGGTGTGCAAAAAAAGTGCCGCTCAGAGGTAAAACAACCCAACCCATGTTTGTGATAGTTTTCGTGATGATGTCCATAACTCTGATGGTTATCACCATGGTGCCCATGATAATGGTCGTGTTTGTGATCATGTCCATGATGATGGTCATATTCATGGTCATCATCATAAATTTATTAATTTTTGTAGCCGATGATATTCTCCGTGTCACAAGCGTTCTTTGGTAACATAACATGTTTTATCGGTAACCGCGTTGCGAAGATGTAGTAGAGCGGGATGAACTGACAAAAGTAAAACATAACGGATAGATATATACATCCAAACAAAAACCCCTCTCTAAATGTAATGGAATCATTCTGCTGTAAAGGAAGCATGACAGGTTCTTTCATCCTTAGCTAAAGCTTAGATGTATTCTGGTGGAAAATATTCATTACCAGACGCGAAGCCTGAGTGGAAGCAATTGAGATTGCGCAGTTGAAATATCAATGATTCTTACAGGTCATTATCGAATTATCAATTGCTTGTGAATTTGCCAATAGTGCCATGGATCAGCAATTGCATTGTATATCATTGGTTGATCGAAAAGTGACTGAAAGCTTAATCAGCCAATGGTCTACGAGAATCACTATTTCGTCATCTGCTCAGCCTCATTATCTCAATTATTTCCACCACGTTTCGCCGCCGTTTATTACTACACCAACTTCCCCAGATAAATTCATTAACAATATGAGGTAGCGCTGTGACCTTACACGTTATGTATTAATTCCCTTCTGAACCCTATTTTTGAATCTACTGATGATATCTTTAAAATTTACACTGTAGAGCATTATATATACATTGATGATTTCATTAAAAGCATCAAGCATCCTATTGATACTATCCCATGATTCAAAAGTTTAGGCTACTGGTAAAACTTTCTATTGATAATAAACGTTGATTTAAATTGGATTGGATTGGATTGTTTTACCTCTGAGCGACACTTTTTTGCACACCATGGGCTAAATGGCCAGGTCACATGGACCCCGAAGGCTCAGAGAAGGTTGGGGGGAGGGGACCCACTGGAACAGCTGTTGGGAGACAGATGGTAGCCTCCCGTCAAGGCCATCCAGCGTGTTCTTTAACGTGCACAGGGTATGTCTCTCCCGCACACGGGGCCACGGCTTAACGTTGATTTAAAGAATCAAGAAGTAAATAAGACGATAAATAATCGAAAATATACACCGAAGAGCCAAAACATTATGACCACCTGAATAATATGATATTGGTCCTCCACGTGCCGCCATAACAGCTCTTACCCAGCGAGGCATGGACGCTACAAGATTTCTAATGGTTCTTGTGGTATCTGGTATCAAACGTTACCAGCAGATCCTTTAACTCTTATAAGTTAGGTAGTTGAGCCGCCGCAAATCAGATACGCTATTCCAACACAAATCACAGATGTTCGATTGGATTGATATATGAGGAATTTGAAGGCTAGGGCAATACCTGAAAGTCTTCCTCATGTTCCGCAAACCATTCTCGAACAATCTGGGCAATGTGATATGGCGCATTATCCTGCTGAAAGAAGACACTATTACAGGGATATACCGTTGCCATGAAAGGATGTACCATCATAGTTTCCTACACATGAATTACTGGACCCATAGTTTCCCAGCAGAACATTGCCCAAAGCATTACACTTCTTAACCGGCTTGTTTTCGTCCCATGATGCATCCTGGTGCCAACACTTCTCCAGGTAAACAACGCACACGTACCCGGCCGTCCACATGGTGCAACAGGAAACGAGATTCATCGGACCAGACGATCTTCTTCTAATCATTCAAGGTCCAGTTTTGATGCTCACGTGCCCATTGTAGGCGCTTTCGACCGTGAACCGAGGTTAGCATGGCTACTCAGAGCGTTCTGATACTATGCAGCCCCATTTTCACCAGGGTTCGATGTATTTTGTATTGTGGTACGTTACTCCCGTCACCAGCATTGAAATTACTGGCTAGTTGCGCCACAATATCCCTTCTGTTGGTTTGTACCATATGGAATAGCCGTCGCTCACCTCTAGCATTGATGAGCCGTGGTCGGCCCACACCTTGCCGGCAGCACGTGGTTTTTCCCTCCTCAGACCACTTTTCGAAGGTATATCCACGGCTGACCGTGACCACCTCACAAGTCTTGCCGTCTCGGAAATGTTCTGACAGATGTCTGGCCATTACAATTTGGCCTTTGTCAAACTCGCTTAAGTCCGCTGCCTTTCCCATCTGAAGAACAAGAATAACACTGATTAACAGAGCTCAGTATCAGTTGTTATTTATACCGTCTCGTGACCTTCACACGCGTCATCGTTTACCTGCAGTTGCTTCGAATTTTATAAAGTAAAGTTTTAACTGGTCATAAAGTTTTGGCTCTTCGGTGTAATTAAGATAATAAAGAATCAAAGGTTTGGGTTGAAAAAAAGTATGAACTAAAACAAATCATCATATAATTTAAAAAAGCCACAAGAAAATCACTTACAGAAATAAAACATAAATATAACATTTAATCAAATATTAATTTTACAAAATATCATTTTACATTTTTTTATATTTCGTTCATAACTGTTTTAACAGATAGACACACTTAACCTGATATCTTATTTAAATTACAGTAGAATGCATCTTTATACAGACTAGAAGCCATCTTCCAAAGATGATTATAGCAGAATTTACACGTCAGTTCGTTTCGTTCAACTTTCAAGTTCTTTCAGAAGAACATAGAACTCCAAATTCCTTGTACCCATAACTTCAATTTAATCAGCTGAACAAAAACAAATAAATAAATTTGGTTTTGTAACCGATTTATCATCGGGAATACTGAAATCCAAACAGATCATGGAAAGGCAACATTTGTCTGTTCGTCTTTGCTTCGAAATCGTTGCGTCTGTGGTGACCATGATGATGTCCATGTTTGTGATGGTTTTCGTGATGATGTCCATGACTATGATGATTATCATGATGATGCCCATGTTTATGATCATGTCCATGATGATGCCCGTGTTTGTGATCATGTCCATGATGATGTCCATGTTTGTGATCATGTCCATGATGATGCCCATGTTTGTGATCATGTCCATGATGATGCCCATGTTTGTGATCATGTCCATGATGATGCCCATGATGATGTCCGTGTTCATGTCCATGATGATGTCCATGTTCATGTCCGTGATGATGTCCGTGTTCATGCCCATGATGGTGTCCATGTTTATGTTCATGTCCATGATGATGCCCATGATGGTGTCCGTGTTTATGTTCATGTCCATGATGATGTCCATGTTTATGACCATGTCCATGATGGTGTCCATGTTTATGATCATGCCCATGATGGTGTCCATGTTTATGATCATGCCCATGATGGTGTCCATGATGATGACCGTGGTTATGATGGTGATCATGACCATGATGGTGCCCATGGTTGTGTCCGTGTTTATGGTGATGATCATGTCCATGCATGTGATGATGATCATGACCGTGTTTGTGTCCATGTCCATGTTTGTGACCATGGTGGTGGTCGTGTCCATGTCCATGTTTGTGACCATGGTGGTGGTCGTGTCCATGTCCATGTTTGTGGCCATGGTGGTGATCGTGTCCATGTTTATGATGATGATCATGACCATGTTTGTGATGGTGGTCGTGGCCATGGCCATGTTTGTGATGATGGTCATGTCCATGCTTGTGATGATGACCATGATTATGATGGTGATCATGCCCATGTTTATGATGGTGATCATGACCATGTTTGTGGTGATGATCATGTCCGTGCTTATGATGATGATCATGCCCATGTTTATGATCATGATCATGTCCATGCTTGTGATGATGGTCGTGCCCGTGTTTGTGATCATGTCCGTGTTTATGATTGTGTCCATGATGATGGTGATGATGATGGTCATGTTTACTCTTGACAACTATCACTTGCTTTTCTTCCCTGAAAAAATAATATCTTTTAGAATTTTCAAGATAAATAACTTTAAAAACTTAAAATTTTAGTATTTAAAAGATAAAAAAATGTAAGATAGGTATATCTGTTATATAATTACGATGCTATTAGTCTAATTGTTCTTGCAGTTACATGTTACGAAAGCAGAACCAGTAAAATATTTGTACTATAGCCTTTAATAACACATATCTGGAATTTTATTGAATTGTGAAAACCTTATAATCCTCTGACGGATTTTGAAGAAGCAATATGGTTTACATGGTCGATGATTTACAAACTTCGCTTCGCACAGAACTTCAAATTCGTTTAACTAATTTTTCGATGTTTTGACTTGAAATTTCATTGGACCATAATGGACTGTGAATCTTCTTTATAAGACCAAAACACCCATTAAGTAATTAACTGAAAAATTCGCCTACTTTCCTATGATACTTTATTACAAAACACACATACTTCACTATCCTAGTAAAGGACACAGAATGGATGATCTATATCATTGGTCTTACAAGCAACGACTGAAAGATCGAATAATGTAATTTTATGGGAGGGAAAAAACAGTGTAAGATGACCACAATTAGGAGAATCACGTGTGATCAACAGAATTGAATACGAGACGCGAAAAGGCTCAGGATAAAGATATGATCGAGTTAGATTCAATTTAGCTAAAAAATAACAGATACGTCCGATTCATAGAATGCTCAGGATCGAGATAAAATAGTCTAATCGTCTCTTTCGTTTTAAAAAAACGATTCATCAATGTATTAGTAGCAATCGTCCATTTCTAAATAGTGCTGAGGCTTATAGCACCCATTGTGTCAAGATGAATCACATGACAAAAAGTTTTTTGGATGCTCGCATAAAACATTCATATGGAAGGGTAGATTGATGGCTTCCCCATTTACCCCTACTCTATTCTCGGTGGGAAAGAAGACACCGACGGACTTGAGAAGACCGCAGTCCGTCGGATGATACGTTATGCCTTGGATATATACGTTTAACCATAACAGATATTCTGAACTTTTCTTTTGATAGAGAGGAAGCAGAAATAAGATGTAAAATGAAACTATAACTTAATACTTTGCAACATACAGTTAACAAAGAAACTAATATTAGAAGAGAATACCAAAACCTCTATGTTGGAATATACCAAAAAATATTTCAGGCAAGGGCAAAAAATGACAATAGAAAAAAATATCTTGGACCTCATCATTCACGAAAAGAAGACCCCAAATGTGAAATAAGTGCAATAATTAACGAAAGTCCAAACTTGGACTCTAGCTTTCGTATGATAGTTTACGTTGAGAATAGATGATAGGATTTTAAGAGGCAGAAAGACTCTTAAAACTTTTTAAATTCTTATGTTTTCCATCTCAACAAAATCTAAACTTACAGTTTACTTTGTGCAATTTGAAAGGCATTCTGGCAAGATTGGAAACAAAAAGCTGTCAGATATCGCCTTGTTGGCGGTTGAGGTAAAAAATATGACATTGCTTCTTTATGTAATGCTTTTCAAATTAGCCAAACTGTACTGAAGTATTATTTCTTCTTAAATTTAACGTTAAATCAAAGGAACAGAAAAAAAGAGCATTTTAGCTACTTTACGTTTCTTTCTATTAGCCATAAATCCTCAGATATTATGTATTTGGACACATTGATGACGACATTATTTATCTTGTTCATTCCTATTCTTCTAGAGGAATTTGATTTCCAGAATCTTTCACAGCGAAGCTTGCAATGGACTTTAAACAGAATCCGTTTCCTTCAAGATGAACCAATCTGCTCGTAGTTTCTTTTCCAATTGATTTAGTATAGATATATTATTCGCATATCGCTTTCATCTGCGCAGATATGTAGCAATAAAGTAGCATATGAATGCACACACTAAGATGACCTTCTTTAATTTTGTTTCTTCACTATTAAATTTTCCACTACGGATTTTAAAGAAATCATTATTTAAGTAGATTTTTATTAATATCTTGTGCTCGATACAACAAAAACTAACATTATTTTGGCAAGTTCCCTTGTTTGTATGTAGAAAAGATTGTTAAAATCGGAGCAAGATTTATTTGAGGGGGTATGACCTTAATCATTTGCCTTCGTTTCATAAAAGAAATCTGCTTGGGATGTATTTTTTTTCTGCTTTTTTTTGAGATTATTTATAACTAGTCATGTTCAATTTACATTAAATTTTAATTCCTTTTTTAAGCAAACCAAATTTGTTCATTATAACTATTCAATGAACAAAATATCATTTTAATTCACTCTATTCTAATTACATTTGGTTCTTCTTTCAATTTCATTTTAAATAAACTCTGTGAACATTTAGCGTATTGTTACGACAGATGAATGTGCTACAGTGAATTTATGATAAACGAGACATGAACACTCGTGTATGCTTCTGCATGAGATTTATTGTAACCAACGAATTGGAATACAAAACCGATCTGAAAAATAGAAAAGATAGAATTGTAATGTTGGGGTTGTGGATATCCGAAAGTAGGCAAAATTAGTTTCAGTATGTACGAGATGGGTGTAAAAAGTGAAAAGGCGTTTTATACGGTGAGAACACGGAATATAGTTTAGTTTATTGGTGTGGATCGTGTTGGTAAGCTGGTAAAGGAAATGAAGAATTCGTCGTCTTGTGCGTGGTGATAACGTCTGAAAAGAATTGGTTCTGAGAAACCAATACACGTAGTCGCAGTTTTGGAGTACTTGAGGATTAAAACCTAAGAAGGAAGTCATTTTATGTATAGTTATTTAGTTATTTAGGAACTGGTAAGGTTATTCTCGATTTCTTGTTTCTCGAGACCTTTAGTTTATGTGCATGTCTTTATCCATACTTTTGTATTAAATCACATTATTTTAGATTTATTGTTACTAGTTGTTATTTTTGAACTCACGCTAAGTTTTCATCTGTTTGAATTCGTATCAGTATATATTATTACAAAATGCAATAAAATGATTAAAACTCATTATTTAATGATTTCATTATTTTATTTAACATCAGATTAATCCTGACGTGAACTAGTGATTGCGTACAATTACTGTTAATTATGTACAATAAAAAGCCTGCATTAGAAAAAAAATAAAATTCATCCTTAAATTAAAAAAGTTTAAATTTTTATATAGCTTTAGACTTGTGTAAATTGAGAAAAGTACATTATTCATCAAATTAATATTAAAACGTTAATATTAATACTTACTTGCCACCACCCACATGGACGGGGTAATATAAGGGATAGTAGTGGCAGCATGCTTCGGTGTAGTATGCTGCCCCCACGACAAGCAGGAAACATATTTTTAGATCGACCCACATCTCCTGGAAAGAAATTAATTTTATCAATTTCTATTGATTTCGCAATCTATTTTTTTTCGTGGGTGAAGACTTTTAAGTAAATTAATAACGAAATATTTAACCCTTTTGGTTTAAAACTTCTAATACAGTACACATGAGTAACAAAATATAGCGGTAATAGAGTATTGTTTTTTAGAAAGTTTTTAGCTACTGTTTGTAGACTCCGTTCTTGTGTTGTTTTTATTTTTTTATTTTTTTAAATAAATATTAGCTATTTTTAATGATAATTCGTTTTTTTTTATTTAGGAGTATTGTGCAACAAAATGTTAATTGAGAATAAATTGACATTTATGCGATAAGCTCTACATCAGGATTTCAGATTTCTTTAACGTAAATTTTCTGTTGATATCTTTACGAATTATATAGTGATTACAGTGTGATGATTAAATTTAATGTGTTATATTCTGTGTTCTTGTTATCGCATATATTTTGTTTCTGCATATAAAGTGAGTTTTATCCTAGCTGCTTTTTTATTCTGTAAAATTTTGTTTCAAGGCGTGGGATATATTCAATATCAGGTAACAAGAAGGATTGAAGAATTAATCAATCTAATATCCCTAACGGTTCGTCTTTAAGGGCCACTAAGACCAGGCCTCACCAAACATTTCTGTTGGGTTGTTGTTTTACCTCTGAGCGGCACTTTTTTTGCACACCATGGGCTAAATGGCCAGGTCACATGGACCTCGAAGGCTCAGAGAAGGTTGGGAGAGGGGACCCACTGGAACAGCTGTTGGGAGACAGACGGTAGCCTCCCGTCAAGGCCATTCAGCGTGTTCTTTAATGTGTACAGGGTATGGCTCTCCAGCACACGGGATCACGGCTTAACATTCCCATCCGACGGACGGCGGCCTTTCCAAGCACATCGGTGTCTCCTACTGACCGTGGGCAAGACGGGGAATTTTGCGGAGATAGATCTCAACGCTGACCCAGCTGGGACTCGAACCTGGGAACGACAGATTACGAGCCTGGCGCGCTACCGACTGAGCCACCCCCGCCCCAAACATTTCTGTAACATACATTAAAATATTAATTTAAACCCAAAATTGGAATGAAAAATAAAAAACTCAATTCACGTGGATGTTTTCCAAAGTACACTCTTACAATTTAAAATAATTTTGTAATATTTCTAAATAAAGCAAACTGTCGTCTACAAATTACAGCCAAAATATGCCGCAATTTTTACGTAATGTCGTTGAATACGATGACCCTACGTAAACGAATGCTCCGCGCATGCACAACTGCATATCGCCTTATTCTGTTAAAGCACTTGAATCATTGTTGAGTCATTAGATATTTGGCTAGCATTCTGTTCGCTGAAAATTACGTAACTATTCGCCGAAATACGATTTCCTGTTACACATATAGACATTTGCAGGAAAGTTTGAAATGGGAGCGATTGCACGAATTGGAAGAGAATAATCACAAGGAAAGACTGCAAGATGGCTCAGTGTGAACCTTCTGTTGTCAACAACTTATGACAACGGTTTCGAGAGACAAATGTTTCCAGGAGACCATTAGAGACTTTCCCAAGCGCAGCAGCAAATGAGGGCAGGTAGATTCACTTATAACTCGAAGGCATAATCACACAACATTATCTCGACTGCGTTCTCACCTCCATGGGGTTACTAGAACATTTTTTTCAAACTCCTCCATTAGCAGGAGGCTTCATGAAGTTGTCTTTATGCTCGCCAACCAGTATGTTGTGAACCTCTCATCTCCCGCCACAGAAGTGAGCAAATCAACTAGAACAAAAAAAAATCGTAATCGAACAGAGTATTATTGGCGTTCAGAAATCTTCGCTGATATATCCAGATTTTCCCAGCAGAGTAACTCAACATGGATACTGATCTGGAGGGAACCAAAGACACGCCATCATCTATCAAACATTGTCTAGAGCAAGGGTTCTCAACGTTGGGTATGCGGTAAATATTTTTCGGGTACGCCCGTGAGAGCTCAAAAGTCGCTAGATCTAGTAACAAGTCTATTTCACTGATTACCGAGTAAAATGTTCATAATTTTATAAAATTTGTTAAGTTGTTCATGTCATTTTTTGTATTTATCGATATATGTAATTTATGAATGCAAATTTTATTGTGTATGAATATTTATGTTAATTTTATTCCTATTGTTATATTATAACTGTAGTTTTATCTATCTATACAAGGGGTACGCCAGTTAATAATAATAATAAATGTATTCATCATCATCATCATCTCACAAAACACAGATATAGAGAGATTTTATACATTTGACCCGCAAAGCTAATAGCTTATCTGCAGGAAATATTGATGAGAATTAGTTTTCATACATAAGTGAACATAGTAAAAAAGAACACAAAAGTTATATAGATACAGGTTTTCTCAGGATTACAGATTAACAGACATTATTTAAATAGTTTTTAACCTTTAACTTAATCTCACTAAAATTAGTTAGATATACGATTTCTCTTGGTAACTGGTTAAAGATCTCTGGCACTTTATACTCTTTAAGATTTTTACCGTAATTATTAAAAAAAATTCGAAATTTGAATATAATTATTGGTCTGAAGTCTGATATTCTTATCATGTGTAATTTGTACTTTATATGTGTCATTGAAAAAGTTGTCCAGAATAATGCCATATCTAAAGAGATTTTGGACTGATAGAATATTGAGGAATGTAAATTTTTCGCTTGCGCTTGAAAGATTAATCTCTAAGCTTGTGTGGAATTATAATTTTTGCTATGGATGATTGCAATTATTCAATTTTTTTAGGTTAGCGATGCTAGTTGTTCCATATATTTTAATTCCATACACATTTCCAGGGGGTAGGTGAAGCATAAAAGGTTGAGAACCATCGATCTAGAGAGATATTTATGAAGAGAGCAGCATCATGACTGGGCAGGCATTTTGCTGGGTGGTTATACAAATCTTTACATGGTTTCTACCATCATGATGATGACTGGGCGGTACAGAGATGAAATTCCAACACCTATGTATGGCTGGGATGGGTTGTTTTCCCTCTGAGTGGCACTTTTTTGTACACAATGGGCTAAATGGCTAGGTCCCAAGGAATCTGAAGGCTAAGAAAATATTGGGGGAGGGGACCCACTGGAACAGCTATTGGGAGACAGATGGCCTCCCGTCAAGATCATCCAGTGTGTTTTATCTTTAACGTGCACAGATTATGGCTCTCCCGCCCACGGGGTCACGGTTTAACGTTCCATCCGACGGACGGTTGCATTTCCAAGCCCATAGGGGTCTCCTACTGACTTTGGGCAGGGCGGAGAGTTTTGCGGAGATAAATCTTAACGCTGGCTTAGCTGAGAGTCGAACTTGGGAACGGCAGATTACGAGCCTCACAAGCTAGCGGCTGAGCCACACCTACATATGACCTTATATATGTGGAATAGGGAACAATTTCATTTTGCCGTACCATATTATCCGTTCTCGCGGATCTCAACTGTTGGACCAATACTAGTAGGTGAACACCATCTGGCGGTATGGAGTAGACAGCACATTCTTCCGATCTCAGTCACATAGAGCGAATAAAAAAAAAACCTTTTATGCTTTACGTACCCCCTGGAAATGTGTATGTAACTGGCGTACCCCTTGTATAAATAGATAAAACTATAGTTTTGGTACAACAATGGTCATTTTTACTTTGTTACTAGTTCTAGCGACTTTTGAGCTCTCACGGCGTACCCAAAAATTTCTACCGCGCAATCCACGTTGAGGACCCCTACCATAGATCATGCTTCTGATGCTCTAGAAAAATTCTAGGCAAACGTTTTAGCTTCAGGGCAGCATAGAAAGCTGAAATGGAAGGGCATGCCACCAAATAAACGTTAATCAATAACGTATATGAAACCAAAGCAAAAATAATCTAAAATTAAACATAGAAATATAACTTTATTGAAATTATTTTAATGATAATTCCTTTTGCAGAAGTTGGACTTCTTGTTCTCTATACGTTATATTTTTTTGTTTTGCAAATTTAATTTATTTGTCATCAGTAGGTCGCTGTCCGCACAAAAAGAGGGTTGTTTGGGTTGGGTTGTTTTACCTCTGAGCCGCAGTTTTTTGCATATCATGGGCTAAATGGCCAGGTCACATGGACCCCGAAGGCTCAGAGAAGGTTGGGGGAGGGGACCCATTGGAACAGCTGTTGGGAGACAGATGGTAGCCTCCCGTCAAGGCCATCCAGCGTGTTCTTTAACGTGCACAGGGTATGGCTCTCCCGCACACGGTGCCACGGCTTAACGTCCCATCCGACTGACGGCGGCCTTTCCAAGACCATCGGTGTCCCCTACTGACCGTGGGCAGGGCGGGGAATTTTGAGGAGATAAATCTCAACGCTGACCCAGCTGGGACTCGAACCTGGGAACTACAGATTACGAGCCTGGCGCGCTACCGACTGAGCCACCTCCGCCCCACAAAAAGAGGTAGCGGGTGGCAGTTTGCCCAGGCCTGCATTAGGAAGTATTGTTGCATCCCTCTATTACTCTCACATGACCTACCACAAGCTGTGTAGCCTTCGTATGCTAATGACACCTCATACCTTCTACATGTTTGTATAAACGCAATGTGAGACACGTTGTGAGGCTTATATTGCTGGGAGAGGTGAACATGCGTTCACCTCTCCAGATCTTAAAAGTCCTCAATTTGTGTCCCATGTCTAATGTCATTTTTGATACCCTTTGAACATTTTCAGAAATAGGAACTTTTCTTACACTTTCTAGGTTAATTCAGCACATCTACAGGACCATTCTCACTAACGTTCTTGAAAATGTATCGAGTGATATTTGCTTTAAAGAATTTTTTCTATAAATTTCCTTTAAATTGCGGCAGAATATTTAATCACTTTAGATTTTTAGTTGTATTTTTTTTAATTGAATATAAATTTAACGAATCCGCTCGAAAATGCTGTGGAACAACTTCAAGGATGTCAACGGGCCAGCTCATAATGGGCCCTGAACCTTCCATTATTATTATTATGCTGAAAGAGCGTCAATCATTTGCTTCACCCTTGCAATAGCTTGCGAGGTAAAAGCATGGTTTTTCAAAGTCTGAGCGACACTTAACCAATCAACGACTTAGAATTTAAAAAGAGCTCAGCTCACTGATTTCAGCGCCACTACTGCTTAGAAAGAAATTTAAACTTCTGCGATGTTACCGAGTGTTAAGTCCTTATAGAAATATTCATTTAAAATGTAAGTTATTAATGAACCTTGCATTTTATAATTACGTATTATATGATACTGTGCATGTTGGTTTAAACAACACCTGACTTTTAATTTTTTTGAAAGTGATTATGTATTGACATTTCACATAACAGTTATTAATGAATCATTAAAAGCATTAAATAAGCGGCTAACATAAGTTAGCCGCTTATTTAATGCTTTTAATGATGCTAAATCATCCCTACAAATTTTACCAACTCTCACAGACCACGCAGTGTTATTACAGAGGTCCAACTCATGTTAACTAATCACGTATGTAATATGATCTCATGTTCAACAATAAAAAATATAAATTAAAATTTAAAAACACATCTTTCACGCCTTAAAAAGTGAAAAACAAAACTAGAGCATACAATAGTGAAATCACCTACTGAATTCATATTCACTTCAAAGGAAGATAGGATGCCAAATTGCGTACTAAATAACCAACCTATCTTCCTATTAGGTGAACATGAATTCAGTGAGTATTTCACCATGTATATCAATAAGTTTTTTCGATATATGGTAAATCGATATATTTTAGTTTTATGGTGTTTATACTTTATAGGAGGAGAATGCTAGGTTATTTAAAATTTTATTTATATTCTTTCCTTGTCCCTAAGCACATATCTTTGGAACTGCTGCTACTTAGCACGTGTTTTCACTTTACATATGAATCGCAAAGATCGACCCTGTACCTATCTCTATTTTGGGAGCAAGAAACAAGGGGTATAATTTAAGATATTCCACGAAATTCTGAAAATCACAAGCTTCAAATTGAGATATAATTCTTTCGTATCGACCATCATGAAATTTCCGTACCCTTTCCTGGCGAAGTGGGGGGAGAGAACTCGAAGTAACCAACCCAAATCTGTTCATAGCAATTAATTTCTAATGCTTTTCTGTAATATGATTGACGCTGTTACTGAAACAAGATTAATCTCAACTCTATTACTGTAACAGCATCTACGAATTGACGAAAGAATTTTGGGATTGTTCGCTTTTCATTTTAATGTTATTGAAAGGAGACTGAGGTAACAAATCTTGATCTAGCGAATCATTTTGAAATCTTAAATTGAGTTAATGAAATTGAATTGCATACAAGAATAGTAACCAAGAGCAGGTCCCTGGTTCGAATCCGGAAAGCATAATGATAGGCTATTTTTCCAACCATTTCTAATTGTGGAAATTACATAAATGCATTTTTATGTATATAAAACTAAATTTTTTGACATTTTTTTTTCAAAATATATAATGAGTTTTCATGTTTGTTCAAATATATAACGAGTTTTAATATTCTTTCAGTACATAAGGAAAATGAATTTTCATGTTTCTCAGCACTTTACAAACCACGCTTGCTCCAAATGGTCACAGATATTCCTCACACAGATAATCAGAGCTTGCCATATTTATGTCAATAAAAATTATATTAGAACCTCTCCAACCAAAATATCTCCTTTCAAAAGGTGTTAGTTTTTTTTTTTTCGCAATTGACAAATGAAAGAAGCCTTACATAACCTTTTGGGAAAAAAAAACTTTTCTTGTGTAAATGGTTTCATAGAAGAGTTTGTTTTCTTATGCTTTAACTGTTTGATGAATTCCTACTACAGGAAAAGATATTAAATAATAGAAATTGGGATAAATCTTGAGATAATGAGTAAAATTTTAAAATTCATAATTTTATTTAGATCATTAAGTTATCTTATTTTCTTTGAAATCGTAGTTCAGAAATATGGAACTATTAATACAACAGACGAATGTTCCTTTATTTAGATATATACACCGAGGAACCAAAACATTATGATCAGCGCGTCTTTAGGCAAATCGAAGCAACTTGCAGGTAAACGACGGCGCGTGTGAAGGTCACGAAACGGTATAAATAACACCTAATACTGAGCTCTGTTAATCAGTGTTATTCTTGTTCTTCAGGTGGGAAAGGCAGGGGACCTAAGTGAGTCTGACAAAGGTCAAATTGTAATGGCCAGACGACTGGGTCAGAGTATTTCCGAGACTGCAAGGCTTATAGGGTGCTCACGGTCAGCCGTAGTTAATATTTTCAAACAGTGATCCGAGGAGGGAAAAACCACGAACCGCCGGCAAGGTGTGGGCCGACTGCAGCTCACTGAAGCTAGAGGTCAGCGAAGACTATACCATATGGTACGAGCCAACAGAAGGGATACTGTGGCGCAACTAGCCAGTAATTTTAATGCTGGTAACGGGAGTAATGTGTCACAGCACACAGTACATCTAACCCTGCTGAAAATGGGGCTGCATAGCTGCAGACCGCTCCGAGTGCTCGTGCTAAACTCGGTTCACCGTCGAAAGCGCCTACAATGGGCATGCGAGCATCAAAACTGGACATTGAATTATTGGAAGAAGGTCGTATGGTCCGATTAATCTCATTTCCTGTTGCACCATGTGGATGGCCGGGTACGTGTGCGTCGTTTACCTGGGGAAGTGTTGGCACCAGGAAGAGCACCGTGGGATGAAAAGAATCCAGTGGAGGAAGTGTAATGCTTTGGGCAATGCTCTGCTGGGAAACCTTGGGTACAGTCATTCATGTGCAGGAAACTATGACGTTTACCACCTACCTAAAAATCATTGCAGACCAGGTACACCCTTTCATGGCAACGGTATATTCCTCTAGTAGTGCTTTCTTTCAGCAGGATTATACGCCATGCCACACTGCCCAGATTGTTCGAGAATGGTTCGCGGAACATGAGAAAGAATTGCAGATATTGCCTTGGTTTTCAAATTCCTCATATATCAATCCAATCTAGCATCTGTGCTTTGTGTTGGAACACCATATCCGATCTGTGACGGCTCAACCACGTAAATTATAAGAGTAAAGGATCTGTTGGTAGCATGTTGGTACCAGATACCTCAAGACACTTTTAGAAATCTTGTAGCGGCCACGCCTCACCAGGTAAGAGCTGTTTTGGCGACACTTGGAGGACCAATATCATATTATGCAGGTGGTCATAATGTTTTGACTCTTCGGTATAGATCCACTAGCTTATATATGAGACCTTCAAGTACACTTTATGTCTTGATTATTCCAAACATATTACTTTATTTATTTATTTTATTATAAATACTAAAGCATGGGTATGATGAAATCACTTATTGAATTCAGATTACTTTATTTCAATACTTTTGTCAATATATTTGCCGTTAATAAACAAGTCAACATTTTTATACAGGTTTTTTTGCCTTATTTATAAGACTATTGATATGTAACTTATGAATATTCGCTCTAAAAGGAACTAAAGCATGGGTATGATGAAATCACTTATTGAATTCAGATTATTTCAAGCGGAATAGGACTCCAGCAGGTTTTATTATTTTTATGATAAGAGAACCAGCTTTGGGCGCCCTATCTTCTATTTAGGTTAATATGAATTCAGTAAGAAATTTTATCATTGGCATGATTTCTCTTTTCTTTTTAAAACTCATAGAAGAAAATTCTTACTTTTGCAATTTTTTTAATAAATATATATTAATTTTTGCGTTTTATGGGCAACTTCGAAACTATCTCTTCTCTATTTTGGAGTAGAAGAACTATTATATTACCTATGTTACTCTGAACGTCCCAAGTATTCATTTGACAACTACTCATTAATCTCCTGAAGCTATAGTGGAGCAATCGTTTACGAATTCTCCGTTTTTTTAGAACGACGTAAAAATAGGGATATAAAACTTTTATAACGGCCTGGACCAAACTACGACTTATTGCAGAAAATATTGTGACTCATGAATCAAATAATAAATATACTAAATCTGATTAATTTTTATTTTCCAATATTTTGACCGAACATTTTTTTGGGAGACACATAACGATTTTCCCGTTTCTTAGCCCTCATTAAACATGTGCATTTTTGTTTTTTGATCAAGTCCTATCCTTGATTCCTTAAATATATAATTTTTTAAATGATTGCTCATTAGGAACACGTGCTTTTGTTCTTAAGTAGAAAATTTTCATTGCGTCACTTTAAGAATGTAGTTTTTCCTCTAGTGGCTCAATGCTAAGGCTGATTCGCAAACCCTATTTTATAGAATATGACACTCCCCATGCCAAAAGTATTCGCTTGGCATCTTAGTGATTACAACCTGCAACTGACCTGGATTGGGTTGTTTTACCTCTGAGCGGCACTTTTTTGCACACAAATGGGTTAAATGACCAGGTCACAAGGACCCCGAAGGCTCAGAGAAGGTTGGGGGGATTAAACTCAAAACAGCTGTTGGAAGACAGATGGTAGCCTCCTGCCAATGCCATCCAGCATGTTCTTTACTGTGCACAGAGTATGGTTCTCCCGCACACGGGGCCACGGCTTAACGTCCCATACGACGGACGGCGAACTTTCCAAGCCCATCGGTGTCTCCTACTGACCGTGGGCAGGGCGGGAAGTTTTACGGAGATAAACCTCAAAGTTGACCCAGCTTGGACTCGAACCTGGGAACTGCAGATTACGAGCTTGGAGCACTACCGACTGAATCATCCCCGCCCACAACTGGTCTGAGAAGATATATTGGAGCAATTATTTTGGCAAACACGTAAATCAACAGACCGCAAATAAACTGACAAGCAGGAAACAAACATAAAAATTCAGAGTGAAAGCGATAGAAATATACGAAAAAAATGCAAACTACCATAAACTTATATGAATCGGCAATACTTCGGACTATTCACTAGAAGCACACGAATATATATTTTATTACCATCAAAATCTAAAATAAGTTACAGGACCTAAAGTTTTTGTCATCTCCTTAAATTTCATTCCTTCTTAATCTTAAAATATTAACGTAAATACAGCGCTGAGATTTATCTCCTCAAAAATCCCGCCAGGCCTCGATCAGTAGGAGACACCTATGGGCTTGGAAAGACCGTCGTCATTCGGATGGGTCGTTAGGCCGTGATCCCTTGTGTGGGAGAAACCACCCTGTGCACGTTAAAGAACATGCAGGACGGCTTTAACGAGAAACAACAATCTCTCTTCGAACAGCTGTTCAGTACATCCCTTCCCCCCAACCTTTTTTGAGCCCTCGGGGTTCTTGTGACCCATTGTCATTCATTTAGCCCATTGTGTGGAAAAAAGTTCCGTTCAAAGGTAAAACAACGCAACCAGACCCAATTAATGTAAATAGATTACAAACACATGTCCAATTGTCTTGAATTACAATCAGAACAGAGACGGTTTCTTTCCTTCCTTCATATACGTGACTATAGCATGATTCCTAACTATCCAAGCCCTGTCGTATTCTGGTGGATTTGTATTTTATTCAAATGGAGGATGTCAATGGATTCAAAATGGATCATTCGTCAAGGATTCAAATGGAGGACGATGGAGAATGGCTAGATGACCTTAACAAAAGATCCTACATAACAAGGTCTTCTCACCAATCATGCCATGATTCATTTATAGTCTATTATGTAGCAAATAGCATTTCTTGAGCCACAAACTTTCAGGTTGTACATACCTCGTTACGATTGATTAAAGATTTCGGAAGATATGGTGGAGCAACAGTTTTGACAAAGCATCCAAACAGCCAAAAAACCAAACCAGCAAATGACGAGGGAAAGGAAAGAGGAAGATAAATAGAAAAAAGAGATCAAGTTGGCAAATCAAGACAGAAAATTATGTGCGACATTGTACTTCTACATGCAATTATTCAGATTTATCTTCTTACCAGGCAATAGTAACAATGAGGATTAAATCAAGATAAAATGCTTTCTAATTATGTCTATAAAGTTAACAATTCTAACCTCCTGCCTGGCCGATGAAATATATCCATTTGAAACAGGAATTCCAGTGAAATGTTTCTACTCTGTTGATGTGAATGATGTACAAGAATACGACTATTTACTTATAGTGTAAGAAGAGAAAAAAGAACTCAAAGTTAGTATCAAGGCATCAGATTGGTGCCAAAGAGCCTCAGATACAAAATGTAATTCTGCAGATATAGCTAATGTCCCTTACATAAAACGCCAGAGATGGTTTCTATGTGGTACTATTTATAACACTCTGAAAGTAATTTTTCATGGCCGAAAATTGTCGTGATTTGACTGAGCCTGAAAAAAGTAAAAAGTGGTACCAACAGACGTGAATTTAATTGCTTCTGCTTTGATTCTAACTCCGCATACCGTACAGAATATATTTCATGTTGTGACAACTTTATCATAAATATAAACTACAAAATCCTAAATGTCCGCATGTTCACTAAAGCTTTAACCTTCCTGTTATAAACTTTAAAAACGTACTTCAAATTCGTTGCTTATATATATATTACTTTTTAAAACATTGCATCATCTTATTGTAATTTTCCCAAATTTTCGCAATGTGTAGAAGTGATCAGATTTTTCTGGCATTCAATATTTAGTAGTCTAAGCCAGTAAAAAAAGATTTGCTGCAACGTTTCGGTCTTATTTCACGTTAACTCAATGTCATTTGCGCTGTTTATAGTCAGCTTTGTGTTCCACATTGACATGATCGTCTTTACCATTTCTTCCAGAAAACGGCCGAACATTTATTTGAGTTTTGCTTCTCTTTGAGATCGGACCATATCAACTAATGTTTCAAAAAGAGCACAAAAAACGGGAAGAAATCTGAAGAAAAATTGCAAAGATGAAATCAGAAATCATTTTTTTTTTCGGTTGAAGAATTTCGTGACAGAAGTTCGATGATAAAGATTCCAAAACTTAAATTAAGGATTAATGAATAGATTAGGACAAATCGCTTAAATTTTGGATAACCTCATATTGTGTAATTAATCTCAAACACAATACTCATAATATTTAAATGCAGAATTCATTTGAGGTGTTCTATTTTAGCTAACCTGTCTAATTTAGCTAACCTGATTGCGTTCTTGACGAAGAAGCTTAACTAAACAACTGAGAAGGGTAAAACGAAAGTCTGAATTGAAGACATTTACCCATTTTACTGATATACGCATTTTACTGATATATTTGATTGAACGCATTTTACTGATATATAAAATGGCCCATAAAGCATTTTAATAGTCTGTATAAGGAAGAAGAATGGCTTCTTTCAAATTGATCGGTGCCTTATTTCCAAAACGCGGAGAATAGGAGAATATCTCAAAGCTGACAGGGTTGGGAATCGCGAAGACTGCTACATTGAGTTTTGCATACCTTAACGATATTTTGCTGTTTAATAGCGAAGAAATAATCCAAATCATCAAGTGAAATCTGCACAAATTACTGCAGTAACTTGGTGTATTTTATAATTGTCTTTCTTACCTTGCTTTAGTATTTCATACTTTTATCATATTCTAAATTTCAAACCTTATAAACGGTTAAATTTGTGCTGTACGATTGAAGTTTGGAGATTTTTTTAACAATGGTGCTTTTGCAAACACTTATTCAAATGGAAAGCGTAGGGAATAGAGATACTAACGGTAGATGTAAAGGATAAAATGAAATAAATACTAACTCAGTTTTATTTAGTGCGAAATTATTGAATCGGTGTCCTAATCATTACGATAATTACTGAGTTTGATTAGGGAACATATTTCTCTGATATATCTTAAAATATATGAAAAATGAATGCCCTACACCATATTTTATTACTTTGTGTTGTAGGCTAGTAAAAACTTTAAATAATTATTTGAAACCAGAATTAAAAACATGATATAATTTAGAACGAAGAGTATTCGAAATAATTCTTAGAAACTGTAAATTTTTGAGATAGAAATTGAAAATTGTGAAATTGAAAAGATAACTCCTAAATGCTAAGAACGATTCTTTAATAAAAGAGAGAAAAATATCTGAAAAGTAATCGAAGGCTGAATGGTGCTTATTTTGAATTAAAAAAGGCTGATTAAAAGTTGAAAATATAGCGAAAAGAAATTATGAATATATTTTTTACATATGTTTTCACACTTAGGAGAAATTTTTAAGTTATGGCTGAACCGTATCCTACCCGAAACCTTCTCTACTATTTTTAGGGTGGGCTCATCCAGACAAACCCGGACTCATCTATAGTAAGGATACTTCTCATTGTATAGTAAATCACTTCACCTACCTGAGAGTGTGGTTCTTTCGTGCTCTAGGTAAAGATATTCCCAAGTGTGTTTCTGCTCAGATATACTGCAAAACAGATTGTGTGAACCTTTATATAGGAAAGGGTGATCACTACTACTGGGCTTCCACGTGAAGTTTCCTCTTCCTTTGGGGTAAATAATACCTGCAAAAAACCTTCCGCTACTTCCTCTCGTAACAGTCTTCATCGACGTCCTTCTACGGTTCGAAGGATTCTTATAACTTACGGCAGACCGGAAATAAGAGTTACATCGAAATATGCACAACCCCCCTCAAGAAGATCATCTTTCGGTCCATTATCGAAAAGATCTATGAAAATGTTTGAGTATTGACATTATTCTATCATTTTTAAAACAAAACAAGCTTATGAAGTGTTATGGCGATGTGCGTACCGATCTCCAAGGTAAAAAAGATTTGTACTGCGCATTTTATTTTTCAATGAGGATTTTATTTTAACATCAATTTCAAATTCCGTTTTCCTTATAAAATAAGAGCAGACCAACCCACTGTCAAAATCAGCAAGCGATTAACTACATAAAACGAGGAAGGAAGTAGGAGGCGCCTGATGAAATGGAACTGTCTAATCGCATTATTTTTTTTAGTTTCACTGTTTTTTCAATCCGCTTACCTCTAGGCAATAGCAGAATCGGCAGAATAAAGCTGGAAATTAAGCTCTTGGATACCTCTTTTGAAATATTTCTGGAGCATTAAACTTCAAACGACTTTAGTTTTTTCGTGACTACTTTTTTAAATTTAAAGTACCATTCCGTTTTATTGTGCTTACAGACGAAACCGTCCCTATATGGTAGGGGGCAGGTGCTCAGTCGGTAGCGCGCCAAGCTCGTAATCTGTAGTTCCCATGTTCGAGACCCAGCTGGGTCAGCGTTGAGATTTATCTCCACAAAACTCCTCATCCTGCCAAAGGTCTGAAGGGGACACCGATCGGCTTGAAAAGGCGGTCGTCCGTCGAATGAGACGGACGTCGTGGTTCAGTGTGAGGGGGGTCATACCCTATGCACGTTAAAGTACCCGCTGGATGGCATTGAGAGGCTACCATCTGTTTCCTAATATCTTCAGTAGGCACCCTCTCCCAACCTTCTCTGAACCCTCGGTGGCCTAGTGACCTGGCCATTTAGTCCACTGTGTGCAAAAAAAAAATGCGGCTCAGAGGTAAAACAACCCAATTTCCCTATATGGAGGCCATTGTTTTATGTTCCGGTACTTCTGCTTCACTGTCTTCGGTATCTTTCTTTATTCGTGAATATTTTTTATCTGATTAATGTTATGAAGTACACGAAGATGGAAAATATCTTCGGAAGAAATTCAAAGCTAAATGTCAATGTAGGTGTAAAGGATAAAAAAATTTAATACAGATACTATTTTCTGCTTACTTACGATAAAGTTTATAATTTGATGTAACATGTAAAAAGGTGGCAAGGAAAGTCTTTAATCCTGGAAATATATCATCAACACGAAAGTTACGGTAATACTAATGAGGGATGCGCATAAGAAACTGCTAACGGCCAGTAAGTCTGGTGCAATTGTAGTGCTCTGATGTGATAAATGAAAAACGTTTCAACCCGAACTCAGAACCGTGAGAGAAACGAAAAATATCAGTTACAAAGAGGCATCGAGTAAGTAAGGGAAAAGGAACCGACTATGACACAAGAAAAATGCAAATTGAAAAATAGCCATAGCTGTCATGTCGTGAATGAGAAATTTTTTCAGATTTCTTTACGACATTCTTATTCGTACAATATGTTGTGCGCAAATAAATTGAGATATGGGCATCTGACGCTACCATACCATGAACGTTTTGTTGTACTTGTTTGAAGTTGTTGGGTAGATATGTACAGAGGGAAACTAGGAATTCTGGAAGCTGTACAGATGCTATACATATGGCCAGGGATGGATTGGGCTGCTGGGACACCTGACATACCCAACCATTGCAGAGCCTCCTAGTTAAGAAAAGCCTGAAGCCTAGGAAATCGTGGGATTGCTCGCTTGTCAAAGGAGGAAAGTGATGATCGTTTGGTGGTTTCAGTCTTTTTTTTCATATTTCTAGATTTTAAAAAAGAAGAGAGTTAATCAAACATATTCAGGTAATTCAATTTATTATATACTCTGGTAATTGTGCGATACATCGTTCTCTAATGAATATACCTGATCCCAGATAAAAACCGCAAAAATGGGATATGATTGATGAGAAAATTTTGTTTTATAATAATCGCGCAAAGTTTAGATAGAGGTCTTATAGAACAGTGAATCTGTACACATACTCCAATGTTTTGAACTAGGAACATTCCTGTATTGTAAGATAATTAATTTATGTAAAGATAATTCGATTCTTTTGAAATCGAAATTTTTAAATATGACTGTATATGAAAAAAAATAGGCAAGGCCAATTTAATTCCTGAAATTCGAACATTTTCATTTCTTGTTTCAAGAATAATTAAACTGAAATGTTTAACTGTAGCCTTGCTAATCTTAAGAATGTTTTCAGTTCGGTTAAAGTACAGTAATAATTATTTCATCAAATTGTTTTCTAGTAATTGTCTTTTAGAAAAGATTTTTTTTAGAAAGGATTTTTTTTTTCTGTTTCAACTTGTGAAGTAAATTAAAAGATATGAAGAATTATTTACTTGTACCTTAACAGAAAAATATCTTAGAATGATCAATGTCGTTGAGTGTTTTTGTTCCCATTATTTGTCAAATAATATATGAATAACGTTGAAAGTCATTATTTAAGATATATATCTGGCCTGACTTATCTCTCAATCGCACATTTAGTAAAATGTTCGTTTTAGAAGTTATAGAACTTCAGTGTCAGGAGTGTTTATGTATCAGGTAACCAAAAATATTCGTACGGTTTTTGAAGGCGAAATGAAACCATACATGAAAAAAAAAATGGATATATTTATTTCAGGAACATAAGCACAAGCACAATCTGTAACCTTTTCTCAAAGAGATATGAATTTGTAAATGCCACTCCAGTGGAACTGCAGATCTTTAGAAGCTAAAAAAGCAGCCAACTCCGTTTCCAGTACATCTCGAATTCGAAATTGTCGGTTGCGCATTTCATAGTCTAGAGCGAAGAAAAGATGTTAGTTGGATGGTGCGATGTCTGGGAAATACAGAGGATGTGGTAGAATTTCCCAACCAAGGCTGTGGAGCTTGTCTCGTGTCACTCGTGCTATGTGAGGGAGAGCATTGTCCTGAAGGACCACAACGCCTTTGCGATGAACAAGTGAAGGCTCTTTTTTGGAGCACTGCATTTATAATCCGTTGTAGCTGGGCCGAGTAGACGTTCTCAGTTTCATAGTGGATAATACCAGCTGTAGTCCACCAGACACGTAACAAATTTTTCTGTTCATGGATTGGTTTTGTGTGTGCGGTACAGGTTTACTAGACGACAACCAGTGATACGAAAGTTTGGTGATCCTATAGACCAGTGGTTCTCAACCTTTTATGCTTCACGTAACCCTTGGAAATGAACAGCAATAACTGGCGTAACCCAGTATAAATAGATAAAACTATAGTTATAGTATAACAATGAGAATAAAACTTGTTACTAGATCTAGCGACTTTTGGGCTCTCACGGCATACCCCAAAACATTTACCGTGTACCCCCAAGGGGTACTCGTTCCCCACGTTGAGATCCCCCTACTATAGACAATCCATTTTTCATCGCATGTCAACAACTTGTCCAAAAATGACTCATTCTTGGCATGAAAGCAGTGAGAGCAGATCGTAAGTTGCTGGAGTTTGTTGTCGGCAGTCAGTTCATGTGGAACCATTTGCTTAACTTCCAGACTTTTTCTAGGCGGTATACATGAAAACGAATAGTTTCGTCACTTACATGGAGCCTTTCTGCAAGATCTTGGTACGTTTGACGTGAATCCAACTCGATGCTGGCGTTCAGTTCATTGTTTCTTGGCTAAGATACAAGGTGAGTGTATAGAAGGTGGCGGCGCCACAAGGCTGTTTTACCAAGGTCATTCGAGTGTAGCTGAGAGGGCGTGCACCAAGACGTCATAGTGGAGAGAGCTCAGATAATGTACTTAGGTAATCATTTGTTCTTTCGGTGTCTTTCTTTGCTCTTCGCTTGGTGATTTTCTCTCTCTCTGTGAAATCTTTCAGGTTATTTTTGCTTCTTTTTATAATGACGAACTGTCAGTAGCGAATTTAATTTTAAGAGCAAGATCATAATAATTTCTCAGATCATCTAATAGAACTTATACATATAGTAATACGATATAAATTACCATAGATTTTTTATGAATTATTTATTTATTATTATTTTTTATCTATATCTATTATTAACTTTTGAGAGCAATTTCTGAAATTAGAATTATTGCTGTTAAATAGTCAATTTCCTTAACTAGAATATTGTTAAAGATTCGTTCTCTATTTAGAGTTGTTTTATTTAGGTTTATTATTAGTTTTATTTACGTTGAAATAGATTTCAGATCTTTAAATCGTCTTCAGTGCCACTTTTTTAAAAAGTGATTATTTAAGATGTTCCCGAGTTCTGTACCTCAGTTACTATTGACATAACACGGAACTCTACCTAATAAAGTAGCTGCTGAGTGTGCATCTATAGCAATAAATATTTCCCTGATAACTAGATAGACCTCAAACACTTTTAAAAAAACTGAAATTGCAATTTTACACTTTTTCTATCAACAGAAAAATCATACTGTAGGCTTTTTTATACGCATTTTTTACCTTCGTCGCCCCATTGTGACATCAAAATGCCTAGCCAATGACCATCAAGAAACGCTTCCTCGCGTAGTGGCACCACTCTTCCTTCATTCATCCTGTCATCCTTTTCAAACACTGGGTCCACCACAAACACACACCAGGGAAGTCGTGAAGTTTAAGTCAAGGAGCAGAGAGATCACGGAATCGACACAAGTATTACTAATATCAGGTTCAATTTTATCAACGCCGTCTACGTGAACCTTATCAACTGGAGGTAGAAAAAAGGGAAATCATACCAAAAAAAAATATACACAAGGAAAAACTCAAAACCATAATCCTGATTATTTAAAACAGGCGCTCTCAAAATGCGAGTAGTGACCCCCCAAGGGAGTCGCGAGAAGTTTGGGAGAACTGTATTAATAAAAGCAATGAAATATTGCCACAAGAATGAAATACCCATCTGCCTAGTGGTTCATTCTTGACAATCCTGGAATTTCACGAGCAATATTATAGAAAACTATCTAGGATAGTCTACTACCATTATCCTTCTCGTTAATACAGTAAACTTCAGGTTATCTGATACTCAAGTATCCGGAATTAACATGCAACCGGCATGAATTTCAAATTTAAAATTTGAATTTGGTACGGCAAATTTCAATGCACGCATTGTTATATTAACGATCTAATATGCTATTCATTCTATTTCTCTTATGATCATTAAAGCAGCAGGTACTTGAATTTGTGATCGTGTTGTTCTGTTTATCGGGAATCTTTCACCTCTCAATTTGTAACGTATAAAAATCGATTATATTTTACATATTTACATTTTTTATTACATAAAAGCATTTTTATTTCAGTTAAGGACTGTACCTTGAGGCAGGGTGGCTCAGTCGGTAGCGCGCCTGGTTCGTAATCTGCAGTTCCTAGGTTCGAGTCGCACTTTGGCCAGCTTTGAGACTTATCTCCGTCCTGTCTACGTCAGTAAAGGATAGCGATGGGTTTGAAAAGGCAGCCGTCCGTTGGAAGGGATATAAAGCTGTGACTCTCTGTGACTTTAAAGAACACGCTGGATGGCACTGACAGGAGGCTACCATCTGTTTCCCGACAGCTGTCCAATGGGTCCCTTCTCCCAACCTTCTCTCAGCCTTCGGGGTCCTTGTGACTTATCCATTTTGCCCATTATGTGACCAATAAAGTGCCATTCAGAGGTAAAACAACCCAACCCAAGAATGTATCTACTCTATTTGGTTTCTATAAAAACATTTCTCATGCAGTTTGCTGATCCATCTAATCGGCAACCCTCATTCCCCTCAAATACCGGATAACCGGGAGTTTACGGTATACCATACTTTCTGGTGCTCCATCGTATACTATTGTTATGATATTCTGTTGCTACTTGTTGTAAGTTTTTTACTCTTGTCTGTAGTATTCTGTAGTTGTGAGAATATTCTTTCCTCAGTGCAAGTTACTTTCGTCAATGGCAGATAGTATATGTGTGTGTGACAAATTCCTCCATTAGTAAAAGGTGACAGCGAAAATATTTCATCGATGGCAAAAGAGGCTGTGGCTAGAACAGTTTAAGAAATACAGTAATAAAGATTATTTGCTGCACTTCAAAAAATATATTACATAGTTGAAAGTAATATTTTTTGTGAACTGCTAATTACTAATTACTTTTATATGTAGAAATTTTGGAGTGGATTATATAATATAATAATCTACTTATGGATTATATTATAAGATGGATCTTCGATCCATCTTATTTATATTTACTACGACTCCTAATTCTACCTATATTAAATATATAAAAACATATAAATATTAAATATATATAAATAATATATATATATATTAATCATCTCATAATTTTTACATGTAGGGTTAATAATTTCTGTTCGTTAATTTCTAAAACATATTTTACTCCATTACATATATATTTTTACGGATAATAAGAACTTCTTTATCATATAGGATTAATTCATGCGTAATAATCAAATTCTTTAATTGATGTTTTCAAGCAATTTTATTTTTCGTATTTTTTTTTTCATTTCCTTTTTCTTTTGATAAAAATATTAACGACTCATTAAATACACTATAACAAATAAAATATATGAATGCCTCATATCACATCAATTAAGGGAAATAAAATTTGCTGTTGATATGTTTTAAATAAAAATATTTCTAGGAAATTTTCCTTAACTCTTCTTGTCAATGTATGTTACAAAATTTAAATCTTCCTGTAAACAGAATGTTTTTGCAAAAGCGTTTTCGGAATCCTTAGCAGCGGATAAAGACTAGCAATGTGTTAATACTGGTGGCCTTTTCAGATAATAAGAATAATGTGATGTGAAACAATATATATATACGTTACATTACAAAATTTAAATTAATTCACTGAAAGAAATAGAAACTAAAGTGGCCAGTGGAAGGTTCCCTCCTTTTTAGACTTTTCACAGATCATATTTTGGGGCGGGGGTGGCTCAGTCGGTAGCGCGCCAGGCTCGTAATCTGTAGTTCCCAGGTTCGAGTCCCAGCTGGGTCAGCGTTGAGATTTATCTCCGCAAAATTCCCCGTCCTGCCCACGGTCAGTAGGGGACACCGATGGGCTTGGAAAGGCCGCCGTCCGTCGGATGGGACGTTAAGCCGTGGCTACGTGTGCCGGAGAGCCATACCCTGTGCACGTTAAAGAACACGCTGGATGGCCTTGACGGGAGGCTGCCATCTGTCTCCCAACAGCTGTTCCAGTGGGTCCCCTCCCCCAACCTACTCTGAGCCTTCGGGGTCCATGTGACCTGGCCATTTAGCCCATGGTGTGCAAAAAACTGCCGCTCAGAGGTAAAACAACCCAACAACCCTCCTTTTTATGATGTCATTGAGCAGTCCAGGTCCTATCCTATCTAGGAGACGCTAATCAACGTCTGCTTGATTCAGCACATTATTGGACATAAAAATTCCTTGTTAGTTTTTTAGTATTAATGTAGACTTTTTTTTTTATTTTTATCTTCATAAATTCTTTGAACTGAATACTGTGCCGACACTGAGTTCAACAGATGCATAATTTGGCATTTCTTTCAAGGAGAAAGACAACTCAAGTAAACCTTAATTTTTTTATAAATTAATCCATGATTTTATTACTGTATTGTGAAATATTTTGTGCTTTGATTACTTTTAATTTAGTAACAATTTCATATTCATCAATGAAATATTTTTGCTGAAGCTATTCGATCCACAAACCAGTACAACTCATGTGAGCTATTACCGATATTAATAATGTGTAAAATTACATGGCTCATATGTGATATGCAGAATATGTTTCATTTGTTTGTACGTTTTGTATTTGTTCCAGTGTTTTATTTGTTCTATCGATTTCTTTTGATGTGTAATGTATTGTAATCTGAATTTGGATAAAATCTTGAATAATAATTTCACTCCGAGAAAAAATTAAAAGAAGTCATTCTACTAGTATTTAGAGTTGGGGATATCTATGCGTGATGACCAGATAAGAAAGGCAAAGAGGAAAACCAAAAGCGATTTTAGGGGCGCGTTAAGCACTGCAAGATGACTAATACGTAAATCCGATTAAAATATGGAATCAGAGCGGTCAAGTTTCATGGATTAAAGTTTCCAAATGTATCATAAGGAAAGCAACTGCTTCAGGAGTAATCTTTTAACCACTTAAACACATTAAAGTATATTGGATGGAATGATTTAACGAATTATTTTATGGCAAGCTATTAGCACAAATATGCTGTGTGGCACAAATATGCTTGGGCAACGTTCAGTGCCTAAAAGTCCACACAGCATATTTATCGCGTGCTTGCTTCCAACAGTTCCCCTTAATATAAATGGCTGGGCGATTTTTACTAAAAGCAAATGTTCAAATTTCTAAAAAAAATGATTCTTTAACGGAAGGAATTTTTTTCAACAAATGGCAGAGCACAGGCAGTCTTACATAAATGAACGCCATAAATAAGTGCAATTTTTTTCGCGAAGAATTCTTTGTGAACTACATATATATTCCGAGAGTGATTTTTAGTGTCCAAAAAAGTCAGTCTTTAGAGTTTGCTCTCTTTAGCCATAAAATTTGAAACATACGAGATCAAAATTAGTCTTTCTGAGCAAGTCTTTTTCATTCAGGAAATTTTCAAATTGTTCATACGTCAAATTTTTAAAATTTTTAAAATTTTTAAAATTTTTAAAATTTTTAAAATTTTTAAAATTGTATTCAAAACTTAAATTTATAAAAGCATTTATATACATATTAGCCTATTTAAATATGTCTAAAACTGGGAAGATCAGTCGGAAAAAAGTTAGCAAATTGATTGTGTTGTGGAGTGAGCCTTTTTTATTTTATTCAATATGGACTAATAATCAACTTTAGAGCATCATCCTCATGTTAAATACAACGTATTATATTATGCTTGGAATTTTCGCATATATAAAAGGAGGTAACTCTTGCTACCTGAAAATTCCAAGAAGATAAAAATAGTTGGAAGATTAAAATAGAAGAAACAGATTTTTGTGTATTTAGTTGCTTTAAAAATAAATAAAAAATAAATAAATACCCCCTCAAGCAGCTGCTTGCCACAGAGGTCTGAAGGAGCCTGTCAGTTTATATGCCACAGTAGGAGAACTGAGAGGATGGCAGGACCTCAGCAGAAAAACGACACACACACATCCATGTCTAATCCAGGGCTCGAACCCAGGTCCCTTACATCAGTAGCCAAGCATGCTAACCACTTGGCACTAACAATTAAACATCTGATATACAAAGTCGTATCAGAATATGACCACCTACCATAGTATATGTATGGTAGGTGGTCATATTATTCTGATACGACTATGTATATAGACGATTGTGAGTGACTGATAGAATATCATGATATTTCTAACTATGATTCAGAAATGGTAGAGCTCTGAAAAATTGCACCTAGGAGTATTCCAGATCGTCGTATATCTCGAGAAAATCTGAAATTTGACCTCCGACGTGTTCGTCAAGGTTAAATAGAGGTCAGATAGATGTTAAACATTGATCTACGAGTGCTAGAAACATGAAAATTTGTGTCTGGGGGTGTTTCGCGTTGTAGCTCTCTAAAATATTACGAATTTTTGATCCTTCGATGTCAAAAGTCACATTTAGATCTCCTGGTGCTAGAGAGCGTCAAACTGGTGTCTGGGTATTTCGGATTGTAGATCACAAAAACTTGTGATATTTGGGATCCACAGGGTCCTTGAATTCAAAGTCAAATTTCTATATGTCGTTGCCAGACAACTGAAAATCAGTTCATAGAGGCATTTCGGATAGTATATCTCAGAAATGTTGAGGAATTTGAGATTCGGTGTCGCGTTCTAGGTCAGATAGGGGTCGGAGCAGCGTCAAAGAGTAGTAAGAGCAATTGTGAAAATGACACTGCGGAGTTGACGAAACGATGATACTTGTAGATCATTGGCTGATTGAGCTATTAATAATTTTTCAAAATCAACCAATGACCTACAATGCAATTGCTGATCCATGACAGTATTGGATGATTGGCAAGCAATTGATAATTCGGTAAGTCAGTGACTTGTAACAATCAGAGATGTCCCAACTGCTCAGTTCAAGTCCTGGTCGGAGCGACTGTCTAGAATTCAAGAGGCTTCAGAGACTACTGATTGATGTCTTGTATGATATACATTGCAATTTTTTTTGGTTCTTTTGGTTCTTTTACAAGATATTTGTTCAAGACCACTAATACGGAGAACAAAATATTATACCAGAAATGCGTTCCGTTTCATTACTGCACGATCCTTGCATGGTTGAACGTACTAGAGTATTTATGGTTAGTCAATGTATCATTACCCAACAGCACTGTAAATTTCAAACACTATCCAATAATTACTAATTTAATTATTTTTCCCCTATATGCTAAAATCTTAAAATGACATTCTTAACTTTTTATTTTATTTTATCATTCTTATCCTTTATAGTCAGTCATTAACTTGTGCTGGTCCCTCGGATTTATATATAGTGATAATTGGGTTAACAAACTCAAATAAATTAAGAAGGGTTCCACAGAGGTAAAAAATTATTAAAATATAATTTTATGCATTTTTCTTTTTATAAGGGAGAGGAAAAGGAGAGTAGTTTAAAAAAGGAAAAAAACTATTATCTTTGTTGATGATATGAACTGCAGGGAAGCAACCGACCAGGAAACTGAAAGTAGGCCTAGTTAAACAAATCCAAAATCATATCTGAAGAATGAAATGCCACTAAAGCTGTGAATTAATCATCAAAGTTCAATAATAATTTCAATTCTATGAAGGAATTCATTACTTGAAGAAATTTTAAAATTTTAATGTGAATTTTATATCTTATGTGTAGATTGTTTTGGCATAGTAGGATTTGAAGAGCGAAATCAAAAAGTTTCATTTTTATCTTGAATTACTTGGAAGAAGGATTTTCTATGGTCCTGATTCTTCTCACAGTTTAGAAGTACATGGGCCACATTTTCTTTGGTTACAGGAATAATTTCTCCTAATATCTGGCAGCCTATCAGCACATAAGTTGTTATTGTCCGCATCTCAAATTCTTTTTCGAACTCTTTTCATAGTTCTGTAAGATCAAATGCCATTAGTTTTAAAGTAATGTTGTCAAGGAGATTATCATAATCATAAAGAGCTTCAATAGGAATAACCATTTTTCGCTATTCTGTTTGCTACTTGGCTAGTTTCAATCTTTCAATTTTATTTTTAACAATTCGAATGGTGACTTTTTGTACCAGTTACTGATAATGTGGTGATTGTTTATGATTCAGTTATTCTCTTAAAATGATATAAAACCAGTTATCGATGAGACTCCCTAGGCCAGTGTTTTTCAAACTTCTTTTTCCGCGACCCAGAATAAGAAATACCCTTTGCACTGCGACCCAATCTGTAAGATACACTCTGATATTTTCTATTCCATTTCATTAAAAAAAATGCTGCTCGCGACCCACTAAATTCACTTCACCACCTACTAATGGATCTCGACTTACAGTTTGAAAAACGCTGCTTTAGGCAACAGACAGGTAAAGTACTGCCTAAGGAAGATTGTCTCAAGGGTTGACAAATTAAGGCTTCTCTACAAAAAATTATAAAATTATTTCGACTTTTGTTATTCCGTTTTCAAAAAAAAGGATATTTTCTCTTTGTCGTTTGTCTGTCTCTCCGTCTGTAGATATCAACTTTTTGGTTTTTAGAGATAAATTAATAATAATAATTATTATTATTTTTGGAGGAGAGGGGGTTGGACAAGTAGAGATGAAATATTACGATTCTCCCTTTCGGAATCTCCGAAAAGCTTAAATTGCACTCTTCAACGGTGGAAAAAGCTAAAAATTGCAAAATTTTAAACGAATATTACAAACGACGTATCCATGCTAGAAATCTGAGTTCCTTTGTCAAAAATTAGCTGTCCCCTTAATCCCAGGACTAGGGGGAGGAAGAATGTAACTTTTTTTTAAAGAAATAATTGCTGGGTTAATTAGGTATTGATAAAGTATTACGATTTGCACTTTTCGACTCTTCCAAAAGTTTATATTGCGTCCTCTAACGGTGGAAAACTTGAAAAGTGCAAAATTTTGAACGATTATTGCAAACGATGTATTTTTGTTAGAAATTCGTCACTTTGGTGGCGGAATGTGAAGATCATTAGGTTTGCACTGGAAACAATGGGTTGAGCTCTTACCTCCCAGGGTTTGTGGGAATCGCAACTGTTTTGTTTTAAGAAATAATTAGAAAATTATTTTTTGGTTGGATTCATACTAATGAAATATTATAATTCAGATATTTTAAGTCCTTACGTAGTTTTAATTTACATCGTTAAAGGTCAATAAATATATTAAAAAGCAAAATTTATTATGGAAAAGCCTTAAACTGTCATAGTGATTAGTGGGCAAACGATTGTTCCAGCAAGGCTGTGTGCTGTGTTAGCTCTAACTGAGGTAGTGGTCAGCACTGACTTCTGTCTTAGTAGGGCATCTCCTGCATGAGAAGGCCTGAAAAAGCTACGATTAGCTTCTAGAATTCTTCTCTGTCCTATATGTTGCGAAATAAAAAAAGCGTTTGACGAATATTGCAAGTGATTTGTTTATGATAGAAATTTGAAATTTCGTTATTATGGTATGAACAGTGGTATAGGCACTGTGGAACTGCAGCACCCCCAATTTCAACTTGATATTATCGATAACATTTAATATAATGAGTCCTTTTTTCTTTAATTCTTTCTTTATACTTGTACAATATATAATCCTTAAGCTTAATATCAGTAGCCATCCCCCAGTTTATGAAAAAGATACAAAAATCTTTGTATGGAACTGTACGCTTCACAGTACTAGCGGCGAGGTGTTTGACTGTTGTGCGCATGCGCATATAGGAAGCTACACGCGAGGCTGCAAGGGAGAGAGAGCACTGTCGTTCCCGCAGTGCCGACCTTGGCGTGCTGGTTGAAGGTAGTTTTTTTTTACTCCGCGTGTGTTTTGCTTAAAAACCGCGTACCATATTCTTGAATGTGATAAAGTGTAGAATTAGATTATTATCCTGCTTCCAGCTATTCTATTTGATTCATTTTTTTTTCTGCTCTTTAATTTAACAGAAAACCGCATTAGTGGAGCAGCACCCCCACTAATTTTAGCTACGAGACGCCACTGGGTATGAAGAAATATTCCACTGACAGCAACTATCTGCCCTTTTTTCAGAGGGATGTGAGAAAAGCGACTTTTTCATTTTAAGAAATAAAAGACAGTTTCACGTTATATAATTACTAATAAAATACTACTATTTATATTTTCTCCATCATCCATTAGTTCGAATTAACACGTTTAAGGAGCGAAAAAAGTAGGCAAACGAAAAACTTTATTCTCTTTGAAATAGAGGCAATAAGCGTTCTTCTGGTTTATAGATAAAAAGCCAGAAAATGAACTAAGTTATGGCTTGGTTATTGCACTATATTAAAATATATATACTATCACTAATTTATGGATATCTTACCCAGTCTATTAAAAGGTGGAGACATTATATTGCTTCCTAAGGGCGAAGCCTAAATTAGGAACAATGTTGTAAAGAATTCTGTCGATGTCGTCGGTTATGTTTCTTGCTCGTAACTTGTTTTGACACATTGGAGTCCCAACGAGACATCAATGCAGTTTTTTATGCTTTTCGTGCTCAGTTCTTAGTTTGCGTGTGGGGGATTGTTTTGGAAGATTGTATTCCCAATGATCCATCAATGTAATTTTCTACCCTTTCCCGTTCTCATTCCTTTGTGTGTGGGGATGGTAGAGATGATGAACTGTAAGAATTGCATTGATAAGCTTGGATGACCACTCTCAGAGAATTGAAAATTATAACTGTTAAACACTGCTAAATATGCGTAGAATAATGGACGTGCTCAAAATGCCACGGAGGTTCCCATATGCAACCTAATCATTGCTAAGTTAATGTTCTTTCGCAATTGATTCTAACTTCTGTCTGTTTTTGTGATGCGGTCATTTACTCTCTGTGCAAGAAAAAATCTCAGGTGTAAAGGAGTCGAAATTCGGTTATATAAAAAATAAATATCTAATAAAATGCAGATTGTAAAGGAAAACGTTGAAATAAGAAAATCTGAAACCAAGAAAAACTATTTACACAAATATAAAATTATAACAAAGTTGTCATTTAATAAATTTTTAAAAAAGTATTTTACATCTGCTGGATGTTGCTCTGAACATTTACATCTTAGAAGATATACATAATCGCATGGCTTCGTAGAACCTTAGTACACTATAACTTAAATTGTAGACTAGAAGTCATCTTTTAAAGATGTTTTATCCACCGTTGAAAAGATGAAAAGCTGAAAAAATGAATATAGGTGCCTTCATTTCCCTCTTTATAACGTTCTTTTCAGCCATTCTTTACCGACGGGAGTATTGGAAGCCAAACATATCGTGAAAATTGGAAATCCTGTGGCTCTGATTTCCTTCGAAATCATAACGTCTGTGGTGATCATGATGATGCCCGTGATGGTGCCCATGTTTATGATCGTGGCCATGATGATGCCCATGTTTATGATCGTGGCCATGATGGTGCCCATGTTTATGATCGTGGCCATGATGGTGTCCATGTTTATGATCGTGGCCATGATGGTGCCCATGTTTATGATCGTGGCCATGATGGTGTCCATGTTTATGATCGTGGCCATGATGGTGCCCATGTGTATGATCGTGGCCATGATGGTGCCCATGTTTATGATCGTGGCCATGATGGTGCCCATGTTTATGATCGTGGCCATGATGGTGCCCATGTTTATGATCGTGGCCATGATGGTGTCCATGTTTATGATCGTGGCCATGATGGTGTCCGTGTTTGTGATCGTGGCCATGATGGTGTCCATGTTTGTGATCGTGTCCGTGATGGTGTCCATGTTTATGACCATGATGGTGCCCATGTTTATGGTGATGATCATGACCGTGATGATGACCATGATCATGGCCATGGTGATGTCCATGGTGGTGGCCGTGATTGTGATGGTGGTCATGGCCATGATGGTGTCCATGGTCATGACCATGTTTATGATGGTGGTCATGGCCATGATGATGCCCATGCATATGGTGATGATCGTGTCCATGATGGTGGTCATGTCCATGCTTATGATGATGATCATGACCATGCTTGTGTCCATGTCCATGTTTGTGACCATGATGGTGGTCGTGTCCATGATGGTGGTCATGACCATGCTTGTGGTGGTGGCCATGCCCATGTTTATGATGATGGTCATGTCCATGTTTGTGATGATGGTCGTGACCGTGCTTATGATGATGATCATGACCATGTTTATGATTATGGTGGTGTCCATGTTTGTGGTGATGATCATGTCCATGTTTGTGGTGATGATTATGACCATGTTTGTGATGGTGATCATGACCATGTTTGTGATGATGGTCATGTCCGTGCTTATGATGATGATCATGCCCATGCTTATGGTTATGATCATGTCCGTGTTTATGGCTGTGCCCATGATGATGGTGATGGTGGTGATCATGCTTGGTGTGCAGAACTATTACCTTTTTTTCTTCTCTGTAAAAGGACAAGAAATATAATTAGATGATGTCCGAGAACAATTTTTAATTAGTTTTAAAAGCTATGAATAGAATTCAGTACAGGGCATTTTAAAAACTTTTCAAAGTTTTTTTGCACTTTTAGAAGAAATTTAATTATGAATTTCTGTTAAGACTCCGTTAATACTGTGGGATTGGAATGGCCGCCGTCCCTCAAATGAGATATTGATTCTTTGACCCCCAGAGCAACCATACTCTGTATACATTTATGAATGCCCTGAATAGCTTTCACGGGAACTACCATTTGTATCCTAACATATGTCAGAAGGATCCCCTTTCCCAAACATCTCTGAGCTCTTGGGGTCCTTATGAGCTGACCAATTAGTAAATCTATGCAAAAAGGTGCCTCTCAGAGGTAAAACCACTCAACTTGTGATGAGTTATGCAATTGTAAAGAAATTAAGGGCGAAGCGTAGTGGAAGGAATCGAAACAATGAGATTGCACAGTTGATGAAACGATGATTCTCATAGATCATTGGCCGATTAAGCTATCAGTCACTTTTCAATCGACCAATGATCTACAATGTAACAGCTGATCCATGACGGTATTGGCTGATTGAAAAGTATTTGGTAATGTAAGAATCATTGGTATGTTAACTGCGCAATCTCAAAGTCTCAATTGCTTCCACTCACGCTTCGCGCTTGAAAGAAATCTACAATCTTTATTTACAGTCATCCTACCAATCGTACTTTTGATATAAATTCATATGAAGATTTATATATATTTCTAATTTTAACTCTCTTTAAACATGTGGGTATTGATTACTGTTGGTAATATCAGTATCATTATTTCGGTTCAACATTAATAACGTATTAGAATACCATGATTAAAAATTGACATTGGACAGCTGATTTCTATTACTATACACTAAAAATTTATATTGTTTTGTAAAAAATTAGAATCTGACCAGCCGCTAAACATGAATAGAAGCAACTGAGACATTGAGACTGCACAGTTGAGACATCATTGATTCTTACAAGTCATTGATTTAACGAATTATCAAGTACTTGTGAATCATCCGATATTGCCATGGATCAATAATTGCATTAGAAGGAGTGATGGTGGTCATGGAAGGAGAGAAAAATAATTCAGTGAAATGGGAGGAGGAAAAAAATATCCAAGTTCTTCTTAATTTCAAATAATATCACCAAATAGCGTCAAAATTAATCCTATAATTTTCAAGAACCTTAATGTTTGATTACAAAGCGATATTTTTATGTTGGGAGTAGGATGATTCAGCAAAGTTTTCATACTGAAATTTTAATTGGTTAATACACTTCAACTGAAGTTAATAATAATAATAATAGTTAATAATACATAAGTTTAATAATTATGCGAATTTCATTGACACTATCCGAAATACGAAAGAATGCCTATGGACTACATATTCTCTCAAACTTAGGCAACACATAATTAATAACTACCGTGGCAAGTATCCCCTGAATAGCTTGATCCAATAGATATGTATGTGTACAGGTATTTTAAGGCAATTGTGGATGATTTTTTAATATTTACTCCACTACGTCCTTGTGTTTTAGTATTATTGAAATTTCTTATCATTATTCTAGGAGCTACAAGTTCAAATTTAAAACTATATATTTCTTTTTACATTACTTTTATACATTAAACTTTATTCTAATAAAAAGATATTTAAAAATCCATCTGTCTTGATTACTTTGAAACAGGGCATTTCAAATATCTGTAAATGATTAGAAAGTTCATCTCTACCGCGGAATCTAAATTTTCGTTAGATTTAGTTCTTATATGGACCTCACAAATTCATTGCAGAGATCAAATAGCGTTAATTCTATGGGTGAAAACATTTTCGGATAGCGATGAAAATATAAGGGTCATTCAAATAAAAAGCGGGCCACCCTTATATCTGAGTAATTTACTAAGTATCCTCACACAAGAAAACGGGTATACATATCAGGAACTCATGAACACTATAATTAGTGGCAAATATCGGCATGAAAGTGATAAACGTTGTGCGGATTCCAGACAAGCATCTCATGGAAACATCCGGAGTTGAACAATATGTGGCATGCTGACCTTTAATTTGGCTGTCAGTGTCTTCTGTTGATTGAGTTTCTGGACCGTGGAGATACCATCAACTCTCAACGAATAAGACGTTGAACTTAAATTTGTCAACGGCTTCAAATTGGAACGGACTGACAAACACTTGACAATATTTCATATATATATATTGTTATTAAGAAAAAAAAAGGAATATTATTGTAAGAAGAAATATTGAATTTGTTATATATAAATTGTTATTTCCCTGTTTCTTTCTTAATTAAATGATAACAATTATATTTCAAATGTAACCCTAAATATGAATAGTTTAAATATATAATGCCTATAATATATATAACTTTTATATTATTTTATATTTACTTCAGTTGCGCAAGGGGATTCATTAGCGGAACACTATTAGAATTAAAAAGGTTAAACGCAATACTTACTTGCCACCACCCACATGGACCGGGTAGTAGAGGGGATAGTAGTGACAGCATGATTCTACGTAGCACGCTGCTCCCAAAGTAATAAGGAAGCAGATTTTTAAATCGATCCACATCTCCTGCAAAGAAAAATATAATTCCTTTTATTTATCTTTTGCTGGCAAAATTTATTTTTACAGTTCGAGGTTTCCAAATGTTGAGGCGTATCGAGCAATTCTAAATATTATTCTCATGAAATTTAAACATAATTCTAATTAATTTATTTATAATTGAATTTTTCACCATGAAAAAAAAAATGAACAGTAGTTTAACTGAAAAGTAGTTCAAACGTGTATATAAAAATGTATTTTCAAATATATATATATACAATACCTTAATATTATATCAAATATATACTGTATATATAAGATCTTAATTAATATTACATATAATTATATACATGTTCAAATATGTATATTAATGCACATTTTCCTTTTGTTTAAAAAAAGAAATATCCCTAGCTAGTTAAAAATATTTAAAATATTTGGCCTTATAACTACTCCTATAAAAAAATTTATTCACTATGCTTTCTTAATTTCGGCTTGAAAACATTATTCAACAAGTCTGCTATTTTTTTCAGCACTTGCCCTGATATTTAGTACACCTTTCGTATTATTAAAGAAGCTTATTGAACTTTGATGAAATCGATCTACAAATTCGTAACCAAAATGTCGCTTTAACAACTCTATCTGTCGTTTTACCAAAATGTAGCATAAAAGTAAGCTTGTTTTTCAAATCTGACTCTACCTACCCTGTAGCGACTCTTCATTAGAGGCCAGGCCTCACCAATATTTCTATAATATATACTAAAATATTAACCTTGAAATGAATAATGAATACAATAATTTGCATCAATATTTGTTCTCTGAAGCACCTTGCCCATTTTATTTCCTTTCAATATAATAATAGAGTGAAGTAATACACTCGAAACTGCTTTGCATCACTTTAAATTTAAATGTAAAAAAGAACGGGAGAGTACAGGGCAAGCTTCAAGTGTGCCTCCGAAACGTCCATCATTTATCATGCTAGTAATTATCATTTACCATCTGCAAACAAGTTTTCTTTGACGGATGTAGTACACGTATGAAATGTGTTTTTTGTGTCAATAAAAATATTATTTTTAGTGTCAATCATTTGTTCACACCGCCTAGAACAATTTTAAAGTTAAAACGTCGTCTCAGCAACTGGGAAGCTGTTATTACTCTGTCTTGGAAGAGGTACCATTACCAGTACCTTCGGGTAAGTAATGTGTATTATGTGGGAAAAATATATAATGGTAATGCGTATATTAAATTACATTAAATATTAGGCATCTAATGCTAAGTATATATGCAATAATATAAAATTAATATATTATTAATTATTATATATTAAATGTATATGCGTTTATATGTAATAAGATGGTCGGTGTATCTATCAAGTCGGGTGATATTGTGAATAGTCGACGGAGAGGCACATTCGTGGCTTTGGCCGCCGTTCTCTGAGTTGCCGAGAACTGACTGGCCACTACAAGGACTTTCTTGATCACATCCTGGAAAGGAATCTTTTCGCTTTGTGACGTACTTTCAACTATTTCCTGGGGTTCTTTTCTTTTGCGCTGCTTCAAAACATAGATGCCATTTCCAGAATGCTAAATCCTATGGCTTTGCACATCTTTATAATTTGTGACTTGGAATATGGGGGTTAGAAAGGGCAACGATGTACCTTCCCCAAAATCTGTCGATCCTCATTGGTATATCTCACGATTCATGCTCACAAAACGGTACGGATATAACTATTGAGCCACATACACGTCACCACAATTTATTTGTCGCAGTTGCACGTCAACGAGGTACATTTGCATGCGAAATAAACTCCATGTAATATAATCAACCTCATTTAACAGGTTCTTCTTGAAACTGACAGTATTATTTTGGGTAAAAAGGAGCATGGGAGACAAAGTTATTTTGAATGATATGGCACTGTAGCTTATTTATGAAAGAAAGAATCATGGGAATAACCTGAATCAACAACCTACTAGCTCGTACAGACGGCATTAGAAAGAGCTTAATGAATATGTAAATGATCAGTTGAAGGCAGATAAAATGTTTTGGCCAAACAGCTTGACTGACGATTTGACTATTTTGCACACAATGAGCTGAATTGCCAGTTCATTAGGACCCCGAAGGCTCAAAAAAGGTTGGAGCAAGAGGACCTACTGCCCACCTGTTAGGAGACAGATGATAGTCTCGTATCCAGCGTGTTCTTTAAACGTGCAACAGGGTATGACTCTCCCTCATCACGACTTTTCGTCCCATCCGATGAAAGGCAGCCTTTCCACTTCTATCGGTGTTCCCTACTGACCGAAAGGCGGAGAGTTTTGCGTAGATAAATCTCAACGCTGACCCAGCTGGACTCGAACTTGGGAACTGCAGATTATAAGCTGGTACTCTACCGACTGAGTCACCTCCGCCTCTCTCAAACACAAAAGTATGTGGTAATGTTATAAAAAAGAAAACTATCAATGCATTAAAATTATTCCGGCAAAAGTTTCTGAAATTAGTCCAGAAAGTGGCATTTTCTTGTCGTAATGATTGAAATTATTTCTTCTCACGTGTAAGCTAAACTATAATTTCTCATAAAAATGATCAAACTACAGACGCAAGCCAAAGGTTTCAGAGACTATTTCTCGAAATCATCAACAAACATTGGAGTAAACTTCTACAGCTTCAGAACAAGCAAGATTCGACTTCGTCCTACCTGTGTGCTTCAAAAATAAGCTTTGTTTCCAAGCAATGTTGCGGTAACTATGGTCTAAATATTCGTAATGAAAATTCCGGAAAGGTTGCCATTTGCAAAACATTCTCAAATAAATAATACTATTTATGATTTGTTTTCTAGCATTTCTTTGAAATCTGTACTGAAATTAAATATATATATAAGTATGAATGCGCTTAAAATATTATTCAAAGAAATCAAATTAAACAAATTTCTAATGTTTTACGTTGTGGGAGTTGATGTCATCGAAAGAACCAAGTGAAATAAGGGTGAAATATGATCTATTATCTAAAACTTATCTTTAAAACATACCAAAAAATTCTATATTATGTTTGTGGTTAATTTACATATGATTTTTGCTGCTATTAAGCATCAAATGATGAGTATTAATCAAGATACAAATGGAAATTCCTACTGCTTATATATAATTTACCTACCTTAGAGAGTGTGGCTCTTTTGTATTGTAGTAAAAGCTGTACTAAAAGTGTTTTCAGCTCTCACATACTGCAAAAAGGATTGTCTCAACCTTTATATATGAAAGGGTGATTAAGTTTTCTGGGCTTGCGCGTGAAGTTTCCTTTTCCTGAGAACTAAACAATACGTGTTAAAAAAATATTCACACTACTTCCTCCGGTAACAGTCATCGTCAGTTTCTCGTTTCGGTTCGAAGGATTCCTAAGACTTACAGCACACCGGAAACACAAGTTGACTCTAAGCATGCTTCGGATGCTCCAAAGATCTTCTCTTAGTGCATTATATGTTAACGTCATCAATACGTATGAGCAGTGACATTATTCAGTCTTCGTTTAGGAAAAACAAAATATTAAATCTTACAGTGATGTGTGTACCTTTCTCCCAGACAAAAGAATTTGTTAGCTACCGTGAATTTGTTTTTCAATGCGAAATTCCCTTTTCTTTTTATGACAGTTTCAAATACTCCTTTTCCTCATGAAAATAAGAGCAGAGCAACCCACCCTCAAAATCAACAAGCGATTAACTACTTAAATGCGGAAGGAAGTAGAAGGCATTTGATGAAATGGAACTATCTAATCGCATTATTATTTTTTTCACTCCTAGATCAGTCCATTTTAATTCTTTGTATTGAGTTTTCGTAAAATTTCAACCCCTAAATATTAAACTTTTGAGGCAACTGTTTTTTTTAAAGTAATTTCATGAAATATTTTAATTCAACTCACCATTTTTTGCATAAATATAATTTTCTTATTTCTTCCGAAAGAAAACTGAAAAAAGCATCGATTTTTACTGAATTGTTTGGGTAAAGCAAAATATGAAAAGTGATATGATTGTTTTACTTGTGAGCAGCCGTTTTCTGCACAAACTAGGATAAATGATAAGGTCACAAATACCCCAAGGGCTCAGAGAAAGTTGGTGGAATGTGACCACTGGACAGCTGGTAGCAGAACTATCAAGACCATCAAGCGTGTTCTTTAACGAGCACACGATATAGCTCTCCTGCACACGGCAAACGGCTTTACATTCCTTACGACGGACGGCGGCCTTTCCATATCCATCGATGTTCCCTTTATCACCGGGGATAACGGAGGATAAAGGGAAAAAACTCAAAACGCTGACACAGTTGGTACAGTCGCTCAAAAAAGTATCCGAACACTATGGTTTGTTACAGAATTCAGAAAAAATATCTGGCAACGATTTTTTTAGAAATTAGTGTTCTGGCAACCTTCGTGACACGTGACACGAAGGTTGCCAGATCACTAATTTCTAAAAAAATCGTTGCCAGATATTTTTTCTGAATTCTGTAACAAACCATAGTGTTCGGATATTTTTTTTGAGCGAATGTACTTTAACCTAGAAACTGTAGATTATGAGCCTGAAAATGAGGTATTATTTTTTCAACACGAACTGAAGAACCACATACACAAAGAATAACATAGAACTTCATCACCATTCATGTTACCTTAGAAAAGTCTTCTTCACATAATCATAGAAGTTTTCATCTCATGTGCTCCTGATTTCTCATAGAGGAAAGTTCGCTAACCGCTATACCAATCAGAGTTCTTTGCATCTTATTTTACTCCTTCAGGCCTGATTTAGCTCTATTTGTAAAAAAAATTAACATTATAATCAACTTGATTGAGCCTTAATACCAAAAGTTAAGGGTTTTATAACTGATTTTTTATATAAAAATTATATGCATAATTATGCCCAATCCGCTTCAAGAGTTACAAGGAAAATATAATTAATATAAGCAATCAAAATGGATAAAATCGTTCAAACCTTTTTGCTTAACACCTCTGAAATAGCACGCATAATTATGTACAAATAGACTGTTAATTCAACATTTTTATTATAATCAAAGTTTTTAAATAATGCTAACTTATTAGTGAACGTTATTTTACTGCATTACACCTTTGTAATTAGTGATATTTTATCGTTGTATAATAGCTTCTGGGATTAATAGTAAAACGAGGATGTATTTTAGGTTCTCATAAGATCCAGAGCCTCTAGCTTTTAGGTAGAAAATAGCAAGACGGAATCCTATTAAATGAATGGATATAATATCTAATATATGTAGACGATAGTGAGTGATTGACTAATGGCTGACTGAGTGAGTTGGGTTGTTTCACCTCTGAGCGGCACTTTTTTGCACACCATGGGCTAAATGGCCAGGTCACATGGACCCCGTAGGCTCAGAGTAGGTTGGGGGAGGGGACCCACTGGAACAGCTGGTGGGAGACAGATGGTAGCCTTCCGTCAAGGCCATCCAGCGTGTTCCTTAACTTGCACAGGGTATGGCTCTCCCGTATACGCGCGGCTTAACGTCCCATTCGACGGACGGCATCCTTTCCCAGCCTATCGGTGTCCCCTACTGACCGTGGGCAGGGCAGGGAATTTTGCGTAGATAAATGTCAATGCTGACCCAGCTGGGACTCGCACCTGGGAACTGCAGATTACGAGCCTGGCGCGCTACCGACTGAGTCACCCCCGCCCCGCTGACTGACTGAGACAGGGGATCACGCTAATTTTAACTATGATGCAGAAATGATAGAACTCTGAAAATTTGCTCCCAAGGATAATCCGGTCGTAGATTCCTAGAAAAATCCGAAATTTGGCATGTCCTTCAAGGTCAAACTATGATCTACAAGTGCTAGAAATGTGTCAACTGGTGTCTTGGGAGTAGGAAGTCTAGATGTAGGAAAGGTGACGATGTTTTGGATCCGTAGGTTTCTTCGAGGTCAAAGGTTAAATTTTGATCCATCAGTGCTAGAGAGCTAAAAATTGGTTCCTGGGGTATTTTGGATAATAGATATCAGAAATGTTATGAAATTTGTGATGCGATGGATCCTTCGAGGTCAAAGGTCAAATATAGATCTACGGGTGTTACAGAGATGAAAATTGATGCATGTGGGTATTTTCAATTCTAGATTTCATAAATTATGTCAAATGCTTTATACGGTGGTTCCTTTGAAGTCAAAAGCAAATACCAACATTCCGGCTCTGGAGAGCTGAAAACTGATGAATACGTCTATTTCCGGTAATGCAACTCAAAAGTGGGAGGGATTTTCAAATCCGATGTAGTATTCGAGATCAAATAGGGGTCAGAGTGACCGACTAGAAATCAAGAGGTGCCAAATTTACCGTTTGATTTATAACAATATGATTATAATTTTTAAATTATAGAAGTAGGTATTGTTTTCTAAAAAGCCAGAAGTTAATTTTAGATTAATGTATAATATTCTTATACAAACTTAATAAATAAATTTCCTATTTTGTTTTAAAAAAAAGGACAATAAACAAAGTAAATAATAATCAGATACAAACTGAAAAGCAAGACGTCCACACAACTCGAAAGTTAGTTGGAAAATAAGAATTACGAGAGATTGTTAAAGGAGGTCTTGAAAGCAGTCATCTTGAGTCATCTATGTGAGCTAGCTAGTTATTCTATGGCTGCATCATTGCTAATGGTTGCAAACGCATGCTGGAAGAAAGAGGTTCTCAACCTGGGGTACAGGCATTCCTAATAGGTATGTGAAGTCCATTGAGGGAGTATGTGAGATACTCGATAAAATGCATTTTTTTAAATATTTAAAAAACTCAAAAGAGCTTATACGATTTAGTAATAACTAGTAATATTAGGGGGATATCTAGCGAAAAGGGAAATATCTAGTAAACAAGGAACACTTGCTGGAAAAAATGGTTAGCCGCTCATGTTGTAGTGGTTATCATATCCGGAAAAATGCCAAATACCCGCCAGATTTCTGGGAGAGGTGAGTTCAGTCCCACTTAGGGCAAAACCAATTTTTTTCAGCAAATTATTTCGAGCTTATGATGTCTTTGAAAATTGAAAACGTCGAGGGATTTTAAATTTATATTTTTTTTCAATCAGAAACTAAATGGGGGGGGGGAACTGAAAATGTTACCCAAAATGAAACGGCAACGTGACAGTAAAGAACAGAAGGATTCGCGTTATAATGTTTTACGTTTATGTTTCATTATATTTATTTGAGTTTGCCTTTGGCTTTATTGGTGTATTAAATAACTTTTTCTTGTGAAAAGTTTTTGGTGTGTTTCCTTAATATATTTAAATGGTAAAGAATAAAATTTGTCTCGTGTTAAAAAATATAGGTGTACCTGCAGCCTTTCTCCGAGACGAAGGGGTACGTGAAGACTTTCTCTGAAGCGAAGGGTTACATGAAGATTTTCTCTGAAAGGAAGGGATACGTGAAGACCTCTTCTGAAGAGAAGGGGTACGTGAAGACTTTCTCTGAAGTAAAGAGGTACGTGAAGCCTTTCTCTGAATCAAAGGAGTACGTGAAACATTTCTCTGAAGGAAAGGGGTACCTGAAGCCTTTGTCTGAAGTATAGGGGTACGTGTAGCCTTTTCTGAAGCGAAGTGGTCGCTATTTGAAAATAGTTATGAACCTCTGAATTAAAAGTTAGTGCTTCATTATTTGTTGTCAATAGTAACTAGTAAACATTGGGTAGACTCGTTTTAGTCTACTCATAATGTAACGTTCACAAAATTAAAATTAAAATTATTTCTTAAACACGGGATAGTTGGCACAGGAAATATATTATTTGTGCCAATTAAATTCGTTTTTCAACCTAACGGCTATATTTGACCACGATTCAATGTACTTTCTTTTCCGAACACAAATTAATTTATTTAAATCTTATTTATCCCTTTAAATTTTCTGTCGAAAAGCCAGCTGTCTTAATTCCTAATATAAGCTCTCTAAATAAACTGTATAACTGCACAAGTAATGTTAAATAATCACAGAATCGAAATAGATATAAAAAGTTTAAATTTTATTAACTCACCAACGAAATCGCTTCAAAAAGATAGCAATGTCAGATGCTTATAAGCATTTTACTATATCGCTAATAATACCATCTTCCTCACTAATAATGTCGCTATTCTTAACTAAATTAATTTAAACTATCTTGGAAGTACATCGCCAGCAGCGCCATGGACTGCTGGGAAGAACTATTCGTCGAGCGAAGCAGACTATCTTCGATTAATGCATCAGCTAATAAAGCTTGACACTTGAGAATCTCTCGACTTTGTACATGCAGCGCCGTTGCGTGGAGATGACGTAGTAAGAAAGATGAAAAAAATGGCCATTAGCTGGAGTTACTCATGCGAGGGATCAAATTGCAAATAATTAACTAGGCGGTAACTGAAAGGTGTGTAAAATAAAACTTGGCAGTTGGAGAAATAAGGGATGTGAATCTTGCAATACTCTCTAATCTCTGAGGATGCTCTTATTCCTTTACAAAGGTTATCTATGAGTTTTGTTTGTAGCAGTTCACTATGTATAAAATGGAGAGTATCATTGCTGTATCTAGAGAATATCTAAAGATTAAAGTCATCGGAGAGCGATTTTCCCTTCCAAGTTCCGAATAAGGAAAGGCCTCAGTCCGTCGTATGGGACGTTAACCCGTGGACCGTGTGTTGGAGAGTCATATCCTGTATACGCTAAAGAACATGCTAGATAACCTTGACGGGAGGCTACCATCTGTTTCCCAACAGTTGTCAAGTAGGTCCTCTTCCCTCAATCTTCTCTGGACCCTCAGGGTCCTTGTGACCTTGTCATTTAACCCATTCTGGGCAAAAAAAGCGCCGACTAGAGGTAAAATTACCTAATTCTCAAGTTTACCTCAAGGTAAACTTGAGAAATACAGTGGGGACTCGACTTACATTAACATAGGCATCCGATATTTTCAGGAACCGATTTACCTTCCGTAAGAGCTTTCATTTTAAGAACCAATAATGCATGGATGGAAATTTCTAGATGCGTGGGTAAAGTTTTGACCAATTAGCGCGCGGTACATTACTTATTTATCTTTCTCCTGTTTGATGCGGATGTTTAGCGTAAACAGTGTATTATGTATAAAATGGAGAGTATCATTTGCTGTATCTAGAGAATACCTAATGACTAAAGTCATCGGAGAGTGATTTTCCTTCCAAGTTCCCAATAAATTACCATATGTCTACCAACAGCTGTCGTTCTCTGGGCCCTCGGGGTCCTTGTGACCTGGTCATTTAGCCCATTGTGTGCAAAAAAAGCGCTGCTCAGAGGTAAAACAACCCTACCCAACTTGAGAAATACAGCTGGGTCTCTACTTACGTTAACATCGACATCCGATATTCTCAGGAGCCGATTTACTTTCCATAAGAGCTTTCATTTTAAGGACCGATGATATTTGCAAGAACCGATGACTTTCCGATAGAGCTAAGAATGATGTATGGATGGAAATTTCTAGATGCGTGGGTAAAGGTTTGGCCAATTAGCACTCGGAACGTCATTCGTACGCTCTCGTACGATTGTTCTAAACCAATATGGGTTCAGCACAATATCCCCAATTTATTTTGAAATGCATAATCTGCTGATTCTTTGTCTATTTTCTGTTCGATGTGCATGTTCAGTGTACACAGAGTGTGCTTTTGTGATTTAAAATAGATAATTAGAATAAAGAAATAGAATACAAAACTACGGCTCCTGATTACATGCCAGTTGTCATCTGGAGTGTAATCAGGAGAAGAGGGTTGGCATTCACTGGCTGCGAAACGCATTTTTTTCAACCAAATATTTCTTGACATCTCGAAAAAATATTTTCAACTTTCATTAAAGCTCTAATATCTTCCTTTCTAAACACTTCCTAATTTTTATTTTCTTGCCAACTGTAGCAAAAAGTTCATTTCCACTGAAAGTAATTTGTTTTGCTGTCGTTCCTTATTTACCATGTCTCCACTCATTAGAGCACGATGCTGTGAATGATTGCATAAGAATGACTTTTAATCATGTTTTCAATTCAGGGGACTGCATTCTTCACTGCTACACCTCTCTTCCGTTCTATAATTCTCCTCGCTATTTCTTCATGTGATGATCCATCAATTAGTATCATTGATCTCAAATATTTTAAACATAATACATTTGTTATTTTAAAGTTTTCAGTCTCACTCTTTAGAGTTTAGATTGTATTTAAAAATTTTATTTTACCCTGGTGTCCAAAAGTTAAGCATAGTTGACAAAATGGATCAAATGAAAAATATGAGACGACAGAATGACATCGGGTTTAGTGTGCAGATGCAATATGAAAGAAACAAACGCGCGATATAACTGACATAAAATACAGGATAAACTGGAGTAATACACTGTTGGGTGGCAATTGGACAAGTGGAGACGCATTCTCTCGTGCAAGGAAGTTCAGTAAGGTATCTCATGACCCCTTACAGCGATAAAGTGTCGCATCGACGTTACATGCTGTTGACAAGTGCAGCAAGAACGTCCTAGGTCATTAAATCACACTCCTGTACAAGGGCAGATATCAGCTCCAAGAGATTTTTGGGAGGAGGTTGTCGAGCTAATATCAGTTTCCCAGTGCATCCCATACATTCTTTATTCGATTGAGATCGGGCGAATATGTTGAATATATTCAAATAGGCTATGGTTAATAGGTGAATATGTTGAAATTTAAGGCATGCAGCATATGCCATGGGCACCCGCCAACATGGCTGACAGTGGTAATCCCATCGGGACTCTGTATGTTTAATAAACCACCACTGCAGGCACAAGCGACTAGAGCATTAAATGATAGAAAAAGGTATACAGTTACCCTAAACAATATTCTATGGCTAAGGAATACGGTAAATAAAGTAATACGACCCTACGGTTAGGGAGGAACCATCAACAACGGTACGGGCCACTTCGAGTCGAGTAAAACCGGATCGCGACCAAAGTTTACCGATCGGAGGGATATATTTGAAGTTCCATTACAGATAAAGTACTGACCATATACACTCTTATACAGGAAAAACAAAACAAACAATGGAAGTTGGAAGTAAAGGACATTAAAGAGATATTAAATATCAAAAACCAACTAGAGTGTTAGCATGAAAAGTGCAAGAAGGTAAATATATACCGTTTTGCAACCAAGTTAAAATTGCAGTAGTTCCAACTAGGGATAAAAAATATAAATAAATACCCCCTCAAGCAGCTGCTTGCCACAGAGGTCTGACAGGAACCTGTCAGTTTATATACCACAGTAGGAGATCTGAGAGGATGGCAGGACCTCAGCAGAAAAACGACACACACATCCATGCCTTACCCGGTGCTCGAACCCAGGTCCCTTAGATCAGTAGCCAAGCGCGCTAACCACTCGGCCATGGGACGGATAGCATATATATAAGAATAAAGAGCAATGTATTAATGATTAAATTGGTAAAATCCTACTTGCTTGGAGGTTACTTTTGAACACAAGCCAACAATAACCAAAAAGAAAATCAGACGACAGTGCATGACAAATGTATTATAAAAATTGGTACCAGATGGCGCTCGATGGCAGATGCATTTCAGCCAATGCTGACAGCACGACCAGAAAAGTTGGGATAGGACAGGACTGCATCTATCAAATAAACTTACTGCTTTGATAATGAGCACTGTGCGTCCAGAAATGCATAAGCTAGGATATTTATGTGTTTTTTGTATAGTATGTAAGCTTAGTGTGTGTGAAATATCAAAATATCGCCAAGTGTAAATAGTAAAGTTTCAGAGTACATTTTTTCTGAAGTTGAGTGAATTTTATGTTGTGTTACGAGCTTCAGCTAATATCGGAATAAAAAAAGACTGCATGGTGCATATTACAACAGCTACAGGTTAACAAGAAGGTTAAAACTTAAAAGCAAGACTCCTATTTTTGTAGTTTATTTTTAATTTTGAATTCATTTTACTTTCGGTGTGGAAAAATCGGTAAAATGAAACAGGCAAAAAACGGGTTGATTATATATATATATCCCGTGATACTATTACTTGAAGTATACTTAACCAGTGACAGTGGAACAGCAGCAACATTTATAAAATGGATAATGTGATATGGACAGCAAAATACATTTTTAATAAAGAAGAAGGTACTTCCTTACACAAAGGAAGCTATCTTTGTGTGTCCTGGTTTCTCATACAACTTAAAACACTTACACAAGGACATGCCTCGCTAGTCTTAGTAATGAGGTTCGCTAACCACTAGTCAAGGTAGAGATACAGATTATATATATAATATAGTATGTAAAAATACAATAGCATATGAAAAAAGTTCCTTTTCCAAAACGTTGCTTGCAACCAATAATTTCATTTTCACTTCTCGTCCTGAAGGTCCATTGGAGCAAGTTATATTAAAGTTAACGACATGGGAAGTGTCACGGGGTAGCTATATGCAATCAAGCGCCGCTTTCGTCCTCTCTTAATTTCTCGATCCTAATTACGACCACTATTTTACCTTGAAAGCCCCGCGGAATCTAGTTTTTTAATTTTTTTTTTTGAGATCCTCAACCGAATTACCGCATGCATCCTTTTTCAATTTTATAGCACACATAAATGGCAATTTGGCCTTTGACCTCGAAATCTGGATCTGAAAGTTTTGTTTTTCTAACATAATTCTTCTGTATATTTGGTAAATGGACACAGACTGTCTAGTCTCATAAAATAGGGTAGATTGGAGCGGTTTTAAACAAGTTTACCCTAAGAACTTATATTTGAAGCAAAACTTATGACATTTCCTATAGAAAAATCATCCCTTCCAGAAAAGGAAAAAAAAAGTAGTTGTTATTAATAATGACATCATCTGTAAAAATCACTAAAACGCAAAAATGAAATCAATGCTAAAAATCCTAGCTTCTAATACAATTCTACGAAAGAAAATATAATTGCAGTGTTTCATTTCCATTTATTTATCTCATATTTCTATCAAAAGAAAATAGGGCATTTAAAGAAATTTTTTTTCGCTGTTTACATAAAAAAATGCATGTGTTTTTTTTCCTTTTAATGAGATAGGAATAAAAGAATTGAGCTTTTTAGTTTTTTCAGTTTTAAAACCTGAAATATGAAAATGGAATCAATTGCTTTCTTTTGAATATCTGACCAAAAGCAGATAATTTATTTGGAATATCGCTTCTGTTCAAATAAACTGTAGACAGTACATGAAGTTATATTTCATTAAAATAATTCTTAAAAATGTACCTTGAATATTAAGGAATTTTCCGAAAAATATCTTGCATTTTGTATCTGCAAATATTTGCATCTAGATATCGATTTTTAAAAGTACCTTGTATATAAAAGATATTTCTTTTCGCATCTTGTCCAGTCTTGAATGTAAGTAATCTTCTGATATACCGAAGTTTTATTGACATAAGTGTGTAAAATTATTTATTTGCTTTAGACTATTTTTTTTTCTGTTTCATTATCAAATGTGCTGATATTTATCGACACCTATGAAGGACGACTTCAAGTCAGAATTGGCTTGATATAAAAATATTTAGAATCTTTCTAGTGTCTTTATAATTGATAATATGTACATTGCATATTTATAGATCCATAAGAAATGAAGCATATCGGAAGCTAAAATTCTTTTATTAGTATTATATTCTTTACAAAACTAATATTTTATGCTACATTAATTACAATTCCATACATATTTATAGGTTTGAAATATACAATAAATATTAACATCGAATATACAATATATATATATATACACATGAGGATCGAATATGGTTTATAATACATTAATACAAACTGACCTAAAAAATGTGTTGAACCTATTGACATTGAATTCAAAAGTGCGCAATCACATTAGTAGGAATAGATTCATACATCTGCTCACATTTGGAAAAAATTTTTAGTCGGAGAACATAGGAACAAATCATTAAATATTCAAGTATCACTTAAAACGTGATGTTTTACATTTACTTTATTGAAAAGGGAAAGTTAAATTTTAATCTAAGTTTAAGAAGTTTACCTTAGTTGTAAGTTTCGTCGTTGCTTGCAGCTATTTAGTCTAAAGATTTTATTATCATTTTATTCCAATCAATCCCCCCCCGTATGTGTACACTTGACGATGTATCCAATGTAATATAAGTTGTATCATTTAAATGAAGTAGAGAAAATTCCTAATGTTCAGTGTTATTATAAACCGATGAGTATATCGAAAATCGAAAAACACGGATATCGAAACAGCTAAATTTCACACAATTCGCTGACTTTCTTCATGTACATTTTTTACAAAAATACTTGTTAGAAGATATATTTAGGCGAGAAAATATTTGTTAGAAGTGATATTCAAATCAGTTAATTATTGGGATATTTTTGGAGCAGTCACACCCATAGTAGTTCAAATTAGTTAGTCATAAATGCTTTGCTATTTAACGCAGTTTCAAAAGCAAAATTAAGTTCCATGTCTATTACGATATTATTGATGTAGAGTTGTTACATTACCACAACTTGGCAATTGTGTTATTGGAGGCGTTTACAGTTCTAATAACTGCAATTACTGCAAAAAAACTAGGGACATACGAGAAAATTCAGACTTTTTTGATTTGATTGATTTTGAACTTAAAGACAACTAGGATAGCGATATTTTTTTAAACTGTTAAAAATAATCTTGAAAATTCCTCCTGATGATTTGTTTAAGTATATAAATTGCTGATGTAAGAATGCAGATATTTTAATGAAGAACTACCGTTAGTAAAAACAAAACTTTGATCTTTTATCAATGAAGAATATAGAAATATCTATAAGCATTTGATGACACACAATAGGACTCTTATTCTTGGTGATATTAGAATGTTGATTTTAATTTCAGGAATTTCAAAAGTCCAAAGAGGAAGGGCGGGAAGATTTGAGCAAATCCAATTTGGTTCCGATTTTTTGAGTTCTTTAAATAATGGAAAATATTTAGATTTTTTTAGATTTAAAATATTTATATATTCCATAAAATTGACAATCCAATATTATGGAAAGAAATTATATATACATTTTTCGATGATTTTATGTTAGGGAACAGTCTAGAGTAAGCAGAACTAAAATACAATTTTTTTAAATCAAATATGTTAATATATGTCTCTACAAGAAGAAAACTATTTTTGGAGCTAAAAATGCGCTAAACTGGAATTAAATGAACTCAGTTTCTATGCATTCCCATATGTTGAAGAAATGCTCTATAACACTAGCAACAAGACGAATTCAATATTAAATTTCTTATAAATCTGAGTTGCGGATAATCCATCCAGAGATAACTGGAAATTTGTTGCGGTATAATAATCATGCAAATTGTGTATATTTAATATTGATCAATTTATATTGTATTTTGTAAAACATTTTCTGGTATTGGTGATTTGCAATTCCTTTTTATGACCTTTACAATAGATTATAGAGATAAAAGTAAGTAAACTAGAAAACGTCAAGGGATAATGCTTTGAATGAATGAATGCTTACATTGTTTCTCTGCTACCAATTTACCAATGTCAGATAATCTGAGAAGCTGAAGCATGTAAATTGTTCTAAATCGTCCATATCCAAATCATATTTAATGTTTACTTTTCAATACAGCCATTGTTTTAAACCATTTATTACGCTTGAAACCGATTTGTAGAACCAAAATACAAGGTTCTCAATGTATGGCTCTAAACAGAATTTTTGAAGAAACATCACTATTTCCGGCAAAAAATTTCTAACACCCATTATCTTTCGTTTTAGATATTTTCCTGAAATATATATTATTTGGCACAATTCCTGTGATAGATAAGGGTAGAATCACTTCACGAACATATTTTACAACTTTCAGATTATGCTTTTAATACTTTAAAGATAGATATTTTTATACGTGCTCTTTCAATAGAGAAAAGCATCAACCAGATGCATCTTTACTTCATTTAAGAGAGGAAAAATAATAGTTCATCGGATAAATCGCTATATACGAAAGGAAGAACTTGACCTCGCACTCATGCAGAACGGACAAGAGAGGTTCTACTGCTTAACATCCAGATATGTAAAAAAAACTGGATGCCAATATACAAACGGGTTTACCAGAGTATAAGTATTCAGGCCCATAAAATGATATTTTGAAAAAATCGCCTTTAAGTGTTTAAAGCACATGATGATATGATGAAATGATTTCTGTAACTTTCATTTTTATAGATGAAACAGTAACACTTCTGTATTTCAGAGACATAAAAGTATTTCATATGAGCTATAGCAAAAAAGCCTAAAGTTTTATATTTGAACAACCTTGTGTAGGCATCCCATATGTTGCTTTAAATTAGTACGACATAAGAGAAAACCTTCATGCGGTAAAATTTAATTTCCAGAAATATTTTAATATGTTTCCAAAATTTCAAAAAGTAATATATTTTTGCTCTTCTTGTATCTACGTTAAATTAATTTGTGCTAATTATATAAAATTTGAAATCATTTCAAACAAAATTGCATGTGATTTGTTTCTATTATTATCTCCAAACTAATCTTTTCAGAGAGGTTTCGTTAAAATTTCATTCCTAGCCACTTTAAATATAGTGATGATACCATAATGATTCATGCCCATGATTATGATCATGATGGGCATTGTGATTATGATCGTGCTTGTGATCATTTTCATGCTTATGTCCGTGATGATGACCATGTTGATGACCATGACTGTGTCTGCTATCATGTCCGTGATTGTGGCCATGCTTATGACCATGATTATGTGCATGACCATGTCCATGTTCATGACCGTGCTTGTGATCATGAAGATTATCGTGTTTATGACTATGTTGATGATCGTGATTGTTTTTGTGCTCGTGACCATGCTTATGACCATGTTGATGACCATGTTCATGACCATGCTTATGTCCATGCTGATGACCGTGCTCGTGACTATGCTTGTGACCATGTTTATGTCCATGATCATGCTTATGGTCATGCCCATGCTTGTGCCCATGCTGATGTTTATGCCCATGCTTATGATCATGACCATGTTTATGGTTATGATCGTGCCCATGCTTATGATTATGGTCATGTTTGTGATCATGTCCATGATTGTGGTCGTGACTATGGCCATGATGATGATAATGTCCTCCTCCTTTCTTGACAATTATAAGCTTTTCCTTATAGACCCTACGGAAACAAAGCATAAGAATTACACTGCGTTTATTAAATTATTATAAAACAACACTTATATTATCATTGAGTCAGAATATTTCACAAAAAAAAGAGAAATTAAAATGGCAACCGTTGATTGCATTAAATCAAGCAATAAAATAAAATCACGGATAGAGACATTTTTTGGTGGAACATTTCGTTTAAAACTGTGATACCTACGCCGAATGAAAAAGTAGTATATTAATTTATCTTTTGCAAAAAAGGAGTATCTGAATTTATCATTTGCAAAAAAAGTTATCTGAACCTATTTCTTTTGTTTATTTTAAATAATTTTATATAATATGTGTTATAGATGTATATATTTATTTAAATATTAAATTATTTAATTAAAAATTAAAAAATTAAAAAAAACTTAAACAAATTTTATCATTTAAAAAGGGGTATATGAATTTATGATCTGTAAAAAAGGGGGGTATCTGAATTTATCATTCGGAAAAAAAAATGGGTATCTGAATTTATCATTTTTGCATTTTTTTAGAAAATAGTTACAAAATTCATGCAGCGCTAAAATATATTGTTAATTTTTTGCAGAAGTAATTAAAATAAAAAATTAAAATTCTTACGGTATGTTAATGACACTAGAAGTATGCTTGTGTCCTCCTCCACCACCTCCTCCTCCTCCCACATACAGTGGATAAAACATCGGGTACCAACTTCCACCTCCTCCTCCTCCTCCTCCTCCACTATCAGCAACGCACCACATGGTCATCATGGGAATAAGAAAACGAAGCAAATTCGTCAAAAACATATTTTGATGCCTGAAAAAAAAAGTGATAGAAATTGAAACAAACCGCAGGATTTACTTCTAAATGTAGATATTTTCGAAACATTTCTTATATGAAACCTTAATAGCGAAAGAGAAAGATCGACTTTTTTTTTTCATAATTCTTGCAACAAGAGAGAACTTATTCATTTATTTTATCCCAGTTCTAAACCCTTGGAGTAAAAACAGAATAATAGTTAATTAATTTTGTCCTTTGTTTCCGGAAATATCTGTTATGAATCATTCAACCGAAACCAATGATAAACTGTTTCTGCAGTAAATAATGTTTTTTTTTTAAATGAGAAAATTCTATCTGTAATGTATGTAAGGATGATTGTTTATCAGAGTGTTCCTGATTCAAAATTAAAAGTGTAGAAATAAAACGTGAATTCTACAGAACTTGTTTATAGACAAGGATAGATATTTTTTATTAATATCGGTCGGTCCGTGCTTTGATGCCATTCTGCTCTTGGGGTATTAAATTATACAAAAACAAAGCCCAATGATCTTTGAATAATAAAATATTAAATCGCAGCGGCGAAGCGTAGTGGAAGATATTCAGACAATGAAACTGCGCAGTTGACGAAACGATGGTTCTCGTAAATCATTGACTGGTTAAACTATCAGTCACTTTTCAAATCACTCAATAATCTACGGTGTAATTGTTGATCTATGGCACTATTAACGGATTGACAAGTAATTGATAATTCGGTAAGTCACTGATGTGTAAGTATCATTGATGTCTCAACTGCGCAGTCTCAATGTCTCAATTGCTTCCATTCACGCTTCGCGCCTATTAAATTTTAAGCAATAACAAAACAATTTTATGTATGTTACATACCACCCGGTTTAAAGATCAAGATTGTAATTTAATTATCCTGCTTTAAAAATAAACTATCTTAGAAATGTGTTGTAGGTAATATAAAAGAGCACTGACCATGAAGTTTTGGGCGCTGTTATCAATTACTTAAGAAAAGTATTGACACATAACCTTATGCTTCAAGGTCAAATGAGATGATAATAAAAATGATGCTTAAAGGTTAATGAGATGTCCCAGAGGAATTTCGAAAACGTTAGCTATCGATGGCTGAAACGAATTTGGATTTGGGTTGAGTTGGGTTGTTTTACCTCTTAGCGGCACTTTTTTGCACACAATGGGCTAAATGGCCAGGTCACATGGACCCCAAAGGCTCAGAGAAAGTTGGTATGAGGGAACTCAAAACAGCTGTTGGAAGACAGATGGTAGCCTCCCGTCAAGCCCATCCAGCGTGTTCTTTATCGTGCACAGAGTATGGTTCTCTCGCACACGGTGCCATGTCTTAACGTCCCATCCGACGGACGGTGGCCTTCAAGCCCATCGGTGTCACCAACTGACCGTAGGCAGGGCGGGGAATTTTGCGGAGATAAATCTCAACGCTGACCAGCTGGTACTCGAACTTGGGAACTGCAGAATACGAGCCTGGCGCGGTACCAACTGAGCCACTCCGCCACCAAAATTATCGCTAACGCGGCGGGAATCGAACCTGACGAATTTGGACGAACGGAGTTTATGAGCATAGCAAAAAAAAATAAGCGTAAATGCATCGTAAAGTAAATGGAGTTTATTTTGCATATGAACTGCTTCTTCAGTAGCGCAGCTGAATAGCGTCGCTTTCAAAATTAAAATAAGAAGGTTAAAATAATTAGAAGGTTAACATATCACTCTGCCGAATACAGGACATTCGTTTTCAGAGAAAATTATTTGTTTTTAGTTTTTCGAATATTGCATCTTTAATAGTAGTAATTCGTACTAATGGATGATTGAAAAATGCAAATATTGATATATTATATTGAGCATATCTCAATTATTCCTTAAAATGAAAAAGTTGGAATATCTAATCTCCTAGGATTAAGGGGCAAATCGTCCAGTGTACATAAGATAAAATAATTCATTTATTTTTACTCTATTGCAATATTGTTGAAATCTTTAAAATTGAGAACTAAAATTAAAAAAATAGGGAGTAAACAGTCGAATATGAACAAGTTGTAATTTAATTAAACAAATAAGACTATTAATTATTCTGTTCTTTATCAAAACATTCCAGCAGCAGAATTTCTAATTTCTATCGTAACTATATCGTCTGCAATATTACTTCGAGTTTTATTTTTCTACATTTAGCGCCCTCTAACGGTGGCAAATTGAGGACATTTGGAGTACTTATTTAACATAAAAATATTTTTTAATCTTCCAAACCAAAAAGTAATATCAAATTTCTAATCCAAATAGATCATCTTGAAATTTTCAAACTTTTCCCCTCTCAGATGGCATAATTAAAGCTTTTGCGAGATTCTAAAAATGTGAATCATAAGAGCGTATCGATGCATATCCAACTCAAAAAGAATTTTTAGTTTATCTCTAAGAACTAAAAATTATTTTTTTAAACAAAAAAAATAGAGTTTTCCCATCTACGAAGATAAATCTTAACGGTGACGCAACTGGGACTATAACCTAGTAACTGCAGATTACGAGTTTGGCGCGCTACCGACTGAGCCACCCCTGTCCCCGCTGAGAGATAAAACAACCCAAGAACGAATTGGTCGCAATTACTCAGTCTTTGGCATTCAGGAAGCACGAAAAGACAGCCATCTTGAGAAATAACCATTCCAGGAAGTTTCTACCTGTGCAATTATGGGAAAGCGGGTTCATTCGTAGAACCAAAGGAAAGATATTAGGCTGAGCTGTCATATCATACTGTGGAAACCGACAGCGACCCAGATGACTGGCTGAGTCCCCTCCTCCAACAAGACCACTTTTTAGAGCATCCGAGATGCAGCGATTCAAAGACAAATCAGCTACCGTTCAGCTTCGATTACTAGCGGATGTGTCAGTCAGTCGTCCGTCTTCAGTGTTTGTTATTGCTGCGACTGGCTGCAAGTAGACCTCCACAAGATCTGGACTCGACTGTGCAATTTGTGGTTTGATTACATAGATAGTATTTGTGGCTAAAACATGGTGTGAAATGAACAATATCCACAGTGTGTAAATATTTCCTTGTACATAATAAATATTCTTTTAGAAGCACAAATGCTTTGTTAAAAGTCATTTCCTTTGATCAGATAGCGAGTGGTTACCGTGCTTGGCTACAGCTCAAATGGACTCGGGGTAGAACCCGTATAAGATATAGTTGTTCATTTTATTCTGTATTGTTTCTGCTAAGGTATCGCCTTCCTCCCAAGATCTTTTCTTTGGGGGTATGGTACTTACAGGCCTTGTCAGACGTCTATGTAAGGCAGCTGCTTGATGAATAATTTATTTTTAGACAGAAGTTTACCCCTAACTTACCTGGTTTTACCATTACTTTCTTACACTATAGCCTTTCTCACTTATCAAATCCACGTGGTTAGCAGTAGAACTTAACAATTATAATTATATAAATATTAGTTAACTCTAATAATCAAATAAAAAGCAGGGATGGCTTATAGAAAATTAATTCGCATGTCATTAAAATCGACATAACTAAACCTTCATTAATAAAACTTTCATTAAAATTTTCATTAAAATTTTCCTTAAACTAATAAAGCACAAAAGAAATTAGTAAAAGACAAAGAATAGAATCAGTTCTTAGTAATAACATAGCACATGCAGAATAAAAGTTTATAACTATTAGTAAAGGATCTAAAAAATCCAAAGGATGACAAATATATATATATATGTGTAATCCTTACACAACACGTATGAATATATATATATACTCGTATAATTCTTCTTATTAATGAAAATGAAAAACAAAGATAACAATAAGAGCTTTAGCTCATGCAGGAAAAAAATAAACGAGTAAATATAGAAAATGCACAAGTCAAACAAAATCAAGCGTTTAAGGGAAATGTGAAGAGAAGTATGAGGGCGGTAAAAGAGATGCGCGCAGATTGGGGTCACTGATAAAACTCTTGATTGGTTAAAGTTTGCGATACTGAGAAAAAGCGAAGAAGAAGAAAAATCAGTAAAAATATTTGAGCAAAGAGATATAATAATAATGTGAAATAGCGTTAGACAACTTTATAAAGCTAGTGAATAAAAGAAAAAGTGCACATATCAAACGTATATCCTCGAGATCATTTTTATCCGACGAAAGATCATTTTTCGCAATATAAATAGTATGCTGCCCGAAGATATAAAATCAAGAATTAGATATAAAAAAATTGGAACCTTAATTACAGAAAACTTTAATAATAGTTACTCTTTTTAAACTTAATATGTATAATAGAGATTGTCACAGTCTGACCGTGAGTCGATAGTTTCAATGGTTATTTTAATTTGCTGTTTAAAGGCTACTGTGCATAAAATTTATATTTACAATTACTTAAATTTTATTTCATAAAACCGAATTAAATCACAAACTAAAAAAAATCACTGAGATGTATAAAATATTTTGTTTCCCTTTTTTTTAATAAAACATACATATTAACTTAATAAATTACTTGTTTCAGCAAAATTCTCTTATTTTTTTAGGTTTTTGCTCATGAAATTTCAATTGTTTTCTAGTATGGATATGGAAGCAATTTCATATTTGCATTTGGTTAACTTTTAATGTTTTTACTCTGTTTCAAATAAGAGAAAGTAGCATTGAAAAAAACCATAAGATCTCAAAAATCGGCGAAGTTGGCAGCACTGTATTTCATGTTTCAAATCGATTTCATATTTCTACTCTCAGGCATCTTAAACTTTGAGGTCTACGGGTTGGGTTGTTTTACCTCTGAGCGGCACTTTTTTGCACACCATGGGCTAAATGGCCAGGCCACATGGACCCCGAAGGCTCAGAGAAGGTTGGGGGAGGAGACCAACTGGAACAGCTGTTGGGAGACAGATGGTAGCCTCCCGTCAAGGCCATCCAGCGTGTTCTTTAACGTGCACAGGGTATGGCTCTCCCGAACACGGGGCCACGGCTTAACGTCCCATCCGACGGACGGCGGCCTTTCCAAGCCCATCGGTGTCCCCTACTGACCGTGGGCAGGGCGGGGAATTTTGCGGAGATAAATCTCAACGCTGACCCAGCTGGGACTCGAACCTGGGAACTACAGATTACGAGCCTGGCGCGCTACTGACTGAGCCACCCCCGCCCCTGAGGTCTATGGAAATAAACATCAAAGATATATGATGTGCAAAGAAAAACATATATTTATATATAAACTGTAAAACTTTCTTATAATAATAATTAAATTTCACTATACATGATGTAAATTTGTGCTTTAGATAAAATATCATTATGCAAAAAAATTTAATAACAAAATGATAGGGTGTTTCATTTAAAAAGAAGTTGCCCTATTAAAACAGAAGAAAAAATATACTTTATTACAGTTATAAGTATGTTAATATAAACAAACATTTGTTTTTCATTGAAACAAGAGGTGAAATCTACTTCTGGTACAGCTCTCCGATAACATGGGATAGGTCTAGTTAGTTTGACATTTTAAATTATTTTTTAGTGGGGGAGGGCGGAACAATTACATAAACTTTCAGGCCATCTATCTATACCTCTGGAATTCCGCATTGGGAATAATTCCAGTCTCCTTCACCCAAATGTCAAACAGTAAAACTGAATGCCTTGTTGAAATTTCTTAGTCGCCATTACAATGGTTGGCCTTTAACAGATATTTCTATTTACTGTAGACATTTTTAAAGGGCTTGGTTGCACTGATAGGGATAAATTATTGTGCACCTTGTGCCCCAAGATTAGCAGCACCAGGAGAGAAAGAATTAATAGTGGCAAATTTCTCTGAAGGCGACAACTTCCTGAATAAAATATATGAGTAATCGGTGGCCGAAAAGTATCGATTTGTAGTCGTATGTTTTAAAACTTGTCCATTAAAACGTGGTCATGCAAAATGGCCTCAGAATGATGTTTCTAGAAGCGAAAACAGCTTCAGAATGATGTAACCTTGGTGAAACATCAATTCTGAAGCCCAAAGGCCTCAGAATTGATGTTTTATAAGGTTAATTTTATTTATTTTGATTTTATAATCTGAGATCAATTCTGCGGCCTAATGGCCTCAGAATTGACGTTTTCATCTTTTAACACCCCGCGCTGCCCACGGTCAATAGTAGACACGGATGGGCTTGGAAAGGCCACCGCCCGTCAGATGGGACGTTAAGCTATGACCCGGTGTGCGGGACACTCATACCCTGCGCAAGTTAAGAACACTCTGGATTACCGTGACGGGATGTTACCATCTGTTTCCTAACAGTTATCCAGTAGGTCCCCTCCTTCCAACCTTCTTTGAACCTTCGGGGTCCTTGTGACCTGGCCATTTAGCCCATTGTGTGCAAAAAAGTCCCACTCAAAGGTATAACAACCCAACCGGAATGACCAAGTTACATTTAACCTTTGTGAGAAAAACCTTACGGTCTACGCTTGAAATGATCAGCAAATTAAATAATTATTGAAAACTGAACTGACATATTTGAATATTGAAACTTTTGCTTAAAGTCAATAATGACACTCTTGTTAATAACGCATGTACTAAAGATATAAATTTGATGGTTTTCAAATTGTTCTTGTTTCATTTGCCTTGTTTTCGGTTTCGTTAGCTTTATATCTCACCTGAAGATGAACTGAGGTATCCCTAACCGAGACAAACATCCAAATATCAATGCATTGAAACTACGTGAGCAAGATAGGAATATCAATATCAAAGGTGAATTATAAATTATTTTACCGAATTCTGACATCTTTATAGCAAGCAATTTAATGCCTTGCATTTTATTAAACTGTCAAATTCTGCCTAACCCTAGTAGCTTTTGTCCCCACACTGAAAACTATATCATGTATTTTTCTACTTTATATAGAAAATTATTTCTCTCTAGCAAACAAAACAGATGACGAAAAAATGTCTGCTCTTTAAAGCACTATTTAGTGTTTATTGGTTCTCAAATCATCGAGCATGAAGCGACATCATTTTTTTTAAGAATCAATGCAGATAAATAAAATTTGTTAATATGGCTTCCACTAATCGTATGGAATCGTTTATTTTGAACATCTAAATGCATGTAAATGGCTATTTTAATAATTTGAACTTTGAAATAATGCACAAATTTATAAAAGAAATAAATAAGTTATATGCATATAAGATCCCAGGGACTGTATGATAATAGACGGTTCCTTAGGACTCTAGGTATTGTTAATGCAACTTAGTTCTCTGAAGTGTAAATAATTTTATCAAAACTAATAATAAATACACAAGATGACAGTTCCTAGTTCTTCTAGTTATGAACCGAACTGCAAAGTTTGCGGAAATGTCCAAGTGTTTGTAAGATGTATGAGAAACGATGTAAAATAAAATGCTGCTGGACTATTTTTCTTCCTGGTTTTTATCTAATTCTTGTTTCTTTAAAACAAGAACTTTCCAAAATACAAAATCAGTTTTAATGTTTCCTTCCGCCCTGAAAGAGTACATGAATAGGGATGTCAGGATTAATATCCGTTACAGGTTGCTTTTCTTTACATCATTCCAGCACTTTCAAGTGTTAGATAATTATTGGATGTTTTTCAGTCTTTCAAAATTATTTTACACTCGGAGCAGGATCTCTATCTGAGTCCTGATTACCTAGGGGCGGGGGTGGCTCAGTCGGTAGCGCGCCAGGCTCGTAATCTGTAGTTCCCAGGTTCGAGTCAAAGCTGGGTCAGCGTTGAGATTTATCTCCGCAAAATTCCTCGCCCTGCCCACGGTCAGTAGGTGACACCGATGGGCTAGGAAAGGCCGCCGTCCGTCGGATGGGACGTTAAGCCGTGGCCCCGTGTGCGGGAGAGCCATACCCTGTGCACGTTAAAGAACACGCTGGATGGCCTTGACGGGAGGCTACCATCTGTCTCCCAACAGCTGTTCCAGTGAGTCCCCTCCCCCAATCTTCTCTGTCTTCAGGGTCCTTGTGACCTGACCATATAGCCCATGGTGTGCAAAAAAGTGCCGCTCAGAGGTAAAACAATCCAACCTGATTACCTAAGCAAATGTATTTCTGATGTGTTAACTTTTAAATATTAAAAACTCTGGTTCATTAATTATAAAAGATAGATACAGTTTCTCACCTATAAGACAAAACTGAACCAACTCTGAGAAAATGATTTTCAGCCAGGCTCCCTTTATTAGATTTCCAAATAATTGGGTGGATATTTTTAAGATACAGTTTGTGATATTTTTTCAGCGATATACAGTCAAGAGTTCATTTTAAAATTCCTAAACAATGTTATCACAAATAAATAATGTAAGTCATCGTTCAACACCTTCAAAATTAAAATCGACTTCGTAGAAATGTAAGTGGTAGAATTCTCTTCCAGAATAGGCTTACTAATCACCATTGAAGATTTTTTAAAGTGTTTTCTATAAACGTATCTCTCTTAAACTATAATGAATACTCTCATCTTTCCCCTGAATAAGCAACATATTTAAGGTATGGCATTACGTTACATCCCCAATCCAACCACTTAACAGCCACGACATTTCTAATATTATATGTAGCCTCTTTCTGCTAAGCTTCAAAGCATTCATACGAGTTGCAGCCTTGCAATATTCTTTTAGAGTGTTTTTTTTCTGTATAAGTTTCAACTAACCGGATTGGGATTTTTTTAGTCCTGAGCGATACTTTTTGACTAACTGGGTTCGGATGTTTTACCTCTGAGCGACATTTTTTGATTAACTGGTGTTTTACCTCTGAGCAACCCTCTTTTACTAATTGGGTTGGGACGTTCTACCTCTGAGCGACAGTTTTTGACTAACTGATTTGGGATGTTATACCTCTTAGCGACAATTTTTGACTAACTGAGTTGGGAGGTTTTATCTCTGAGCGGCACTTTTTGACTAACTGGATTGGGATGTTTTACCTCTGAGCGACAGTTTTTGACTAACTGGATTGGGATGTTTTACCTTTGAGCAACATTTTTTGACGAAATGGGTTGGGATGTTTTAACTCTTAGCGACATTTTTTGACTAACCGAGTTGGGATGTTTTACCTCTTAGCGACAGTTTTTCTAACTGGGTTTGATATTTTACCTCTGAGTGTCACTTTTTGATTAACTGAGTTGGGATGCTTTACCTGTGAGTGACACTTTTTTATTAAATGGGTTGGGATGTTTTACCTCTGAATGTCTTTTTTATTAAATAGGTTGGGCAACACTTTTTTGACTAACTGGGTTGGGATGTTTTACCTCTGACCGACATTTTCTGACTAACTAGTTAGGATGTTTTACAACCGAGAGATGATTTTTGATTGACTGGGTTGAAATGTTTTACCTCTGAGCAACACTTTTTCGACTAACTAGGCTGAGCCGTTCTACCTCTGAGCGACACTTTTTTGACCAAATGGGTTGGGATCTTTTCCTCTTAACGACAGTTTTTGACAAATTGAATTGGGATGTTTTACATCTGAGAGACATTTTTGATTAACTGGGTTTGATGTTTTACCTCTGAGCTACACGTTTTGACTGAGTGGAGATGTTTTACCTCTTAGCGATACTTTTCGACTGAATTGAGATGTTATACCTCTGAGCGACACTTTTTGAGTAACTGAGTTGGGACGTTTTACTATTAGCGACGCTTTTGTGCACACAATGTTCTAAATGGGCAGGTCACTTGGACACCAAGGGTGCAGAGAAGGTTGAGAAAGGGGATCCACTGGACAGCTGTTAGTACACAGATGGAAACCCCTAGTCAAGGTATATAGCGCATTCTTTATCGTTCTCTCCTAAACACGGAACCACGGATTAATGGACGATGAGTTTCCAAACCCATGGATGTCTACTTTCTCACCGAGGATAGGGTGGGTATTAAAGCAGATAGATCTGAATGTAGACACAGTTAGGACTCGAATCTGGGAACTAATGATTACGAGCCTGGCTCACTATAGTCTGAGTCAACCCTCGCCAAGGTGGCTCTTGTCAAATTTAATGCTCTCTGTGCACTCACTACAATTCGCTTCAAGGCATCCAATTTACACCTCTTATATTGTTGTATCTAAATACATTGCAATAGTAAACTTCCCCTAAGCATTTGCGGTTACAGAATTCTTTTAAGTCTCTGATTCATGATGATTGACTTTGAAAGTCGGATTAATTGTAAAACAGAGAACACAAAAGTACCCCATAAATGATGAGAAAATGATATTAGCTCGAATAACCAATGTGCTGTGGTTGATATAATGGTTACTCTCTTGGTGTCTGTCTAACCAACTGTGAGCGTTATAGCAAAAAATGTTAAGCAATGATACTTTGGATTTAGATAAATGGCTCTTATTTCAGTTTTACAAAAGTATTGTTCTTAACATACCTATCTTTACATTTGCTTTTAACCTATTGCTCTATATAAGAATATGTGTCTTAACTTACTGATTTAAGTCATGAAGTAATTTAAACAAAATATCAAAAATATCATCAGTTAATTCAAACAAACAATAGTATCTGAATTTCAAAATTCAGTAATATTAAAATTAACAGCATGTCTTCCCCCCCCCCCCCCCCAGAGTTATGCATTCTATTGATTCACGTGCAAACAAAATTATTAAAATGCAAAAGAAAGTACGTTTACTTAGAAGGACTATAACATGGTAAATAAAATTAGCTTCACCTTAAACGACCCAATTTTTAATGTTGTTTATTAGCTTATAAATAACTTTTTGTTAAAGTATACGGTGAACCAACAAACAGTTTGCATACTTTCCCAAATATGATATTTAAAATTGCCTTAAAATTAAACAATTTTGCATTATTTATGTCGATATTGTAAATTATTAATTAAAGCAAATTATTGTGAAAATCATTTTTTTTTGTAAAATACACTGTAATAAATTTTCCTCCCGTTAAATGACATTGGTTTAATATCTATTTTATACTTAACGTTAGAGAAATAAAGAAATCTAAATTTACTTCGATAAAATTAATAAAAGTAAAAAATTAATTTCTACATATATCGGCACTGACAAACTAAATAATAGTTATTAATTATTGCTTAAATTATTTTGAGGATAATTCATAATTATTATTTTCTCTCACATTTTTCAAAATTTTCTTCTGTAAATATCATCCTTTATAATTTCTGTTTCTTCCAATTTAAAATTTTTTATTCATAAATAAATGAGATATTCATAAATATTATGATGAGAACAGCACAATTTTTGATAGTATTCTAGATTATTTCATCCATTTTTAAAACCAAATATTCATTCTTCCTATCATCATATTTTTAATCTTGATTTTAATTATCGCCACTTTAACAGAGTTCTTTCTTTAATAGAGTCCAATAGGATAATTAGGCCCTTCAGTGCCTAATTATCTATTTTTTATAAGGATTCGTGTATATTAACCTTTAATATTAATTTTTCCTAATTTTTCCTAACATTTTCTCATTTGCATTGTCGTTTGATTTGTTTTCTTTGAGACTGGATATTGTTCGAAACTAATGAGTATTTATAATCAAATAATCTATCTTTAAAGCAATTGGATATGACAAATAACATTTCAAAGAACTTAATATTAAAGTATTAAATTAATTAAAATCAAATATTTTTCAGTATATTAATTCAAGCCATGTTTGTTGATTTCATGAATAATAGATAACATCCATGATGCCGTTTCAAAATTTTAAAATAATTTTGTATAATCAAGTCAACGTATAATTATTCTTCTGAGATAAAGTAAAGTCACTCAAATTGACGACACGTGGCCAATTTAATTCCGTTTATTGACACGTAAAGTAAATTTAACAGCCGGAGGAGAATATATATTTAAAAAAACGAATAAATATCTCTCAAGCAATTGCTTGTCGCAGAGGTCTGACACGTGCCTAACAGTATGATCTTACAGAGAAGGGGAGACTCATTAGAAATATTAAACGGTATTCGAATCCAGGTCAAATTTATTCAGTACCCAAATCAACTAACTGACTCGGAAACTGAGACGGTCAAGACAGAAATACAATAATATAATATGTGTTCATTTTCGGTAGGAAAAAAACACAATAATGTAAAGCGAACGTACGATCGAAAATATAAAATACTTTATAAATGTTATTATGTGTTTGTTTTACCTTGGCCCAAAATAAGTCCAAAAATTAGAAAATAGAAAATCTTTTATATTGTTTTTTGAAAATGTAATTGAGTAACCCTGAGCGAAGAGCAACTGACATGTTTCGTTTTTCGCAATTAACATGGTCTAATCATATCATTAAGGAAAAACTAAATGCATCATTTCCAATATAACTCACCTCTGGAAAACGAGAGAGTGAAAATGCTACCACTCAACACTCACAGACTAAGCAATGACACAAAACTGAAAGGATGAGCCGATTTATATAGGCTCACATAGCATTTGGTTATCCTGATTCTTTTCTTTTGTGGTTTCATGGATGAAGAGTGAAAGCTAAGGAAACTTTCAAAGGCTGGTCCCTTTGTTCCCCTTTCTGAAGTGCTCTGAAATTGGAGCCCGAAACGCCAAATTAAGTTATTTTCCTGGTGCATGCTTGGCAGCATTCCCTGCCAGCCCAAGTGAAAACATTTCGATGAGGCCTCTTCTTTTGTCTCATTTTAGTCTTCTTCCTTCATCCGAGTAAACATAGATCTGCCGTAAAAAAACAAAGTTCATTGCTACACACTTTATTTGTAACTTTGCCTTTGAAAGACAAGGAGGCAGCGGTTTTGATGTCAATGTCTTAGAAAGGAAGGGAGGGTGTAGTTTCTAAAAATATTAAACTTTAAGCTCTGGATTTGAAAAAACATCCCGAAACTGTTTTCATGTATCGTGTTTGTTCTCAGCCTCCAGGATAAAATCGCCATATAAACGGGGCAACGTGGAAGTAATAGAGAATTGAGAAAGGGGGAATTTGATGTTTTTGTCGGAGTGATTCCTTGAAGGCATGACGGGAGCTGTCATTCACTATGGAACTTTCCGGATTCACAGATCTCTACAGTTGAGAATCACAGTTATCTTTACAATCTTGCTAATCATTTGCACTGCTGTTGTGTCAATGGGAGAAATCCAGTTAATTTGGAAGTAGGTAAAAAAATCAGGAACTGTTTTGTGTGGAATTGATATATATTATCGAATATTAAATATTAATCGCTTATAAATATATAGGACCTTCATTATTTATTTTTGAAGAAAAACCAAACGTGTGAAGTAGTTGTTAAATTTTCAGAAACTAATTTCTCCCAGCGTCATTAAGGCAAATAAATCAAAATATCATGCTAATTAGCAAATAATACTAATGATGTGAAATCACTTACTGAATTTATATTAACTTCAAAGGCGAATAGGCTTCCGATGCTGATTTCCTTTATCAATTGAACAAAAAATGGCCAGCGCTCTATTTTCCTTTGAAATTAATATGAATTCAGTAAACAATTTCTTCGTTAGTATGCTTTACTATTGCACCAAATTAATTAAGTTTTATTTTATTTTGAAATTGTAATCAGAAATTAATTTAATTGTTGTCAAAGGCCATTTTTAAAAATCCCCTTTATCACTTCTCCGTATTGCAATAGAAATGTTTTTACTGCGTTAGCATACAACTAAGCATTTCTATGTAGGACAAATAAGAATGAAATAGTACAAAGTATTCCGAAACTTAGTTTTTTCTCTTTGTTATCGTTAGATATTAGATACAAAGAAAATAATTTTCTACGCTACAGTAATAAAATAAATTAGCAGGCTTTTTATGGGTTGGGTTGTTTTGCCTCTGAGCGGCACTTTTTTGCACACCATGGGCTAAATGGCCAGGTCACAAGGACCCCGAAGACTCAGAGAAGATTGGGGGTAAGGGACTCTCTGGAACAGCTGTTAGACAGATGGTAGCCTCCAGTCAAGGCCATCCAGCGTGTTCTTTAACGTGCACAGGGTATGGTTCTCCCGCACACGGGAAATTAGCAGGCATTCACATGGGCCAGTGGTTTAAATTCCAAGCCCCGAAATCCTGCGAACTTTACCATTTGTCAAAAGGGTGGAAAAAGTAAGTCGCCACAGAAGTCTTAACCAACTGGAAAAACTGATCTGGCAGAAATTTCCTTTCTTTCCCCTTCAGAAGAGAAATCTCTTGAAATGCACTACAGAGAAATCAAAATCAGACTTCATATGGTATGCCTGACAGGTTCTATGAATCATCATAGGGAATAATGCGCAGCACTACGTCTTGTGTATGTCTAGTTACTACTACAGGCCGTAAGATTTAAAATACGACAAATGTCCTTTGGTCTTTCTACTCCTCTACACCACTTCTCTTACACTGTCGGCTGAAGCGATACTCTGTTTTGAAGCCACCTTAAAGTATGCTAGTGATATTCAATTATAAATATCAAGAATCACATAAACACAGCATCAAAAGATATTAGGAGAGCGGTAGTGTAGTATGAGCATTATCTGATGTAGTCTTCAGAGAGCCAAATCATGTGAAGATGCATGGTAGCGGCGTTTGGATATTATATAGTATTGTAGAAACTCTTTGTAACTGTTCAAAATATGCAAACTTAAGCGGTACTTTGAAACTGTAAATTGTGTTAGTTATGGTAAGGTTTTGTACCCCTCAAATTTTTGTCAGACTAAACTTTAGTTTCCAAACATAATAAAGCACATCTAAAAAAGTTGCCAAAAGATATTTTCTTGAAGCTTTGTTGATTTCAATGTAACCTTAAGACAGGGCCAGACAATTGCCTATTATTTATCAGAACATTTAACTACAGTGGTTTAAAAGGTTTTTATAACATGAATAATTGTAGATGCCTTTAACTACTTTTCAGGTGCTGATTTCAGACCTGGCCTTAAAAATGGATAGCATGTCACGTTTTTATGTTATTGGTCGTTTTGATTCCTATTAAGATCTTCCTATACCAACACCTCCAGGCAACTGGGAGGATACTAGAATTTTACTTTTTGTGGCTGGCAACACTGATTGCCAAGTGGGAGAAAACATGTAACAGTAACCTAACCTCAGACTGCCATTCTTGTTGTTTTCATTGTAGGAAGTACACGTGATGTAAGTTGAAGAGTAAATTTTGGTGCTTAAATGACACAAAGGCAGCGTCGCGGATGTGTTAATGTCCAAGATAAGTTTTGTTATGTGTGTGGAAATTATATTTTAAAATCCCAACGTCGTTTTTTGACAAAGATTGTGAAGAAATCCTATAACTTGTATTTCGATGTCATGTTGAAGATCATTACAAAACATGGGCTCCACATGTGTGCTGCATTTCGTGCTTTGTTCGCCTGAATGAATGGTTGAAGGTAAGATAAAATCCATGCCCTTTGCTGTTCCTATGGTTTGGCGTGAGCCAACTAGTAACTTTCACGATTGTTATTTTTGTCTAACTAAAGTGTCAAGCTTTTCAAAAAAGAACAAAAGAAAAATACAATATTGAAATGTGCCTTGAGCCATAAGGCCAGTTCCTCATCGAGAAGATCTTGTTATCTATCCTCCAATCTTCATCAGAGGAAGCCTTTGAGGCACATACAGATCATGATCCTACATATACCCCTAAAAAGTTAGACGAGTCTCATGTGATTCAGCAAAATGAACTAAATGATCTTGTTGGAGACCTAGGACTTTCCAATGTTATTAGAAGGTTATTACAAGCTGAGGTTTTAGGTTCAAGACTTCAAGAGTGGAATCTTCTGGCCAAGGATACCAGAGTTAGTCTGTTCAGAAAGAGAAATTTGGCTTTATCTGCTTATTATGAGATGCAAGATGGTTTATGTTTCAGCACAGATATTTCAAGGCTGATGGAAATAAATTGAAATAACTCACGATTCAAAGGAATGGCGTCTTTCTATAGATTCGTCAAAATTCAGCTTAAAAGTTGTCCTTTTGCACGAAGGAAACCAAAAACCTTCAATTCTAGTGATACACGATGTGAGAATGAAGGGAACTGAAAGCACGGGGAAAATACTCATTGCTATAAAATATGACTAGCTTAAGTAGACAATATTTGGTGATCTAAATGTCATATTTCTCTTGCTCGGGCTTCAAGGAGGCTTCACAAAACTTCGCTGTCTTCTGTTTTTTTTGGGGGGGACAGTAGGGCCAGAAAGGAACAGTACAAAACAAAAGACTGACCCAAAAGAGATGTTTTTATTCCTGGAAAGAGTAATGTGAGGAATAAGCCTCTACCTGACCCCTCTGATGTTCAGCTCCCACCACTACACATCAAACTGGGGCTTATGAAAAACTTTGTAAAAGTTATGGACAAAACTGGTAAAGGGTTTTTCACTTGAAGGAAAATTTTCCAAAACTAAGTTATGCCAAACTAAAAGAAGGGATCTTTGTTGGTCCTAAGACCAGGAAGCTAATGATACTGTCTTCGAAGAAAAACTGAATATGAAGGAGCACGCTGGATGGAAATCCTTTACATCTGTGGTTCAAGGTTTTCTGGAGAATCACAAAGAGAAAAACTACCATCAGCTCATTCAAGATCTACTCAAAAACTATGAAAATCTTGGCTGCGGAATATCTTTGGAGATCCATTTCTTGCACTCGCATCATGACTTCTTTCCCAAGAAATTAGGAGCTGTCAGTGGTGAGTAAGGGGAAAGATTTCACCAGGATATCCGAACCATGGAGGAGAGATATCAAGGCAGGTGGGACCTAACAATCATGGGTGACTACTGTTGGTTCTTGCAGAAGGAAGATACCCCAGCACATAAAAGACAAAAATGAACTTCTTGTGAGTATAAAAGATCCTTACCTATGTTTTTTATTTTTCGTTTCAATATTATTTTATTTGTTACTTTATATTCAGTGGTCTACAACTATGAAGTTTCTAATTTTTTTCACTGTAATCATGTAATTAATTAAATGAGTTTTAAGTTGCAATTTAATAAAATAGTCACATTTATTTTAATTTCCCGATATGCGTATTCATTGAAATTTGAAATACATAAATCCGTAATTAAAAAGAAACTGCACGTGCTGCAGATTTTTCACAGCCATATTTGAATTCAGCACTCCAAAATTAGTTAAGAACATCCTATTTGACCAATGTTATAAAAAAAGTTTCAATTTGTTGTCTAGTGCTATTGAACCAAATTAACGGAATATTTAATATTCAGAAAATGCCTCGAAATTATGTCCATTGGTTGTTTTCGTCGCTGGTAAAATTTGAAAAGCTATCATCAGCTCAGAGACTGCGAAAACTTTCAGTTTAATTCTTCAAGTACGAAAAAAAATTTAGGAGAGGAAATAATAGAAAAGAAATTATATTTAGCCGTCATTTTACACAGTAGTTTATTCCTCACAGTATCAGTTTTACAAAACCTTCACATAGACGCACTTAAAATTATTAAACTAACATGTGTTACTCTGCTTGTAGGGGCCAGGGTTGCTCAGTCGGTAGCGCGCCAAGGTCGTAATCTGTAGCTCCCAGGTTAGAGACCCACTGAGCCAGCTTTCAGAATTATCTCCCAAAACTCCCCGCGATTCCTTCGGTCAGTAGAGGACACCGGTAGGCTTTGAAAAGCCGTCGTCCATCGGATGGGACATTAAACTGTAATCTTTGTGAGAAAGAGAAAGATGTCCTGTGCACTTTAAACAATACGCTGGATGTCCTTGATGGGAGGCTACCATCTGTCTCCTAACAATGACCTGACCATATAGTCCATTGTGTTCAAAAACAGTGTCGCTCATAGGTAAAATAACCCTGCTCTGCTTATATACAAAATTTCGAAAGTTCCATTCAGGAAAAAAAAAAGTTCCTTTCGTTGTAGGTTTATTGTTTATTCCTTTGGTTAATAGCTGAGATGACAGATGAGACTAATCCAGTGGACGTAAAAAATCCCATTGCTGACATCGTTATGAATTGGAGAAATAATACAATATAAACACGAACTTGAAGAAAGTTAAAATCTTCACAATTATTTCTGTTATAAAATACTTGTTCGAAGAGCAACGCTGAAACAAAACCATATCAGATATCTGTATGTTTTTTTTCATTAAGGACTATTCAGAAACCAAAATGCATCCTAGGAAACTGGTTTTTCTAGTTTTCGGAAAGGGCCCACTGGCCACGATGTCGTTTTCAGCATGAATGGTTAAAGCAGAAAGGTGTTAGAGAACGGAGTGTTTGCCTAATGGCAGGTATAAACATTTCTACATGGTTAACATTGGAAATCATTGCTCTGTCTAGAAAAAATATACTTCCCATTCACAAGTAAAATTTCCAGTTTAAAAAATATCACAAGCCTTGAGATCTTTGTAAATGGTCTTTTAATGAATTATGCAAAAAAGAATAATACTTGTTCAAGTAAAAAATGGTCAGTTCTCTTTTAAAACATCTATAAAATGTTTTGATAAAATAATCACCTAAGTAAAAAAGGTGAAATCTTTAAACGTTTAAAATGCAGACAACTTGTTAAATTAAAAGTGATTTCAAATTGTCAATATTGAAATTTCGTTTTCTTCATTGAAAGAAAAAATTTCCATAACTTCTTTATCCAGATAAACATAGATAAAACATTTTAATGATGATTTCGGTAATTTTACTAATCATTATCAAGGTGAAGAAAACCTAAAATTCGCATCATTATTATTTAGGAATGCAATATTTCGACAATGTAAATGATTCATGATGAAATCCCTTTATCGGGAATTAAGACTGTAAAGAGAAGTACAATAATATGACCTAATAATCGCGAGCTTACATTCAAACTTTATGAATCACGTGACGTTGGACTTAAAACAAAGCTTCCTATTCCATAGTAAATGCACAAAGCATATCTTCTGTTGATTTCAAGAACTGGAATCTTAGCTATATGCAACGCTCTGGCATCCCTTTAGCTTGCAGGTAAAATTTGGGAAAACGAAAAGTCAATTTCATCATATTGGTATCTCCGTTGAAAGCAAAAATAATATATATATAAAAATTACTCCTCAGACAGCTGCGTGCCACACAGGTCTGATCGAAGCATGTGAGTAGAATTATAAGTTGCTATAGAGAAGATTTGTGAGGAAGGCAAGACCTCAGAAGAAGAACAACAATAACAATATAAAAGAGATAATCTCTTCTCTTTGTTTAGAAGGTAACCTGCAGATGAATGTTGGTACTAGAGCTAATTAATAATACCCCCTTGTGAGTACATTTGAAATTAAACGAAATATAGGTTTATCGTGCACAACGTGTAGCGTTTAAAACAACGCAAAAAGCAGAGCTTTTAAATAACGACAAAAAACTCTGCCTTTCAGGGGAAACCTAGTAACATTAGTAGGTTTCAGCATGATGGGGCGACTAACCATACCTAGTAACATTAGTAGGTTTCAGCATGATGGGGCGACTAACCATACCTAGTAACATTAGTAGGTTTCAGCATGATGGGGCGACTAACCATACCTAGTAACATTAGTAGGTTTCAGCATGATGGGGCGACTAACCATACCTAGTAACATTAGTAGGTTTCATCATGATGGGGCGACTAACCATACCTAGTAACATTAGTAGGTTTCAGCATGATGGGGCGACTAACCATACCTAGTAACATTAGTAGGTTTCAGCATGATGGGGCGACTAACCATACCTAGTAACATTAGTAGGTTTCAGCATGATGGGGCGACTAACCATACCTAGTAACATTAGTAGGTTTCAGGATGATGGGGCGACTAACCATACCTAGTAACATTAGTAGGTTTCAGCATGATGGGGCGACTAACCATACCTAGTAACATTAGTAGGTTTCAGCATGATGGGGCGACTAACCATACCTAGTAACATTAGTAGGTTTCAGCATGATGGGGCGACTAACCATACCTAGTAACATTAGTAGGTTTCAGGATGATGGGGCGACTAACCATACCTAGTAACATTAGTAGGTTTCAGGATGATGGGGCGACTAACCATACCTAGTAACATTAGTAGGTTTCAGCATGATGGGGCGACTAACCATACCTAGTAACATTAGTAGGTTTCAGCATGATGGGGCGACTAACCATACCTAGTAACATTAGTAGGTTTCAGCATGATGGGGCGACTAATCATACCTAGTAACATTAGTAGGTTTCAGCATGATGGGGCGACTACCCATACCTAGTAACATTAGTAGGTTTCAGCATGATGGGGCGACTAACCATACCTAGTAACATTAGTAGGTTTCAGCATGATGGGGCGACTAACCATACCTAGTAACATTAGTAGGTTTCAGCATGATGGGGCGACTAACCATACCTAGTAACATTAGTAGGTTTCAGGATGATGGGGCGACTAACCATACCTAGTAACATTAGTAGGTTTCAGCATGATGGGGCGACTAACCATACCTAGTAACATTAGTAGGTTTCAGCATGATGGGGCGACTAACCATACCTAGTAACATTAGTAGGTTTCAGCATGATGGGGCGACTAACCATACCTAGTAACATTAGTAGGTTTCAGCATGATGGGGCGACTAACCATACCTAGTAACATTAGTAGGTTTCAGCATGATGGGGCGACTAACCATACCTAGTAACATTAGTAGATTTCAGCATGATGGGGCGACTAACCATACCTAGTAACATTAGTAGGTTTCAGCATGATGGGGCGACTAACCATACCTAGTAACATTAGTAGGTTTCAGCATGATGGGGCGACTAACCATACCTAGTAACATTAGTAGGTTTCAGCATGATGGGGCGACTAACCATACCTAGTAACATTAGTAGGTTTCAGCATGATGGGGCGACTAACCATACCTAGTAACATTAGTCGGTTTCAGCATGATGGGGCGACTACCCATACCTAGTAACATTAGTAGGTTTCAGCATGATGGGGCGACTAACCATACCTAGTAACATTAGTAGGTTTCAGCATGATGGGGCGACTAACCATACCTAATAACATTAGTAGGTTTCAGGATGATGGGGCGACTAACCATACCTAGTAACATTAGTAGGTTTCAGCATGATGGGGCGACTAACCATACCTAGTAACATTAGTAGGTTTCAGCATGATGGGGCGACTAACCATACCTAGTAACATTAGTAGGTTTCAGCATGATGGGGCGACTAACCATACCTAGTAACATTAGTAGGTTTCAACATGATGGGGCGACTAACCATACCTAATAACATTAGTAGGTTTCAACATGATGGGGCGACTACCCATACCTAGTAACATTAGTAGGTTTCAGCATGATGAGGCGACTACCCATACCTAGTAACATTAGTAGGTTTCAGCATGATGGGCGACTAACCATACCTAGTAACATTAGTAGGTTTCAGCATGATGGGGCGACTAACCATACCTAGTAACATTAGTAGGTTTCAGCATGATGGGGCGACTAACCATACCTAGTAACATTAGTAGGTTTCAGCATGATGGGGCGACTAACCATACCTAGTAACATTAGTAGGTTTCAGCATGATGGGGCGACTAACCATACCTAGTAACATTAGTAGGTTTCAGCATGATGGGGCGACAAACCATACCTAGTAACATTAGTAGGTTTCAGCATGATGGGGCGACTAACCATACCTAGTAACATTAGTAGGTTTCAGCATGATGGGGCGACTAACCATACCTAGTAACATTAGTAGGTTTCAGCATGATGGGGCGACTAACCATACCTAGTAACATTAGTAGGTTTCAGCATGATGGGGCGACTAACCATACCTAGTAACTTTAGTAGGTTTCAGCATGATGGGGCGACTAACCATACCTAGTAACTTTAGTAGGTTTCAGCATGATGGGGCGACTAACCATACCTAGTAACTTTAGTAGGTTTCAGCATGATGGGGCGACTAACCATACCTAGTAACTTTAGTAGGTTTCAGCATGATGGGGCGACTAACCATACCTAGTAACATCAGTAGGTTTCAGCATGATGGGGCGACTAACCATACCTAGTAACATCAGTAGGTTTCAGCATGATGGGGCGACTAACCATACCTAGTAACATCAGTAGGTTTCAGCATGATGGGGCGACTAACCATACCTAGTAACATCAGTAGGTTTCAGCATGATGGGGCGACTAACCATACCTAGTAACATTAGTAGGTTTCAGCATGATGGGGCGACTAACCATACCTAGTAACTTTAGTAGGTTTCAGCATGATGGGGCGACTAACCATACCTAGTAACATTAGTAGGTTTCAGCATGATGGGGCGACTAACCATACCTAGTAACATTAGTAGGTTTCAGCATGATGGGGCGACTAATCATACCTAGTAACATTAGTAGGTTTCAGCATGATGGGGCGACTAACCATACCTAGTAACATTAGTAGGTTTCAACATGATGGGGCGACTAACCATACCTAGTAACATTAGTAGGTTTCAGCATGATGGGGCGACTAACCATACCTAGTAACATTAGTAGGTTTCAGCATGATGGGGCGACTAACCATACCTAGTAACATTAGTAGATTTCAGCATGATGGGGCGACTAACCATACCTAGTAACATTAGTAGGTTTCAGCATGATGGGGCGACTAATCATACCTAGTAACATTAGTAAGTTTCAGCATGATGGGGCGACTAACCATACCTAGTAACATTAGTAGGTTTCAACATGATGGGGCGATTAACCATACCTAATAACATTAGTAGGTTTCAGCATGATGGGGCGACTAACCATACCTAGTAACATTAGTAGATTTCAGCATGATGGGGCGACTAACCATACCTAGTAACATTAGTAGGTTTCAGCATGATGGGGCGACTAACCATACCTAGTAACATTAGTAGGTTTCAGCATGATGGGGCGACTAACCATACCTAGTAACATTAGTAGGTTTCAGCATGATGGGGCGACTAACCATACCTAGTAACATTAGTAGGTTTCAGCATGATGGGGCGACTACCCATACCTAGTAACATTAGTAGGTTTCAGCATGATGGGGCGACTAACCATACCTAGTAACATTAGTAGGTTTCAGCATGATGGGGCGACTAACCATACCTAGTAACATTAGTAGGTTTCAGCATGATGGGGCGACTAATCATACCTAGTAACATTAGTAGGTTTCAGCATGATGGGGCGACTAACCATACCTAGTAACATTAGTAGGTTTCAACATGATGGGGCGACTAACCATACCTAATAACATTAGTAGGTTTCAACATGATGGGGCGACTACCCATACCTAGTAACATTAGTAGGTTTCAGCATGATGAGGCGACTACCCATACCTAGTAACATTAGTAGGTTTCAGCATGATGGGCGACTAACCATACCTAGTAACATTAGTAGGTTTCAGCATGATGGGGCGACTAACCATACCTAGTAACATTAGTAGGTTTCAGCATGATGGGGCGACTAACCATACCTAGTAACATTAGTAGGTTTCAGCATGATGGGGCGACTAACCATACCTAGTAACATTAGTAGGTTTCAGCATGATGGGGCGACTAACCATACCTAGTAACATTAGTAGGTTTCAGCATGATGGGGCGACTAACCATACCTAGTAACATTAGTAGGTTTCAGCATGATGGGGCGACTAACCATACCTAGTAACATTAGTAGGTTTCAGCATGATGGGGCGACTAACCATACCTAGTAACATTAGTAGGTTTCAGCATGATGGAGCGACTAACCATACCTAGTAACATTAGTAGGTTTCAGCATGATAGGGCGACTAACCATACCTAGTAACTTTAGTAGGTTTCAGCATGATGGGGCGACTAACCATACCTAGTAACTTTAGTAGGTTTCAGCATGATGGGGTGACTAACCATACCTAGTAACTTTAGTAGGTTTCAGCATGATGGGGCGACTAACCATACCTAGTAACTTTAGTAGGTTTCAGCATGATGGGGCGACTAACCATACCTAGTAACATTAGTAGGTTTCAGCATGATGGGGCGACTAACCATACCTAGTAACATTAGTAGGTTTCAGCATGATGGGGCGACTAACCATACCTAGTAACATTAGTAGGTTTCAGCATGATGGGGCGACTAACCATACCTAGTAACATTAGTAGGTTTCAGCATGATGGGGCGACTAACCATACCTAGTAACATTAGTAGGTTTCAGCATGATGGGGCGACTAACCATACCTAGTAACTTTAGTAGGTTTCAGCATGATGGGGCGACTAACCATACCTAGTAACTTTAGTAGGTTTCAGCATGATGGGGCGACTAACCATACCTAGTAACATTAGTAGGTTTCAGCATGATGGGGCGACTAACCATACCTAGTAACATTAGTAGGTTTCAGGATGATGGGGCGACTAACCATACCTAGTAACATTAGTAGGTTTCAGCATGATGGGGCGACTAACCATACCTAGTAACATTAGTAGGTTTCAGCATGATGGGGCGACTAATCATACCTAGTAACATTAGTAGGTTTCAGCATGATGGGGCGACTAACCATACCTAGTAACATTAGTAGGTTTCAGGATGATGGGGCGACTAACCATACCTAGTAACATTAGTAGGTTTCAGCATGATGGGGCGACTAACCATACCTAGTAACATTAGTAGGTTTCAGCATGATGGGGCGACTAATCATACCTAGTAACATTAGTAGGTTTCAGCATGATGGGGCGACTAACCATACCTAGTAACATTAGTAGGTTTCAACATGATGGGGCGACTAACCATACCTAATAACATTAGTAGGTTTCAACATGATGGGGCGACTACCCATACCTAGTAACATTAGTAGGTTTCAGCATGATGAGGCGACTACCCATACCTAGTAACATTAGTAGGTTTCAGCATGATGGGCGACTAACCATACCTAGTAACATTAGTAGGTTTCAGCATGATGGGGCGACTAACCATACCTAGTAACATTAGTAGGTTTCAGCATGATGGGGCGACTAACCATACCTAGTAACATTAGTAGGTTTCAGCATGATGGGGCGACTAACCATACCTAGTAACATTAGTAGGTTTCAGCATGATGGGGCGACTAACCATACCTAGTAACATTAGTAGGTTTCAGCATGATGGGGCGACTAACCATACCTAGTAACATTAGTAGGTTTCAGCATGATGGGGCGACTAACCATACCTAGTAACATTAGTAGGTTTCAGCATGATGGGGCGACTAACCATACCTAGTAACATTAGTAGGTTTCAGCATGATGGAGCGACTAACCATACCTAGTAACATTAGTAGGTTTCAGCATGATAGGGCGACTAACCATACCTAGTAACTTTAGTAGGTTTCAGCATGATGGGGCGACTAACCATACCTAGTAACTTTAGTAGGTTTCAGCATGATGGGGTGACTAACCATACCTAGTAACTTTAGTAGGTTTCAGCATGATGGGGCGACTAACCATACCTAGTAACTTTAGTAGGTTTCAGCATGATGGGGCGACTAACCATACCTAGTAACATTAGTAGGTTTCAGCATGATGGGGCGACTAACCATACCTAGTAACATTAGTAGGTTTCAGCATGATGGGGCGACTAACCATACCTAGTAACATTAGTAGGTTTCAGCATGATGGGGCGACTAACCATACCTAGTAACATTAGTAGGTTTCAGCATGATGGGGCGACTAACCATACCTAGTAACATTAGTAGGTTTCAGCATGATGGGGCGACTAACCATACCTAGTAACTTTAGTAGGTTTCAGCATGATGGGGCGACTAACCATACCTAGTAACATTAGTAGGTTTCAGCATGATGGGGCGACTAACCATACCTAGTAACATTAGTAGGTTTCAGCATGATGGGGCGACTAATCATACCTAGTAACATTAGTAGGTTTCAGCATGATGGGGCGACTAACCATACCTAGTAACATTAGTAGGTTTCAACATGATGGGGCGACTAACCATACCTAGTAACATTAGTAGGTTTCAGCATGATGGGGCGACTAACCATACCTAGTAACATTAGTAGATTTCAGCATGATGGGGCGACTAACCATACCTAGTAACATTAGTAGGTTTCAGCATGATGGGGCGACTAACCATACCTAGTAACATTAGTAGGTTTCAGCATGATGGGGCGACTAACCATACCTAGTAACATTAGTAGGTTTCAGCATGATGGGGCGACTAACCATACCTAGTAACATTAGTAGGTTTCAGCATGATGGGGCGACTAACCATACCTAGTAACATTAGTAGGTTTCAGCATGATGGGGCGACTAACCATACCTAGTAACTTTAGTAGGTTTCAGCATGATGGGGCGACTAACCATACCTAGTAACATTAGTAGGTTTCAGCATGATGGGGCGACTAACCATACCTAGTAACATTAGTAGGTTTCAGCATGATGGGGCGACTAATCATACCTAGTAACATTAGTAAGTTTCAGCATGATGGGGCGACTAACCATACCTAGTAACATTAGTAGGTTTCAACATGATGGGGCGATTAACCATACCTAATAACATTAGTAGGTTTCAGCATGATGGGGCGACTAACCATACCTAGTAACATTAGTAGATTTCAGCATGATGGGGCGACTAACCATACCTAGTAACATTAGTAGGTTTCAGCATGATGGGGCGACTAACCATACCTAGTAACATTAGTAGGTTTCAGCATGATGGGGCGACTAACCATACCTAGTAACATTAGTAGGTTTCAGCATGATGGGGCGACTAACCATACTGCGATCCAGACGCGAAGCATGAGTGGAAGCAATTGAGACATTGAGGCTGCGCAGTTGAGACATCAATAATTCTTATAAAGTCATTGATTCTTCCCATTATTAATTACTTGTAAATAAGCCAATAGTGTCATGGATCAGCAGTTGCATCGTAGATCATTGGTTGATTGAAAAGTTACTGACAACTTAATCAGCCAATGATATATTAGAATCATCGTTTCTGCAACTGTGCAGTCTCATTGTTTCATTCGCTTCTACTACACTTCTCCACTGTTATGTACTAAGTTATTTATTAAAGTTAGAACAATAAAAATTAAGTAAAATAGTTGTCGTATATTGTCACGAAAAGTTCAACAGGAGGATTTATTTTGGAACATATTAAGAGAGTATTGTTTTATTTGCTTCAGAAAATAAAAATCAGAAGGCTTTGTGAATTTTTCTTCTTTCCTTAATTTAATATTAACACTGCATATTAAACATTTAAAATAACAAGTGAATGATCAAAATGTATCGTAGGAGGCATGTCGTATATTTTAGCCTGATAAATGTTTAGGAACAAGAAAATTTAGAGATTTATATGTTGCGCTTTTAAATAACTATTGCAGTGAACTGGTATATAAGATAAATTCAGGGTTATGAAATTGCACAGAATGATAATATATTTGAGAGGTCGCAGGTGAATCCAGAATTCATCTAATGTCAGTTTTTGCTATTTAATGAAAGAAACGTACAATATAACAATGGATGGAGTCAGGCCCGGATATAAAACAAAATCGAGAGAGGAGTGGGAACAAGAAATCCAATGGAGCTGGAAAATTGTAAAGTGGGGGTGTGTGGGGCAAGAGACTGGATTCCCTATGAAGCATAACGTTCCCTCCTCCATTTTGCAGATCTTTAAAACATTTCTTCAAAATGCATGAAACATAATTAAATTTAATATATTTTTTTTGCCTCTGTTACTCTTAGTAGCATTCTGAAAAGTTCCCTCTCCCCATAGCCCTACGTTAATTCTTTCATTAATTAGGGCAGTGGTTCTCAAACTTTTATGATTCATGTAGCCCTGGATATTTGTATGTAACTTTCGTACCCCTTGCATAGATAGGTAAAACTGTAGTTATAGTATAACAATGAGAACAAAAATAAAACGTATCTATATATACACATTAAATTTTGTATTCATAAATTACATCATCATTATCATCATCATCCTCAAGCAGCCATGGACTACGGAGGTCCAACCAGACCGTGCAATTTAGTTCTCCAAGCAAGTCTATCCTGAGCAACATCTTATGCATCTAGCCACTGCACACCAATTCTAACAAGGTCCTGTTTGACATTGTCTGCCCACTGCATCCTAGGTCTCCCCCTCTTTCTGAGGCCTTTAGGCACACTGTTCATAACCCTATTCGCCAATCTATAATTATTCATACGGGCAACATGGCCAAACCAACGGAGTCTCTCTCTGCACAATATGCTGCTTAAAGGAGGTTGCAAACTCCTTTGCCTAACCTCATCATTAGTTACAAAGTTGAACCACCTAATGCCCAAGATACTGCGTAAGCATCTCGAATCAAAAGCATCTAGTTTCCTGTTATCTTGTTTACAAAGTGTCCAGGTTTCACTACCATAACTAACACTAGAAAGAACCAAACTATTATACAGTCTAATTTTAGTCTTTAGGTGTATACGCCTATTTCTCCACTCTCTCCATAGATTCTTAAAAGTTCCAGCAGCAATCCCTATTCGTCTGTTAATTTCATGCCGCACATCACCAGTATCTGTTACATAGCTCCCAAGGTAATTTAACTGTGACATCTGCTCAAGACTGCAACCATTCAGATTAACTGAATCACAGCCTGCCTGACCAATTTTCATCACTTTAGTTTTCTCTCTGTTTATAACCAAACCTACCCTACTACCAATCTCATCAACAGCTCGAATGAAAGAGTTCATCTCATCAACATCATTTGCCAAAAGGGCTAAATAAAATAATAAAAAATAAATTCCTCCTCAAGCAGCTTCTTGCCACAGAGGTCTGACAGGAGCCTGTCAGTTTATATGCCATAGTAGAAGGTCTGAGAGGATGGCAGGACCTCAGCAGAAAAACGACACATACATCCATGCCTTATCCGGGGCTCGAACCCAGGTCCCGTAGATCAGTAGCCAAGCGCGCTAACCACTCAGCCACGGGACGGGCGAGTGGTCAGCATAATCTAAATCAGAAATTTTCGTATCTCCAGTCCATTTAAGGCCAAAATCTTTCCCTTGAAGTGAATTTCGCATAACATAATCAATAACCAAGCTAAAGAGAAAAAGAGACTAAATGCACCCTTGTCGAACACCAGAAGTAATGCCAAACCAATTGCTACAAGCCTTACCAACTCTCACACACGACTCAGTGTTATTATAGAGAGCTTTCATTATGTTAACTAACTTGTCAGGTATACCATATGATCTCACAATCAACCACAGAGTCGAAAGCCTTTTTGAAATCAACAAAGCTAGCAACCAAAGGTTTCTGAAACTCTAAACATTTCTCAAGAATCTGCCTAAGTGAAAATATCTGATCCACACATCCCCTACCACTTCTGAATCCACATTGCTCATCACGCAATTGACTGTCAACCAGATTCTTAATTCTATTAAGCACAATCATGGAAAGAACTTTACCTGGAACAGAGAGTAGACTGATACCCCTATAGTTATCACAAGAACTGCGATCACCTTTTTTGAAAATAGGGATAATAATTGCTCTGGTAAAATCCTTAGGAACCATGCCTTTATCATAAAAGATATTCAGAATTTCAGTCATCCAAGTGGTAACCGAAACATTCCCAGCTCTATGCATTCCGGTAATAATTTCATCTACTCCTGGGGATTTATGTAGTTCAAGTTTAGAAACAGCCAAAATAACTTCAGATTGTGTTATAGGGCCAACATTAAAGCCACCAATGCATCTATCATCATTGCAAACAATGGGAGTAGAACTAACTACATTGTTTAGAACATCACTGAAATGCTCAGCCCACCTAGCCATGACAGAATCCTCCCCTTCTATAACCTTACCTTGTTTATCCTTCAATCCTTGTATACCTGTCCGTTTTCTACCACACAAAACATTAACTATCTGGTACAGCTCTCTGCTATTGTGCTGTCTAACTGCTTCCTCGGCTTTGTCAGCCAAACTATCAAGCCAAAGATTCTTATCAGCAGCTAACTGATCTTTTACACGTTTATTAAGTTCTCTGTAATGCTTTCTATTAGGACTAGTAGGATATTGATTAAAGACATTCCTGTAGTTCTTTCTTTCCAAAATAAGCTCACGTGCCTTATCATTCAGATAATTCAGTCTCTTCTGCTCCTTTTTTCCTAAAAGAGTATTGTTAGTGTCCAAAAAAGCCTGTTTTGAATGATCCCATTCTTCCTCAACTTCAGTAGTAAGCAAACCATGACTGTCATACTGACTAAGTAACCTATCATGGTATGCTTTGGCTATAACTGGATCTTTCAGAGCTTCAGTATTAAAAGTAAATTTTTTAAACCTAGCACAACACTTTTTAAGTTTAAGTTGCAACACACTTTTAACATGGTAATGGTCATATCCAATTTCAGCTCTCCTATATGCCTTGGTATTCCTAACAGAACTAGCCCATTTGCTGTTAATTAATTTGTAATCACTCATATTCTTATGCAGCCCATCAGGTGAAACCCATGTGTACTTATGTATGTCGCGGTGTTTGTAATAAGTGTTAGTTTTTCTGAATCCATTGAGTTTACTTACCTGTAGGAGACGTTGCCCATTGCCACTGCAGCTACCAATACCAAAAGGGCTTATTACTCCTCCCCAAAGGTTAGAGTCAGTACCAACTTTGGCATTGAAGTCACCAAGAACAAGGGTAATATCTCCTTTCTTGACAGAATTCAAAATATCCCGAAGTTGTTCATAAAACCTATCCTTCTCATCCTCAGTGGGGGCATAACAACAGATAACATTCAAGTCTTTAACGCTTGTCTGAAATTTTTTGCTGTAAGAAACCTTTCATTAATGCACTCATATCCTAGAAGAGCATCACTAGCGTGTCTGCTGAGAAGCAGACCCACGCCTTGGTAATGCTTATTGTCGTCCCTCCCTGAAAAGAGAAATTTAAGATTATTTTTAAGAATCTGACCTTTATCTGTCCATCTGGTCTCTTGCAAGCCGAGAATATCTAAATTATAATGGTGGAATTCTTGTGTGAGGACATCAAGAGAAAAAGCTCTGTGCAGAGTCCTCACATTCCAACTACCTATGGAGAGAAAATGGTTAGCGGGATGTTTAAAGAAACTATGTTTATTGAGAGAGGGAATGCCGACAATATCAAACAGCCCCCTAATCGCAGACATGGGGCAAAGACCCGTTCCCCCCACTACTAAAGGCTGAAGCCATCTACACTGGAAGACTTCCTCCAATGTAGAATTTGACGATGCCAATAGAAGCAAAGAGTTCAGGTGCCTGCGATGACTTCTGCTCAGGATTATCCACCAGCTGATAAACATATCCTGTGAATCTATTCACTTGGGGCTGTCAACCCACAAACAAACAAAACACAGCGGAAGATTTTCCCTCTACAGAAGACCACCAGTGCAGCAAAATCAGGATCCATAATCAAGCTCAGAGCCATATATCTGTCCAGTCCAGTGGATTTATATGGTCAGCACCAGGACCCTGTGTGGTTGACCACTCCTCAGCAGGGTAGAAAAAAAAAAGAAAAGCAGTCATAGTTGTCCAGATCAGTAGGCCACACTAATCTGGCAGCCCTCCCCTTCCGTTCACTTCCACAAAAAGTTTTTCTCTTTTGAAAGGTACTAACGGTCCGCATAGCTCTCCTTCCAGTGACTACCTAGCTACCATTTACAGACCAAGTGATTTCAAAAATTGCCGTAAGGCTCATTTTGTTGCTCCCTCCACGGTAATCTTTAGTAAAAGGCGAAAGATTAGCTCGTTTAAATAAAGGGAAACCTGAGCTTCATATTATTACATATATCGATAAACAAAAATAATGACATTTTTGCACATCAGTGTTGCCAACTTAGCGATTTTGCTACTATATGTAGCGACTCTTGAGCTCTCACGGTGTAGACCCAAAAATGCTACCGTGTACCCCACGTTGATAACTCCCGAATTGGGGAAACTGTTCCTAAGAATGCTGATATAGGTAACAAAGGCAAAAGCAAATGTTAAACCTATGTATTTTTTCATAGTTTTTAAAGGTATATAAAAAGGGGGCAAAATGTTATACTGTAATCGAAAGCCAAATTTTTACCTATATCCGGCTCGATTGTGTTTCTTGCCCTCCCCCGTTCTTTTTTCCTCCCCCCCCCAGTTTCTAGTCTGTTTGCACATGTGCGAGTATTTGGCAAAGAATGTTTCTACGGAATTATAAAAATATCCATGAGAAGTAAACAGACACCAACTGTAAAGATATAGTAAAGTTTGAATACATCGTAAAATAATTAAATTTCACTAACTCTTTTGAAGCAGGGTATATTTAGCTCTCGTTGGTAGGTTTGTTCTTTAACAACAATGATGTGTTCTTCTAATTAAACGTCCTGGCTTATAGTAAAATAGAGGTGTCTATATAGGAATATTTCTGTGGGGTGTGGTGAATCTAATTTTTCAAAAGCCTTGAAAAAATTATTGACCATCCACTTACAATAGTGTGGTCAAGATATTTGCTTTGGGAGGATTGCATAAAAAATTTCAAGCGTGTCCTGATTTAGAGTAAAGCTTCAAACTCCTCTACCCGCAAACTTTCCAACTTGACCTTAAAATCTTTAGCATTAATGTTATGCACTTGTTTGCAAAACTTAAGTACTGACCCTATGTTATGTAAATACAAAATCTAACGTCAAAGCTCTATAAAATATTTTTTAAGAAAAAATGTGATAGCATTTATTATATATTGTGATAAAGTTCGCAATCAAATATATCATATCTCGATTTTTGACAATATTCATTCAGTATTTAATGAGTTATGGAAGTTTGAATATTAACGATAACAATGCCAGTCATAAAAAAACTTCAAAAGTGACTTGACGTGGTAAAAGAGTCACGTGGTAAAAAAAAACGAGGTAATAGCTTATTCCATATAGATTATTATTTTAACCCCTCCTGTCCTGTGAAATATTTTAATAATTGGAAAACCCTACTGAAATCTTATTCTGAAACCCTTTACTCTTACTAGTAATAAGATTTGCATCACAGTATTTAATAAAGTGCATTTTAGAAGTTGTGTAAAGAATTCCTTCACTGTTCTTCAGTTATGCATAAAGCCTGCATTGCTCTTGCTCAATATTCAAACTTCTGTAACTCATTAAAACTGAATGAATATTGTTGAAAATCCAGATATATTTGAATGACATCTTTATCTGCTCACTTTTCAAAACAAAAACTCTTATTTTAGAACGTTAGCTTTCCATTCACATAACATAGGGTTGTTCCTTAATTTGTGAAAACTAGTGTGTTTACTTAAAAAAAATTGTCATTATCATGTGTTAATATTTCCTTTTTCATTTTTTGCATCTCTGGTTAAAAAAAGAAAACTGAGGATAGTGCGCCAATCTCGCAATCGGCAGTTCCCACGTTCGAGTCCCAACTGAGTCAGCGTTGAGATTTACCTCGCAAAACTCTCCCCCCTGCCCACGGTCAGTACGCGACAGCGATGGGCTTGGAAAGACGGCCGTTCGTCGGATGGGACGTTACAGTGTTTCCGTATGCGGCAGAAATCTGTATTCCGTTTCCGTATACCCTTTGTACGTTAAAGAACACGCTACGGCTACGGGAGGCTACCATCTGTTTCCCAACAGCTCTTCCAATAGGTCCTCTCTCCGAACCTTCTCTGAGCATTCGGGGTTCCTGTGACCTGGCATTTAACCCATTGTGTGCATAAAAAGCGGTGCTCAGAGGTAAAATAAAGAAACTAAAGATCAATTTGAGTTCCCTGCAATCCTTGAGAATTTTTCGTCAGCCCGAAAGAGAGCAACTTTAAGAGTTATATCGCTCTTTCGCTTAGAATAGCATTGCATCCTTTGTTTCGCATCTACTCTAGATGTCATTTTAATTTGACTTTCACTTAATAACATGTAGCAGGCATATACCCTATTTTTCGTTTCTGCATTGTTGGGGTTATATACAGTGACACCCGTTTTGGATTAGCAGGCATGTACCCAATATTTTCGTGGGAAAAAAATTTTGAAAGGCACTTTTGGGTATATAATGGACTGAGTGGTCAGATCATAAGAACTGAAGAGCTCAGGATTGTATAGGGAAGGTGACATATTGGGCAGCTCTTAAGAGGCAGATGAAAGCCTCTCTTAAGGCCCATCCAGCTTGTTCTTTAAATGGGCACAAGATGCACATGGAACATGATCATCAAAGTGTAAGGGAGAGGATGGAGAGAGAAGAGGAATAGATGAGTCCTTTAGCACATGAATGACATAAAAATTCTCTAAAGTAGTGTTTCTCAACCTTTTATGCTTCACGTACCGCCTGGAAATGTGTATGTAACTGGCGTACCCCTTGTATAGATAGATAAAACTATAGTTATAGTATAATAATGGGAATAAAAATCTAGCGACTTTTGAGCTCTCAAGGCGTACCCAAAAAATATTACCGTGTACCCCCAAGGTGAGGGTGGGGTACGCGTATCCCACGTTGAGAACCCCTACTCTAAAGGTTGCTCAAAAAAAATTTCAACACCTGCAGAAAGGTTGGGTTGTTTTACCTCTGAGCGGCACGTTTTTGCACACCATGGGCTAAATGGCCAGGTCACATGGACCCCGAAGGCTCAGAGAAGGTTGGGGGAGGGCACCCACTGGAACAGCTGTTGGGAGACAGATGGTAGTCTCCCGTCAAGGCCATCCAGCGTGTTCTTTAACGTGCACAGGGTATGGCTCTCCCGCACACGGGGCAACGCCTTAACTTCCCATCCGACGGACGGCGGCCTTTCCAAGCCCATCGGCATCCCCTACTGACCGTGGGCAGGGCGGGGAATTTTGCGGAGATAAATCTCAACGCTGACCCAGCTGGGACTCGAACCTGGGAACTACAGATTACGAACCTGGCGCGCTACCGACCGAGCCACCCCCGCCCCCACCCCTACCCGCAGAAAGGAAAGTAACTTTGAAGAAAGCATCGTAAGGGTATTTTTTTTAATTTCATTGCTGAAAGAAATCCTTTCTCTAACCCTCATGTGTCAGGCACGAAACCAGATAATATTTTTGCAGGGAAAAAGTGGTAAGAAATTTTCGTGAGAAGCCCAAAATGAAAAAAAGATATAAAAGAATGAATATACTCGCTCTGTATCGCAAATCGACGTACTATTAAGAAAGAATTACTACCCCTAGAATAGAATGTACGCCTCACGCGCCGCTAGGCATGAGAAGCGATAGTAACGACTTATGCAAGGTCATTAATTTCCTATAAAAATTTAGTTTTTTGCTTTTACAACCGTAAGAAAGGAACTAATGCAAAAGAAATATAGGTGGGGCATTTCGAAACAATACAGTTTTATTAGTAAATAATGTAAAAATTAATTTAATAAATTATCATTACATTTAGTATGTTATTTAAAATATTTAATATGCAATAACATTAAAAAATGAAATTATTCATTTCATATCTAAACTTTTCTCTTCCTCGCTTTTTTTTTTGCCTCTGCATATGAAGAAATTACTCTAAATTATGAAGGTATTGAAACATTATGTGAATGGAAAACTATATTCGAAGCTCCCTAATTTTGAAATATTTCTTTTGTAGCAAAATGTTGGAATAACAAAATTTAAAACATTAAAAACATTTCCCTAAATATTGTTTTTGATAGAGTTCAGGAAACAGAAACATTTAAAAGCAGTTTGCTCATTGTAAGAATTTACGTCAAAAGTTATAACAAATCGTTTATTAAAATAAATGTTATTTTATGATGTTTACAGTTTCCATCAATTTGAAACCGATTTTAGGACGATCTTAACAGTAACATCTGTTATAAAATAGTTCAACTTGATTAATGCTTTAAATATTAAATGACTATTCTCTACAATCGAAATTTGGGATCTATAATTTACCTATTCTGGCGTTTTCCTGTAACTCTGCTTATTTTTAAAATTATGGAGATTGAAATTTGGTTTCTTTCACATAATATGGACTCGTCCTAATATGTTTCATAACGTGCTACGTATCATTGTAATTCACATCCTTTCAAAGCTAACCTTCGATTGGTATTAGAAAGAGTTTTTTTTTGAACCGCACTTGAACCATGGATTTTTGAAACCAGTTTCTAATTCTAAGAAATGAGACGGTCATAATTTTCTTGATACTTAAACAAAACGCAACATTTGAATGATATCGCCGCGAAGCAAGTGCGTAACTTGTCTAATGGGAAATCCTGGACCAATTTAAAACTGTTTCTTGTTCTCTCTAAATATTTTTAAAACTGAAATCCCACTTTAGATGATAAGATGCATTAAAAAACTAGCTGCATATATATATATATATTTTGGCGAATCAGGCTATGTTTAATATTATCAAAGAAATTTACTCTGTTTTTTTAACAACAAAAAAAGATTAGCTTTTTTGAAAACCCTATCTGTGCAAGTGGCTCAGAAATCCAAAATTTCACACACTGGGTGATAATTTAATCGCTCACTGTATAGTCTCTTACTTCATATTAATTTTTTCCTGATTGCCGATAAAAATGTGATTAAACCATATCACATTTTCAAACCTCTAATAACCTGCAACTACTTAAACGTTGGAGTTGCTGGCAGGAAATATTACTTCTGATGTTTCATTCACGAATTAATCGTTTATAAATGTCCAACATCCTGCATATTCTACCAAACCACCAGCAAAACCATTCTGGTGTGAACAAATCCTCAGAACTAATCCACTGTCTGTGACGTTTAATGTTATGGTAAAAGCCTTATTTCTCGTCCCAATTAACAATTAGACTTGAAAATGGCAATTATGGTAGAGGGAATGCATTGAAGCATATCTATACTCGTTGTCCAAGATTTGCTGAAGGCAATTAATGGGGAACCCATTTCCCACGTTTGATCACTTTTCTTAGTCGTTTTAGGTGACGATAAATGGATGAATGGTGGAATGGGTCGAATTGAGCTGCTGAGGCAAGTTCATTAATGGTTACAGTTGGATTCAACTGTAACTTTCAGCAGATCGCTATCGAATTGAACAACAGCGAATCATAGATTTATGCTGCAGCAACCAGACATGAATTCGTGAATCACCGGTGGCCGCTCCTAGTGTTTAAGTTCCTAGTACATCTTCTTCATGAACATCTTGAATGTTTTCGTCGTTACATAAGCCATATTCCCTTTTCGAAATTCGTACAGTATAATATGCCTATTTCGCTTATCTGAGGTATCCAAAGTGACGATTAAAAATAAATGAAACATTCTGCACTACTAAAAGCGGCATGTAAACTTTACTACTACACAATCTAACATATCTATCTTCCAATCCATGAGTAAGGAAACGCGTAACCATATGCTGAAGTCTTATCAAATACATAATACGGACTTTACTTATGAGACAACATAATAAATGTTAAAACTTTGTGCCGAGAATGATAGGGCATTCTTCACCATAGTGAACTATTTTTAAAAAATTATGCTTTGAGACTACGAATATTTCAGCTGATAAGATATCAACTATAAAAAAAATAAATAAATACCCCCTCAAGCAGCTGCTTGCCACAGAAGTCTGACAGGAGCCTGTCAGTTTATATGCCACAGTAGAAGATCTGAGAGGATGGCAGGACCTCAGCTGAAAAACGACACGAAAGCCCGTATTAAATGAAATCTGAATTTCATTATTATGAAAAGGTAATAACTCTCTTCCTTTGTGTGTTGGAGAAGTCTGAAGATGAACAAATAATCTCTTAAGTGCTTATTTCATTTTTTTTTTCATTTCTCTTTTTTTGCTTAAAGCGATAATCATTTTATGAGGTGGAAAAGAAAAGGTATCTTAGATATAAAAATTGCGATATGAGAATTTGCGTTTGTTAGAGAGAAAAAAAGTTTCAACTGGAACATCTCTGAAGTAATATTCAGTACATTAAGAAAACATGAGCCATTCCACGTTAAAATGCTATCATTAACAGTCGATGTATAATTTCGAAAATCTTTTTGCTTATTACTGCCCAAATACTACATGGTAACTTGAAAATGAAATGGTAACTTGAAATGAAATGGAAACATGGTATTAAGCAGACACTACGATTATAAATAGATTTTAACCAGACACGTGGTTTTGAACCAGACACTACGATTATAATCATAATGCAACATAAGAGTTTCAGAAATAACTCTTCCTCGTTGCTAAAGCTGAATAAAACTCAAGTTCCAGGGAAGTGTTATAAACAAACAGGAAAACGTTTAGTTTGAGGGAAGTCCCATCTGGCTTGGATAAAGCTGATGATATGAATAAGGAAATGAAGCAGTGTTTCCTTTAAACCAACTATAGCAAAATTGAAAACAGACTTGAAGAGACAGAACATCTACGCTAATGGAATCCAACACCGTCAGTGAAGCGAATCAAGTGTCATGAACAAGTAATCATATTTCGTCGTTTGTTTTTTCCAAGAGACCGATGACTCCCGGCACAACTTTTCCTTTCGAAAAATCTGAACTGTTCCCAACTGGATCGCGGATGCAGGCAGTGCATCGCTTCTTTTGAAATGATCTTTTCTTAGACATACATCACTTGGCGGAAAAGTTATTTTTACTCTGTGTCCAATATTCATCACGCAAAATATTCAATAAATGGAATTTACAGATTTTTAAAGTGAAAAAATAACCCCTAATATTAAGAATGTCGGGAACTCGATATTTTCGGTTTCAATGGTACGAACGTAAGAAATTGCACTCTTTAGAGTTTGAAATCTCTAGTTCCAATCCTGTAGTTATTTTTATTGCAATTGTCATCCATTTGGCTAAATGAGTGAAGTTCATGAAAGTGAACTTCTCCTTGTTTCTGGGAAATAAATTAAAAATGATGAGTCAGGTCAGGAAAACAAATATCTATTTCTCTGAAAACAAATTGCTCAAGTAGATTGAGGAAGTCAGAGAGTGTGCAAATATATCATAACAATGGGCAAGTGAGCCTTCTTAAATCGAGGAAATACAACTAATTTTTAAAAGTACTGTTGATAATGAAATAAACTGACTTTCCCCTAACCATTTGCTTTGAAGATTTTTATGGCATTATATATTTTACATCATTACTAATATATTCAATATTTTTGATTAATAAGAATCACAAGTGCCTCTCATACTTCTAATTTCTTCCATTGCTTTAGGTAACTATATTTATAACAGATGATGTAAGCCTGGTAAAGATCTTTTCAATTAAAGTATTGCACTGCCTGTGATCCAGCTGGACACAATTAAGATTTTTTCCAAAGAAAAAGTTGTGTCGTTGCTACTGCGCCATTAAAAACACTAGTGAACTTGAGAATAACACATCCCTCAGGCGAATATGAAATGCTCGGTTTCAAAGAAATTTATATCTTTAATTTTCGAATTTTGTACTCTTTAACAGTAGAAATTCGTACTAACGGGTGATTGGATAATGTATATATTATTAACACTATACAACTAAAAAAATGTTTAAACTGCTGTTAAAAAACTGCATTAAAACAATATTTCTTTCCTTATTAGAGATCAGTTATGGTTTTGTAAACTATCAATACTTCTCCAGCCAAAAAATATTTTTTAATTTATCTCTAAGAGCAAAGATGTTGACTATCTACAGACAAACAGACGACAAAGGGAAAAACATTAGCTCGTTTTTTTATGAAAAGGAGTTAATGAGACGAGATTCAGAATGCAAAAAGCATAAACAACCAGACATTCAAGATTTAAAACTTTAAAAAGATTCTTAAACCTCTTTGATTTATAGACTGGCACCTACGTATTCGAAAACCGCTTCTGAAGTAAGAGCCCGACTTTTTCGATAACAATGTTCTTCTACCAGGCAGAGAAATTAATAAACATCAATAGCATTGCACTGCCTGGAGATTCTACCTTCGAATGACATACTCTCTTTTGAGATTATTATGGAAAGGGGTACAAACAATGTTTGCTTTCGAATGTCATCAATGACAGAAAGTCCACATGATAAATGAGGATGAGGGAAATGATAAAAAACAATACGACATAAATGATGAAAATGGCCTTGTTAACGATGCAGTGCATAATATTATTTCTGGAATTTCAGTAACCACTATATATTTTCGGTTTCTACTAATTGAGACACTTTCTCTCCTATATCCGAGAGAGTAAAACTTCATCATTCCAGGGTCACTATCATTTTGCAATTATTAAGTAAGGATCATTCTCGTTGCGCATTATATTTTCCTTGTTTTTTCTCTATTTATTCTATATGTCTTCAAAAGGAAAGGGCAGTCTTGCAACAGCATCTGTGTCAAAAAGGGTAAAGAATGTGATAACTTTGAAGCACTCTTGTGTCCGAAATGTAAGCATAGTTGACAGAGTGGATAAAATGAAAAATGCCAGACGTTGGAATGATATGGGATATATGGTACAGGTGGAATATGGAAAGAAGGAAAAATTGCGCGATATAACTGACATAAAATACAGCAAAACTGGAGCAATGCTCTGTAGTTCAATAGGGTGGTAAAGACGCATTCTCTCATGCACGAGAGTCCAGTAAGGTGTCTGATGACCTCTTACAGCGATGCAATTGTTATATCGACGTACATGCTATTGCCATAGACAATAAGAAGGACTGCGACATTAAATCCCACTCCTGTACAAGAGCATATAGGAGCTCCAGGAGAGTTCTGAAAGGAGTTTGACGAGCTGAAATCCATCTCCTCAATGCATCCCACACATGCTGTATTGAGTTGATATCGGGCAAATATTCTGGACATGGCCCCTCTGAATGTCTTCATTTTCAGGGAACTCGTCCATAAACACAAATTGTGAGCCACCAGCACCCCCAAAAAGCCTTTCGTAGGATTAAAGGATTGTATATTGGATATAATCTTTAAGTTGATGAGGTTGGATTTTAATAGGGCTAATGTATTGGTGTGAAACACAAACAAAGCAGCCAGAGGACAGGTTACTGGTATTCCGAGTAAGCAATTACATTTAACCTTTAAAACATGAAATAGTGAAAAATACGAATCCTCCCCCCCCCCCCCCCCATAATAGAAAGCTATTCCGACACATTCCCGATATGTCCCTCCGGAACTCTCCAGTATTCTTACTGCACTTCCATTGTGCTCTTCTGCCTGTAAATCATATCGATGCACATAAGGAGATCTGTATACCAATCCCCCTGTGATGATGCACAGAATCGTCCAGACTCAGCACTTAAATTCCAATCCCGCCTTCTCGCGGTGCAGACCGTTAGTATCTTTCAAATGAGATATTCTCATCTGGAAGGGAAGCTAAATCAGTGTGCCCTATTGTTATCATCATCTATGGACAAGTTTTTATTTCATTTTCTACCCTCTTAAGGAGTGATCAACTTTACAGAGGCTTGATTCAAACCCAAAGGACTATGAAAAAATATGAAAAAAGGCCTGTGCAGTATATAAACCAAAGGACAATCACGTTCAGTCTTTCCTGAACAGTACTGTGGATCATGAACTTCCTGACTACTGGCTCTTTGTTTGAGAGAAAAACATACTATTATGTTTTTATTGGACCTTTGCAACCAAGATAACAAGGTTGTTAGAATAAAATAAACACGTTTCTTTTTCCGAAAATAAACCCGTTTCTTTTCATTCTAGATGCTTACACAGTATCTTGAACATTACTTGGTTTAACTAATGACGAAATTAGACGAAGGAGCCATCAACCACCTCTGAGCAATACCTTGTTCACAAAAAGAGATGGCGTTTGATTTAGTCATGTTGCCTATGTACAGAACTACGGATTAGTGAATAGGATAATGAACAGTGTACATGAAGACCCCAGAAACAGATAAGGCCTAGGATGTGGTGGACAGACATGCCAAACAGACCCTTGTTGCAATTGCAAAATACAACAAATTAGCTCGGTTGTTTGTTGTTTGGGTTGTTTTACCTCTAAGCGGCACTTTTTTGCACACCATGGGCTAAATGGCCAGGTCACATGGACCCCGAAGGCTCAGAGACGGTTGAGGGAGGGGACCCACTGGGTTGGGTTGGGTTGTTTTACCTCTGAGCGGCACTTTTTTGCACACAATGGGCGAAATGGCCAGGTCACATGGACCCCGAAGGCTCAGAAGAAGGTTGGGGGAGGGGACCAGCTGGAATAGCTGTTGGGAGACAGATGGTAGCCTCCCGTCAAGGCCATCCAGCGTGTTCTTTAACGTGCACAAGGTATGACACTCCCTCACACGGGGCCACGGCTTAACGTCCCATCCGACGGACGGCGGCCTTTCCAAGCCCATCGGGGGACCCACTGGAACGGCTGTTGGGAGACAGATGGTAGCCTCCCGTCAAGGCCATCCAGCGTGTTCTTTAACATGCACAGGGTATGACTATTCCGCACACGGGGCCACTGCTTAACGTCCCATCCGACGGACGGCGACCTTTCCAAGCCCATCGGTGTCCCCTACTGACCGTGGGCAGGGCGGAGAATTTTGCGGAGAATGTAGCTCGGAATAAACATGATGTTTGGAGAACTAACTTTCCTTTCCTCTTTTCCTTAGGATTTAGTTGTATTGTTTTACCTCCCAAAGGCAATGTTTTCCTTTTTTGTAATTTGTTTTTAGGAAACGAATCTCTTTTCTCCTCCCCCCTCATAAATCCTTTGTTTCAGTATTCGTGATGTTTACCTAGAACGTAACCCCCAAAACTTATTATTCAAAATCTGACTAATATTATTAGTGTCATCATATTACATAAATGTCGTAATTCCGGGTGGGCGAACGGACGGTTACACCTGTGTCATCATGGGTTGCAGAAATTGGTTCCTTGGTTGCTTGAGAGTTCGGTCCCGAATTGGGTGGGGTGATCTCATTTAGTTCTAAACCCTGTTGGGATAACAGATGAGGTTCCTAACGGCCGTGGGTCGGGAGTCCCTGGAGAAGTATCCGAGATTCTTAGTGTCCTGCCGTTGCCTACTTTGTGAATGGAGTTGTGAGTAGTATGGAGGAAAGCTGTGAATGAAATTAAAAATGGACATACGTTTGGGGGGATTTAATCATGACTGGAGTGGTGGAGAACTATGAATAAACTTTTCTATTGGAAGAAATCAATACTTTTCTTCCCAAACTTGTGGCGTGGGTTTAATCAACACCTCCTATAAATAACAGAAGGCCGATGGGCCAAGTTATGACGTCATCGTAAGCAGTCCTATATCTAGAAAAAGTTTTTGGATATGGTGTATTCTATTACAAATTTTGTTATTGGTGTATTTCTATTTAAAATAATGTTTATTTACAAATGTACCTTATTCAGAAGAAAAATTAATCGTTTTTATTAGAAATTACGAAATAGCTAATATATAAGAATTATTTACCTTCTAAATATGTTATATTTATAAATAAACCCTAATATAAATATTAGCACAAAAGTACACCAATAGGAATAATAAAAAGAGAGATATATATATATAAGACTTTTCTAGATTACAGGACTACTAATGCAAATGTCATAACTTGGCCCATCAGCCATCTATTGTATGAGGTATTCGTTTAACTAGTATGAAATATAAGTGCAATAAACAATTTGACGAAATCTATTTTTGATTGAAAATATAGTTGTTTCATTCTGAAGCATACAATTTAAAGGATGTCTTGATTTCTTGACATTGTTTTACAATTTTTGGTCGTGTTGTCTGCGACATCTGAAATTTTACGAGATGTTGATTTCAGCATCTTTTGAATTCTATCAAGAGAAGAAACATACGTTCATGATGATTGATTTTAGTTCTCAAGTTATTATTGACGCTGGAGTGATAGTGCGTTTTGTCGTTAATAGTTGAATTAGCAATATCTCCTATAACTAAATAAATAAGTTTGAAAGTAGCTAACACTTTTTTCAGGATTAAAACCATTTTAAAATATACACCATATTGCAAAGAGTTCCCAGACACTTCCATTTTAAAGAAAGGGAAATCTCATTCAGAGCTCCTTAAATTTGAAAATAAGCTCTTCAGGGATAAGTCACTGGCGATAAATTGAAGAACCTTTGTTGATATTATATACTAATTTTTGATGACAGGATTAAAGCGAAAAAATTATACAGCCTCAACAAAGATTTAAATCATTTACAGTTAGATAGAATATGGTATAAGAATAACTTAGATTTACTATAAAGAAATGAGGAATACTCAAATTTTAAAAATTCCAGATTTTCAACTTTTTTTAATATTCACAGAGTTGTTAAACAAACATTTGGAAACATTTGGCAGCAAATGATGCTGTTATACTCGTTATAAACATTTTTCGAAATTAGTTAAAAGAATCATTATACCAACTACTAATTTTACATATTATTTCAGTAAATGATTTATTGTAACAATTATAATTTGTATTTTAGTATACTTTCGAAGTAAACTGTTATGATCAGTGAAGCTGCCATTTAGATATTTCAAGTTCCATAAGTCTTTAAATATCACACAAATAGTGTTGAAAATCGAGAATTATAAAAATTCGAGTGAGATTTTAAATTTTTCTCCAATGACATTTTTCCATAAAAATCTTATTTTTAAAGTTAGGAAACTCTGAATACAAATTTTTATTTATTAAGTCCAGAACTCTTCCCTAATATAATGCACATTGGTTTCATAAAATGGTTTAAATAGAAATATTATTGATTATGCATTAAATGTTGCTACGGGTGAAAGCAGAAGTGCTGAGATAGATTAACAATACCTTCTTTCTAAAATGTGAGCAATATTTTGACACAATTCTGCAATTAAGCAGTTTCCTCTTCTATTTCAATTTGACTAATAAGACAAAAATCTTATCAGCTTACTTTTGATCCCTTATACCAGACCTGTATGTGTTTAACACTGGAGCTTTAAACATCACAGGACAACCGAAGCTTACCATGACAGATTGCTTAATCACTGTGACCAATGTGGGTTTCTTAGAGATAAAGCTCAGTAATTATGAACCCATTTTAATCGGGTTATACTTGAAATCAATAGTGCTTTCGGGGAAAAGTATCAGAGAAAAAAGATTCACTTGAGTGATAAATCAGTGCAAGTTATTTCTGATGAAAAGGAGTGCAAGGATAAACTGATTTTACATCTTGCTAGTCTTAACAGAAGGTAGTATTTTGTTTTTTTAACTGCAGCTTAATAAGTGTCTAAGGCGGGGCTGGTTAACCAGATCTTATGGAAGGACCACTTGAAAGAAAAAACTAATTCCTTAAAAGTCACAGGAAAAGTCCTCTGTTTAAAAACGAAAACATTCATTTATAATGAAGAATGAATTGAAAAAAATAAGGTTTTTAAGAAATCAAGAAAATATCTTTATTGAAAAACCAAAAAATATGCATTTTTAAAAAGTAATATGAATTGACAATAATAATAAGAATAATAAATAAATACCCCCTCAAGCAGCTACTTGCCACAGAGGTCTGACAGGAGCCTGTCAGTTTTATATGCCACAGTAGAAGGTATGGTGCAGTTATATACTTATCCCCAGGCGAGTTTGTAACTCTTGCGGGCAGTTTATTTCCAACTAACAAATATAAATGTAAAAGTGTTTCTAGACACTATCCTATCTGGAAATAAATTGATTGGTTGATTGATTTATTGATTGCAAAAAAAAATGTCTAGTCAAAACAAATTTAAAGAAATGAATCAGATTCAGAATATTGATCATTTGTTTTATGAGAGTAAGTTCATTTGGAATGAGCCGCGGATGGCCAGGAGTGGTATAAGTGAAAAAAAGGAAGCTGATAATTATATTTGTCTAATAAGCCTGGCTGACAATGCAAAAGAAATTGCTAAACCGTACAACTATAGTGGTTGTACAAGGTAGAAAATTTTTGTGTAAGGAAAACCAGAATGTGTTCAATAATTGAGGTATAAAGTCGACAAAATTGTCAATAGCTGAGATTTTGCCATAACAATGTGGATTGGTCATTTCTAGGATTTTATGAATAATAAAATATAGTTAGGTCTCCCATTATTTACAATAAAGTTAAATGCACAGAGGTGGTTAAAAATTTTGCATCAATCCCATGTAGGGAGAAAGTTGTGTAATTGAGATATCAAGTAGTGTAGTGGCTGCATGGATTCTGTAGATTCGGGTATACAAGTAGTTTCATAGAGAATTAGCACAGATGATAGATCAAAGAATTTAGCAGAAGAAATAAAATAGTATTTTGTAAATCTGTGTTTTAGTATTTATTCAAAAATACTACATAATTAATTGTTAAGATGCTATTACGAATTTTACACCCGTTACCAGCCCATATCTGGTCTATGGTTAGCCTACCTGACTACAAACCATTGAGCATGTCCTTGTCTACGTATTTTTGTGTTATATGAGAAGTCAGGAGAAGCTCAATAAAACTTCGAGCTTATCTCCGCTTTTGTTTATGGAAATGACAATTTTCCTTTTTTAAAAATTAAAATTTCATTAAATAAAAATTACTTAAAATGCAAATTAATTGCAAAAGTGCATTTCATTTACTGAATAAATATTTATAAAAGAAAATGATAAAACGTAATAAGGTATTAAAATAATTTAGGAATTTCATAGTGAACTTATTATATTGTCCTTAAATGCAATAACATTTTGTAAATAAATGCAATGAAGAAAACGTATAGAATGAAACATTAGACTGTATTTTTTTTTTCATTTAAATAAGTTACCTGAAGATTTAGCAAGCGATTCTACATCTTATATTTGAATATATATTTACGTATTTCTGTTTAAAAAAAAGCAGATAAATTAATAGGAATTTTTTTAAATATTAATAGGCAGACATCTTCAGAATCAAAACTGAAAATCTTTAAGTCGCAATTCAGTAACGAAACAATTGCGATAAATGTCTCTACAGTTATTATTATAAAACTGACTTATCATTTATTATCGGAGAAATATTAAATACTTTCCTGTGGTACTTTGATATCTATTAGAATATACTGAGACTGAATTCTGATGCGTAAATTTTAAAGATATGTAACTAACTAAATGGCTACTAAGGCTCTTTTACTTTTGCTGTGAACTCTTCGTCTCCTCTCCACAATGATTAACTTTCCTGGCTCCGAAAAAAAATTTATTCAAGACAAACAATGGATTGCAATCGATTATACTTTCAAAGCATCCAATATTCGCTAAAAATGTTTTATTAATTTAGTTAACTGTTATTGTGAGGAAACTTGAAACTAGTATTAATTTACCACAGCCTCCATAGTTCAAGAATTAACACTCGATTTTTTCCTCCGTATTGAACACTCTGAGAACGTCTAATCAGCAAATATTTTTCTTAGCACACGCACTGAAGCTCCGGTATACAGCATATTTTTTTCTCAAATTCTGTATTGTATGTCCATCGGCAGCTCTCTATCACGTGATGCTCTCGTATAATAAACTGTACTATCGGCTCACGCTTCTGCTGTGCACTGATAGCGAAAAGTTGAGTTTCTGTTTTGTATTGTCTCTTCGGTGTGCAGGAAACATGCTTCACCCCCTTTACATCACTTGAAAGAAGCATTAAAAATAAATAGTAATGAATAGTAATTCGCAGATGGAAGAAAATAATTATTTTATCGAAATCTATTTTCTTTATTTTTAATTATTCTAGGGGTGCAAACACTGGTATGTAGTATTAAGTCAAGATGCTTTAACATTAATATATAATTTATGTAATTTATTTGAAATGCTATGTAGATGTTAAATATTCAAACAGAATTAAAATATCACTATCGAAATCGAAGAATATGACATGTTAAGACAGATGAACGTGCAACAGCAAGACCTTGATGTGTTATGTCATTTGTGATGCTCGCGTGTGGGTGCAGTGGGAGATCTACGACGTTAACCAATTGGAACAGAGAGACTCGAAAATAATAACGGTGTGTTTTAAGAAGGATTTGTGAAGAACTAAATGAATTTGGTCTGTGCAATTAGTCTAAAGAAGATTCTTTATTGCAGCGTGCGCGGGAGTTCTGCAAATCGTTGAATAAGTGACAAAGAAAATCACGAACAACGTATTTGAAGTAGTTAACAGTTTGTTGTTTAGAAAAAAGTTGAGTTATTAGTTTCCGCTAAATTCGAGCATAGTTACCATGAAGAAACCCAATTCAAGTGATAGTAATGTGTCCATGAAGTCTTCTAGTAGAAAAGCAAATGAGGATTAGTATCAATGAGGGGTTAAAGATAAAATACCAGAATTGGAAATGATAACGATAGGTTTATTTACAGAGATGATTGTGTCGCTTGTTGAATGTTAATTAAGATTCTTTTTATATTTTGAATGATATATGTTTCAATTGTAGTACGACTATTTCAAGTGTGGTAGAGAATTGCTAGACATTTTTTCAGGTTTGTAAAAAAAACTGTTTTTCAGGTGAGTAAAACAAATAAGCATCACCTTCTCTAAAATGAAGTAAAATATCACAGCATCTGGATTAAATTAATTATTTTTTTCTTTCTTACACTCAATTTCCTATCATGAACTCATGGAATTTCACGTGAAACCATCTTTACTTCTCGTAAGATGCAACTTTTTCATTTTTTCTGCGTTAAATTTCTAAAAATATTTACGCAGTTCATACAGGTAACATATATACTTGTCGCATTTTCGTATTTTTTTCCTGTATATTTTCAATGAACTAACTGTTTAAAATACATTGCATGCTCATTGTTCAATTTGCTTAGAACATCGAATATTCATTCTCTAAGAAGGCAATTTTGAGATATGTGAATTTCAAAAATGAGGTGTTTTAATAACGTTTCCTCAGGGACGTCGGAAATGTTGGAGCAATTCCCCTCAAGATTTCTGAGCAAAAAAACAAGTGATGTATTTTGATTCTTCACATTATCATTCAGGAAGTGAGGTAACAATTTCATTTTTAACAGTGTGATATAACAATGGAAGGGTACATGCGTTTTACTTCATTATAGGGATAATACCCTTTTTGAAAATCCTATTCTGAAGCAATAAAATATATACTTTTACTAACTATGTGCTTTTATATCACTGAAAATATATCATGTCCAACTACGAGGTGGTCTACTGGTCTGAGGTGGTTGTAACCATCAACAACCCTACTGCTCTTCATGTTTGGATGAAGGCTTCGTAACTGATCAGAGGTACAGAGAAGAGAAGAGTTTGAATAGTTGTTCACTACCACGGCAAAATCCGTTATTTCTTCCCCCCTTTGGCTGCATATCGGTGCTTGTACTTAAATTCGTATTCCTACGCGGCTCATTCGCTGTTGCTAAGTTGTACTTTCTGTAATAATGTTAGTGAGACCTTTAACTATTCTTCTGTAGAAATATTCAAATAAAATGTTCACTTACAGAGCAACTGGAAAGCAGAGGCAAAGCCAGAAAATTCGACTCTATCCTCAACTGGCAATTTTAAGATTCATTGCTAAACATTAGAATTCATAAAACAAAAACAAAAAATATTAAACGTGGTTAAAATAAAGATTTTATCCATTATTTTTTGAGGTGGTATATCAAATGAAACTGATACACGACCTCAAAATTCTTTGCAGCATGCAAATTACTATGCCTATAAAAAAATACGGGTTGCTGCCAGATTACTTCATTTAAAAATTGTTGCATACAAGGAGGGTTAATCTCATTACTTCTGCTGAAGACCGTCATTGTTTAGACTAGGGGTTTTCAACGTGGGGTACGCGGTATAATTTTTTAGGGTACGCCGTGAGAGCTAAAAAGTCGCTAGAGCTAGTAAAAAAGTAAAAATAACCGTTGTTATACTATAACTATAGTTTTATCTATCTATACAAGGGTTACGCCAGTACACATTTCCAGGGGATACGTTAAGCATAAAAGGTTGAGAACCACTGGTTTAGACGATTCGTTTTCATGGCGTGCTTGACTTGAAGTTGACTTGAAGAAGTCAACTTCAAGTCAAGCACGCTTTAACTTCAACTTCAGTCTTTGACTTGAAGCTGACTTGAGAAGACTTGAATTTGGGTTGTGTTGTTTTACCTCTGAACGGCGCTTTTTGTACACAGTAGGCTGAATGGCCAGGTCACAAGGAGCCCGAAGGCTCAGAGAAGGTTGGGGGGAGATACCCACTAGACAGCTGTTGGGAGACATATGGTAGCCTCCCATCAAGGCCTTCCAGCGTGTTCTTTAACGATAATAGTTCTTCCGCACACGGAGCCACGGATTAAAGTCCCATCCTACGGACGATGGCGTTTCCAAGGTCCTTAATTATTTCAACTGGAACTGATCGTCATCTGGCTCTAACGTCGCGACAGAACAGTGCGATGACTTCGCTTCAACGATCTTTCGTGGTTTCTGCTGTCACAAGTGAAAGGATTTCCAGCAGAACAGTGTCACGAAGACTTAATACTAGTAGGCTCTGTGCCAGGCGGTTAGTAGTTTGTGCCCCACTAACTGCCAACCACTTAAAAACTCGTATAAACTGATTCCGCCAAAATGTCACTTGAATCCCTGACATTAATAGAACATTAGCCCATAGTTCAAATGGACTATTGTTATATTTTTTGAAGAGTATCGATTCATTCTATGCCAGATTCTAGAGGTTGTTTAATCTGGAGCGAACGAGGAATGCGATACAATTCCACCAATATCATAAAAAAGAATACTTATGGTGGAGGTGATTTACGGGTGTAGGATGATATAACCTTCGATGGCTGCACTCTTCATCACATATTCGTTGGAGGCTCCGTAACTGCTGAGAGTTATAAATCCTTGATCCCTAGGTGAGACAAATAGGGGGTGATTGTCCCTTATTTCCACTTTATGGACGACAATGTGCGTCTGCACAGAGTTAAGCTGGTACAGGTCACTTAGAAGCAAAAGATAACCGACGAATGACCTGGTCAGCAAGGTTGGGAGATTAATCCCATCGATCATGTATGGGGTGCCTTAAGAAGATGCATTGCAAACCGTTAGTGATCTGTTCGATCATTCCACGAAGTTAAAGCCGTCCTCTGGTCTAATGATTAGTGCGCTTGGCTACTCATCGAAGAGAACTGGGTTCGAGCCCCTAGTAAGGCCTGGATTTTCTTGTTATTCTTCTGTTATGGTCCCGCCATCCTCATAGACCTTCTACTCTGGCGTATAAAATAGGTTCCTGTCAGATCTCTGTAGCAAGCAGCTGTTTGAGGAGGTATTTTGTTTTTTAAAGATCTTGAAGGAGAATAGAATATTATTTTCGTCAGGCCCTTTTGAACAACCTTGCATTTTGCATGAATCGATGTTGTCAGTCGTGTTTAGGGTGCATTATTTAAAACATCTGAAGTCAACTTCTGCGATAAGAAATATTTTCTTCTCCTAATGACGTCATTGTAATACGTTCATTTTCTACGCATTACCTCGTGATGCTGGAACACATTTATCCACAAATATTAATATAATTCCATCGTACAATAAAAATATGACACATTTTTTAATGCTACCTCCGTTTTATCAATCAGTGTAGAAGGAGTGCTCTTGTTTCTAACAAAAGTGTTTTTACAGATTTCGGAAGGTTCAATTATTTTAGCACTTCATGATAGTTTTGTTAAAAAAATAGCAAAAGAATGCATTAATTATATACTGCGGATTTTGATTATTATTATTGTCTTAGAGCTCGTTCATTCTATGACCTCAGACGAGTTTTCTCTGAATAACAAAGCCATTTAACACGGTCTGGAAGAAATAGCAACCTGGAGATTGTATGATAGCAAAGAATATATAGAATAATGCACTTATGCAGTATGAAGTGCATGCAATGTAAAGTTACATGAGTTTAATGAGTTAAAATCCAAGTCATCGGGACTAAATGTATCTGAACCTATTTGTTGATTGTTTGTTTTTCCTCATGCTTATGGTTCAGAGGAAACAGTTATGGTAATGAAACTTGTACGCTTTGTAAACAAGATAACAGGAAACTAGATGCTTTTGATTCTAGATACTTACGCAGTATCTTGGGCATTAGGTGATTCAACTTTGTAAGTAATGATGAGTTTAGGAAAAGGAGTCGGCAACCCCTTTGAGCAGCAAGCATATAGTGCAGAGAGAAATTCCGTTGGTTTGGTCATGTTGCTTTATGCATAATTATAGATTAGCGAATAGCGTTATGAATAGTGTGCCCTAAAGGCCTCAGAAAGAAGGGGAGACCTAGGATGCTGTGGGAAGACAATGCCAAACAGGACCTTGTTAGAATTGGACTACAGTGGCCAAATGCAGCAGATATAGCTCAGGACAGATGCTTGGAGAACTAATTGCACAATCCACATACACCGGCCACTGAATTAGAAATCTTTATGCAGATGCGCGTAAACGTCACTTGCGCAGCGTTTATGCACAATACGTGGTCACGTGCATCACTACGTGATCTAGACAACTATTTAAGACTGCTGCTCGTCAGTAATCGTCAATAGTGTTGATCACAATGGGAAAAACAAAGGATTGACCACAAAATGGGTTATTTAGCCCAATTTGTGTGCAAAAAAAAGTGCATATCAGTGGTAAAACAACCCTCACCATTCCAAATGTATAACATCATGGGCTATGTAAAACTGAGATCCTGTAGAAGGAGTACTTTCGTAGATTTTTCGATCATTTCGTGGGAGAATTGTCTCAGTCAGTAGCGCACCAGGCTTGTAATTTGTAGCTTCCAGGTTCGAGTTCCACTTGGACCAGCACTGATATTTATCTCCGCTGAACCCCACTCTGCCCTTGGTCAGAAAGGGACAGAGATAGAGGTGGTAGAGTCGTAGCCTAGTGTGCAGGAGAGCGATGCTCCGTGCATGTTAAGAACACGCTGGATAGCCTTGACGGAAAGCTACCATATGTCTCTTAACATATGTTTAGTGGGTCTCCATCTCCCAACCTGCTGTGAACTTTTGGGATATTGCTGACCTAGCCATTTTCCCCATTGTTGTAAAAAGAAGCTACTTTCGGAGGAAAGCAACTCAACTCGATTATTTCAAATCGAAACGCTACATTGTCAGTTTGGAATAATTAATTGCTTCACGATGACTCAAAGAAAAATTTTAGATGATTCAAAATGATGGGAAGCTGTTTGATGGCTAGAGTCTGGTCAAGTAATCATGGAGGTGACCATATTCTTTAATATCATAATTCTGTTATCTGTCTGTATATGATTGCTAGACATAAATTGGAAGGAGCGCTATCTGCCAATCTCTTGAGATGGTGCAAAGAGCCTTCAAGACCAGCACCAAAAATCCGACCCCGCCTTCTGAAGGTGCAGATCGTTAGTGCCTTTCAAAAGAAATATTCTCTTGTATAATGGAACGAAAGGGGGAGGGCTGCCAGATCAATGTTGCCTATTATTCTGCCATTCTATAGCCACTTTTCATTTTTTTACCTATGCCCGCTGAGGAGTAGTCAACCACAGAAGGTCTTGGTGCTGACCAGTTAATATAACCACTGGATTGTGCCTTTGAACTTGATTATAAATCAATAACTTGCTGCTTTGGTGAGCTTCTGTTGAGGGAAAATAACTGCTGGGTGTTCAAGGTTTGACACCCCCTAGTGAATAGATGAGGCAATTTTATAGCAGCTGGCAGATAACCCTGATCAGAGGGCCATCCCAGATACTTGTACCCTCGCTTCTACTGGCATCGGCAAACCTAAAGTAATATAAATCCTACCAGTTTGGGTGTCAATCCTTAGTGGTGGTGGTGAAGATATGGAGATGGAACAGGCCTTTACCCAATGCCTGCGATTAAGATGCTGTTAGATATTGTTGTCAATACCGTTCTCAGTAAAAGTTTCTTCACAAATCACACTAACCATTTATTTCCACAGGTACGTAGAACGTGAGGAATCTCCATAGGAAGTATTCCCTTGATGTACTAACACAAGAATTTATAACCTAGATATAATCTAGATACTATGGGTTTGCAAGAGACCAAATGGATAGAGAAATTAAGATATTTAAAAATAATCTTGTATTTTTCTTTTCATGGACGAGGAGACTGTAAACATTTGGAAGGCATAGGTTTGTTTCTCAGGTTTGCGCTAGTGATGCTCTTCTGGAATATGACTGCGCTAATTAAAGGTTTCTTACAGCTAAATTTACAACTATAATTAATCTCTTGAATCTTATATGGTGTTATGGCTTCACTGAGGACTGATGAGATCGAGAAAGATAGGTTTTAAGGACAACTTAAGAATATTTTGAATTCTGTCAGGCAAGAAAGGCTTCGGAAACAGAAAGAAGACCAAGGCGATTTCACTGCTAAAATTGTTATTGACTCTGACATTTCGAGAAGATTGATAGGTCCCTTTTGGTTTGAATATAACCAAACACTTATTAAATGGTTTGGAGATAACTAACATTTATTGCAAACCCAGCAATATTTGAAAACACAGCAATCAGGTTTCACCTGATGGGCTGCTTGGAAATATGATCGATTTTTTACCTATTAACGACAATCAGACTACATTCTATTAGGAATAGATAAAACGTATTTGAAAAGGCAACAAATTTAATTCAAAATCTATAGATGCGATATCATTTTTCATTCTATTTCCAAAATAATGAAAGACAGAAATTCAAAAACACAAGACGTATACATACGATAATAATTATTATTAACATTTTTAAAAAAGTTTTTCAATGTAATTAAAATCAAAAATCCAGATTTTCAATTTCCTTTTAAAAGAGTTAAAGTTTGTTTCATCTTGAAGATTTTCCGGCAAAAAATAAGTATTTTGGTGCTAAATATATATATCGTTTTGTTACAATGCTTTTTTTGTTTTTTTTTTGGAAGAGAATTTATATGTTTAGGTGTTTAATATCTAATATTTATGTCTAATATCACTTTCAATCCAGTGCTTTTTTAATAAATGTATAATGATATTGTACATGTGTAATTTTTAAAGATAATATATGCAATTCACTATAAAAGTGTCTAACACTATCACACCTTCTTTTCCTTAAAATGCACCTAATTATTCTATTTTTAATTCTAATTAATGGTTTAATATTGCTGTGATATACTCCACCCCAAGAAATTAATCCATATGTTAAATGAGATTTAACACATGCATTATAAATTAGTTTTAAAAGTGTAATATTTATAAAATTTATGATATAAAATAATTGTGGTACTATTGTATTAATTTCGATTATTAAAGAATCAATGTGTTTATTCCAATTTAGTTTACTATCAATATATACTCCTAAGTATTTAAAGCACTCAACATTTTCTAGTGGCTTGCATTACTGATGAATTTAACTGTATTATAAAATAATTTCATTTTCAAATTATCTCTTTGATTTTGTCTCAGTCGCAAATATACATATTTCGCTTTTTCTACATTTAGAAACAACTTATTTTTCTTAAACCAAGTTCTGATATTCCATAAATTTTTATTCATTTTTTAAATCAAAATATTTTCAGTAGTTGCTGTATATATCAGAGCAGTATCATCAGCAAATGCTATTAATTCCCATTTTAGTTTCAAGGCCGAGTGGTTAGCGCGCTTGGCTACTGATCTAAGGGACCTGGGTTCGAGTCCCGGGTAAGGCATGGATGTATATGGCGTTTTTCTGCTGAGGTGCTGCCATCCTCTCAGATCTTCTACTGTGGCATATAAACTGACAGGCTCCTGTCAGACCTCTGTGGCAAGCAGCTGCTTGAGGGGGTTTATATTTTTATTTATTTAGTTTCAAGTTACAAAGATCATTTATAAAAGATACTAAATAATATCGGACCTAATACAGACCCTTGTGGAACACCATATTTTACTTCCTTTTCATTACTGTAATGATTTCCTATTTCAAACTTTTGAGTTCTATTTTTTAAATAAATCTGAAATCATAATAAAATTGTCCCTCGAATTCCTGCGCTCAAGTTTGTACAATAATATGTCATGTGAAACTGAGTCAAATTCTTTCTTTGTTTCCAAAAATATTACTGCTGTTTTTAAACAATCTGCTCCCGTCGCCTTTCTTATTTACAAAGAACAAATTACTTCATTAACATCGTATTCTGTTAAGTAATCTAGGAAAATCGAAATCGTTAATACGGATATCTTATCCTTTCTCTGTTCAATGTATTCTGCAATTTCGGTTACAAATTTTCCAAATATTTCTGTAAAATAATTATTAAACTTTTCAGCTAATAGAATCGGATTATGACTAGAAGAATGCATAGTATTATTTACTTCTATTTCTATTGGAGTCATTTGTTTATGTTGCTTCCTTCCAGATAAATCATTTATTATATTCCAGTGCTGCTTTACATTTCCATATTTGTCTAATAATCATTTGCTGTAATAATTTGCCTTTGCTCATCTGTTAAATTTTAACAATAAATTTCAATACTTTTTAAAATAATTATTGAAATCAGTAAAAGGCTGAATTTTTCGTAATTAGTATAAATTATTTTGTTTTTTAATAAATTGTATAAATCCATCCATCATCCAAGGTTTCAATTTATTTTGTTTCCAAATGAATGCCGTATCATTGAGGGGAACTGAAATCGGAACTGAAATCGGTCTGGTCCTAGTCAAAAGCGTCCTGCAAGTAAAATTTAGGTAGTATTGAGCTAAGGTTAAGAAAATTATCTTTAATTCAAAAGATGTGAAGACAGATTTAATACTGAAGAAGAGGAGAAATGGGAAAATTTTAAACAATTTTTTTTTACCATGGTGCTGTTTCCACAGGCACATAGAATGTCACATACCTTTATCCACCATCGATCATACTCGATCTGATATCCTTGTTGCGCAACAACTGCCATGCAGCGTACCTTTTATTGTAGTAGTCTTCTGTGAAACACTGTCATACACTAAACAACCCCATTCTTCTTTACAAACCTTCCCTAATCCATCAACAGGCCGCTGTCGACATTTAACCAGAGCGCGTCTCAAGAGTTCAAATGCACAAAGGTCCATGGGCATAGAATCCGATGTCTGCACAGGAGTGTACTTGCGCTAGGTTTGTCTGCTACTAGAGGGAGTTCACTTTCACATTCTTTTACATCCTCCAGATCTAGGAAGACATATCTCTTGCCCAATGTGGCCATATTTTTTTACTTCTTACTAGTGTTTTTTCTTCTAAGTCAACCGGTTTTTAAAATTTCCCAAAAAACCGAAAATTGAAAACAAAAGATCTTTTTTTTATTGATTTTTTATTTAACAATAGTAATGTTTCATTTTTTATAAATGTTTTATATAGAACGAGAAAGAGAAGGAGAAAGAAAAAAATGAAAAATGAACACATTTCAAGGCCATTCAAATAATAAGCGAATGCATATATGAATTTTTTTCCGTTCCAATTTTATGTACGTATATATATAGAGAGAGAGGGAGAGAATGAAGGCCTACGTGAACAAGTCATCATTTTATGAAATAGATTGCAATAATAATAGTTTTATATTCTAAATCATCATCATCATCCTCAAGCAGCCATGGGCTATGGAGGTCCAACCAGACCGTGCAATTTAGTTCTCCAAGCATATCTGTCCTGAACTACATCTGCTACATCTGGCCACTGCACACCAATTCTAACAAGGTCCTGTTTGACATTGTCTGCCCTCCGCATCATAGGTCTCCTCCTCTTTCTAAGGCCTTTAGGCACACTCTTCATAACCCTATTCGCTAATCTATAATTATCCATATGGGCAACATGGCCAAACCAACGGAGTCTCTCTCTGCGCAATATGTTGTTAACGGAGGTTGCCGACTTCTTTGCCTAAACTCATCATTACTTACAAAGTTGAACCACCTAATGCCCAAGATACTGCGTAAGCATCTGGTAATCAAAAGCATCTAGTTTCCTGTTATCTTGTTTACAAAGTGTCCAAGTTTCACTACCATAACTAAGCCTAGAAAACCCAAACTATTATACAGTCTAATTTTAGTCTTTAGGTATATACCACTATTTCTCCACACTCTCCATAGATTCTTAAAAGTCTCATCAGCAATCCCTATTCGTCTGTTAATCTCATGCCGCACATCACTAGTATCTGTTACATAGCTACCAAGATAATTAAACTCTGACAATTATTGCTCATGACGGCAACCACTCAGATTAACTGAATCACAGCCTGAATACTCTACTACCAGTCTCATCAACAGCTCGAATGAAAGAGTTCATCTCATCAACATCATTTGCCAAAAGGGCTAAATCATCAGCATAATCTAAATCAGAAATTTTCGTATCTCCAGCCCATTTAAGGCCAAAATCTTTCCCTTGAAGTGAATTTCGCATAACATAATCAATAACCAAGCTAAAGAGAAAAGGAGACAAAATGCACCCTTGTCGAACACCAGAAGTAATGCTAAACCAATTGCTACAAGCCTTACCAACTCTCACACACGACTCAGTGTTAATATAGAGAGCTTTCATAATGTTAACTAACTTGTCTGGTATACCATATGATCTCACAATCAACCACAAATTATGACGATCAACAGAGTCGAAAGCCTTTTTGAAATCAACAAAGCTAGCAACCAAAGGTTTCTGAAACTCTAAACATTTCTCAAGAATCTGCCTAAGTGAAAATATCTGATCCACACATCCCCTACCACTTCTGAATCCACATTGCTCATCACGCAATTGACTGTCAACCAGATTCTTAATTCTATTAAGCACAATCATGGAAAGAACTTTACATGGAACAGAGAGTAGGCTGATACCCCTATAGTTATCACAAGAACTGCGATCACCTTTTTTGAAAATAGGGATAACAATAGCTCTGGTAAAATCCTTAGGAACCATGCCTTTATCATAAAAGATATTCAGAATTTCAGTCATCCAAGTGGTAACCGAAACATTCCCAGCTCTAAGCATTTCCGTAGTAATTTCATCTACCCCTGGGGATTTATGAAGTTTAAGTTTAGAAACAGCCAAAATAACTTCAGATTGTGTTATAGGGCCAACATTAAAGCCACCAATGCATCTATCATCATTGCAAACAATGGGAGTAGAACTAACTACATTGTTTAGAACATCACTGAAATGCTCAGCCCACCTAGCCATGACATAATCCTCCCCTTCTATAACCTTACCTTGTTTATCCTTCAATCCCTGTATACCTATTCGTTTTCTACCGCAGAAAACATTAACTATCTGGTACAGCTCTCTGCTGTTGTGCTGTCTAACTGCTTCCTCGACTTTGTCAGCCAAAGATTCTTATCAGCAGCTAACTGATCCTTTACACGTTTATTAAGTACTATGTAATGCTTTCTATTAGGACTAGTAGGGTATTGAAAATGGTGATGAAAACTTAAATGAAGATAAGTATGATGTGAATCAAGGTCTATATTTGGATCCCATGTTTGAGATAAATTTTGACACAAATGAGACACCGCGACTTAGTGTAGATATTTTGAGAGTAATTAAGAAACTCAGAAAAATCTGCCGAATGGTTCACCAATGTCCTTGAATAATGACAGGCTTCAAGATTTCCTAAAGGAGGAATTCAATGGAGAAGAAAAAAAGTGTTATGTTAGACTGCAAGACACGGTGGAATAGTCTCCTTTCTATGATTGAACGATTTCTAAAGCTAAGGAACTGCATTTCTAAGGCTCTGCGATAGGGGTTCTCAACGTGGGGTACACGTATGACTTGGGAGTATGTGGTTAAATTATTTTGGGGTAAACCGTGATAGCTCAAACGTGGCTAGATATATGTTATATATATATGTGTGTTATATTTTATTCCCATTGTTATACTATAACTATAGTTTTATCTATCTATACAATGGTACTCCAGTTACATACATATTTGCAGGGGGTACGTGAAGCATAAAAGGTTGAGAACCACTGCTCTATGAGTACTAGTAGCTTCAACAGAAATTGTCTTTGAGGAGAAATGGAATTTGTTAGATAACCTCGCTGAATCTCTTCGTCCACTTGAATATATTTTGAAAGTTCTATGTTCTGAAGAAGCAACTTTACTTAAAGATGACATGCTTATGAAAATTTGCTTTAAGAAACTAGACAATAAGAAAAATCCTATTGCTGCCAATCTCAAAGAATGCCGCATCAAACGATATTCATCAAGACAACAAAAGGAGGTAATTTCATTGTTGAGATATTTAACAAATCCAGAGTATTTTAAAAATTAATCGTCTAATTTATTCCTTTTAGAATCCGGGCAAACAGTAAAGGAAATTGCACAACATACATTTCTTGGCTTTTTCTAATGAATGGCAAGCCATCGAGGTAGATGATAACGCAGAGTCAGAAGTGCAAGGTGCAGCTAGCATTGCTAAAACCAACGAAGATGACGACTTAATGCACGAGTATTTGAGAGAAATTAATAAATTAGAAATGCTGCGTATGAAAGATTCCAGAGATTATAATGTCAACGATTAATTTAAATACTTTGAAGCCACATTAAAAATGAGTAAAAATTTAGAGCTTTTGTATAATGCGTTACTTACCGTTAAACCAACGAATCAGAAAGAGGCTTTTCGGCTGCGGGCTCTTTCTTTTTTATCTAAGCTTCGTTCAAGAAATACAGATAATACCCATAATGCCCTTTGTTTCTTAAAATGTCATTTTCAACATAACGATAAAATCTAAATTTCATTTTATATCTTTTCTTACAAAAAGAGTCTATATTTTGTTTTCTAGGTAAATATCTTTTAATAAAAACTTTTATTTCAATGTTTTTTACCATAATAGAGATAAATTTTAATTTTATTTTTTATAATTTTCTTACAAAAAATATATTTTTTATAAATTTTTTTTCAGTTCTAAATTGTCTGAATGATGCACTATTTTGGCTAAAATAAAATATGTCAATTTTGTCATTTTCTTTTTCATATGCATGCGTATGATGCTGCCTTTTTGGCATTTTTTTACCAAAAAACAGACGATAAACTATGCTTGTTAAGAGTTAAAGTCAGTACCTTTCATTTTGGCTTTTAACGATTACTATACTTTTCGGTTAAAACCGATTTTTTAAAAACAGATCGATTAAAACCCGGTTTTAGATTTTCGATTATTCTTCAACCCTACTTGTTACCAAGTAACGCTCCTACACCTTGCAGTAATTGGTACGTCATTCACTTATGTGGCAAGGTACCAGCTTGTGGACACATAAACTGATGCCTCGCCACGTAAGTGAATGGTATATCCAAGATAATCTTCAATTACAGTGCGTGACTTAAGACACGCGCTGTAATTGAAGATTATATCGGATAATGTTGTGGATGGTCGACTGGGACATCTTCATGGCTTTGACGACAGTTCTCTGGGTTGCAGGGTTTTGTCCACTAATCATTTTGGTGATCATCTGATATGCAGGTGGCGTTCTATTTTTTAACATACCTGAAACCATTTCCGAGTGGAAGGAGGGGGTGGTGGCTGCCTCACCACCCCCTCCTTCCACTCGGAATGGGACTTCCACTGCCTCACTACCCCCTCCTTCCCTTCCTTCCCCTCCTTCCACACCATCTAAGTGGTGAGCTGCCTCACCACTTAGATGCCCTTTCGAGAAATCCTACATTCTCTAGCTTTGCAGATGTTTTTCATTACTGGCTCGGAATTCTGAGGATCGGAAATGATAATCATGTACCCTTCCCAAGACCTGTCGATTCTCATTGACATAATCCACAGTTCATGCTCACTATACGGTACGTGTATAACTATTGAACCACATACACGTCACCACACTTTATTCGTCGTACGTTGCACGTCAACGAGATACATTTGCATACGAAATAAGCGCCATAGCGTCATGTAACATAATCAACCTCATTTAACAGGCTTTTCTTGAAACTGACAGCACTCTTTTTGAGCAAAAGGGACCAGGGGAGCAAAGTTATTTTGAATGATAAAGCACTGCAGATTGTTTATGAAATAAAGAAATGCAGGAATACCCACAGTCAACAACCTACTAGCTCTTACAGACGGCATTACGCGCGTAAATGCGCGCATTATAAACGCGTATTTATCCTGCGCGCATTATAAGCGCGTAAATGATCAGATGAAGGCAGATAAAATCTTTTGGCCAAATAGATTGACTGACGATACAGAGGAAGCAACTCATGCACAATGTCAGAGAGTACCAAATAATGTTTTGTATGAGAAGAAACAGACAGGTATCAGGGATTGAGAGATAAGTATATTAAGGTTAATAAAAGTTAGGATTCTGTCATGGTTAGGTGGGCTCTGCATTTTAGAGATGTTCTAAATAATGCGGTTACTTCTACCACCATTGTAATTCGAATGGAAACTGATTACTGGTTTTATCATTGACCCTATATCACAAACTGAAATTACTTTGGCTATCTCTAAATTAAAACTGAATAAATCCCCAGGGTAGATTAAATTGCTATTGAAATGCTTAGATTTGGCAATGTTTGTCATTATGGCTGACTGAAATTTTCATTATTTTTTGATGAAGCATTGTTTCAAAGAATTTTACTAGAGCTATTAGTTTTTTACCTCTATTTAAAAAAAGCTGACTGCATTTCTTGGTATACTTAAAAGGGAATCAGTCAACTTCTTGTTTCAGTTAAAGTTCTTTGCGTGATTCTGCTAAATAGAAAGAAAGATTTGGTTGATGGACAACTGCGCGATGAACAGTGTGGATTCAGAAGTGGTAGGGAATGCATTGACTAAATTATTCTGCCTAGACAGAGTGTTGAGATATCTTTAGAATTTAAGAAACCTCTGATTACTAGCTATATAAATTTGAAAAAAAGTGTTCGATTCTGTTGATCATGAGATCATATGGCTTACCTAAAACGTTAGTTAGCATAATGAAAGCTCTCTTTTCTAACACTTATCATGTCTGAGAGTTGGTTAGACTTAGAGCAATTGTTTTATCTCTGTTATTGGAGTCCAGCAAGAGTGCATTTGTCCCTCTTTCTCTTTGGTTATTGATTATGATCTACGAAATTCACTGCAAGGGGAATATTTTGGCCTCAATTGGTCTAGGGCAGCGTTTCCAAACTTTATTCAAATGGAGACTGTTTTTATTTCTTATATTATTTTTTTCAGTACCTTATTTTGTGACCCAAATTTATAAACGCAATATAAAAAATATTAAGAAAAAAATTTAAAAAGGAATAAATTTTCACCTTTCGTTTAATCTCAAACAACGGGTCATTTATTATATGTGCACTTTATAGGTTTTAAATAACTAAGAAGAGAAAACCAAAAGGATAATACGAAACATGCAGTTAGAACCAGTCGTATTCTGCTATTTTCATCTGATCGGCTTAATTCGTAATAATAATGGGGTCGTTCTATTATTTGTATATTTTCTAAGGACCGGTAGCTGGCGACAGCCACATTTTGAGAAACTATGGTCTTGGGCAGAAGGGAAATTTTTTTAGATATCGGGCCGAAAAGAAAAATATGATATTTACTTTTGCCCAATAATTGGAAGGGATGTGCAGTAAACAGAACAAAAATATTGAATATTTTTATTGCATTAGACTTGTCATATGTACAGGTAAAACTATAGAGGCACAAATTATCATATGTATAGGTACCAAATAATAAGAAAAAAATAAATAGTAATATAAAGTTTATTAACGTCCAAAATGAAGTGACATTTTACTAATATTATGTGTAAAAAAATGACATTCAAAGCTAAAGCATCCCAACATAGATCTTTTAACAAATGATGTTGATCAATGAACTCTTTCAATAGAACTGTTGACGAGAAAGGTATCTGATACCGGTCACAAATAATATATAATCAGTCAGAAGATTATATAATCAGAAAGGTATCTGATTATATGGTAATCATATATTGTTTTAATCACACTATTTTAACATGGAATAAAACCGTAAGATTAAAATTTCTAACTTCAATTCTAGGATCTAAAATTATAACTTTGTAATGTAGTTGATGTCTGAAATAAACTTTTGCGATATTGGTTTTTATGATGCATCCCCCATTAGACTAAAAGCATCATTTTTAACCAATTTACATTTAAAGTAGAAATAATTTTGACTCGGCGATTATAACACAAACTTGTATGCAAGCGTAAATATAAAATCCGTACATACGTTAATGTAATCCATATATATCTTTTTAATTTATTCTAAGCTTTTATATATATAATATAATCTTACATAAATTATTTTTATATATTCTAAGTGTAAAATAATAATCATATCATTATAATAAAAAAAAAACTAATTATCTATCAAACATTGCTTGCCACAGAGGTCTGACAGGAGCCGGTCAGTGCAACACGACATACAGAAAATATGTGAAATAGGCGAGACCTCGATGGAAAGACCACACACAGAAAATAAACCTCTTATCCGGTACTCTAATTTAGGTTCCTTTGATCAATAGACTAGCAGGCTAACCGCTCCGGAATCGGGATGGTGCTAAACGAAAGGGGAAACAAAACAAAATATATAAAATAGGGTGTTAATAAAAATTTTCAGAACTTTCAATACCCTTTAACCTAATGTATTTTCTCTTTTCATCTGTTTCATATTTTTTATTTCTCCTTCCGTTTTGCAAGAATCATAATCATAGGATTTAACAGATATTTACATAAAACGGATACTAACATAAGAGGGTCAAAGTGATTATCTGGCCCTCTTATGTCTCAGCGAAATTATGGCCGATGGTGTACCATTTGCCAAAAGAATAACCTACGAGCATATGTGATATATTTACCGACTGCCTACCATATAGGCGTTATTATATAGCATTCTTTCATAAATGTTTTTATAACAGAAATGTTTCACTTTGTTTTAAAAGAAACAATGTTTCACTTTGTTTTAAAGTTTTGTAAGAAATGTTTTCACTTTGTTTTTAATAGCATTCTTTCAGAATCATGTGCTACTCAAAAATGCAAGGAACAGATGCTCAACACTTTCCTTTACCAAGAGCAACAAGCTTGACGGATTATCACAGCATGAGTCCTGCTTCTAGGGTTGGGTTGTTTTACTTCTGAGCTGCACGTTTTTTGCACATAATGGCACACAAAGACAATAGCATACAACACACAATGGCACACAAAGACAATAGCATACAACACACAATGGCACACAAGGACATTGACGACTCAGAGAAGGTTGTAGGAGGGGACCCACCGGATAACTGTTAGGGAACAGATGGTAGTCTCTCGTCATGGCCATCCAGAGTGTTTAACGTGCATAGGTTATGATTATCCCACCCACTGGGACACGGCTTAGTGCCCAATCCGACGGACGGCGACCTTTCCAAGCCCTTCTGTTTCCCTACTGACCGTGGGCAGGGCGGAGAGTTTTGCAAAAATAAATATCAAAGCTGGCCCAACTGGGACTCGAACCTGAGAACTACAGATTGCATAATTGCCTAGTACGCTACCGACTGATCCCCCCTCTCCCTTGCTTCTAGGGCTACGAGGACATGATTAGTGGTTGGAAAGGATTTGGTCTGGAAGAGCTATTCTAAAAATCAAAACTCTGCCGATCTGGAATCTCAGAGACAATAATTTTAACGCAGCCAATGGTTATCAAATGGAAAGAGGTTCAAAGGACAAAAAACAACAGTTCAATACAAAAACACCCCAAAAACAGTGAAAAACGAAGAATTTGAGTGCCATTTATATTTTTACAAGACAGTATGCATAAGATAACAATCAGATGGGATGTTAAGCGTTTTTCTTATCTTACATGTGTGCGAGTCCCCTGCGCACGTTAAAAAAAACACTAGGTGACCTTGACGGGAAGCTACCATCTATTTCGCAGCAGCTGTTCCAGTGGGTCCCTTCCCCAAACCTTCTCTGAGTCTTCGGGGTCCTTATGACCTAGCCATTTAGTTATTGTGTCCAATGGTAAAACAACCCAACCATAGCTACTAACACAGTGACATAATATATTTCTATGCCCCATAAGGGTACGCCTATATTACACCATCGGCCATAATTTCCCTGAGACATAAGAGGGCCAGATAATCACTTTGACCCTCTTATGTTAGTATCCGTTATATGTAAATATCTGTTAGTATCCGATATATGAAGGGGCGGGGGTGGCTCAGTCGGTAGCGCGTCAGGCTCGTAATCTGTAGTTCCCAGGTTCGAGTCCCAGCTGGGTCAGCGTTGAGATTTATCTCCGCAAAATTCCCCGCCCTGCCCACGGTCAGTAGGGGACACCGATGGGCTTGAAAAGGCCGCCGTCCGTCGGATGGGACGTTAAGCCGTGGCCCGTGTGCGGGAGAGCCATACCCTGTGCACGTTAAAGAACACGCTGGATGGCCTTGACGGGAGGCTACCATCTGTCACCCAACAGCTGTTCCAGTAGGTCCCCTCCCCCAACCTTCTCTGAGCCTTCGGGGTCCATGTGACCTGGCCATTTAGCCCATGGTGTGCATAAACGTGCCGCTCAGAGGTAAAACAACCCAACCGTTATTTGAACAACTTCTCTACATGTTTTCAACAAGAAATACGTCATATATGACGTCACGTTTTGCAAGTTGGCGCATTAGGAATGCATACTTTTGAAGACAGCTGGTACAACAGTTTCACCAGTAAGGAAACATGGTAAAAAGTCGGTAGTGATAAAGCATTTGTTACAGCTACTTCATTCCCCCAGTGCAGCGTCGAACGTTAACTAAGACAGTAATGCGGGGGAATGATGTTTTATGCCACAGGCAATGCCTTGAGAGTGTGGTTCAAGCTAGGACTGTGCCTAGGGATAAAAGAAACTTTTATTTAAATTGTTTCCGGGTGGGAGGTGATCTCCTTTCCGGTTGGTGAGGCACATAGAGTGGATAGAGATATAAGCCTCTTATCATAAAAACAATACAGGAAAGCCCACACTAGTAAGTATTGGTGGCACAGCCCCTGCCTGTACAAACCCACTTTCCTTTTGTAATCTCGATATGTTCGAGATGCTTCGGAAACCTCCGATTTCTCCAGATGCAAGCACATTGAAAATGGTGATATATATATAGATAGATACAGTCACACTCCATTACAAAGTGTTGTGTTACCTCTATGCGGCGCTTTTTTGCACACAATGGGCTAAATGACCAGGTCACAAGGACCGAGGGATCAGGGAAGGCTGCGAGAGGGCACACATTGGACAGCTGTTGGGAGACAGATGGTAGCCTCTCGTCAAGGACATCCAGCGCCTTCTTTAACGTGCACATGGTATGACATACGGAGCCACGTCATACCATGTGCTTAACATCTCATCCGAGATGTTAAGCACATGGTATGACGTGGCTCCGTATGTCATACCATCTCTCCGCATACGGAGCCACGGCTTAACATCTCATCCGAGGGACGGCGGTCTTTCCAAGTCCATCGGTGTTCTCTACTGACCGTGGGCAGGGAGTTCTGCGGAGAAAAATCTCAACGCTGACTCAGTAAGGACTCGAACCTGGGAACTGCAGATTACGAGACTGGCGCGCTACCGACTGAGCCACCCCCGCTCCTCCAAACAAAGGAAGAAAGGTAGCGCATATCATTGGTTTGAGGAATTTTAAAAATTAACTTCATAAGTGACTAGGGGAAATGCGGTCTGGGATTCTAGTGGAGGGGCGGCACTAGTACGTAACTGTAAGGGTTTTTTTATATAAATATTTCAGTAGGTTTATTTTCAGTGATTTACCACCATTAAAAGTGTAATTAAAGAAAATACTTTCAGTGACAAAAATTCGCTTTAAAGTGAAAATACTTTCAATAGTGATAAACAAATGGAATATTCTTAACTATATTCTTTATGATCACGTCCGGAAGCAAGGGACACATCGGCAGCCTGAAATGTCTCTCCCAGTTAAGTAGAGAATGACATTTCCCTTGCTTGTTATGACGTCATATCTTTTTCACGATGGTCTGTCACCTTTCTTCCTTTGTTTAGAATGAACTCAGGGAGTTGTGATTGTCTCTCACCGCTTCTGATACGCACACAGCCAGAGGAATAGAATATTTCGACCTGAGTGCGATGTAGCAGAATAAACGAAGATTTGTATGCCGGTGCCGTTCATCCGTTTCCTTAAAAAAATTAGTTTCGTTTAATACAATGGAATCAAGCAAAATATGAATGAATTGATGAGAGCAAAAACATATTCTACTTGGTCTAGTGCTAAGGGTACCACAATATTAAGACCAGTGGGTCATGCATGCCCTTGTGTAAATGGTTGTATACGAAACCAGGACAAGCCTAATATAGTTTCTGGGTTATCTCGACGCTTTGTGTAGGGTTGGGTTGTTTTACCTCTGAGCGGCACTTTTTTGCACACCATGGGCTAAATGGCCAGGTCACGTGGACCCCGAAGGCTCAGAGAAGGTTGGGGGAGGGGACCCACTGGAACAGCTGTTGGGAGACAGATGGTAGCCTCCCGTCAAGGCCATCCAGCGTGTTCTTTAACGTGCACAGGGTATGTCTCTCCCGCACACGGGCCACGGCTTAACGTCCCATCCGACGGACGGCGGCCTTTTCAAGCCCATCGGTGTCCCCTACTGACCGTGGTCAGGGCGGGGAATTTTTGCAGAGATAAATCTCAACGCTGACCCAGCTGGGACTCGAACCTGGGAACTACAGATTACGATCCTGGCGCGCTACCGACTGAGCCACCCCGCCCCCTCTTTGTGTAGGGAAGTGCCTTTTATTATAGCATGGGCTACATGAATTTAAATGTTCATGAAAAAAAAATCAACTTTTAACAAAGTAGGAGCCATTTTCATTAAGCTCTGGAAATGACAGTTAGTCAATGGATATCTTCGCGAGGATTCAATCGTTTTCAGCGAAAAACATTTCGGTTTCGAGATTTAAAATAAGAATACAAAATGCGCCCATCCTGCATAATTTTTCACAACAAAAAAAGGCTTTCAGCAGTTATGAGTCCGAGGGGAATTTATTTTTCGCCTTTGCTTGTGTTTTGTTTCAAAAAATAGTCCAGCGTTCAAGAAATATTGTTCCATAATATTTTTCGTGGACAGCACGAAAGCCGAAGAAGCCGTCAAGCACTAAATTGGCGCCACTGAGATAAGTGATGGAAGCAGGCAAAAGAGAATGCGGAAATGGGAATTCAGTAAAGGAAGAGAATGAAGGTGGAAAGAGAGTGTGGAGGAAGTGATGAAGGAAAAAGAGGGCTTCAAAAGGAAGATCGGAAAGATGAAAAGTAGTGAAGAGAAGAGACACTATCTGATCGCTGGCAACTCTAAAATAGATATAAAGCCTAGGAGAGTAAGTAAGGGTCTAAAAGTAAATCTTAGTTTGTTTGTTTTTAGTGGGGGGGATGGAGGAAAGAGGAGATCTTTATATATATAACAAAATTTCAATATTTGTAATAAATAAAATATCAATCTCGTTACAATATTTATAAAACTTAAACTTTATTCATTTCATACATTTGTACATACTATACATCTTATATTACAAAAATTTTACATGTATTAAATAGCCATTTGACATCTTAATGCTAAAAAGACAGTTGATTTTTACCGACGATCAGCTTTGCAATGGCATTTCATGTTGAGTTTCTTCCCAAGTGAGTGACTACTTCTCGCTCCATGTGTTATGAAATGACGCATTTCAGGGTCGTGATCATAAGTATCAGGATGACCAGAATTAATTTCTTTGTTAGCTGTTCCATGATGCTGGTTTTGTTTATTGTGAAGTTCACCAATGTTGCGAGGTAGAATCAAGTCATTTAAATTGTCGTTATTCTTTTCGAAATTGTTCTGCGGACTACTATGAGAACGCTCTGACATAATTTTCATGACTGCATCGTGAATTGCACCATAGTCATCACTCAAATGCTTTGAAGGAGGGCCATACCCTCCTCCTTGTCCACGCCCGTCATCATATACACCGCTGTTATGGCCATACGAATGTCCTGCATAAGAGCCTATCCCTTGATCATGGCTACGTCCTTTCTCGTGGCCATAATTATGATCATATGTGTATCCATGATCGCCAATGTTTTGTCTTGGACTATGATCATGTATTAAAGGGTGAATATTATGGCGACCATGGAGATGATCATGACCATGCATTAAAGAGTGAATATGTTGGTGATAGCTCTTATGCTCATGGCCATGCTTGTGACCATGTTCATGTCCATGCTTATGATCATGATTGTGCTTATGACCATGACCATGCTTATGACCATGCTTATGATCATGACCGTGCTTATGATCATGGTTATGGTTGTGCTTGTGATCATGCCCATGTTTGTGATCATGTCCATGTTTATGTCCATGATCATGTGCATGACTGTGACCATGTTTGTGTTCGTGACCATGTTCATGCTCATGGCCATGTTTATGTTCATGACCATGCTTATGTTGATGATCGTGCTTATTTTTATGACTATGCTTGTGATCATGCTCATGTCCGTGTTTGTGAGAATGACCATGTTTATGCTGATGATCATGATTGTGATCATGTCCATGTTTATGATTGTGGTTATGATTGTGATCATGTTTGTGGCCATGATCATGTTTATGATCATGTTTATGGTCATGGCCATGGTCGTGTTCATGCCCATGCTGATGATTATGGTGGTGGTGGTGGTCATCGTCCCCTATGACAAGTACACGAGTCTTTACAACCCTGAAATGAAAGAAATGTTTAGCTATAAACTAAAAAACAAAATGGCTCTAATAAGATGCATTTTACATTATTGCATTTCATGTAATGTGATTGATACAGATTTCAAATAGCTCAATAGAAGCAAAATTGAAAGTTGCTTTAGATTGCATTAGAAAGAAATTGAGAAATAATTATTAATATTTACTGTGACTGTTTAACCAACAAACATGAAACACGCTAAAGCTATAGTGCTGATTTATTCAATCTGCATAATTATTAAATATGTTACTCAATTTCTGACATTGTGACCTCCATACCACTATTATACAAATAAAGCCATTCAACAATTTGCTTGCAGCAGTTTCCTAACTCTTAAATATATTTCGTTGGTGGTATGCAATAAATTATTAACAACTTACTTATTGCGTATTTACACTACAGTATTATTTAAATGTACTTGCAAACAACAAATTTTACTTGATCTCCTTTATATCCAGTAACTTCACTTACTTGAAGGAAACACTGTTATTTCTTTTTCTGGATGAGTTTATTCAAAAATAAACCTTTAATAGCATTTTGGATTCTAACACCGAAATCAACACTTTCTGCTCTTGACTCTATTGTCTAATTATTTTAAAACATCTCTCTGCTTAGTATGAGTTCTGCAATACCGTCTTAGAGCTTTCTCCACGTTCTCAGCTTCACTGAAACTGATTAAGCAGCAGAAGTAGAAATATCACCATTATTTGGAGCTTTGTTAGAACTTCACTATCGATATTTGCGTAGCTTTCGATATTTTCATATTCATTAAACTTCTCCACGTTTTGCCAAATTGACTGGAGGATGTTATCATCTTTCCCTCCACTGCTCTTTGGTCGTGCTAAGAGTCCGAAATGGATGAAGGAGATTATAATTTTCTTCTTTGTTACACACTTCCAAACTTTAGTAATACTTCTAACACTACCATGAAGCTCGGTGATTTTAACACTTAAAACTCAAAAAAACTTCTGCTACAATACTAACAAATGATGAAGTTTTATCGAATGTTGTTATCTGCTATTCAATTCCGATTTCGCACTGGGTCAGCGTTGAGATTTATCTCCGCAAAATTCTCCCCCTACCCATGGTCAGTAGGGGACATCGATGGGCTTGGAAAGACCGCCGTCCGTCGGATAGGACGTTAAGCCTTGTCCCCGTGTGCGGGAGAGCCATGCCATGTGCACGTTAAAGAACACGCTGGATGGCCTTGACGGGAGACTACCATCTGTCTCTCAACAACTGTTCCAGTGGGTCTCTTCCCTCAACTTTCTCTGAGCCTTCGGGGTCCTTGTGACCTGCCCATTTAGTTCATTGTATGCAAAAAAGTGCCGCTCAGAGTTAACACAACCCGATTTTGCACACTTCTTTGTAATAGTGATCGCGTTTGTCGATTGAGATGCATTTCTTCAGTAAACTGGGTCAAATTAATATGCAGCTAAAGTGATTTTAACAATACATTCACTTAATTAAATTCTAATTCAAGTTAATGCCTTTTCTGAATGAAACAACTAATGTGTTTTGTTCACGTGTATGTACAGCTATTGAAATGCAATATTGTTCACTGATCGACGTGTTATAAACGATTTTCAAGAATCAGAAAAACATCTGTTTTGAAAACGAAATTTTTTAAATAACTGTGTTTGCTAAAATTCAATTTCTTCGTTTGTAATAAGTTTCATAACTCTTTCATTTCTAATGAAAAACACTTTGACGATATTAGCTTACTTTCTTCCCCAAGCTTTAAGAAATAGCATTAATGTTCTATTTAATATTCTACAATCCTGCATGAGTAAAAACTTAAACCTCAATTATATTTCTTACGTAAAGGAGCGGAGTTTGTTTCAGACGCTTGCTTGTCAAACTGGTAATCTGATCTTCCAAGTTTCGAGTACTCACTGTGCTTATGTTAAGACATACTATTTTAAATCCCACCTTTCCTTTGCTGAGTAAGTGACAACGATAGTCTTGGAAAGGTTACCATCAGTCGGATATGACTTTAAGCCGTGGGTCTGTATAAAAGAGATCTATATATCCAGTGCACCTTAAAGAACATAGTGGATGGCTTTCACGGGAAGTTTCCACCCTCCTCGTAATATCTGTCTGTGATCTCCCTTTCCAACCAAAATTCTGAGACCTTGAAGTCCTAGTAACCTGGCCATTTAGACCCTTGTATAGTGAAAAGTGCTTGTTTAAGGTAAAACAATCGTAAGCAAAATTCCGCTTAAAGTTGCTGATGATTCTCCCAAATAACACCATCGCTATTTATATTATCAAATCATTCAATACCGAAAGTAAGCATTTAGAATTAACAGTGTCACGCTTTCTTTTACCCTCCTTATAGAGAATTCATGTTTTTTCACCATGACAAACTTAAGAAGTAAAAAAAACTTTAGAAAAACTTAAATTTCGTCTTTATGCGTATTTCCCTTTTTAAATCATTATCAACAAATTACTTCAACTTTCGTCAATAACCTCGATTTTCCTGTTTGCCTCAAATGGCACACACTTTGTATCAGAGACTAACTGCAAAGAAAATTAAATCTGGGAGACCATATTCAAAGTATAACCATTCAAATGAAATGTGGTATCATTCATTTCAGAAATTTTGATCCCATCATCCCATCTACATTGATCACTCATCATTACTACTTTCATAAATAGCTTAAGAAAAACAATTAATCTCTTGAACATCTGATGCCAGAAAGAAGAAATGCAGGAATATTCAGTCATTTACATAGAATATTGCTTCCGTACTTTGAAGAACTATTATAATTGAAAAGATAGGAGATCTACAATTGTTAATAACAAATTCAATAGCTTCAATTAACATATTCTCTGTTAATGAAGCAAACAATTAATTCAAAATAAATATTTGATATTTAATAAGTTAAGTTCTACAGATATCTGTTATGGCATTATCATATAAAAGAAAAAATCTAATTCAGTTACACTTACGGATGAGTCACTATATGTGTCGTGTGTCTGTGATGTCCACCTCCTCCACCGCCTCCGCCTCCAATTGGAATAAAAAATGGGTAAATGCTGCCATGGCCTCCTCCATCAACAGTCGACCACGCCATCATCATTGCTATTAAGCTACACAATATGTGCGTTGTAACCATCTTTTTTGGCTAGATGAGAAACAGAGAAAAGCATTTAGTTTGTGTCACTCTTTTTATTCGTTACACAAAATCCAAAGAGAATCCAGGTAAAATATATATCCGGATTCCATATATAGGTATAATATCTAGATATATACGTATATATAATACCAAGTAAAATATATTCCTGTACCTATAAATGCAAAAATATCTTATTCTCTTCTAATGCATTTCATTTAAAGGTTTGAAATTGGAAATAATTTCTTATATTATCCAAATTCGTGAAACAAAATGAAAAATTTAATCAAAACAAGCACAAATCGCCAGTAGTATATGAAATTACTGCTGAAAATTCAAAATTGTTATATTGTCACATGACTCTTTGAAGTGATGAATATTTTCGATTATTTAGTGGTCTCCTAAAAATTTCAATAGAAGTGTGATTATTCATATTTTTAAGGAATGAGATCGCAGTCAATGATATAATTAAGTTATATCAGTCTACTTTCTATTCTTGCTAAAGTTATTCATATTTTTGTGTTTAAAAGATTAAATATTTGGCGGATGAACAACTTCGAGACAATGTGGAGTCAGTGTTTAAAAGAGGCAAATTTTTACAAACGAAGTATTTTCCCTCAAAAAGATTCCTGAGAAATTTTTCATTTCGAAAACCTAGTGTGATTATTAGGTCTGTATGTTTCAAAAAGGATTTAGACCGTGTGGGTCTACCTAATTTGTAGTGAATCATTAGATTTTATGGATCACGTGAAAAGTTTTTAACCTAGTGATGATTCTTTATAACACTTAGTAAAATCTGCTGTGATTAGCACTATAACTGGCATCAGACAATGCTGAATTTTGTTATCTTTGCGTTTAAGTTAGGTTATAAAGATTTACAAGAGGCGTTGGGACTTTAGATGGGCTAAAGATCTAAAAATATGTATTAAAGATTTGGTTCTTTTGGCAAATGATATTGAAGATATAAACCCTTCAATTAGAGCTATTGATTAGAATGCTTTGGGTATAAATAGAGAAAAAAAACTGATGAAAATGGCTTAAGTGGATGGTGTTTCGTTTCTTTTTTTTGAGCTGTTATGTTTTGGACGTGTTTCTCAATTTAATTACCTAATGAGTTGTGTGACAGATGATAGCAATGTGCTTCATCAAGTGTAAACAGTATGTATGTGTTTTCAATTTAAAAACATCATCTGAAATATTTACAAGTTTTATGGGAGTACAATATTAAAATAGTATGCATATTCCAAACAATATTTATGTAGAATCTACAAGAACGATTATGAATGAAACTTTGAAAGTTAGAGGCCAACAAAAAACACTGAAACAATACAGACTATTTTAGCGAAAGAAATGCTTAAACATGAAAGAATAAAGAGCATTAAAAATATTACAAACCCTTGTGAAGAATATAATGCTAAATATATATATATAATTTGGCGAAGTATATTTTATCAGATACTGCTGATAATTTCGGTGTGCAAGGCAAAAATTAAAATTTCCTAAACTTATGTATGTGAGAAGAGTAGCGTAAATAGTTTGTCAAGAGCCACATTAATGAGATTTCCTCAAAACTCCCAGTCTTGCTCACAGTTAGTAGGGGACACCGATAGCATATGCAAAACAGGCGTCCGTCGGTGGGACATTAAGCCGTGGCAGCGTGTGCTGGAGAGCCATACCCTGTGCACGTTAAAGAGCATGCTGGATGACCTTGACGGGAGGCTACCATCTGTCTCTCAACAGCTATTCTAATGGGTCCACTCCTCCAACCTTCTCTTAGCCTTCGGGGTCCATGTGACCTGGCCATTTAGTCCATGGTGTGCAAAAAAGTGCAGCTCAGAGGTAAAACAACCCTACCCTAATTAATATTGATACCTGTAACCATGTTTTATTTGGCAAACCATACCCTAATTCACGGTGAGTACATTACTGTGCAATTTATAATGTAGAAAGCCACTTTAAAATTTCTGTTGTTAATTCGCACACGATTTTTTGTCATATTTCTTGTAAAATGTTAGAAAATAAGGAATAAACTACGGAATAATTTCGGGGTCATATTATATTTATCCAATGCGAATTTTAGTTTAAAATATAGATCTATAGACCACACATGACAAAAGGCTTGATTTGAAAAATATGTCATTACTCTGCTCATACTAAATCACTGCCATTGTAGCCGGATCTCGATCGTAAAACACCAGCGGAAAACCATTAGGGTTGCTTTACCTCTGAGTGGCACTATTTTGTACACAATGGGATAAGTGATCAAGTCACAAGGACCCCGAGGGATCAGAGAATGTTGGGGGAGGGGACACACTGCACAGCTATTAGGAGACAGATTGAAGACTCCTAACAAGGCACATTGAGATCACGGCTTAACATCTCATCCGACGGATAGTGGCTTTTCCAAATCATCAGTGTCGTCTAGTGACCGAGGGTAGGGAAAGGAGTTTTGCGGAGATAAATCTCAACGCTGACCCAACTGAAACTCGAACCTGGGAACTGCATATTACGAGCCTAGCGCGCTATCGAGTGAGCCATCCCCGCCCCTGAAATCCATTAGGGAATCGGAGGCAAAGTTTCGGGCAAAAAAGATGACGACAGGTTAATAGTATTTGCGTTGTTATTGGCCTTCATGCCCCGATGCCCAGAGAACTTGGTGTTGAAAATGGCATCCAGACGACATAGTTGTTGGTGAATCTTAAAAAACATCAGAGTTAGGCTGAAGCCTTACCGAAATCAATCTCAAAAAAGTCAGTGTAAAGCACACAGCAACGACGATGCTTAGCCTGGTACGCTATGATGACCTCACATCAGACCTTGGGAGCGCACCGATGCCAGACCTCGAGTCATCTGTGCAGACGGGCAAAAAGTGGGGATGCACAGTGCGATGGCTGGCAAGGCGTTTCTTGTAGGCGCAAGTCAGGCGTTAAGGCCTTCCCTGCCTTGCAAACAGAAAAATAATAGGAACGGGAAATAGCGAGACTTAAAGGAAATGGATGAGATGTCGACTGGGTAATGTTATTAGACTATTAAGGTTTCGCAAATAGACTTGAGGGAGCAAAAGAGACAAAAAAAAATGCCTTTGGGTGATTAACATAAAATGTTTTTCACTTGGGATCTAAAAACGCAGTCCTGTCAAATTACAGGGCAATGAATGCAATGACATGCCTATTGCAAGAACAAATGTTGACGGCGAAGAGATAGAACGGTTCACCGGCCTTAACGTAAACATTAGACCGCTAATGTCCGCTAGGCTCCACGAGGACTCTGATGGTATACGGAGACCAACCAATATTAGGCGAAAGAGTACACTTGAGATCCTTTGTCCACCTTTCAGCCAGATAAATGCATGTTAGAAGCGAAGCATTTAGCAACAGTGAGAGGACTTTGGGATAATTAATGCATCTGTATATTTCGATCCATAATGGTAAAAAAAAGTCAGTTTCTGATGGTGGATGAGACAGAGAAGCTTGGTTTCCATCACAACTGTAATTATGCAAATCCCGATCCGGATGAAGACCGCTTGAGGCCAAATTACACTCAAGAGAGCTTCGGTGAGATAAAACGGAAACACCTTCGCTATCGACTTCCACAATTTCGTTATTTAACCTATATTAACTGAATTTAGTTGCCTATATTAGTGTCTTTTGACTTATCTATCGTCAAAGTAAGTAACATATATTTTTTTTACAGCAAAGCAAACTAGAAAAATTCCGTGGCACTGTACAATCTTAATTTCTTATATTAAAATAAAAAATCTTTCTGTTAGAAAATTGTACTTCCAATGCAAGCATTAATCTGAAAAGCTTGTAAGGGTTGGATTACCTCTGAGCGGCACTTTTTTTGCACACCATGGGCTAAATGGACCCCGAAGGCTCAGAGAAGGTTGGGGGAGGGGACCCACTGGAACAGCTGTTTGGGAACAGCTGTTCGGAGACACTGGATACAGATGTTGGGAGACTCCCGTCAAGGCCATCCAGCGTGTTCTTTAACGTGAACAGGGTATGGCTCTCCCACACACGGGGCCACGGCTTAACGTCCCATCCTACGGACGGCGGCCTTTCCAAGGCCATCGGTGTCCCCTACTGACCGTGGGCAGGGCGGGAAATTTTGCGGAGATAAATCTCAACGCTGACCCAGCTGGGACTCGAAACTGGGAACTACAGATTACGAGCCTGGCGCGCTACCGACTAAGCCACCCACCCCCTCTTTGTGACCCACTTTGTGACCTGGTCGAAAAAAAAAGCTTGTAAGAGTTTCTAATTTTTTCTAATTATAACACCGATAAAATAGACCTGTTCATTTTGCTATGATGAAACTAAATTATTTACCTCTTACACATTTTAATTGGTTACTTAAATTTATAAAAAGGAAAAGAATACAAATAAGTTTTTCAAAACATATCTATGATTGCCTAACATTATTGAAAATGTTCAAATGATTATTTTATCGTTTCGTTTCTTTTCTACTATTTTTCAGAAGAAAATATTTATTTATCTTCACCTTTGTACCTGTCTTATTGAAACTTAACAATGCATGCAAACTTTCTTACTGACATAAATACTATGTGAAGAATATTGAAACTTTTAAATTTAGGGACTCTACCATGATATATGCAATGATGTATTATATAGGTGTTCAAAATAAATGGATCAGACAGCTATATAATAATAATAAACGTACTTTGATCGCAAACGAATCATAACTCTCGCTGTGTGAAACTTTAGCATTATATTTTGCTTTTTAATGAAGAAAATAACTACATTTTGAAAAGAAATGTGTCCAAATCTTTAAGGGAGTGAGTGGTTCATAACCATTTTTCGTTTGTTTCGTTCACATTTCGTTTCATTATCTTAATGATTGCACTACAAATAAATCTAGTTTCCCGTCTCACATCCAAATAAATTTTCTTAAACAGTTTCGAAACCTTATTTACAAGACTATCTCAAAAGAAACAAAGACGAAAACAGTTGCTTTTTTATGGTGTAATTAAAAAACTGTTCTTTTCAGTTTTATTTTCTCAAATTATTACATTTAGTCCAGTTAAAAAATACCGTTTTAGATAAAATGTACAGAAATATCTCCATTACTCTAATCCATGGGGTCGGGAACCTTTTCTGAGTAAAGAACCAAAAGAGTGATAAAAAAAAGGTAAACCAAGAGATTTTGAGAGCAGCAAATTATAATCTTTATTGGGTCTAGAGCGATGACAGAAAAACAAAAACTATAAATCATTTTAACAAAAATTAAACCATGGCGTATAAATTTAAAATAGATGTATTCAAGAGCATACAATAAAATTTTTGAAAATGATTATTAAAAAATCTGCCAATCATCAGGGTGATTTTTCAGTTTTGAATGGCATCACTGCTTTAGAACTATCAACTGTCAACTTGCTTTAGTGATGTTTTTAATTAAAGTCATTAAATCATTTTCAGAGTTGAATGTAGAATCAAAAAGCATCGGGTCATTTTAGAGTGATCAGAGCAGTAGGTTACCAACCCCTGTTCACTAATCTACTGTCTAATCACTCGTAACTCGGGGCGGGGGTGGCTCAGTCGGTAGCGCGCCAGGCTCGTAATCTGTAGTTCCCAGGTTCGAGTCCCAGCTGGGTCAGCGTCTGCCACGGTCAGTAGGGGACATCGATGGGCTTGGAAAGGCCGTCGTCCGTCGGATGGGACGCTAAGCCGTGGCCCGTGTGTGGGAGAGCCATACCCTCTGCACGTTAAAGAACACGCTGGATGGCCTTCACGGGAGGCTACCATCTGTCTCCCAACAGCTGTTCCAGTGGGTCCCCTCCCCCAACCTTCTCTGAGTCTTCGGGGTCCATGTGACCTGGCCATTTAGCCCATGGTGTGCAAAAAGGTGCCGCTCAGAGGTAAAACAACCCAACACTCGTAACTTACTCTTAAAAAAAACATCAATAAGTGGACTACACTATGTAAGTAATTCTTCTGTGCAAGCTACGCACATAAAAAAGGCAAAACGGACAACAATATCAAACATAGGACCTAGCTAGAATTGGCGTAGAGTGGCCAAATGCAGCAGCTGTAGCTCAAAAGAGACACGTCTGGAGAGGAAAAGTACACAGTCTGGTTGGACCTCCATAACCCATGGCTGCATGAAGATTTTGTATGTATGTAATAATATCCAATTAAGATGAGAGCGAATTCATTTTTAACTTTAGTGTGCTACGACTAAGAGAGAAGGGGCGGAGTGGGTTAGAATCATAATCTGCAGTTCCCAAGTTCGAGTTCCAGCTGAGTCAGCGTTAGGATTTATTCCCGCAAAACTCCCCTCCTGTACGGTCAGTAGGGGACACCGATGGGCTTAAAAATGCTGCCGTCCGTCGGATGGGACGTTAAGTCGTGGCACCGTGTGCGGGAGAGCCATACCATGTGCACGTTAAAGAACACACTGCATGACCTTGTCGGGAGGACTTTCTCTGAAACCTCTGGGTCTTTGTGACCTGGTCATTTAGCACATTTTGTACAAAAAAGTGCCTCTCAGAGGTAAAACAGCCCAATCCAAGAGAGAAATATGAAATTCTGTACCTAGCGTTAAATGATATCTCATTTTGTGTCATTTTGCAGATTTAAGATGCGAATCATTTTTCAGAGATGCGTAGAAGTCATCGCTCATTTCAGTATGATAGAGAAATAACAGTAGAATAAATTTTCGGAAGCTCCAGAATTGAAAACAGATATTCTAAATTTAGTAACTATGGCACCGTGTGCAGGATAGTAACCATACCGGTGGCACGTTAAACACACTGGATATGGCCTTGACGAGATGCTTCCATCTGTCTCGCAACAACTGTCAAGTACATTCCCTACCTCCGACCTTCTCTGATCCTTCTGACCTTGATATTAGCTCATTGTGTGCAAAGATATGCCGCTTAGAGATAAAACAATCTAACCAAATTTTAGTTCATAAAATGAAATGAGGATGCAAAAATCCCAATCTTCAGTAAATTTTATTTCGCTAATCGTTCTCATTAATTCCTCTTTTCTTTTACATTGGTTGCTTTACCTCTGAGAGACACTATTTTGCACACAATGAGCTAAACGTCAGGTCACAAGGACCCCAATGTCTCAGAGAAGGTTGGGGGTAGGGAACCCACTGGACAGCTATCAGGAGTCAGATGGTAACCCACTGGACAGCTATTAAGAGAAGATGTTAACCCACTGGACAGTTGTTAAGAGAAGATGGTAACACACTGAGCAGCGGTTAAGAGACTGATGGTAACCCACTAGAGAGCTGATAGGAGACAGATGATACCTCACTGGGCAGCTGTTAGGAGTCAGCTGGTAATCCACTGGACAATTGTTAGGAGAAGATGGTAACCCACTTGACAGCTATTAAAAGGCAGATGTCAGACTCCCTTCAAGGCCATTTAAACGTGCGTAGGGTGTGGTTTTTTCACATATGAGACCACGGCTTTACGTGACCTTTCCAACCCCATTGGGTTCCACTACTGCAAAGCTAGCCCAGGTGAAACCTGAACCTGGGAACTGCAGATTACGAGCCTGGAGATGCCGATTGAGTCACCAGGCTCCCTTTTCCTGTAGCAAATTTTGTTCAATTGCAATTGATAATAATTTATGCTATAAAAACGATTCGTTACTCTAACATGCTTAAAATATCTCTTAAGCACGACAGCAAATTTCAGCAAATCCATAAATGAATACTTTATTCATTGAGTGACCTCAAAAATCGCATTCAGAGGATTAAGAGAAAGAGACAAGATCAAAAGATTTGTGCAGTAAAATTATTATCCAGTTAATAATTTCTGAAATCCAATGAAAATATTCGTTACACACTGTCCCGGTCTTAGGGTTGGGTTGTTTTACCTCTGAGCGGCACTTTTTTTGCACACCATGGGCTAAATGGCCAGGTCACATGGACCTCGAAGGCTCAGAGAAGGTTGGGGGAGGGGACCCACTGGAACAGCTGTTGGGAGACAGATGGTAGCCCCCCGTCAAGGCCATTCAGCGTGTTCTTTAACGTGCACAGGGTATGTCTCTCCCGCATACGGGGCCATTGCTTAACGTCCCATCCGATGGACGGCGGCCTTTCCAAGCCCATCGGTGTCCCCTACTGACCGTGGGCAGGGCGGTGAATTTTGCGGAGATAAATCTCAACGCTGACCCAGCTGGGACTCGAACCTGGGAACTACAGATTACGAGTCTGGCGTGCTACCGACTGAGCCACCCCCGCTCCCCCGGTCTTAGCAAAGGGCAAACCATGAAATCACTCAAGGATGCCAATTTAAAATTCTTATTTCTAAACACGAATTGCAACCTCCAACCTTATGAAGATAAAAAAAAAGAGCTCTTCGTAAATCTGCCAAATATCTAAGACAGCAGCTGATTGAACTATTGAAGAATAAAAGAAGTGTGCAAAATATCCAACATATTTAACGATCATCTTACCCAGGTTAAGAAAATATCGCTTCAACTTCTTTGCCAGCAACATAAACCTTCCCCACTGTTTTTAGAGGAACACTCTACTAAAAGCCATTCTTTCTCAGAGCACATCACTATTTATATAGTAGGGGTGTTTGCTGGCAGATGAGTCGCCACCCATCGCAAACCCCAATTCCTTGTCGGCAACCACAAAACGAAATCACTACCTCAAAAACTTCCTTTAGTCTCTTTGTCTCTCAACTTTCCTGTAGTTATCTTCATCACTTCCCATTTTCACGGACTTTTAAACCTGCTTTCGCTATGAAAGTGACTCGCATGTAGCCATAAACTAGGATAACGTAGCCTAAAGCTTCAGTGAAGAAGTTATGTTTTTTTCATTCCCGAGTGGGAAATCTACTCGAAAAACCTTCCTCCACGCTTCTTCTAATACACGTGCAACTAACCCTTTCTATTTCCAAAGCAGATAACTGATCACACGAGAAACTCTTCTTATTTCTCATTCTATTGTTATTTTTGTTTACGACGGTTGAACGTTTTCTCCGTTTGCTTTACATCATTTTCAGATGCAGAAAACAGACGGAACGCATTTAAATTTTCCTTGTTTTTTTATGTAACAAACCCTTCGGTTTTCTTTACAGGTGTTATTATTAGTGGAAAGTCTCAGCATTAAGTTAAAGGTCACGATTTTGTGTCTAAATATCAGAAATTGCATTTTTATCATCGTTTATAAACCGTATTCCAAATTGTGACTGTTTTGTTAAAAATTAATGATTTAGTTTGAAAATTGTTACTTTCAAAATAAATCATTTTTTATTATAATGCATATAAATATAATAATTATATAATTATATGAACTATAATATATGTTTATGATGATGATGGTAAAGAATAGAAAAATATAATATACTATATAATACGTAATAATTATAATACAAAATAGTTATGCATAATGTATTTTTAAATGGGCGCGGTGGTGGCTCAGTCGGTAGCGCGCCAGGCTCGTAATCTGTAGTTCCCAGGTTCGAGTCCCAGCTGGATCAACTTTGAGATTTATCTCCGCAAAATTCCCGCCCTCCCCACGATCAGTAGGGGACACCGATGGGCTTGGAAAGGTCGCCGTCCGTCGGATGGGACGCTAAGTCGTGGCGCAGTGTGTGAGAGAATCATACCCTGCGCACGTTAAAGAACACGCGGGAGGCTACCATCTGTCTCCTGACAGCTGTTCTCCCCCAACCTTCTCTGAGCCTTCGGGGTCATTGTGACCTGGCCATTTAGCCCATGGTGTGCGAAAAAGTGCCGTTCAGAGGTAAAACATCCCAACCCAAATATTTTAAAGAATATTCTTTCTGAGCGAGAACAGGACGGAGTCACAGGGAAAAAATTCAATTCGGGCACAATGGGGACTAAAAATATTAGGAAATAAAAATGCTCTAACTTTGAGCGACAAGTCCCTTTATTACTTTACTTCGCAAATATTAATCAGGACGTAAAACATCGTGATGGTTTCTTTTTCTGAGTAAAACTAACTAATTACTTATATGGGTATTGTTAAAAGAAATGTTTGTGCAAAATAATGGTTGTAAATAATATAATTATTGAAACAATTTTCTAGTAGTGCACATCAGGGCTCGAAAAATACAGGGTGCTTTCTATTTTAGCACTATTTTATTTGGCTTTTGATAGATAAAACTCGACAACGAGCTCCTACACTACTAGCACCTTAAATCTCAGAAAATTATCCTTGCTCCTAAATTTTTTGTTTGACTCCTTGCTCCGTATAAATTTTTTCTAGCCCTGATGTATATAATTATTTTGTTCAAAGTAATTTATTTTTATTTTAGTATAATTTTATGTAAAATCTATTCTCTGTTATTTGTTCTTTTATTCCTTCAGCAGCCATTTTGTCTAGAACAGCATTCTTATATGCAGTTTCAAGGGTCATTGAAAATTTCAAGGGTCATTGAAAATGCTGTCTGTAATCAGCTTGAGGTTCGCAAACCATGGGTTGGTCACACCTTCTTCAACGAAAAGTAGTAAAATATTTCCATTGTATTACTGAAAAATTACGTGATTGGTTTATTATGCAGATTTCACTAAAACGAGATTTAAGTTCTAATACTTAAATAGAGGTTGAAAAATGGAAGAATCTAAAGAAAAATCTGGGGGGAGGAGAATTGTAATTGGATTTTCTGGAACGAAACAAAACACTGTGGGCCGCGGGTAGTTCAGTCGGTAGCTTACCAGGCTCACAATCTGTAGTTCCCTGGTTCGAGTCCAGTTGGACAAGCGTTGAAATTTATCTCTGCAAAACTCCCCACCCTGCCCTCGGTCATTAGGGGACACCGATGAGCTTGGAAAGGCCGTCGTCCACGGGATGGGGCGTTAAGCCGTGGTCCTGTTCAATGGGAGAGTCATAACATGTGCACGTTAAAGAACACGTTAGATAGCCTTGACAAGGATATACAATCTGTATCCTAACAACTGTTCAATGGGTTCCCTTCCTCTAATTTTCTCTGAGCCCTCATTTTCCTTTTAGCCTGGCTATTTAGCCCATTGTGTGCAAAAAACGCCGCTGAAAGGTAAAATACCCAAGCACCGTACAAGTATATATGTTACCGCTAAAGCTCGAAAGCCGTTAATGTGCACATTACCTAGCTAATCTGCAGATTAACTGATTTGCTCCGTTAACGTGCGGAATCAAGAGTTTTCCGCATTTTACCTAGGTAATGTGCACATTAACGGCTTCCGTATCGTTAAAGTTCAAAAGTGTTTCTCTCATAGTGGTGAATCTCTTGAATATGAATCTTCGTGTCATGTGATTCACTCGTCCGCATTATAAAAAACGCCCCGGATGAGCGGAGGCCAAGTGAGAACGAATCGGTAAAGTGATTCATTCTTGATAACGAATCACTAAAATGACTCGTTCTCACTTGGCCTGCTCATTTTGGGGGCGTTTTTTATAATTCGGACGACTGATTCATGTTGACAGAGGGATGACCCTGGTTTCAACTCTACTCTCGGACACTAGATAAATAACATTATGTTAATTTAAGCGTACAGAAACGTTCCTGTTGTTCCAGCAAAGATCTTATTTTCACTTTAACGAGTGCCTAGTAGGTAATGTGCAGATTATCCAGGTAATTTGCAGATTACCTAGGTAATTTGAGAAATGAAACAATTTTCCGCACGTTAACGGATCACCCTAGTTAATCTGCACAATACCTAGATAATCTGTAGAATAACTGATTTCTGCACTTTAGCGGTAACACATATATATATACAGTAGAAGTATATAATAAAAACAGCCGCGTAAATAGAGAATAATTTTTCCATAAGAAATGAAGCAAATGGTAAGATAAGGAAGAAGTTCTGCCTCAAAACACATATATTTATTTTCTCCAATGTTCTTTCTCACTATAGAGTATTATTTGTTACAATAATAAATACATTACTATAACGCTAAAAACGAAAGTATGCTGCGTTTCCATAAAACTCAGCTTATTTACTCTAAGAAAATGATAATCGTTTATGAAAAAAAAATAATAAACACACTGAGCACTCACTATCTCGAAAGGTTTGCTGCTGTTGGTTATAGTAGGACTGTAGGAAGATAGGGTTTCAGGTTTAGGGGGTCGTCTGGGTCAAAAGACTCAGTAAGCGGGGGTATAGATGACTCCTCACCTATTGGCACCTATGAGGCTGAGATAGAGGGTTTCTGCTCAAGCAGACACATAACCAGCTCAAAGCAACAGACTATTTATATAATTGGAAGCTGAGTAAAGAATTTTTTTTTAAATAACTGGGCCATTGGCAATTTTTGCATGAATGTCCCAAAAGTAAAAGAATCCTTGCACTGTAAAGCAGAAAAAGTTAAAATTTCAAAATTTTAAAAATTCAAACAAATTAAAAACTTTACTTTTGAAATGCTTTTATTTATTTCATTTAAAATTTCTGAGTTCAAACCACGTTCGTCAAAAAATTCCAAGCAAATTTTAAAAAAAAGTTGTAAATGCAGTACCAACGTTTTCCACAAAAGGCCTTTATTAAATTCCTCGTAAATCTATAGGTGACTGTATATAAGTCCATTACATGTTTGCTTTTCTTCTGCTGCCTTTTTTAAGACAAAGTTTTCGAAAAGTATGTACAATATATAGAAATATTGAGGTCCATTTCATAAAGAACTCAGAATGCAATTTCCCATGAAAAAAAAATCAGTCTCAGTTATTCTTATGCTTCTTTCAAATGGAGGTCTTTTGTAGTCGAGAAAAGAGGCAGTAAAGTTTTGTGACCCGTTGTTTGATCTTACGATTTTGATCTCGGTACTTAACGTGCAGAAGTGAAAACAAAGTTCTATTAACAGACAGCAAATGTATACAGAGTTCAAAAGAAAGTCCCACAACACCTAAAACAATTGACGAAAGAATGCTATGATTGAAAAAGTACGAATACCTATAGGAAAAGGACGGTTGCAGGTTGAATGATCAAAACTTCAGTACCCCTGGTGGTGAATATAGGGAGTTAACAAATGTAATCCACGAACTATAAGAGATAGCGAAACACAGCGAACTACAAAGTTGTAGAGCACCATCGAGTTGTAGGCAACAATTTATCGTATCTAAGAAATTAGTGAATTGGTGAGCGACCGATCCTTCAAGATGGCATCAGAAGGATCTCGGGAGCAAGCAGCGTAGGGATCATAGGCGCTGTGCACAAACATCAAATATCCTGCGTTGTATCTATGATCGTAACTCTCGTCACATAAGAGGGAAGCTACAAGAATGCCTACACGTCAGTACCAATGAAGGTTAATTGTACAACAGGTGTATGGAGTCACACGACTGTTATATATTACACTGAGTGTAGGTTGGTTGTTTAAGGTTTTATTGCGCATCAGCATCTAAGGCTATAATGCGCCAAACAAAAGTCCAAAAAGTAAAAAGGTAAAAGTCATGAAACCCTGAACCAATTATTAAAAAATAAATTACAAATTTGTATAAAACAATAAAATACCACGTTGGGAATAACAGTAAACAAATGTAGAAATATGTTGTAAAAAGAGATAAAAGTAACCCAGGTGAAAGCAACCTGGGTTAATAATAAATATATATAAAATGCTGAAGAGTAAAAACTATATGCGAGTAAAATATCCAGTATATCTTAAAAATCTAAATACAGAGGTAAATGAACAGTTATCAGATAACAAATGTCCGAGTCTAAGGGGCTCGGACGACAATGAGTGTATAAGTGGCACTATTTTCAAAGTGAATTTACTTTTTTCTGCCTTGAGGCATTTTATAATTTTACCCATCTAGATACCTTTTTTTTCTTTCGCCTTAAAAAATAGTAGGTGGAAAGGCTTCAGGTTCATGACAATTTCCATTTGAAATAAGGATACTTCAAGCCTAGTCAATCACTTAGGTGACAACGATGATTTTAAGATTAATTTTTTATCTGCAGACACGTTATATAGCTTTGCGGGAAAACCGAAGTTTACCTTGTGACATTGTGAGGAGAAAATAAAACTTTAATTATTTAAAAGAAGCATGAGTTTAATTTTAAAAATATCGGTCATTCCTGACATGTTGTGCAATCTTTGCCTGGTACTCACTTCGTTTTATTTGCTTTTTGTAACTGGAATGATGGAACTTTATGTCCCAATGTAAGATTTTTCGAAAATTTTAGTTTTGCGAGATTCACGGACGCTTAAAAGCACATATATCATAAACTGAGATCTCAATCCAGACCCCAGTTTCGACAGTAATTTCTTCTTTCTTCGCTATACCTTTATACCGCCAGAAGTCTCGTGCTTCATGGTTCATTAAATACTGGAATCCGAATTACCGGATGTGACATCATCAAACTTTACCGTTTATTTCGGCAACACTTCGAATCAGAAAAAGGATAGAAAAATTTTCACTTACTTCTTTATGAGAGCTCGCGCTAAGTGGCTGATCACTACGCTGTATAATTTACAAATTGCTTGTTTCTTATTAATGCCATTTAAATACATTTTAAATAAAATTTTAATGCAAATAAATTACATGAAATGTAGCCTGAGATGAAACATTTTGATTTGAATTTAATTCACCATCAGTTGGGTTGGGTTGTTTTACCTCTGAGCGGCACTTTTTTGTACACCATGTGCTAAATGGCCAGGTCACATGGACCCCGAAGGCTCAGAGTAGGTTGGGGGAGGGGACCCACTGGAACAGCTGTTGGGAGGCAGATGGTAGCCTCCCGTCAAGGCCATCCAGCGTGTTCTTTAACGTGCACAGGGTGTGGCTCTCCCGCACACGGGGCCACGATTTAACGTCCCATCCGACGGCCTTTCCAAGCCCATCGGTGTCCCCTACTGACCGTGGGCAGGGCGGGGAATTTTGCGGAGATAAATCTTAACGCTGACCTAGCTGGGACTCGAACCTGGGAACTACAGATTACGAGCCTGGCGCGCTACCGACTGAGCCACCCCTTCACCATCAGTATGAAGAGATAACAGTAAATAGGTATCAAATTAATCCTAGATAAAATACTGACTGGTAATGTATTCAATAATGAGACAGCAGTATAAGTAACAAAGGTTTGACAAATAGCTTCTTGAATTTCGGTACAGAGAGATTTTCTTTGGATCTGATTCTCAGAAAATGAGTTTCCTTTCCCTTCTTTAAATAAGAATTGAATATTGATGGTAATAATTTTCGTTCCCATAAAAATACAAATTTATAAATATCCAGATCTAGTATGTGAAAAATATTTATAACTTTTAATTCCCTGAAGAATGAAGTTACTGGTGCGCTAAATTACAAATTTAAAATTAAGCGAACGTATCTCTTTTGTAATAGCAGAAGATGGTTTAAATTTTCTTTTAATATGCTTGACCATACAAGGAGCCGTCCCATGGTCGAGTGGTTAGCGCGCTTGGCTACTGATCTAAGGGACCTGGGTTCGAGACCCGGGTAAGGCATGGATGTATGTGTCGTTTTTCTGCTGAGATCCTGCCATCCTCTCAGACCTTCTACTATGGCATATAAACTGATAGGCTCCTGTCAGACCACTGTGGCAAGCAGCTGCTTGAGGGGGTATTTATTATTATTATTATTATTATTATACAATGTTTCCATACAGCAGGGTAGGGTAAATAAAAGCTTGATACAGGATTAGTAAATCTCTCTGGATACTAAAGTTTTGAATCCTGCAGATTTTGCTGATAGCTCTAATGATCTGGGTACTAGTGTTAAATATTCCCATAAATAATATATATGCCTAGAAAAATATGGGCGTTTCATTAAAATGGCAAAATTCCTAAAAAATTAAACTCTAACTTTATTAATGTCCAAGTTTTACCTTAATAATTTATTTACCTTAATAATTCCATTGATCTGCATTGTGTTAAACATAATAAATTTTGTTTTTAAGTAGTTTATGTATAATTTTTTTACCTTAAACCAATTTGAAATGTTTTGTAAATTCTGTGTTCATTTGTGTTTGCACATCTATTATGGAATTTCAAGACATCAATAAAACTGTGTCATTTGCATAGAATAATTTTTTTTCTGAAACGTTTGGTAAATCATATACAGATCAAAGGAAAAGCAATGGCCCTAGAATTGATCCTTGAGGAACTCCCTTATCAATGGTAGATGGCTTTGAGCTAATACCATTTAAATATATTATCTGTGACCTATTTGATAAGTAACTTTCATCGATTTCAAAATATCCTCTCTGAGATCATAGAATTTAATTATTTAAATAAAATTGCATGATCAACCGAGTCAAAAAATTTTCTAATATCAAATAAAACTTTTTGGTCCATTGAATACTTTTCAGGATATATTAAATGCTAAATACTTCTTTTTGATAAACTGATGAAATGAAGAGTAAGTTGCGAAGTTCTAATCCATACAAATAGAAGTCATAAAAGTCATCTACTCCATGATCGCTTTCAGCAACGTTCAAGAAGTATCCACTTAAAGTATCAACCATATCTTTAGGATTATCTATAATAACATTATTGTTATCTCTTATTTCTTTAATATCATTCATCATTCTTTCTTTATAAACAAGTCCTTTAATTATTTTCCACCATTCTTTACTATTACCTTTGTGTTTGATTAATTTCTCATTAAAGTAGGTAAATTTCCCCCTCTCTATTTCATGATTAACTTTATTTCTGAACTGTTTGCATTCGATAAATTTTTCATTCCTAATAATATTTTTAATTGCGTATTATTTTTCTTTTCCAATTTTAAGCGTATTATTTTTCTTTTTTACGTATTATTTTTCTTCCAATTTTAAGCTTTAATTCCTTTGATAATCATGGTTTATAGCTGTGACGTTTAATTGTGTTTGTTCTGGATTTGATCTCCGGAAATCCTTATGGTTAATATTTACTAATTGTGTGAATAAGTTTATCATAGATAATATTAACGCCGTTTTCATGTATAATTGCTTCCCAATTTTAGAGTTTCATCACCTCTTCGAATTTATTTAAATTCTTATTGGAGTATCAGCTGAAAGTAAATGTGTATTCACCGGGTGTGGTGGTTATCTTATCATAAATAACGCTAATTAGCGGTAGATGATCAGAAATCGGGCTTTTCAATACATATTTAGATAGATCGATTCCGATATTTATACAAAGATCTAAAGTGGAACTCGGTAGTGAGGTTGTTATTGATAAATTGAAGTTTGATTGCAACATTTCATGTCAGTACACCACCTCCTTGTTCCTCCTCTAAATCCGTCCCTGTAATGATCCAACCTTTTATACCTCACCATTCTTGTTGTCACTATTTACTCAACCTTATAAACCACTTGGCCAAATTATTACGAACACTGTGCCTTGTGCGAAGTACCGTGAAACATGACAATGGAAGAAAATATTCCTTACTGATGTAAGTAAGCATTCTATGCCACTATGAAGTCCTATAAAAGTCGCAGAGGGATGGTGGAAAGGAAATTCAAATGCGACATAGGCAAAAAATCTGATCTGACTGCCTTTCAAAGGGACTCATTGTTGGAGAGCGATGGGCAGTAGCAACCATAACGGAGGTGATGGAACTCAGTGGAAAACCACGGGGCACAATGCCCCAAGGGTATGGAGAATGGGAAAAGTCTCAAACAACTTCCACCAGTCGTGCAGCAAGAAAAATGCTGTGACAGTCAGGTTTTGTTAGCATTAACTGTACGTCAAAACAGAGCTGCTGCAGTTCATCAGCTAGAGAAATGACAGTACTTCAAATCCCATTTCAACGAGAGCATGTCATTATGTAAGAAAGTAGATACATATTACTATACGCAGTGAACTGAAAACTTTTCACGTTTTATCACGCAAATTCACTGATTTTTATTGTAGTCATTGTCCAAAATTTATCATTCTGATGGGAGCGACTCAGTCACAACTCTTCCACCTGTACGGCATTTGTTCTGTTATTTCATAATAGCAGGCTCCTAAGGGAATGATTTTGCCTTCAATTCTTACCTAACCCATGTACACTCATCATTCCTGGCCCCAAACACTGAACACATATATCTCTTCTGGTTTACGCTCGTTTTTCGGTCAACATCTAAACAAGTGGGATAGTTGCTAGAGCTACTGCTCTCACTGGCTTTTTTTGTGCTAATTCTAGACACAACGTGATTACGATTTTAGTAGAGCCTTTACAAGCTAGGTAGGGTAGGGTTGTTTTACTTCTGAGCGGCACTTTTTTGCACACAACGGGGCTAAATGATCATGTTACAAGGACCCAGAAAGCTCAGAGAAGGTTGGGGGAGGGGACCCACTGAAACAGTTGTTGGAAGACAGATGGTATCCTCCCGTCAAGGACATCCAGCGTGTTCTTTAACGTGGAAGAAATATGGCTCTCCCACACAAGGGCCACGACTTAACGTCCTATCCGACGGACGGCGGCCTTTCCAAGCCCATTGGTGTTCCCTACTGACCGTGGGCAGGGCGGGGAATTTTTTTACAATCATCTCGAAAACTTTGGAATTTAGGAATTATACAGAGAAGTATTAGATAGATAGGTATTCATAATAATTTGGCAAAGCAGGATATATATATGTGTGTGTTTATTTCTATTAAACGATACTGATTTCACAGATACAAAATGATTTTTCAGTATCATCTGATTTCCTCCTTTTCCCCCACTGGATTCGATTCACAGTTATTACGTTAACAAAACAAGTTATAATTCGCTTTGCAGCATGTAAACTGCAGTTAACAAACATGCATAGGGAAGTGAATTTCAAGCTTTGTCAATTTTTTGTTGAAACATTTCAAGACTTAGCAAACTTCATAACGATCACGTTTTTCGCTAACACACCATTCTTAATGAACATTTTCCTTTTCAATTCTTTTATTTTGTTGTAGAAAACACGGTGAAGTATTCTAAACTCTTCAAGACTGAACTCTTGTAAACATAGCAACAAACAATATGACCAAAACGATAAAAAATTAGTGACTAACAGCGAAATCAATCTAAATGAGAACCTGAAGTAGAATAACACTTGAGGCTAACGGATAAAGAAGACTGCAGCACGCCATCAAATGAGAGCTTAAATGGATGTAGGTAGGTACCTGGTACGATGCACCTGGCAGTGACTGGCTTGGACAACTTCAACTGGTGTTACACGTGACTGGTTCCGTGTCTCGGCTTCCCTACCGTCGTCTTCCCTTTCGAATGCAAGTGGGCGGAACTGATTCATTGGATTTCCACGTTATTAGCTGAGGAAGGATTGTGCACATCGCAGCAACAAGAAGAAAAATAGGAAGAAAAACAGTGAAGCGAGAGAAATCCCTATTTCGGATGTGGTCGGTGGATGCTCGCCGATTGGCACAGAAGTCTGGGCCAATGATCCCCTAACGGCATCTCGAGAACCTTTGATGTCTCTTCGTCATCTTTTCCCGCCCTGTCATTTGTTCCCCAAATGTCGATTCTTCAGCTGCTTTGGTCAAATATTTTGGTCTTCCTCAACACGGACTCAGTTTTTGAATGACACCTTTAATAAGTTACCTTTTAGTCATTTACAATCAATTTAGAACTTTGTTGCAGTTATTTAATACTGAACGAAAATTTAAAGCACTCTCTCTATATATATATGCATATAATGCCTACTAATTTTTATGTCGTTCAAAAAAAGTAAGAGATAATGTTTTTACTATGTGTGTCTGTCTGTCAATCTATAGATATTCAACTTTTTGTTTTTAAAGATAAATTAAAAATTATTTTTGTTTTCGATAGGTATTGATAAAATATAACGAATCACACATTCCAAATCTCACAAAAGCTATAATTGCGCCCTCTAATGTTGGGAAAAGTTACAAATTGAAATTTTGTATGATGTTAATGATTTATCTCCGCAAAACTCCGAGCCCTGCCCTGGGTCATTAGGAGATACCATGGACTTGGAAAGGCCGCCATCCGTCGGATGGGACGTAAAGCCGTGTGTCCGTGTGCGGAAATGCCATACCTTGTGCACTTTAAAAACAGGCCGAATGACCTTAATGAGAGGCTACCATCTGTCTTCCAACAGCCGTTCCAGTGGGTTATTAAATTACTTAACTACCCTTCCCCCAACCTTTTCTGAGCCCTCGAGATCCTTGTGACCTGGCCTTTTAGCCTACGGTATGCAAAAAAAGTGCCGCTCAGAGATAAAACAAAACCACCATTTGAAGCTGAGTTCAACCATTCTCTTTATGAGCTGGGTTGTTTTACCTATGAGCGACACTTTTTTTGCACACAATGGGCTAAATGGCCAGGTCACATGGACCCCGAAGCCTCAGAGAAGGTTGGGGGAGGGGACCCACTGGAATAGCTGTTGGGAGACAGATGGTAGCCTCCCGTCAAGGCCATCCAGCGTGTTCTTTAACGTACACAGGGTATGGCTCTCCCGCACACGGGGCCACGGCTTAACGTCCCATCCGACGGACGGCGGCCTTTACAAGCCCATCGGTGTCCCCTACTGACCGTGGGCAGGGCGGGGAATTTTGCGGAGATAAATCTCAACGCTGACCCAGCTGGGACTCGAACCTGAGAACTACAGATTACGAGCCTGGCGCGCTACCGACTGAGCCACCCCCGCCCCCTTCTCTTTATGATGATGAGGATATGTGTTCTCAATCTATATAGCCTTTCCTCATATAATGTATGTATAAGTCGCCAGAAGCCCAAGTGTAAACCAAGAAAGATAATGTCCAGTGTGTGGCTATCAAGAAAGTGGTTTTCTGCTTACCTATAACGAAGCAATGAACTTAACATATGGGTCAAGCAAGATTTGAACGATAAGTCACACCTCCATAATATTAAACTAGGAAATCAGAAAACTTCGCGTTAACATTTTTATCCACGTGATATTGAGATTACTTATAGTAGAGTTACAGGGACATAATTTACAAGTTCAGTACCTTGTTGACGTGAATAATCCAAGTAATACTTTTATCAAACTAAATTCCTTAGCATTTTGAAGATTTTGTAATCGTTATATATGTATGTACAATTGCAATTAATATCAAGGGTTAAAATGCCATCTTTATAAATCGGCACAATTACACTGAGATGCCAATTCATTAAGTATACATACCTGGTAGCGTGTTGCGTTTTTTTGGCCTTCAGAACAGCCCGAGTTCGTCGAGCATGGAACTTATAAGATGTTGGATGAATACATATGTCATCATCATAATCATCATCATCCTCAAGCAGCCATGGGCTATGGAGGTCCAACCAGACCGTGCAATTTAGTTCTCCAAGCAAGTCTGTCCTGAGCTACATCTACTGCATCTGGCTACTGCACACCAATTCTAATAAGGTCCTGTTTGACATTGTCTGCCCACTGCATCCTAGGTCTCCCCTTCTTTCTGAGGCTTTTAGGCACACAGTTTATAACCCTATTCACCAATCTATCAATTATTCTTACGGGCAACATGACCAAACCAACGGAGTCTCTCTCTGCACAATATGCTGCTTAAAGGAGTTTTGCAAACTCAAGTTTGTTGTTATCTTGTTTACAAAGTGTCCAAGTTTCACTACCATAACTATCCCTAGAAAGAACCAAACTATTATAGTCTAATTTTAGTCTTTAGGTGTATACGCCTATTTCTCCACACTCTCCATAGATTCTTAAAACTCCCGGCAGCAATCCTTATTCGTCTGTTAATCTCATGCCGCACATCAATACATATGTACCATATAGAAATGATTGTGCCGTACAGCTGCTGCAATTTGGATGGTGGCACAGTTTCGCAGTGAGCAGCCCTTTCCACCTCATCCCAAAGATGCTCGGAATCCGGGAACTTAGCAAGCCAATAAAGTGAGAAAAACTCGTAGGCATGTTACAGGGATCATTCGGTGATGATACGTGACTTGTGAGCAGGTGCATTATCATGCGGAATGTGTCTTTCCGACTGAGGATAAATTGCAGCCTTGAAGGGATGAACTTGGTCAGCAACGATATTCAAATACGCTGTGACTTTCGGATGTCCTTCGATGGGTATCAGGAAGCCTAATGTGCGCCAGAAAAACATTCCCCACACTATCACAGTGTCACCACCGGCCCGTACTCTTCTCACCAGACAAGATGGCTCCATGGCCTCATGTTACTTGCAGCCAATTCTGATCCTTCAATCAGCATCAGTAGCGCACCCAGAGCGCAGGGGGGGCAAGGGGCCTGTTAATTCAAGATGGCATGTTACTTGCAGCCAATTCTGATCCTTCAATCAGTATCAGTAGCGCACCCAGAGCGCAGGGGGGGCAAGGGGCCCTGGAACCCCCCAAAGAAAGAAAAAAACTCTAGAAAATTTTCCAAAAATCTTTTCCTAATTAAAATGTATTTTTTATATTTATGTTGTGTCGTGCCTTTTATTTCTATAGTACTTATGAATTAGCGGTCACATGACGTGGGAATACCCTACAACTCTCGGGAATCACGGCCGCTGTGAACACAAGGCGAACGAAGTAGTGTTCTGGCGGACCGAGCGCTACTTCTTTGGTCCGAGACTGGCCCCTCGGCTCCCCCCAAGATTAAATCCTCAGTGCGACACTGATCAGCATGATACAAAAGGAACCTTGATTTGTCCTACCAGGCTACCTTTTTTCAGTCCTCAACGGTCCAATGTCAATGCTTCTTCACCAATTAGAGATGCACTTTTGTGTTATTCGCTGACAACATCGGCACTCGACATGGACAGCAGCTGCTGTAGTCCATTCGCGACAAGGTCCAATACGTGGTGCATTCGGAGATGACCTTTTCATACCTCTGCACACCAATGTTTAATTCTGCTGTGATTTTCCTGGATGTGTCCCGTCCATTGGCTTATACGTTTCTACCCAGTCTCCTTTGGCTCCTCTAATCCACAAGGTTTTCGTCCACAGGATCACCGATCACTGATAACTTTTGCTTTTCGCACCATTCTCGATAAATCCTTGAAACGGTTGTGCAAACATGAAAAGCACAGGAGGAAGGCCGTTTGGAAGATGCTAGAACCGGCACGCCCAGCACCAACTATCATGCCACACTCAAAGTCGCTCAGATCGCTCATTTTGCCCATTCTGACGCTCGATCCAGCTCTATTTGATGCTCAAAGCGATGGTCTGCCTGATTTATACCGTACACCGCGATCACCCGACATATTGCGTATTGGAATGAACCATTTCTGTGAGTAAAGGTGGTGTGCCATAAACTGGCATCTCATTGTACAGTCCGTTTTAAAATTTCCAAAAACTCTCTTCTCAATAGATAACATAATTTTAATAATTCTTCGCAGAATCCAAGAGCGAGTGCCCAAAAAAAGTAATGGTATTCCAACACTATGTAAAAACAAACTGTGAGTTGGATTGCTTTACCTCTGTGCAGCACTTTTTTGCACACAATGGGCTAAATGGCCAGGTTACAAGGGACCCGAAGGCTCAGAGAAGGTTGGGAGAGAGGACCCACTGGACTGCTGTTGAGAGACAGATGGTAACCTCCCGTCAAGGCCATCCAGCGTGTTCTTTCACGTGCACAGAGTATGACTCTCCCATATACGGGATCACAGCTTAACATCGCATCCGACGGACAGCGGCCTATCCAAGTCCATCAGTGTCCCTTAGTGACCGTAGGCAGAAAGTTTTGCGGAGATAAATCTCAATGCTGACCAAGCTGGGACTTGAACCTGGTAACTACAAATTACGAGCCTGGCGCACTACCGACTGAGCCATCTCTTCCCCACAACTGTTTGACGTTTTATCATGTAAATGCATTGATTGCTATTGTAATCACTGCCCAAAATCTGCAATTCTGGTGGGAAACCAAGCAATTTTAACTGTTTCACCCCTGTAGCAACTTTCCCCACTATTTAACAATGGCGGGTTCATAAGTGGGCTACTTCACCCTCAAACCTTACCATACCTATGACCACTTATCAATCTTGGTATATCTAAACAAAATGTTGGCAATCCAAACACTGAACATATATCACTTCTGGTTCCGCTTGCTCTAGTTTCCGCTTGCTGCGACTACTAATAAAGTACTGCTGGTAGAAATATTTGTTGTTGTTGTTGTTGTATTAGCTGCGGGACAGTGGTCAACAAATTAGCTACATTCTTAGTGGAGCCAGTGAATTGGAGCCAGTGAAGTATCTTATAGATCCTTCTATGTACAGTCGCTCAAAAAAGTATCCGAACGCTATGGTTGTATACAAAATTCAGTAAAAACAACTGGCAACGATTTTTTTAGAAATTAGTGATCTGGCAACCTTCGTGTACAGTACACGAAGGTTGCCAGGTCATTAATTTCTAAAAAAATCATTTCCAGATATTTTTTCTGAATTCTGTAATCAACCATAGCGTTCGGATACTTTTTTGAGCGACTGTACTATAGTATGTATAGAAAAAAAAAAACTATAACAAAGAGTTTCATGAATAAAACAAAAATGCTAACGTTTGTAGCAACGTACTATTGGTGAAAAATTAAAGCTCCGGGAAAAATCTTAAGACATTATTTTTAACTTTACAAAAAGTTTCAATGCTTTTTCAGGGGGTGGATGATAATTTTTTCCATTTATCAAGAAATCCAAAAATTAATGTTTTTTTTCGCTGTACAGCTACTACGAGACAGATGGAGTCTATCATCATGGCAATCCAGAGTATTTTTTTAATATTTAATGTGCACAGACTATAGCTCTCTTACACATAGTTCCAAGGTTTAACATCTGATCCGACGGACCTTTCCAGGACCATGGATATTAAAACACAATAAAACATTATATGAGATTCAAATTTCTTTATTCCTCAGCTGAAATAACAAATTTAATAACAACAACGTAAACAGGTGATACAATATTTAACAAGAAAATAATTTTCTGTTTAGTGTACAGATGAATGATGTTTCATGGTATTTCCCGCTTGAATTTAAGGTCTCAGGACTGCTGATTGTGAAAAATCCAACTTTGAAATGCAACTAATTAGACATGACATACATTCTTTCCCCAGCCGTTGTAGACCTTTTTGGGGACGCGGGAGAACTACACTTTGTAACTCAGCTGCCTAACTAGGAGCAGAAGTGTCCGTGGTCAAATTTATGGGCACCCTACCTCAACTGCTTTTGTGGTCGATTTCGAGGTGTAAACTTTTCTTACCAATTTCAATACATAATTCTTTCATTGAAAAGGAAATAAAAATGATGTAGATGAAGCATAGTTATTAAAATAAGTTACAAAATATAAATAAATATCGATGATGACAACAAAATAGAAATGAATATAAATAATGACAACAAAATGGAAATAAATATATATGAAATGAAACTTTTGATGAAATTTATAAATAGCCCGTGGCATTTTGCCGCCTATGCCACCCTATTGTGAATATACTGCCCAAATCCTTACATTGCTTTTATTTAGGATACGAGGATGACGTATATCGAATTTAACACTAATAATTTATTGCGAGCTAAGGAATTACAGTAAAGCCAATACAGAGCTAACTTTAAAGAATAGTTAAAATGAAGTGGCTTGATGCTCTAGTATAGTGAGAAGTATTAAAGATTAAAAACAACACTAAAATAAAAAATGCACAAAGAGATGCATAACTATTTCGTACGTAAATAAAACGCAAATAAGATGCGTAAATTAAGACAAACATGCATTATGAAGGTGACTACGTTAATGGACTTAAAAGGAGTAATATGCAAAATTCTTAAAAGAACTTTAAAAAAAGGATTATGCACAGTTCATAAAAGAAACTTAAAAGGAGGAATATGCACATTTCTTAAAATAAACTTAAAAGGAGAAATATCACAATTCTTAAATGAAACTTAAAAAGGAGTAATATGCAAAATTCTTGAAAGAACTTTAAAAGGAGGAATATTCACAGTTCATAAAAGAAACTTAAAAGGAGGAATATGCACAATTCTTAAAATATACTTAAAAGGAGAAATATCCCAATTCTTAAAAGGAACTTAAAAGGAGGCATATGCACAGTTCTTAAAGAAACTTAAAAGAGAAATATGCACAGTTCTTAAAACAAACTTAAAAGGAGGAATATGCGTATTACTTAAAAGAAACTAAAATAAGGAAAATGAAAAAATTCTTAAAATATATTAAAAGAAGGAATATGCACAATTTTTAAAAGAACTTAAAAAGACGAATATACACAATTCTTAAGAAACTTACATAGAAGGAAGAATATGCACAATTCTTTAAAAAAACTTAAAAGGAGTATTCTGAAATGCGTAATTCTTGAAAGAAATTTAAAAGGAGGAATATGCACAGTTCTTAACACAAACTTAAAAGGAGGAATATGCACAATTCTTAAAAGAAATTTAAGAGGAGGAATATGCAGTATTTTTAAAAGAAATTTAAAAGGAGGAAAATGCACAATTCTTAAAATAAACTTAAAAGGAGAAATATACACAATTCTTAAAACAAACGTAAAAGAGGCATATGGACAGTTCTTAAAGAAACTTAAAAGAATATGCAGAGTTCTTAAAACAAACTCAAAAGGATGAATATGCACAATTTTTAAAAGAAACTTAAAAGGAAGAATATGCAAAATTTTTAAAAGATACTTAACAGCAAGCGAGAATAACATTAAATAATTGAACAGAGTGCTAAAGGATTGCGAATAAAGCAGCAGAGGCACATCGGGGAGAGGGTGGGAGTGAGATGCGGAGGAAGGACAGGAGAGATCGAATAAAAGTGAACTAATACAATTTTAAAATTTGGTTCTTTACTTCAAAGAAGTGATATCACTCAATAGAGAGTTTCAAGTTGAGATTGCTTGAAAAATTGGGAATAATAAATATTTCGCTATCAGAGCGAAGAGTGTGGCGATGTCAATCACATTAAAGATAGTTAAAATGCTCAAGTGGCTTGATCCCCAAAATACTGGGAATGATTAAAAAACGAAAATAGTACAAAAATGGAAAATACACAAGGAACCTAATTCGAATTGTATGAGAATCGAATGAATAGGTTGAGACTTTTGAACAATATCTTGAATTAAGATAATAAATCAAAGCTTTCTTTTAGATTCAAGCTTAGAAATTTGGTAGCGGGAATAAATATCAGAACGAGTTGCAGTTTCTCGTTCATTAAATTTAATTTTGGTGATGTGGGTGGTCCTGGAAGCTTTTAGTTTGGGAGAAATATTTTTTGAAGAGAAAGAAACTTTCTGAGGAGAAACCATACATTGGTTTAACGTATGACGAGAAGAAGCTGTATGCTGAATTTTGCAGTCTTAGCTTTATCTTCAATAGAGCACTCTAACCATTCTTTAGGGAAAGTAGTGTGTGGGGGTCCTAATGCTACTTTACGTTATGATAAAAAGAGGCTATTTAGCGAATTTTGTGGTTCTAGCACTTATTATTTAAAAGCGCTTACCCTTTATTTTTAGGTTGGATTGGGTTGTTTTACCTCTGAGCGGCACTTTTTGCACACCATGGGCTAAATGGCCAGATCATATGGACCCCGAAGGCTCAGAGAAGGTTGCGAGAGGGGACCCACTGGAACAGCTGTTGGGAGACAGATGGTAGCCTCCCGTCAAGGCCATCCAGCGTGTTCTTTAACGTGCACATGGCATGGCTCTCCCGCATACGAAGCCACGGCTTAACGTCCCATCCGACGGACGGCGGCCTTTCCAAGCCCATCGGTGTCCCCTACTGACCGTGGGCAGGGCGGGGAATTTTGCGGAGATAAATCTCAACGCTGACCTAGCTGGGACTCGAACCTGGAAACTACAGATTACGAGCCTGGCGCGCTACCGACTGAACCACCCCCGCCCCTTTATTTTTGGTGGGAGGAACATTGAGGGATTAAATATTTATGTTTTTAAGTTACGATAACAAACACATGTATACTGAACTTTGTGCACCTAGCTCTTACTGTCTAACTATTTAAGGGAAGATTATCTCCCGTTTCTTGACAGTCTTTCTACATAGTTTGGGGGGCGGGGGTGGCTCAGTCGGTAGCGCGCCAGGCTCGTAATCTGTAGTTCCCAGGTTCGAGTCCCAGCTGGGTCAGCGTTGAGATTTATCTCCGCAAAATTCCCCGCCCTGCCCACGGTCAGTAGGGGACACCGATGGGCTTGGAAAGGCCGCCGTCTGTCGGATGGGACATTAAGCCGTGGCCCCGTGTGTGGGAGAGCCATACCCTGTGCACGTTAAAGAACACGCTGGATGGCCTTGACGGGAGGCTACCATCTGTCTCCCAATAGCTGTTCCGGTGGGTCCCCTCCCCCAGCCTTCTCTGAGCCTTCGGGGTCCATGTGACCTGGCCATTTAGCCCATGGTGTGCAAAAAAGTGCCGCTCAGAGGTAAAACAACCCAACCTACATAGTTTGGAGTGGGTGGGGGCGAATCCATCATTTTATGTTATGACAAGAGAAAGCTGTTCACGAATTTTTTGGGTCACAGTTTCTCCTACTGTATAGGAGAATTATTTTTGTATATATGAGGGACCCATTTATTTCTGGAAAAGGTGGAAAATATTGAGGACCAAACCGTTACTTGCATTATAATAAGAGTATTACCGAATTTAGCGGTCCTAGATCTTACCGTTTAGTAGATTTTTCTTCTTCCATTTCCTTGAAGTTAGGAGGAAGACTTAAGGGACCAAACCCTTATTTTGCTTTAAGTTATAAGACGAAGATGCGCATTGAATTTATAGTTTTAGCCTTTAACGTTTAAGAGTTCTGCCTTTTTTTAATGAAGGATGAAGGTTTATGGGACAATTTTTTTTTGATCCTAGAAAACGTAGTACAAAGTTTTGTTACGGTATCTTAGGTCATAGCGAAGCTTATTGCTTTTCAACTTTCTTTATTTTCTCTTGCAGCGCCATCTATTGAGATGCTCCTTCACTGCAGCTTTGACAGGACGTATAAAAAGGTTTATTTTAAAATTACTCTACTCCTATTTGATCGATAAAATATAGTGTAAAATCATTAATTTATTCTAGATCTTAATATCATTAGTCAAAGAACGTCTATGAGGAAAGCAAGACCTCAGCAAAAAGATACTTCGGGCTTGAAACCACGTCCTTTTGATGAGTAGCCAAGCACGCTAACCACTCGGCTACTTGATGGCTACTCATTTAATAAAATATGCATATTAGGTAATTATGAACAATTTTTTATGAAAGATAAGTAATTGGTAAATATTCCAGTTTTCGCGATTTTTTTTAAATACTGAACGAATATTGTTGAAAATCGAGATTTAAATAGATGTGATTACGATTTTTAATATATCTTCAGTCGCATTTTTCCCCATTAAATGAATACTTTAAAAGTTACAGATTTTCAAAGTTATATTCGCATTGTGATGGCATGGAATTTCTCCATTTTGCTAAGTTCTAGGTAAATTGTCCGAAAATTTTTATCTTACAGCAAAAGAGTTGCCCCAGAAAAATTGACGGAACATCTAAATCCATCACTTCTTATTAACATACCAGGTGCTCTAACTGGTGATATATAGCAGTTAATGTTTCTGCTAATTGTGAGTATAATCTTTTCTAATTCCAGGCGCTCGTAGTTCCATGGTCCAAGAGCCAAGTTGCCACGTGATATTGAAATAACTATTTATTGAATTAACTGAAAAACGATCTAACTGCGACAGCTCAGCGGTCAGAAAACTTGATACGTTATCAGGCTCGTTAGTTCGTATCCCACTCGCAATGACACTAAGTGTTTCAGCTAACTATTCATTCGTTCAATGCTTACAGGACATATGCTGTGCTCCTCTACTACTGAATTTTTTTGCAATGAATTTGTAATTAGATAGACCCATACCGCAGTTGTCATAATCATAATGACGATACATCTATATATTTCAGGGAATTTATATGTTTGATTAAGAATTCCTACTATACAGTAAGAACCTGGAGCACCTAATTATATGTACAGCTTCCTCTGTAACTTAAAGCAACATAAGGGTTTGTTGTTCCAGTAACAAGAGTGCTTCTCAAAAGCTTATAAAAAAGGAACCTTAAGCTTCACCAACAGAGATAACCTAAAAGCCCTACCAGCTTCTCTTGCTTTTTCATATAACAAATACTATATGCTGCTGGCTAGGTATGCTAGCCACTACGCCTGGAAAAATTGAATCAAACGGATAAGAGACGGAGATAGACTAAATCAAACACAGTACTCACATTTGACACAACTGAGCGAATATTAAGAAAACAAAGATGAGCCAGAGAAAGAGGATGAATCGTAATAGGATTGCTACTCAAGGAACTTTAAGCAAGAGATAAAGGTGAAAGAAATCAATGTTTAAGTTCGGAAACTAGAATGAAATAGTACTGAACGCTAAACTGACTATAACTCTTTTTCTTTTTGCTAGAACATATCGAATGATAAAGATATATAGGAAAGAAGAAGCATACACTTGATTAATTCCCTTTTAAGAAAAGGTAAAAAAAAAGGGATAAATTTTAAAAATTTTCAAAAATAGAAAACAAAATTATCGACATCTATCGCATGCTTCAGAGAGTTTGCAATTATTAGTGTGCTAAATTTTTAATTTAATTTCTGGAAAATCGTAATTGAATTAAGTATCTGGTTTGCTCTGAACAAATCTGCTATTCCTCTATACAGAGTAGATTAACTTGTGAAAGATGCGTATTGAGAAATAGAATAAATTCTTTAATTTGCTAAATATCGATACCAAATAAAAACCTAATGCGATTCTTTCCGTTAAGTTTGTAATTTTGCTTAGCTCGATCGTGGTAGGTGTCCACCGTTCAGGTTATTTTCCAATTACTTAACATTTTGCTTTGTTCTTAGGATTACTACTGTCTTTTGACAACTTTTGATCTTCTGAATGTATCATCACAGTTCTCTTCATTTGCGTCCCTTTCTCTAACTCTCTAATCCTACACTTGTGGTCTGTCTTAATCATAAATCTTTCACAGTTACAAACAGCAGAGTAAACAGCGTCGATAGAAAAGTGAGATTGTTACTTCGACTCAACAAATGATATTCAGTTAATTCAGTAACTCTTTCGGTTAAATGTAAATATATTAATGCATATTCAGCTGAGATTTGTTGAAAAGTTATTACCGATACGATGCTTTTTTCAGCAAACACTGCGTGCACGTAGGAGTTTCATTCTATGAGAAGTGCATCATACGGACCATCATTTAAATGTAACTATCATATATTTGTTAATATGATCAACAACAGCAATAGTTTTTACAAAATTAGTCTATCGTTATCCAGAATATCTTGACAACTCTACTCCCAGCGATTAAGTCATGGTTTGCAGAATACACGTGTTCCTTACACTAGATGGTGTCGCAATACTGTTTCTGTGCAAAGTTTCGCATATGTAAAACATTTTAAACAAACCATAACTCAATCTACAATTAATAATTCTTAACAGATTCAATATCTTATTTTTTAACATTTAAAATAAATTAGATAATTTATATTATGCATTATGCGTTAGTGATGATGCTTGAATTACCACGCCGAACATGCACATGGATAGGTTTAGTCATTTCGACCTCTCAATGTTTTTTATGATTATGCCCTTTCTTTCCATGATGATGATGATGATGGTGGTGGTGGTGATCGCCTTTATTGCCTTCAATAACTATTACTTCAGTCTTGTCGTGAACTCTGAAAAAAGATAAATTTAAAAAATAAATCATTTTTAAATGGCACACTATCAACCAATTAACTTTTTAATTAAATACAATTGCATTTTAATAATTAGTAGTATTGATGAGTTTGTTTCACTTGCGTAATGTCAATTAATTTTCTCTAGGTGTGGTATTACAAAAATATAATGTTTCATATCAATAAGGTACCGCTTACTGAAATGAAGCATTATATTTTTGGCTTCAGCCTTTAGTGGTGGGGGAACGGGTCTTTGCCCCATGTCTGCGATTAGGGGGCTGTTTGATATTGTCGGCATTCCCTCTCTCAATAAACGTAGTTTCTTTAAACATCTCACTAACCATTTTCTCTCCATAGGTAGTTGGAATGTGAGGACTCTACACAGAGCATTTTCTCTTGATGTTCTCACACAAGAATTCCACCATTATAGTTTAGATATTATCGGCTTGCAAGAGACCAGATGGACAGATAAAGGTCAGATTCTTAAAAATAATCTTAAATTTCTCTTTTCAGGGAGGGACGACAATAAGCATCACCAAGGCGTGGGTCTGCTTCTCAGCAGACACGCTAGTGATGCTCTTCTAGGATATGAGTGCATTAATGAAATGTTTCTTACAGCACAATTTCAGACAACCGTTAAAAACTTGAATGTTATCTGCTGTTACGCCCCCACTGAGGATGCCGATGAGGATGACAAGGAGAGGTTTTACGGACAACTTCAGGATATTTTGAATTCTGTCAAGAAAGGAGATATCACCCTTGTTTTAGGTGACTTCAATGCCAAAGTTGGTACAGTCGCTCACATAAATATCCGAACGCTATGGTTGATTACAGAATTCATAAAAAAATACCTGTCAACGATTTTTTTAGAAATTAGTGATCTGGCAACCTTCGTGTACTGTACATGAAGGTAGCTAGATCACTAATTTCTAAAAAAAATAGTTGGCAAATATATATGCCGCTATAATATAAAATATATATTGCCTAAATATATATGCCGGTGTTCGGATATATATTTGAGCGACTGTACTGATTCTCCATATTTGGGGAGAAGTAATAGGCCCTTTTGGTATTGGTAGTTGCAATGGCAATGGGAAACGTCCCCTACAGGTAAGTAAACTCAATGGATTCAGAATAACCAACACTTATTACAACAGCGCGACATTCACAAGTATACATGGGTTTCACCTAATGGGCTGAATAAGAATATGATTGATTATATATTAATTAACAGCAAATGGGCTAGTTCTGTTAGGAATACTAGGTCATAATAGGCGAGCTGAAATTAGATCTGACCATTACCTTGTTAAGTGTCTTGCAACTTAAACTTAAAAAGTGTAGTGCTAGGGTTAAAAAATATACTTTTAATACTGAAGCTCTGAAAGACCCAGTTATAGCCAAAGCTTACCATGATAGGTTACTTAGTCATTATGACAGTCATGGTATGCTTACTACTGAAGTTGAGGAAGAATGGGATCATTTTAAACAGGCTTTTTTGGACACTAGCAGTACTCTTTTTAGGAATCAAGGAGCAGAGGAGGCAGAATAATCAGAGTGATAAGGCACTTGAGCTTATTTCGGAAAGAAAGAACTGCAGGAATGTCCTTAATCAATACCCTACTAGTCCTAAGAGAAAGCATTACAGGGAACTTAATAAACGTGTAAAAGATCAGTTAGCTGCTGATAAGAATCTTTGGATTGATGGCTTGGCTTACAAAGCCGAGGAAGCAGTTAGACAGCACAACAGCAGAGAGCTGTACCAGATAGTTAATGTTTTGTGTGGTCGAAAACGGACAGGCATACAGGGCTTGAAGGATAAACAAGGTAAGGTTATAGAAGGTGAAGATTCTGTCATGGCTAGGTGGGCTGAGCATTTCAGTGATATTCTAAACAGTGTGGTTAGTTCTATTCCCATTGTTTGGAATGATGATAGATGCATTGGTGGCTTTAATGTTGGCCCTATAACACAGTCTGAAGTTATTTTGGCTATTTCTAAACTTAAACTTCATAAATCCCCAGGGGTAGATGAAACTACTACGGAAATGCGTAGAGCTGGGAATGTTTTGGTTACCACTTGGATGACTGAAATTCTGAATATCTTTTATGATAAAGGCATGGTCCCAAATTATTTTACCAGAGCTATTGTTATCCCTATTTTCAAAAAAGGTGATCGCAGTTCTTGTGATAACTATAGGAGTATCAGCCTACTCTCTGTTCCAGGTAAAGTTCTTTCCATGATTGTGCTTAATAGAATTAAGAATCTGGTTGACAGTCAATTGCGTGATGAGCAATGTGGATTCAGAAGTGGTAGGGGATGTGTGGATCAGATATTTTAACTTAGGCAGATTCTTGAGAAATGTTTAGAGTTTCAGAAACCTTTGTTTGCTAGCTTTGTTGATTTCAAAAAGGCTTTCGACTCTGTTGATCGTCATAATTTGTGGTTGATTGTGAGATCATATGGTATACCAGACAAGTTAATTAACGTAATGAAAGCTCTCTATAATAACACTGAGTCGTGTGTGAGAGTTGGTAAGGCTTGTAGCAATTGGTTTAGCATTACTTCTGGTGTTCGACAAGTTTGCATTTGGTCTCCCTTTCTCTTTAGTTTGGTTATTGATTATGTTATGCGAAATTCATTGCAAGGGAAATATTTTGGCCTTGAATGGGCTGGAGATACGAAAATTTTTGATTTAGATTATGCTGATGATTTAGCCCTTTTGGCAAATGATGTTGATGAGATGAACTCTTTCATTCGAGCTGTTGATGAGACTGGTAGTAGAGTAGATTTGGTTATAAACAGAGAGAAAACTAAAGTGATGAAAATTGGTCAGGCAGGCTGTGATTCAGTTCATCTGAATGGTTGCAGTCTTGAGCAGGTGTCACAGTTTAATTACCTTGGGAGCTGCGTAACTGATACTGGTGATGTGCGGCATGAGATTAACAGACGAATAGGGATTGCTGCCGGGACTTTTAAGAATCTATGAAGAGTGTGGAGAAATAGGCGTATACACCTAAAGACTAAAATTAGACTATATAATAGTTTGGTTCTTTCTGGGTTAATTATGGTAGTGAAACTTACACACTTTGTAAACAAGATAACAGTAAACTAGATGCTTTTGATTCCAGATGCTTACGCAGTATCTTGGGCATTAGATGGTTCAACTTTGTAACTAATGATGAGGTTAGGCAAAGGAGTTTGCAACCTCCTTTAAGCAGCATATTGTGCAGAGAGAGACTCCGTTGGTTTGGCCATGTTGCCCGTATGGATAATTATAGATTGGCGAATAGGGTTATGAACAGTGTGCCTAAAGGTCTCAGAAAGAAGGGGAGACCTAGGATGCGGTGGGCAGACAATATCAAACAGGACCTTGTTAGAAATGGTGGGCAGTGGCCAGATGCAGTAGATGTAGCTCAGGACAGACTTGCTTGGAGAACTATATTGCACGGTCTGGTTGGACCTCCGTAACCCATGGCTGCTTGATGATGATGATGATGATGATGATGATGATGATGATGATGATGATGATGATGATGATGATGATGATGATGATGATGATGATGATGATGCAGAAATAATTTTCCCATTTCGTTTCTATATACGTGATTTTATTTTCGTATCATTTTAGATTCACCTAGACTAGAACCCCTTTCAATATATGTTACATTCTAATTTAACGACAGCAGCAAGTTCCATTGACCGTTTCATGCCTTGTCACGATGTCGATAGTGACTGACTGAAGGAATCGGGATTTCATTTGGAAGTATATCGAAAGTTCCGTATTGATAGGAACAGCAGGAGGACCAATGACGCCATTATCATAATTATTAAAATGCACTAACAAATGCAAAATCTAAATAAATGTAATTTAACACAATATACTGCAGACGTGCTAAAATCCAGGTCAGTAACAAATATTCCAGATAACAAGAGACTTAAATGAAATGGTTACAGAAAAATTAACAATGTTTCAGTTATAGTAACGGAGGAATCAATGTGACTATGAAAAACATGTCTAAAACAATAATGTTCAAAAAGAGGATGTTGATTTTAGAAAATTTTACTTTTTTTTTTCGTTACAATACTTTTCTATATTCTTTCCCAATTATTTCATACCCTTTGTTCCGTCCTATATATTTGTTTTCGTGTTTTTGTTTTTGAAATATGAATATTTTTCATCTTATTTATAAACGTATACACATTCTTATGAGAAAAATACGACCACCTACCATACATATACTATGGTAGGTGGTCATATTATTCTGATACGACTGTGTACATTTCTCCCCCCTGCCTATTCTGAAGAATCAAATTTTCACAATAGAAATACGTTACAAAACAATATTAATTCAGCTTCCAGTTTGACTATGTGAGCAAGTAATTTCAATCGGAGAAAATAGTTGAAGGATCTTAGCAAACAAAGGAAAAAATAAAATGTGTTAAAATGTTTCATTAAGGGAAAATTAACAGCAGGGAGGAAAGGGAAGGAAGAGAAAGGACTCAACCGTTTGCAGTTCTCACGTGTTGGGACGACTGCAGTTGACGCTACCCATCAGACATCTTGGAACACAGAGAGAGAAGAATAGCTGGATTATGATTGGTCAGAGAGACCTGATTTGCTAGAAGAGTGGTAGGGATTGAACGAAAGCTTGACAGGGAGTGAACTAAAACAACAGCATTACAAGGCAGCTCTGTAGAAGGGGTAAAAGATGGCCCAAAAGATTGAAATTTTCAGTGTGTGGCGAGAATGAGCAAAAGCGAATAAGACAGGGAAATGAAAGGAAAAGTAGGGATGAGACGAAGAGGAGATAAAATAGAGGGAACACAGGTATTCAGGAAAGAGGAAGAGATGCAAAGTGGAAAAACTAACAGAAAGAGGTGAAAAAGAGAAAATGATAAGGAAGTAAAAGAATCGAAACATGTATAAAAGGATATCACTTGGAGGTATATCAAGAATCTTAGTCAGGGTAGTAGCATGTAGCTGCAGGGATCAACAAGACTGGAACATAGTGTCATAAAAGTCATAGGATTAAAGTTTAAAGGAATCTGCCAGCAGAGGCAATGGAACTGGCTAACAGATTCAAAATCTTCTATATACCCTATAGTAAGATTTGGTTTGAATTGATTTTTATATCCTTCTTTTCTTATAAATCGTTCATTCCTCATTATGAGAGTTATTTGTCTCCTCTAATTTGTTTTCCTTTTTCGTTCAAGTATTTCTCATATATGATTATTTTTCAAATGTTTGTATGAAAATGATGAAAGAAAAGGAATAATATATTATTATATTGAACACAATGAAATATGCTATTTTGATACGTTGAACTATTTACTTTTACCTTTTCTTCATTCTTTTAAAAGCAGAAAAGGATCCTTGGCCCGATAGAACGCTACTGCTGTTTAGCTACTGTAGAGGAGCATTTGTTTTCTACATAATGGACTAAATCAGATACAACCCAAGGATGAAACTACATTAAAGAAGAAGCTCGGTTGTGTACTCTTACAGAAAGATCTTCCTGTCAATTTGGTCAGCGGGCCTGATAAGAAGAAGAATATTAAAAGACCCATAAAGGTTGTTGTCAGTCTGACAACATACTTTTTTATGTCTTCCGGTGTTTTCTTTATAATTAAACGTAGTCGTTGCAGAGAGAACAGCTCAAAGATGGCCTGGTCAAGTCATGCACCTCACTACATGTTTAACACTGCTCAGAATATCTAATCGAATTATATTCGCCGATTGAGATTTCACATTTTTCTGAACCTTGACATCCTTGTTTCTTTGGCATCTTTTTGGTCAATCTGCAGTAAAATCCGTTTGTTCAGATGTAAAACAGCCGAACTCTTAAAAATTCTAATAATATTATCGGTGAAACTCCGAAATGTCAAAATGAATATTTGTAAATGTTAACTGAAGAGTAACTCTATATGTACTGCAAAAACATTCTGAATTTATTCCTGTAGGATTCTTTAATTTTAAAGGAATAAAACTCTTTAATTGTTTTTCAGACTTATTCTCATGGCAACATTTCAAATAAATATTTTCCTATGTGTATTTTAAGATTATAATTTCATTTTCAAATCTTTCTTTTATGCGTTTGGTTGTTTTGCTTATGATCGATAGCTTTTCTGCACAATGGGCCACGTAACATGAACTATAAGAATGAAATGAAATTCATGAAATTAATTTCTCTATAGATACACACTTCACCGAGAATTTTCTCTAAAAACCTGATTTTACACTGGTGTCCAATAGTTAAGCATAAGTCATAAACTGTTAAATCTCACAAACGACATAAATTATTAACATTATATTTTACGTGTCATTTTTTGTGTGTACGTGACTTGAAAAGCAAATCCGTTGTGCCGTAGAAGCTGATTTGTTCCTAAAGTATTTTGGTGTGGGAAATTGAAATCTGAGATCAGAATTGGCCTATCTGGGCTAGGTTTAGAGTTATGGAGATATAACACATCAATTTCATGGATATTACTTGGGATATGAAAAATCGAGAAATGTTACATGAAAATAGTTGGCAGCACTGACTTGTTTGCAATAGTTTATACTCACATGTTGGCAACAATGTTATTCCATTCATAGTTTAGATAACTACTAGTCTGTCTCTGTAAAGTTTATTTTAAAAACGTATAAATGACATGATATTTGTGGAATTAACATCAGTTTTTCCAAACTGTATTCTAGGGTATGTAAAGATATTTTATGATAATATTTGTGTACTTAACATGACATGTTTGTAAATACTTCTATTCTGTTATTTTTTTTCTTTTGTATTCTAGAAAATGCCTCGCAGAAAATGTCAAAATAAGGCAGCCAACTTCTGTTATATTTGCGGAGAGTTCACCTTTGCAAGACACAAGAAAAAAATGTCACCTATAATAAAGAGAGCATACAAACATTACTTTGGATGTGAAAAAGATCAGGATAAGCCGTGGGCCTCTAACATATGTTGTGCAACTTGTTATGCGAAATTAATAAACTGAGGGAAAGGCAAAGGTAGCGCCATGTTATTTGCTGTACCCATGATATGGAGGGAACCAAAAGACCATTCCACCGATGGCTACTTCTGTATGACTAGTATATAAGGCTTTACAAGCAGACAATCGAAGAGACATATCGGTAATACCAACTTATCTTCTGCAATACGACCAGTACCACATTCTAAAACTTTGCCAGTTCCACTAACTCTAAGTCAGGAAACATAAGATGAAGAAAGTATTGGTGAAGAGAGTGAGGCACGTGAATCATCTCCAGAAAGAAGTGATCATTCCTAAGAGGCTATCATGGATTCAACTCCACATTTTAACGCAGGCAGATATGAAAGATTTGGTTCGTGATCTAGGGCTGAGTAAACAAAATGCTGAACTGCTGGGCTCTAGGTTGCAAGAATGAAATCTTCTCCAACCTAATAGATGTATAACGTTATATCGAAATAGAGAACGGAATTTTTTTTGCATTCTTCTGACATGATGGCCGATTGACTCTCTGTAATGATATTGCCGGTTTGATGAAAGCTTTAGGCTTTCTTCATGATCCACAGAATTGGAGGCTCTTTAGAGATGCATCCAAAACTATCCTGAAGGCAGTTTTACTACATAATGGTAATTTAATGCCTTCTGTTCCAGTTGCCTATGCTAATATGGCAAAAGAATCATATGAGATTCTAGATATAATGCTCAAATCCATTAAATATGCGGATTTCAATTAGAAAATATGTGAGAATTTGAAAATCATTGCCATGATATTGGGAATGAAACAAGGAAAGACAAAATTTTCTTGTTTCCTTTGTAAATGGGAGAGTCGTGACAGAGCATCCCATTACTTGAAGAAAACTTGGCTAATACGGAATTGAAAAGTGGGAGCAAAACATTTACAGAAGCAGAGACTTATAGCTTATAAGGACGTGATCCTTCCTCCCCTTGATATAAAACTGGACTTAAGAAGTAATTTGTCAAGGCAGTGGATAAATATGGTAGAGCATTCGCTTACCTAAACAACAAGATTCCCCCGCCTTTCAGAAGCAAAGATAAAAGAGGGCGTGTTTGTTGGCCTTCAAATAAAACAGTTGAAGAAAGTTGTGAAATTTGACGAATATTGCAAATATTCGTCAAAAACAGAGATAATATAACAGAGAAAGAGAAACTTGCTGGGACACGTTTTAAGAAGGTTACAGAAAATTTCTTGGAAAAAAGATGTCTAAAGATATAGTAAACCAGCTACTACATACATATCAGAATTTAGGATGTAACATATCTTTGAAAGTGCACTTCCTGCATTCACATCTAAACTACTTTCCGGAAAGCTGCAATGACGTCTCCGATGAACACGGTGAGAGGTTTCACAAAGATATTTCGACAATACAAAAGCGATATGAAGGGAAGTGGATGTCTACAATGTTAGCTGATTTTTGTTGGAATCTCAAAAGAGACAGCACAGATAAACATAAAAGAAAAAAAAAATATTAACGTTTGGTACTTTTGTTATTTAATTATTCTGTATTCAATTTATTTCTGTATAATATTCTGTAAAATTTTCTATATAAATCTATAATCATTTTAATACTAAGGAAGCTAAGAATAATCTTTTTTTTTCTCTATTATTATTCATTGAAAATCTAGGAATAAAATTAAAAATCGTCTAACTCGAAAACTATCCCTGATAGAAAGCATCTAAGCACAGATCTAAAGTTTGCACTAAAAAACCTTTAAAAATCACACAACTCTTACTTAGAAAGAAACTTTACTTCTCTCTTTTGTTTGTGTAGAATAGTGTTAATATATCCGCATCTGCACCCACATCCACAAGGTCTCACCGCAATATCAAGGTCAAGTAGTCTTAACCGCACCCGCATCCACAAAATTTTATTAGCATCCACGTATATTGCCTACTTAATAGCAGTCCAAATCGTGAAAATACTTGAAATCCCATGTTTGCGAGTAAAAGAAATCAGTCTAATGGTTTATTAATGACTAATTAATGACTGAAAAAATATACCGTGAAAAAATTGCAAGCCTTTTCTTCGTAAAAATATGCTTTACTAAATTTAGATAAAATGCACTTAATTCTAGTTTTGCAAATTCTTCTGAATTAATTTTGCTCTTTTAAATACAGTTATCAGCGATTATGGGAAGACACTGCTTTTTAATTCCCAGAAATTCTTCTCTGAAACTTCGTGAGTAATAATCCATAGTAATTTTTTGAACTTATATTCTGCTTTGCCAGCAAGAACAGCGATTCTTTCACGTGAGATAAGTTTTTTTTTAATCCTTGCTTTATCCCAACGAACACTTTTTAGAGGGAATATCATCATTGAATTTTCAAATCAGATTTCTTTAACATCATCTCAAGTAGTTTATTTCACGTGTCAGCCATCAATAACGAAATAATATTGGCTAATGTTTCCGCATATCTTATCAAATACGAGACTTTATCCGCTAACTGCATTCAGGTTCATTTTTTACCCGCCGAGAACTTTTATATGCCGAAAACTTTATAATGTTCATCTGTATTTTCTGCAGATAAGCTATCTACAAATCTTAAAAAATTATAAACATTTTACTGGGTAATCAGATCTAGCGTAATCAGATCTAGTAATCAGATCTAGATTTTGAGCTCTCACGGCGTACCCCAAAAATTTTAGCGCGTACCCCATCTTGAGAACCCCTAGGCAAGAGCAGAAGCGTAAAGGGCGTCTTTTTGTGATTCATTAACTAGAGGGTTCAGACAATAATTTCGAAAAGTAAATTTAAATGGGTATGAAAATCATATTAATACCCAATTTGCGCAAGTGTCCTCTTCGTATGTCGCTGACATAATCTTTGAAAGTTTCATACGTTTTATAATCAGCGATGATTTATACTTTTAAGATTCGTAAGCAATAAATTATTTCGTTATTCCCTCTCAATGGATATTTTAAATTTATGTGAGATGTAAAGGATGAAAATTATTATAATCATGTCTATATCAACTGTGTACTGAAATTCACAAAAGTGAAAAAGTTGAAAATTCCAAAATATCAAACGAATATTCCAAACGATGTAGTTATGTTAGAAGTTTGAATTTTGGTGTTGAAATGTGAAGGTTACGAAGTTACCATTGGCAACAATCACTTAACCCTTTATACCCAGCGGGGGAGGTGAATGCAGCTTTTTTACAGAAAAGGATATGTTTCTAGAGATAAATTAAAAATTCTTTTTGGGTTGGACAGGTATTGATAAAATATTACAATTTGCATTTTTCGAATTTCCCAAAAGCTATAATTGCGCCCTCTAACGATAGAAATAAAATCGAAAAATCCCAAAAATTTTAAACTAATATTGCAAATGATGTAGTTATGCTATAAATTTGAAACTTTGGTCGTGGAATGTGACAGTCTTGATGATTTTATTGATAACAATGAGTTGACTTCTCCGCCCAAGGTAAGTAAGAAACAGAACGGTTTGTTTTAAGAGACAATTGAAAATCTCTTTTTTAGTTGGTTTCTAATGAAATGTAATTCGCATTTTCAAAGGTAGTTTTAATTTTTATCGTTAGAGATCACTAAATATCGAAACTGCAAAACTCTTAACGATTGTTTCAAGTGATCTGTTTATGGTAGAAATTTCGGCGTGTAAATTCTCTTATGGTTGAAATTCCACTGAGAGCTATGATCTACTTACAGCTCATGATCACTATTTTCAAAAGAACGAGAATAAAGGAACTTTTTAAATTTAAGAGCTAACAGACAAATGCTTTTTATGTTTTATAAATACTAATAAAATACTACTATGTGCATGTCTCCCCATCATACATTAAAGATAAATAAATAACCTCTCAAGCAACTGCTTTTACAGAGGTCTGACAGGAGCTTATCAATTTATACGCCATACTAGAAGGTCCATGAGGATGGCGGGACTTCAGCAGAAAAACAACACGAACATCCATAATTAAAACTTTTATGTAGTGAAAAAGTAGGCAAACGAAGAACTTCCTACTCTTTGAAAATGAGATTCCCATATTCGCCAGAGGCGATATGCATTCTTCTAGTTATTTTACACTTTCAGTATCATCTGACAGTGGAATTTCGAACTACTGTATAATTGAGAAAATAAACTATTGATATTTTTTTAGTACCTGTAATGTGCAAAGAAAATGTTTCATTTATCTCTTAAAGAAGAAAAGTTGCATTTTACCAACGGGATGAATCATTACTATTTGAGTAAACCACTTGATCATATAAATAATTGATCATATAATAATCAATAATTTGAGTTTCTAGTAAAAAATAGATCGTTTGCAATATTTATTTAAAGATTTGGCATTTTCAAGCTTTTTTCCTCCGCTAAAGGTCGCCTTTCGAGTTTTTATTTACCGCATTTAGCACTCTCTAACACTGGAAATTCCACTGATGGGGATTCGAAAAATGTAAATATTAATAATTATGTGTCAAAACATTTCGCTGACATACGGGATTAAACCCACATCTCTACAGAAAATGCCAGAATATTCTAACTTGTTAAATTAACGCCTGCTTTTTTCACAAAAAACATTTATTGATTTATAGACGTTTAAACGTCTACAGGTAATGCTGAGATTATCAAATATTGTTTAAATCATTTATATTTTGTTAGTGCCTGTAAAACGAAAAAAAAAAATGTACATATTGTTTCATTTATCTCTTAAAAATATTTTTATTTTTTGCACCCCCTTTTGGCTAAGACGGCAAACCTTTTTGCCGTTGTATATCTTCTGACCATAACACTCCACTATGAAAATTTCCGATTTCCAGTGTAAATAGTTTGTAATATTCGTTTGAAATTTTAGTATTTTCCACCTTTTCCCATCGCTAGAGGGCGCTATTAAAACTATTGAAAATTTCCAAAATTGTGAATCGCAACATTTGTTCGACACCTATCCAATCGAAAAAGAATTTTTCATTTAGCTCTAAATGTAAAAAAAAATTGATTGTCTATAGACAGACAGACAGACAGACAGGTGGAAAGACAGATGGACAGTTAACAGAGAGACGGACAGATAGATGAACAAATATTGACATAGGCAGACGACAAAGTGAAAACTAGTTAGTTTTCAAATGAAGCTTAAAAGAGATTATTTGTTGAATTTCAGTTAGCTAATTCTTTTGCAGCCGTTTGCCGTCTTCCGATGGAGTTTCTCGGGAAAAAAATATTAATTTATTTCTTTGAGTGAAATTTTTACACCCAAATGCAGCGTAATGAGGCATTCATAAAATATGACAGCTTTTATAGACAAAAAAGTGGCAGAAATATATAAAACGATAAGAACAGAAGTTTTAACTTGGTACATACACTAACCCATAGGCTTTCGTCTCACGGTACGACAAAATATGGCGCCCATAAACCACATGACCCAATCAACCAATGGCAGCGAATCACCGAGATGGACAGCCTCTAACTATACAAAGAGCACCTTCTCCAAACACACTACATCTTAACTACCTATCCAGAAGGGCCTAAACAGCAATACACAGACTCCGAACTGGCAGAGCGAACTTCAACAAAGACTTATTTATGATCAGAAAAATACATTCTGCACTCTGCCCAAACTGCCAAGTGATAGACACTACTACCTACTACACTGTCAAAATAGAGGGGATATGCATTAAGACCCTATTATCTACTACACTGTCAAAATAAAGAGGATATGCATTAAGACCCTACTACCTACTACACTGTCAAATCTACAACACAGAAAGACACACCCTCTATCACAAACTTGCTACACTTGGAGTCACCACATTCACCTTACAGACCATCCTAAACCCCACCCATACTAAGGCAAAATCACATTTCAGCGCCCTGGCCCATTTCATACAAAGTACTGGCAAATCCTTTAACCGTCCAACTTTCTGCAGACTCTCCAACCACACCTCCTACTCAAAAGATCCAGATGTCAAAAAGATCCAAAGGGACAAAAAAGAAGCATTTTTGGACCCATTACTGCACCACCTTATTTCCCTAGTGCATTTGTACTGATGTTTTCAAAAAAATTATATATATACTCTGTACAATATACTACAACTCCCAAAGTACCCTTTTTCAAAAATGGTGACAACTAGTGGTGGCAAATTTAAATATTCACACCCTAAATCACTAAAATGCACCCCTCTAACATTTCTGACACCATCCACTAACACCTACAGACATAAGACAACACTCTTCAATGAAATCATAGACTTGACCTAAACATCTCATCAAATTGGATCTCCTGTGAACTAGACTATATTCCGAACACAGACTCATCCAGACATAATAAACATTAAACATGTTAATTAATATATATATATTTCTTTATATATTTTTTTTCCTTTCTGTTCTTTAAATTTTATCAAATAATTCAATCTCTTTAAAGAAAGAGATCAACAATTTATAAAAGTTAATTTTTAAAGAATTTTTTTGAGGTTCTAAGATACTTTGAAAAGTAAATTGAGAAACATTATACTTTGATAACTTATCAAAATATTTTCCCCTTTGTAAATTAAATTTTTTACAATTAAAAATAATGTGTTCAATATTTTGAGACACATTGCAAACAGTACAATTAGGTGAATTTAATTTTTTGTCATATATAGAGTTTATAACTGAATGTACAATTATAAGTACATACCTCATGTTTAACACACACACTTATTTTGAATACCCAAACCCCCCAACCCCTCTCCCCCATTCCAAAAATACCCATTATTGGTTAATTTACCAAACATGTAGCTCACCTCACCCTTTAAAACCAAATTTAAATTGATTAGTAGCGCTCATTCTTGCTGTCTTTTGAGGCTCCAGTCCCTGCGCGAGACTTCACTGTATCGCACACTATCTCCTAAGGTTAACCTACCAGATTACACTTTCCCCTTCCCCACCTCAGATTTATTTACCGAATTTTGCCAATTTTTCATGAAGATACCCTATCTCCCCACCCACCCTCACATCAATTTACTAAGCCCCCTGAATTTTCCCTGACACTAAAGGACAGATTTGGAAAGAAACAATTCTTTTCTCTCGCCCCCCCCCTCAAGGGAAATTACCCCGGCCCCCTAAGTTTTCACCTATTCCATTCCCTCTACCTCCTCCTACCCCAAATTTTTGCGCAGCTTACCTTAATTATAGTTTACCAAAACGCTCACTTGAAAGCGAGCGTTTTGAATTTTTACATTTGACTTTGCACATTTCTTACCAACACGCGGCCAACATGGGCCACACAGTGATCACACACTCTACAATTTTCACTCCCAGAAGAATTTTAACTCCAAATCTCTCCCCTCCCCACCCCCTTGCCACAAAACTACGACGCAGCACTTTCTTGTCACCAAACTTCAACCACCTCCTTCATTATTAGGCGCCTATCCCCAACATGTAGGGTCGCTAGCACTTCACTGTACTGGTCCCTACTTTTTGACGCATACTGCCCCACAAATATATTTTTCTCATGGACCAGATGATAAAGGTGCCAAGGTCCCTTTTACAGAATGGTCCAGTTTTTAAAGATGGATGTTAGACTCTTAACTATGCAGGACCTCTACCCATTCCTTAGCACTAGTGGCATTAAATCGAAGTGAAAAGGCAATTTCCTCATCCTAACTAAAGTTTTCCTACACAAAGTTTGACCTTTTAAGAATGAGGGCACGTTGCGTCTTTCGTCTTACATTAGCTATATGGAGCCTTCCCTTCTTTACGAACTTAGCGTTTTTTGTTAGACCAATATCCGATAATGAGATAGGAAGGACGTAACCATGGGCAAAACTGTGGAAATTAGAGGTCTGGCAATTGAGAGGAACACCCGGATGTGTATGGAAAGGTCATTAACTATTATAGAAGAATGTTAGGTTAAATTAACGCAACTGTGCTCCAAATGACCAGTGCCTTCAATCTAAGCCACTGAGCTGATGTGGATAGCCACCGATGTTTGCAGGGGCATACTATGAGAGGATTGGGTTGGGTTGTTTTACCTCTGAGCGGCACTTTTTTGCACACCATGGGCTAAATGGCCAGGTCACATGGACCCCAAAGGCTCAGAGAAGGTTGGGGGAGGGGACCCACTGGAACAGCTGTTGGGAGACAGATGGTAGCCTCCCGTCAAGGCCATCCAGCGTGTTCTTTAAAGTGCACAGGGTATGGCTCTCCCGCACACGGGGTCACGGCTTAACGTCTCATCCGACGGACGGCGGCCTTTCCAAGCCCATCGGTGTCCCCTACTGACTGTGGGCAGGGCGGGTAATTTTGCGGAGATAAATCTCAACGCTGACCCAGCTGGGACTCGAACCTGGGAACTACAGATTACGAGCCAGGCGCGCTACCGACTGAGCCACCCCCGCCCACTATAAGAGGATGGAGGGAGCCCCCCCCCCCAAGTAAATCTGAGTTGGCAAAATTCGAAGCGACTTTGTAAAATACAGGTGAGTTGTTAAAATTTTTATTTTATTTTTTTTGCAATATTAAGGGGAGTTAGCAAAATCTAGGGCAGTTGGTAAAATCTAGGGGAATTGGGCAAAATTCGGAGCCACCTACTAAAATACTGCTAAGTTTGAAAATTAAGACAATTCGGCAAAATTTTGGAAAGTTGGCAAAATTCAGGTGAGATGTAAAAGTTTACACTTTTTTTTTCTGTAAAATTATAAGGAGTTAGGAAAATCGAGGCCACTTGTCAAAATCTATGGCAAATTCGAATCCACTTGATAAAATGCAGGTGAGTTGGGAAATTGCGAATGTTTTGTGAAATTAAGGAGTGTTGGCAAAATGAAGCGACTGGGGAGTTGGCAAAATTGGAAACCACTTGGTAAAATACAGGTGAGTTGTGAAAATTGGGATTGGTTTTGTGTAATTGAGGAGAATTGGCAAAATCGAAAACTCTTAGCAAAATTTTGGGGAGTTGGAAAAATTCGAATTTTTATTGGAATTTTTTCTGTAAAATTATGGCAAGTTCGCAAAATCTAGGGGAGCTAGCAAAATTTGAAGATACTTGCTAGAGGATTATGGAGTGGGAGTTGTGAAAAGGATATGGGAGTTGTGAAAATTGGGCTTGTTTTTGTGCAATTAAGTAGAGTTAGTAAAATTCTAAAGTGACTTGGAAAATTCAGGGAAGATGTAAAAATTTGGATTTTTTCCTGTAAAATTACGGCGAGTTGACAAAATCGAGGCAACTTGGCAAAATCTTGGGCAGTTTGCAAAATTCGAAGCCACTTGCTAAAATACAGGTGATTTCTGAAAATTGGTATTGATTTTGTGAAATTAAAGAGAATTGGTAAAATCTTATGGATTATATAAATACAGGTGAGTTGTGAATTTAAATATTTAAAAACTGCCTATCTTCCTATATGGCCCAAAAAAATAGAAAATAAACCTAAAGCATATCGATGGTGCAATCAGTCACTGAGTTCATATTCACCTCAAAGGAAGATAGGGCGCTGACAATCTTCTTGTGTAGGTAAATCGGCGCACTATCTTCCTTTGAAGTAAATACGAACTCAGTGACTGATTGCACCATCGATATGCTTTTAAGGTTTATTTTCCACTATTTTGGGCCATATATAAAGATAGGAATTTTTAATTTTTTTAATTTATTGATATTTTTTTCAGTAAAAACACCTAGCTTCAAAAACTTTCATTTGATGTATGATTCATAATGATTATATATACATATGAATCATTCATTTGATGTATAGCTTGTTACTTTCGGCACTCCCGTTCTGAAGATGCAGCTGAAGAATTGCTTTCATATTTTCCCTGGCAAAATTTGAAGCCACTAGGTTAAATATAGGTGAGTTGTGAAATATGGAAGTGGTTTTGCGAAATTAAGGATAGTTGGTACAATTCAGAAAACTTGACAAATCAACGAAAGCCGAAAGCAATTTGAAGAAAGGCAGAAATGGAATTGGTTTTGTGAAATTTAGCAGAGTAGGCGCAGTCGTGAAAACTATAGGAAATCTAGGGCAATTGGCAAAATTAAGGTAAGTTGCGAAATTTTGGGTTTGTTTTGTTAATATGAGGAGAATTGGTAGAAATGTGGAACACTTGGCAAATTGTTTTGGATTCGGCAAAATTTGATGTCACTTGGTTAAAATAAAGGTGAGATTGGATAAATTGGTTCTGTTTTGTGAAATGAAGTAGAGATGGTTTAATCTAGAAAACTTTGTAAAAACTTGCGAAGTTGGTGTAATCGAGTTGTAATAAAAAGAACAGGAATCGAGTCACTTGGCAAAATCACAAATCGGTGAAATTCCCCCCCCCCCCCCACATACACACACACAACTGAACCTAATTATGGGTATATTAGTGACAGGAACATAAGTAGAATATTTATTTTCTCAGTTGGCAAAATTTGATTTCCGAGTTGAAATATTTTTGTTCCCCACCTTAGCCCTAGGCCTTCCCTATGCCCCGTAGTTGTTTTCTGTTGAGGTCCTGCCATCATCAGAGACAATCTACTATGGCGTATAAACTGACAGCCTCCTTTCAGACCTCTGTTCATCAGGGGTCTGAAACATTGTTTTCACTTTTTGAGAAACTCTGGCAAGCAGCTACTTGAGGTGTGTTTTTTTAATATAAAATATGGGGCTAAAACAAAATTATGCAAAGACAATTGTTTGGGATTTAAAAGTATGTAGAGAAATCTGAGATTTAGTATAGCTGACAGGAAATTTGACCTGAGACCTCTATGGCAAGGAGCTGCTTGAGGGAGTATTTATTTATTTTATTTCATTGCAACAGGATGTTTCACGACACTAATCGTCTTTCAAACACTCATTAAATTTATGACACGTCGAATTCAAGCTGCTCTGAAGACATTGAGACTAGAGTTACTTTTTTTTTGGCTATACAACGTATTTCTGTTACCTATTACAATTATTTTTGCTTTGCATTTTTTAAAGTGTAAACATAAAAAAGCCATACTTACGGATGAGTGTGAATATGCGTGACGTGATGATGATGGTGATGGTCACCACCACCTCCCCCTCCTACAGGGACGAAATAATACAGAGGATACCAATGTGATCCTTCGCTAACCATGCACAACATCACTAAGCTACACAGTAAGGCAAGAAATATTCTGTATGGTGCTGCCATCTATGGAGTGATCAAGCAATAAGTACATAATTAATCTATCACAAAGATAAAAATCAATAAATGACATCTATTTCGCATTTATATATTATATTATTAATTTATATTTTTATTTTATGACCCCTCCCCTCCCCCACCCGCAAACACACTCAACAAAATTCTTATTATGTAATGACAGTCTTGATGATAATAATAATATTTATTCAATATCTCTAACGGACAATAATACAAACTACAGATGAGTTCGGGACGGGCTCAAAATAGACATTGGGAACGTGCTCATTAATAATTTATATTTCTATATTTTCCTCTAATTATAAAAAGAAATTGAAAAAGTTAAATTCTTCAGATTTTAATTTCAGCCTTTAAATCAGTGTTTAACAATAACAAATTATTATGTTTAGGTTTTCTCTCTTTCGTTAATTAATCACCCTTAAAGTTCATAATGATGTTCATCAAGAATTTTTCAATTTCTGCAAATTATTTACTTATAAATAGCATTAAGACTGTTAATTTGTTTCCAAATAATTAGAAATATTTTAAAGTTGTAATTGTTTAGAATATGAAGGATTAAAAAATGGTTTAGCTGCATGCATTTCTGAATACGCTTTTTGATTTGCCAGAAATTTGACAGAGCTCGAACACATCTCTATTACAAACGTTAACTTTTTACAACACTATAAATTTGAGGGGAGTATTTATTTATATTATTTTTGTAAGTTTCCATACCGGTGAGTAATAATAAATCATTTATCGTAAGTCTTCTGTATAAAAATACATTTAAATAATGATTTGTTATAAAACTTGTAACGTATTTAATATTGTATAGAACACAAAAAATTTATAAAGCATAATTAAACTTATAATTAATGAAAAATGGCATAAAATATGGTAAAAGCTATTTATAATAATGCTAACATTAGTTGTTACACAAGTAATTCTTAAGGTAAACAAAATTGTTTTGGAAAGATTTCGTATAATTTGCTTTTTAATCATAAAGTCGAAACAAAATCAAAAGTGACATATGCATACCATTGATTGATAACTGAAAATAGGTGCAGACGAAAGGGCAGTCTGGTCATACAAGTTGGTTTATTATAAGACTTTTTTTATTATAAAGTTGGTTTATTATAAGATTTTTTATGGTACTATGCAAATCCCTTAAATTACTAAGATATAAATTTTCATTTGCTACAGGGTGTAAATAAGTTAATATTTCTCTGTGTCATATATAGAGAGTTTCATTTTCGAGTTTGATGGGTCACAAAGGTCACAAAGACCCCGAGGGCTCAGAGAAGGTTGGGGAGAGCGACCCCACCAGACAGCTGTTAGGATACAGATGGTAGCCTCCCGTCAAGGACATCCAGCCTGTTGTTTAACGTGCACAGGATATGGCTCTTCTGCACACCGGGAAAAAGCTTACGTCACATCCGATGAACGGTAGCCTATTTCAAGCCCATCGGTGACCGAGGTCACGGCGGGAGTTGTGCGGAGATAAATGTCAACGCTGGCCCAGCTGGGACTCGAACCTGGGGAACTGCAGATTACGAGTCTGGCTCGCTACCGACTGAGCCAACCCCATCCCCTAATTATTTTGAACATTTTATTAGGTCATTATAGTTTCATCGATGTAAGGGGATAGGAATTCAATTTGACATATTCCACTGAGCTTTAATAAAATGTAGCTACTTTTCATGGTATACAACCCGTGTCCAAAGTTAGTTTGCTAGTGGAGCCAGAAAGACAGATTTTGTTTTAAATATGGCCAGCTAACAGAACTTTTTAAAATACAGCCAGCAGGTCAATGATAGTAAAAACCCTACTGCAGTCTATACGATTTATCAAAATCGCCAATTTTAATGCATTCCATGCATGTTTACTGACATCTGCGAAAGTGTTTATCATTATTGTTTGTTAGTGTATATTGTGTGTACAATTATTTTAGTTTAGTGTGCAAAATATATATATATAGATTACAGCTCTTATTTTATACATGTTTTCTATATAGTGTATATGATTACCACTTCCAGAAATGTATATAAAAACTTTTTCACGTGACTTTAAAATGTAACTGAGTAACTGATCTTGCTAATCTTATTTCTAGCAATATATTTTCTCAAGTATAGAAAAATATATTTCTATATTTCTTCATTTGGTATATTGTTATTTTATATTAAATGAAGTGTTCCTTTTTTTTTTTCATGCATTTAATCAGTTTTTGCTGTAGTAAAGTTTATTTGTATATGCCTCACTGTTGTTTAATGATTTTTTTTAATTGGAATCCTTATTATTACTAGCGTCCTACAGCTTTCTGCTTGTGAATCGTTCTGTCGATGCGTGGATTTGTCAAACGATTTGCTCCACCAATTCTTCCAAACCTGATTGCAACGAGCTGTATGTGAAATAAAAGTCTTGGCCATTTCCTACTCAGCCCATTCTCCCTCTTCCAAAAAGGGAATATTTGTAAACAATTGTTCTACTATGTCTACCTAACACCTGGATCTAGCATAGCATGTTATATGACAAATGGAAGATTACGACTTGGTGAATTACAAGTAAAAACACACTAATCCCTATGTTTTCTTACCCCACAAAAATGGTACAGTGTGTAATTCATTATTTCTCTCTGACTACTGAACCGCTTCGAATAAGTAAAGTCTCAGTGCAAACTTACATAATCTGCAGAGTGATAGACGTAATATCAAATGCACATCCGAAGCTAGGAAAAAAATGGTAGATACAGTCGCTCAAAGAAATATCCGAACACTATAGTTGATTACAGAATTCAGAAAAAATATCTGACAATGACTTTTTAAGAAATTAGTGATCTGGCAACCTTCGTGTACGGTACACGAAGGTTGCCAGATCACTAATTTCTAAAAAAATCTTTGCCAAATTTCTGTAATCAACCATAGTGTTCGGAAATTTTTTGAGCGACTCTACAATGAGAAACTCCCTAAAATGCAGAAAATATAATTTATGAAAACAAAAAAATATATATGTACCTAAAAAGTAAAAAAAAGTAGAACTTTCGCCATTTACTCGATATAAATTTATCTCAAAAGAAGATAGGTAACAAAGCAGGTTTCTTTGACATATCAGAAACACTGCTGGCATCTTTCTTTGAAATTAATACCGATTGGGTAACAAATTTAATCATTGCCATTATATTTTAGGCTTAGTTTCCTAGGCATATACAGAAATGAGGACATTTTCATTTAAATTTATCTGTAATAGCTTCATATATAGTGTCCGATGTTTCCATAGTTGCACGGGCTCGGGAGTGGGGGAGGGAAGTGTTCAATCGGTAATCTGTAATTCTCATGTTCGAGTCCCACCTGGACGAGTGTTGAGCTCTATCTGTGCAAAATGCCCCTCCCTGCCCTCGGTCAGTAGGGGATACCAATGGGCTTGAAAAGACCGCCGTCCGTTAAATAGGTCGTTAAGCAATGGCCAGTGTGCGGGTTGGGTTGTTTTACCTATGAGCGGCACTTTTTTGCACACCATGGGCTAAATGGCCAGGTCACATGGACCCCGAAGGCTCAGAGAAGGTTGGGGGAGGGGACCCACTGGAACAGCTATTGGGAGACAGATGGTAGCCCCCCGTCAAGGCCATCCAGCGTGTTCTTTAACGTGCACAGGGTATGTCTCTCCCTCACACGGGGCCACGGCTTAACGTCCCATCCGACGGACGGCGGCCTTTCCAAGCCCATCGGTGTCCCCTACTGACCGTGGGCAGGGCGGGGAATTTTGCGGAGATAAATCTCAACGCTGACCCAGCTGGGACTCGAACCTGGGAACTACAGATTACGAGCCTGGCGCGCTACCGACTGAGCCCCCCCCGCCCCCCAGTGTGCGGGAGAGTCATACCTTGTGCACGTTAAAGAACGAGTTGGATAGCCTTCACAGGTGGCTACCATTATTCTCCAAACAGCTGTCCCGTGGGTCTCCTACTCTGAGTCGTTGGGGTCCTTGTAGTCTTCCCACTGTATGCAAAACAGTACCGCTCATGGGTAACCCAATCATAAATACACTTAATTTTGTTCTATTACTTAATTACCCAATGAAAGTTTAAGATAAGTAATGTTGTCCATTCGTTAAACATTCTTTATACTCTACAATTCCAAACCTGATCCATATATCAGTTTATCCATCTAAAATCTAACTTACGAGATATCCCAAAATACAATAGATTCTATTTCTTACCTTTCCTTCTTCCAAAATAGTAAGCTTTCGCTGCGTACACTTGAGAAGAAATCATGCTGCGGAGAACCAGGAAGTCCGTTTATATAGATGCCTCACGTGCTATAACTGTTTTGAGGGCTCTTTCTTTTTTTATTTAAAAAAAAAAAGAGAACTTACTACTAAAATCGTCACTAGTGCAAGAAAGTGAAGTTTTTCATCACTGAATCATGCCTCTGTTAGCTTAGGGCTTCAACATTTTCACGGTGGTCAGTTTTGTGGAGCAAGAAGGGGAAACCGTTACAAGTGAAACAAATTGTACCCCGAAGTCGTTGGTTTATTACGAAACGAACTAATGTCAGCTCTAAACTAGCGGCAAATCTATGTCGTACTAACCGGAACATAGTAAATGCCACATAAACTCCGTTCTAAAAACTGCAAGAATGGCACACGTTGACGAACCGTTTATCTCATTGAGCTGTTATTAACTTTATTTTTCTTCCTAACCGAATAATTGGTAGCGATTTGCGTTCTCTTTTCCATTCTTAACATCGGATCATTAAACGGAATTTTGCTTGACAGTCTATTTCAGAGCGGCTCAATTACTTTTTTAAGCTGAACCGAGTTTTTCAATGTTTGAATTTCGAGTAATTTTGTAGATCGAATGTTTCATTTTTTTTTTCAAATTCTTATCATATTTCAGTCCAGCCATAGTGGATGGCAATAAACGGCCAGACAAACACTGGACACAGATGAAGATAGGAAACAATATGCAAATATTTAGATTTATGTAGCATCACTTCTGTTTTTTCACTCATTGGTATGTTTTTCATATTTGCTAAAATAAACAAGAAAGTTGTTTTTCAATTAGTCAGACATCTGCTGCCATAAAATTTTGTTCTTGTGACGAATGTGCAAAAAGAGTCAATCCCATGTTAATATACATTCTCCATGTAACCTGTTTAATGTAAAAACCGAGCTATTGTTTATATTTTGCCGTCCATCCAGGGATCTGCAGGTATTCATCTTTTCTTAAGAGAAATATTCTTTGTAGGTTAGATATATTCTAATGAAATATTAGGATTTGTATTTTCCAAATATTTCAGAGGGTGCTAAAGTTTACAAATGGAATTTTTTAAATGAATACTGTAAACATAGGGGCGTAGCGAAAGACTATGGTTGGGGGGGAGAAGTCCAAAATTTTTCCAACTCGAGCAAAATTTTGGCAAAATTTGCCTACTGAGCAAACTTGCTTAGATTTACGCTCTGTGGATGAGGTGGGGAGGTAAGACAAACGGTTGCCATTTGACTTCCACTTCTGCCAACTTCCCGTAACTTCCCATTTGACTTCCAATTTTGCCAACTAGCCATAATTTCTCAGAAATATTTCCAATATTCCAATATTTACATCTCGTCTGAACGTCTGAATTGTAGCAAATCAGTATGAATTTTTGCCTTCATTTCGCCAAATCTCCTTAATTTCACGAAACTAACCACAATTCTTTACATCTCTCCTAAATTTGCCAAATCACTTCAAAACTTTCAAACTCCCCATTTTTTTTTTTAGAAATTTAAGGGGAGTTATCAAAATCGAGGCAACTTGGCAAATCTAAGGCAGTTTGGAAAATGGAGAGACGGCAAAATTTACAGCAGTTGGCAAAATTCGAAGCCACTTAGTAAAAACAGGTGAGTTAGCAAAATTCGGAGTGACTTGACAAAATCTTGGGGAGTTGACAAAATTGGGAGTGACTTGGCAAAATCGTGGGGAGTTGGCAAAATTCACGTGAGATGTAAAAATTAGGATTTTTTTCTGTAAAATTATGGCGAGTTGGCAAAACCTAGGGAGTTGGCAAAATTTTGGGACAATTGGCAAAATTCGTAGTGACTTGGCAAAATCAAAGGGAATTGGCAAAATTGAAGGGAGTTGGCAAAATTTTGGGACAATTGGCAAAATTCGGAGTGACTTGGCAAAATCGAAGGAAGTTGGCAAAATTCGGAGTGACTTGGCAAAATCGAAGGAAGTTGGCAAAATTCAGTGAGATGTGAAAATTTGGATTTTTTTTCTGTAAAATTATGTCGAGTTGGCAAAATCTAGGAGAGTTTGCAAAACTTAGGGAGTTGGCAAAAACTAGGGGGAGTTGACAAAAACTAGGGGCAGTTGGCAAAATTCGGAGTGACTTGGCAAAATTGTGGAGAGTTGACAAAATTTAGGTGAGTTGTAAAAATTGCAACTTTTTTTCTGTAAAATTATGGTGCGTTGGCAAAATCGAGGCAGCTTCGCAATATCTAGGAAAGTTGGAAAATCTTGGGGGAGTTGGCAAAATTCAGAGTGGCTTTACAAAAATCAGGTGTGATGTAAAATTGGGTTTTTTTTCTGCAAAATTGTGGCGAGATGGCAAAATCTAGGGCAGTTGGCAAAATTCGAATTCACTTGGTAAAATACGGGCGATTTGTGAAAATTGGGGTTGTTTTTGTGAAATTAAGGAGAGTTTATAAAACCGAGAAAACTTTTCAAAATCTAGGGAAGTTGGCAAAACTGGAAACCACTTGTTAAAGTACAGGTGAGTTGTAAAAATTGGGATTGATTTTGTAAAATTAAGGAGAATTCGAAAAACCAAGAACTCTTGGCAAAATCTAGTGGAGTTGGCAAAATTGGAAGCCACTTGGTAAAATACAGGGAAGCTGTGAAAATTGTGTCTTTCTTGTACAATTAAGGAGAGTTGATAAAATTCGAAGTGGCTTGACAAATTCAGGAAAGATGTAAAAATTGCGATTTTTTCCGTAAAATTACGGTGAGTTGGCAAAATCTAGAGTAGTTGGCAAAATTCGAATGCACTTGGTAAAATATAGGCGAGTTGTGAAAATTGAGATTTGTTTTGTGAAATGAAGGATTGTTGGATAAATTGAGGAAACTTAACCGAATGTAGGGAAGTTGGCAAAATTCGAATCCACTTGGAAAATACGGGCGAGTTGTGATAATTGGGATTGGGTTTGTGAAATTCAGGATAGTTGACTAAAATCACTTCAAGCTTTCAAACTCCCCAAGATTTTGCCAAGTTTACTCGATTCTAGTCAACTATCCTTAATTTCACAAACCCAATCCCAATTACCATAACTCGCCCGTATTTTCCAAGTGGATTCAAATTTTGACAACTGCCCTACATTCTGTTAAATTTTCTCACTTTATCCAACCACTCTTTCATTTCACAAAACAAATCTCAATTTTTCACAACTCGCCTATATTTCACAAGGGGCATTCGAATTTTGCCAACTACTCTACATTTTGCAAACTCGCCGTAATTTTACGGAAAAAATCGCAATTTTTGCATATTCCCAGAATTTGCCTAGACACTTCTAATTTTATCAACTCTCCTTAATTGCACAAGAAAGGCACAATTTTCAAAACTCACTTGTATTTTAGCAAGTGGCTTCGAATTTTGCCAACTCCCCTAGATTTTGCCAAGAGTACTTGGTTTTTCCAACTGTCCTTAATTTCACAAAACAAATCCTAATTTTTAAAATTCATCTGTACTTTACCAAGTGGTTTCCAGTTTTGCCAACTTCCCTAGATTTTTAAAAGTTTTCTCGATTTTATAAACTCTCCTTAATTTCATAAAAACAATCCCAATTTTCACAAATCGCCCGTATTTTACCAAGCGGATTCGAATTTTGACAACTGCCCTAGATTTTGCCATCTCGCCACAATGGGGCGGGGGTGGCTCAGTCGGTAGCGCGCCAGGCTCGTAATCTGTAGTTCTCAGGTTCGAGTCCCAGCTGGGTCAGCGTTGAGATTTATCTCCGCAAAACTCCCCGCCCTGCCCACGGTCAGTAGGAGACACCGATGGGCTTGGAAAGGCCGTCCGTCGGATGGGACGTTAAACCGTGGCCCATTGTGCGAGAGAGCCATTCCCTGTGCATGTTAAAGAACACGCTGGATGGCCTTGAAGGGAGGGTACCATCTGTCTCCCAACAGCTGTTCCAGTGGGTCCCCTACCCCAACCTTCTCTGAGCCTTCGGGGTCCATGTGACCTGGCCATTTAGCCCATGGTGTGAGAAAAAGTGCTGCTCAGAGGTAAAACAACCCAACAACAACCCAACCCATCTCGCCACAATTTTACAGAAAAAAATCCCAATTTTACATCACACCTGATTTTTGTAAAGCCACTCTGAATTTTGCCAACTCCCCTAAGATTTTCCAACTCTCCTAGATATTGCGAAGCTGCCACGATTTTGGCAACACGTCATAATTTTACAGAAAAAAGATTGCATTTTTTTGCATCTCACCTGAATTTTGTCAACTCTCCACAATTTTGCCAAGTCACTCCGAATTTTGCCAACTGACTCTAGTTTTGCAAACTCTCCTAGATTTTGCCAACTCGCAATAATTTTATAGAAAAAAAATCCAAATTTTCACATCTCACTGAATTTTGCCAACTCTCTACGATTTTGCCAAGTCACTCCGAATTTTGCCGATTGTCCCTAGATGTTGCCAAGTCACTCCGAATTTTGCCGATTGTCCCTAGATTTTGCCAACTCCCTAAGTTTTGCCAACTAGCCATAATTTTACAGAAAAAAATCCTAATTTTTACATCTCACGTGAATTTTGCCAACTCCCCACGATTTTGCCAAGTCACTCCGAATTTTGTCAACTCCCCAAGATTTTGTCAAGTCACTTCGAATTTTGCCAACTCACCTGTTTTTACTAAGTGGCTTCGAATTTTGCCAACTGCTCTAAGTTTTGCCCAAGACAGCTCTTTGTAGACAGATGAAAACCTCCCATTAAGACCATGCAATATGTTGTTTACCGTCTACAGGGTATGGCTCTCCTACATATGGGGCCACGGTTAAACATGCCATCCGATGTGCGAAAACCTTTTCAAGATCATTAGGGTTACATTTCTCAATAAGAACACGGTGTCATTACAGGAAATCTGTAGAAATCACCTGTCCATAATCTTGGCATTAACTTCATAACTTTTAGCGTTCAAATCATTTGCAAAAGTCTGGAAATGAAATCCACAAAAGTGCAATTTTTTCATTTTAATTTTGCACGTATACACTTCAATTTCCGGTGATTGTATCGCTCACGAAAGATTACAAAAAAATTTGCACGCTCACGTCACTCATTCGTATAATTCAACCATAGTCAATTACACGAAGTCTTCACTCTCAGATGAAGCCGCTTACTATTCTGCTCAGTCGCTTGGGCATCTCACTCTTATGACCCTTGCTGTTCTCTATTGCCTCTGGAAACTAGGTTGAGGACTAGCATCACTGTTGATGGTGATGCAAGATGTCCACAGCAGGTTTTTCACGTTTGTTCAGCATCAGTCATTGCACCGTAGGCTATCGCGACTTGTGCTCGTGCCATATAATCTAAACAAAACCTACTCATGTCCCACACAACTTCATATGCCTCCCACTCGATCGTCACTCAACTCTGCTGTGGAAGATTGAATTAATGAGACACAAATGCAATGGGCCTCTCAGATTCGTTGCTCTCTTTTTGAGCTAACCAGGCTGTTATCACCATTGAAGAAGCACCAGTTTGAATAGAAAAGGTGGGGTCAGTCGGTAGCGCGCCAGGCTCGTAATCTGTAGTTCCCAAGTTCGAGTCCCAGCTGGGTCAGCGTTGAGATTTATCTCCGCAAAATTCCCCGCCCTGCCCACGGTCAGTAGGGGACACCGATGGGCTTGGAAAGGTCGCCGTCCGTCGGATGGGACGTTAAGCCGTGGCCCCGTGTGCGGGAGAGCCATACCCTGTGCACGTTAAAGAACACACTGTATGGCCTTGACGGGAGGCTACCATCTGTCTCCCAACAGCTGTTCCAGTGGGTCCCCTCCCCCAACCTTCTCTGAGCCTTCGGGGTCCATGTGACCTGGCCATTTAGCCCATGGTGTGCAAAAAAGTGCCGCTCAGAGGTAAAACAACCCAACAGAAAAGGTACAGTCGAATCAGTGGTCTCACACTCAGCTGCTTCACAGAGACATTCTTTTTCTATATCTTGAATGTTCGTCTTGCCTACATTTTCTCCGGGTCCGGTCAATGACTTCAGGATCCAGTAATATGTCCTAAGTGTTTAGTTTTGGATCATACCCAGGTGCATTTGTCTGATCTGAATTATTCTACTTCTTTTCCTCTACAGTGATTTCCCAGAAACCCTTCAGGTGATTATGAGGCTTTCCCTTCTCTTCAGACATTCACGACACTGCTTGTGACCCTTCGGATCCTTAAGTGTTTCTTAAAATAACAGCAGCTTTTATTTATCTCCTAAGGGCCTGCTCTTCCACTCTCAAAGCTACAGCCTGCTTCTCAGCGAACTCTTATTCTCTTCCTCTTCAAAACCGGTTCTAGTATCCTCAAGGACATTGCTACGCTGACATTCACAGATCCAGCTTGTGACGTCACGTTCGGCATCTTAATGCTCTCAGACGAAGCCAAAACTTCCCTATAATCAGCACAAAAATTAATACATTTATCTGCATTAAACTCATCTGTAAGCGCCATGGTTGAGTTGGATTGTTTTACCTCTGAGCGGAGGTTTTTTACAGACAATGGGGCAAATGGCTAGGTCACAAGGACCCCGAAGGTTCAGAGAAGGTTGGGGGAGGGAACCCACTGGAATAATATTGGGAGACAGATGGTAGCCTCCAGTCAAGGCCATCTAGCGTGTTCTTTAACTTGCACCGGTTATGGCTTTCCCGCACAGGGAATCACGGCTTAACGTCCCATCCGACGGACGATGGCCTTTCCAAGCCCATCGGTGTTCCCTGTTGACCGTGGGCATGGCGGGGTGTTTTGCGGAGATAAATCTCAACGCTGGTCCAGCTGGGACTTCAACCTGGGAACTGAAGGTTACAAACCTGGCACGCTACCAACTGATCCCTCCACATACACACCCCCGTCCCTAAGTGCCATAGTGAGTTCCAGTTTAGAAGGATATTTTCCAACCACAGTTTCTTTCACACGTTGTACAGTCAAGTTATTCAGGTCACCCTCGACCATGACTCCAAAGGCACCTTTCAGCATGATTCTGCCTAATGGCTTCAAGAACGATACTGACATATGCTCTTTCCTAAAAATTGAAATCCCGATTTTGAGTCAAGAAATGCTGTGCAAAAGCTGCCAATACAATTGGTGTCGACCCTCTGCAGTTTGCTGATGAATGGCGGTTCCCGCTATTTCCAAAGGTTCACTAGGTGTCTGCAGACTAGTGCTCGTTGACTCTTTCGGGCAATCACGTGATCTTGTGTTTATGTTTCATCACTGCAGTATATTGTGAATGATTTGATATCGACGATATATTGTTTTTATATTCGTTTAGTTCTTGCACAGTTTTCTTAAAATCTTCAGAGGAATCACATTCTTTCTAAGTTTAGAATTCTTAACTGGATCTCCAGTAGTGACTTATGACTAAAACGTTCAGTGAAGCACTTTAACTACTACAGGCAGGATCCAGATATAGGGAAAAAAGTCCAGGAGACGCCTGATATTCAGTGAACCAAATAGAACTGAAAAGACGTTTCAAAATGCATATATTCCATTTTTGAGCTATTCTCAAAACGCATTGTTTAGCAAAACATTTCGAAAACAAGATTTGTCTTATCTACTTCAATCAATTAGTATTTTGCCACTCATTTAGTAATAGTTTCCTCCATATGTGTTTTTTTCCTCGCCGTTCTAGTGGTGTTTTAAAAAGCTAACTATTCGTTAAAATTATGTGTAATATATGGGTTTACTATATTTTTCTCCATTCCGATTATAAATTTATATTTATTATTTTAAACAGATTACTCATCGTAAATTATCACTTGAGCAGTTGTCTATTTTGGTAATATTAAATCAATATTATTAATTTATTACATATAGTATATATATAGCATTAGATATTTATTTTACAACAAATTGTAAAAAAAGTAACATGGTTATAAAATGAATTATGTAAGATGACTGAAAAAAATAACAAAATATAATTTTAGGCAATTATTGTAGATTTTGAAAGGGGTTAATGGTCCAATTTCAAATGCAACTTTAAAAAGGGACAAACTATTAAAGAGCCTGATTTTAGTCTTTAAGTATATACGCTTAGTTTTCTACAAACTCCATAATGTTTTAAAAATCTTAGCAGAAATAATTAAAGTGGAAAACTTGGTGAAAGGTGTAACCATTCGAAACAACCTACTGACCAAGTTTACATCGTTCTGGTTTTCCTATTCATCACCAAACTTGAATTCAATCACATAAATAGTTTTAATGAAAGAGTCCATCTGGTCAACGTCACCAAATGGGGCAGATTATCAATATAAATCAGAAATGTGCAGATCTCTATAATATCTAAGACTCTGCTACACAAACCCTGAAATAATTAGACTGGGAAACTTGGTCAAGGGTGAAACCATTCGAAGCCATCATGGTGAATTCCGTATAACATAGCCAACAACCTAAAGAGAAATAGGGACAAAATGTGACGTTGTCGAACTCCATAATAATGTTAAGACAATCTCCATAATTTCTACGAATCTTTCCTCTAAAAATAATAAATTGAATGATAATTCATATAAAGAGATGTAAGTTCTTATGCAAAAAATCATTCTCTGAAACGTTTTATGTCACATATGATTTTTAGACTATATTCACTCTTATGTGGAATTCACTAGAAAGGGAGATTGTGATCTTAAATCGTCTGGGAAGTAGTTCTCAGCCAGAGGTACGCGTACCTTTGGGGGTACCGTGAAAGATACCAAGGTGTACCTTGAGCATTGCATTCAAAATGGCTTCGGCAGATGTTCGCATCAACTATCAGCTTTGACACCTAATTTCAGGAAAATCGCCGAAAATCTGTGGCAGCAGGTCTCTCATTAGATTCAGTGAGTAAGTCTATTTTTTTTTCATTATTTTAATTTCGAGTCTTAATAATACTTACACATTTATTAGCTAACATTTTTTAAGCTAAGTGTTTATTTTTATGGACAATAATACAGTACATGAGCATTGCATTCAAAATGGCTTCGGCAGATGTTCGCATCAACTATCAGCTTTGACACCTAATTTCAGGAAAATCGCCGAAAATCTGTGGCAGCAGGTCTCTCATTAGATTCAGTGAGTAAGTCTATTTTTTCCATTACTTTAATTTCGAGTCTTAATAATACTTACACCTTTATTAGCTAACATTTTTTAAGCTAAGTGTTTATGTTTATGGATAATAATACAGTACATACATGTAAAAGACCGAAAAGCACACCTTTCTTAGCGTTCTATGTTTGCAATAATCTTAGGGGCACCTAAGGACCTGGACGACCCTCCAAGTGGTAATTCAACCAAAATAGTTCAGAACCACTGGTCTAAATATTTGAAAATTTTTGATTTCATTATGCTGATGATTTGATCCATAAGGAAATGATACTGAGTTGAACTCTTCCTTTTCGATGCTGATGAGACTGGTAATAAAGTCTGCATGGTAACAAAGAGAAAACTAAAGTGATGAAAATTGGTCATGCAGGTGGTGCTTCAGTTCTTTTGAAGAGGTGCGCCTTTCAGCAATTTTTTTCAGTTTTATTATCTCGAGAGTTGTGTAACAGATACTTGTGATGTAAGACATGAAATAAACAGAAGAACGGGGATTTCGACTGGGACTTTTAAGAAATTGTGGAATTTTGCAAATAGACATATACACCTAAGGACTAAAATTAGGCTCTGTAACAATTTGTCCCATTCTAAACTTTGCTATTATAGTGAAACATGGACATTTTGTAAACAAGATAAAATGCAATTTGATGCCTTTGATTCAAGAAGCTACCGAAGTATCTAGGCAATAGTTAGTTTGACTTTGTAAATTGGTTGGGTTGGGGTGTTTTGCCACTGAGTGGCACTTTTCTGAAGAAATAGACTAAATGGCCAGGTCACAAGGACCCCGAGGATCAGAGAAGGTTGAGGGAGGGGACCCACTGGACAGCTGTTAGGAGACAACTGGTAGTCTCCTATCAAGGTCATCCAGGGTGTTATTAAACTTGCACCAGGTCTGACTTTCCCGCACACAGGACCACGACGTAACGTCCCATCCGACGGACGGTGGCCTTTCCAAGCCCATCGGTGACCCCTACTGACTTGTAAATAGTGATGAGGTCAGACCAAGGACTCAGCAATCTTTGAATTGTATATTGTGCAGAAAGGCAGAATTACCAAAATAACGCCATTCTGTTGATTTGCCATGTTGTCCTTAGGCATAACTACAGATTAAAATTATGAACAATATGCCTAAAGCCCTCAGAAAAGGAGAAGAATTAGGATGTGGTGGGAAGACTCAAACAGGACCGTTCTAGATTTGATCTGCAGTAGACTATTGCTGAAATTGCAATTCAGGATAGACATATTTGGAGGACTAAGTTACGCAGTCTGGTTACACCTTCATTGCTTGGCTTTGTAAATAACTATGAAGTTTGAAGGAGGAATATTTAACCTTTATTAAATAGCATCCTAGGTAGAGAGAGTTTTCTTTGGTTTGGACATGTTGCCCAAATACAGAACTGCAGATTGGTGAATGGAAGTTCTGAAGTATGAATAAAGGCATCATGAAAAGAGAGAGATGTGATGGGTTGACAATGTCAAAGAGGACCTTGTTAGAATTAGCTTGCAGTGGCCAAGTACAATGGCTTAGCTCAGCAGATACGTGTATAGAAAACTAAATATCACAGTCTTGTTGAACTTCCATACCGCATGGCTGCTTAAGGATTATGTATGCATGTAATGAAGTTTTCTCTGATAGCGGTGAACTGAATGGTCAGTATCCCATCATTTCTAGTGTAGATTTTTATAAAAAGAAAGTTCAGTGACTTGTTCTGTAACGTTCTCTTGTGTGTGATTTGCGACACTAATTTTTTCAGGCGTGTTTCTTCAAATATGTAATGGCGATATACTAAGCGGTAATATAATCAATATGCTAAGGAATAAGAGTATTCGAATCAGGGCCGTGCCGTGCTATGATACAGAGAGGCGGCCGCATCAGGCGGCACCGTAAGGGGGCGGCATAAGCAGCGAAATCAAAATACAATTTGAACCATTCAATAATTAAAAATCTTTACGCAACGCTTTTCTATATTGGTCTATGTTATTCCGATATTGATGTATACGATTTATGATTTATCGTACGCCTCTGCCTAAGCGCTTTCGGTATCCTTTGATCTCGGTTTCTGGTGCAGGTGCATCGTTGGCGAGCGCTCGCCGAAAGACTTTTGATCTGACAGCGGCCGCTCCTAAAAGCTGAGGCGGCAATTATCACAAAAGACAAGTGTTACGCGTTGATAGTTCTGCTTTGAACTTACAATTATTGACAATATTTGATTTTAATGTTAGTTTGTCATGAGACGTGGCAAGCGGCTGTGCTGTATTTAAATCAGTAAATCAGATATGTAATATATCTGTATCAGTATAATATTTGTGCATTTATACTAATTCAGTTTTTGTGTTTAAAAAGTAGATCAGGTAAGAGAATTATTGTTTTTTACAGCAATTGTAGTTACTTATTATCATTGAAAATGATTATGTTATGACAATTGGGACTCGAATTAAAAAGTAGTATTTGCATGGACTGGGTATATCTCAGGTGCGGAACCCGAATGCTACCATATTCTATGAAACCTTTGGATGTTTTAAATTATTTGTGCCAAAATAACTTAATTACTTTGTATCCGAATACTGTTGTAGCTCTGAGAATTTTATTAACACTCCCTGTCTCTGTAGCTAGTGGGGAAAGAAGTTATTCCAAATTAAAATTAATAAAACACTACTTAAAAAGTTCAATAAGCCAAACAAAACTTAGAAATCTGTCATTAATTTCTATTGAATCTACATTGGCTGCCACTCTAGACTAGACATCCCTAATTAACGAATTTGCTAAAGTTAGAAGGGTAAAACTCTAGTAGATTGTTGTAGTTGATATCATTTTTTAAAGTAGTTTATATTTTCAAATTAAAAATAGTATTCGTACATTTTGTGCAGTTTTTTTTTAAATCACAATCGAAGGTTATTTTAAAGAAAAAACCTTTAAGGGGCGGCATTTCGAAGACTTGCATCATAATGAGAAAATCTACCGCACGGCCCTGATTCCTTTATCTGCTGAACACCGTAGAACTCGCAGAAGGTGGGCTGATGAGCATCGTCATTAGACCCGTGATGAGTGGTCAACGATCTTCTTCTCTGATATGTCATGGTTCAGTCTGCAGCCTGACAATCATCGTGTCCTGATCTGGTGTGAACGAGGAACACGGGAGGATCCACTTTTCATGCGAGAAAGGGACTCCTTCGGTGGTGGTGGAATCATGGTGTGTGCTGGCATCAGCATTGGTGTCGTACCGACCTCCACGTCATCAGAAACGGATCTCTGACTGCTGTCAGATATCGAGATGAGGTCCTGCACCCTATAGTGGTACCCTATGCTGGAGCAGTTGGAAACAACTTTCTTTTCATGGACGATAATTCAAGGCCCCACCGTGCGCATCTCGTCAACAACATGCTTCAGGAGGTAGGAATCGTACGCATGGACGTTCTCCAGACCTGAATGTTTAATAAATAATAATAATAATGTTTATTGACTATATAAACATATAATACACTTAATAATAAATAAATAATGTTTATACAACATAACAACACAATGAGTTAAAATAAAATCACAATTCGGTATGAACAATTGAACTGATATAAATAAATCCATGTAATGTAAAATGTTTATTGTGAAAAGAAATGCAATAAAATAGAAGCCATATAAGAACAACCAATGAGCTTTATGCTCTTACAGGTTGTCAAATTAAATTATTAGTTATTAACGATATGCATTTATAATACAGAATTAAAGGTTTAAGAGTGGAAAAATTAATAATTTTTGATTTATTCATTAATGACATGAAATGTGGTAAGTAACTTAACAATGAAATAAAGACTCAATATTGTGTATATGCAATAATCTTCGCTTAATTTTTATTTTAAATATATTTTTATTTCTTTCTTCCCTTATATTTTTCGGTAATTTTTTTAAATTTTGTGAAGCTAGAATCATGAAATGTTTATGGATAATTCTTTTCTTGAAAAAGGTACATAATAAAGTTCTTTATTTCTAAGATTTATTTTTATATGTTGTAATTTTAAGAAATCTGGGTTTTTAAACACAAACATAATAATTTTATAAATATATAATTGTCCTAAATTCAAAATTTCATTTTCAATAATCATATTTTTTAAAATCGTAATTTTGTTATTCATAATAACCTTCAGAATTCTGTTTTGTAATGTTATTAATTTATTTAAAGAATTAAGATATGTTCTTCCCCAACTAATTAAACAGTATTGTAAAGTAGATTGAATCCATGAATAATAAAGAGTTATTAGAAAGGAAGTACCTACAATTTTCTTTAGATGATATATTTTAATTAGGAAATATTTTAAACGTTTTGCAATTATATTTGTATGACTATTCCACTTCAAATTATTATCAATAGTAATCCCCAAATATTTGTATGTTTTAATTTGTTTAATTTCTGCACATGTACATACAATATTATTATCACAAGTAAATCTATGATATATGATTTTATCTTTGAGATAACTCTTGTTAGTGAGACTGAAATACATTGAATACGATTTTCCGATATTTAATGTAAGATGATTTTGATGAAACCATAACTGATTTTTTTTTTAAATCATGAGATATAGTCGATTTCAATTCTTCAGAATTATTACTTCTATATACTATAGCAGTATCATCAGCATAGGATATAGGATATCCTTTTAAGTTATTAAAAAAGAAATCATTGAAATAAATCAGGAATAAAATAGGTCCTAAAACTGAGCCTCGAGGCACTCCTTTAGTAGGCAATAAGGGTGAACTTTTTATACTTTTTATGTCTACAATTTGTTTTCTATCTGTAATATATGACTTAAACCATTTTAGCGTATTTCCTCTAACACCAATGTAATTAAGTTTCTGCAATAAGGTATCATGATTTACAGTATCAAATGCTTTTGAATGTCAAAAAAATTACCATAGTTTTTTGAGAATTATTTATACCATGTAAAACAGTATTGGTCGTTTCCAGTACTGCATTATCTGTACTCTTATGTTCTCTAAACCCAAATTGCGATTTATAAAAAAAATGATGAATTATTCAAAAATTTTATAAGTCTATTTTTCATTATTGTTTCGATAACTTTTGAAAAAATAGGTAATACATAGATTGGTCTATAATTATTTAAAATATTTTATCTCCTTTTTTGTATGTAGGCTTTACAATAGCAGTTTTCAATTGGTTTATAAAAATGCCAAAATCAAACGATATATTTATGATTTGTGTTAAAAATGTTGCATGGTATTTATTAATGATTTTAATATTTTTGGACTTATATTATCAAATCCATAAGCCTTATTTTCATCTAAATTGTTTATAATATTATTCAATTCAGCTTAATCTGTGATTTTTAAAAACATGGAATTTTCGTTATTTAAGACAGAGGGATAATTATGAAAGTTAATAGTTGTGTCATTATTATAATTATTAATATGAATGAAATGATAATTAAAGTCATTAATTAATTTTACTACATCAGTAAATTAAATCATTGCACATGCTTGGGATGCACTGGGAAGACGTCTGGCAAACCGTGCAATGTCTCCCACAACACTTCTTGAGCTGGAAGTTGCCCTGGAGCAAGAGTGGCAGAGGATCCCACAAGAACTGCTGGACATTCTGATCCTGTCCATGCCCCATCGCTGTCAATGTGTTTTGGCAGTCTTGGGTGACCACACACCCTACTGAACAGTCAATGAGTGGCACTCTCGTCCAGTTTGACATGCTTCTATTCACACCCACCAATATGTCACTTGCTACTCAATCACGACAATTGACTTTGCATCTCATTTGCATAATCGAACAACTTTCTTTGACTTGTTTGCTTTTCTGATGGTCTTGTTTAATAAAAAAAAATTCAAATGCTTCTTTTTTTATCGCTTCATATTCATTTTGAAATATCCCCTAATTTTTGTGAGCAATATATATAAATAAATAAAAGAACAAAACAATATTGTAAAACATACAGTTCAATTTATCTAATTTCGCTCAAAATTATTGACTTGTAGTAGCGAAAAATAATCAGTCAAAAATTTAATCTGATGTATACTATTCATTTTAATATTAATTTATCATAAATTAAAGAAACTTTAGGTATACTACTATGATGCAGTAATCAAATAATCGTGGCACTTCGCATAAACCGAAAAAAACCAACAAAAAAAAAAAAAACAATTCGAAATACTAGTTATAGTGAGATAAGAATCAGGGACGTACCCAGGGGACCAGGGGAACACCCTTTCCCCTCCAAAAAAAAAGAAATCTGGTCGTCTTATACGAAATCTTAAACTTGTTCACCTGCTTCTAAATCCAAAACAGGTTCTTTATAAAATTTTATTTTAGCCCCCTATTATATTCAGATATATGGGCTCGCTGTCTGCAGTTCCAGGGTTCGAATCTCACTTGTTCCAGAGTTCAGATTTATCACCGCTGCCTCGGTCAGAAAAGGGACATTGATGAGCTTCGAAAAACCGCCGTCTAGGATGGGAGGTAAATCCGTGGTTCCTTATGCAGGAGATCCATATATTTTGCACATTAAAGAAAACGCTGGATGACTTCGAAAGGAGGCTCCCAACTGTCTCCTAAGAATAGTGGATCCCCTTCCCCTAACCTTCTCTGAACACTTGTAGTCCTTTTGCGGCCTGCCCATTTAGCCCATTGAGTGCAAAAAATGTGCCTCTCAGAGGTAAAACAACTCAACCCAAGCAAGAAATTGTAAATTGCAGCCCGTGGTATTATTAGAACATTTACGGTATTTTCAATACTGAACGGATAATGTTGAAATTTAAGATTTAGATATATTTCATTCAAATATGCAATTTGCCATCAGTATAATTCCCAGAAAAATTTTATTCTTGAGGATATTCAGTTTGTATTTTTACTTTCTATTGGTTTGCTATTTGTTAACGATTTTGAGGCTTTATATAATAAAATGCAGCGTGTGAAACAAAACGTCTGAAAATTCAAAGAATAGCAGGTGGTCACGGGAGAGTAAAAAAAATAAATTTTTTCTGTAGGAAAGTAAGTCACAGAATTATACGAAATGGACCAGAAAGGCGTCTCAATAATTTTAATTTTGTTTTCGAAAATTATTTACGTCAAATATTACAATTTGCATTTTAGATCTTCCATTCCTAGCGGATTTTTTTAAATATTCTAGTAATATTACGGGTAATATACAGGTTTATTATTTGTTTACTCCTCCTACAATTGAAATTTTCCATGAGTCTTCTTCCCTGTATCCTGCTCTTGTAAGGAAGGAGAATAGGTGATAGCTTCTAACGCTGTTTGAAATTATTGCAACAAAGATGAACCTCATAACGTATGAACGTTTCGAAAGAAATTGTATGAAGAAATGATTCTATAAAGTAAGCAGTTTAAAGAGGTAATTTATATCTACAAGTGCTGACGGGAGAGTAAAAATTGGGAAGAATCTAAATTAACTAATGAAAGATAAATTTTATTTACTTACCGATTCGTTCACTTTTTGTTTTCTATTTAAATGATGATTACATAGAAAACAAAATGCAAAATTCAAGTCACCAAGAAATTTGCATTATGTCCTGTTAAATCCAGAAAGATCGGCAGAAAGAAAATCTACATAACCTGCCTTTCGGTCATTAAAAAAAAAGATATTTACCTTTGTCGGAATTTTTTTAGTGTAAGGTGAACGCTTTTTAACTAATGAAATTCAAAATTATATACTAATGCCTGATTTTTCTAGAAATATGTCGTTTCAGAATTGTTGGATGCTTTTCAGAATTGTTGAATTGTTGGATTGTTGGCAGTGTCTTCTTCAGGAACTGAAACTAAGAAAGATACTCTGGTTTAAGAATTTTTCTTTTCACTTTATAAACAAATAAAATGCTGAGTGAAAAAAGATTGTACTATATTGTTTTATCTCTGTGCGTCACTTTTCTGCACTCAGTGGGCTAAAAGGTCCAGGCTGCAAGAACCTTTTTATATTGCTCATGTATGGTTGAGATTCTAATGGAGAGCTGTTAGATGAAGATGGAAGAACATCATCTAGATTATTCTTTGTCGTGCATAAGACATTACTCTCCTCTGCACGGAACCACGTCTTAACGCACTATCCGAGTCCATCAATGTCCCCTTTCTCGTGAGGGTAGGGTGCGGATTAGTGGAATATCAACTCTTCCAGAGGTAGAACTCTAACTTGGGACGACTGATAACATTTCATATGTAACTGTTTATTGCATACGTACATGTCACACATCAACAATTGAATATTCCTTCAAGGAGAACTCTCGTTTCCGCGAAGACTCATTCAAGAACTTTGGATAGTTTTTATTTTTATTTTTATATTAATATTTATATTAATTTTTTTAAATTTTTATAAGGAATTTAAACAGTCTATGTTCTTTAGAAAAATAATTAGTAGATTATAGTATATGGGTTTAAGTGCTTTTTCTTTGGTTCAAGGATTGATTGAAAGTTAAATTGATTAGTTTTATGTTTTCTGAGTTTTTGGAAGTATTTATTTCTTTCGTCTGTAAATTCTTTACATTGAAAAATTATGTGTTCTATTGTTTGTGGTTCATTACATTTTAGACAATTTGGTGAATTTATTTTATTCATTTCAAAGAGCATGGTTTTTGTCATTGCTAGACTGGGCTTTGATTCTTAATATTATGCTAATTTTTTTGTAATCCATAATTGTTGAATTTATTAATTTTATGTGAAATTAAGTATCTGTGTGTGTGACTTACATATGTGGAATACCAATTTTGAAGTGTACTCTTCATGTGTTTTTTATTTAAGTTTTTATGTAGGAGAAAATGATATGGGGAATTCATAGAATGGTTCAGGTTTTTTGCACTTTTTGCTAAAGTGCCTGCAATGTCATTGTATTTTAGATTAATATGTGAGGGTATATGCAATATGTTGTGTTGTTGTATATGGTTGTACATTAATGTGTAAGTGTCATTTATGAAAATATTATAATTACTTTTAAATGGATTATCTTTTAAAATACCTAAAGAGTATTGCTATCAGTCAAGAGTACACTATTTTTGTTGGAGAATTGGAGAGCCCAGTTTATTGCTAGTATGATAGCTGTCAATTCAGCAGCAATGAGGACGGGAGTAGGAAAATCAAATTTAAATTGAATTCAAAGTTGTTTCTTGGACAGTAAAATTCCCCAGATGTTATTGTTTTTTCAAAATTCTGAGATCAATCAGTATAAATTTATATGTAGTTTTTGTAGTTATGTTCTATGTGGGTTTCTGATAGAAGTTTAAGCGTTGATTTATCTGAGGGAATTTTTGAATGAATTCCAGGAATATTCTTAGATAATACTGGAAGGGTTGATATCCATATTGGAAAGTTGGTTAAAAAGTCTCCACTGGTATTTTTGTTCATTATTTCTGTTACTTTTTGTTTCTCGTGGAAGTTATTTAATGCGATGTCTGGCAAGTAGTTTATTATGACTAATTATTTGGCTAAACCACACAGTGTAGAATGATCTTCATTTCCCAATACGAATGGTAATCAATTGTTAATTATCCCCAATACGAATGGTAATCAAATAGTTGCGAAAAATTTGAATTTCTCTTAGCTTATAGTTGAGACGATTTGGTGCACATTGTTAACGTTGATATCTTCGTGTTCCTGACGCTCAACGTGTCACTTCTGAAGGAAGCAGCTGCTTAACTTCGGAGAGCACTTGGGATCGCATGCAGTCTACTTTTACGGAGACTTCTGAACACTTTTTGTTCGCACCATCTGGTAAATGTTGCGGGAATCTTTTCTTTTCGAAGTCTTAATGCCTCGTGATACGCTCGGCCAATTGCCGTGAGCTATAATTTTAACAAAAAAAGAAAGAAACACTTTAATCAAAAAATCGTGTTTCGAGATAACGAAATTAATTTTCAGTGCCTAGAATAACTCCCTAAACTGGAGGTAATTAAGAAAAATATTTCTAGCATCTTTATTATATAAATTAATGATTCAGTTATTTCCCCAATTGAAAGCAAAAACAGAATTTTTACATGCAATATAGCTTGTTCTTTGCATAAATTCGAAAATTAAACTAGGAAACAAGTCGCTCACGTTATAGGCGAACGAATATTAACATCACGGCTAGCAAGATAACGCTAATAATTAAATTTAAACAAAAGAAACTGACATAACAACTTTATTAGGTTCCAAGGCAAATGCAAAATGCTGGTTGGAATGTTATGTTGAATAAAAGAACACAAAACTTTAGATATTGAGAGATATCAATATAAAAAGTTTTCGACATAAAAGTGCATAAATATAAATGTTCAACAATATGAAGGGCGTCGATACTAAATTTTAATTAATGCAAAATAAAGTCTATAATACATATTTATATATCAATGCAAATACTGTCGATACTAAGCTTTAGCCAATATAAAATGACGTCGATATTAACTCTTTATCACTGTGAAATGGCTACGATATCAAAACTTTATCAATATAAAATGCAGTTGATATTAAACTTTAATCAGTATAAAATGACGTAGATATTAAAATCTTTATCAATATAAATTACTATAGATATTAAACACTATAGATATTAAACTATAACCAATATAAAATGCATCGATAATAAATCCTTATCAGTATAAAATACCGTCGATGCTAAACTTTAATCAATATAAAAGGGCTTTGATATCGAAACCTTATCCTGTCTGCTATATTCAACAATACAAAATGTCGTTGATATCAACTTTAATCAATATTATATGATGTATATATTAAATCTTTATCAATATAAAATGCCGTCGATATTAAATCTTTTGACTATAAAATGATGTCGATATTAAACTTTAATCAATATAAGAGGATGCCGATATTAAACTTTACCAATGTAAAATGCCGTCGATATTAAACTTTAATCAATATAAAGTTACTTTAATAATAAACCTTTACCAATATAAAATGCCGTTGATAATAAACCTTTATCAATATAAAATGTCGTCGATATCAAACCATTATCAATGTAAAATGACGTCGATATAAGTTTATACCGATTTAAGCATGTCGTTATCACAGATTAAATAGTTAGCACAGATAGCCGACCTCCATATATGTCCATTGAGGTACAAAAAGATGCCATCACTCCTGCCCGGCAGCCCCCAAACTAGTCCTGTTCCAATAATACACTGCACGACATTGAAATTGCCCCATCCAGAAGTAGTGAGGGGATAGGGGTGAAATGTAGCATACACATAGCAATACATATTGGCATACCATGATTTAATTTGCGGTCATCTACAGCGGTTAGAAGATGAGATAATGCAGCGCAATATGACTGCCTCAGTAGGTGGTTGCATCGCCGTGAACGGCAATACAGGCAGTAATAAGGCGTGGCATGGAGTCATACAGTCGACGGATATGGTCCTGAGAAATTGCACACCAAACAGTTGACTTGCTCCCATAATTCATCGAGATTCCGCACTGGCGGGTGAGAGGATTGCACACGTCGTCCAATGTGGTCCCACAGATTTTCTATTGGGGATAAATCTGGAGATCCTGCTGCTCATAGCAATACTTGAACATGTTACAAACATTGTCTGAAAACCCTAGTAGTGTGTACACGGGCATTGTCATGCTGGAAAATGGGCTGCTGCATGCCTCCCAGGAACGGTAACAAAACGGACTGCAGAGCCGCGTTAACATATCGTGCAACTGTCAGTGTTCCCGTGATGCGAACAAGAGGTAACCTGCTGTCATATCCAATAGCACCCCATACATTATGCCTAGCTGATGGGCGGTGTGCCGTTTGTGAACAAAAGTTCGATCTGTCCTCTCACCAGGTTGTCACCATAAACAGACCCGTCGATTGTCAGCACCCAGACAGAAACGGGATTCATCACTAAACACAACAGTGTTCTATTCGTGACCCCAGTTCGCACGACTTCGGCACAAATCCAGACGAGCGCTGCGATGGTTTGCAGTCAATGACAGTCAATGTAACGGTTGCCTAGAGCCCATGTGAGACTCATGCAACCTTCGGTTTACGGTTCGGGTCGTTATGGGGATGTCCATGTCTGCTGACACAGCCGTCGAATATCGCCTGCAATGCTCTGTAGTGACGAACGAGCATGTCGAACAATGTATCTATCAAGCCGTGCTGATGTCTGTCGGACGACACCACTCCCTCTGTGACGCACCCTAGAACCTTCATTTTGTCATTGTTGCCAACAGCGTCCAACAGTTCTTGCATCCCGATGAATATGGGCAACGACACGACGTGTAGACCATCCACCTTCACATAGGCCTATAATTCTTCCTCTCTCAAAAACATCCAAATGATGATAAACCTGCCAACGGCGTGTGCCAGGCATATTCGGCCTTCGCTGAACAATTTCCAAGCGGAACTACCTAATCTCAACCAATCGTAGGACTTCCACTTGCATAAACGCAATACCATCCCCGTTCCTACTGCATCTTTTATCTCTTGAGCCACACACGTCATTGGCTCCGGATTATCATCATTTGCATATCTCAACTGCGCACACCCACCCTTCTATTTCAATGTTTGTACGATATATCCTTCTGGATGGGGCACTTTCAATGTCGAGCAGTGTAGTATATAATTGCAATTTTAAAATTACACCTAATTTTTTTTTTTTTAAAGCGAGTAGTTCATTTCACATTATTCTATATTATTTTTATATAATCTTAATAACTGAATTTTTCTACTTCATATTTTTTTGAAAGGCAATAAAGAAAACAAATAATAGATACGGAACTGAAAAGCAAGCTGTCCACACACTTGGAAACTTGGTGGGAAAATAAAAATTACGACCGGCTGACAAAAGTAGCGCTGCAAGCAGTGCTGTTCTAGAGATTCTTTATTAGAAGAGAGTGGCCATAAGGGTGATTCAACCTGATTGGTCAATCCCAAAGTCAGCCATTTTATTGCCAAATAGTGCTGTCTTCAAACGATGTGCATTGAAAATGAACGTATAAGACGGATCTTTTGCATCCAGTGTTAATTAGATTCTCTTTTTAGTTTGAAATAGATGCTTTGTTAGCTTACTTTAACCAAGATGATAATTCCGCAATATTTGGCATCAATAAAGATGTGTTATTTTGAACTTTTTTGTGCCTGCTTTAACATTATAATCAATTCCTTATTTCTGCTGGAATATATTAGACAACTTGAGCTAAAAGTCTAGGATTTGAAATTTAGCATTATACGCTAAAGTTATTTTATTGTACTTTGAACAAAATGCCTTGCTGTCAGGGCCGGACTTTGACTGTCTGAGGCCCTAAACTAAGGTATATTGAAGAGGCTCTAAGCTATTCAAATTTATGAGCCCCCAAAAATTCGAAAGTCGAAATATATCTATCTATTCTGATTGAGGGGGACATTAAAAAATACACATGAAAATGATGTGATGAAAACATTATTGTAGCATTGTTAAGCAAAAATGAACAGCGTTTGCACAGAAGAATAAATATTAAGAAATTTTCGTAACGCAGTGAAACTTGATATACATTTCAATGAGGTCCCTCATATCGTGAGGCCTTAAGTTGTAGCTTAGTTAGCTTATGTGTAAGTCCGGCCCTGCTTGCTTGGGGCGGGGGTGGCTCAGTCGGTAGCGCGCCAGGCTCGTAATCTGTAGTTCCCAGGTTCGAGTCCCAGCTGGGTCAGCGTTGAGATTTATCTCCGCTAAATTCCCCGCCCTGCCCACGGTCAGTAGGGGACTCCGATGGGCTTGGTAAAGGCCGCCGTCCTTCGGATGGGACGTTAAGCCGTGGCCCCGTGTGCGGGAGAGCCATACCCTGTGCACGTTAAAGAACACGCTGGATGGCCTTGACGGGAGGCTACCATCTGTCTCCCAACAGCTGTTCTAGTGGGTCCCCTCCCCAACCTTCTCTGAGCCTTCGGGGTCCATGTGACCTGGCCATTTAGCGCATGGTGTGCAAAAAAGTGCCGCTCAGAGGTAAAACAACCCGGCCCTGCTTGCTGTTGTTCAGCTGTAAATTGCCATAATAATGCCGAGAAGAGATTTAATAAAAGAGCTTTGCTAAGGGATCCAGTTCGCCGATCTTTATGCAAAAGTAAAAAAGATTAAATTTTAAATCTATTAATGCAAGTCGTCTTTGCGAGGAAGTTTAGAAATATTTCCAGTTATTTCGAAATTTTAGCAGCTGATTTAGGAATTAAAGCTTTCCATTAATGTAAGTTATCAATAAGTGCAGAAAATTTAATTCAAATAACAAAACAAATGCAAATCATTTTTTTAAAAATTAAACTGGTTATAAGAATAACATAATGGGTTTATGGCAATAAATTTCGGTTGCAAATGTATTGGCCCGGCACTGAATGCAATGCCGGGTCAAAACATTTGCCACCGAAAAGCGAATTTGCTTTTGTCCTCATTCCTAAAAAAATTATTTTGAGATCGCAAGCGAATTTTTCTTTGCGTTACAACTGATTTAAAAAAACTGATTAACTAAAGTTATTTTATTGTGCTTTGTTCCTCCCTTTTTTAGATTTTTTGTCATTACCCTTCCCTTTGGGTTTTTTGACAGTATCAGAAATACTATGAATTAAATCTAATCCATGTTTTGGGGCAGAGGTTAAATCCTGAATGGCTTCCAAACCGTTGATTTGAGAAGAGCAATGTTCAGTATATACAAGCTCATTGATGTCTTTCTCAATATAAAATCTTTCCAAAATTGCATCATTAAATTTGTCGCGATCATCTGGTAAAATGGAGTGAATGTCAGTAGTAGAGTCCCATTATAAGGTAACCCTTTTGCACAGTGCTTCCCCCTATGACGTCACCGGCCACGCCCCCTTATTAATACTTATAACTGACCACGTCATCTTATTAATATTAGTAATTCATAATTAATAATTCATATTTCATAATCAATAATTAATAAAGACCCCCTTGGTTGACCTGTATTTTTTAATTCCCCCTCATTAAAAAAACCCTCCTTATCAAAAGTTCTACTCCCCTTTATTTTAACTTTATTAAAACCCGTGGCGCCATTTAGTGTATATCATGAGTACTATACCTTTAGAAAAGCCCTCTATTTCAGCCATAATTTTTCCAATTTTTTTACTTCCCCTCATTAAGAAAATCCCTTATCAAATGTTCCACCCCCTTTATTAAAAACCCTATCAAAACTGCCCCGGTTGACCAACCAGTATTTTCTAATCCCCCGACTTTAAAGACCCCCTAGTTGACCGACCTGTATTATTTAATCCCCCCTCATTAAAAAAACCCTTATGAAAAGTTCCGCCCCCTATATTAAACACCCCTCACCGATCACAAACTCTCGAATAAGTTCCTTGGTTTCTACCCTCATCTGAAATTTACCAAGTCCAACTGAACTTTCGGTGGCAAAGTTCAAGGTATCTCTCTCATCCCTTTGGCGGTCATTTTCGATAAATCCGTTATTCATCAAAAAGTCCTCCCATTTCCCATTTATTAAGAAAACCTTCATTAATTAAAACTCGGCAAAAGTTCCACCCCCTCACATCCTGGGTGGTAGTGTTGAAAGGTTAATCCTTCTCGAAATTTCTAGCAACGGTCATCTTGGATTACGTTATCTGCCATGCTGTCGACCTCCCTTTCTTTCCATATCAGACGTGATGTGTTACAACATTAAAACCCACTGGCACTCTTGATCGTCGAAAAATTTCGAGATGGGTCCGAAAACTAAGTCCAGAGATGTCACTCATTGACAGCCGTTCTGACTAAACCGCATTGTCACCCCTATTTCTACCCCCCTTTGTTTCAGGCCATCACAGGAGATACGGTAGGGAAACAATGTTTTGGAAATAATTTTCAATCCTCTTATCGAAACATCCCATCTTCCCTTTATGATTGGTCAGCTATTTTGTAAATAAACAATGTACCTCATCGGAAGAAGACAAACCATTTTGAAATTTCCCTTCACGCCCCTAAACCTCCAAGTGTTGTGCCTCTCTTATTAAAATTAATCTCCATTGGGTTGAAGGATGTTGCCATCAGATATCTGTGTTCACACATATTCTGAACTGCACTTTCCGCGTCAGGACTTGTTTCGGAATGATAAAAGTGATTTTACGTTAATTCTTATTTCTGCCGAGTCTCAATTTATTATTCTCCGCATTTTCATCGAATCACAGATAAAAAGTTCCCTCTTCCTTACAAATTTCAATCATCTCCCAATTCCTCTACTAAGTCACTTCAAAGACATAGTGATTGCAAAAGAATAATCAATAAAACTAACTTTTTTAATTTCCGTATATCCGTTATGCGACTGGGTCACAAGTTTAAAACTTTTTATTCCTAATACTTATTACCGCTGCATCCTTACCACAAGATGCAAAATATTCTTTCCTACGAAGTAATGTTACGCAGTAGCAATCTATAACAAAATATTATTTCTTCCTCGGAAGAAAAATCAGCTAATTGTTTGAAAGTAAGATATCATTTTTTTTTTAAATCTGTAATTCTAAACGCTCTCACAGTTTTTATAAATCGTCTTTTCCTCAATTTACCAGCGAACGTGTGATCCTATGACTCACGTTGTGAATCCTATGAATCACGTTTATTTCGCGTTGCGACCTCTCGGTTAGTACACGTGTGTGCATTACTCTTTACAAGGTCAGTTGTTTTCATTGGGTAAAAATAATTCTGTAATGAATTTTGTACGCGGCAGAATGCTATAGAAAGTAAGGAATGCTAAATTTAGAAAACAATTCATACGTTGAGTATCCTCAACGTATGAATTGTTTTCTAAATTTAGCATTCCTAATTACCTTGATACCCTTGCGTTTCTGCTTACGGTGCGTAAAACATCTAACTTTGGTTCTACATCCAAGTCCAACATGAATGTATGTTAATGGTGTAGGGGATATTAGTTTTAACAAATAGTATAAAATACACTCATACACTAAGCTACTATAAAAATAATACACTTAATAAGTCTCACTCGATCGATATACTGATAACAACTCTCAACTTACCTGAGCTAATCCATCGAAATTTTATTTGCAGCTGGAGTGATCGTCAAAATTTAGCAAATACTTCAGCGATTATATCAGTATATCTATGGAACAAGCTACATGAGAAAGCTTCTTCGATTCGGTAACATAAAAATCCGCCTAACTAAAAATTTGCAGGAATAATTTAAAAGTACAAACCTCAGCAATAAGTTTTGGATATTTACTACTGTTCAGTGACACCGATGAAAACGAATTTTTCCCTTATGAAGAAAAGCAACACTGATATTTGATTTTTTTTTTATATTTGATATTTTGATATTTGATTTTCATGCAAAAAGTCCTAGGTTTCGAACAAGATCATTTAGTTCATTTGCTGAATCAGATGAGACTCATCTAACTTTTTAGGGGTGTATGTAGGATCGGAATCTGTATGTGCCTCAAAGTCTTCCTCTGATGAATGGGAATCCATCTCCTCCCAGTTAGTTGGAGGTGTTGATATAGGAATATCTTCTACATGAGGAACTGGCCTTATGACTGAAAGCACATTTTGATATTGTATTTTGCTTTTGTTCTTTTTTGAAAAGCACGACACTTTAGTTAAACAAAAATAGAAATCATGCAAATGACTAGTTGGCTAATTCCAAATCATTGGAACTGCAAAGAGCATGGATTTTATCTTACCTTTCTCAACTATTCACTCAAAGCAACAATGCACGAAATGCAGCACACATGTGGAGCCCATGTTTTGTCCTCATCTCCAACATGACATCCAAAATACAAGTTATAGGCAATATTTGTCAGAGAACGACCCTGGGATTTTAAAATATAATTTCCACACACATAACAAAATTTATCTGGCACAATAACACATTTACGATGCTGACTTTGTGCCATTTAAATGCCAAAATTCATTCTTCAAGGTACAGCACATGTTCCTCCTATAATGAAAACAACAAATGGCGGTCTGAGGTTAGATTACTGTTACATGTTTTCTCCCACTTCGCAATCAGTGTTTCTAGCCACAAAAAGTAAAATATCCAGTATCCTCCCAGTTGCCTGGAAGTGTTAAGTATAGGAAGATTCTAACACGAGTCAAAATTACCAATAACATAAAAACGTGGCGTGCTAGCCATTTTTTAAGGCCAGATCTGACATCAGCACTTGAAAAATAGTTAAAGGCAGTTATAAAATCCTTGTAAACCAGTGTTATTAAGGATTACTTTAGGAACTTTACTTAAGAAACCATTTTAGGAAAAATCCTCAATCTAAGAAATGTTGAAATGAAGTTTATTTTTATTCGTTTTCGCTACTTAAGGTTCTTTAAAGTACTTTTCAGAAATGTTTCCTATTCCTTCCAGTCCAAAGTGTGGGAATTGGGGAAGAAATGCGAATTAGAAAGTGTTCTCCATGAAGAACTGAGTTTGGAAATCCAAGCATTGCAGCGATTGCAAACTAGTTACCTGGAACACTTCGTGGTCTCAGACTTCAGAGGCGAGTGCTAATATTTGTCTATTCTCTATGTTGACTTTATTTTATCAGGGCATTCTATGTCATGTAAGTGTTTGTATAAAAGAAGCAACGGTTAAGATTTATTTTTCTTTTATAAACAGACGATTCTTCTTAAATAATGCTTTTATAATTGTTTAGTCCCCTAAAATTCTCTGTGGTAGGAAAATTTACACCATGTAAATAAGCCAACCGGAGGACTATTGGTTTGAAACATGAATCACCCAAGACCAGGTGTGACCAGCATTTTCCTACAGTGTAATGGATATTGATCCTTATACTATGATGGATATTGATCCTTATACTATGATGGAAATGTGCTATATATATATTATGTTCAGTCAAGTGATAATTAATATTGAGTCCAGTGTTAATCCAGTGATAATTAAATCGGAACACTTGCTCAAGGGTGAAACGAATTAAAGTGCCACCTGCCTGACCAATTTTCATCACTTTAGTTTCTCTCTGTCACCAACACCTTACCAGTCTCATCAACAGCTCCAATGAAAGTAATTTTTAGTGGTGTATTAAAACTTTTTAACTCGTTTTTCATCCTGCTCTTTTCATTGTTCAGAAGTCATCACGTGAATGGCCACAAAATAAGTTTTCAAGATCCATAAACAAAGAAGTCACTGAATTCCTTTATTCTCTATCTTCCTACTACGCTTCTACCTATATCCGAAGTTAATATAAACAATTGGTAATAACAAATTAAAAAATTACATTTTAATGAATTAGAGAATTAATTATCATTTTTTTCCTTACTAGATTTCCAGCGAGATAATTTTTTCACGTCACCAAAAGTGAAGTAGATCCCCTTGCATCCAGTTCTCTTCCAAGTGGCTCTTCCAGCGTCCCAACTTCTGTTCCTTCTGTTCCAGTCTCCCCCTCCTCCTCCTCCACCACCACCATCCTTCGAGATCAGACTCCTCCAAAGGCAACAGCTTCCTCTCCTTGTGCTTTCCATTCAAGTTCTTACCTCGCAGAAGGTGACTGGTTTTGTAGCTTGCTTACTTTGTTTCCGCTTTTCTAATAACATGCAACAAAATGGGCCAAGTGATGCAAACGAGCCCGTAAAAAATAAAGGGGGGGGCAAGAGACTGTATTTCGATTGTAGTCTAACCATTTCCCTCCTTTTTAGAGCTCTTTAAAACATTTCTTGAAAACTGCATGAAATATGCATAAGTTTAATGATTTTTGCCTATATCTTTACTAGCGTTTTAAAATTTTTTTGCTTATATTAAAATGGGGAAGTTTTAAAATGGGGAGGGGCATGACCCCTTGACTTCTCCCACTACCACTATCAGATTTGACCTTGCTATACAGCCGTATCAAATCATTATAAAGCTCAAGAGTAAAGAGATACAGATTACTTCTAAGTATAGAATTAAAGAAATATTTTTACTCAAAACATGGGTTGAGTTGTTTGGGTTGTTTTATCTCTGAGTTGCACTTTTGTGCACACAATAGGCTAAATGGCCAGGTTACGATGTTTACGAGGGCTCAGAGAAGGTTGGGCCCACAGGACAGCTGTTAGGAGACAGATGGTAACCTCTCATAACGGCCATCCAGCATGTTCTTTAACGTGCACAGGGTATGGCTCTCCCACACATGGGCCCACGGCTTAACATCCCATCTGATGGAAGCGACCTTTCCAAGCCCATCGCTATCCCCTAATCTGGGAACTGAAGATTACAAGCCTGGCATGCTGCCAACTGAGCCACTCCCACCCCAATCTCAAAACATAAGTTTCCCCCTGAGCGATATTCAAACCCACATCTCCTGAATACATTCCAGGTGTTCTAACCACTATACCATCAACAGCTAGTTTTTTTCCGGACAACTACGACTATAGATTATCCCATTTTGTCGCTGTTCGTAGCGCCATCTGTGATTTGGAACATGAAACATTTGAACATTGCAACAAATTTTTCCCTTGGGGCAAATATAGAAATGTTTATCGTTCTCGATCATAGATGGCGTCAAGAGCGCGAAAAATTGTAATGATTTATAGGCACCATTGTGAGAGAAATGAAGAAGCTGCTGATAACTGAGTGGTTAGAACACCTGGCATTCAACGTTCTCTCTCATTTTTGGAGATAGTGCCCGCAGAAGAAATTCTTCGTGCGCCGGGCTGTTGGGTTCATCTTTTGCGAACTTTCGTACACGGAGAATGATGGATCTGCGCGAGGCCCATCTTGGCAGTGTCTTCACATCGTAGAGGGAACGTTGTTGGCATGTAAATATACAGAAGACGTGGGTTCGAGTTTCACTCAGGGCAAAACATGTTTTTTCAGAAAAAATATATAATTCTTTAGAGAGCTTTCAAAGCGAAATACTGAATGTCCTTCATTTGTAAAATATTTTTTTTCGAAAAATGACACCAAAGATAATTTGAATGTCCAAAATTCATATATCATGTATTTCAATGCATGCTATTTGAAGAATTTGAATAGTCAAGAGAAAAATCAATCATCCTGGAACTTTATGCAATATTACAAATTATTGCTTCTAATCTATAAAAATTCAATTATTTTAGCCAAAACCAGAATTAATACAAAACGTGTCCAGAACACGTATGTATTTATTTCCTAAAACAAAAAAAAGTTGTGCTTTCCAACTTCCCCGGAGTTAAAAGGCGACAACTCCCACATTGTATATCCCTTTGCCCATCGTAATCTACCATTAATCCTTTGGATACCAAGCTGTCTGAATACTCCTATCGCCACGATCCAGCTTACCGGCCGAGAGTTTTCAATATTGCTTTCCCTCTCTGAACGATTAGCAATGAGAATGCAAATGAGGGATTAACGAAGTAGGCAAAAGGGGCGTCGTCAACCATTCCCTCGGGGGTGCTGTAAAGTGTCACTGACAATATTCGCTTGCATCCCGTTGTACAGTATGAGTTCGGTAGTAATTTCCACCAGAAGCAAAGCTGGGTAGGAGAGTAAGAGCGAAGCTTGTAGGAAAGTTGGGTCTAACACTGCGAAATATTTCTGCTAGTGGATTGTTGATCTTTACGATTTCCAGATTATTGTTTTAACGCTTACTATATCTTTATCAGAAGAGAAATGGCATTCATATTTTCGTAACATTATTTTTTTTCTCTCAAAATATTTTTAACATTTTTTTTTAATTTAAAAATGTGATAATTTTAAGAATTATATGTTTTAACTTCATGGCGATAGAGAACTTCACTAATTTTCCAAATGAGTGTGGTAGTGGGAAAAAGAAATAAGGAAGTAAAATATTTAGTAACGCTCCTATTAACATAAAGTAATGGGCAAATTATATCTTTAGAAATTAATATTTTAAAAGCTTTTTAAACGTTACTTGTCGTACACTATTTTCGATTAGTATAATATATAATACAAAAAAGACATTTTTCCCTTTTTGCTCCCCATAAAATTTCAATCTAGTAAGTTATTAGTTTTTTAGACAGCTTAATTTTTGGTCAACATTTAAACAAAATATTTAATCCACTTGCAAATTGCTCTGACATTTGGGAAAAATCATAATACCATGGAATAGATAAGTAGTTATCAACTTTTTCTAATCCAAAGACAAACGCAAAAGAGAAAAATATTGGGCAAAAGTTTAAAATCGAGTGCTATATTTTTTTGAAAACAATATGAGCCTCATTTTTTTTTCTAAAGCTGGATTATTGAAACATTAAGGTTTTTAAGAGTAAAAGTCTTTGCAAGATTAATTTCATACATTTATATCAAATGTATGAAATTAATCTTGCAGAGACTTTATGTGAAATTATTTTATGAATATTTCAAATTTCTTTCTTTCCGCTGTTTACAATGGAGTAAAATAAAATAAAACTTTTGTGGGCAGGATTTGTTTTGCATCTTTTTGTGGTATAATAAAAATGAAAAATAAATTTAAAAAACTGGCCTACCTATAAACACCTTAAAACTTAGACAATAAACCTGAAATACATGGATTGTGCAATCAGTCACTGAGTTCGTATTCCCTTCAAAAGAAGATAGTTAGCCCGCAAGGCCGGATTTACCTTCAGGACGATCCAAGAATTTCGTTTCAGTGGGAGGGAGATTGTTTTCGGGAGGTCCGAGATTTTTGTTTTGAGAGGAGTCCGAAAATTCAGTTTTGGGAAATCTCACTTGTGTATAATTTCTCATTTGCCAAACTAAATAGTATGAGATTTTATATTTTTTTTAAATTTAATATTTTGGTGCCGGACATGAAATTAAAGACTGAAATAAAATTATGTAAAGACAAGTGTTTTGGATTTCAAAGCGGTAATGAAGTTTGAGATTTAGTATGACAGCTGGAGGTTCGAAGGGGGAGGGGGGACGAATTTTTCAGGAGCGTGGGTTTCTAGGTACTTCTTTGGAATTACTCTTGTTGAGTAGGTAAATTGGCGCTTTATCTCACATTGTAGTAAATGCGAATTCAATGACTGATTACATCAATATTCTTTAGGTTTATTTTGTATGTTTTGAGCGTATGTAGGAAGTAGGTACTTTAACGAAAGCCATCTCAAACAATAAAATCAAATATAAAAATTTTAACTCAACTCTAATATTATATCAAAGAATTTTTAACTGCTGCAGAAGCTCCAATCTCCAAAATACGTTCGTGTTATCTATTCTTCATTTCCTTTTCGTTTAGCGCAAACATCTGAGTCATACCAGATGAAGTTAGAACTGAAAGGTCCAGGATCAAAGCTACCTCACCGTGCTGCAAATTTGCCAATAAGCTAATAGTTGTATTCGCAGGATAATACCCCCCACAGACAGTGCTTTGCCCCTATGACGTCATACATCCGCTTACGTCATAGGTACATTATAAGCAATTAATTTTTTTAATTCCTTATAGGCAAAATATTTGCATCATGACATTTGCTTATTACACGTGCATGTTTTTGTTTTTATTAATTCGTTTAATTATATGACTTTGTAACAATATCAAAGGCTTTATGTTATTTCGATATGCTCCTCCTATCCCAAGAGAGTACCGTATTTCTTCGATTCTAAGACGCACTTTTTTCCCACATAAACGTCTCTAAAAACAGGGTGCGTCTTATATTGATTCAGAAGGAACTGATATATTCAGAACTCTGATATTGATTCAGAAGGAAGTGATGAATAGAATACTTACTGATAAATAAGTACTATTGTTGTTAGTAAATTGAATTCTATTATAATAAAAATATTTGTTAGATATATTTAGCAATTTATTTATTTTTTATTTCTTAGAATCAAAACTTTTTTGTCTGTTGGTGGTGCTGAAATTAAAGTGCGTCTTAGAATCGATGGCGTCTTAGAATCGAAGAAATACGGTAATACACAGTTAAGGTAGAATTTAACCATAAACTTTAATCTAAACATTTCTGTTCCACTGAAGTTAAATTCCCGGAGTCTCCCCCAAACTGAATTCTCGGACCCCCCTACCGAAACTTAATCTTGCGCACCTGCCTGGTTGGACTATACATCTCTCCCCTCCCTCCTCCGCCGTCCCATAGATCCGGCCTGGGGCCCGGTATACTTAATATAAAATAATAATAATGTAAAATGGTTTAGAACATATTTTTACCACAAATTTCAAAAAATAGCAAAGACCTTCATTTTCCATTAATATTTTCCAATCCATATCAATAGTATGTTGAATATTGTTCTCAAAAATGCAACATTCCACAAATGGCTTATCATTCAATTTTTCCATTCAAATTCAATATATCAATTATAATTTCCAGGTCAGAATATCGTATCTTTGTGATGAGAAGTTTGCGTCGGCACATGCTACTTATGAATAAACAGCAAAAATCACTCTTTGAGCAGTTGACCAAAATTAGTTAGATGATTCTTCATCTGAATTTCGAGAGAGTCTCAGCTATTTAAAGAGTGGGGTTGCACAGATAAGTGGAGTTTGAACTGTCCCTAAGGCTCATTTCTCATATTAGATCTAATGCACGTCATGTGATCGACAGTATTCTCGGATCAGTCAATGCGGTGTCCCATATGGCTTTGGTACGACAAACAGGATAAATATTGATGATGCGGGACAGTTGGCAACACTAGGCGTACCCAAGTGTGCTTATGTTGGGGAGTGTTAAGGTTGTGGATCTGAGTATCATACGTTTTTTAATGGAGTCTCCAGAAATGAAACACTCAAGCATACAATAAAAGAAATTACAAATAGACCAAAACATGTTAACTCTCATTGAAAGTTTCTGAGTATACCTTTGGCAACGCAGATAAGACTTTGTAAATAACTAAGACATCAATTGCGTTGACTTCACTATTGTTATACGTAACAAACCAAGTCGTAGAATAGTGTTGTACGCAACAGAATAATTCATTACGAAACAATGAAAAATACGTTAACGTTGGAGAAGAGGCCATGTCTCTCTATTAGAATTGCCTACAACTCCTCGTCGTCGAGGTCGTTCTCCTTCGCATCCTCATCTAATCAAAGTAGGTCTGAACTTCAATATACCATTTATCTAGTTAGGGAACTTATGTGTTTATGCAGTAGTGAATTTATGTTAGTGCATACTTGTTGTATTTCTTTTAGCCAATATCCTTGCTGTTTGTCGAGCGTTGGACGCTCAGAAGATTGGTTGCACCGCATTAAGTGCGGACGTCTGTAAAATCGCGGTGGTAAGAAATGGTAATATATTGGGAGTTAAATGGGGAATAAGATTTTTGTTATTGTTTAAGTATACTTTAGCTCAGGAGTTATTTGTTATGTGTTCAGTTACATGTTATATCTATGTGTTAACCGAGTAGACGGAGACGTGCAAGGCTTACACCCTTGGTAATCCAACCTTCGTTTAGCCGGTTAACAAGACGTTCAATATACTAAATAGTAAGTAAATATATTCGGGTCGATTTGTAGTAACCCAGGTGGATCTGATTTATACCCTCCATTCACAGAAATCGATATTTCATTACATCTGGTCTGGAAATCGGGTTTCAATTATTTTAAACATCTTTCTGTTCTTTATCATTTAACAACAGATAAAAATGCCCAATTATTTTTTACCAAATGTTTCGAAATATATTCAATTATGGCAAATTACATTAATAACAATTGCATTAATTATATTAGTATTAATAATATTTACATTAATATTAATAAAATTGCATTAACCTGTAAATAATGCTTTTCCTTTTCATTGTATATTACATTATTAAATATAATAAATAATAAATACCCCCTCAAGCAGCTGCTTGCCACAGCGGTCGAGTACGTACAAATTTTCTGCACAACTTAAACCCACCATAGCACAATTTGCCAATATTTAATTTTATTTCGTTATAGAATTTTCTATGACTGACAAATTGTATCCAAGTGCTGGAACTTGAATTGAAATACGAAATTATTTGAAAAATTCCATTTTGTGAATGAGACAATATTGTTTTTTCGGGTTTAGAAACTTCTGACGTGGAGACTATGTTCGGAATCCCAAAATACATCCACTTCTTCCCTCCCCAAAAAGAGGGGAGGCAAAATTTTATTAGTAGAGGAGAATCAATCGTAAGCGTTTTATGCGAAATGAAAGCTTGCGACGTGGAGAGTGAAATCCCATATACTTTAGAGCAGTGGTTCTCAAAGGATGTGCCGAGAAATTTGGGATGGAATTGTAGATAAAAGGAAATTTAGAAACCATTTTGTTGCTCCTTCCTGAAACTGATTCTTCATTTAACTTTTTTCCGTTTAATAAAAAACTTATCCATATGAAAATGGGATAACATGCAGGGCACAAAGCGGGGACGGATCTAGGGGGTGCAAAGGGACCAACCCCCCCCCCCCTTCCTTTCAGAATACAATAAAGGTAAAAGAGGGAAAACGTATTAAATTTATTTATATTTTATGCATTTTTGAAGATTTTTTTTAAAAACCTTCAAGTAGAGGATGAAATGTTAGAGTGCATTGGAAATGAAGTCTCTTGGCCTCCCCTTTGACATTTCTTTTTTTGACTCGATTTTGTTTCTTGGGGCCTGCCTCGATTTTTTTCTAGATACGGGCCTTACACAAAGCATACCGTTAATACACACAGCGTAGTACTAACCTTAATACACGTCGGAACTTAAAATAAAGTTCTCTGCGTTTACAAACGACTCCACAAAAATGGCTATTATTGAAGACAAATTGCGCATGTGCGAATTTCCCGTAGTATTACCACCAAATTTTTAGTGCCATCAGTATTCACGGCGAAATATACGATGTGCCGTGAGCAAAAAAAAAGTTTGAGTATCACTGCTTTAAAGAAAGAGAAAAACCCGAGCAACAGAAGATAAATTTGCTTGTTAATCATAATGCACGAAAATGTGAAGTTCTACAATAAACAAAAGGTTATATATAAATAAGTCAGAGGACCTAAAGATATCCTAGCTTTGGGTCTCAAGTAAGAGTCATCTGGCCCAGACTGAAAGGCGTCCAAAGGATAATTTGCTTTTGACAGAGTCATAAGCGAAAGGCTTCCTCTGGGAGACTTTTTCTGTTCCTTTTCAGAAACAAAAGAGCGAATGCTTCACTTTGTCGTCAGTCTGTCAAATTCTTTGGTTTTAGAAACGGATCAAAAATTCTTTTGTGTTGGTTAGGTATTGTGAAATAGTACGATTCGTACTTGCGAAATCTCCATGCAACTAATTGCGCCATCAAACAGTGAAAAAAGTTGAAAATGGCAAACATTTCAATATTGTAATCGATGTAATTATATTAGAAATTTTTAATATTAATGGTAACATTTCACCATCAGCACAAGCACAATTTTTCTTGTTTTTAGTGATAATATTTATTTCCAAAAGCAAAGAATTATTTTTTCGTTGAATAGGTGTTTGATAAACTATTTTGATTCATAGTTTTTGAATCTCCCAAAAGTTTTAATTGCAATCTCTGACGGTGGAATAATTCCAAAATTTCAAACATTTAACATATATTGCTAAAGATATGATGTTTTACTGATAAAATATTGTTACGACAGAAGGAATCTGGCAACCGAAAGCAAAAAGTTTCAGCCAACGAATAAGAACGTTGGGAGAATTTGGAGAAGAAGAGTGGAGCGTTAACGGTCGTTGTGTTGTAACGGTCGTTGTATTGTAACGGTCCAGGAGTTCGAAAATGGACGGTGAGCTGTTCTGAGACAGTGCGCGTAAGTATCAAGAAGTAACTTGATGTGTTGTGTATACGCGGAAGTATAAAAGTGGGAACTTTTATGGCTAACTTCGAATGTCTACACGGACTGTCTTTTTGTTCGGCTGGTGTGTGAAAAGTTATTAGCACAGGACGAGAATTGGTTTACGAGTGAAGATCTTCGGGTGACCTGGTAAATCAAGTAAAATGTAGTATTTAGTAAAATACACAGAGCTGATATTGTGTGCTCTACGCAGGAAGATTGATGACTTGTGCATGTTAATAGTTGATTTGTTAATAAGATACTTCATCCATATTTCCTTTGTAACAATTTACCTTGTATTGAATTTAGTTTTGAAATATAGCTTTTAATACTCACGCTCAGCGGCTATCCATTTTTGTAATCCGCAACATTTGGTGTCAGAAGTGGGATTAATTAATTGAATGCCGTTAACTAGAAGTATGGATGAATTAGTAAAGTTGATAAATAGCTTCAAAGCCGATATGACTGCGCTGATGACTGATAGGAAAACCATTATGACTACGCTGATGAATGACATTAAAAGTCAAAATAATGATTTGAAAGCCGAAATAGCGACACAAAATAGTACATTAGATGAAATGATAGCCGAAATGGCCGCACGAAATAATGAGTTGAGGAATAAAAGAGGTGATCTGGCCGCACAAAATACTGAGATTAAAGGTGATATAGCTGCCCAAAGCGATAAAATAGGTGATTTGAAAGCCGAAATGGCCGCACAAAATAATGAGTTGAGAACGGAGATAGTTTCTCAAAAAGGTGATTTGAAAGCCGAAATAGCCGCACAAAATACTGAGATGAGAACTGAAGTGGCTTCTCGAGTTGGTAAGATTATTGATCACTTCAAGGATCATAAAACCGAACTCAATAGACAATGCAATAGTTTAAATGTTGAATTTGTCAGTGAAAAAGATGATCTTGATAGTGTTAAGTTAGATTGTAAACATGGAAAAGAGAAAGGCAACGCATATAAAAATGTGGATCTGCTACTGGAAATCAAGAATTGTAGAGATAGCACAGATAATGCCTTTGACCACGCAACTACTGGTAATGCATGGCAGAGTGTCTATGTCGCTGGTGACATGTCTAGGAACTGTGAAGAACAATCACACAGATTAGAGAGCTGTGAGACTAAACAGTACGCTTTGCACTTCAAAATACCTAGGTATACAAGTCTGGCACGATCTGAAGAGAGATCCACACGAAAGGTATTCTATTCCTCGCCGTCAGCAAAATGCGTCATGGACAATTATCGCAAAGGCAGAGTAACGAGTGGTAATGAGGGGGAACGAAACAGAGTTTACGTTTCGCAGAGTGGTCCGAGTAAAGAAGAGGTGTCCATTCATCATAGATACAAAGTGCCCTTCGTCGTTACCGGGGAAGTCGGAGAGATTTTTCCGAAGCATATAGCCACACTCGAATCGTTTATAGAAAGTGGGGATTTAAGAAAGAAGAATTCCGAAGAATGGCTTAGAAGCGTAACAGGTGATGCTAGTAAAGGAGCTTCAGGCAGAGACAGTACTTCAAAGACTAACTTTCTGGATGAAACTAAGCCTCAGAGTTACGATCAGAGAGAAGTGAAGCCCTCAGATAATCCCAACGTAGCCATGCTGAATTTCTTTTCTGAACAGTCAATGTGCAGATTTGGACATTATAACCATTTAGATTATAAGGATATAGAAAAGTTTTATCACGACTACAAGAGCTCTAAAGTGGACAATATCATGTTACAAAACTCGTCGCTGATCTCCAGAATGAACAATTTGGCAATCATGACTGATGTTTCCCTGGCTAATTACAATGAGAGCTCCAAAAAAGTGAATTCCGAAGAAACAGCAACTATGACCTCCTCGGGTCATGTGTTTTGCTGGAGACCCGAGTGGCGCCATCGGATGGTAGATAAACACAGTACAGGAGGTGTCGGCGACAAAGTGAGTCTTGTCTTGGCTCCTGCACTTGCTGCTTTAGGTCTCAAGGTCCCTATGATCTCCGGTCGTGCTCGCCAATTGACGGGAGATACTCTGGACAAATTGGAATCCATCCCTGGCTTCACAGTCGACTGCACTAAAGATAAAATCGAGCAGATGAGGGAAGACGTCGGATGCTGCATCGTAGGACAGACAGAGGAGCTGGTGCCAACAGATAAGGAGATTTACCGCTGCAAGGATCTGACGGCTACCGTAGATAGCGTTCCTCTAAGGAGATGCTCAATTGTGTCCAAAAAGCTGGCTGAAGGAGTGTGCGCTTTGGTTTATGATGATGAATTCGGAAAAGGAGCTATTGATCTCATCAGTACAGAAGATGTTGCTGTTGATTTAGTTAAGAAAATGGTTGCAGCATCACAAGCTCGTGGAATGAAGAGTTTGAGTTGTTCAGCTGTTATCAGCAACATGGATTCACCTCTTGAAAACTCTGTTGACAACTCTCTGGAAGTGATGGACGCTGTTCAGTGTTTCCTTGGTGACGGATCCTTGGAACTGCAAGAGCTTGTCGAAGAGTTAGGAGGAGAACTTCTGCGTTTGGTGAACATTGTGGATAATAGGGTAGACGAAGCAATGCCTGTGTCCACTCCACAATACGTACAAGAATTGCAACAACGACTAGAAGAAATCCATCACTCCGTTAGACATAACATCGACATAACAAGTGACAGAACCAAAACAAGATATGACAGTAAAATAAATGGAACTATTTTCAATCAAGGAGATCTTGTCTGGCTATACAGTCCACATAGAAAGAAAGGACTATCTCCAAAACTTCAGAAACCTTGGGAAGGTCCATATACAATAGTTAACAGGATTAATGACGTGGTATATCGCATTCGTCGACGTCCAGCTACAAAGTGTAAGGTGGTTCACGTGGATCGTTTGGCCCCGTTTCATCGAAGAACTGAAGAAACTTTGGAATCCAGAATTGTTCGGGACGAACAAGACCTAGGAAGGGGGCAGTGTTACGACAGAAGGAATCTGGCAACCGAAAGCAAAAAGTTTCAGCCAACGAATAAGAACGTTGGGAGAATTTGGAGAAGAAGAGTGGAGCGTTAACGGTCGTTGTGTTGTAACGGTCGTTGTATTGTAACGGTCCAGGAGTTCGAAAATGGACGGTGAGCTGTTCTGAGACAGTGCGCGTAAGTATCAAGAAGTAACTTGATGTGTTGTGTATACGCGGAAGTATAAAAGTGGGAACTTTTATGGCTAACTTCGAATGTCTACACGGACTGTCTTTTTGTTCGGCTGGTGTGTGAAAAGTTATTAGCACAGGACGAGAATTGGTTTACGAGTGAAGATCTTCGGGTGACCTGGTAAATCAAGTAAAATGTAGTATTTAGTAAAATACACAGAGCTGATATTGTGTGCTCTACGCAGGAAGATTGATGACTTGTGCATGTTAATAGTTGATTTGTTAATAAGATACTTCATCCATATTTCCTTTGTAACAATTTACCTTGTATTGAATTTAGTTTTGAAATATAGCTTTTAATACTCACGCTCAGCGGCTATCCATTTTTGTAATCCGCAACAATATCACAATCAAGGACTTAACACGTGCAGCAACGATTTGTCCCTTCACTTCGGGAGGGGGGGGGGGTGCAGGGAGTGACGAAACGTTTTGTTTTAAGAGATTAATGAAAGTTCTTTTTGAGTTGAACAGGTACTAACGAAATATGCTGATTCATATTTTTCAAACCCTTCAAAAGGCTTTAATTTACATCGTTTCATTTTCACTGAAATGATCTTATTAGTGACGGTAATCGATATGTGCTGGAGTCATTCGGTCTAATGTTCAACTGCTATTAGGGACAAGACTACAGTATTAATTTTTTTCCCGTCAATTAGGTGAAAAAAATGAATAGCCTTAAAGTCCAGCCAGAGTTTTACCTCGCTGACAGAGAAACTGAAAGAATTAACTGAAGCTGAATTTTGTTGTGGTTTGGGTTGTTTACCTCTAAGTGACACTTTTGTGCATTCAATGGGCTAAACCGTCAGGTCATAAGGACCACAAAGGTTCAGAGGAGGTTGGGGAAGGGGACCCACTGGATTACACTTGGCAGACAGATGAGAGCTTTCTGTCTGGGCCTTCCAGCATGTTCTGTAACGTGCACAGGGTATGGCTCTCCTTCATACATGGTCAGGGCTCAACAACCCATCAGAATGACCGCGACCTTTGTAATCTCATCGGTGTTCCCTTTCACACCGAGAGTAGGGTGGAGCTTATGGGAGATAAATCTCAACGCTGATACAGTGGGAACTCGAAATTGGGAATATCGCATTACTAGTCTGGTGCTGGTGATTATGATTCAGGCAAGACATGGTGGCTACCTCAGGTACCAAAGTTTCAGTTTATGCTTCTGTTCAGGAGACTTCAAAATAGCTTGTTCCCTTCAATCGGGTTAGCTAGATAATCAGCGTTATCTGCTCTCTGATTGGCCCATTCAACACACCGAAATTGTCTTTCATTTTGAGAGTTTAAACTCTCTAAATCGCTCCTTGAGCTGAGTTTGGTTAAATTGACATCGAATGTCAGCGAATACACTGATGATCTTTAAGCTGATCGCAGTGCTATGACTTTACTCTTTTTACCTACAGGGTACCGAGATTTATGAAAATTACATGATAAAATTCAAAGCAGTATTTATATAGCTTAGTAGTTATAAGAGACAAAAAAAGTAACATCAAGTACCAGGTTACCAATTAAAAACCCATTAACACCTGATAAATAATGAATAATGACGTAACTCAGATAAAACATGGCGATATGTTTTGGCAGTTCCCGAAGATGGTCATTCTCAAGTGTAAAAGATATATTTCGAAAGACATGGAGCTGGCCATTTCGTTGCAATACGAGAACACGGTGCAATTCCAAGTTATCATGCAAACTGCCTTTGTGGTTCACATAAAGGATACGTTATTTTTATTTACTTTTTATTGCGTGCAAACTTTAACAGCTTTAGTACAATACAGTGTTAAGATGATTTTCAACTATGATTTAATATACAAATTCCATGTGATTAATTTTTAGAGAATGCGTTTAATAACAAGTTAGTTTACCTCACGATATACGCTGCAGTGCGTACTCAACATCTTCTCATGTAAGGAAAGTTGAGGGGTTTTGATACTTTGGCGACTAGGAGCTACCATATTCCATAAATACTTCTCTTAATATACATTAAGTATATATTTAAGTGTGTAATAGAGATTACAACTTGTATCTTAATCCTTGCGTACTCTACCAACACGTTACTATATGGAGACATTAAAATCTTAGAATTTATATCTTCGGATGAGTTACCTGTTTTCGTTTTACAATTATCACTTACAGATCCACAAGGGTTGATAGGAATGGCATTCTGTGTAGGTTAAATTTCTTCAGAACAATCTGAAATATATTCCATAAGACTGGAATCAAGGATTGAAACTGCCAAGATAGATACAGCAGATCACTGGGATGCTCCCGAAATCACTCATGACCAGTTGAAATATGGACGTGATCATGACTACCATTTGAAAGGGAACCACGTCGATCTCAGTCCTTAATAACTGCCATTTTGTCCACAGATACAATGGATTCCAATAGAAACTTCCCATGCTATAATATCCCTACCATCAGCCAGAGGTTTGGGATTGAAACAATCCGAGCGATGCTTCACTTCATCTGCAACACACTTTGGACGTTCTTCATGAGATTTTTTTTCCATTATGAGAATTTGAAATGAGAAGTGATAATGGCTGAATTAACAACGCTGCATGCAATAAATTGGTCACTTGAAGGGATTTAAAGCAATTTACTAAAGAAATTCGCAGCCCACTGCAAACGGTTGCCTAGTTCCTTATCTAAGTGAGCTCTTTACGGTAAATCCACGGCGAGAACTTCATTCACTTTGGAGATGGCGAAATCATTTCTTCTCTTACAATATTTAAATGTGGGCTCAGATAGGAAAGATTTTGTGCAATAATATTAGAATGATATCATTGGTGGTCATTGCATCTCTTTCGTCCTCATAATCTATCTGCAGAATCATCACATTGCTTACAAAATCACATTAATTATCTTTACCTATTGTAAGAGATATGCAAACGATCCCACCTGAAATTAAGTTCTATTATCCTGGACTAACTAGGCGTTACATTCCTAACGATGAGAGGAAAGAGCAGGGCGACAGATTGCAAAAGCGAAAAGCCATGTTGAGTATACAGAAAGATCGAGTGAAGGAAGAAGTGCAGATACAAGCTCCTGGCCCAGAAAGCAGGGAAAGCAGTGCCAAAGATAAGAACGGGAAGAGATGTAGAGGAGAAGGCTTTAGCAAAAGCTACACTGGAGGAGAGCAATGAGCGTGCCTCCGGACGAACGCCAGCCATACGAGCACTTGACGAGGAAACCCCTGCTAGGAACACAGAGTCGAACCCTCTGCCCCAGCTACAGGATCTGTTGGCAGCCTTTCCGCTGTGCCAGATCCAGGCAGATCTAGTACGTTTGGGGGAGCGCCTCCATCAGATTGAGGGACAGCGAGAGAGGAGCCATACCAGTCAGCCCCAGCAACAGCGGCACCCCTTGGCGGATCACCAGGGTGTCTCGTGCTTTGCGTGCGGTGGAGTGGGCCATTACGCCCGTCAGTGTGCGTCGCCCCCGACCCTACGCCCACGTGACCCGCGATACCAAACAGGACGAAACCGGCAGCAAAATCGAGACCGAGCAACTCCACGGAGGACACGCTGGACGAGAGAGAATGGATTCCCCTTTACACACCCTCAGCGAAACTAGAGATCAGGGTAGTAGTAGTAGAACACATAACATAAATTGAATATTCTTGCTTTATAAAAGCAAACTCATTCAGAGGCTTTTTGAATCTGAATTAAGTTAAATAGATGGTATAGTATTAATGATGGTATAGTACCCTGCTGAGGTGTGGTCAACTTCACAGGGTCCTGGTGCTGACCATTTATACCTACCAGATTGGACTTGTTTATGGATTTGAGTTTGATTATGGATCCTGGGCTTGCTGCACTGGTGGGCCTCTGTTGAGGGAGAATCTGCCGCTGTGTTTTCTGTTTGCATTTCAGTGATGTTCTAAACAATGTGGTTAGTTCTACTCCCATTGTTTGTAATGATGATAGATGCATTGGCAGCTTTAATGTTGGCCCTATAACACAATCTGAAGTTAGTTTGGCTATCTCTAAACTTAAACTTCATAAATCCCCAGGGGTAGATGAAATTACTACAGAAATGCTCAGAGCTGGGAATGTTTCGGTTACCACTTGGATGACTGAAATTTTGAATAACTTTTATGATAAAGGCATGGTTCCTAAAGATTTTACCAGAGCTATTATTATCCCTATTTTCAAAAAAGGTGATCGCAGTTCTTGTGATAACTATAGGGGTATCAGCTTACTCTCTGTTCCAGGTAAAGTTCTTTCCATGATTGTGCTTAATAGAATTAAGAATCTGGTTGACAGGCAATTGCGTGATGAGCAATGTGGATTCAGAAGTGGTAGGGGATGTGTAGATCAGATATTTTCACTTAGGCAGATTCTTGAGAAATGTTTAGAGTTTCAGAAACCTTTGGTTGCTAGCTTTGTTGATTTCAAAAAGGCTTTCGACTCTGTTGATCGTCATAATTTGTGGTTGATTGTGAGATCATATGGTATACCAGACAAGTTAGTTAACATAAGGAAAGCTCTCTATAATAACAATGAGTCATGTGTGAGAGTTGGTAAGTCTTGTAGCAATTGGTTTAGCATTACGTCTGGTGTTCGACAAGGGTGCATTTTGTCTCCTTTTCTCTTTAGTTTGGTTATTGATTATGTTATGCGAAATTCGCTTCGAGGAAAAGAGTTTGGCCTTAAATGGGCTGGAGATACGAAAATTTCTGATTTAGATTATGCTGATGATTTAGCCCTTTTGGCAAATGATGTTGATGAGATGAACTCTTTCATTCGAGCTGTTGATGAGACTGGTAGTAGAGTAGGTTTGGTTATAAACAGAGTAAAAACTAACGTGATGAAAATTGGTCAGGCAGGTTGTGATTCAGTTAATCTGAATGGTTGCAGTCTTGAGCAGGTGTCACAGTTTAATTACCTTGGGAGCTATGTAACTGATACTGGTGATGTGCGGCATGAGATTAACAGACGAATAGGTATTGCTGCCGGGACTTTTAAGAATCTATGGAGATTGTGGAGAAATAGGCGTATACACCTAAAGACTAAAATTAGACTGTATAATAGTTTGGTTCTTTCTAGGGTTAGTTATGGTAGTGAAACTTGGACGCTGTGTAAACAAGATAACAGGAAACTAGATGCTTTTGATTCTAGATGCTTACGCAGTATCTTGGGTATTAGGTGGTTTAACTTTGTACCTAATGATGAGGTTAGGCAAAGGAGTCTGCAACCTCCTTTAAGCAGCATATTGTGCAGAGAGAGACTCCGCTGGTTTGGCCATGTTGCCCGTATGGATAATTATAGATTGGCGAATAGGGTTACGAACAGTGTGCCTAGAGGCCTCAGAAGGAGGGGGAGACCTAGGATGCGGTGGGCAGACAATGTCAAACAGGACCTTGTTAGAATTGGTGTGCAGTGGCCGGATGCAGCAGATGTAGCTCAGGACAGATATGCTTGGAGAATTAAACTGCGTGGTCTGGTTGGACCTCCGTAGCCCATGGCTGCTTGAGGATGATGATGATAGTATTTGTAATTTTTTTTTTATAAAATATCAAGAATTTTTGAGTTCTTCAGAAATTGAATGAGATAGTTATACAGAACAGGTATTAGCTTTGAGTTTGAAGAAAATAAGATACTTTGAAAGTCATAAGATAAAATATTAAGTTTTGAAAGTTTTGAGAAATATTGTCTTCTTTCATTATCATAACTTTTGCAATTGTAAATAATATGTTCTAATGTGTGAAAAGTATTGCAGTTTGGACAATTAGGAGAATCAATAATTTTATATTGAAATTGTCAATAGTTAGTTAGTGCTGTATTGGTTTTAATTCGAAGAATGGCATTTATTTCGTTTTTTTTCAAATTAAAGTCATGGAATTTTTGAATTTTGGGATTAATTTTATAGCGGTGGGATTGAGATCTATTATTATTATACCAAGATTGCAATTCTTCTATTAGTAATTTTTTATTTGTTAATTTGATTTGATAAATAAATGATGGGGTTGGAATATGTGAGTTGTGATTTAAAGCTTCTTTAGCCAGCCTATCTACAGTTTCATTATCAGGAATGCCCACATAGGCAGGTATCCATTGAATTATTAAGATATTGTTATGTGATAAATGTTTAAAAGTATGAAATAAAAGATCATTTGTGAATACATTAAAGTTAGTTTTAAGGGGATTTTGGAAAAGGCTAAAAAGTGCAGATTTGCAATCTGTAAAAATAACTATTTTAGAATTGTAAAATTTTGTGGCCCATTTTGTGGCTTCTATAATGGAGTAAAGTTCAGTAGCTATGTTCAAAAAGGAAGTATTAAATTTAAATTTTGAAGAGAAATTAAATTCTGGGAAAAAAATAGCACCAGAATAACTTTTAGTGTTTGGGTTGGAAGACCCATCTGTATAAATTTTGATATAATTATTAAATTGATAATTAATGTGTAGTAAGGAAATTTCTTTTATAATTGTGGAGTCATGTGATTTTTTATTAGAGAAACCTGGGATTTTATCAAACATTGGCGGAAAAGATGTTGTCCAGTAAGGAATGGATCAGGGTAGAGAAGAGTTACGACAAGCCAACCACCATACGGCTATTTTAAACTAGAACGGGAGGGAAGCCCCGGATGCACTTCCCAGAGTCCCCTCGAAGCGTCAGCCGTCCGCATTGCCCCGTGTGCCATACTATGCAGTGATGAAAATTCACCTATTGTGTCTGGCCGCATGGAGGATACGGAGGTGTCGGCCCTTGTCGATACCGGCGCCATTGTGTCCGTCATGAATAGCCAGTGTTTTCAGCGCTTGAGAGGCCGAATCCTGCACAAAACGGTCCCCCTCCAACATAATTTGAAAACTGTAGATGGCCACCCCCTTCCAGTGATAGGCAGATACATGGTGACCCTCACATTTGACGGGATTAGATTTGAACACCCCATAGTAGCCCTTGACATAGACACTCCACGATACGACATGATAATGGGACACGATATCCTCAAAAAGCACCGATTCATCATAGATTGTCATTCAGGCACACTGCACAGGAAAAAGGACGAGGCAGCGGGCATACAGGGTGCCGTTCGCGCTGCAGGGCGAATTGGACCGACAAGTGGATGAGTTGTTAGAGCAAGGAATAATAAGAGAAAGCGCCTCTCCTTTTGCGTCACCCATCGTCTTAGTGAAGAAAAAAGACTCCACCTACAGATTCTGCGTCGACTACAGGGCCCTAAATGCGAAAACAGTCCCAGATTCGTACCCCCTCCCCCTCATAAACGAAATTATCGACCAACTAGCTCACGCCAAATATTTTAGCTCACTGGATATGGTATCCGGTTATTGGCAGTTCCCGTTCACCCACGTGACGTGGAGAAAACTGCGTTCATCAGCAGGAAAGGGTTATTTGAATTTAACTACTTACCATTTGGACTGAAGAACAGTCCCGCTACGTTCCAGCATTTATTGGACCACGTATTAACGGGAATGCGACAAGAGCAAGTTCTCGTCTACCTCGACGACATAATGGTGACCTCCCAGACATTTGAACAACACACAGAACGGTTACAGAGGGTATTTGACCGCCTAAGGGCCTACAATTTAAAGTTGAAGCCAGCAAAGTGCCAATTCACGAAGGAATCCCTCACTTACTTGGGACATTTTATTTCCGCAGAAGGGGTCCAGCCGGACCCGTGGAACGTCCAGGCCATTGAATTTCCTCGCCCCCGTAGTGTCCGGAACGTTCGAGCCTTCCTAGGCCTAACCGGCTACTACCGGCGTTTTATCGATCGCTACGCCGATCTTACAGCCCCCTTGGTCCATTTAGTGAAGAAGGACACCCCTTTTAGATGGTCTCCAGAAGCGGAGGAAGCGTTCGAAGTACTGAAGAGGAAATTAATGACCGAGCCCCTTCTCCTGTACCCCGACTTTGGACGGAAATTTTTCCTGTCAACCGATGCGTCGGATATTGCGGTAGCCGGCGTACTCGAGCAGGAGACGGACGACGGTTTCCGTCATCCGGTAGCTTACGCCAGTCGGAAATTGAAGCCCCCGGAAACACGCTGTCTCAGTCACGTCTCAAGAAGAAAAACTTAAAAGGTCAAATTCTGAAAATATTCGCTGTCCGACGCGTGGTGCAAATGGTTAGCACGCTCTGGCATGAATCTGGAGAGATGCGGGTTCGATTCCCGCCGTGGCGGCGATGAATTTTTTTCAGAATCTATTAATTATTGTTTCTTAACAGGGAATACTGTGCATTCACTTTGGATTTCAATTATATATTTAACGCGGTAGCGTTAGCGCGTCAAATGTGAGGGTCACCATGTATCTGCCTATCACTGGAAGGGGGTGGCCATCTACAGTTTTGTTGGAGGAGGACCGTTTTGTGCAGGATTCGGCCTCTCAAGCGCTGAAAACACTGGCTATTCATGACGGACAGAGTGGCGCCGGTATTGACAAGGGCCGACACCTCCGTGTCCTCCATGCGGCCAGACACAATAGGTGAATTTTCATCACTGCATAGTATGGCACACGGGGCAATGCGGACGGCTGACGCTTCGAGGGGACTCTGGGAAGTGCATCCGGGGCTTCCCTCCCGTTCTAGTTTAAAGGAGCCGTATGGTGGTTGGCTTGTCGTAACTCTTCTCTACCCTGATCTCGAGTTCGCTGAGGGGGGGGTAAAGGGTAATCCATTCTCTCTCGTCCAGCGGGTACTCCGTGGAGTTGCTCTTCTTCTTTCACATCCCTCTAAATGCTGGTCCTATTTGTAAAGCAAGCCTCGGCCTGCTTATCATCAGGACCACGAGCCAATGTCTTCTGTGGGTGATAGAGTGAGGGAGAAGATGTTAAAAATTGGAATTTTAATTTTTAGAGGCAAGGGTGGAAGGAAAGGCCGAAAGTTTGCACAGATCTTATTTTGCTCCAAAGTTGGTAAGTGTAGCGAAAATCGTGGAATGAGAGAGAAAAAAGGGGGAGAAGGGTATAATTTAGTGATAATTTAGTGTTAAGTAGGCTAAACATTAAAATTGTGGACGGGGGAGCAATAATTTGAAGGGGGGGGAGAAATAAAGCCAAAAGTAGCGTCAGAGCAGCGAGATGATGGAAATCGATCGCTGACGTCACAGCCAATGAGATTGAAGGAATTTTGGCATTGGCTGAGAGCGGGAGCTGGAAGTTGGTTAGGTTTGACGCTAACGGAGACGAGTGGGCAAGAGGGGTCTCAGCCAATGAGGATAAAGGAATTTTGGGATTGGCTGAGAGTGAGGAATGGAGAGGAGGCAGAATTTTGATCGCTAAATGAGTAAAAAAGATGGAAAAGGGCTAATTTTGAACGGAAAATAATTTAAAAACGGAAGAATAGTGAATTATTTAAAAAGAGGGAGGAGATTCTTTACTAATTGGAGGAAGTCCCAAATAGAAAAGCACTCTCTCTGCGGGCATTTGCCTAAAGCAGAGAGGTAAAGGTCTCGATACTTCGGCAAAATGCAACCGTCGTTGGATAGCGTTTTTTTAAGAGCTTTAAGGTGGGGGGGGGGGGATTTTCCATTCGGAGGAGGCTAATTTAGGGTTAATAAGAAATTTTAGAAAATCAAGGAGGTCCTCAAAGGTTTCAAGAAAATCAGGGGGGTCAGAATTTAGAGTAATAGAGGGGGAGGTGGATCGATCTATGATGAAATTTTGAATATTACCTATTAATGAGGAAGGCGAGTCAGGAGCTGGCTGTTTTTTCTTCTGATGGGCAGTAGACTCAGAGGCAGAAGGTGAATCCGATGGAGAGGGAAGGTGCTTTCTTTTTTGTTGAAGGGGAGTAGAAGGAGCTGACTCTTCAGGAGCGGGAATTTCTTTTGGAGCATCCTGAACGTCTTCTCTTTGAATGGAGGTTGGTGCCAGCAGTTGCGAAGAGTTGGTGGTCGAGATAGAGTCCGAAATTATGACCGATTTTGATGCGGGAGGTGGCAGGTTCTTCTTGGCGAAGGCTTCGCAGTCCTTTATGATGTGGCCTGGGAGCCTGCACCACTTGCAAAGCCGGATCATGCCAGAGTAATTAATTGTAGCCAAAAAGGTAGAGATGTGGAGGAAATTGGGTACCATTTTCTTCATCTCCATGTGGACTACCCTCGTACCAGTCCGGATGGATTCCAATCCCGGGAGGTTCAGGAACTCTTCTGCAATGCTTTTTACAATGCCATATGGCTTGAGGGCGTCCACGATGTCACAGTTAGGGATGAAGAATGGTAGTTTAGAGATGAAAACTTTTTTCTGGGGATATCCTAGGCGCTTGAATGCGATGGGCTGGTCCGTGGGAAACACCAGGTTCGGATCAGCGGCAAAATCATCCGCAGCGTCTTCAGAGGCAAAAGTAATAATGGTGATATCTTTGGAAATACTTTGTGCGACTTCAATAGCAGCTGGGTCCTTATTGTTGGCTAATATAGTCACGAAAGTCTCATAGCTGAGATCACGATGTAAAAACTTGAAACAACGATTTAATCTGGAGTCCTTATTGATATCCATTGTTAGCTGAATTCACAAACACGTGGGAAACAGAGAGCACTAGCGAACACGTCTTACTATCTTGAAGTCCGAGGTTGGAATCCGTGGAGTTGCTCAGTCTCGATTTTGCTGCCGGTTTCATCCTGTTTGGTATTGCGGGTCACGTGGGCGTAGGGTCGGGGGCGACGCACACTGACAGGCGTAATGGCCCACTCCACCGCACGCAAAGCACGTGACACCCTGGCGATCCGCCCAGGGGTGCCGCTGTTGCTGGGGCTGACTGGTATGGCTCCTCTCTCGCTGTCCCTCAATCTGGTGGAGGCGCTCCCCCAAACGTACTAGATCTGCCTGGATCTGGCATAGCGGAAAAGCTGCCAACAGATCCTGTAGCTGGGGCAGAGGGTTCGACTCTGTGTTCCTAGCAGGGGTTTCCTCGTCAAGTGCTCGTATGGCTGGCGTTCGTCCGGAGGCACGCTCATTGCTCTCCTCCAGTGTAGCTTTTGCTAAAGCCTCCTCAAATGTGCGGGGGTTATGAGACAGTACGAACCGCTTGAGCCGCGGGGCCAGGCCCGCCAAAAACTGGGCAAGGCGCATCTGATCGCCGATTCCCTGATCCTCGCTGTCCATGTTTCTTCCTGCTGTTCCCAAAAACTGATAGGCCCAGGTCCGAATGCGGGCAGCATACTCCCGGACACTCTCATTCGCCGTTTGCTGACAGCTTGTGAATTTGTGTAGGCGGGTGGCTAATGGCGCCTCACTATCGAACCTTTCCAACACCGCCCTTTTGAAAACTCAAACAAGAAGAAGAATATAATGAACACTTGGAGATTACAGCAATTGTCGCCAGATCCTTCTACCAAGACATTTCTTAAACCACCACATTTGGAAATAGGACATCTTGGTAGGATTCAAAGTCCTGCAACATAGAACAGTGTAAACAGTGAAAAAGATAAGATTATGAAGAGTTGGAAAAGTGAGATATTGTCAACAGATCCTTCTACTAAGAGAGTTCTTAAACAGCCTCCTCCAAAGCTTGGAAAAGTGTATCCTGGTACGATAAAAGTTCCTGCCTGTGATAACAAAGGAATGAGTGCCAAGGAGAAGATCTTAAAGAGCTGGAGCGGAGAAACATTGCCAAGAAATTCCTTCTGCGAAGAGACCTATTAAATCGCCTCCACAACAGTTCCCAAAGGTACCTTCTGGTATGATAGAAGTTCCTACCCCAGAATACAGCAGAATGAGTGCCAAGGAGAAAATTATGAATATGTGGGGAAAAGGACAGGAAAGTTCAGACAATTATACTAGAGGACAGGTCAAACGGCCAAGTAAGATGAGTGAAATGGATTATAATGCACTCTATAAGTCGATATTCGTCCCACTGCCCTTGAAAGGAAAGTCCCAGCAGGTTCCTAGATTAAAAAAGAAGGAAACTCTCTTTGCTCCAGTTAAGGCGGTTGACTCCATGATGAAGACATCGAATAAATGGGATGGAGAAAGGAAAGAAAACTGTTAAGAAAGCTTATTTATGATCCCTCTTTTTCCTTCCACATTAGCTGCCTATGTGTGGAGGGGTTTTCTCCTGGGTTGGAGCAAAACACTCTGACATATCAGTAATGACATTTAATGGAGCCGGATCCCTCTTTTTCCTTCCACATTAGCTGCCTATGTGTGGAGGGGTTTTCTCCTGGGTTAGAGCAAAACACTCTGACATATCAGTAATGACATTTAATGGAGCCGGATCCCTCTTTTTCCTTCCACATTAGCTGCCTATGTGTGGAGGGGTTTTCTCCTGGGTTAGAGCAAAACACTCTGACGTATCAGTAATGACATTTAATGGAGCCGGATCCCTCTTTTTCCTTCCACATTAGCTGCCTATGTGTCGAGGGGTTTTCTCCTGGGTTAGAGCAAAACACTCTGACATATCAGTAATGACATTTAATGGAGCCGGATCCCTCTTTTTCCTTTCACATTAGCTGCCTATGTGTGGAGGGGTTTTCTCCTGGGTTAGAGCAAAACACTCTGACGTATCAGTAATGACATTTAATGGAGCCGGATCCCTCTTTTTCCTTCCACATTAGCTGCCTATGTGTCGAGGGGTTTTCTCCTGGGTTAGAGCAAAACACTCTGACATATCAGTAATGACATTTAATGGAGCCGGATCCCTCTTTTTCCTTCCACATTAGCTGCCTATGTGTGGAGGGGTTTTCTCCTGGGTTGGAGCAAAACACTCTGACATATCAGTAATGACATTTAATGGAGCCGGATCCCTCTTTTTCCTTCCACATTAGCTGCCTATGTGTGGAGGGGTTTTCTCCTGGGTTAGAGCAAAACACTCTGACATATCAGTAATGACATTTAATGGAGCCGGATCCCTCTTTTTCCTTCCACATTAGCTGCCTATGTGTGGAGGGGTTTTCTCCTGGGTTAGAGCAAAACACTCTGACGTATCAGTAATGACATTTAATGGAGCCGGATCCCTCTTTTTCCTTCCACATTAGCTGCCTATGTGTCGAGGGGTTTTCTCCTGGGTTAGAGCAAAACACTCTGACATATCAGTAATGACATTTAATGGAGCCGGATCCCTCTTTTTCCTTTCACATTAGCTGCCTATGTGTGGAGGGGTTTTCTCCTGGGTTAGAGCAAAACACTCTGACGTATCAGTAATGACATTTAATGGAGCCGGATCCCTCTTTTTCCTTCCACATTAGCTGCCTATGTGTCGAGGGGTTTTCTCCTGGGTTAGAGCAAAACACTCTGACATATCAGTAATGACATTTAATGGAGCCGGATCCCTCTTTTTCCTTCCACATTAGCTGCCTATGTGTGGAGGGGTTTTCTCCTGGGTTAGAGCAAAACACTCTGACGTATCAGTAATGACATTTAATGGAGCCGGATCCCTCTTTTTCCTTCCACATTAGCTGCCTATGTGTCGAGGGGTTTTCTCCTGGGTTAGAGCAAAACACTCTGACATATCAGTAATGACATTTAATGGAGCCGGATCCCTCTTTTTCCTTCCACATTAGCTGCCTATGTGTCGAGGGGTTTTCTCCTGGGTTAGAGCAAAACACTCTGACATATCAGTAATGACATTTAATGGAGCAGGATCCCTCTTTTTCCTTCCACATTAGCTGCCTATGTGTGGAGGGGTTTTCTCCTGGGTTAGAGCAAAACACTCTGACATATCAGTAATGACATTTAATGGAGCCGGATCCCTCTTTTTCCTTCCACATTAGCTGCCTATGTGTGGAGGGGTTTTCCCCTGGGTTAGAGCAAAAAAATAAAAAAATACCCCCTGAAGCAGCTGCTTGCCACAGAGGTCTGACAGGAGCCTGTCAGTTTATATGCTACAGTAGGAGATCTGAGAGGATGGCAGGACCAAAACACGCTGACATATCAGTAATGACATTTAATGGAGCCGGATCCCTCTTTTTCCTTCCACATTAGCTGCCTATGTGTCGAGGGGTTTTCTCCTGGGTTAGAGCAAAACACTCTGACATATCAGTAATGACATTTAATGGAGCCGGATCCCTCTTTTTCCTTCCATATTAGCTGCCTATGTGTGGAGGGGTTTTCTCCTGGGTTAGAGCAAAACACTCTGACATATCAGTAATGACATTTAATGGAGCCGGATCCCTCTTTTTCCTTCCACATTAGCTGCCTATGTGTGGAGGGGTTTTCTCCTGGGTTAGAGCAAAACACTCTGACATATCAGTAATGACATTTAATGGAGCCGGATCCCTCTTTTTCCTTCCACATTAGCTGCCTATGTGTGGAGGGGTTTTCTCCTGGGTTAGAGCAAAACACTCTGACATATCAGTAATGACATTTAATGGAGCCGGATCCCTCTTTTTCCTTCCACATTAGCTGCCTATGTGTGGAGGGGTTTTCTCCTGGGTTAGAGCAAAACACTCTGACATATCAGTAATGACATTTAATGGAGCCGGATCCCTCTTTTTCCTTCCACATTAGCTGCCTATGTGTGGAGGGGTTTTCTCCTGGGTTAGAGCAAAACACTCTGACATATCAGTAATGACATTTAATGGAGCCGGATCCCTCTTTTTCCTTCCACATTAGCTGCCTATGTGTGGAGGGGTTTTCTCCTGGGTTAGAGCAAAACACTCTGACATATCAGTAATGACATTTAATGGAGCCGGATCCCTCTTTTTCCTTCCACATTAGCTGCCTATGTGTGGAGGGGTTTTCTCCTGGGTTAGAGCAAAACACTCTGACATATCAGTAATGACATTTAATGGAGCCGGATCCCTCTTTTTCCTTCCACATTAGCTGCCTATGTGTGGAGGGGTTTTCTCCTGGGTTAGAGCAAAACACTCTGACGTATCAGTAATGACATTTAATGGAGCCTGATCCCTCTTTTTCCTTCCACATTAGCTGCCTATGTGTCGAGGGGTTTTCTCCTGGGTTAGAGCAAAACACTCTGACATATCAGTAATGACATTTAATGGAGCCGGCACCCTCTTTTTCCTTCCACATTAGCTGCCTGTGTGTGGAGGGGTTTTCTCCTGGGTTAGAGCAAAACACTCTGACATGGATGGTGCCTTGACGTGGCGTCAGAGCTTTTCACTAAACCATCCAGCAGATAAATGTTGCAGTGAGAGCTGTAATCATAAAAAATTCTACTATGAGTGAGCATATAGTCGAAGGGGGACACCAACCGGCAATTCTTCCCTAAATTATAGTATGGGGGAAAAAAGGGGACCGGAACTAAGAGGCTTTCGCCAAATTGAACAGTTCATTCCGAAAGAATCATTAGCTCGCCTTGGAGCGGTAGAAAACTTGGATAGACGACAGCGATCAGCAGGGCCGTGCCGTGCTATGATACAGAGAGGCGGCCGCATCAGGCGGCATCGTAAGGGGGCGGCATAAGCAGCGAAATCAAAATACAATTTGAACCATTCAATAATTAAAAATTTTTACGCAACGCTTTTCTATATTGGTCTATGTTATTCCGATATTGATGTATACGATTTATGGTTTATCGTACGCCTCTGCCTAAGCGCTTTCGGTATCCTTTGATCTCGGTTTCTGGTGCAGGTGCATCGTTGGCGAGCGCTCGCCGAAAGACTTTTGATCTGACAGCGGCCGCTCCTAAAAGCTGAGGCGGCAATTATCACAAAAGACAATTGCTGAGGCGGCAATTATCACAAAAGACAAGTGTTACGCGTTGATAGTTCTGCTTTGAACTTACAATTATTGACAATATTTGATTTTAATGTTAGTTTGTCATGAGACGTGGCAAGCGGCTGTGCTGTATTTAAATCAGTAAATCAGATATGTAATATATCTGTATCAGTATAATATTTGTGCATTTATACTAATTCAGTTTTTGTGTTTAAAAAGTAGATCAGGTAAGAGAATTATTGTTTTTTACAGCAATTGTAGTTACTTATTATCATTGAAAATGATTATGTTATGACAATTGGGACTCGAATTAAAAAGTAGTATTTGCATGGACTGGGTATATCTCAGGTGCGGAACGTCTGCCTCTGTGTGATAGATAGAGAGTTATTTAGGTAATATTGGGCTACTTTTGCTTTCTGTGTGTGATAGAGAGTGAGTTGCTTAGGAAATATTTGCATTTGCCTACTTTTGCGTTCGTTATTTATTGCTCTATTTTTACCAAATTCATATACGTTGAAGTGGAGACAATACAATAACCAGTTAAAGAAATGCATATGTCAAAACAGCTGCTAGCTGTCAATTTGACAGATATTCATTATCTATTTATTATGTTCTGTTACCTACAAATCTTACTAGCTTTTTTTTTGACAGAACTTATTCTGACACATTTGGAAAAGTTAGGTTTTGAGTTAAAGTGGCTTAGACAACGGAGCTAATACAACGGCAGCAAAATACAAGGCTATGACAACGGAGCTAATATGAAAGAAGTAAGAAAGGGTGTACAAAATAGAATTCTTGAAAAATATCCAAGGGCGTTTTATGTGCCCTGCGCATGTCATTCTTTAAACCTAGTTGTGAATGATGCAACGTCTACTTCTACAGAAACAACTTTTTTTTCTATTGTTCAAGAACTTTACACTTTTTTTTCTGGTTCTACAAAGCGTTGGGAAGTGCTAAAAAAATATGTTTCACAATTAACTCTAAAACCATTGAGTGCTACTAGGTGGTCAAGCACAGTAGATGCGTTAAAGCCTTTACGATTTCAACTTTGCGAAATCTATAATGCATTATTCCAAATAATAGAAGACATCAACAGAGATCAGAAACTAAAGTTAAAGCAAGAGGGTTAGCAAAAAAATTAAAAATTACAAGTTTATATGCGGTGTAATTCTTTGGTATGATATTTTATTTGAAATAAATTCAGTCTCGAAGCTATTGCAATCTGTAACTATAAATTTGTCAGATTGTGTAAGGATGTGATCAGAAACCATACAAAAAGTGAAAAGTTATAGACAATCTGGATATGATCAGATGAAAATTGCTGCTAATCAGATTGCAGAGAATCTTGAATGCAGTGCAGAATTTCCTGCCGAAACTGAAGTTAGAGCCAGAAGGAACAAGCATCAATTTGACTATGAAGAAGCTGTCGATCTACCCTTAACCCTTTCAGGACCATAAGGTTTTTAAGAGTAAATATTAATATGTAACTGTTTATTTTAGTTTGTTTAGACGTAAAATAAATAAAAATCATAAGAAAAATACATAACAATGTGTAGTTTTTTTGGAATTTTATGGGAAATATTTTTCCCAATGGACTATAAAGGTAACACAAATTATAGATAGGCTTATATGCAATGTCTTTTATTTATTGGTTTATTAGAACAAAATGTTAACTAAAATAATACAAAATTATGAAATAAAATTACTATACAAAATGATGTGATAATTATGATATTCTGCGAAGCAATTTCTTTTGGTAGTGAGGCAAAGATGGACATTGCACATAGTACATATATTATGCGTCCTGACAGTTCTGTTTTTGTTTTCTAAACGTTCCCGTTTACGTAATTGCTTTCGGCATACGTTCTATTTTGACATTCTGTATAAAAAATGCAGATAAGGTTATAATTAAATACGACAATCACCAATTTTAAAATGGGAAAAATGTTTCCCTTAGTCGTGAAAGGGTTAACAGAGGAGAATAAATTTGTAATAAACTTTTTCAATTATATTCTGGACATTAGCCTTAATTCTCTGAATGAACGATTCACGCTTCTGGAAACCCATAGCAAAAATTTTCAGTTTTTATATGACATTTTAAAACTCAATGATATAGATGACAAAATGCTAGAAAATTATTGTACCAGTCTCCAGTCAATGCTTTCGGTCGAAAATGAATCAGATATAAATGCAAATGATCTTCAAGAAGAATTACGTGATGTATCCCGAATGCTACCATATTCTATGAAACCTTTGGATGTTTTAAATTATTTGTGCCAAAATAACTTAATTACTTTGTATCCGAATACTGTTGTAGCTCTGAGAATTTTATTAACACTCCCTGTCTCTGTAGCTAGTGGGGAACGAAGTTATTCCAAATTAAAATTAATAAAACACTACTTAAAAAGTTCAATAAGCCAAACAAAACTTAGAAATCTGTCATTAATTTCTATTGAATCTACATTGGCTGCCACTCTAGACTAGACATCCCTAATTAACGAATTTGCTAAAGTTAGAAGGGTAAAACTCTAGTAGATTGTTGTAGTTGATATCATTTTTTAAAGTAGTTTATATTTTCAAATTAAAAATAGTATTCGTACATTTTGTGCAGTTTTTTTTTAAATCACAATCGAAGGTTATTTTAAAGAAAAAACCTTTAAGGGGCGGCATTTCGAAGACTTGCATCATAATGAGAAAATCTACCGCACGGCCCTGATTCGAATTTCAGCAGTGTTGGAAAATTCAGTTTGAAAATGTTTACAAAAATTGCCTGTTATAATCTTCGATAGTCCCGAATAGTCATATTAGTGAATATCAATATCATTATATAACATATCATCATCATCATCATCCTCAAGCAGCCATGGGCTACGGAGGTCCAACCAGACCGTGCAATTTAGGAAGTTTAAAAATTCATATAATAATATATATATAACATATATATAATAATATATATATGTTATATATATATATTATTATATGAATTTTTAAACTTCCGCTGAAGCACGATCAACAGTTTGGACTCTTTGTAACAACATACTTTTTATACTTATAAATAAATTCACTTGCACAATACATATTTTTATATCTTTATTAGATGGAACACTTCACATTGATCAATACATTATGTAGAATTATTTTATATACAATTTTCTTATATTTTTCTGACTAGTAGGAAATCTGTGCTTTCTACATTTACAATCTGATTTCCAAATGAAGGGTAATCATAGGAAAGGGCCACGAAGGCTATGTCTCCTGCAAGAAACCTGAGATATTTTACCCCCCCCCCCCCCGACAGGTATCCATTATTGCATTCCTGAATGGTTTAGTCGCCATTTTCTTTAATTTATTTTTATTATGATCTCGATTACTAAATAATTCATTAACAAAGAGTGTTAATTTGGACTACAAAATCCATCATACATCTTTCAATGGCTCCCTACAGACTATACTTATGACCGCTCCTGTTTCAAAGAGACACCATTCTGATTAAGAAAAGAAAAATTCTGAAAAGTTACGCCTCAACCCATTTAATATGAGTGAGAATTTAAATTCGAAGCTCTATAAGTTTTAAAATAAGAATTTATGGAAAGTTGTGATTGAAGATGAGATCCGACTAAAATCTGTTTAAATATCGATTGGCAACAATATTCATTAGATTTAATGAATATTGTTTTAATAAAATATTGTTAATGAATAAAGTTGTTAAATTTTTAGTTAGAATGAAGCGTGTCCATAAATTACCTAAAATATATGTGAGAAGTTCTATAACAGAGAATTTATTGTGCTACAATTTTTCACCACAAAACAAAATTTTAATAGTCCCACCGTATATAATGTAACCGCCGTAATTACAACATTTGAGCCGTTTTCAGGTCCTCATTTTTAGTAACACTCTTTTGCTGTCCCCATCCCTTTTTGCCACGTAAACAGTTGCCACCCAATTTTTACAGGGATCGTCAGTTTCTTCACCATCCTTTTTGTCACGTAAAGAGTTACCACCCAATTTTTACAGGGATAGTTATTTTCTTCACCATCCCTATTTCCACGTAAACAGTAACCACTCATTTTTTGACAGGGGTCGTCAGTTTCCTCACCATCTATTTTTGTCACGCAAACACTAACTACTCAGTTTTTACAGGGGTCGTCTGTTTCCTCACCATCCCTTTTTGCCATGTAAACAGTAACCATTCAATTTTTACAGAGGTCGTCACTTTCCTCACCATCCTTTTTTGCCTCGTAAATAGTTACCACCCAATTTTTACAGGGATCGTCCTTTATCAAAAATAATGATTTGTTCTACCGAAAACTGTTACTACAGTGACTTTTAATCAATTAATATTTAATAGTTGTTCTCCATCCCTCGCAACGTTTTTGTCTCATCGGGAAAATTATTTTTTTTTGGTTGAATCGATTAGTTGAGAATCCATTAGTACAAATAGTAGACAATAATATTTCGTTCCATTACATTCAATAATATAATACACGTTAACGATGTCCCCCTTTGCCATATCCACTGCCATAACCACTTCCACCTCCATGTCCGTAGCCTCCTCCACCTCCACCGCCATAGCCTCCGCCACCTCCGTGGCCTCCTCCACCTCCTCCGTACCCTCCTTTACCACCACCTCCAAAGCCTCCTCCACCTCCGTAGCCTCCTTTACCACCACCTCCGTGGCCTCCTCCTCCACCACCGCCACCACCAATATGCTGATGCCCATGAGTGTGACTATGGCTATGTCCGTGTTTGCTGGAAAATGAAAAATATGTATCCTATTAGGAAGTTATAAAGCACACATTTAAAACATTTAAATTCTTAAAGGTTGCATGTCAATAATAATCGAAATAAAAAATAAGCCTCCTTTTAAAACAATATATTTGTTTTTGCTTTTTTTAGTGTCGTCTTAGAAATTTACAATAAGAGAGAAGTAACACAAACCACAAAAGACTTACTGTGTTTGACTCATGTCTCTAAATGGGGGGATATTTAATAATGTTCATCCTAAAACTAAAATAAACTTTTTTTACCTTCTTAAAAAATATTTTCTTTCCACACGTACCTTGAAATATGACGGAACAAAAGTAACAAAACGAAATCTTTCATTATTTCACGCATGAATTATAGCTTACAATCTGGGTTTGCAGGAAACCAATATTTATCACATAATAAAAAAAAACTTAAATTTATATTTTGGGAAACACAAACAAGATACAGGACTCTTGAATAACAGGAATGCCAAGGATATTCTTTCAGAATATAATTGCACTAATATGAATCAGATCTCCTACTGTGGCATATAAACTGACAGGCTCCTGTCAGACCTCTGTGGCAAGCAACTGCTTGAGGGGGTATTTATTTATTTATTTTTTAATATGAAATATTTGCAACAGCTAAATTTTAAAAATGGATTAAAGTATTAAATATTATTTGCTATATAATTGGGCGAAAGTTCTGATTAAAGTGAGAAGAAAAAAATTGATGAACATCGAGACATTTTGAATTCCTTTAAGAGAGGAATTATTACTCTTGTCCTAAATAACTTCAGTGTCAAAGCTCTCTAATCTTTTAACTCGGGAAAGAAAAAAAACGCTTTTTAGCCCAAACACGGATAAAAAGTAGAAACAAATTGAGTTTTGGCATAAAATTACGTTATTTAGTGAAAGAAAGAATTTTATGAAGGAAAATGCGAAAGAATCTGCGATTTCAATGTTTGCCTCCCCTAGTTTGCTCCTCCCCCCACCATAAAAACCATTGCCTCCTTCTCTTTAGTAAGTGTTTTTTTCCAATTGCTCAGCAACAGAATAAGATAGAATAATGAAATAAAAAAGTTTATTCAAAAGACAACTGCAGAGTAAAAAATATTATGAATTTTTACTAGAAATCTTGAGTGTGAGTTCAATATAATGTTTAGCAACAAAAATTCACAAATGAATTAATTTATTACAAAAGTATAAAACAACATATATAAATTAAATTCAACTATCAGTATGAAGCTAAACTATCAAAAGAATATTTCACAATATCTTAAAATAGTCGTATTACAATTCTTACAGACTCTATTCAAAGTATAAAGGAAAACGTTTTACAACATTCAATAAGTGACGCAATTATCTTTGTGAATAAACCCTGTAGTTACCAAGATTAACCTTACCAATTCTTTTTATTCTTTAAGATCATCATGCATCAGACGGTGAACTCTTCCTATGAAGAGATTAAAGCCAGCCAGCCACTTGCTCAACTAACATATTGCCTCTTCGGTTTGATTGCCAAGTCTATTGAATAATCTTTTCCAAGATTAACCTAATACTAATTCACTAATTCACTAACCACTAACTAATTTCATAGGTTAAACTAAAAGGAATAGAAATGTACACTTTCAGTCAGAACCGAAACTTTTCAATTCTCTACACCGTTATTGTTTTCATGTCTTTCTGTTCCAAAGGCTAATGGCGTACTTCTCACGCTGATGCACAACGCTAACGTCAGTAACACATCAATCATGGTTTTATTGTAACATGTTCATCTGTCGTAAATAATATTAAGCATATCCCAGGTCATTTTTAGTCAAATGTTTAAAAAGACATAATTTTTTTGATTAAACGCAAGTACTTTAATCTTTGCAGCTAATCAATATTATAAATAAAAATAAATAAATACCCCCTCAAGCAGCTGCTTGCTACAGAGGTCTGACAGGAGCCTGTCAGTTTATATGCCATAGTAGAAGGTCTGTGAGGATGGCAGGACCTCAGCAGAAAAACGACAGATACATCCATGTCTTATCCGGGGCTCGAACCCAGGTCCCTTAGATCAGTAGCCAAGCGTGCTAACCACTCGGCCATGGGACGGCTAAATCAATATTAATAATGATTATTAATGAAGACAGCAATTATACTAATGAAATGTCATAAAGCGAAAACAAAAGCATGATTTGTGAAAGGGAGAAAAAATTGAGTCCATAAATATTTGCCATATCTCGAAACTAGAGTTTTCGTCTTTTCTGGAAATTTTCCCTTTCTTACCTTTTGCCGAATATACAATATATTGGATTTTGCCTATTCATAGAGGGATATCCATTCTGCTAGAATTATTCTTACCTAAACTCAAGCACGGACCCAGGATTTAGTTTCAGGGAGGGAGGGGGTGTCCGAGAATTTAGTTTCAAGTAGGTTTCGAGAATTTAGCTACGAAGAGGAAGGGGAACTACGAAGAGGAAGGCGGTATGATGAAAATGAGACCTGAGTAAGGTTTCCCAATTGCTCAAATATTTCACCTGAGAGGAAAGGTTAAAACTATGTTCTATATGGAACAAGATTGTATAGTTCTTTTTAAATCTATTTTTAGTGTTGGACCTATAACATGGTGCTAAAATGAAATTATACAAAGAGGACTGTTTTGGATTTCAAATCAGGTACACAAACATTCCAAAATTTCCGTATTGGAATCCTAAAATGTATTTTTAAATAAATTGTAAGATCTGAGAACTCATTGGTTGTGTTATTTTGCATTAAAAACCTAAACTGTACATCGGACCATGAAAGTTCTCTCACTGGCCGTATGTTATGCATCAGACTAATAGTATCTTTCCCCATTAGAGTTCCTTAGAAGCATTTTCTTAATTTTATACTAGAATTTCCTTATCCACGATTCCTATATTAAATAGACCTATTTGCCACAATTCTAACTTGCCAAAAAACCCTTGAAAAGAACTGAACATACATATATACAATATCAACCAATATAGACTCTAAAAGGAACAAACAGTACTCTGTCAATGGTAGTTATAATAAACAAGCGTTCCCCGTGTATTAATTAGACATTCAAAGATATTTCAATCGTAATCGATATAAATCAAAGTTCAATGATATAAAGTTATCATTCAGAAATTTGGCCGTAAATTTGTTTTTTTTAGATATTTTTTTTTGTCTAAAAATTCGCCACGATATTTTATTGACTGAGGAAACGCCATCTTTTCTACGTGCAATCATGGCACTCCCAACAAATTAAAATGTGTTCAAATCGTAATCATCTGCGATGAGTGCGATACTCACCTATTATGATTATGGCTGTGACTGTGATGATGATGATGGTGGTGGTGATGATGATGATCTTTTCCTCCACCTCCACCACCGCCACCGCCACCACCTATATACAATGGGTAATATACCGGATACCAGCTGTGTCCCGCATCGGCTGCAAAGAATACGACAACCAGCAAAATGGAACAGAAAATTAAAGGCTGCATTTTGATCTCTTTACCTGTAAGAAAATAAGAGAGTATTATTAGCGTATACAATGCTTATATTTCCTTCCCATTAATGCGCTAATGATTTAAAATGGTACAACCGGCTTCTACTCAAAAGAATGTGGACAAATTTAGATAAATTGCATTATTTATTCATTTAAATTATTGGCAACAACAGTAGGGTAATAAAATTCACTTAAATATGAAACATGTTAAATAAGGCTTATTTACCTTCTATATCTTAGATATTATACCACATTTCTGAATTTTAACTCAAGGATTGCATACTCATATAGGTTCTAAGTTCGCATTATTTTGTTATAAGTGATTGAATTTTACGTATTCAATGTAAAGGTGTATGAAACTCTCCCTTTGAAATAGTCAGTACTTTAAATATTTGTCTCTAACAAATTCTCTATGATACGAACAATTTTATTTACTATTGCTTAATTTATTCTATGAAATTGAAATTGTCAGATATTATATACATTTCTCATTTTTGAAGCAATTATGTAATGTGGACTTTCTAGCAAATTTCCAAAATTATAAAAGGTTCCCATTATTATCAGAAGCGAATTGTCTTCGATTAGTTTCTGAGGCTGATATTGAATCTGAATGTGATCAGCTTACTTGACTACATACTACTGAGCTATAACTACGATGCCGATGAACCCTAGATAATAAAACTTCAGTTACTTCTATTGACTATGAAAGACACACCAGATATTATGTCTGTCGATTCTTTTAAAGCACCAGGTTCCGATTCATCTTTGATGCAAAATTTCATACATCTATTATATTGCAATCATACTGAAATTAACGGCAACCACTACGTTTCATTTAAAACGTTTCTCGTTTTGAAATTTTTAAAATCGACAATATTAGATATCCTTAGACATAAAATGTCATGCCTTTGTCATGATTCCATTGTATTCAACAGAGTTCATTATCAAACAGTGGCCACTTAACCTAGCCTTTGTTTGATCTCAAATGCATTTCAAATTTATACCATAAAGAGATCGTTTGCATTATTAATTCAAAAATCTGTCATTTTAAAATTTACTCCAGCGTTTTTTCAACTGCGAGTCGCGACACACTAATGGGTTGTGACCAGCAGTTTTTTAATGAAATAGCATAAAAAATATCAGAGTGGATCTGACAGACTGGGTCGCGATGTAAAATGTATTTCTTAATGTGGGTCACGGTCAAAAATATTTGTGTGTTAAACACTGTTTTTTACTGCCCTCTAACGGCGGGAATTAAAATTATTGAAAGATTCGAAAAAGGCGAATCTTGATATTTCTTTAGTACCTATCCAACAAGAAAAAGAATTTTTCATTTACCTCTTAAAACAGGAAGGCTAAATGTCTGTATGCAAACGGACAGACTGAAAACAGCAGCTAGTTTTTCGAAAACATGATAAAAATCATGAATTATATTTGCCACATATTATAACTGCAGTCAGGGCGGAATCTAGGTGGGAGGGGGGTAATCTCTATATCCTAGAAAATATGCTAGGATATTGAGACTAAATACTAGTCTCATTATCCTAGAACATTTGTCTCCCAGCTCTACTGGAATTTCGAACTCTATTTCATCGTAAACGAATGAACGAATCTTCAATCAGATACATTTCCTTTTATCTAAAATGTAGATTTTTCACCATGGAAGAAATTTTAGATTTCTAATTTTTGGACCTGTACTTAACGTTAAAGGAATTACTGGATTTCCAGTACATTATGATCCCGTGGCACATTTATTTTCTGAGGTTAAAATTCTTAATGTCTATAATAATTACAAACTGATATCAGGAAACTTTGTGTATTCGATTACAATGAGATGGATTAAATTGGATAGATTTGAAGACTATTTTCAGTCTTTCGAATTTTCATAATTATGAAACACGTCATAGAGAGGATCTGAGTATACCTATGTGTCGATTGTCAATTGGGCAGAGATCTATCAAATACAATGCAGTAAAAATTTGGTCTGAATTTCCTGATGATGTTAAAAATGCAAAATCTTTAAAATTATTTAAAATCAAATGTAGAACGTTTCTTCTTACAAAGCAATGAAACCTTCTATGTATCAGTGTAATATGTCTCATAACCATTTGACCTTTTATACTATTGAATTATTGTACTATTTGAATTATTGTATACTTTACTGTTGTCATAATTGAACTTTGAAGGAAATAGGGAGCATTAACTAAAAATAAGCGTCAGCTTACTATGCTCTCCTTTTTTGTTTCGCCTTTCCTATTAAACACCAATATTTAATATGATTGTTATTTACCTTTTCTAATACAATTGATATTTCTCAGCTATTTCACTTCTCAATTTTTCTCATGCATATATTAATTGTTATTAGATGATTATGCTATGTAAATGTATATTGTATTGACTGGCGGAATAAAATAAAAATTATTATTATTATTAAGTTTCTGAGCTCAACGATATGTTAATTATGCCCCTTTCAGGATGCTGCAGAGATAATAGACACCAAAAATTATTAAAATAATTTATACATCCTTCATTTTTCAAGATTTTTTTAAAAATCTGTAAACGGAGGAGAAAATGTTATACTGCGTTGGGAATCCAGTCTCTTGCCCCTCATTTACATTTTTCTGTCTCTATTGTGTTTCTTTCCTCCTCCCCCCCTCGATATTTTTCTAGTTTTTCTAGCTCCGGATTTGACTGCAGTTATCTTCTACTATGGCATATAAACTGACAGGCTCCTGTCAGACCTCTGTGGCAATCAGCTGCTTGAGGGTATATTTATTTATTTATGCAATACAAAACACTTGCGCATATACACAGTCGTATCAGAATAATATGACCACCTACCATAGTATATGTATGGTAGGTGGTCATATTATTCTGATACGACTGTGTATACTTCATAACTATAATGCAGGAAACAGATCTGTTATAATTCATGAAAGTTTACAGGTTTATACGACAAGCTAGCAACTTACGTCTGCTTGATAGAAATGGTCACATACACAAAAAGGCAAAGCTTATTTTCTGAAGAGACTTCTCCACTTTTCTCTTCGCAAAGTAAACCGACTTTTATACTTGAGAGACCTGAAATGTAACCCGAGTCGTAATTATTCACCGTATAATAGCCAATGGGATAGTACCGGAAGTGGGGATTTACTGAAAAATAGGTATGAAAAAGATGAAGAAAAATAAGAAAGTATGAGTGAGAAACTATTTAAACCTTTAAAATGCTCATAATTTAGCTTCAAACTATACTAAAACAAAGCTAAAACGATTTTACTTTATTACATCAATCATACGAGAATGATACAATCACGGAAAATAAATCTTACCATTTTCGTCAGTAAAATGCTCAAACCTCTGTGATTATTACTTGGACTCATAAATTATCGTAACACCCGACATCCCATTACTGTTTTATCAGCTTCCGCCCTCATTCAGCCTAAATGATGTAGGAAACAATTTGACCTAGAGCTTAAGCTTGAAGCGATAGAGTAAATATCAACGCTATATTATCTGCACGAATCGTTCTCTTCTAGATCTCTGTCGAAGTGAAGATAAGAGAAGTGAAGGAGGAAAAAAAATGTTATGCTCTGCACGAAAGTTGCGCTTCATTAACGTAAAATTTGTCTTAATAAGTGTTACGATTTTCTTTCAATCATTTTTTTATCGATGTAACAGATAAATTTTGCATGCCATGTGTTTTACAAGAATCCATTTGGTTCTGAAACAAATAAATTTCTCTATTTCTTTCTATGAAAGCACTTCACACTTAGCGAAGGGCGGATGCGGAAATTGTGGCTTCGAAGAAGGATATAAACTATGCATTTATATGACAACTTCTACTTTTACTGGTTATATAAGCAATTCTAATGTTTCATTATACGTGTAACAACAATTTTACAATAAAGAGCCTCTGAAGGAATGAAAGTTATTTTATTCCAAAATAGAGTTATGCCATTAACAAGGGTTGGGTTGTTTTACCTCTGAGCGGCACTTTTTTGCACACCATAGGCTAAATGGCCAGGTCACATGGACCCCGAAGGCTCAGAGAAGGTTGAGGGAGGGGACCCACTGGAACAGCTGTTGGGAGACAGATGGTAGCCTCCCGTCAAGGCCATCCAGCGTGTTCTTTAACGTACACAGGGTATGGCTCTCCCGCACACGGGGCCACGGCTTAACGTCCCATCCGACGGACGGCGGCCTTTCCAAGCCCATCGGTGTCCCCTACTGACCGTGGGCAGGGCGGGGAATTTTGCGGAGATAAATCCATTAACAAGGAAACAGAGGAATACAATCAAGATAAATTGCTAAATAAATGCATAAACATTTAAAGAAAACATATTTTAAAAAATTAATGACTTATTCGCATATATATTTGCAACAAATATACATTTGTCTCAGAACAACATCAGAGGCTCAGTTTATTTTATTAATGTACAGGGTAATAAGGCAGCTTTACAACTTCAAATATTTATAATTAGTTTATTTGTCGCACGAAAGAAGAAAGAAAGACATAACATTGAAGACAAATGCAAGTTTTCAGACGTTTGATATGAGCACCGAAAGTGGTGCTCAGATATATCACTGAAATTTTATTTTCTACCCACACGCTCGAGAAAATATATGGATTTAATTGTCACTCACACAAGGAGGGTCTGCTAGGAGGATTACTGTTTCCATGCGCTGCATTTGGGTTGCTGAATTAATTTCCTTAAACTAAAGCATATATTTTGCAATTTCTGCACCTGTGCAATCAACCTTTTTATAGTTTTTCCACAGAAGGGTAAAAAAGTGAGAAACAAACTTGATGTATTTCCCGTCATTATCATGTCACTTGTTATCCTTTAATTTTAAGAACATTGAATGACAGATTAAAGGAGTGTAAACGTGTAAAACTACAAATCATTTCAAATTTAGATGATGTTAAAAAATTATAAATAAATTTATATGTAATAAACAAATAACTCATTTTTCCAACTCGTTTTCAAAAATGGAGTTATTATCTTTGTCTTCGTCTTTAGTTACTCTTTGTGGGGCGGGGGTGGCTGAGTCGGTAGCGCGCCAGGCTCGTAATCTGTAGTTCCCAGGTTCGAGTCCCAGCTGCGCCAGCGTTGAGATTTATCTCCGCAAAATTCCCCGCCTTGCCCACGGTCAGTAGGGGACACCGATGGGCTTGGAAAGGCCGCCGTCCGTCGGATTGGACGTTAAGCCGTGGCCCCGTGTGCGGGAGAACGATACCCTGTGCACGTTAAAGAACACGCTGGATGGCCTTGACGGGAGACTACCATCTGTCTCCCAACAGCTGTTCCAGTGGGTCCCCTCCCCCAACCTTCTCTGAGCCTTCGGGGTCCATGTGACCTGGCCATTTAGCCCATGGTGTGCAAAAAAGTGCCGCTCAGAGGTAAAACAACCCAACCCTAGTTACTCTATGTTTTTTAGAGATAAATGAAAAATTATTTCTGTGTTGGATAGATACCAGAGGCGAGTTCGGGATGAAAAAGCTCGAACCTGATTAGAGGAAAACACTTTTCTGACGGGTCATAAAATATATATACAAAGGTTAATGGTACAAAACTTTTATAATTATTCTCCTTATAACCTATTAGAGCCGTCTAATAATAGCCAAATGGATGGCACGCTTACCTACTGATCAAAGGGATCTGGGTTCGAGCAGTGGATAGCACTCTTGGCTACTGATCAAAGGGACCTGGGTTCGAGACCGGGTGAAGGCATGGTTGCTTGTATTGTTCTTCTGCTGAGGTCCTGCCATCCTCACAGACCTTGTACTACTGCGTATTAAACTGTTAGACCTATGTGGCCAGCAAGCAGCTGCTTGAGGAGGTATTTATTTATTTATAATCTATTAGAAACTTCTAAATAACTATAACTATTTCATGGCAAAATTGAAAGTTAGTATTATTTGGAACAGAAAATTCTAGAAAAAAAATTTAGAATTTGAATATTCTCTGTCACAACATTAGAGATGCTAATAGCGATTCATTACTAAAAAAAAGAGAGAATACCTAAAAAAATAAAAAGACTTATTGATGAAATATTTATTTGAAAAAAATTGGTTGCCCTGACGGGGATTCGAACCCATGTCTGACACAAGCATGCTAGGCATAATAACCGCTGGACCACCAAGAAGTTAACCGTTTGTTATTGGTGGTCTAGCGATTATGACTCCCGCATGCTTCTGGGAGACGTGGGTTCGAATCCCAGTCAGGACAACCAATTTTTTTTCGAGTGTTTCTTGTGTACCATGTATTTGTGACGTTTCCCTGTGATAACTTATTACTGTCTTATTGATGTTAATTTTAAAATATTAATAAGTGATTTAAAGGACGAAATTATGATGAAATTGTAAAATATGATTCTGACATCTGGAGTCCTTCCAAGCCCAAAGTCAACTGAGATCTCTTTTAAGCTCGAGATCTTTCGAATTTAACTCATCTGTAATCGATGCATCTGTAAGCGGAAATATTAGGATTCGTTTTCAGGATTTCCTAACATTTTCAAACCTCACCATTAGATTAAGAAGACAAAATTTTGATTACTATTACAAGCGATTTATTCATGATAGAAATTTGTAGTTTTGTTGTAGTTGTGCTAAGGAATTTACATGACAGTAACAATTTACCTCTTTGTTCCAAAAGTTTGCAAAATGCCACTTTTTATTTTAAAAGATATAAGAAAAGTTCTTTTTATGTTAAGTAAGCACTAATGGGATATTTTTTCCCAATCATCCATTAGTTCGAATCTCCACGTTACAGGGCTCAAAAGTCAGAAATTTGAAACTTCATTCTCTTTGTAAGCAATAATTTCATATTAACTAGATATCTGTCATTCTTCTAATTAGAGTTTTATTTTATGTATTTTTTTAAGAAATGTAAACCTAAGATATATCATTCTGTAGCATTTCAGTTCTGGAGTGAACCAAGTACCGGCACGGCTTTCCGGTTTAATTTCAGCGCTGTTTTACTAATTTCTTTTCCTATTGAAAAGTTACGCTTCGCCACTGTTCCATATAATCAGCGAAAGGCTGCCTTGTTTTTGTGTTGTGATTGCTACCGTGTTTCGATGCTAAATGCTTTAAGGTACTTGCTTGTTATGATTGGCTCTCCTCACTTTTAGTGTTATGTGTGTTGCTGTTGGTGTGCGATGATTGCTGTTGGTGTGCGATGATTGCTGTTGGTGTGCGATGATTGCTGTTGGAGACTTAACAAAAAATAAGCATTTTTTTCCAATTAGCAGCTTAGAAAACTGCAGAATTTGCAAGGGACCTTTTGGCAACAGTACCTTAGGTCACAACGGAGCAGAGCCAGTTGGGCAAAAAGGGTGACTGCATGGTATTTTTGTCATAGGGACAGCCTAATTTTTGTAGTATTAAATAACATTTAGTAATCGTGTTCCTTCGTAGGATTTAGAAATCGTTGTAAACAAGGGAAATCTTTTAATTTCTTCAGGTAAGTTTATTAATCATCTTTTTAACAATAACCTTTGTAGTTCATGATGAGGTTTCGCAACAATCGTTGATTTTTTTTAGTCATCTTTAAGCCATCATCTGTCACTGTAAGCCGTCTGGAATAGAGGTTAGCAACCGTGACATGAACAATGTTAATTGAAGAGATAATATGGCGATAAACGAAAAGGTTCAAAGTTCAGTCCAGAGAGATGTGTTCAGCGAAATGCATCAAATATAAAATGCAGTTAAACAACATACTAGAAGACAGCAAAAAGGAATGATATACTCTCTTTAACATAAAGTACCAGTGAAATCAAATTCCATCTCTAAAACACTGGTTCTGCTATCACTCAAAGCAAAGCAGCTGATTGGCGCTAACTGATGACTGGTGTCACGACGTTTGCATAGTTGGCTGTAGGAATAGAAATGTAAACATTGCATTGCTCTCTCGCAAGTAGGAGCGGAAGTGGTTCAGTCTGTAAAGGTCTGTAATGGTTCAGTCTGTAAGTTCACAGGTTCGAGTCCCAGTTGGGCCAGCACTGAAATTTATCTCCGAAAAATTCCCTGCCCTCGGTCAGTAAGAAACACCAATGAGCTTGGAAAGCCTGCTGTCCGTCGGATGGGAAGTAAAGCCGTGGCCACATATACGGGAGAGCCATACACTGTGTACGTTAAAGAATATGTTGGATGGCCTTAACGGGTGGCTGCAATCTGTCTCTCAACAGCTGTTCCACTGGGTCAGCTCCCCCAACCTTCTCTGAGTCATCGGGGTATTTGTGACCTGGCCATTTAGCCCATTGTGTGACTAAACGTGCGGTCCAGAGGTAAAACAACACAACTCAAGTATCAAATGAGCGAACACTGCAAAATATCAAATTCAAAAATTCGTAAAAAATTCTTGAAATCACATAAAAACATAAAACGAAAGACAAAGAATCTAAATGACCCATAGAAATATTGAGTTGGGAAACTGATAAAAACTGTTGCTTTGACAAATTCAGTGATAAATGGCAAACTAGGAACATGCATATAAAAAAGTTTTTCTATTGTTAAATACATTTCTGCCTTTTGAGGTACCTATATAGTAATTATGTTAATATATTTGATTTATATTTATGGAAAATTATATTCATATACTAGTTACGTTATGCATAGTGACATAAAAAGGTGCATATGCTTGAGCTATGGTTCTGGTGTTTCGTCCAACTATTCGACCATTGCACTACCTTTTTATTGTCGGCCATTACATTATCTTTTTATTGTTCCATGGTTTCCAATGGTGCTGCCATACGAGCACTATCCTGTCTCTAGAATATAGAGAACTCTACAGTGAAAACACAAAATATAGGTTTTCAGTCACTGATAAGCGATTTAGAAACTTTCATGAGTTTTTTTTTATCAAATCATTGAATACAGGATATTTCAGAGAAATGATAGGTAATTAGTGACTTTAATCATTTTTCCGGTTATCAAACTGCATATTGGTTGATTTTCTCTTAATAAAAAGAGATTTTAACCCTCATGTATTGAAATTATTATTTCACCAACCACTCAGATATCAGACAGTTATAAAATAAGTGGGTGATTACGATTTCTCTCTGAAATAAGCTCAAAATATTAGATTTTTACCTAAATGGTAATTATAGGTGAACTTTATTCAAGTTTTTGGGTTGTTTTACCTCTGAGCGGCACTTTTTTGCACACCATGGGCTAAATGGCCAGATCACATGGACCCCGAAGGCTCAGAGAAGGTTGGGGGAGGGGACCCACTGGAACAGCTGTTGGGAGACAGATGGTAGCCTCCCGTCAAGGCCATCTAGCGTGTTGTTTAACGTGCACCGGGTATGGCTCTCCCGCACACGGGGCCACGGCTTAACGTCCCATCCGACGGACGGCGGCCTTTCCAAGCCCTTCGGTGTCCCCTACTGACCGTGGGCAGGGTGGGGAATTTTTGCGGAGATAAATCTCAACGCTGACCCAGCTGGGACTCGAACCTACTTTATTCAAGACAATGCTAGAAAAATAAGAGTACACAAAGGCGGTTTTATGAACTGCTCGCCAGATTAATTTTTTATTTGATTAATTAACCTGCAAAAGCCATCATCTGTCATCTGTAAGCCGTCGAGAATAGAGGTTAGCAGAAATGAGCAAACAACATGATAAGTTTTGCTACAGTTCAACAGAACAATATAAAAATCGTATTTTGATGTCACTCAAGAATATCAGCATTTTTTCAGATTTACAAAACGTTCAGTGATTAGGGCTGCAGTTTAATTACAAAAAGTGAATTACAAACACAATACAAGGTTCAGAATTTTAACAATGAATCAAATGTGTAGGACTCAGACTAATGAGTGAAATTCCAGTATCACAAATTTTTCACTACAAATTACTTTAAATATCCAATTACTCAAAAAGTTTCTTCCTCTGAGTAAAACGATGTGAATGAAATTTTTACAACTCAGCCAAATTATCCATATTGTTTTAATATCTGTGAAAACATTTAGCAAATTACCAACATTCTTTCAGACTTTCAAAACTTTCAGTGATAAAGACTATTGTTTAATTATGTCAATAATTTATGAATGAAATATAAAAATTCTATGATTTTAATAATCATGTCTGCATCAAATGTGCAGAAATCAAGAGAATTTTACACAAAAAAGTTTTTTTTAAAAAACAACTGTAAAATTTTAAGGATATATCTTAACGAAATTAAGAGCGATTATTCAATCTTTGAAAATGCTCAATTGTTTTCCCTTTGTCGTCTCTCAATAGACTTTAAAACTTTTTAGTTTCAGAGATAAATTATTTTTTGATAGGTGTTAATGAAGTATTAGGATTATAACTTTCCGAATCTTCCAATATCTTTAGTAGTGCCTGATAAAGTGTGGTGGACAAAAGATTTACGTCGACAGCAGCGATTTAATCCCTCCCTTATCCCAATGGGGTGGGTTGTTTTACCTCTGTGCGGCACTTTTTTGCATTCCATGGGCTATATGGCCAGGTCACAAGGACCCCGAAGGCTCAGAGAAAGTTGGGATGAGGGAACTCAAAACAGCTGTTGGAAGACAGATGGTAGCTTCCCGTCAAGGCCATCTAGCGTGTTGTTTAACGTGCACAGGGTATGGCTCTCTCCCGCACACGGGGCCACGGCTTAACATCCCATCCGACGGACGGTGACCTTTCCAAGCCCATCGGTGTCCCCCAACTGACCGTAGGCAGGGCGGGGAATTTTGCGGAGATAAATCTCAACGCTGACCCAGCTGGGACTCGAACCTGGGAACTACAGAATACGAGCCTGGCGCGCTACCGACTGAGCCCCCCCCCCCCCCCCCCCAATGGGGTGGAAAAACGCACCTGTTTTTAAAGAGATAAATGAACGATTTTTTTTATTATATAAATGCATTTTAAAAATACTTCCTTTTCTTTAAAAATGAGCATCTCATGTTATCCAGATTTTATTTCTCCAAAAGCATCCAACAACATATCAATATTTCTCCGGATTTTGGCTTCCAGTTATGAAGGCGCTTGTCAACAAGAGAGAGTTCAAATAAATTGCATGATTTTATTGAAGCAAATGGCTATTTCAAATGTTCAGAATTCAGAGATATTTTAAATATTATTTCCTTAAGATTAAAATCCATGTCTGATAAAAAAACGATTGTTCTAGAGATTTGACAAAAAGTTATTACGCCTTAATAAAAAAAAGAGTTTTCTAAAACACTTACCAAAATTTTAACATTTTCAAACAACAATTGTAATTTTTTTTTTTGGAAAATTAAAGGGAGTTGTCAAAATCGAGGCAACTTGGCAAATCTAGGGCAATTTGGAAAATGGAGAGACGGCAAAATCTAGAGCAGTTGGCAAAATTCGAAGCCACTTAGTAAAATACAGGTGAGTTGGCAAAATCTTAGGGAGTTGGCAAAATTCGGAATTACGTGATAAAATCTTGGGGAGTTGTCAAAATCGGGACAACTTGGCAAAATCTTGGGGAGTTGGCAAAATTCGGAGTGACTTGGTAAAATCTTGGTGAGTTGGCGAAATCGGGGCAACTTAGCAAAATCTTGGGGAGTTGGCAAAATTCAGGTGAGATGTAAAAATTAGTTATTTTTTTCCGCAAAATTATAGCGAGTTTGTAAAACTTAGGGAGTTGGCAAAATTCGGAGTGACTTGGTAAAATCGTGGGGAGTTGGCAAATTCAGGTGAGATGTGAAAATTTGGATTTTTTTCTGTAAAATTATGGCGAGTTGGCAAAATCTAGGGGCAGTTGGAAAAACTAGGAGCAGTTGGCAAAACTTTAGGGAGTTGGCAAATACTAGGGGCAGTTGGCAAAATATGGAGTGACTTGGAAAAATTGCGAAGAGTTGACAAAATTCAGGTGAGATGCAAAAATTGCAATCTTTTTTCTGTAAAATTATGGCGTGTTGGCAAAATCGAGGCAGCTTCGCAATATCTAGGAGAGTTGGCAAATCTTGGGGGAGTTGGCTAAATTCAGAGTGACTTTGCAAAAATCAGGTGTGATGTAAAATTGTGTCGAGATGGCAAAATCTAGGGCAGTTGGCAAAATATGAATCCACGTGGTAAAATACGGGCGATTTGTGAAAATTGGGATTGTTTTTGTGAAATTAAGGACAGTTGACAAAATCGAGAAACTTGGCAAATTTAGGGAAGTTGGCAAAACTTCAAACCACTTGGTGAAGTACAGGTGAGTTGTAAAATTGGGATTGGTTCTGTGAAATTAAGGAGAGTTGGAAAACCAAGAACTCTTGGCAAAATTCGAAGCTACTTGGTAAAATACAGGGGAGTTGTGAAATTGTGCCTTTCTTGTGCAATTAAGGAGAGCCGATAAAATTCGAAGTGACTTGGCAAATTCAGGGAAGTTGCAAAAATTGCGATTTTTTTCTGTAAAATTACGGCGAGTTGGCAAAATTGGAATCCACTTGGTAAAATGTAGGCGAGTTATTATAATTGAGATTTGTTTTGTGAAATTAAGGAGTGTTGGACAAATTGAGTAAAATTTAACAAATTGTAGAGCAGTTGGCAAAATTTGAATCCATTGGTAAATACGGGCGAGTTGTAATAATTGGAATTGGGTTTGCAAAATTCAGGAGAGTTGACTAAAATCGAGAAAACTTGGCAAAAGCTTGGGGAGTTTGAAAAGTTTCAAGTGATTTGATAAATTTAGGAGAGATATAAAGATTGGGATTAGTTTCGTGAAACTAAGAAGAGTTGGCCTAATGAAGGGAAAATTCACGCTGACTTGTTACAATTCAGACGAGATGTAAATAATTGGAATTATTTCTGTGAAATTATGGCCAGTTGACAAAATTGGAAATTAAACGGCAAATCACGGTTAGTTGGCAAAATTGGAAATCAAATGGCAAAATGTTGGAGAGTTGTGATAAATGCCCCAGAGTGGAAATCTAAGTAAGTTTGCTCAGTTGGCAAAATTTGAAATTCGAGTTGAAAAAGTTTTGAATCCCCCCCCAACCATAGTCCTTCGCTACACCCCTGCTTGGGGAGGATCATACGGTACCTCGAAATATGTTCATTTATTTCCTTCGCTAAAAGAGAGGAAGAAAAACTAAAACTGAGAGGATTGATCATAATGATTTTTATGTCAAATGAAAGCTTGCGACGTTTATTCTATATTCTAAAGAATTTCAGAGCCGAGTAACGCCGGTTAAATCTGCTGGTACATTAAGCGGACAGATACACAAATAAGTTTGTGTGTTAGTTTATGTATCTGTACGCTTATATACCAGCCCACTCCCTTTCCCCAGAAAAAAAAAGAGCTAGAATCACCAAATTTTGCACGAACTTTCCCTTCAACCAAGGAAAAATTATAGGTTACGTGCGAACTCGTTGGAGCAATCATAACCAGTGTGGACAGGTTTGAATTTCTCGCAATTCCCATGGAATTGACATTGTCAATTGCTGATAAAAATTGTTGCAATAATAATTTTTGTCTTAACAATGAGAATTATTCAATGTGTTTGTAGAAATGAATGTGTTCGGAAACTAAAAAAAATACATATCAGAGGTTAAATAAAATTAACCTATTTGTAAAATATGTATTTATTAACAATATCGTATCAAAATATTATTTAAATTAATAAAGGTACATATCACAAAATTTATATTAAATAAAATATGTGTTTTTTTATGTATAGTGCATTTGTAGTAGGTGCACATATTTTGAACAACTTAAACCCATCATACACAATATGCCTATGTTTGGCAAACTACATCCGATCATTCTGCTCTGAAATGATTTGAAAAAATATATTTTCTGAATGAGGCAATACTGCTTTTTGGTTCACAAACTTCTGATGTGGGGAGTACCATATGGCACCTCAAAATACATCCACTTTCCCCCCCCCCCCATAAGAGTGGGAGAGAACAATTAATTTGCAGAAGGGGCATTATTTTACCAAGGAGGCATTATTTTTACATAAAAATCATTACGAATCAATCGCAATGAATTTTGTGCGAAAGTTTGTGACATGGAGAGTGCAATCTGCTATATACTTTACAGCAGGGGTTCCCAAACCTTTTCAACCGCGTATCACTTTACATTACCGAACTAAGTTCATGTACCATTAATGGGTTTCAACCTGGGGGTGTTAATTTTTTACCATGGTCATTTGACACCTTGAAGGTATATGAGTATAGAAACGGCGTTTGCGTGCTCAGTGTTTCCTCGCCGTATTTATCTCGTTATCTGGACCGAAATGGCGATATCAGTATGAAACGATTATGAAGTGCTGGTAATAAAAATGCATGATATAATACCCATACCTTACTCTGGACTCGAACCGAGAACCTTTGCTACCAATAAATTAATATTCCAATATTCTGCCATTTCTGACATTCCTCTCGTTGGTAGGATGTTGGACCATTGTTTCAGATTCCGTGTTCAGTGATTTTTGTAGCAGAATGCTTTCATTGTCGATTTTCCCCGAATTACATGTTATACCTGTGTAGAGTATAGTTTAGATATGTTATATCATGTCTATCTGTATAGAGAATAATGTCAGATTGTTTTGAGTTAGTCATTCGACTTAACTGGTATCTTCATTGTGTGTTCGTTGCTTGTATTGCGGCGATGTTTCGTTGGACATTCATAGACGTCATATAAATGTCATCAAAAATAAATGAATACCCTGAACTTTGACTTCCTGTCGCATTATCTTATTTTTGTACATTACATGTTATATTTTCTATCAACTAACTGCTTACCAATGAGCAGCGTCTCGCATACCACCAAAGTACGCGTACCGTACTTTGGGAGTCTCTGCTTTACAGAGTTTTAGATCCGAAAGCTGCTAGTTATTTATATACACATAAAAAAATTGCAATTATGAGTTTTTCCCCTTTGTTAGGTTAAAAGAGCTAACTATGAAAACAACTAAGCTTTTGAATTAATCACTGCAAACTTTATCAATGTTATCAGAGAATGCCATCATTATGTTAACTAACTTACTAGCAATGCCATATGATCTCACAATGAAACACAATTATGGCGAACAACAGAATCAAAAGCCATTCCCAAATTTACAAATCAAAAAATAAATTTATTCCTTATAGGTGGCTTATCTCTGTAGGTTTTCGAAACTATAAACATTTCCCAAGAAGAATCTATTAAAGTGAAAACATTCGGCAAAAGTAGCGTCTACCATCTCTGAACCCATTACCGTTCTCCTGCAGTTGTCCATCAAACAAATGTTTCATTCTGTTAAGAATAATAGACAGAACTTTACCCCCGAACAGATATTAGACTAACTATTTCATAATCACCACAAGAACTGCGATAATCTTACTTGAAAGTAGGGATAATAATACCTTTAGTGAAATTCTTAGGATCAACCCCTTCATCGTAGAAAATGTTCACCACTAGTCAGCCATTTGACTTCAGATCGCGAAATAGGGCTGAAATAATAAAAAAAGTAATAAAATTATGATCATCGCAAATAATGGAAATACTACTATGTAAAGAGCATATGTAAAATACTCAGCATGTCTAGCCACGATAGTTCGTGAGCTTTTCTGTGTATTTGTTTATCATCCTTCCTGTGTATTTATGGTCAGCATTCCTGTGTATTTGTGTATTGTGTTCAGCATCAGTTTGCCATGATTATTTATTTGTCATATTTCTTGTGTACTTGTTTGTCAGATTTCCTGTGTATTTGTTTATCATCCTTCCAAAGTATTTTTTGTCATCTTTCCTCTGTATTTGTGTATTGAGTTAGGAATTAGTTTGCCATGCTGTTTGGCAGTTTTCCTGTGTGTTTATGTATTGTGTTTAGCATCAGTTTTCCATGATGTATTGTCATCTTTCCTGTGTATTTATTTGCCAGTTTTCCTGTGTATTTGTATATTGTGTTTGGCGTCATTTTTTCATGATGTTTGCCAGCTTTCCTGTGTATTTGTATATTGTGTTTGGCATCATTTTGTCATGCTGTTTGTCAGCTTTCCAGTGTATTTGTTTGTGATCTTTCCTGTGTATTCGTTTGTCAGTTTCCTGTGTATTCGTTTGTCAGTTTCCTGTGTATTTGTGCATTTTTGTTTGGTATCATTTTGCATGCTTTTTGTCATCTTTCCTGGTGTGTTATAATTGATTTCAATTCTGTGACGAGTTTATTTGGAGTTCCGTGAACAAATACATCTGTAGGGAGTGATGTAGCTATGCACCAAAAATGTTTATCACGCCTGGGTTGGGTTGGGTTGGGTTATTTTACCTCTGAGCGGCACTTTTTTGCACACCATGGGCTAAATGGCCAGGTCACATGGACCCCGAAGGCTCAGAGAAGGTTAGGGGAGGGGACCCACTGGAAAAGCTGTTGGGAGACACATGGTAGCCTCCCGTCAAGGCCATCCAGTGTGTTCTTTAACGTGCACAGGGTATGGCTCTCCCACACACGGGGCCACGGCTTAACGTCCCATCCGACTGACGGCGGCCTTTCCAAGCCCATCGGTGTCCCCTACTGACCGTGGGCAGGGCGGGGAATTTTTCGGAGATAAATCTCAACGCTGACCCAGCTGGGACTCGAACCTGGAAACTACAGATTACAAGCCTGGAGCGCTACCGACTTAGCCACCCCCGCCTTATCACGCCTGTAGCTTGTATCATCATCATTGTAAAAATAAATAGCATAATTCTGCGCTGTGTGCATGCCTGACCAACTGCCTGGACACTGATACATGTGATTATTCCATAACATGCTGATTTCAGCTCTTCTTCAGTGTTTGCACTTATTATTGGCAAAGGCTTGATTGCTTTACAAACTCTAGAGAGAGTTTTATCTCTGTTTTAACAGATTCTGGCCCTCTGCAGTTTCCCAGATCATAGCATACCCTTTCAGATTTGGTGCACGGTTATCAGGTCTCTCATTAAAAAGCCCCTACCTATGATAGAACGTGGTTTAGAACCGCAAATGGTTGTGCATCAGGGTTTACTGTAGGAGATCTGGCAATGCTTTCAGAAATGCAAGAATTTTTATGCTGACTCTTACATATTAAGCTAGCACTAACACTCTGCATGTGCACACTCTATGCCAGAACTATATATACTAGAATATACACTGTGAAATATATATACCAGAACAGCTGTCTGGGGCATGTGTGCACATAGTTAGTGATAGCTTAATTGCTATGCAAACTGTTGGAGGAGTTTTATATCAGTTTCAAGAAGTTTTGCCTCTCTGTGTTTTCCCAGATTCAGCTTGGAGGAAGGCAGAATTCATTTATTTTCGAAAATAGAGAAGAAAAAAATGTCATCCATGATCACTTTTCGAGTTTTCCTGTGTGCTAATAAAATATTTCATTATGTTGACGATTTTTTTCAAGTTCTGTGAGCAGAGGATATGTCAATTGGTAAAGCAGAACGAGGTAACATAACTATACACTGCACTCTCTTTTAGTAGGCTGCAGCCAGGTTTTTTCGTAGGCTGCAGCCAGGGCAGCCTATGAAAGCCTACGGATAAGCTAACTAAGCTACAGCTTAGGGCAGGCATGGCCAACTGTTTTTGCCCCCGGGCCGGATTGGAAAAAAAAATATTTTCACGGGCCGGACGAAATATTAAAATTGAAAAATGTTAAGCAAAACACTTATTTCTTTAAGTAAGCAAAATTTTATTATGAAATTTGTTTATGAATAATTGTAAGTAAATCAATACAACAAATTAACATAATAACTAATGCGACGTGTTGAGGCGGTTTGCATCGCTTATTATTTTTTTAATATCTGGTTCTATACTTGTAGTAGCTATTCTTACACAGCCTCCAAATGTAAATCATTCAATCATCAAACAGATCATATCGAGTACAGATGAGTATAAAAGTTTTAATCCTTTATAACGGAATCTTTTTTAAAAACAATGGAAGTATCGAGAATTCATTCGATTAATTACTAGAAGTTAAATGCTAATATTGAAAAATTGTTCGCGGGCCACATGAATTCATTACGCGGGCCGGATCCGGCCCGCGGGCCGTATGTTGGCCATGCCTGGCTTAGGGCCTGGCAATAGGAGGAGGCCTCAATGAGATATACTTCGAATTTTACTGCGTCCCGAAAAAAGTTTAATATATAATCTGTTTTGCCAACACTGTTCAGCTGAGCGTTACTCTCATCATCATTGTAGACCGATGCTAGAATTGTTTTCACCATGTCAGTTTCATATTTCTTTTTTAATGTTTCTTTCAATAAAAAAATGTATATTTTGACTTTCGAAATTTATTGGGGCCTTTTAAACTTTAGATAATTTAGGGCCTCTTAAATTTCCCATAGCTTAAGGCCTCAGAAGGGCAAAGTCCGGCCCTGGCTTTAGTTAGTCAAAATGAATAATTGTGGCATCCTGGCAAACATCAGTAGAGAATGCATGTATTTCTTCTACAGCACTGTGACATCAGCATGAGTCTCATTGTTGACGATGACTTAATTGCTACACAAGTTCTTACAAGAGTTTTATCTCTGTTTTAACATATTTTCGTAACCTTGTTTCTCCACACATTTTGCTAGCAAGTCGCAAATTTGTTACGCTGGTATCCCTTGTGTAGCCCCGTATGGATTGAAAAGTTTATTATTAACCTGTGATGAGACGGGGGTTTAGATCCTCGAATATTTTTGCTATGAATGATCTGACAACGGTGGAGAGGAGTCACATCGCTCTGCCATGGGTTTCTCGTCTATAAATTGTGAACGAAGAATTGTCAGTTGAAAAATCTACCAGAGGAGAAATTCGTTTCCATTCTTCAACTTTTAACAGTGAGCGCGTTTTCAGAAAATCTGAAAGCACTGGATCACAGATGCCTGGACCTACTCATTCTTGTTTGGCATGCTGGCATTTAGATGTGCTCCAGAATGTGCACTCCGGGTAGGTAATAACTTAATTGCTGTGCAAACTGCTGAAGAAGTTTTATCTCTGTTTTAACAAGTTTTACCCCTGTATGATTTCCCAGATATTTGACGAAATGGTCCCAAATTTTTACACGAGTCTTTCGTGTGCCACCCTGTACCGCGTTACAAAACCAAACTCTACCCACAATACAACCTGGTTTGGAGCTGAATAGCTTTGAAGCTGTAGGGAATCAAGCATCAGAGGGGATCTGGCATCACTTTGCCACAATGTTCTTTATATGAATTACAAATTGTAAATGGAGAAGTTGTCAAATGCGAAATCTTCGGTGTGGGTGAGACATTACTACTAGTATACCCCCACAAACGTTTTTTCAGGCTGTAGCTAGCAGTTAATAATTGCTGCTTCGAACCATTTTACTATAGGAAATGTAGTATCTAAAGAATTTGTAACGATTCTACCAGTTTATGTTAAATTTAAAAAAGAAGTTCTCATGACAACTGTGTAGAGAATGTTCTTAAAATTTAGGTAGAACTATTTTTTTTCTAAAAGCATATTTTAGAATTTAGTGGTCTCAGAATTTGTGTTCACATTCTATTTCGATTTTGCTTCCATTGCCATAACAAGGAAGTGTCGCATTACTTTTGTTAATGTATGCACTATGTTTCTCATACATTTATGGATTGTCGGTTTCATAGCGCTGCTTTAATATTACTGGGAGATGTATCAAGCATTATTTGAGCAGAAATTTAAATAATTGATAACTATATTGTCAATTATACAAATTGCTCCACATTAAACTGCATAGTCTGTTTAGATGAGTTGTATTCAACCGTTCTTTAGCTTTTAGAATATGTTTGAAGTTGTACTTTATAATTTAAATGCTAATAGTATGGAGACGTAAATCGGCTGAAATATCTAGAACTTACACAGGATACATGATTATATTTTATTAATGCTTTATTTAAGAACGAATTTTTGACATTTCTTTGTTAATACAGAAGCATTACAGTAAAAGTTGACTGTCATTGATTATTTTTCTAACATGTCAGATTTTTAGCTAATGATCTGAATACTTTCTTCGCTGTATGTGACAAAATGTAAAAATAAATAAAAATGAGAAGTCGCAAATACAAAACACAGTTTTTTGTGATAACAAGAATTTTATGTGATAACAAGAACGTTTATGGATTGCTTTATGTTTTATGGATAATTTTTTGTGATAACAAGAACGTTTATGGATTGCTTTTTCATGAATACGTTCCAGATATTTAGTTAGTAAAATTGAGCCACTGCAAAAATTTCTTCCTTTGGAGGTTTCGAAAGTTCGACGCACCGCTAATAGGTTGTTAAAGGAGAGATGATTTTTAATTTCTAGCTATTAGATGAATAGAAATATCAGTTGAGATCTTCTCCTTTGCGGGTGGTGTTCATTGGGATCATTACCATCTGGCCATTCATCCTCTGTTCAATCTGCGACGCTTATTTTTAACAACGACAATCCATTCCTTTGGGATAGCCTAAAGAATAGATGCACAAAGTAACTTCAAACCTGTCTCGGCATTTGCTAATTCTGAACTCATAAAAATAATCAAATTTAAATTTATTCCGTATTGTTACAAAATGGGGAAGTGCTATATATTGGTTTCATCAGTTACCTAAGCTGAATCAATGTTTCCTGTAATCTTTTCAATTTACTAAGGACTAAAATATTTCTTAAATGTTTTCTAACATTCGTTTTATTATATTAATTTATTTAACCAGCTAATTCGTAGAAATAACATCATAAAAATAATATATAGGTATAATGATAAAATTTTAGTTAGTTTGACGTTTAATATTCTACAAATGGCATATAATTAATACAAAACTATTCTTCTTGAAGCTTTGGAATAAAAAAACAGACGGCGTTGTTGTTGTTTAGAACGTTCTATCGATTCTAAACAAAGATTCTAAACTAATGATGGGCAGGTAAATGCTAACATTTAAATTAACAATTATGATATTATGTCCAATGCAAATATCCAGCATTAGACATTGATTATTTTGCTGCAGGAATGGTAATTAGGTATATTTGGATCACCTCCTTATCACAAATATCTTAATATATAAATGACATAATAATTAATTTGGTAAAATGATTTTAATATAGTGAAGGTGAAAGCAGACAAATGCCAGGTATAAACACTCTCTCAATAAAGAAATATGAGAATAATCGAACTAATGTGAACAGAAAAGTTGATTTCGAGGAACTTATAAGAAATTTATCACTTTATTTGAAAGCAAGTACCCAACAGAAAAAAAAAGGATTCCCCGAATTTTCTGAAGTGTTAGTGCTATTTATTTAATCCGTGTTCACTAAATGTTCAGCAAATGACCAGTACAGGTAAGCGCAATCAAACCGCTCTTGCTGATAATATCATCCCAAAATCTTATGGGAATTCTGAAAGGGGGCGCAATCGCTCAAAATACGAGCGATTCATCTTAGACAAGTAGAAAAGTATAAAGTGATACGATTATAAAAACATTGGAATCAAAGGAAGAAAGAAACATTTGTATATAGAAAAAGAAATCCATGAAAGGAATAAAGAAAAGTGATAAGGGATTGGGAAACAATAATTTTTGTATATACTTAGGTGATACAAATGAAAAATAAATTTGAGATTTAAGTGATGGATTCAATTAAAAGAAATCCATTATAACAACAACAAAAATTTGCTTTAGAATATTTCGTATGAATATAAGATTTCGGAGACAAAATGTGGCGATTTTGTTACGTTTGAAATATTAATGGAGCAAATATTCAGATATAATCATATTCCTCAAAAAGTTTGATAAAAATTGAACATGAAAGGCGAAAATAAGTTTTATAAGTAGTGGTTAGTGCGCTTCGCTATTGATCTAAGGGATCTGGGTTCGAGCCCCGGGTAAGGCGTGGAGGTATGTGTCGTTTTTCTGCTGATGTCTCGCCATCCTCACAGACCTACTACGGCTTATAAACTGACAGACTCCTGTCAGACCTCTCTGGGAAGCAGCTGCTTCAGGGGGATATTTATTTTTTTTATCTCAACAGTGTGATTGATTTTGAAGTTTTCGTTAATAGTAATTATGTAATTACTTAAATAGATATTCGGTTCAAAAATGTAGATGATTTACTGGTTTCTTTATAACTTGAAATATTGATTATTATATGCTATCGATATACAAATCTCTCAGTTGGAATATTCAAGAATTTAATATTCTTGGAAATAACACTGAGAAATGCCAAAATGATTTAGAAAAATATGCAAAAGTTCGTACAAAACGTATAAAATATCCTATCAAAAAATCTAACCATGGGTATCTGATGAAATGTTAATGTATATTATAGTAAAAAACATTTTGTAGGAAAAAGCGGAAAACTCACCGTTAAATATTTAATTGAAACTTGTTTGCTTATAAACACATTAATAGATATATTGAGAAGGAGGAAAAGGAATTAGTTTAGAATAAAATATTTATTAGCAGAGAATAAGGTAAAATGAAGATTGACATAATAAATGATAAATAGACATAATAATGATAACAGCATTTAATCAGTCGAACTGATGAATTACTTCTTTCAACAAGGAATGTTGATATCGTGTCGATATATCAATTAATCCACAGCACATCATTTCTTTACTAAACATTTAATCACTGTTTGACTGTTCAGGAGGGGAGGTAAGGGGCACTGAGCGCTTTCCCGGTCCAGGGACCCTGGGACCTCATAAGAGCAGGATTTGTTTCATAATAATAATAACCTCCTTTAAGCAGCATATTGTGCAGAGAGAGACTCCGTTGGTTTGGCCATGTTGCCCGTATGAATAATTATAGATTGGCGAATAGGGTTATGAACAGTGTGCCTAAAAGCCTCAGAAAGAAGGGGAGACCTAGGATGGGGTGGGCAGACAATGTCAAACAGGACCTTGGTAGAATTGGTGTGCAGTGGCCAGATACAGTAAATGTAGCTCAGGATAAACTTGCTTGGAGAACTAAATTGCACAGTCTGGTTGGACCTCCGTAGCGCATGGCTGCTTGAGGAGGAGGAGGAGGATGAATAATTGTTATTGTACAGAAATTTCACAGAATTGGAAACTCCCCACTTTCTTTTTGTTTTCTCTACATCTATTGTTGTCATGATGCTTAAATTGAATAACAGCTATTAAATATTTAGTAAAATCATGCTTTATAATTTTCACGAGATAATTGATCATATGCACATGCAGCTTGATTAGATGTTAAGAAAGTTGCTGTCTCTTTTCACCAGAATTAACTAACCCAGTCTCCAAACCACTACCACCACCATATACACACAAAACCCTCATGAAGTTATCTCTGTGACTTCCCACCTTGCTTTAAAAAATTCGGTTCTGTGACAATTCGAGTTCCTCGACCTTTGGTAGAACTCGAGTTCGAGTCTAAAACCACTTTTATTTTTCCACTTCATTAATTGGTTAGATGATCAAATTACAAGACCCAAGGGCTCAGAGAAGATTAGGAAAGGGTCCACTGAACAGCTTGGAATTCAATGACTTTCAAACGGTAAATTTCCTAGATTTATATATTACATGTAAGAGACAAATGTATGTACAGAACGTCCATGGCATGTTGACTATATATTGGCAACTCTCCAACTGCCACCGGTGATTGTTTTACCAAAAAAAACTGTTGAGACATTTTTATCTATTTTTTTCGACAGATATTAGCCTCCCGCACTCAATAGTTCAAAAACCTAACCGCTAAACACAATTCGGTGGTACAGGGGGAACCCACCCGAATTTCGCACGTGGGTTTACCCTATTCCACCCTTGTACGAAAACAGCAACACCTGATTCTTTTTAAAGCATGGAGTGTGTTGCGTTAAATATTCAAGCACGTGCTAAAAATAAGATGTTAATTAGAACTTTGAATCACTTTTCCCCACTTTTTAAAAAAATTATGATAGTCAAACAAATATTTGCATTTAAAGCTTTTTGAAAACACCTCCCCAATAATAAATTTAAATTATCATTACTACTATTTAAAAAAGTGAACGCATTCTATGATAAACAGTATGAATTTCATGAACATTTAAGTACAGGGTATTATTACTTTAATTCAAAATTTAGGTGTTATCACTCTACTTAACATTATTAATAATAGGAATAAAGTGCTTGTTATATTTTCATATATGTCGAAAACATTCACACTTAATATTAAAACTAGTCTGCTGAGGAGTGGTCAACCACACAGGGTCCTGGTGCTGACCATATAAACCCACTGGACTGGACAGATATATGGCTCTGAGCTTGATTATGGATCCTGATTTTGCTGCACTGGTGGGCTTCTGTGGAGGGAAAATCTTCCGCTGTGTTTTCTGTTTGTTTCTGGGCTGACAGCCCCAAGTGAATAGATTCACAAGATATGTTTATCAGCTGGTGGATAATCCTGGCAGAGGTCATCGCAGGCACCTGAACTCTTTGCTTCTATTGGCATCGTCAAATTCTACATTGGAGGAAGTCTTCCAGTGTAGATGGTTTCAGCCTTTAGTGGTGGGAGAACAAGTCTTTGCCCCATGTCTGCGATTAGGGGGCTGTTTGATATTGTCGGCATTCCTTCTCTCAATAAACATAGTTTCTTTAAACATGCTACTAACTATTTTCTCTCCATAGGTAGTTGGAATGTGAGGACTCTGCACAGAGCTTTTTCTCTTGATGTCCTCACACAAGAATTTCACCATTATAATTTAGATATTGTCGGCTTGCAAGACACCAGATGGACAGATAAAGGTCAGATTCTTAAAAATAATCTTAAATTTCTCTTTTCAGGGAGGGACGACAATAAGCATCACCAAGTTGTGGGTCTGCTTCTCAGCAGGCACGCTAGTGATGTTCTTCTAGGATATGAGTGCATTAATGAAAGGTTTCTTACAGCAAAATTTAAGACAAGCGTTAAAGACTTGAATGTTATCTGCTGTTATGCCCCCACTGAGGATGCCGTTGAGGATGAGAAGCATAGGTTTTATGAACAACTTCAGGATATTTTGAATTCTGTCAAGAAAGGAGATATCACCCTTGTTCTAGGTGACTTCAATGACAAAGTTGGTACTGACTCTCATATTTGGGGAGGAGTAATAGGCCCTTTTGGTATTGGTAGCTGCAATGGCAATGGGCAACGTCTCCTACAGGTAATGTATGTACAGAACGTCCATGGCATGTTGGATTCAGAATAACCAACACTTATTACAAACACCGCGACATACATAAGTACAAATGGGTTTCACCCGATGGGCTGCATAAGAATATGATTGATTATATATTAATTAACAGCAAATGGACTAGTTCTGTTAGGAATACCAGGTCATATAGGGAGCTGAAATTGGATCTGACCATTATCTTGTTAAAAGTGTCTTGCAACTTAAACTTAAAAAGTGTAGTGCTAGGGTTAAAAATTTACTTTTAATACTGAAGCTCTGAAAGACCCAGTTATAGCCAAAGCTTTCCATGATAGGTTACTTAGTCATTATGACAGTCATGGTATGTTTACTACTGAAGTTGAGGAACAATGGGATAATTTTAAACAGGCTTTTTTCGACACTAACAGTACTCTTTTAGGAAAAAAGAAGCAGAAGAGTCAGAATTATCTGAGTGATAAGGCACTTGAGCTTATTTCGGAAAGAAACTGCAGGAATGTCCTTAATCAATACCCTACTAGTCCTAATAGAAAGCATTACAGAGAACTTAATAAACGTGTAAAAGATCAGTTAGCTGCTGATAAGAATCTTTGGCTTGATGGTTTGGCTGACAAAGGCGAGGAAGCAGTTAGACAGCACAACACAGAGAGCTGTACCAGATAGTTAATGTTTTGTGTGGTCGAAAACGGACAGGCATACAAGGATTGAAGGATAAATAAGGTAAGGTTATAGAAGGTGAGCATTCTGCCATGGCTAGGTGGGCTGAGCATTTCAGTGATATTCTAAATAATATAGTTAGTTTTATTCCCATTGTTTGCAATGATGATAGATGCATTGGTGGCTTTAATGTTGGCCCTATAACACAATCTGAAGTTATTTTGGCTGTTTCTAAACTTAAACTACATAAATCACCAGGTGTAGATGAAATTACTACGGAAATGCGTAGAGCTGGGAATGTTTTGGTTACCACTTGGATGACTGAAATTCTGAATATCTTTTATGATAAAGGCATGGTTCCTAAGGATTTTACCAGAGCTATTGTTATCCCTATTTTCAAAAAAGGTGATCGCAGTTCTTGTGATAACTATAGGGGTATCAGCCTACTCTCTGTTCCAAGTAAAGTTCTTTCCATGATTGTGCTTAATAGAATTAAGAATCTGGTTAACAGTCAATTGCGTGATGAGCAATGTGGATTCAGAAGTGGTAGGGGATGTGTGGATCAAATATTTTCACTTAGGCAGATTCTTGAGAAATGTTTAGAGTTTCAGAAACCTTTGGTTGCTAGCTTTGTTGATTTCAAAAAGGCTTTCGACTCTGTTGATCGTCATAATTTGTGGTTGATTGTGAGATCATATGGTATACCTGACAAGTTAGTTAACATAATGATAGCTATCTATAATAGCACTGAGTCGTGTGTGAGAGTTGGTAAGGCTTGTAGTAATTGGTTTAGCATTACTTCTAGTGTTCGACAAGAGTGCATTTTGTCTCCTTTTCTCTTTAGTTTGGTTATTGATTATGTTATGCGAAATTCACTTCAAGGGAAAGATTTTGGCCTTAAATGGGCTGGAGATACGAAAATTTCTGATTTAGATTATGCTGATGATTTAGCCCTTTTGGCAAATGATGCTGATGAGATGAACTCTTTCATTCGAGCTGTTGATGAGACTGGTAGTAGAGTAGGTTTGGTTATAAATAGAGAGAAAACTAAAGTGATGAAAATTGGTCAGGCAGGCTGTGATTTAGTTAATCTGAATGGTTGCAGCCTTGAGCAGGTGTCACAGTTTAATTATCTTGGGAGCTATGTAACAGATAATGGTGATGTGCGGCATGAGATTAACAGACGAATAGGGATTGCTGCCGGAACTTTTAAGAATATATGGAGAGTGTGGAGAAATAGGCGTATACACCTAAAGACTAAAATTAGACTGTATAATAGTTTGGTTCTTTCTAGGGTTAGTTGTGGTAGTGAAACTTGGACACTTTGTAAACAAGATAACAGGAAACTATATGCTTTTGATTCCAGATGCTTATGCAGTATCTTGGGCATTAGGTGGTTCAACTTTGTAACTAATGATGAGGTTAGGCAAAGGAGTTTGCAACCTCCTTTAAGCAGCATATTGTGCAGAGAGAGACTCCTTTGGTTTTGCCATGTTGCCCGTATGAATAATTACAGATTGGCGAATAGGGTTATGAACAGTGTGCCTAAAGGCCTCAGAAAGAGGGGAAGACCTAGGATGCGGTGGGCAGACATTGTCAAACAGGACCTTGTTAGAATTGGTGTTCAGTGGCCAGATGCAGTAGATGTTGCTCAGGATAGACTTGCTTGGAGAACTAAATTGCACGGTCTGGTTGGACCTCCGTAGCCCATGGCTGCTTGATGATGATGATGATGATGATGATGATGATGATGATGATGATGATGATGATGATGATGATGATGATGATGATGATTACAGCCCATGGTAATTAGAGGTTCGTAAAAGGAATTTTTAAAAAGCGAACAAGGGAAGAGTAAGAAAATTATGTCGTTCCAGGTTTCAAAAACGGGTTTGATTATTTCTAGGGACATGGAGTTTTAACTCCAAGGATTATTGGATATTTCATATAGAGAATTGGAATTTTAATGCAACACACGCGACAAGTTATTTTGAGAAATTTGGGACCGGAAGTTAAGTATTTGGGAAAATACCATGGGGGAGTTGAAAAGTTGTAAATTAAGACTCCAAATGATAAATTAGAAATGAAAAAAAAGAAAAAATGGTTCGAGGGTCTAAATTATGTTCTTTTATAGGAAGGTTTACAATTTTTAAAGCATCATCACGTGGTATGAGGAAAGTCGTATGAGGTATTTGGTCGTAGTCATACAAGTATTTGGGAAATTGCGGAATGTCTAAGTCTGTTAAAAAGACAGCAACTCTTCAACAGTGTGAAGTGGCATGACCTTATGTTCTAATATATGGTTAGAACTCTACTAAACGCTACGTCCACATGCATTGTAGTTGGTGATAAATTGAAGAAAAATCTTTCAGGAAATCTGAAAACTACATGAAATCCGCAGTGAAATCTTATACCACATATAAAGTAAAGAATTTTTATAACTTGGTTCTCACAAGATTGGCATAAGAGGTGTTCTTTAGAAATGATGTACTCTATATTCAACTAATGGTAACCAACACGACAAGAAAGATTAGTAACTATAAAAGAACAATAATATTTTATGTTTCACAAGGGTCTGTTTTAATAACATTGGAAACGATTTATTATTTTTATTAACAAGTGACGATTTATTTCAAATTCTCGTAGAATATGAATAATAAGGTATATTACTTTTTGGAAAATAATATGTAATGTTTTGAAGTAAATTTATTTTTGATATTATTTGTTTGGATCAGTATTTGCGAATACTCGATTTTCTTCCATGAAGATGGTTTACTCTGAGCGGTATTTTCCTTTTGCGCACAACGGGTTAAAAGACCAAATTACAAGGACCACAAGGTCTCAGAGAGGATAGGGAAAGGGGATGGACTAGTATAAGGAGACAGATGAAAGAATTCCGTTAAAACTATCTAGAATATTCTTTATATTCACAGGGGTAGCTTTCCTGTCCATGGATCCTGCTGCATAATGTCCCATCCGAAGCATTGCGGCCTCCACGATGCGTTTCACACTTCGCAATTGTTTAATGATTTCTTGAAATTAAAATTTCGCTTAAAATTAAACAATTTAATGAATATACAACATCGGTGCCTAACATAACATGGCTTATGTATACATTGCAAAAGCCTGAAACCGTGGAATAAGAATATCCCTATTAAAGCACAGATAAAAACAATAAATATTACCAAAAAATAAGCATAGAAGGATAAATATACTGATAAAAAAAAATCAGAAGAAGATGAAAATACAAATAAATAATAAGCCAGAAACATAAAAATACGGATAAAAGGTAAGCACAAGAAAGATACAGATAAAAAGATAAGCACAAAAAAGTAAAGATACAGAAAAAAGATAAACACTGAAAGATAAAGATAAAAAGATTATCACAGAAAGATAAAGATGCAGATAAAAAGATGAGCGCAGAAAGGTAAAGATACAGATGAAAAGATAAGCTTAAAAAGATAAAGATAAAAACATGAGAAAAGAAAAATAAAGATACAGATAAAAACATAAGCGCAGAGAGATAAAGATACAGATAAAAAGATAAACCCAGAAAGGTAGAGATACAGATAGAAAGATAAGCACGGAAAGATAAAGATGCAGATAAAAAGATTGAGCACAGAAAGATGTAGATACACATAAAAAGTTAAGCGAGAAAGATTAAGATACAGATAAAAAAATAAGCACAGAAAGATGAAGATACAGCTAAAAAGACAAGCACAGAAAGATAAAGATACAGATAAAAGATAGGCACAGAAAGATGAAGATATAGATAAAAAGATAAGCACAAAAAGATAAAGATACAGATAAAAGATAGGCACAGAAATAAGGTAAGCACAAGAAAAATACAGATAAAAAAATAAGCACAGAAAGATAAAGATACGGATAAAAAGATAAGCACTAAAGATAAAGGTGCAGATATAAAGATAAGTGCAGAAAGATAAAGATACGGATAAAAAGATAAAGATGCAGATAAAAAGATAAGCATGGGAAGAAAAAGATACAGATAAAAAGATAAGCACAGAAAGGTAATTTCATACAGAAAGATAAAGATACAGGTAAAAGAAAAGCACAGGAAGATAAAAAAAAATACAAATAAAAGAGAAGCACAGGAAGATAAAGGTACAGATAAAGAAATAAGAACAGAATGATGAATATACAAATAAAAAAGCTAAACACAGAAATATAAAAATACGGATAAAAAGTTAAGCACAAAAAGATAAAGATAAGGGAAAAATATAATCACTGAAAGATATTCAAATTAAAATTTATTTTCAAAAAGTATTATCTATAATTACTTTACATAAATCTCCCTAGGCCGAAATTTATCAGCGGGAATGTACATGGTTTTGACAGATATGATCTGAATTACATCAGTATCATTACATAAAATGAAGGAGAAAAAACTAAATAAAAAAAGAAAACCAATAAAATGATAAATTTTCCGAATAAAAATATCACTTTTTCATCAACCACTGAAAAAATTTTCTTTAAATCACAAATTTTACTTAAGTTAACAATTTCAGTAGGAAGCAAGTTAAATAGTAGAGAATTTGATATTCTTTGGAATTTCGTCTGTAACCATTATAAAATTTTTCTTGTTTCGAAAGATACTTAGTCTTTTTTCCAGTAAACTTATTGTGGCAAATATTTTGCTTATAAGTATTAATAAAGAAGTTATTGATAACACAAACAAACACATAAAAACTTTCAATAGGTAAAATTTTGAACAAACAAAATATCAACTTTTGTTGTAAGGGAATTTTTAACTTATGAATTACACAATACTTTTAGTAGACTAATTTGTATTCCTTTAATTTTATTTAATTCTGTCTTATAGGCTGTCCCATTAATTGTTATTCTATATCTAATTTTAGAATAAAAAAATGCTTTGTATAGTGAAATAGTTAAATGTTTATCAACAAACAAGTCAAGCTTCTTAATTTTAAATGCTATAAATCGCAGCTTTAAACACATCCAGTCAATATATTTATTCCATTTCATTTTCGATTTTATTTTCAAGCCTAAGTAAATTTTTCATTTACTTCTCCTATTTTAGAGCAATTGCATATATCAGGTAATAAACCATCCAACATAGAACAACTGATTCTATGATTAGTAATGCTTCTATTAAGTGTAGGTTATTCAAAACCAATACATTTTCTCCTTTACACTCAGTTTGTTAAGAGCAAACGATTTAACTGCGTTATTAAATTCATTTTGTAAATTGCAAATAGTGTAATTCTAAATCTGAGTCGAAGTTGATTAGTACTGTATCATTACCATACATATATAATTTACTATTGAATTATTATTAGCCAAATCATTTATGTAAATTTGAAATAGCGTAGGGCCGAGAATAGATCCTTGTGGAACTCCAAAACTAATTTGAAATTTTTCACTATATTTATCATTTATTTTCATAACTCTTTCTCTATTCAATAAGTATATTTTGAACCATTCAAAAATATTCCCTCTAATACTAAGTAAATATAATTTCTGTAGCAAGATGTCAATGTCAACTGTATCAAATGCTTTATTAAAGTCCATAAATACAGCAACATATTTCTTTCCTATATTTAAATTAATATTTATATTATTTATAAGATCTTTTAAAAGGCTTTGAGTTCCCATACGTTTACGAAACCCGAATTGCTGAACTGAGAGCGATTTCCAGCGCATTTTTCCATTATCGTATCAAAAATTGTTAATAGGGTGATTGGTCTACAATTATTAAAACGTTTTTGTCCACTTTTTATATACAAGACAAATGTTTTCGATTTTCATAACTATTGGGATTTGCAGGTTTTCAAATTTTTGTTTATAAGAATTGTTATTACATGCACACACAAGATTGCATTTACTTTCCTTTATGTATTTTGGTTTAATATTGTCAAATCCGGGAGATGAGTTATATTTTAAGCAATTTATAATATTAGCAACATCGAAGTTACTAGCTAGTGAAAAATGTATAGAATTCTTATTTATGTAACATAATTCGTAAGCCTTATCTGATCTAGTATTCATCGTCGCAAATTCTGCTTGCATCTCACTAATAGTTGCTACAAAAAACTTAACAAAATTGTTTAAAATTTCTTTTGGAATATTTTCTTTAATCAAGTGTCTTTTAACATTTTCTTCGATTGACCTACCTTTTTTTTCATCAATAATATCATTAATTAATTCCCACAACTTCGCATTATTATCTTTATTAATTTCTAATTTATTTCAGAAAAATGTGCGTTTTTGGATCTTTATAATGGTGTGTTTACCCTATTTCTTTCCATTTTATGTAAATCATAATTTTGTTTGTTATCTTTATATCTTTTCCATAATTTATCTTTATTTTTAATTGCTAAAATAATGTCACCAGTAATCCATTCTTTTCTTATTCTCTTAGTTTTACAATTGTTAATTTGTTTGAAACAACAAGAATTTTCCCGAATTTAATCAATATTACTTAATATTTTCTAATATACTAATTCTGTGCTCATGTCTTCATCAACTATATCATTTCACTGTGTCATTTGCAATTTTTGAATAATAAGAGTTTCATTATAAATTTTTTGAACACCTGGGTTTGAATCCTCTTTCAAAAATGTAACCTCATTAGGACGGAAATTATTTTTTATTATCTTAATTAAGATACCATAATGGTCTGAAAATTTATTTCTATATGTTTTACGTTTAACATCAGAACTGCTTGTTTTAACCAAAACATGATCATTTAACGTTCTTGTAAATTTAGTTAATGTTCCAGTAAACCCCTTAACCCTTTGCTCTAAACCAAATTCAATCAAAGTATTTAAATACATATCACACCCATATTTATTAGTATTTGCCATATCAATATTAATACCACCTACAATAATTAAATTTTTAATTCCTGTCTTTTTTAATAAATATTCAAAAATTTCTTTTAGGAACCAGTTAATATTTCTACTAAGTGATCTATATAATGCGATGATATTAATTTCCGTACTATTAATTAATAATTTAATAATTATTGCTTCTGCTGATTCTCCAATAGTTTCATCCAGTTGTAGTAAATTAATTTCGTTTAGATAAAAAATTATCATCATATGTTGTTTATTTTCTTTTGCCTTTAAAGTAAGCTTGTTATACCCTTCAATATTAAATGTAGATTATTTCTGTGCACTTATCATAGTTTCAACCAAAATGATCAAATCCAACTGGAATTCAAGAAGTTCAATATGAACTAGTAAATTATCCCAATATTTTTTCACTGATCTAATATTTAAATTCTTCAATTTTAATATTTTATCATACTACCTTTGAAACCAAATATTAATATCAAATAAGTTATCACAATAGAAATTTTTCTCTACCTCATCATTGTCAACAATATCCGGCATAAACATTAAAAGAAGCAAAAACGAAACTATTTAAATATAAGACAGACAATTATTTAAGCTTTCGTTTTCCAAATTTCCTGGGCCCTGAACACTGTTAATAATAATCCCTTGCTCATTTTCATTCTTTCTAATCAAAAGTCTGTTGTTCTGAACCAAACAAATTTATAACTTTTATTCTTAACCATTTCTTTGCTCTCCAAAAAAAATCCCGATTCATTGCATCAAATTTTCATTTATGTAGCTTGGGAGAAACCCCTTTTCCTGCAAACACTAGTCAACATTTCAAACGAATCTTTCTCTTTTCAATCCATTTGGCTATGGGTTGGGTTGTTTTACCTCTGAGCAGCACTTTTTTGCACACCATGGGCTAAATGGCCAGGTCACATGGACCCCGAACGCTCAGAGAAGGTTGGGGGAGGGGATCCACTGGAACAGCTGTTGGGAGACAGATGGTAGCCTCCCGTCAAGGCCATCCAGAGTGTTCTTTAACGTGCACATGGTATGGCTCTCCCGCACACGGGGACACGTCTTAACGTTCCATCCAACGGATGACTGCCTTTCCAAGCCCATAGGTGTCCCCTACTGACCATGGACAGGGCGGGAGGTTTGCTGAGATAAATCTCAACGCTGACCCAGCTGGGACTAGAACCTGGAAACTACAGATAACGAGCCTGGCGCACTAACCACCGAGTCCCCCCCCCCGCCAATCCATTTGGCCTTATCTTTTCTGTTCTTGAACTGCACCAAAATGTTCGGAGTCTATCCCTGTTTTTTGTGTCGTATTCAATGTACAGTCGCTCAAAAAAATATTCGAACACTATGGTTGATTACAGAATTCAGAAAAAATATCTGGCAATGATTTTTTTAGAAATTAGTGATCTGGCAATCTTCGTGTACAATACACGAAGGTTGCCAAATCACTAATTTCTAAAAAAAGTTGCCATTTACTTTTTCTGAAGTCTGTAATCAACCATAGTGTTTCGATACTTTTTGAGCGATTGTAACATATTAATGCTCTCTCTCGAAAACGATTCAATTTTTAACTCTTCAGCCAGCTTCTCCATTATCCCCTGAAAATCTTCTCCTCTTTCTCATTTTCTTGCTCAAATCCGCAAATCTCTACATTTATTTCTACTATACTGCTCTAGATATAGATAAAAAGATTAGCACAGAAAGATAGAGATCAGATAAAAAGATGAGCGCAGAAAGGTAAAGATACAGATAAAAAAATGAGTACAGAAAGATACAGATAAAAGATGAACACAAAAAGATAAAAAATACAGATGAAAAGATAATTGAAGAACGATAAAGATAGAATGATGAGCATAGAAAGATAAAGATGCAGATGAAAAGATGTGCGCAGAAAGATAAAGATACAGATAAAAAAGGTGTACAGAAAGATAAAGATACAGATAAAAAGATAATTGCAGAACGATAAAGATAAAATGATGAGCACAAAAAGATAAAGATGCAGATAAAAAGATGACCGCAGAAAGATAAAGATACGGATTAAAGGATGAACACAGAAAGATAAAGATACAGATAAAAAGATAATTGAAGAACAATAAAGATTAAATGATGAACACAGAAAGATAAAGATGCAGATAAAAAGATGACCGCAGAAAGATAAAGATACGGATAAAAAGATGAGCACATAAAGATAAAGATACAGATAAAAAGATAATTGAAGAACAATAAAGATAAAATGATGAACTCAGAAAGATAAAGATGCAGATAAAAAGATGACCGCAGAAAAAAAAGATACGGATAAAAAGATGAGCACATAAAGATAAAGATACAGATAAAAAGATAATTGAAGAACAATAAAGATAAAAAGGTGAGCACGGAAAGATAAAGATACAAATTAAAAGATAAGCGCAGAAAGATAAAGATACAGATAAAAAAAGATTAACACAGAAAGATAAAGATACAGACAAAAAAGATAAGCGCAGAAAGAAAAATAAAGATGAGCACAGAAAGATAAAGAGAAAAAATGAGCACAGAAATATAAAGATAAAAAATGAGTACAGAAGATAAAGGTACATATTTAAATATAAGCACAGAAAGATAAATGTAGAGAGAAAGACAAGCACAGGAAGATAAAGATAGAGATGAAAAGATAAGCACAGAAAGATACTCAATTGAGGAATGTTCGAAGCACCAGTAGTAGAAGAATAACAGAAAAATATATAAACACTACATATTGGGGAAAACAAAAAGAATAAAGAGGTTACGCCTAAATGAACACAAAGACACATTGTATATCAGGAATTAAGTGCAGCACTGTCGCGATGTCAAATAAAAAATCATACCAATCTCCTAAAAATATCAGAAAATTGGCGGATTACCTACGTAACATCAATTAATAATATCGGAGATCAATGTGTTAATGATGATATTACAGAGACTGTAGAGACACGGCACATCAATGAGGATATTGAAAAAGGCGAAAAAACAACACAAAGGTAACAGAAGAAATAAACTGGAAATGAAATAAAACAGGGCAGCCGAACTGATTGTGCCAATTACGGCAATATAATGCACATGTGAGCGTGGCATGTTGCTGTCAACAAGTAATAATTATTTAAAAAAAAGTAAAATGAAACATTACTATCCCCGGAAACGACTACGGCAATAGCAGAAAATGCGTTTGGACAATTAATTTTTTATGTTTTAAATTTTGTGTTAACGCGATTGTTTGTGTAAAAAATATAAATATCGTCCAGGAATGTTCCACATCGTCTGAGTTGAAGAAAATATCAGAAAGGTAGAAAGGATTGGTACAACAGGTAACAATGAGTGACAAATTAAGGATTCATCCAGGTGGTAGTCCTTTTAATAACAAAAATAAGCATTTATCGGTGAAAAACTTAATCAGTGGCTACTCATGATAAAAAGGTTTGATGGGACATTTTGACTACTACATGTAGCACCCAGACGTAGTAAACAAATTGGGGAGATACTTGATGTTGAATTGAACCGAATGGGATTGAAAAAACATTTCGTAACGGCAGGACAACCAATCTTTTTCACTAATTATTTCAGGTGTTTCTTGTCTACAGGGACATTTTCCTGTAATACTTTATTAGTGGCATATATTCGTTTGTTTTTAGCTATTATTAAAACACATTATTTAATAAAATTTTCGGAGAAAAAACGAAAACAAACTCTAAAAGGTGTTTTTGTCTTTTCTACTTCAATTCTGAATTTTGACCCTCAACTGTAATAACTGCCTATACATAAGTATTTTTAAAAGTTATTCGTAAAAAATATGTCTAATATAGAGGCTTACTGTTTTTTTTACTTCGTTCCGATTACAAATTTATATTTATTATCTTAACTTGAATTACTCGTCGTAAATTATCGTTTGAAATTTATGTATGCTATATTTAATTTAGTATATTAATTTGTTATATATAGTAATTTATTTTATAACGAATTGCAAAATGTGATATGGTAATAAAGTGAATTTCAAAAAGAGATTGAAAAAAAGAACTATAATGATAGCTGCTGAGATCGAATAGAAGACTTTAAAGTTTCAAATTAAAAAAAATTCTTCAGCCCTCGGCTATACATTATAATACGAAAATCATGTTGAAATATAATATAACATTCTCTTGTAGATCATATGTTCAACACATATTATATTTTCATATCTAATGCTGTTCATAAATTCTTTATATATAGGTATCCTTCCTTGGCAAAATAAAAAGTTGTGAATCCAGTTCAAAAACATCTTGTCAGCATAGTTTAGGCTTGTTGAGCCTGCCACAGTCAAAATGAAGATATTCACTAAGTAACAAGATCTTTGACTGTCGGTTGAAAATTGAAAATAAAATGTTTGTAACACAGTACATCAGCAACGAATTTTTGATCTCCTGCATTTTTTTATAATTTCTTGTAAACTCCGAAATTGAAACTTAAAATTCTTGGCACAGAAATCTGTGTCTGCACAGTGAGTAATAAAATGGCTTTAAATTTTGAAACAAAATTTTAAAATAGTGAAAAAAAGTGTTTTATAAAAATTGAGGTGATTTTGCTTTCTTCTACTTCGTAACTATCGTTAGGTCACTGACAGGGAAAGCAGCGCTGGTCAAGTCTTGTAAGATGATATTACAGAGACTGTCAAGGGCGCTGGTCAAGTCTTGTAAGACTTGACCAGCGACTGTTCAGTGACCTGTCCCCTGTCCAGTGACCTTGATCTATATCTTCGATTGTGGCAAGTGCATAGGGATGGTATATATATTTAGAACACGGAACTGAAGTAGAAAATGAGGATCACTGATATAGTTTAAATATTTTAGTATTCCTTACAGTGATCTCATTATTGTTTCGTCATAGATTGATCATTGAATTTATTTATATAACAAGCATAAAGAAAAAGGCGTATCCCTGTTTTTCCGTTACTTCTGATTTTGCACAAGTGAAACGCGCTATATGCAAAAGGCACCGTGCTGACTGAATCCATCTATCTTCAAATGTCGCACGTTTCAGCATCTTCGGTGTGCATCGTTTACCACAAAATAATTTCAAATCCTTCAGAAAATGTACAGAGTACTGAAGAATGTAGTAATTATTGTCACTCTTCTTGTGACAGTGGCACCAATACAAATTCCAAAAGGTTATCGAAAAATCTCGTATGAAATGGAAATATTCAGGATGCAATAATCTGCCTATTTTATCCGGTGATAATAGTGACAGAATCTCCGTTTGCAAATTATTGCCTGTTGATGATCTATCAGCAAAGCAATTAAACATGACCATAGAAGACAACGAACCTGATCGACAAAAATGATTCTACAATATATCTGGAACAAGATGGTCCTACTCAGCAGTTACAGATAGACGGTAAATTGGTATCTTCTCAGCTCTCACTCATAAAAAAGAAGCTGTAATTGGAGAAGTCCAACCAAGCGTAGACTTCCTTTCGTCACAATATGATATATTGCTAAATGTTTTTAAAAATATGAAAACGGAATTAAAACATGTGGATGAAGCCAACAAAGCTTTGCAGAATGAAAACAAGGCCCTAAAATCAGAAGTCTGTGATCTGAAAACCAAGATATACGAAATAGAACAGTACAGTTATAATAGAAATCTTGAAATAAATGGAATACCTGAAATGATAAATGAAAACAAAACTAATATTGTAGTTAAAGTCGTAAAATTCTTGCAGGTTGCTATCAAGAAAGAGAACAATGAAATCTCCCATCAAATACAACGTATAGATACAAATGAACAAAACTTCCATCTTATCGTAGTAGCTTTCAAGGATAGACCTCTCAGAAATCATATTATTACCCAATAGAAGAAAATACGATCATTAAACACTAAAGAAGCTGATATTGTTAATGAGGAACATCCAATATATGTTAAAGAACATTTATCTCCCTATTCGAAGAATTACATCTCAAAGCAAGGTGTTTTAAATAGAAAAAAATTACAAATACCTTTAGGTACAAACGGTAAAATGTTTTTCGTAAGGATGATGGATCTCATTATCTGCATATAAGAACTTTGAATGACTTGGGTAACATTGGTCGAATTCTACATATTTGATAATTTTGTTTAAATTATTTTTCTAAATGACTCAGTATTATGAGAGCTTATCTTATTGTGATTTAATTCAAAGTACCTCTTTTGATTTTTGCATATCATAAAAATGCTCGAAGGCTAAACAATAAATCTGAATTAATTGAACTTTTCTATGGCGAACTATATCCACAATTAGATATCATTTGTATAACTGAAACTTGGTTGGATGATTCAACCCTAAAAATAACCTTTATAATCTCTTTAGATTATAAAGGTCATTTTTTAAACAGAACTGATAAAAAAAAAGTGGGGGTGTTGCAGTTTATTTTAAGTCATATATTAGTTATATCATTAATGCTGAATTTACTATTTCTTCACTTCATTATGAATCAATTGTTTTTGAAAGTGGTAATGTACTATGTGGTGTTGTATATAGACCTCCAGCCTCTCATGTACAAATGTCCTAAGATTTTTTTTTTCGAAAATTCTAGAATATGCAACTGTTAAGAATTAAAATTTGTATGTAATTGGTGATTTTAATATCGATAACTTACGACAGAATGATAATGTTATTGGTTTTAATGAATTAATTGATATTTATGGATCTGGAAATCTGATCGAATTACCTACGAGAGTCACATATTGTAGCTCAACTGTCACAGATCTGTGCATCACTTAATATATCACCTGCAATTGGAGGTGTTTTCTCCATTGGTACAAGTGACCATTTTCCTGTCTTTGCCCTCTGTTCTAGCAATAAGCTGAAAGAAAAATTAAGTACTCTTGCTACATTTCGACATTTGTTGAAATTAGCAATATATTCTGGGATGATGTCTTAATATGCAATGATCTTAATGAAATGTATAATACATTTATCAGTTTCTTTATTGTATGTTATAATGCATGTTTTTCTCTGCAAAAATTAAAAAAAAATAAAAAAAACCTTGGATAATATAAAAAATATAAGAAATTTGAAGAATTTTTGAATGCAAGAAGTACAGATTCATGAAACTCTTTTAAAGTTAAAGAAATCAACCGTAAAAACATTTATTATCAAAATATTTTTAGCACTGATATTACCCAAAAACTACATAGAAATGCATCAATAGTCTTTCACGAACGAGGAACATTGTTTTTCCTGATGTAATGCAAGTAGAAGGTAAGGAAATGGAAATTGTTTCTGAAAAGATTAATTGTTTAAATAAGTATTTTTTCAGCTCTTGGAAGCAATATAAGTCGATACTTTTCAAACGATGCAGATACTTTAGATTAGAATGTTTTTAAAAGATAAGAGCTGTACTAATTGTCTCTCACTCTTTCCCACTTCCTCAAACGAAGTGTATCATGAATTTTTAAAACTAAATGTTAAGAAAAGTTATGGAATTGATAGTATTCCAGCAAAACCCATTAAGTTTGTTGCTATTTTAATCGCTGAACCACTAACTACTATTTTAAATGTTTCAATGGCGAAAGGTGTTGTTCCTAATAAAACAAAAATTGCTCGTGTAATAGCTATTTACAAATCTGGAGATAAAAATGATGCATCAAAATATCGAGCAATATCAGTTCTTTCTACTTTCATTAAGGTTATGGAAAAAATTATTCATAAAAGAGTACTTGATTTTGTTTTTAATTGTAACATTTTGCATAAAAACCAATTTTGTTTTTTCCCTGGGCATTCAACAAAAAAAGTTTTAATAAATATAAAGAGTCGCTGAACTTTGAAAACGCTGAATTTTGTAAATATTGCAGGCATTGCAAAAACAGGCATTGCCTGCAATGTTTACAATTGCAAAAACAGGCATTTTTCAGGACTTATCTAAAGCATTTGACTCTATTTGTCACGAAATTTTGAGATTCAAGTTGTACCATTATGACTTTCTGGACATTGTTTACAAGTGGTTTCAAAATTATTTATCCAATAGAAAACAAATTGTTTCTTATAATTATAATGTATCCGAGACTTGTAAGCATAAAAGTGGTGTACCTCAATGTTCAAATTTACGATCATTAATTTTTCCCTTATATGTTAACGATATTATTAACATTTCAAATAATTCTCTGATATTATTTGCAGACGATGAAAGTATATTTTATACAGGTAAAACTATTGATAACTTAATTGACATCGTTAATAGCGATTCAAAAATTTATGCAAAATGGTTTAGAGCTAGAAAACTTCGATTAAATATTGGCAAAACTAAATATGTCTCATCTTGTCCAACTGTAAAAACTGCAAATCTTTACCTACAAGAAATCTGCATTAATGGAAATGCACTCAAAAGAGTTAACAAAATTAAATTCTTAGGAGTACAGCTTACTGGCAACTTAAAATGGAATGAACACGTTACGTACATTAGGAAAAATATTTTCCAGAAATATTGGCCTTATTAGACGCTACAGATTCATGTTTCCTTTCCGAATTAAATTGCAATGTTATAACTCCATTATTTATCATGTACCTTATTGCAAATTAAAATGGAGGTAACACAAGTATTCAGAATATTAATAAACTACTATCTCTTCAAAAACCTTCGTGAGAACTCTGAATAATCTAAACTTTAATGAACATATTAAATATTTTTTGAAAAAGGCAAAATTCTACAACTTTAGGATTTATACAAATTAAATACATCATTATTTATGTTCCGTGCTATTATATTAAAATCATACGATATCAATTGCCAAAGGAAGTGTTATTATTACTCAAGTCGACAGCAACTGGACCTAGAACAAATTATGGACAAGCATTACTAACCTTTCAAGGAAGGATAGTTCAGAATAATTTAGATAATAATTTGAAAGAAGCTGAAAAGTATTCGGCATTCAAACGCAGTTTGTTAACTGCTTTAAATCATTAATATTTTTGAATGTTTAAAGCGCTTAAAATGCGGAAGTGTCATAGAGTAGATATTTGTCACAAAAATATGATTTAATGTAATTTAGTTAAGGTGATCAGTCTTGTCAAATTCTGTATTGAATTTTTTTAATGAGTATCCCTTTTTCTGTTTTATGTAAATTGTATTATATTGACTAGCATAACATCTTTGTATAGCAAAATAAAATGGAAATAAAAATTATTATTATGTTATTATATAATCAAGTGTCACGGGCCACTACAAAATGGGGGATTTTACCTGCCGCATTTCAATGTTTTGTGTTTCAGCACATGCGCATTTTGTCATCGCTCTAAAAGGTAATGCTAAGATTCCGGATGATAGCCGTAAATGTTAAAATATTTATTGACAGTATGAAAGCAGCCGCGTATCCCTGATTCGCAAAGCAAAGACTGTGATTGCCTACGTAACACCGCAAATAATGATTACAAAACGAATATAAAAATGATAATATGTTGATTTCGATAAGACAAATTATGAACGTTAAATTTGAAATGATTCTTTTGTGATTATTATTTTTAGTGGGACAATGCCCAATTGGTCCAGTAGCCCCTGCTCTTAAGTATATTAGCTTAAACTTTCTTAACATTAAAAGTAAAGTGAATTCCGTCAACTTTAACGGAGGGTTTACTAAAAATAACATAGACTTTAAATCATACAACTTAAAGGGCTCGTGTTGGCTCGGTCAACAGGTTGCCAAATTCGTAATCTGATATTGCCAGAACCGAGTTCCAACTGCTCCTGAATTGAGATTTTCTCAGCTAATCTCCATTCCTCTCTCGGTATCAATGGACTTGAAACGACCTCGTAAAAGTTTAATGTGTCATGTACAGTCGCTCAAAAAAGTATCCGAACACTATGGTTGATTACAGAATTCAGAAAAAATATCTGGCAACGATTTTTTTTAGAAATTAGTCATCTGGCAACTTCGTGCAAATTCTTCGTGCATTCTGGCAACTTCGTGTCACGTGTCACGTGACACGAAGTTGCCAGATCACTAATTTCTAAAAAAAAATCGTTGCCAGATATTTTTTCTGAATTCTGTAATCAACCATAGTGTTCGGATACTTTTTTGAGCGACTGTACACATTAAAGAGTAAGTCTTCTCACAGCTGTATAGTTAGCCCCCTTACTCAGCTCTGAACCCTTTTGGGATCCTTATGACCTTATTATTTAATACTCCTGTATTATGTCTGCAATATAATATTCATCCGATTACTGGTAATAATTCATATTTTATATACATTCTTTCCAAATTTAATCTACGAAATATTAAAATTATGAATATTACTTTTCCAATAATGTACTTGTATTATATTGTTTGCAAGAATTAAGAAGTTTTTAGCCTCTAATTTTACAATTTTAACCCCCTAATATATACATATTATTTAATATGTATGTATATGTATGCATATGTAATTATATTTATATTATTTAATATGTATGTATCTGTATTATATATTAATATAATAAATAATACATGTTTACTAATGAAAAATATTTAATAAAAACCCTTTGGAAATCCTTGTGGGATGGTAAATCACCCACTTCTTTGCTGATCCACATATGTGTCTATATATACAAATATATATATATGTGTTTATATACTTAATTATTAGGGTAATGTAATTTGTAAGTCTTCAAAACAAAAGTCGTGTTTACTTACGACTATGCATGCATGTTCTAAATATTATTTATATCCTGTTACTCTAAATTTACAGTAGTAAAGGAATTTGTGTAAGATAGCACGGCATCTTTGGTTCACACCATTTAAAAAGCAAATGCCTAATTATTAAAATTTCACAATTTTTGACAATAATTTAGGAGACCTTGAACAAGTCTCGAATCAAGTCCACACCTGTTGAACATTGCGAAGTTTTGACATATTGCCAAGACGAGTGATTCTTATCTGTTGGCGACTATCCGATTCATAAGATCCGTGATGATGATGACCAGTTGATACTTTTCCGTGGCCGTGGACAATGATGGGCACAATCTTCGTCTTCTCAACAGGAACGTGGACTACTTTCGTCTTATACACCGGAAAAGGTACATGAACTGGCACTGGCACCTTGTGGTGTGCAATGATAAAGTTTGTATGGTGCTTCACACTGTGGGGAAAAATGTTCAAATATTTAAAATCAATGCACGAAACCGTACGTCATACATATTTGCCTAAAATTAACTTAAATTAAAAAGGTAGGGTATCAGGTTCCTAATATGCAGTTCCTGGGTTCGATTCTCAGCTGTACCAGCATTGAGATTTATCTCCGCAAAGCTCCCCGTCCTATCCTCGGTCAGTAGAGGATAACGATGAGCTTGCAAAGGCCTGTCCGTCGGATGGGACGTTAAACCAATGGCTCCGTGTGCGGGAGAGCCATACCCTGTTCACGTTACAGAATATACTGAATGGCCTTGACGGGAAGTTACCATCTGTCTTCCAATAGCTGTTCCTGTGGATTCCTTCCCCAAACCATCTCTGAAAATTGGGGTCCTTGTGACCCGCCCATTTATCCCATTGTGTGCAAAAATGTGCCCCTCAGAGGTAAAATAAACGAGCAACCAACTACAGTTCCCAGGTTCGAGTCCATCAGGACCAGCGTTCAGAATTGTCTCCGCAAAATTCTCCGCCCTGCCCTCGGTCAGTAGGGCACACCAATGAGTTTGCAAATGCCGATAAGCTGTGGTGCTGTATGTGGGAGAGCCATACCTTGTACATGTAAAGAAAACGCTGGATGGCCTAGACGGGAGGCTACCATCTAAACATCATCCTAGCAGCTGTCCAGTGGGTCCTCTCCCCCAACATTCTCTGAAACCTCTAGGTCCTTGTGACGTGGCCATTTAGCCCATTATATGCAAATAAAATGCCTCTCAGACGTAAAACAGCCCAACCTAATCCAGATACTTTTATAACCATTTTTCCGTTAAAGTAAAATTTCAAGAAATATTATTCTAGATCCATAAAATATAAGAAAAGAAAAATTAGATCACTATACTTTTAAAATGTCAACCTTTCAACATTGCTTCCATTTTTTTTCTAATTACTATAGAAAATTTTTTTCACTTCATTGAACATTTTAGGGGTAAACTTCCTCTGGCAGAGCAATACGCTAAGCCTCAGGATATCTGTAACTCAGTAGAACAAGTTAATACTTCCCCCAGTACGGGGGAGAAACGATCGAGCCACAAGGGCTGACCCTGACCCCGGAGGGTCGGTAGACCTCCGGGCAGTCGCTTAAAAAAAGCATTTGTAACCATTGAAACATGATAGAAATGATGTTTCTTATCGTGACGGATTCCAAATTTGTTGAGAATCTTATAAAGAAGGCAGAGAACAGCAAATATGATCATCTTCCGCATTCATATTTGCTGTTATATGATCAGCAGCAAATATGATCATTTTGAGCAAATATGATCGTTTTCCGCATTCAAATTCAGTTCACATAGGGACAAAAGAGAGAACAGGTATTTTATAACAGCAGAGGTAAATTTCGACTTTTACTAGTTTTACATATTCTAAAAAACAAGAGTCTACAAGTGCCAATATAAACGCACACGATTTAAAAGAAAACAAAATATGCACAGTAAACTTTACAATATCACGCACACTTTTATTTTGCATTTATAACAACTAACAAATTCAAATAATCGCTTTTACTTAAATGATCGACTAACTGTGAAAACTACTTTTGAGCTTTTTTTTAAAAAAAGGACATATTTCGGAATTTCTTAATTTTTAGAATAGTCCTATTAATTTAAATGTAATCAAATTACCAGTAACGAAATAATCAAATTATGTATTGAATTCTGGCTTTCTCCCCTCTCGAAACAGAAATTTCTTTTGCTTTCGCCTTTCTACAAATCTAAATCGAGTCCACAATCAATGAAAGCCACTGTATAAACATTTCTAGTCAAATAAACATTACGTAAAATATATTACGAAAGAAATCTGCAATGATTAGTTTGGAATGGAGATATATCATATATCTAATTTCAGTAATAGCAGGGACATGGGGCAAATTAGTCGGGAACTGATGCTGTAGAAGAAAGGTCTTCGTAAGTGAAAACTCGTTTTACAATTTCCTCCAAATAGAACTTACTACACTGTTCCCAAATCAATTCAAATGTAGTGTTCGCGCTTACATCACTCTTACGAAGTACACATAAAAAAATGCAAATATATGACGAAATTTAATATGGCCCTTCCAACTATCAGAAGCTCATAACTAAATAATAAATAATAAATACCCCCTCAAGCAGCTGCTTGCCACTTAGGTCTGACAGGAGCCTGTCTGTTTATATGCCATAGTAGAAGGTCTGTGAGGATGGCAGGGCAACAGCAAAAAAACAACACAAACGGCCATGCCTTATCCTGGGTTCGAACCTAGGTCCCTTAGATCAGTAGTCAAGTGCGCTAACCTCTCGGACTAAGCATAAATAACTAAATTTTATATGATTTTTTCCCACTATCAGGAACTCATTACTAACTAAACATAAATAGCTAAATTTAATATGATTTTTCCAACTATCAGAAACTCATTACTAACTAAACAATGATGACTAAATTTAATATGACTCTTTCAACTGTCAGGAGCACATAACTAACTAAACATAGATCGCTAAATTTAATATGATTCTTCTAAGTATCAGGAACTCATTACTAGCTAAACATAGATGACTAAATTTAATATGACTCTTCCAAATACCAGAAGCTCACAACTAACTAAACGTAGATGACTGAATTTAATATGACTCTTTCAACTACAGGAGCTCATAACTAACTAAACTCATAGGATATGAAAAACTGTATCCTTAGAAAGCAATTTTTGATTTATTAATCTGTATAATGCACAGAATTTTGCTTAGAAAATATAGCAACTAAATAACGTAGTGAGTCAGAATAACCCCCTCACCTTTGGCAATGTATATAACAGAACGAGGTTAAGCAATGTGCAAGTTAATGATACAAAAGCTCCACGATTGCATTCTCTGTTTAAGTATGCTTAGAGCAAAACAAGTTGAAACCTGCGATTTGGTATAACCACCATTTTAAGACATTACCATTACATCGCCAAACTGTTGACAAAAAATTTAGAGATTCACGTGCTTTGGCTGAGAAGCTTTTAGTGTTAGAAAGCAAACTGAATGAATTATTTAAAGATTATCTTTCTTTTGAAAAATTGTTTTTAAGCAGTACCTACGAAAAGTCAGAGCTTTTAAAACTTATTCAACCTTAGGCAAGCAAAAGAACCCCCACAATTCGTTTCCAATGGTCTGATTTAGACCATTGGAAATTTGATTTAATCCAACAGCAATTTGAAGCTCTCCGCAATTGTGGTTGTTGTATTACTATATTTACCACATTACACAGAGTTTCCGAAATATAATGGTAGGATTTCGAGAATTAATAGGTAGGAAAATAATATATTTAATGAAAAAAGTAATATTTTAATGGAAATGTACCTCAAATACTTTGAGCATAATTTATTAAAATCCCACATGTTCTCTAGGCAGTTGATGACCTTGCATATGCTCAATCGGTCTTCCACTTCTTACCTTAAATATTTTCGTATACATGGATTGGGCTGGGTTGTTTCACCTCTGAGTGGCACGTTTTTTTTCTGAACACAATGGGCTAAATGACCAGTCACAACGACCCCGAAGACTTAGAGAAGGTTGGGGGAAGAAATCCACTGGAACAGCTGTTAGGAGAGTGGTAGCTTCCCTACAAGGCCATCCAGCTTTACGTGCACAGGGTATGGCTCTCCCGCACACGAAGCCACGACTCGACATCCCATTTGACGGATGGCGCCTTTTCAAGCCCTTTGTCCCTACTGACAGTTCGTAGGGCTGGGAGTTTTGCAGAGATAAATCTCTGCAAAAAGAGATTTATCTCTGCAATAGCCCAGCGGGCTATTGCAGCTGGGCTATTGCAGAGCTAGCCCAGGCGGCTCTGCTAAGCTAGCCCAGGCGGCCCAGGCTAAAAAAGCTAGCCCAGGCGGGACTCGAACCTGGTAACTGCAGATTACGAGTATGGGGCAGAAATATGAACTAATAGCTTTACTTAGCTTTATTCTCTCTCTTAAATACAGGCTACAGCAGTGTTAAGTTCAGGATTACACTTCAGGTTTTCGTGCTTAAATCATCTTGAGATCACATTTGGTGAATTCAAAGAATGAAAAATATTTTTTATTTACGCATCCGCCAAAATGCAGTGACCTAGTCTCTACATGTGACTAGTGGCAAATGGAGAACATATTTGGAACTGTTGGTCTAATTGTTACTCTTAAATTATATATAAAAATTAATCTAAATGTATAAACTACAAGGTCAGTAAAAATCTGCACATATTTTACAATATGACTTAAACAGACTTCACTAATATTACCAAAAATGCAATCAAAGAAATCATTTTCCCCAAAGCACAATAAAATGGAACAGAAGACATCTTGATCTGTGAATTATCATGTCTCTTCTCTGATCTTATACAAAACCAAAATATTAAAGTAGTAAAAAACAATTGGAAAAACTTTAGGTCAGAACTAAACTCTTTTGCAACCCGTACCAAAATTGAAAACAACTGCAAAATCTCTCCTTCAAATATTCAATCAGTACGACATTGGCTGGAATCTGCTACAAAAATTTCTCATCTGCTCAAGAAACGTCAACTTTCTTTCCTGAATAGCTAAAAAATAACTATTTCTAATAGATAAAGAGGTCATCCCCTGCAGTCGTGGGTTCTTATCTCACCCGCTAAAGACAATCAATGAATGAAAAAAATCAATTTCCATAAAATAAATACCTACACACCAGCACATAAACGAAACTGTTAACAGAGATTTTAAAGCATTTGCACCTTCAACAGCGCATTTTGACAAAGATTTCAGACATCATTTATTAGAACAAGATATTGTCTGTCAAACCAAAATTGCATTACAATCAAACAAAATCATAAACAGAACTTTAAAAAAATCTCTCCCCAGAAGCAAAAATTTGTCTACTCGAAATTTTCAACAGTATTTCGAAATCCTCTAAATTACCACAACACTGGATTCAAGCCCACCAAATGATGGAAAAAAAAACTGAAAAATCTACAAATGTAATTACCTCATATCGCACAATTACCCTACACCGAAGAGGCAAAACATTATGACCACCTGAATGATATGATATTGGTCCTCCATGTGCCGCCAAAACAGCTCCTTCCCGGCGAGACATGGATGCTACAAGATTTCTAAAAGTGTCTTGTGGTATATGGTACCAACACGTTACCAGCAGATCCTTTAGCTCTTGTAAGTTGCGTGGTTGAGCCGCCGCAGATCGAATATGCTATTTCAACACAAACCACAGATGTTCGATTGGATTGCTGTCTATGGAATTTCGAGGCCAGGGCAATACCTGGAAGTCTTCCTCATATTCCGTGAACCATTCTCGAACAGTCCGGGCAGTGTGACATGGCGCATTATCCAGCCGAAAGAAGGCACTATTAGAGAGATATACCGTTGGCATGGAAGGATGTACCTGGTCTGCAATGATGTTTAGGTAGGTGGTTGACATAATAGTTTCCTGCACATGAATGACTTGACCCAGGATTTCCAAGCGGAACATAGCCCAAAGCATTACACTTCCCCAGATAAATGATACACACGTACCCTGCCATCCACATGGTGCAATAGGAAACGAGATTCATCAGACCAGACGACCTTCTTCCATTGATTCAAAGTCTAGTTTTGATGCTCGCGTGCCCATTGTAGGTGCTATCGACGGTGAACTGAGAGTAGCATGGGCACTCGAAGCGGTCTGCAGCTATGCAACCCCATTTACAGCGGGGTTTAATGTACTATGTGTTGTGAGACAGCACTCCTGTCACCAGCATTCAAATTATGGACGATTGGGCCACAATATCCCTTCTGTTGGCTCATATCTTACTGGATAACCTTCGCTCACCTCTAGCATCGATGATCAGCCATCGATGATCAGTGTAATGCCACACCTTGCCGGAGGTTCGTGGTTTTCCCTGCTCGCAACACTTTTTGAACGTTAGTACGTCATCTATCACGGATGATTGTGAGCATTCCACAAGCATTGCCATCTCAGAAATGTTCTGATCCAGTCGTTTGGCCATTATAATTTGCCCTTTGTCAAACTCACTTAAGTCCGCTGCCTTTGCCATCTGAAGAACAAGAATAACACTGATTAACAGAGCTCAGTATCAGGTATTATTTATACCATTTCATGACCTTCACACGCATCGTCGTCTATCTGCAGTTGCTTCGATTCGCATAAAGATGCGCTGGTCATAATGTTTTGACTCTTCGGTGTATCTTCATGTCCTTTAAAATATTTTTAAAAAAATTAACGAAATAATACTTTAGGCTATGAAAATAAATGTCCACATGGCGTCAGCGTTTTGTTTTTGAATTTAGAAACTTGCCTAGGAAAAAGCAAAAATCACTCGCTGATTTTTGTCCAAATACTTTGCCAAAATCATATCAGATGGTATCTTTTGAATTTAGAAGCCAAACTTTGAAGAATTCCTATCATTTTGAGTCCTTTGCAGCAGAGACTTTAAGGCGGCCCCAACGAAGAGCCACGCCTAATCGGTGCCAGCCAGCCTTTCAGCATGACCCTCAACTTCATCCCCTCCACAGTGCCGACTGGAGGCCCCCAGCGAAGCGGATGCCACCCACTTCGGGGCTGCAACCGAGCCCTTCGCAGATGCAGGATAAGTCTGCCTAATCGGGTTGTCCAAGTCCTTTCAACAGACACTCCCTTTCTAGGCATCTCCGGGATGCTGCCGGCTATGCGATCGCTACAGGACCCCCAGCCCACACTGCTTCGGAGCACCTAAGCCTTTCTACCAAAAGATCTCATGTGGAGACTCTTAGTTTGGCTTTTCCATCGATAAGCCCGTCAACCAGGTTAGCCACTCCCGGTCGCGAGCCTTCAACTTCGTCCTCTCCATTGTGAGCGGGCCGAAGCCCCCCAGTGAACAGTCTTCCGACCCACGATATCACTGAGACCGCAACGATGAGCCCACTGGACCGGGTTCTCAGTCCGCATCTCAGTTCGCAGACCCTAAAGTACGGCCTCTCAACCAGGGCTGCAACCCCCAGCTTCTCAGGGGACAAGTCAATAAGCACACTGGACCGGCCCCCCTCTAAAACCAGTCCGGTCTCCAAGGTGTGGACATTCTCCCATGGCCGCCATACTCCCCAGACTTGTCGCCCATTGAACATATGTGGAACCTTAGGGATCGCCGCCTTTGTCAGATCACTTTTTCCAGCGCCCTCAGGTGGCGAACCCGGTGCTGTTGCGTACCCAACTGGATGCAGTTTAAATGCCATGGATGCACCTTAGGACATCATTAACCATCTGATTGATGGAAGCCCAGACGGCTACAGGATTATATAACCTCCGACAGTAGGCCTTTTATTTTCTGATGAATCTTTAATAAACGCACCTACCTTGCGTTCTTAAGTTCCATTTTTTTGATTATTTGCATATCTACCCTCACAGATTCTGTCCTGGCAGTATCGGCCGTATACATCACTTCCTTCGCGGTGCTGCGATTTCCACTTTGAGCAGTGTATAACTGAAGATGCAAAGAAACATTTTCGACAAACTCAGCATAAACCATCAAACTTAGTCTGCTCTGCTTTGGGGTCCCAATCTGCAAATTTCTTTCATTTATACACTTCAATAATTAGACCAATTACAAAAGTAGAACATTATTTTTTCATCACCAACTCAGAAAGCATTCAAAAACTTTAAAAGCTGTAAAGCTTCATTATTACATGATATTTTATTACACGATTTCCTCACAGCGAAAAACACATCGTTACGAAGTTCCTCGATCCTTATGTTCCGTTTTGCAGAAAATATTTGTCCAGGCTTACTTTTCATAGACAATAATAATTCTCGTTCTTACAGAGTTCTCCTTCTCGTGTGAATTGGGTAACAAGATCGAACAGGGAATTTTATGGGAGAAAGATTATCAATCTTAGTCCCAACTCAAAACCTTGTAGGCTTTAGTCTGTTCCATTTATTGACATTCATTAATTCATTATCATTAACTCTCATTATGAGGGGTGGTGTCAATCTTGGGTTGGGATGTTTTATCACTGAGTGGCACTTTTTTTTGTACACAATGAGCTAAATGGCCAGGCCACAAGGACCCCGAAACCTAAGAGAAGGTTTGAGGGAGGGAACCCACTGGACAGCTGTTGGGAGACAGATGGTAACCTCCCATCAAGGCCGTCCAGCATGTTCTTTAACGTGCACAGGGTATGGCTTTCCCACACATGGGGACACGGCGTTACCTACCATTCGACAGAAGACTGCCTTTCCAAGCCCATTGGTGTCCCCTACTGACCGAGGGCAAGGCGGAATTTTGCAGAGATAAATCGCAACGTTGACCCAGGCAGGACTCGAACTCGGGAACTGCAGATTACGAGCCTAGCACGCTACCGACTGAACCACCCCTCATGCAGGGAAATTTCAAACTGTATTAGGGTATTTTTCTTTTAATTTGATACCATATGTGTTTCCTTCCCCCAATTCTTGAAGTCATTAATTCTTGAAGTCTTGAAGCCCAATTTCAGGCTGTTTGTCAGTTCCAGCGGAGTGGGTCAGTTGGTCTGTCCGCTCATTACTTTTGTGACCTACGTGCATGAAGATCTTTAATTTCACCCAGACGTTTGTGTAGCTTTGTGCTAATTTAGATCATATCAAAATTATTTCTCACTTGATTTCATCAATGTATTATAGGGTTCCGAATTATTTAAACTTTAGCTTTTACATGTTAACTTTTTGTATAGAAATTTAGCAGTAAAATAACTAAAATAAAATACATAGTATTACATGCATAGGTTTAAAAATCACTATTATCCTGCTTAGCAAATAAGTGCGAACAATGCTTTTAGCAGTTTACTAAATTATCGATCTCCTGAAAGTTGCTAATTATTACTAGTAAACAACAGAGTTGTGAAACGTTGTTGTTTAAAATCATCTCTGTTTTCAAGTCTAATTATACTCACGGAATTGGCACATATTTGTGGTGAACATGATGGTGATGATGACCGCCTCCTCCTCCTCCTCCACCACCTCCTCCACCATGCATTGGCAGAGGTATCGGCATGAAATGATGACCTCCTCCTCCTCCACCGCCGCCACCTCCTCCTCCTCCACCCTTGGATAAAGCTTTGGCGATAAGTCCAGCCGCCAAAACTTGTTCAATCCCTCCATGGCCGCCTTTTTTACCACACGATACATGGTGAAGCAGAGAGATGCAGACCACAATTATTAAAGCAAACGATGAACCGGACACTTTCATCTTCCTTTCCTGAAGCTGTAACGAAAGAATACTCTTAACATTTCATCAAGACAATAAAAAGTATTACATATGCCGAATGACTTATAAAGACAAAAATTATAATCTGTGATTGGATTATTTTTTTTATTTACTATATATATAAAATGATAAAATTACTATTGAAAATATATATTTCATTCATAACGCAAACTGTAGGCGCAGGAAGATTCGTTTACAGTAGGAGAAACAAAATCTAAATTTAGAATTCGAGAATTAGCGTCAGTGGTGGAATGACCAAAAATTTTCCTTCGCAAGCGAGGGAGTTCTGAGAATTAGACTGAGTAGAATTTCTCAATTACTAAAATATTCCACCGGATCGGTAAGATTTAAATGATACTCTATAGTAAGTGTTCTCAACGGGGGGTACGCGGTAAATCTTTTGGGGTACGTCGTGTTTCACTGATTACACAGTGAAACGTTTATAATTTTATAAGATTTGTTAAATCGTTTATGTAATTTTTTGTGTTTATCGATATATGTAATTTATGAATACAGAATTTAATGTGTATATATATATTATTTCATTCCCATTGTTATACTATAACTATGGTTTTATCTATCTATACAAAGGTTACGTCATTTACATACGCATTTCCGGGGGGGGGGGGACCTAAAGCATAAAAGGTTGAGAACCACTGCTCTATGTAATAAAATTTTATAGTTGTTTTTGAAATTTGTTTTTAGCGTTAAACATACTACACTATAAGGCTAAAACAAAATTATGCAAATGCAACTGTTTCGGATTTCAAAGCAGGTAGACAAGTTTGAGATTTCGCATAAAACAATAGGATTTTCGGGGAAATCCCTGGATAAAATCCTCCAAACACAAGAACTAAGGACATGTACATTATTATGTTGCTATGGAGATGTTCGCTATTAGCTTGCTTCGTCTACCTTAATAACTGCTATATCTCCATTTAGGACCCTGATGATAGCTTAAAGATACTTTTTGTTTTAGAAATTCAGGATATTTTGAATTATCTTAACAAGGCATAGCTTTTGTGTATGCATTGTAACAGAAGTGGCAATGGTGGTACTGATTCTTTGTATTTGGATGTTGCAATAGCGAAGAAATAGCGAAGTGTTATGTCTCCTATTTGCATTTCCTGAACCGAACCAGAACGTTAATTGAAACGAATATAAATGTGAATCAAGTAATCTAGTTGCTAATCTATACTGCAAACTGGAGGCAAATCTTTAAAAACATCCGGTTCCAGCTGGTTTGTCTGACAGATATCTTACAGATTCTGTCTTACAGATTTGTATATCAACAATGATTGTATCAAATCCTTATTTGTTCGCCAGTAAAGCTTTTAGACACTACGAAGACGTTTGATATTTTTTTTTTCGCGCAAAGATCACAAAAGGCAAGTTGGGTTGTTTTACCTCTGAGCGGCACTTTTTTGCACACCATGGGCTAAATGGCCAGGTCACATGGACCCCGAAGTCTCAGAGAAGGTTGGGGGAGGGGACCCACTGGAACAGCTGCTAGGAAACAGATGGTAGCCTCCCGTCAAGGCCATCCAGCGTGTTCTTTAATGTGCACAGGGTATGGCTCTCCAGCACACGGGGCCACGGCTTAACGTCCCATCCGACGGGCGGCGGCATTTCCAAGCCCATCGGTGTCCCCTACTGACCGTGGGCAGGGCGGGGAGTTTTGTGGAGATAAATCTCAACGCTGACCCAGCTGGGACTCGAACCTGCTAACTACAGTTTACGAGCCTGGCGCGCTACCGACTGAGCCACCCCCGCACCCAAAAGGCAAGTAGATCGTAAAACCTTATCTATTATTATTTAATTATTCTTAGTAATCACAGTTTGAAGCTATAATCCATTACATGTCATTAAAAAAGAGAAAAAAAAAGTTAAAATTGTATAAATTATTAATGTGACGCTTGACGAAAATGTATTCTGAGTTTATCTTCAAAATGGAACGACATTATGTTTTCTTCAAACTGAAAAGGTTTGAAGATTTGTGGTTGTTAAATATTTAACAGCCCGATGATTATGACATATTGAGTTGTTTTAGTTATATTTATTAATGATTTTATATCATGTAAATTTGCATTTAAGTCAAAAGCTTCAGATAATGTCTCATAAGGTAAACAATCTCTGAGCAGTGGACTGCGTCCAAGGACATATTTTTGTTCTTCGCCGTTTCAGCTGAATGTTTTTCTGACTAATTTTACCGTGTGAAAATGACTTGGTGTATAATAATTTGAAATTGCATTATTAACACTGCTTGCGAAATCCAGCACTAGTTGCTTGAAAATGAAATAAATTCTGCGTCATGTTTCCCATTATTGGAAGAAATTTAGCCTTATTTTCGTCTGAAGTGGAGCAGAAACACGGAAACGTTTTTGCTTCCCGCCCTACTTGAATAAAAGAATGAAACCGGATTTTCTTAAAGAAATAGGTTGCTTCGAGCAACTGGGATACAAGGAGTATCAAAATTAATTAATTTCCAGAACGTCTGTAACTCTTGAGTGAAATATTTCGCATAGCGATTAGAAAGAAAAACGATGATATTTCCTTCCCGTCTGAATTATGAATCGCTCCCAACACAGAAAAATTTAATTTAGACATTTAGATAAATGATGTGCAATGTAGAAAATTTCCAAGGTAAAAAGCGAAAAATTATCTACCTACTGTTCAGCATTTCTAATTTTTTTAATTTCCTCAATATCACTGTTTTGGCACATTACGTTTTCATTTACATATAGTGAGAACTTCAGCAATTCACTTTTTCCGATATAATTACACCAGTTTCAAATATAAAATAAAATAAATATTCCCTCAAGCAACTGCTATCCACAAATGTCTCACAGGAGCCTGTTAGTTTATATGCCATAGTAGAAGGTCTGTGAGGATGGCAGGATCTCAGCAGGAAAACATCACGACATTAGCCTACCGCGCTAACACTCGGCCACGGGACAGCTGTATCAAATGTAGCTTTTCATATTTTGTGAGTATAGTAAAACATTTTAAAAATGGTACCTAATTCTCACTGTTGTTTGAACAATTTTGCAATTTGGTATTTAAAACATGATTGTAAATAGCAATTCATTATCCTTTTGTTTTTACGGTAGATAGGTTCACATTCACATGCAAAAGTACCACGTTCAAATCAAGACCAACCGCCTATGAAGAAAAGAGACATGGGTTCCAAAAAAATCACTGTTTTTAGAAAAGTACATTGTTTCATTTGTACGTATTTATATCAAATTTTACTTCAGTATTAATGATTAATATTGGGAAACTTAGGATGCGGTGGGCAGACAATGTCAAACAGGACCTTGTTAGAATTGGTGTATGGTAGTCAGATGCAACAGATGTAGCTCAGAACAGATATATTTGGAGAACTAAATTGAACAATCTGGTTGGACCTCCGTAGTCCATGACTGCTTGAGGATGATGATGAACATTATTTTGCACTTTTATTTGCACTAATTCAGATAAGTTTAGAGTAATTTCTCATACATTATATTGGGTCACGAAGTATACTCATAGTTAAATATAAATGTACACTAGCGAATTTCAAAACGAAATTTGAAAGAAGGATATTTATGAACTAAATAAAACGGAAATTAAGTATTTGTACCAATATTTTAGAAACATTTTAGACAAACAGCATTATGTGATATTTTATGAAACAGTGTATTTATGAATTAATTATAGATAGTCTATATAGTAGTCGCAAAATTAAACTTGCTGCTAAAATGGAACAAACTTGGTTCTCACTATCTTGAATGAATTCAGTCTAGAAGAATAATTTATCGCTGCCGTTCCAAAACAGGTTTTATTTTATTAAAAGGTCGCGAGGCAGATTGCATTACAAAGGCTAGAATAGAATTATATAAAAAATATAAAAAACATAATTTGATAGAGATGCCAATTTTTTTTAATATAGGAATTTACGATTGTTTTTTTCATTCTTCAAAATAGAAACAATTAGTTGATTTCACTTCGGGAAGACTTGGTGTAATATTTTCCGATGTCGCTTTGCCATCATTTTTACAACTACGAAATACTTTATTTGCAGACAGAAGTTTATGATGGATACAAATAAAAAAGACACGTTTCGTCGTTCTTATATGACAGCTAGAAATAACGGAATTTAGGTAAAAATCATACAGTTCTCGCAAATGGCGGTATTAGTTGAAAGACATTATTCTATGAAGTTGCTATAATTTAGGCTACGACGAAGTATTTTATTCTACGACGAAGTATTTTAATAATAAATTAACTACGACGAAGTATTTTATTCAAAGCGTTTTGAAATATATAAATAATGTAAATCAACACAATGCATTACTGGCGTCGTCTGTTATTTTAGTCATTGCTCGTGAAATAATAAGCTGAACGAAATTGATTTTGACGTGAGTGGGATTCGAACCCACGTTTCCTTGAAATATCCAGTTATGCTAACCACTACACCATCATTGGATAATGTTTTCTTCAGCTGGTGTGACTTATAAACTTTCCAGATTTCTTATTTGATTTGCACAATGACGCCATTTATCCGGGAAGTGGAAAACTGTGTGGATATTAGTCCACACAGTTGTCCATAGAGATGGAATATTAGTCACTCACACTCATGGTGTCCAGGAGACGTGGGTTCGAATCCCACTCACGGCAAAACCAATTTTTTTCAACTTATTGTTTCATGAGTTCTAAGTCTACAGGACACATCCTGTATTTTTTACTATTGAATTAATCATTGTTATTAATTTAAGGTAGGAAGTAACGAAAACTACAAGAGGTTTTGCAAATCTAAATCAGACAAATGCAGTGGCTGATTACTCAATAGGCACATGAGGCGCTCACTAGGGTCCCGACACTCGTGGAGGCCTCAAAACAGTCAAAATTCAATTTTTCCCCCCGAACATTTTATTGAATAAAATATTTCACAATCGGTATAATCTTCTATGTATATTCTGATTGCGCGTTTTTGCTTATATTAATAATAAATATGATGTTATTTCTGTTACATTAAAACAAAAAGATATTTATTTTGGTTTATAATTAAGTTTTCTTTTATTTTTCAGTATATGCAAATTTATATAATACATTTTAAAATTTTTATGTATTTCGGTAATTTGATTTGTTTAACCAGCTGTATGCATTTTCCCATTTGTAAGTTGGAATTTTTTTTTTTTTTTTCAGAATGAGTGCACCCTCCCCACCAAACACAACCACACACTCACTAATAGTTGGGGAAAATTCAGCTTCGGGATATGGGAGGGGGGCGAGAATTTTATTTTGGGTGTCCAGGAATTCAGTTTCGGAGGGGGGAGGGATTGAGAAGAATTTGACTTGAGTAGTTTCCCAATTACTAAAATATTCCACCGAACACGAAAGGTTAAAATGATATTCTATATGGAATAAGATTTTAAAGTATTTCTTTATAATTTATTTATTAGTGACGGATATAAAAAAAAAGTTATATAAAGGTAACTGTTTTGGATTTCAAAGCAGGTAGACAAATTTAAGATTAAGTATAAGACGTCGAGATCAAGGTCCTGCTTTGGGGCAGTGGTTCTCAACTTTTTTCAAGTCGCGGTTTACTTAATATTGGGCTCATTTTGTCTTTGCATAAGAAAGCTACTACAGTTTTATAATTAAAAAAACTCTTCCACTGACAGACCTTTGTAGTCATGTTTTTTAAAATTCAAGATTTTTATCGAAATACTATTGTTCATTAGAAAAATATAATCCGAATCTAGCAATTCCTCCCTTCTGTATTTACATGTCTCGTGCCCATTCAATTTATATTTTAGGCTTTTTAACATTTTTCAGCTTATTTTTAGAGTTATTCATGTGGCATACCATTTGAGAAGTACTACTCTGGGGCATCTACTACCATCTCTTCATTCCCTCCTCGTGATATTGGGTGAGAACTAGAAGGAACTACCTGAGGTTCTGATTCCTCCGTGATAGATTTGTGTTTTAAAAAGAACGAGTCTAAATTTTTTGGGGTTACAATTAGCCCTTAATTGCTTTTTAGCATGTCGAAACATATCATAACTCACGTTCAACCTTGTCAGGACGATCATAGAAAGGACCATAGTTCCTAAATTAATCTACAGCCTCATTTGTGTTGGGTTGTTTTACCTCTGAGCAGCACTTTTTTGCACACCATGGGCTAAATGGCCAGGTCACATGGACCCCGAAGGCTCAGAGAAGGTTGGGGGAGGGGACCCACTGGAACAGCTGTTGGGAGACAGATGGTAGCCTCCCGTCAAGGCCATCCCAATGTGTTCTTTAACGTGCACAGGGAATGGCTCTCCCGCACACGGGGTCACGGCTTAACATCCCATCCGACGATCGGCGGCTTATTCCAAACCCATCGGTGTCCCCTACTGACCGTGGGCAGGGCGGGGAGTTTTGCAGAGATAAATCTCAGCGCTGACCCAGCTGGGACTCGAACCTGGGAACTACAGAATACAAATCTGGCGCGCTACCGACTGAGCCACCCCCGCTCCACAGCCTCATTAGTGAAGGTTTCTCTTGAACCTTTTATTATTATGGTCTTTTCTTCTGAAATGACACTGTCGAAATGATTCGTCGTCCAAGGATGGGATTCTCCGAAAAGAGGGGGATTTTTAACGTAACTCAATAATTTGACCAGCGGAGAAGCGTAGTGGAAGCAATTGAGACAAATGAGACTGCGCAGTTGAGGAAACGATGATTCCCGTAGATGATTGGCTGATTTGGCTATCAGTCACTTTTCAATCAACCAATGATATATGATGTAATTGTTGATCCACGATACTATTGGCTGATTGACAAAGTAACTGATAATTCGATAAGTCAATGATGACCTGTAAAATCATTGAGGCAGCAATTGCTTCCACTAACGCCTCGCTCCTGAATTTGGCCCCATATGGGAAACGGTTAACTGAAAATGGGAACCTACTGTAATACCGAACACTGTACCCCCAGAAGTCACAAACTCAAATCAAATAGGGACCATATAGCTACTTCTCAATATCTGGCTGCAGCATTTTACTTTGTGTAAAAATAAGCAAAACATAATTACTTAGACTGTTGTTCTATTATTTAAATGCTACATAATTTTGATACCAAAACAAAAACCAATTTCATTTGTAATGGCTTCGTGTTCACGTCTCTACACAGCCAACTCCTGTAAAAAGCCATTTACTATTTTGCGGAACACTTTGCTACTGCTTAGATTTCTTGGAGACCGCGCTTTGATTGCTACAGAATATTTATCCTTGGCCAGATATTGCCAGAAATTACTTTCATTACTAGTTTCAAATATTCACCTGTTAATTTTGAAATAATGAGTTGAAAAATAAATGGTTGTCCTGACTGTGATTCGAACCCAGGTCTCCCAGAAGCATGTCGGGCATCAAAACCGCTAGACCACCAAGTGCATTTTTCTTTTCTTTTCTTTTTTTTTTCAGTCATTTTTCATTCCTGAAGGAACTAGGTACAAGGTTTGGTCGCCATTTTCTTTTTCAGGAAGGTAAATCTCAAATACCTTCAGATATCAAATGACAAACTGTTAGAAATAAACTGATTGATAAATAATCCTTTAGTAAAGTTAAGAACGTAATTTCTGGACTTCAAATTCGTCCTAACGACCCAGGCTCGAGACTTATGACAGCCCCTATGATTATGATAGAACTCGTTGCTTGTGGGAACCAGAAAGTGGCTTCGCGGCCAGTGCCCTAGGCGCAGGCGTGGAGAAAAATTGCATCCCAGACTTCCTTGATTTTAGCCACTCGTGCTTAATAACATTTCATGTTGCTCTTTTGACCGTTGGTCCTTTCAGGAATGAGTACAGCTCCATTACTGCAGTTTTGAATGAGAACTGACAATTCATCTATATATATTAGGGTCCCATTCCAGGAAATGAGAAAAGTTTAATTGTGTATAAGTCACAATCAGTCCTTTACCCGAAAAACTCCCTTTCATCAATGTTTCAGAAAAACATTTTTTATCATCAACTCAAATGTTCAGGAAAACATTTTTTTATTTTTGGCAGGAAAGCTGTATGTTATACATTTGTAAATAATTAGTGTTGATAATAAATAATTTTAAATAGTTGCTGTATGTTATATAAAAAATTATATACTTCTCCAAAAGATATAAAATCTAGTATATGTGACATTGTATTTTTAAAATATTAAATTATTCATACTGAATCACAGTAATATTAAAGCTTTCTTTTAAAATCCAGAAAATGGTATTGTATTAATTTTCGTTAGCATTATGTGAATTGCTAGCGTTTTTACTATCAATTTGAAAATGCAATTACATACATATATGTATATTATTATTTCTTCCATAACCGAGTACTTACTTTCGTAGAGGATTGCTATATATTTGTTCTGAGATTGTCAAAATTATTTGCCATAATTCCGCAATCTGTATATTTGTTCTCAGGAAATAAATACTACTACCAGTTCGGAACGGGTCGGTTATAAGTTTTATTTTTGTTTCATTAAATGAGACGGTTTAAAATAGAAAGTTAGAATAGCCTTCAAGTATTGACAACAATATCAACTAAGTAAAGTCATAAAATCGTCCATAATGAAAATTAAATACAATATTTTAAAATCTGTGCAAATTGTCATATTCTATAGAGTGAATTTCTCTGTGATTTTCTCTAGTGTAATTCTACTATGATTCAAAAAGTTCTTGACACATGTCTGTAGATTTGCACTCGTTCTTTCAAAGTTAACGAGCTACGACTTGTTTGAAAGCTTGTCTAAACTTGTTATTAGGTGTTATAAACGAAGGTAGTATCATAATTTCTCTCTTCGCTGGCGACGCGTAAAATTCGGTCTGCGAAATCTGTGCGTTGTTGCTATGGAGCGTACTAAAGACGGGGAAATATTTATATTTTCACAAGGATACAATCTGGAGACGAAGAGAAAAAAATTCATGCCGATTTATCACTAGTATATGAGATCATGCCTGTTCATATTACACTGTTACGAGATGGATGCGCAAATTCAGAGGATGGCAGAACTTCGAAGAACTCTCTCGTGCAGGAAGATAGAGAGACGCCTCGTGCAGGAAGACAGAGAGACGCCGTGAACAAGAGAACCATCCCTGCTGTTCGTGAACTCATTAAGGAAAACCCACACATCACCTTTTAGATAATGTGTTTAGAAGTCAGTTTATCGACTGGAAGTGTGGGAAAAATATTCATCAACATTTAAAGTTCCGAAAAATCTGTGCCAAATGTGTACTGTCGGTCAAAAAGTATCCGAACACTACGGTTGATTACAAAATTCAGAAAAAATATCTGGCAACGATTTTTTTAGAAATTAGTCATCTGGCAAGTTCATAAACTTGGTTCATAAATTAGTCATCTGGCAAGTTCATAAACTTGGTTCATAAACTGGTTGCCAGATCACTAATTTCTAAAAAAATCGTTGCCAGATATTTTTTCTGAATTTTGTAATCAACCGTAGTGTTCGGATACATTTTTGAGCGACAGTACCCCACAAACTGACAGAACAGCAGAAAAAGGACTAGAGTCAACTCGTGCAAGGAGATGCTGGCAATATTTGAACCTAGTGACCCAAAAGGGTTAACCAATATTGTCACAGGTGATGAGACATGGTTTTATTACTATACAAATCCCAGAAAGATCGACAACTATGTTTGGGTTGCGGATGATGAACCGCGTCCCCAAATCCTCCGACAAAACTTTCGCTCAAGGAACAGGATGTTCACAATTTTTTTCAATTCCCAAAGAGTGGTAGCCATGGATATCTTACCTTAAAATATGACTATAGGTTCCCAGTACTATATCAACATTGTTTTGTCCAAAATTGTTAAGGAGATGAAGGAACAGTGCACAACAAACAATAGGCGTGTCAAGGGTTCTCCTTTTTCATGACAATACCAGTGCTCACAAAACCCGGCAAGTTATAGTCTATCTGTAGCAGGAAAAAAATAAACAGCTACCCGATCCTGCATATTCACGATCTTTCACCATGCGATTCTCGGTTGTTTCCAAATATTAAAAAGGAACTTGCTTGGAACCCTTTTTCAAGTGTGCAAGACCTTGAAAAATGTATTCAGAGTTGCTGAGTATTACTCAACAGGAGTACCACCAAACGTTCCAGAATTCACATAGACATCTGCAACATTCCATAGATGCTGGAGGGGCAACATCTTCAACTTTCCATAGATGCAGGAGTACCACCAAACGTTCCAGAATTCACATAGACATCTGCAACTTTCCATAGATGCTGGAGGGGCAACATCTGCAACTTTCCATAGATGCAGGAGTACCACCAAACGTTCCAGAATTCACATAGACATCTGCAACATTCCATAGATGCTGGAGGGGAGTATTTTGAAAGACAGTAAAAGTTTTGTTGAGCTAAGCGATTCAATACGTTGTGTGTCTTCTAATACTATCTTAAGGGAATAAAGAAACAATAGTGTTTGTTCTGCAGATGCACGTCAAGGATTCTTTTGAAAGCCACTGGTACATAATGGTTTCCAACATGTATCTCGTTTCTTTTTTTATTCCCTTAAAATAGCATTAGAATAAACAACAAAAAATTAGCATACCTATTGCACAAATCATGTCAATCAATTTACGAACATGTTAAATGGAAACTGGGAGAATGCATATCGTCTCTGGCGCATGTGGGAATCTCGTTCCCAAAGGGAATGAAATTTTGAGTTTAGCTACTTTAAAGTTTAATTCGACCTAATGGATGATGGGAAAAATAATAATAATAGTATTTATACAACAAAAATTGTTTTTATTTTTATAGATTTTTTTTATTTCTTAAATCTAAAAAAATTGCTTTTTTCAAGCTCTCTGAGAAAGGTGGACACACTGTTGCTGTCAATGGAATTTCCACTGAAATTTAAAATTTCTACCATAAACATGTCACTTGCAACATTCGTTAAAAGTTTCTCCGTTTACATATTTAGTAATCTCTAACAATACAAATAAAAACTACCTAAGGATTTGAAAAATACGAATTATAATATTTCATTTGTGTCAATTCAACTGAAAAAGAGTTTTCCAAATATCTCTTAAAACAAAACAATTGTGTTTCCCACCCATCCTGAAGATAAGGGATCAACTCATTGCTACCAATGTAAGCTTCAATACATTCATATTTTACTACCCAAATTTCAATTTTCTATCGCAAAATACGTCATTTGCAAGAGTCATTGAAATTATGGTTTTTCGTGTTTTTTTCACGTTAGGGGGTGCAGTTATAGCTTTTAGGAAATTAGGAAAGTGCAGATTGTTTTTAAGTTGAATAGATATTTATCAAAAATATCCAACCTAAAACTATTTTTTTATTTATCTCTAAAAACAAACATTTTCTCTTAAAACAAAAAAGTTGTATTTCCCCATCCATCCTGGGTCTAAGGGGTCAACTCATTGCTTCTAATGAAAACTTCGTAACCTTCACATTCCACCAGAAAAATTTCGTTCTAGCATAACTACATCATTTGCAATATTCGTTTCAACATATATATTTATATACAGTCGCTCAAAAAATATCCGAACACTGTGGTTGATTATAGAATTCAGGAAAAAATATCTGGCAACGATTTTTTTTTAGAAATTAGTGATTTGGCAACCTTCGTGTATAATACTTTTTGAAATGGACTAAAAGTTAATTTATTGTCTTATGAAAAAAAAGTTCATAATTATTTTTAAATCATTTAAAAAAACAGAATCACTGTCGTGTAGCTGTCCGTCGGCAAAAAAATCGAACTTTTTTGTTTTGTTTTTTTTGACATAAATTAAAATTTCATTTTGGGTGAATTCGGAATCTCCCAAAAGTTTGAATCGCGATTTTTAACTTTCGAAAAGTTTGAAAATTGCCAACTTTTAAGCAAATATTAAAAGCGATGTATTTAAGCTAAAAATTTGAAATTTTGATTGTAGAATTGTTATATTTGCTACAAAAAGTTGCCCTTACTCCCAGGGGATATGGGAAACGCAACTTTTCTTTAAAGAGATAATTGGAAATTTCTTTTTTAGTAGGATTGGCACTAATGAAATAGTATAATTCGAATTTTTAAAATCCTTAGGTAGTTTTAATTTGTAGTAATAATAGGTCACTAAATATGTAATCGGCGAAACTTTTAACGAATGTTACATCATTTTAACGAATGTTGGGCCTTAACTGGCATAGTGGTTAGGCAGCTAGCGACTGTTCCAGCAAGGCAAACTTTGTGTGTTGTGTTAGCTCTAACTAAGGCAGTGGTCAGCAGTGACTTCGGTCTTAGTAGGGCATGTCCTTGTATGAGAAGGCCTGTATTAAGCTAGGAGTAGCTTCTAGGATTCTTCTCTGTCCCATATGTCGCAAAAAAAATGTTGCAATAATCAGCTTATGGTCGACATATGAAATTTCGCTGATAGTCAAGATATAATCCACTGACAGCAACAACCTGACCCTTTTTCTCGGAGTGATGAGACGAAAGCAATTCTTTTAAGTTGAAGGAATAAAAGACATATACTTTTAATGTTGTATAAGCACTAATAAAATTTTCACCATCATCAATTAATTTAAATTAAAACTTTTAAGGAGCGAAAAAGTAGGTAAATGGAAAATTTCATTCTCTTTGAAAACGAGATTCCCATATCGTCAGAGGCAATATGAGTCCTTCTATTTAAATATTTTTAAATATTAACATATTTTTGTATCGTTTGATCTTTAGAAATTAAACTTTCTAACAGATAAAAAAAAACAAAGGAGAATGTTTCTCACATAAAAAAGAGTAAAAAATAAGTGCTAAATAAAGATACATGTTATTTTAAAATAGGCCTGATCACCCTAGTCTGGTACAACCTACCGTAACGAGTGCTTATGTGATTACACGAGTTAAATGTGTGAATCGTGCTGGGAAATTGTTACAAGCCTTACCAACTCTCACACAGGATTCAGTGTTATTATAGAGAGCTATAATAACGCTCACTAACTTTTGTCAGGTATGCCATACGATCTCACAATCAATCGCAAATTATGATAATAAACGGAGTCAAATACCTTCTTAAAATTTAATTGATAATGTATTTAATTCATAACATTGCCAGAGGACGTATTTCAGATGAAAATGTTTGTTTTGCCAGTTAGCTTTACTAATATGTGGTTAATAAATTAGACACTAAAAGATTCTGGTACAGGTTGTTACATGCCAAGTGATTTCGACTGCATTTGGTAGTCACCATCAGGGCGGAACAAAATTCCTTTAGAATGGGGTTCAAAACAGCAAACTGATTTATACCTATCACTTGAGAATAGTTGCAGTTGTAAAACGTCCAAGTGATAAGTATATTTCAGTTTACCTTTTGAACCGCATTCCCAAGAAATTTTCCATTGAGCTGAAAATGGCTGCCAAGTGTCATCGAAAGCGCTCGGCGTATACCACCTTGTACCAAGCACACTTTAATGATTAATTTTTTAACAAGGAAAATAAATCGTTTCCTCTGATATACGTTGATTATGATAGCATGGAATCGTTTATTGATTTGTTACTTCTTTCTTTTACAGATGCCAGAGAATACACCTAAAAAAATGTGTTTACCAATGATGTCACTAATTCTGATCTGAACAATCTGCAATAAGTACCAACGTCTTCTTTTACTTTACAAATTTTTCTGAATTGATATTGCTCTTCCAAATGGAACGGGCGATTGTACTATCCCAAATACTAAAAGAATTTTGTGCTTTGAATTACCAGTGAAAGAGCCATGTAGTGGTATCATTGCCTAGAAGCTTCAGGGTAAGGAAGCCAGTGGAACGACTGAACTTATAACTCTTTGATAAAGGTCAAATGTTTCCTGTTTCGTAAGTGTTCAAATATGATTGAACCTAGACTATCTAGGTTACAACGGTGGGATTTCTGTGTAAGGACAGCAAGAGAATAATCTCTGTGCAGTCCTCATATTTCAAGTATCTGTGGAGAGAAAAATGATTAGCGGGATGTTTAAAGAAACTACGTTCTTAGAGAGATATAATGCGACAATATCAAACAGCTCCCTAACAGCAAGCTTAGAGTAAAGACCTGTATCCCCCCCCCCAACTAAAGGCTAAAGCCACCTATTCTGTGAAACTTCCTCGAGTGTAAGTTTGGCGATTCCCGGAGAAACGAGAGTTCAGGAACTTGCGATGGCCTCTGATCAGGATTATTCATCAGCTGATATAAGGTATATTGTGCATCTGTTCACTCAGGGCATTAACCCATAAACAAAAAAAACACACAGCGGTAGATTTTCCTTCAACAAAAGCCAACCAGTACAGCAAGTTCAGAATCCGCTTTCATAATCAAAGCCAGTGCACATTCCAGTCAGAATAAGTGGTCAGCACCAAGATCTTATGAAGTTGACCACGCCTCAGCGTCGTAGTAGGAAAAAAAAAGAGAAAGTGTCCATAGTAGTCCAGATTAATAGATCATTCTGATCTGGGTTGGGTTGTTTTATATCTGAGCGACACTTTTTCTCACACAATAGGATAAATGGCCAGGTCACAAGGATCCCAACAGCTTAAAAAAGGTTGGGGAGGGGGGGTAAATGACTCTATGGGCAGCTGTTAGGTGACAGATTTTAGTCTCTCGGTCAAGGCCATCCAGCATGTTCTTTAATGTTCAGAGAGTATGGCTCTCCCGCATACAGCACCACAGCTTCTATGTTTGGTTTAACATTTGTTTCTTGTATATATACGTTATGTATATAAGTGATTTAAAGCATTTACATGTTCATTTTTAATGTTTCTGTTATGCATATTCCCATCACACTTAGATTTCAAAGGCCTTTTAATAGAAAGCAATAAATTACTCTGTAGTCGGCCCAATTTCCTGTAAGGCTGAACGGAATCCGTCAGTGCCATAGAAAACTACAGGAAAGAAGGCAAAATATCAGCATCCTCCAGAACTGGGGAATCCTGCTCTTTGCTTCGCTGGTGGACCGCTTTGCTCGATTTCCTTTCTAATTCCTGTCTAGCAGGCAGGAAATTGTTTGTTCTCTTCCAATTGCCTGCAGGAGACTTTTCTAATTGGCCACAGTGGAAGAATTGGTTTCAGTATCACAATAACTAAGAGCACTGAAGCGAGAAGTTGAATGAAGGTCACCACGCGCTAAATGGCTGGCTTGTGGCTAAATGGACCAAGTACGGAAAAATCTCCTAGCTTTTTGTTACAGCTGAACCTCAGGCACACTTCTTAGAGTCTCTTCACAGCAATTGTACAAAACTAAAATGCCATGAGTCTCAACCTCCCCCCCCCTCCCGGCAAATAATGTCAGCAATAATCAAGATTAAATTCACAGACAACAGATACTTAGGTATACAATTGTTTGCGTCCCAATAACATTAGCTATGCCCTATTACGTTTGTCTATTACGCCTCAAATAGGTGTAGTTCCTGCTTATAAATTAGTAATATCCTAAATTGAAAAATTTTTGGGAAAATCAATTGCAATCGTAAAAATTATTAATTTCTATATAATATTATTATGTAAAACGTTTTTAGGTGATACTTTCGAATGCGTCACAAATATATTTCAGTTAATTCATACTGCTTTACACCAAAGCATAAATATTTTCTACTCTTTATGAAGATTGAAGAAATTTTTTTGACGTATTTATTTAATATTAAGGAAGATATCACTCTGAAGTTAACGTCGATCAGTTTTACAGGAAAAATTGTCTTGAACCGAGTGGGATACGAACCCACGACTTCCTGATAACATGTCAGGTGCTCTCAACCACTGAGTTAGCGGCCGCCGATCAAGATCTCTTCTAATTGATGCTATGAACTTTTCTTTGATACCCTTTATGAAATTTAAAAAACGTTTAACTTCACTCGCATTTAAATTTTTATATCACATAAATTATAATGTCAGATAATCTGATCAAAATGTAATCAATTCAAAAGAGTTTACGTTCAAAATGAGAAAAAACTTCGTCAGTAGTAATGTACGCTCTCACTGAAAATTTTCTCAGCTCCAAACCACTCTTTCTCTCATTGTTTCGCGTTTCCACTGGACGGTTGTATTCTTAGTTCGAAAAATAAGCCTTTGATTTCACAAATGAATGCTTTAGCACACGCAATCACTCTGAGGAATATAAGTGGTCGAAGAAACTAAAATTGGCGCTGAAAATTATTTGAACTATAGGATTAAAAATAAAAATCGCTCCTCAAGCAGTTGCTTGGATGAAGGTAAGGCAAGAGAATGTCATATAAAACGGAGTAGAGAAGGCATTTGAAAAAGGTGAGATCTCAGCAGAAATCACCAGAAAAGAAACAACCGTACTATCCATGTGTGTTCTTGTTATGTTACTTCGAGGCTTCACTATTTTTAACACAATGGTCTCAATGTCCACGTCACAATGACTCCAAGGTCTCAAAAAAAAGGTTGGTGTAAGGAGACCTACTCTGCAGCTGTGGGAGCGGGGGTGGCTCAGTCGGTAGCGCGCCAGGCTCGTAATCTGTAGTTCCCAGGTTCGAGTCTCAGCTGGGTCAGCGTTGAGACTTATCTCCACAAAACTCTCCGCCCTGCCCACGGTCAGTAGGGGACACCGATGGGCTTGGAAAGGCCGCCGTCCGTCGGATGGTACGTTAAGCCTTGACCCCATGTACGGGAGAGACATACCCTGTGGACGTTAAAGAACACGCTGGATGGCCTTGACGGGAGGCTACCATCTGTCTCCCAACAGCTGTTCCAGTGGGTCCCCTCCTCCAACCTTCTCTGAGCCTTCGGGGTTCTTATGACCTGGCAACTTGCCGATGGTGTTCAAAAGAAGTGCCGCTCAGAGGTAAAACAACCCAACTCTGCAGCTGTTAGGAGACAATGATAGTCTCCCATCAAAGACTACAGGATAAAACTGCGGACGAACTTTGATGTCAAAGAATTCCATCGTGTTCTTTAATGTGCACAGGGTGACATTCTCCTGCACACAGTCACAAAGGTCTAGCAACTAAGCCAACCCCCTCAGGGACTCAAATCCAGATTCCTTTACTCCCGCAGACAAGCGCACAAATCACTTGGCCAGCCACCCCGGTAAGAGAAATAATTTTTAACCAGTAGTACGTATCACATTTCACTCTGGATCCAAGTAATTCAAATCTTAGAAAAAGGGTTGTCTTTCTGATCAGGCCTCGCTTCCCTCACAGCTCTTCTCAATTGGCATATTATCCTGTTAGTCCTCGGGACAAGTAGGTTATTTGAGGATAATTATTTCGTTATTTTTCCGTCAATACTTTCGATTGATAAATTTTAACGACGATAGCTGTTCCCAAAACTTTCAATAACAGAATTCTTTAGTTCAATGGAAGAAATTTAAATATATAAACTGTATATATATAAAGAAGAGAAAATCACAGGTGATTTTTCTATAAACATACAACTTAGGAAAGATTAGCTGAATAAAATAAGCTTTGCACTTGGGAAAAACATTATTTTGCTTCGACTGCTCTGAGTTGGGTTGTTTTACCTCTGAGCGGCACTTTTTTGCACACCATGGGCTAAATGACCAGGTCACATGGACCCCGAAGGCTCAGAGAAGGTTGGGGAAGGGGACCCACTGGAACCGCTGTTGGGAGACAGATGGTCCCGTCAAGGCCATCCAGCGTGTTCTTTAACGTGCAAAGGGTATGTCTCTCCCGCACACGGGGCCACGGCTTAACGTCCCATCCGACGGACGGCGGCCTTTCCTAGCCCATCGGTGTCCCCTATTGACCGTGGGCAGGGCGGGGAATTTTGCGGAGATAAATCTCAATGCTGACCCACCTGGGACTCGAACATGGGAACTACAGATTACGAGCCTGGCGCGCTACCGACTGAGTCACCCCCGCCCCATCGACTGTTCTGAAACAACTGGAAGTAGTAGTTAGAGTGTAAGAAGTGATCCAATTGCACATTGTGGACTCCGTGGCCTTAACATGAGTTTTATGACTGACATGATTATTCTACAATCGTGTATTACAGATTGCACAAAGTGTAACAGAGATAAGTAGAAACAGAAATGGCAGGTTGAGTGGGCTTGTTGAGTATTTTATCTTTGAGCGGCACTTCTTTTCACACAATGGAGCAAATGACCAGGTCACATGGACCCCTAGGGCTCAGAAAATGTTGGGGGAAAAGGATTCACTGGGCAGCTGTTAGGTGACAGATGGTAGCCTTCCGTCAAGGTCATCCAGCGTGTTCTTTAATGTGTCCAGGGTATGGCTCTCCCGCACACGATGCCACGGCTGAACGTTACATCCGAAGGGCGGATGTCTTTCCAAGCCCATCAGTGTTCCCTACTGACCGGTGCAGGGCAGGGAGTTTTGAGGAGATAAATCCCAATCCACTTCATTCCCACGTGAGGAGAAAAATCCTAATCCACTTCATCCCCCCATGCGGGGGGCGGGGGTGGCTCAGTCGGTAGCGCGCCAGGCTCGCAATCTGTAGTTCCCAGGTTCGAGTCCCAGCTGGGTCAGCGTTGAGATTTATCTCCGCAAAATTCCCCGCCCTGCCCACGGTCAGTAGGGGACACCGATGGGCTTGGAAAGGATGCCGTCCATCGGATGGGACGTTAAGCCGTGGCCCAGTGTGCGGGAGAGCCATACCCTTTGCACGTTAAAGAACACGCTGGATGGCCTTGACGGGACCATCTGTCTCCCAACAGCTGTTCCAGTGGGTCCCCTCCCCCAACCTTCTCTAAGCCTTCGGGGTCCATGTGACCTGGCCATTTAGCCTATGGTGTGCAAAAAAGTGCCGCTCAGAGGTAAAACAACCCAACCCAACCTATGCGGGATTCGAACGTGGGAAATGAAGATTACGAGCCTGACGCGCTACCGACTGAGCCACCCCCGCCCCTGTTTGAAAGGTGTGGGGGGATTTCTAGATAAGTCGAAATGGTCTAGTGAACATGGCGAGGAAAATGCATCTTTAATTCGCACTCCCCGAATCTTCATAATACAATGCTCATATCGTGCATCAGATGAGCAGTTTGTGGAGCGAAGCCAAACTGCATGCAATTTCTGAAGATGGAGAGGACTGAGGCGATGGCATGACTTTCCTCTGTAATGAAATTGTTTATAATTGAATGGCCTAATGAAGCATCACTTGTTCATCATACGCACTGAATTTATCAACTTACGTCATCACGATGGTATATTTATAACGGATATGTCGATAGGCATCTAAGATTGAGAGAATATCTGGAAAATATTGCAAGAAATTTGTTGCTATCGAGAGAAAGTGATTCACTTCCAGAAGTACCATTCCGAATATCGTGACACTATGCACCAGGAGACACCAGGAGAGTTGCGACATGGATTTTTTGCATCACAATACTTCGTGTGGCAAATGTATCATGGAAACCTACTTATTATGTGTACTGTCGCTCAAAAAAGTATCCGAACACTACGGTTGATTACAAAATTCAGAAAAAATATCTGGCAACGATTTTTTTTATAAATCAGTGATTTGGCAACCTTCGTGTCACGTGACACGAAGGTTGCCAGATCACTAATTTCTTAAAGAAATCGTTGCCAGATATTTTTTCTGAATTCTGTAATCAACCGTAGTGTTCGGATACTTTTTTGAGCGACTGTAGGTGGTCATATTATTTTGATACTAGATCGTGTGGGCTCACTCACGGAAATATTGAGCGTGTGCAGTTACCGTTCACAGCAAACTGGAGCGTGTGCAGTAACTGCACACGCTCCAGTTTGCTGTGAACGGTAACTGGAGCGTGTACAGTTGCTGTACACGCTCCAGATATTTTTCCTGAATTCTGTAATCACGTGACAGGAAGGTTGTCAGATCACTAATTTCTAAAAAAATCGTTGCCAAATATTTTTTCTGAATTTTGTAATCAACCGTAGTGTTCGGATACTTTTTTGAGCGACAGTACATCTAACGGATGCCACCCTTCAGTTATCGTCAGACAAACTTTCACAGCAATATAGGTGTAGTTCCTGTTCTTTGTGCATATGATTCTTGTGCTAATGATTTTTGTGCTAATGATTGCTACGCAATGATTTCTTTCTTTGTGCTAATGATTGCTACGCAGATGTGTTCGGAAAGCAATGTTTCTGCAAAGCCTACTGATCACAACACAAGATTTCTAAAGCGAATATGAAACATACGGTCGTGTATTTTTCGTTTGTAAGGTCATAGCTAGACAAAATTGTGCGTATCGGAAACGAATTTCTCCTCCGGCAGCACAAGAAGTAAAAATATAATGTCATTTTAAACTGTATATCAAGTTCTATTATAATTAGAAATCCGAATTTTTAACTCAATACGGGGTAAACTCATGAAGCAAAGGAGCAATCCAAAACCGAGAAATTTGAGCTGGAGGACGAAGTATTTGGATAGAACGGTAAAACAAAATCTGAAATTTTATCTCCGATTCTGTTTTAGTAGAGCCTTGGTTTTCGAAAGCAGCACGGGAGGCACGAGAGACTACAGTAAAAGAATTTCGCACCGATCGGACAACTTTTCTGAGGACTTAAGGTATGTTACGGCCATCTCTTGCAAATAATTGGCGCGGGAGTGGCTCAGGGGTAGCGCGCCAGGCTCGTAATCTCTAGTTCCCAGGTGGGAAAGCGTTGAGGTTTATTTCCGCAAAACTTCCCGCCCTTCCTAGGGTCAGTAGTGGACAACAATAGGTTTTAAAAGTCCGTCGGATGGATCGTTAAGTCGTGGTTCCGTGTGCGAGAGAGTCATACCCTGCGCACATGAAACACGCTGGATGGCCTGGTACTTTTCGGTTAATGGGGCGCCAGTCGTAATTGTGCGCCAATCTTCGTATCCAGTGAATCTGTCGTTCGCATTATAAAAAACGCCCCGATTAAGCAGAGGCCAAGTGAGAACGAATTAGTAAAGTGTTTTTTATTCGAAGTTGTCCAATTCGAGTTAGAATGCAAGTATTTCACTTTATTACTTGTCAAATCCATTTTAGTGAAATTAACAGATGCCAGTGATATCTAGTTTTTGATGACCTTTTGGAATCTGATTTTTGAACTTCACTCTCTTTGGTACTTTTCGGTTAACGAATTATAGTTTAACCGAAAAGTATCGAAAGCCTTGACTAGAGGCTACCATCTGTATTCCAACAGCTATTACAATGTGTACCTTCCCTCAGCCTTCTCTGAATCTTCGGGGTTCTTATGACCTGGCCATTTAGCCCAAGGTGTGCAAAACAGTGCCGCTCAGAGGTAACCTAACCCTTACAAGTAATTCAAAATTTTTTAAATTGGCGCTGGTGTAGCGAAGATCAGATTAAATTAAAAAAAATTATTGGATTACCAGTGATGGAATCAATTTTTTTAAATCCCTTTTACATACTAGTTAACGGATATTCGGCGGATATCAAATAATTACTATCTGATAACCGCGGTTTGTTTAAAAATCCGGATATTTGGAAATCGTACACACAAGTTGTCTTCCATAGGGAACGAGAAACCGAACTATTACATGCTGCTCAAACGCGCAGGTATCAGCACTCATACATTAAAGTCATTATAAATAATAAATAATCCCTCAAGCAGTTTCTTGCCACAGAGGTCTGACAGGAGCCTGTCAGTTTATAAGCCATAGTAGAAAGTCTGTGAGGATAGCAGGTCCTCAGCAAAAAAAAACGAACATCCATGTCTTACCGGGGTGCCTTATATCAGTAGCCAAGCGCACTAACCACTCGGATGATATTTATCTACTGATGTGTAGGTTTTCATGGACTTTTACCAGTTTTTCTGCCCCTCCCTTAAGTTCAGAGTAGATGAATTTCCTCTACACAGTGTTATACAAGATGCTGGAATTTGTGTTCTTATCCATACCTTGTGGTCGTGAATTATGAGCTCCCTGTCAGACTTCAATATATCACAGTAGCTTGGTCAACAAGATTGTCGAGGCTTTATTTGTCGTCGCTGTATGTCCCTTGTGGTCTGCCCCATACAACCACTGACCTGAACCCAGTCGATTTCTGCGTGTGACGGAAAAAAGTCTTTTTTTCACCGGGTATCACTGCTACAGCGTAAACTGTTCTTTACTAATTGTCCTTTACGTAAAGGATCTGTGGAGTCATGTGCAAGACTCCCCGAACCATATCCGTTCCAGTCTTGGGGGTGCAACTCCCAAGAGTCTTGAAGCGCATTCTCCATACTCCATGCCAACACATGTATCCATATCAAGTGAGGACATTTCGACCATTTGTTATGTTCCATATCACGTCCCTTAGACCGGTGGCAACAAACACAATTTTGTTAGCGAGTTGTCACTTTTCATTTCAAATTGGGGAGATTTGACAGTGTAAGGGTTATATCTCTGCAATGATACAATATCGGCCCTGCATTGAAAACACCTTTTCTGCCCAGTTTTAGTAAAAACTCTGTATCACTCCGTGAATTTCGGTAAAATTTTCAGCTTCTTTAATTTGGTCATCTCAAACTCCAGAACTTTATACTTTAGGAGTACGTAGTCGATGCTCAATTTGCAGTAAAGATTTATTAACTAACACTTTATAATTAATCCTTTAAATTCTCAAATTCTCGACATTTCATAAAAGCTATATTTTTGATAAGCATGATACCAAACAAAACGTGACATGTAGTCAATGAACACTAACGATAATTGTGATGAAAATAGTAGATACACTGTGTTATTTACCACAGTGTCATTTAATTATTAATATTTATTAATTTCAATCATTTTATTAATGTACAAATGTTCGCTTAAGATAAGAAAATAGTATCTCTTACCAATGAAAGTAATAAGACTTGCCAAGGGTTGAAAATGTGTGGATCAAGCAAACATCAAAGCTATTACAGTTTTGATAGTGATCTTTTAGGAGGAAAATACAATGGACTAGTAAAACATTTATACAAAGTCATTGATATGAATTAATCAAAATCTTTGTAGGACTAAAAGTCTCCTTTGACGGGATGCCAGAGGCATGCCAATAGTGTAAGTTGTTACTGCTCTTTACGCTATAGAGCAGGCTTGTCCAATATGCTCCTGCAGTCTGGAATGCGCTCACCAGTGATTTCAATCTGGCTCCGATGATGGATATTTTTAGAGCTATATATTTCTAGCGTCATCTCTCCCCGGAAACTGACAGTACAAAACAGTATTAATATTATTCTCTTGAATAATAAATAATAATAACAGAGTAATAATTCATTACAAAGTTATCATTCAGAAACTAAAATCACTGATGAATTGAGAGCAAAAAAAACCCGCATAAACTGATTAATTTTCCTCTGAGCAGAAGAATAATAAATAATTCTTATTTCAATGATTTCACTGAAAAACAAGACTTTTGATTCTTAAACAAAAATACGTGGCTTATATCTAATTGTTTTATGCTAAATTTTAAGAATCTGTTATTGATTTTTTTTTTCTATCGCGTACATATATTAAGAAATTTAAGATTAAATTTTATTGACAAACTTGAATATTATACCATGGTTAGGTAAATAGTTTGACTATTTAGAAGATAAAATAAACTATTTACTAGATTTTTATGTTGGCACCAGTGTATTATATATTTGATAATTTTCAAACGACATGTGACAAAATAAGCCTTTTTTAACCTAAAAATTTCCATTTTATCCAAATATTTGTGATCTTATGGATGTGTTTCGCTATTATCAAATTTTGGATATTGTCAATACTGTATATTGTTAAAGAGACTTTTGACATTGTTTTTGTTTTCTCGTAGTTCCAAAGTAACTGTGAGATAAAGTGATTAAGTAGTAAGTAGCATCTTAAACTGAAAATATTCACCGTAATTGTGTAAATGATTCTCAAAAATCTGTTACATTTGTGGTGAGTTTATTATGGAACATCAGAAAATGCGCTTTACGTTTTTAGTAAATAAGGTTTATCAGTTGTTTCTTCGATGTTCATGTCAGTAAGTGATCAAGATATATGTACAGTCGCTCAAAAAAGTATCCGAACACTATGGGTGATTACAAAATTCATAAAAAAAATCTGGCAACGATTTTTTTGGAAATTAGTGATCTGATTTTTTGAGCGACTGTACAGTGGGCACTTCATATTTGACGTGTAAAAATCGTCTTAGGCAGTGGATTAAAGGCTTTCGTTGTCTGTCTTTTACGGTACCTGTAATTTGAAGAAAACAACTTAATCACTAAACGACTTCTATATCTACAAAACTAAAATTTTAGATTTCTTTGCAAAAAAATCCTTTATCCATTCTAGGGTTGGGTTGTTTTACCTCTGAGCGGCACTTTTTTGCACACCTTGGGCTAAATGGTCAGGTCACATGGACTCCGAAGGCTCAGAGAAGTTTGGAGGAGGGGACCCACTAGAACAGCTGTTGGGAGACAGATGGTAGCCTCCCGTCAAGGCCAAAATTCCCCGCCCTGCCCACGGTCAGTAGGGGACACCGATGGGCTTGGAAAGGCCGCCGTCCGTCGGATGGGACGTTAAGCCGTGGCCCCGTGTGCGGGAGAGCCACACCCTGTGCACGTTAAAGAACACACTGGATGGCCTTGACGGGAGGCTACCATCTGTCTCCCAACAGCTGTTCCAGTGGGTCTCCTCCCCCAACCTTCTCTGAGCCTTCGGGGTCCATGTGACCTGGCCATTTAGCCCATGGTGTGCAAAAAAGTGCCGCTCAGAGGTAAAACAACCCAACCAACCCGTCAAGGCCATCCAGCGTGTTCTTTAACGTGCACAGGGTATGGCTCTCCCACACACGGGGCCACGGCTTAACGTCCCATCCGACGGACGGTGGTCTTTACAAGCCCATCGGTGTCCCCTACTGACCGTGGGCAGGGCGGGGAAATTTTGCGGAGATAAATCTCAACGCTGACCCAGCTGGGACTCGAACCTGAGAACTACAGATTACGAGCCTGGCGCGCTACCGACTGAGCCATTCCCGCCCCTCTATCCATTCTAATTTGCCCTTTGCAATGAGACCTGCTTTTAACGAACAAAATAGTTATTGTGAAATATTAATTATTATGCAACAAAATGGGTCCAGGTCTTCCGTCTCCATTACTAACTGAAACATTTTACTGCAAAGGGGAAGAAAAGGGAGAATGTGATGAATGATGTAGAGCCTAGTAATGATCGCAATTTTATCCTTCCAACTGAACCACAGATGATCTATAAGTTGCATAAATGATCTAGTTCACTATATAACAGGTTCGAGTCCCAGCTGGGTCAGCGTTGAGATTTATCTCCGCAAAATTTCCCGCCCTGCCTACGGTCAGTAGGGTACACCGATGGGCTTGGAAAGGCCGCCGTCCGTCGGATGGGACGTTAAGGCATGGCCCCGTGTGCGGGAGAGCCATACCCTGTGCACGTTAAAGAACACGCTGGATGGCCTTGACGGGAGGCTACCATCTGTCTCCCAACAGCTGTTCCAGTGGGTCCCCTCCCCCAACCTTCTCTGAGCTTTCGGGGTCCATGTGACCTGGCCATTTAGCCCATGGTGTGCAAAAAAGTGCCGCTCAGAGGTAAAACAACCCAACCCAACTCACTACATAAACCTATCTAAAAATCCAACTTAAGTTTCTTGGTGTGTGATTAAAAGGTTTTATCTTTTAGACTAGAACAAGTGGTAAGCGTGTAACCTAACGATAAAAAGAAATTTGATTTTATTTCACATTGATGATTTGCAACTTATAGGACAGAGAAAGGTCATAGAATCTACTCCTAGTTTGTACAGATCTTCTCTCATACAAGACATGCCCTACTAAGACCGAAGACACTGCTTCAGCTGGAAGCTAACACAGAAAGTTTTCCTGCTGGAACACTAGCTAGCTTCCTAACCGCTATGCCAGTCGAGGTTTAGCCGTTAAAAGGAAATTTTAACTATTTCCATGGAGTTAGTGCTATAATACATAGAAACACCTTTGGCACACACACAAAACTATAGAATGGCGCTAGTGTATGGACTGATGAAAAGTGGGTTTCAAAGCTCGTTTGCTTTATATATCAGAAATAACCTTCTTCAGTTACAATTGCTCATTCAATTCAACTGAAAGGGTCTTATGGAAACATGGAATACCTGTTAAACAGCATCGAACATCTGAAATGTATGTCATGACCAAAACGTTATTGCTCTTCTTTTTAGGAATAAAAGTGAGTTATAAAGGGCACTGATTTATTTATTTATTTCTTTGTGAGTGGGATAGTTAAGTAGTACATTGTCCGTGATTGGCCAGCAAGCTAACTAATTGAATTTAAGAAAAAATTCCAAACAACTAATGGAGCAAAAATAAAAAAAACAATATTTGTGGGTCATCATATTTCGGATTTGATGAGGAATGAAATATTTGATGCATTTTTAGAAGGAAAACAAAAAAAAAATAGGCCTGGAAACGTTTCAAAGCCGTCGTGATCCATTTTATGGTTATCAAAAAAGCAGAAAAACTGTAAATATAACGTTGAAAAAATGTTGATAACATCGTGAAATGGTGCATAAGATGTCACTAGTTAGTTGCTGATAGCGTAGTGGTCAGCACACGTGCATGTAACTGGGAAGCATAGGTTCGAATCTCACACACACATCTTCCTATACAAAGTTCTCTTAGTTCTGATGTCATTCAGTTGATTTTAAGGCAATCCATCCATTACCAAAGATGCATGGATACAAAAAGCTGTACTCTATCCTTTCACAAGCCTTCTGCAAGCTGAACACCATGATTTTGACTATTCATTTGAAGCTTAACATGAATTCGTCATCATTTTGTTTGCGAAGAAGAGAGTGATGCTATTTATCGGACAAGCAAAACGACGGTCTTAATGTCAGATTCCGTTTCGAGGCATAATTCCAGAAGTTTGCTGATGCAAACAGCTGTCCAGTGAGCCTTTGAACCCATATTAAATTGCATACTTTCCTTTCGTTCATTTCAGTTTAATAGAATTTACTTTCCATAGTCATTTTCCATAGAATTTACATAAGAATTTAAGCACTCAGAAAACATTTTCAGAAATGTCTTGACATATTTCAAAAGTCAGTGTGAGAGAAAAAAGATGGAAGATCATCCATCTTTTCGTATCAGAGATACGAAACTCAATCAAATCAATTTGCGCATGCGCACTATTCAGATCACAGAAGCACTCAGTAAATTTTTCGGCAATGACCGCCTACTTCTATTCATGGGTTCTCTCATCAACCTTGAAAAGCCAATCCGGCTGTTTATCTACATTTAAATTTGTTGTGTCAATCATTTGACGTTTCTTGGTAGAGAAAATTGTAGATGATATTCACATTATTATTCCTGAAATGATGGAGTTGATATTGAAGAGGGTGGAGACTGGCAGTGGCTCAATCGGTAGCTTGTCTGGCTGTTAATCTGCAGTTCCCAGGTTCGAGTCTCATTCGAACCACAGTTGAGATTTATCTGCGCAAAACCCCCTGTCCTGCCATTGGTCAGTAAGGGATACCGATGGGCTTCGAAAGGCCCTCATTCGCCGGATGAGACATTAAGCAGTTGCTCTTTGTGCTTGAAAGACATATTCCCTGCATATTATGTTAGGGAGGCAAGATAATATGATTCTTCTCCCTCTGAATATATTTTCATGACTATTATTTTAAGTACATTGCATTGTTTTTCTAATGAAACTTATTACCCGTGGAAATTTACTTTCTATCTGAACAAAGTTATTAGAGCAGCTTAACAAAATAATGTTGATTCCTTCTTATATTCTAAACAAACAATTTAATAATTGGAAATATTTACAGCTTAAAAGGAGATCTCAAAACAGTAGGTAAACTCTCCTCTCCTGAGTTAGAGTTCATGCTGACTCTTACAACTCCAACAACTATTTTACAACTTTGATTAAAGATGTTGTTAAGGCTTCTATCAGGCTCAAGACTGATTATAGTCCTATTCGTTTTTTGCTGTTATCGTCTATTAGTCTTTTTTTATGCACAGACTGATTTAAGCGTTTATGAGACTTTCTTAACCACAAGAAAACAAGGGGTCGTTCCCTACCTCTTATTATGACCGTATCTTTAATCTCTGACGTAGCCGAAACCATCGAGGTTTTGCGCGACGGCACTTGAAGAAGGAGTGGGAGCATACATCGACAGGAGCAGGTGATCACATCCCCGATCATCGGGAGGAGTCTCTTATTTAAAAGTTGGTTCTACGAGGCTGACAGCTTGCCTCGCCACAATCACCATCTCTGTGCGGCTTGTCCTCCTACATGAGAGCAAATCGAGCATTCTTGGAGAGGACTAGGCGCGCTCTCTTCGAAGTAAGACAACACAAGAACACGTCCTTCTCTTTTTTCTCGACTGCCTGAATTCTCTTTTTCGAATATCAGAAACAAAAGTCCTCTCGAAGCATCGAAATTTGGCGGATCCTTTGTTGGCTCTCCCTTACTTTCATTGGTCGATCTTGGTCTTCTGTTCCCAGTTTTTTCCTTTGGGTCCAATGGGGGGCTCCCAAAAATCTGCGCCACCCACGTAGTCCTGGGATTTCAGGGAAACGGCATCCGTGGCTTCTTCTCATGAATTTTGTTTTCTTTTCCTGGGCTTTTTGTTCCCAGAAACAGTGAGGAAGACGCCATTATAGGGCCTTCCTGGGCACAAGGAGGCGGTCGGTAGCTTGCTCCTCCCGTATACTAATGGGGAACTCTTCGGCAAGCCTCATCCCACGGGGGATCGTGCCCTTTGAAGCGTCGTCGGGCTCCTTCGAAGCACGGATGTGGAGCAATCTACGGATGTCCCTAAGTGTTTCCCTTGGGACGAGAAATTGGTCGCGCTTCTGCAACATCTTTTTCTTGGGAATGAAAGCGACCCACCAAGGTCATACGATGCTCTGGTGAAGTTCGTGGTTCTTCTGGGGAAATATGTCTCTCAAGTTATGAACAGAGTAGGATCTGTTCATAACAATTAAAGAACACGCTGGATGGTCTTGACGGAAGGCTACCATCTGTCTCCCAACAACTATTCAGTGGGTCCCCTCCCCCAACCTTCTCTGAGCATTCGGTGTCCTTGTGACCTGGCCATTTAGACCATTGTGTATAAAACAGTGCCGCTCAGAGGTAAAACAACCCAACACCAAGATACTGAAGGGTTAGAAACATTTTGAACATTTGAATCGAATGAATACTTTACTACCTTCGTATTGAAGATTTAATGACTTATTAGGAAAAAGAATTTTAAAATAATTTATATTATTTGTTGCATCAAATACTTCAACTCTCAAATTTCTAGCCATGTAATTATTCTAGTATTATTGACATAAATTGATGCGAAGATATTATTATGAACCAAGATATTATTATGAATTTTTTCCACAAATTGAATGCAATTTTTGACTGATATCAAGTAGATGCCTTGTATGCATTATGATATTTCGATTATTAATCAAGGAATGATGCCAACATATAGATTATTACAATAAAAGAAATTTTGAAATAAAATTAATAATCCTGAAATTTTATTATATACGTCATATTCTTTTAAAAATTTAACAAATATCTAATTTATTTCTTTTATATTCTTTCTCTTTCGTTTAAAATAATTCAGTTCAAATGTAATTCCTGTATTCCAATATATGTCTGTAATATTCCTGTCATATTGCTGTGCAACCCATCAGGTGAAACCGATGTACATTTATAAATGTCCCGGTGCTTGTAGTATGTGTTAGTTATTCGCAAACCGCTACGTTTACTTACCTGTAGAAGACGTTTCCCATTGCAATTGGAACTAACAATGCCAAAGGGACCTAAAACTCTTGCACAAAGGTCAGAGTCAGTGCCAACTTCAACATTGAAGTCACCTAGCACAAGAGAAATATCTCCTTTCTTCACAGAAGTCAAAATATCCTGAAGCTGTCTAAAAAAACTTATCCTTCTGTTCTCATCAGTGTCCTCTGTGGGGTCTTAACATCATATGATATTCAGTATTTAAATTTTGTTTTAAAGTTTGCTGTAAGAAATCTTTGATTAATGCAATAATATCCTAGAAGAGCATCACTGGCGTATCTGCTGAAAAACAAATCTGCACCTTAGAGATGCTTTCCATCCTCTCTCCCTGAAAAGAGAAATTTAAAGCTATTTTTAAATATCTCACCTTTACCTGATATGTAAAGGTTACCTGTAAATGGTAGCTAGGCATGAACTGGAAGGAGAGCTGTGTCCAATCCCCAGTGATGATGCACAGAACCGGCCACGTCTAGCACCTAATGTCTGACCCCGTTTTCTCGTGTCAGACAGATCGTTAGTACCTTTCAAAGGAGATATTCTCTTTTGGAAGAGAAAGGAAGAGGAGGGCTGCCAGATCAGTGTAATCTACTGATCTGGTCGTCTATGGCTTCTTTTTTTCTGCCCTGCTGAGGAGTAGTCAACTTCACAGGTCTTCCTGGTGCTGACCATTTATATCTACTACTGGACTGGTTTACGGCTTTAAGCTTGATTATGGATCCTGGACTTCCTGCACTGGTGGGCCTCTCTTGAGGGAGCATCTGCCGCTGTGTTTTCTGTTTGCTTATGGGTTGCCAGCCCTAAGTGAATAGAGACACGGGATACTTTATATCAGCTGGTATATAATCCTGATCAAAGGCCATCGCAGGTACCTGAACTCTTGCTTCTATGGGCATCGCCAATCCTAAACTGGAGTATTGTGTCTCAGACAGGTCGTATGGCACTTGAAAAGGTGGTGCCTGAAGTTGAAGTTCCTACCAGCATGGGTGGCTTCAGACTTTTGCGATGGTGCAACAGGTCTTTGCCCCATGCCTCAGATCGGGGGGTTGTTTATATGTTTCTCAATAAACCAATTTTCTTTATAACTCCTACTAATCATTTTCTCTCTGCAGGTACGTGGAAAGTGAGGATGTTATATAGAAATTATGCTCTTGATGTCCTCACGCAGAAATTCCACAGTTATAACCCAGATATTCTAGGCTTGCAAGAGATCATATGGACAGGTAAAGGTGAGATGTTTAAAAATAGCTTTAAATTTCTCTTTTCAGGGAGAGAGGATGAAAAGTATCTCTAAGGTGCAGATTTGTTTTTCAGCAGATACGCCAGTGATGCTCTTCTAGGATATTATGGCATTAAACAAAGATTTCTTACAGCACACTTTAAAACAAAATTTAAATACTGAATATCATATGATGTTAAGACCCCACAGAGGACTCTGATGAGAACAGAAGGACAAGTTTTTTAGACAGCTTCAGGATATTTTGACTTCTGTGAAGAAAGGAGATATTTCTCTTGTGCTAGGTGACTTCAATGTTAAAGTTGGTACTGACTCTGACCTTTGTGCAAGAGTTTTAGGTCCCTTTGGCATTGGTAGTTCCAATTGCAATGGGAACGTCTTCTACAGGTAAGTAAACGTAACGGTTTGCGAATAGCTAACACATACTACAAGCACCGGGACATTTATAAATGTACATGGGTTTCACCTGATGGATTGCAGAGGAATATGACAGATTATATTTTAATTAACAGCAAATGGGCCAGTTCGGTTAGGAATACCAGATCATATAGGGGAGCCGAAATTGGGTCTGACCATTACCGATCAAAAGTGTCTTGCAGCTGAAGCTTAAGAAATATTGTGCTAAGGTTAAAAGAATATTACCTTTAACACTAAAGGTCCGAAAGATCCAGATATAGCCAAAGCATACCATGATCACTGCTTAGTCATTATGACAATCGTGGTTTTCTTACTGCTAAAGTTGAGAAAGTTTAAACAGGTTTTCTTGAAATCAACAGTACTCTTTTGGGTAAAAGGGAACAGAGGAAACAAAATTATTTGAGTGATAAGGCTGTGGAACTTATTTCTAATAGAAGGAAGTGCAAGATTAATATGAATCAACACCTTACTAGTCCTAACAGATGACATTACAACGAGGTTAATAAATATGTAAAGGATCAGTTAGCAGCTGATAAGAAATTTTGGCTTGATAGTTTGGCTGACAAAGCAGAGAAAGCAGTTAGACAGAATAATAGCGGGGGTTGTACTAAATAGTTAATCTTTTGTTTGTGAGGAAACAGACAGATATCCAGGGATTGAGGGATAAACATGGTAAGGTTGTTGAAGGTGATGAATCCTGATGGCTAGGTGGGCTTAGGATTTCAGAGATGTTAAATAATGTGACTATTTCTACTCCCATTGTTTGTAACGATGAAAGATGCATTACTGCTTCCATGATGACCCTATATCATATTCTGAAGTTACTTTGGCCATCTCTATATTAAAACTGCGTAAATCTCAGGGCTGGAGATGAAATCACCACTGAAATGCTTAGAGCTGGAACATTTGTGTTTTCACCGGCTGACTGAAATTTTAAACATTTTTTATGATGCACATTTCCCCTTTTTTAGGAGAGAAGAAAATTTATAGAAAAGGATTCAGTGCCAAACACTATCTTACAGATATGATTCAGACTTACAGCATGGAATGTACCCTAAAAAGCTTCTGTGTATATTTTCCTACAGAGCTTATGATAATATTTGGCAGGACCGCCTAATTTTCAAACTATATAAAGTTGGTTTTGCTGTTAAAAATGTACAAATTCATTAATCAAATATTAAGAACAAAAAGTTTAAAATTCAACTGGTAAATCATTTCCCTGATACTTTTGAGCTCAGTTAAGAAATACTGGCAATTTAATTATAAACGATTAAGTTAAATTTCTATAATATATCTCATGACACATATCTCGTGACATGGATCATTTTCCTGCTAGAGAACAGTCGGAGATTTACGAACCAATCAAAAATCGGTCTCCCCATACCGTAGGAAAGTTTCATACCGTAGGAAGAAAGCTTCCAAAAGCTGCAATCTAATCCGGGTATGCATACTTTAAGACGTGGTTCTCAACCTTTTATGCTTCACGTACCTCCTGGAAATGTGTATGTAACTGGCCCCTTGTATAGATTGATAAAACTATAGTCGTAGTATAACAATGGGAATAAAATAAAACGTATATATTTATATACACATTAAATTGTGTATTCATAAATTACATATATCGATAAACACAGAAAATGACGTAAACAATTTAACAAATCTTATAAAATTATAAACATTTTACCGGGTAATCGGGTCTTGAGGGGAGGCTATCATCTGTCTCCCAACAGCTGCTGCAGTGGGTCTTTTCCCCCAACCTTCTCTGAGCCTGTGGGGTCCATGTGACCCCAAAGGCTCAGAGAGACCCAACCCAACCCTGGTAATCGACTTTTGAGCTCTCACAACGTACCCCAAAATATTTTACCGCGTACCCCACGTTGAGAACCCCTACTTTAAGGTATTAAAAAAAATTTAACTTAACCACTAATAATTAATAACTAATAGCTGACACATAGGTATCATTCATCGATAAATATTTATATATCGCATAAATTAACATTCTAGTTTAGACTGAAGTGACACACGTGTAAGTCAAAAGAGAGTTAATGCACGTTTTTCTGTCAATTTTTTTCCACCCATTTTTCTTAGAATTGGATCAACAGGGAATTTAACATCCTGAAATTGTTTCTCGAGTGATCAGAAGCATAAATTGCTGAAAACTCAATCCAAATTAATTTCATAATAATTAGAAGAACTCTGTTACATAAGATTTCACTAACAATGATATGTATGTGATGAGCAGAAACATAAATGTCGGGTTGTTTTTAGTTTTTGGGTGTTTCACCTTTGAGCGACACTTTTTGGCACAAAATGGTCTAAATGGTCAAGTCACAAGAACTCCGAGGGCTCAGAGAAGGTTGGGGGTGATTCATTGGACAGTTGTTGCGAGACAGATGATAGCCTCCCGTCAAGGCCATCCATTATGTTCTTTAACGTACCCAATGTATGAGTTTCCCCCCCACACGGGACTACGGCTCAACTTCACATCCGATGGACAGCAGCCTTTCTAAATCCATCGGTGTCCCCTACTGACTAAGAACAGAACGGAGGTTTTGCGGAGATAAATCCCAACGCTGGCCCAAGCGGGACTCGAACCTACAAAAATGGCGGACTGCATGCTTCGAATCGCTACAGCTATTCTGGCTATGTCATTCGTAAGCGGTCATTCGCTTGTCTATTGCGTGTGTAAAAGGTGTAAAAACAAGAGTTGAAATTGAGCCTACTGCAACTGAAAGTAAATCGCACTTGATTGCCACTCCAGAAGATGCGCAGTCTTCGAAATCTGATCTCCCTCTAGCTTCTGAGAAGCAGCGAACCATACGGGTGAAGGCAACATTAGCACGTGAACGCTCCCCGCCCCTACATTGGAAGTTTCTGGGTATGCCGCTGCATACAGTCAAACTGATCCTTCCTTTTCTACAGTGGGAAGGGAATGGTTCATCGGGTAGCGTTACAGGCACGGAGTCTGAAGTTCCAAGGATCGAGTTCCACTTGGGTCACCATTGAGATTTATCTCCGCAAAACTCCCCGCTCTTCCATCGGTCAGTACGGAACACCAATTAGTTTGGAAAAGGCCGCCGTCCGTCGGATGAGACGTTTAACCATGGCACCGTGTGCGAGAGAGCCATTCCCTGTGCATGCTAAAGAACATGCTAGATGGCCTCGATGGGAGGCTATGATCTGTTTCCAATATATAATAACTGTCCAGTAGTTCTCTCACCCCAATCCTCTTTGAGCCCTGGGGATTCTTGTCACCTGGCTATTTAGTCCATTTTGTACAAAAAAGTGCCGCTCAGAGGTCAAACAACTTAACCCTTCTTTTCGGCTGTTGACTGATCTTGACACACTCAGGGCACACTTTGGACTCTTTGTGAAAGATATAATTTGAAAAATAAAATATTTATTTCATTTAATAAGAATCAAATATGGCGTCAAATGCAAGTTTTGTGGTTCTTTTCAATGTCATTTTTTCAATTGCATAAAATGACATTTCAAGAGGAAATAATATCATGTTGTTTGAAAGATTTCAAATTACACAAAAGATATTTTTTTTCGTCCTGTGTATTGAGGCAGAGAAGCGCTGGTGAGTATTCTAACGTGTATAAGAGCTGTCAAGAACATTATAGCTAAGAGAAAAGGTATTAGATTGTCAGTATTCCTAGGAGAATACTTCTCTTCATTCTTGTTTAAAATTGCGAACTAGATATCATGAAGGAAGAACTAACACAGCATATCGTATCTCCAGTAACAGGTTTATCGTGGAGGGATAACATCTTTTCCAACCAGATATCTTTTAATGTTGCATCCAACGTTACTTTCAACAATCATAGATCAGCATTTGGAGGTGATTTACAGGTAATAGACAAAAACAAAACGGACACATCAACGTAAAATCACTAATACGATGATGGACCACCATGTGAGTTAGAGCCCCTGTATATTCGGCCGACCTATCCGTGTGTTATAATCAATAATAACTTAGTGTTATAATCAATAATAACTTAGTGTTATAATCAATAATAACTTAGTGTTATAATCAATAATAACTTAGTGTTATAATCAATGCAGCCGTCGTGCGTACCACAGTTTTTCGAATCATTAGTATATAAGAAACAATTATTATCGGCAAGTTATTCATCTGCGAATTGTCTCGATAACTATAAGAACAATTGCACAATGTTTAAATTCTAGGCTGATCCAATTAAATGGGAAAATATTGGGTTGAAAAACATTCGACCGAAAACGTGCATTAGGCTTCCAGCGTTCTGTAATATATATTTCTGACTATTGCTTCAATTTATTTAATTGAATATTTGTACAATATTTAAATACATAGCTAATGCAAAGTGAAGTTCCACAAGAGTTAGTATTTAACTCGCAAGTGGATATTTACAAAACATATATATATTCTGCAGTCCTGATTACATCAATATATTAATATGAAAAGAGAAAAGTAACCATTTCAGCCTCTGTAATATACACTGCTCACGAAAATTAAAGGGATATTTCAAAATGAATATGAAGCGATAAAAAAAAGAAGCATTTGAATTTTTTTTATCAAACAAGAATATCAGAAAAGCACACACCAAGTCAAAGAAGGTTGTTCGATTATGCAAATGAGATGCAAACTCAATTGTCGTGATTGAGTAGCAAGTGACATATTGGTGGGGGTGAACAGAAGCATGTCAAACTGGACGAGAGTGGCACACATTGACTGTTCAGTAGGGTGTATGGTCACCCAAGACTGCCAAAATACACTGACAGCGATGGGGCATGGACAGGATCAGAATGTCCAGCAGTTCTTGTGGGATCCTCTGCCACTCTTGCTCCAGGGAAACTTCCAGCTCAAGAAGTGTTGTGGGAGGCATTGGACGGTTTGCCAGACGTCTTCCCAGTGCATCCCAAGCATGTTCAATGGGATTCAGGTCTGGAGAACGTGAAGGCCAGTCCATGCGTTCGATTCCTGCCTCCTGAAGCATGTTGTTGACGAGATGCGCACGGTGGGGCCTTGCATTATCGTCCATGAAAAGAAAGTTGTTTCCAACTGCTCTAGCATAGGGTACACTATAGGGTGCAGGACCTCATCTCGATATCTGACAGCAGTCAGCGATTCGTTTCTGATGACGTGGAGGTCGGTACGATCACCAATGCTGATGCCAGCCCACACCATGATTATACCACTACCGAAGGAGTCCCTTTCTCGCATGAAACGTGGATTCTCCCGTGTTCCTCGTTCACGCCAGATCAGGACACGATGATTGTCAGGCTGCAGACTGAACCGTGACTCATCAGAGAAGAGGACAGTTGACCACTCATCACGGGTCCAATGACGATGCTCATCAGACCACTTTCTACGGGTTCTGCGTTGTTCAGCAGATAACGGAATGCATACCATTGGTCGCCGGGCATGCAGTCCAACACGATGGAGCCGATTTTGCATGGTCTGGGTGCATATCCGTCGTCTACTGGCAGCAAGAAACTGTCCCCGCAGCTCTGTTGCATTGCTGCGCCTGTTCCTTCTTGCCAATAAGGTCAAGTAGCGGTCATCTCTTGCTGTTGTGGCAGATGGGCGACCCTGCCCTCGGCTTCTTCGTACTGTGCCAGTCTCTTGAAAGTGATTTCACAGTCTACTAATCACGCTTTGGGATGTTCCAAGTGCTGTTGCCACTGTCGTCTGTGTTTGACCAGCTTCAAGACGTCCTATGGCTCTCCAGGTTTCGCATTCGGGCAAATCGTGTTGCAGGGGCATTGCAAGGGCTGGGAAATTGCAGGATGTGCACTTTCAAGAGCAGAGAACGTGCAGATACTCCAGTACTTTCAGCCTTTCGTATAGTGCATTTTCACCAATGAAATAAAGTTGGTTTTGCATCTCATTTGCATAATCGAACAACTTTCTTTGACTTGTCGTTTGCTATTCTGGTGTTCTTGTTTAATAAAAAAAAATCAAATGCTTCTTTTTTTTATCGCTTCATATTCATTTTGAAATATACCCTAATTTTTGTGAGCAGTGTACATAGCTAATACAAAGAGAAGTTCCACAAGAGTTAGTATTTAACTCGCAAGTGGATATTTTCAGAAAAAGAAATTATCAGTCGCAATCTCCACCGTTCAACAACCATTTTTTAGTTCTTTAGAGAAATGCATTTTATTGTTTATAATTTTCTTGTTATCTGGCAGTGAGTTGAATAATTTTAAGTCACTCTATCCATAATATTTTTTGAATAACTCTTATCCTTCATCCTTTGCATGAAACAACAGGATTTATTCCGTGTCAGGTCATGGTTCACCTTTTACCATCCCTCCGCCGTGTTCTTAACACATTTCGTATATCCGCATGATTTTGGGGGCGGGGGTGTCTCAGTCGGTAGCACGCCAGGCTCGTAATCTGTAGTTCCCAGGTTCGAGTCCCAGCTGGGTCAGCGTTGAGATTTACCTCCGCAAAATTCCCCGCCCTGCCCACGGTCAGTAGGGGACACCGATGGGCTTCGAAAGGCCGCCGTCCGTCGGATGGGACGTTAAGCCGTGGTCCCGTGTGTGGGAGCGCCATACCCTGTGCACGTTAAAGAACACGCCGGATAGCCTTGACGGGAGGCTACCATCTGTCTCCCAACAGCTGTTCCAGTGGGTCCCCTCCCACAACCTTCTCTGAGCCTTCGGGGTCCATGTGACCTGGCCATTTAGCCCATGGTGTGCGAAAAAGTGCCGCTCAGAGGTAAAACAACCCAACCCGCATGATTTTGGGTTTTTCTAAGTTTTAAAATTCTCGGGCTGTCGTTGTTTCTCTCGTATTTCAAGCTCTGAACAAAGCTCTGTTATGGGCTCGTATCATCTTCTGTCTTAACAAAAACACACACATTTTGTTCGTTACGACACATCTGACAGAAAACGTAACGTAAGACAGTCGTGTTCAAAGAGATTCAAACTCGTTGAAGAAAAATCCTTACACCTACCGAAATATGAATATTCAAGTTCAGATCGGTGGTGAAATATTTTGCAATAACCACCTTTTGAACAAAAAATGTTATGCTTCTTCTAAAATCGTGGAAAAAAACTAATTTCATACATGCAGGTTCGAACACTCTGAAAAACATAAGTAGGTCTCCGCATGTGCAAGCGCTTGCATGAAAATTATTCAAATTGACTCATACTTACAAATAAAATGTTATACTTGATATATACAATTTGTGCATTTCGTCCTTGTTCAGAAAAGTGAATATTTGATTCACATACAACTGATATGGCACATGTAAAATTCACAAGCTTACACAAAAAGTGAATGTTTGCAGGAAAAATAACATTGCTGACCTGCATCTCACTCGAAATGAACGTTGTTGCAAGAAACGAAATTGTGACATTCACGCCCTAATTCTTAAAAAATTAATACTTGTGGTAAAATTATCGTTACTACTGTACTTACTACATACTTGTAATAAACTGTGAAACAATTTTCGAACGTAAAGAACATGCATTCTCATGCGGGAATAAATAACTAAACCGTTCTTAGTTGAACATGAAATATGCATGATTGATTTACTCGCACAATGAAACACATATGTGAATATATATCACTGTCGAAACAATAATTATCAATAAATTATAATATATATTTAATATAATAATTATAATATAAATTATCGAAACAATAATATTACTGTCGAAACAATAAACAATTCGGACCTTAAACGGTTCCGGAATATTCAATTTGTGATGTGTTTTTCAATTCATTTCTCTGTCGAAACAACGTATCCTTGCAGGAAAAATAACCACTTTTACACTTATAAAATACAGAAATATACAAACTCGTGAGAGAAAAATTACCTAAACCCACTCTTCCTTAAACATGACATGTGCATGCTAGATTTACTCGCGTAGTGAAACACAAGTATGAATACATATCGTTATCAAAAACGTGTCCTTGCAGGAAAAATAACTAAACCGATTATGAAAAATAACTAAACCGATATGAAATGCGCATGCTAGATTTACTCGCTTAGTGTAACACATATGTGAATGCATATCATTGTCGAAAAACATGTGCTTGAAGAGATAAATAACCACCTTCACCCTTAATACACACACGAGCAGTTTACTTACGCGCTTGTTCAAAGGTAGCAGGGGAAATAACTGTAGAAATACACACGGAACCCTGAAAAGAGTCTGAGAAATGGGTCCGAAAATAGAGACATCTTTAGCGCAAATCTACTGTTTTAACACACGTTTATACTTCACATGTTCATGCATGAAAATATTCCACATACTCCTAATTTTATCCATGTCATGGGGGGAGGGGGTGGCTCAGTCGGTAGCGCGCCAGGCTCATAATCTGTAGTTCCCAGGTTCGAGTCCCAGATGGGTCAGCGTTGAGATTTATCTCCGCAAAATTCCCCGCCCTGCCCACGGTCAGTAGGGGACACCGATGGGCTTGGAGAGGCCGCCGTAAGTCGGATGGGACGTTAAGCCGTGGCCCCGTGTGCGGGAGAGCCATACCCTCTGCACGTTAAAGAATACGCTGGATGGCCTTGACGGGAGGCTACCATCTGTCTCCCAACAGTTGTTCCAATGGGTCCCCTCCCCCAACCTTCTCTGAGCCTTTGGGGTCCATGTGACCTGGCCATTTAGCCCATGGTGTGCAAAAAAGTGCCGCTCAGAGGTAAAACAACCCAACCCAATCCATCCATGTCATGACTTTTCTTAATTGCACCCTGTCTATGAGAAATGCATCGTTCATTGACCAGGTTTGCTTTTTAGCAAAGTGCATGGTCATATCGCTACTGTGCGAAAGATCGACCCCTGCGCCATTTTCGCATCGAAGTCAACACCAGAAAGGGACTGTCCCGCAGAAACTGTCCGTTATTGGGGGTAGGAATATTATTGGTTGGAAAAAATAAAAGAAGATGAAACTTAAGTGATGGAAATGATACACCCCTGAATGTCATTTGAAAATCCGTGGATGTTGGTGCATGTTAACGCTATCACCACCTAACAAATGACATGGGGATTAATGTTGCAAATTTCTTTTCGTATTACTTCTACTTGATATCATATTAGGATTGAAACTTTCACACATTCTATTATTCGGTGAAACTCGTATTAAATGATACTTTTTTAGTTTGTTTTACGATTTTTTGTTGCATCGGCATTGTTTTCTAAAACATGCAGCATTCACACATTTCTTATGACATTAACAATTTTCTGTCTGTGTTCCTTCTAACAGTGATTTTCCCTTTATAATGTACTTTATTTCCTTTTCTGGTGGGAAAAACCATATTTTCCCATTAACTGCTACATACTTTTTAATTGTTATGAACAGTATAAGAAGACATTTTAAAATTAACTGACCGCATGGAGCTTTTGCAGGCAGTAAACTATTGAGATGCGTCGTTAAGCCGAAAAGATCCCGCCGAAGATAAGATGTCAGCATATGGGACCTTCCATTGACCTGTCCAGCAAAGCATTTTATTTCGTCATGATTGAAAACGAATAATTATTTCACTCTACCATTAGGGTTGAAAAGATCCTTGAGGAAGATAAAATTCACTGGCATCGCGTGGGCAGCACTCCCCATAAGTAAGGGATTTAGATATGCTACGGTTTATCTGTTTTTGCATCGAAGGACCCATTCCACTGGTCAGTACGTAAGTTGTCCGTGACCTTTGAGCTGTCACTCGACAGCGTTTCCTGTTTGCGCATGCGTCTCCATGCCATTTCTTCAGATTAAGTGAGAAGAATAGTAGGAGGAGGGAATTTCCCTATTTTTTAAAAAGGATATTTCTGGACTTGGGATGTTTCACTCCGAGTGACTCTTAGTATAGTTTGTAAAGACGTTATTTTTTGTCTGTCACTTACATCCAATGTACACTCTATGTCAGAACATCGTGACATATCTGTAAGTGCCGAATTCTTTTACTGAGGTCCGATCACAACATATATGTAAGAGCAAACGACTCTGTCACTCACCAGTGCGAACCATCGAGATGCCATTGAGGTTGTGAAAAGGCATTATTGGGGCGACTATGAAAATTAAGCGCAAAATTCGCCGGCCTTGTGATGTAGTTGTCCCACTGCACGTCCGTGCGTGTGGGTACGGCAATCCGTCGCTGATCCAACCGTTCGCGATAATAAGAAAAAATTCATCAGACATCCATTAACATACACTTAATTTAATGTTGTGTTTGGATGTAGAATTAAAGATAAATGTTTTACGCAACGCAAGCGAAAACGCAAGGGTACCAGCAACGTATGAATTGCTTTCTACTTTTAGCATTGCTTACTTTCTATAAAACTCAACCATGTACAAAACGTTTTATAGAATATTCTTTATCCGATGAAAGACAACTAAATACCTGACCTTGCAAACAAGCGTAACGAACACTCATGTACTAACGACGGGTAGCAACGCGAAATAAAATTTCATCAGCGTGATAAGTCATTGGGCTTGTGATCACACGTTCGCCAATAAACGGTGGAAAAGACGATTTTTAAAACTGTAAGCGGGTTTAGAATTGTAAATTTTTTCAAATGGTATCTTACTTCCAAATAATTAGCTGATTTTTCTTCCGAGGAAGAAATAATATTTTGTTATCGATTGTTACTGAGTAGCGTTACTTCCTAGGAAAGAGTAATATTTTGCATAAGTAAATCATGTGCTGAATTAGGGTTGGGTTGTTTTACCTCTGAGCGGCACTTTTTTGAACACCGTGGGCTAAATGGCAAGGTCACATGGACCCCGAAGGCTCAGAGAAGGTTGGGGGAGGGGACCCACTGGAACAGCTGTTGGGAAACAGATGGTAGCCTCCCGTCAAGGCCATCCAGCGTGTTCTTTAACGTGCATAGGGTATGGCTCTCCCGCACACGGGGCCACGGCTTAACGTCCCATCCGACGGACGGCGGCCTTTCCAAGCCCATCGGTGTCCCCTACTGACCGTGGGCAGAGCGTGGAATTTTGCGGAGATAAATCTCAACGCTGACCCAGCTGGGACTCGAAACTGGGAACTACAGATTACGAGCCTGGCGCGCTACCGACTGAGCCACCCCCGCCCCTCTGAATTAGGAATTCAGCGACAATAAGTATCAGCAATAAAAAGTTTTAAACTTGAGACCAAGTCGCGTACGATATACGGAAATTAAAAAGTTAGTTTTATCGGTTATTCTTTTGCTGATGCAATCGCGATTTCTTTGAGCCGGTTTAGTAATAAACTATTGAAATAAAAAATAGGAAGGTAAGTTTTTTATCTGTGATTTTTTTGTGCTGTTGCAATCACGATGACTTTGAAATGACTTACTATTAAAAAGGGAAAATTAGTTAATAAATTGGGAGGGGATTGAATTTTGTAAGGAAGTATGAATTTTTTTTATCTGTGATTCGTGTGGTGAGGTTTTTGAAATGGTTTAGAATTAACATGAAAATACGGAGAGTAATGAATTGAGACATAACAGAAAAAAGAATTTAACGTGAAATCCCTTCATCGTTCCCAAACAAGACCTGACGTGGTAAGGGACGCGGAAAGTGTGGTGCAGAATATGTCTGAACACAAATATCTTACGGAATCAACCTTCAACCAGATGGAGACTAATTTTAATAAGAGAGGTTTAGGCGCACCACTTGGAGGTTTAGGCGCACCAAGGAAAATTTCAAGATGGATTCTCTTCTTCCGATGGGTACTTTGTTTATTTACAAAATAGCTTATCTATCATAAAAGGGCGATGGATTAATAAGTTTCGATAAGAGAATGAAGATTATTTCCAAAACATTGTTTCCATACCTTATCTCCTGTGATCGACTGAAGCAAAGGGGTCGAAGTAGGGGTGACAGTGCGGGTTTTGCCAGAAGGGTAGTTTACTATCAACTAGTGACGTCATCCGACGTCTTTGGACTTAGAGAAATTTCTAGATGGATTGGGTTTGTTGGGTTGTTTTACCTCTGAGCGCCACTTTTTTGCACACCATGGGCTAAATGGCCAGGTCACAAGGAACCCGAAGGCTCAGAGAAGGTTGGGGTTGGGGACCCACTGGAACAGCTGTTGTGAGACATATGGTAGCCTCCCGTCAAGGCCATCCAGCGTGTTCTTTAACGTGCGCAGGGTGTGGTTCTCCCACACACCGGGCCACGACTTAACGTCTCATCCGACGGATGGCGGCCTTTTCAAGCCCATCGATGTTCCCTACTGACCGTGGACAGGGTGGAGAGTTTTGCAGAGACAAATCTCAACGTTGACCCAGATGGGACTCGAACCTGGGAACTGCAGATTACAAGACTGGCACGCTACCGACTGAGCCACCCCCGCCCCAATTTCGAGATGGGTTCGAAAACAGCGGTCAAGGGTTTGAAACTTTTCCAAAACATGTTGTAACATATCATGTTCAATACAGAACAAAGGGGAGTTGACAGCGTTATGAGTGACGTGATCCAAGATGACCGTAAGAGGTAATTTGGAGAAGGGTTGCCATTCAAGATGGCTGCTCGGGGGGTGAGGGGATGGAACTTTTGCTGAGTTTTATTTAATAAAGGTTTTTTAATAAAAGGGAATTGGGAGGACTTTTTGATGAATAATGAGTTTATAGGTTGACCATCGAAGATGGCCACCAAAGGGATGAGGGGGATGCCCTGAACGTTGCTATCGAAAATTTAATTGAACTTTGCAATTATTTTGAGGATTGCATCATCCATGATTGCATCTGAGAGGAGGGTGGAATTATTCAGGGGTTTACAAGTCTGGACATGATGACTGCATCATATATTACAGAATTGCGTCATTTTCTGGGACTTGCCTAGAATGTTCAACATCTTTTGGGTCTTTCTAGAAGGTATAGGATGCGAGTTTATACGGCATAGGATGCGAGCTTCGCAAATTTTTGCGAGGGCTTTGTGGAGAGTGTGATGACGTCAGAAACCAAGATAGCCGTCGTGGGACTTAGAGAAATTTCAAGAAGGGTTGGCCGTCCAAAGGGTGGGGGGTAGAACTTTTGATAATTGTTTAATAAAAGGGGGAAGGAACTTTTGATAAAGTGGGGCTCTTTAATGAATAAAGAGATTATAGGTTGGCCATCCAAGATGACCTCCAAAGGGCGAAGGGGGCAGGAACCTTTGCTAAGTGTTTAATAAAGGGGAATGCATATTAAAAAGTTTGTTTTTTTTAATGCGGGAGGTCGAACTTTTGGTAAGCATTTTAATTGAGGGGGGCGCATATTAATAAAGGGGCCGTCACTTTTGATAAGTGTTTAATTAATAAGGAAAAAAATCATTTATAAATATTCGCAAGTTGAATTATAAGAAGTAAAAAATTCGCAAGTTAACTTATAAAGAAATAAAAAATTCGTAGGTTATAAAAAACAAAAAAAAATCGTAAGTTAATAAAAAATAAATACAAGAAATAAAAATTCGCGAGTTAAATTATAAAGAAATAAAAAATTCGCAATTTATAATGATGTTATTCCTGCTTCATCCACCTTAAAGCATTCTAACCATATACTACCCTTGGCGTAATGGATAAACGAGCTGGTAAACTGCTGATGTGAGGGATCCGTGATCGAATCCCACATGGCGGCATTTTGACCACAAACTCCTGAAATTTCTCTAAGTCCAGAGCCCATCATTTTTAATTCCACCATTTTGAATCCTGACGTCACCACCCATCCGAAATAATCCTGAGTCCACCATTTTTTAATTCCGCCATGTTGGTTTCGGCCGTCATCACAAACTCCTGAAATTTTTCTAAGTCCCGTGTCCGCCATCTTGGTATCCATAGGAGGGGGTTTAATAAAGGGGACAGCAGAGTTTAATAGTGAGTTATGAAATATGAATTATGAATTATTAATAAGGGATGACAGTAGTGGGGTGCATAAGGGGGCGTGTCTGATGACGTCATAGGGAAAAGCGCTGTGCATGGTGGGCTATTCTGGCATGATAATACTGCCGGCAATACATTGTCACCAATTAAACGACCCGTCCTATGGCCGCGTGATTAGCACGCTTAGCTTCTGATCTAAGGGACCTGGGTCGAGCCCCGGGTAAGGCATGGCTGTTTGTGTCGTTTTTCTGCTGAGGTCCTGCCATCCTCTCAGACCTTCTACTATGGCATATAAACTGACAGGCTCCTGTCAGACCTCTGTGGCAAGCAGCTGCTTGAGGGGGTATTATTCCTCCATTTTAAGGCCTGTTTGCCAGTATTGTCTATACCGAAGACGTTAAATTCTACACTAGTCTTTCCAACTCTGACGACCATCATTCACTTCAGTAATTGTGTGCCTGTGCTACTTGCACCACTAGACAAGGAGACTTGCACTGATAGGTGTGATGATTGGCTTGTGAAGTGCAACTAGATCATCATATCCAGCTTTATGGCTTTCTCTATGCACAGTTTTTGACGGAAGTTTCAACGTAGGATGCCTGTCGCATCCTACGTTGAAATCTGTGCGTAACTGATCAGCTGTAACTCGCCGATTTCTCTTTTCACATCGCACTAACGTTCAAACGTCCCGTGTCTGGAGTAATGCGTTTTCGCCCATTGTTGTCTTTTGTAGATGATGTCTACCCTTTAGATTTCAATGCAGACATTACCTTGAAAACTCTTCCTCCTAAAACATCTGCGGTGTTTAGCTGTCTTAGTAACCAAAACTCCTACCAAACGCACTCCAACAATCATGCCCCTTTGGAAACCGCTAAGGTCTTCTCTCGACATGATCCCGTAATTACATGAAGTTACGCAGGGTTTTCCTTTATAGACATGATGCTAAGCATGCTGGGATGTCATTTCCATGTGTCATGCCTTCATCAGTGGCACATGAATGTCGCTCTTTAAAATAAACCGAAGGCTTTCCTCAAACCTTGGTGTTTCTATATATTTGTCCATTACCTGTAGATTAAATAAGTACAGAGGAAAAAGCGTCATTAAAGGGGTAAGATCCGAACCACGACCTCCTGATAACACGTCAGCTGCTCCGCCCACTGTTGATGTTGATCAAGATACGGGCTGTTGATGTTGATCAAGATCTCCTCGACTGGTGACTTAAAGCATTATACCACGGAGTCAGTCACTGGAAATCTATCTGATTGTAATTGATCTGTAGTCAGTGGCTGGTAGCTAAGCGCTCTAATCATCTGGCATGTTATCAGGAGTTAGTGGGTTCGGATCCCACACAGCAAAGGACAATTTTTCCTCTATACTTATTTAACGTTTACGTGATGTCGTGCAATTTTCTTTTTTTCATTCGTCATTTGTTTTCATTTATTAATATATTTAAAGTAATTTTAAATTTTATCTGAAATCTGGAAAAAAAATGTGCTTTTTTTAATTAAAATTGACAAAATATGCGAGAATGATACGAATATATCAGATTTAACTTAATACGTGGAACGGAATTTTTGATAAAATCATCCTCATATTCAAAAATAGGCCGAATATTCAGAGCAACCCTAATTTAATCTTTTCGTTACAGCTGATACAGCATCTGTACCACAATTCATTCTCCATCATTGGCAATTAATCGCCTTCACGGCACAGCCAGAAAACCCACAAGGTGTCGGCTTATTAGCACGTGACACATGCTACCGCCTCAACGATCCACTCTCCCCCATTATTATCTCACATTCGATATCATCTCTATGGGTTGGGTTGTTTTACCTCTGAGCGGCACTCTTTTGCACACCATGGTCTAAATGGCCAGGTCACAAGGACCCCGAAGGCTCAGAGAAGGTTGGGGAAGGGAACCCACTGGAACAGCTGTTGGGAGACAGATGGTAGCCTCCCGTCAAGGCTATCCAGCGTGTTCTTTAACGTGCACAGGATATGGCTCTCCTGCACACGGGACCACGGCTTAACGTCCCATCCTACGGTCGGCGGCCTTTCCAAGCCCATCGGTGTCCCCTACTGACCGTGGGCAGGGCGGGGAATTTTGCGGAGATAAATCTCAACGCTGACCCAGCTGGGACTCGAACCTGGAAACTATAGATTACGAGCCTGGTGCGCTACCGACTGAGCCACCCCCGCCCCTCATCTCTATGGATTACTACTTTTAGCTCTACGTCATCTCGCCAGTATCTGACGAGGAGCTAAATCAATTGCTCACCGTAGGCAGAGCGCACAGCGAGAGTAGGTGATAGTATTTTTATAAAAGGGTCGCTGAAATTGAAACAGTACTTAGCTGTTTCTGAAAGCAAACCGAGTTTTGAACTGCTGATGTCTAAATGTTAAGCGTTGGTTGCTTACATACTAAATGTAAAGCGTGCATTCTTGAAAGGTACCGCTAATGATCAGTGATCCATGAGAAAAGATCCACGAAAAAAATAAGATCAAGGATCAATACAATTGGTTTATGGGAATGGGTAGTGCTTAGCGGACTGTATATTTCAGGTGCGCTAAAAAAACCTGAAAAAGATCATTTTTTTAATCCATTTCTGTTCCACATTGGTTTGGTTATCCTTGCAAATGTTTAGAGCATGGCATTTATTGTTATTTGAATACAAAAAAATATTTCTTGCCAAAAAAATGAAATAAACCATTTTAAAAAAATTACGAATCTAAACTAAATACGAGGGTAAGTTAGCGTCTCTATTTAATATCTATGAAGGCCAGGTAATTACACCAAAAACAATATACAGCGAATATCTCCACACACGCGCATTATTTTTTCGTGTAGTCACTAGATGAAAGCACTTGACCATTATGACATGAGACATTTCTCAGAACTGTCGGGGGGCGGGGGCGGGGGCGGGGGGGCGGGGGGGCTCAGTCGGTAGCGCGCCAGACTCGAAATCTGCAGTTCCCAGGTTCGAGTCCCAGCTGGGCCAGCATTCACGTTCAACTCCGCAAAACTCCCCGCCCTGCCCACGGTCAGTAGGAACACCATGGGCTTGGAAAGGCCGCCGTCCGTCGGATGTAACGTAAAACCGTGGCGCCATGTGCGGGAGAGCCGTGCCCAGAGCACGTTAAAGAAAACGTGGATGACCTCGACGGGAGGTTGCCATCTGTTCGTAACAGCCGTCCAATGTGTCCCCTCCCCCAACTTTCTCTGAGCCCTCGGGGTATTAGTGACTTTGTCATTTAGTCCATTGTGTGCAAAAAGTGTCTCTCAGAGGTAAAACAACCAATAACCAACCAACTCAGAACGGTCGATCAGTTTATCAAAGCCCTGAAAATAAAAAGATGCATCCTCCTCCTGACAGCACTTTTTGACTTCTTTAACTACATTTGCTGATAGAAAGCATCATTCTTAGAGCTATTTCTTCAACTTCCGAAACAAGTGGAAATCCAATGGTTATATAGATCTGGACTGTATGGTGAGTGGCGAACAGTTGCTTATTGCCTGTTGCAGAGATCCTCATTCACTGCAGTCACACGACCATTTTCGAACACGGTACACCATTTCATCACATGTTGCACTTATAGGATATCCTAGCTATACACAGCCACAAGATGTCAGTGAACTTTCACTGGTAGAATCTTCTATGCCCACCGAAACAGAATTAATGCTTCGTTCTCCAGCTTTGTATAAACATGCAGTACCTTCGTCCTTGGGGCAGGGGTGGCTCAGTCGGTAGCGCGCCAGGCTCGTAATCTGTAGTTCCCAGGTTCGAGTCCCAACTGGGTCAGCGTTGAGATTTATCTCCGCAAAATTCCCCGCCCTGCCCACGGTCAGTAGGGGACACCGATGGGCTTGGAAAGGCCGCCGTCCGTCGGATGGGACGTTAAGCCGTGGCCCCGTATGCGGGAGAGCCATACCCTGTGCACGTTAAAGAACACGCTGGATGACCTTGACGGGAGGCTACCATCTGTCTCCCAACAGCTGTTCCAGTGGGTCCCCTCCCCAAACTTTCTCTGAGCCTTCGGGGTCCATGTGACCTGGCCATTTAGCCCATGGTGTGCAAAAAGGTGCCGCTCAGAGGTAAAACAACCCAACCCATGTTCGTTCTCTGTACCTCACAGTATGGGTGCATAAAAATGATGATTTGGGATGTTTTACCTCTGAGCAGCATTTTTTGCATGCAATGGATTAAATTACCAGGTCATAAAGACCCGTAGGTTTAGAGAACGTTGAGGGGAGGGGACCCACTGGACAGATCTTAGTGGGCATATGGTAGTCTCCTGTCAAGGCCATTCAACGTGTTCTTTAACGTGTACAGGGTATGGCTCTTCCGTACACGGAACCATGGCTTAATATTTCATCTGATGGGTGGTGGCTTCTCCAAGCACATCGGCGTCCCCTACTGACTGTCAGAAGTTTTACAGAGATAAATGGCAACGCTGGCCCAGGTGGGACTTGAACCTGGGAACTGCAGATTACAAGCCTGGCGCGCTATCGACTGAGCCCCTCCCCACCCCTCTTAAAAACATAATGATAGCTGCCATTAATGACGCTATTTGGTACTACATGTGGTGGTTACAAATCTCCAGATATTTGTTAGCTTGGCAGAGGACAAATTAGGAATCTTCCTTTATGACTTGCCCTCATATAAAATAAAGAATTTTTTTTAATTGTAATTGTATTGCACGTTCTTATACGGGTAATAATTTTCAAAAATTATTTAACTCTTTTTATTAATTAGCGTTTTAATAGTTAGATTTCTTATATGGACACTAAAGACTGAAATATTGGAACCTAAGTACAGTCGCTCAAAAAAGTATCCGAACGCTACGGTTGATTACAGAATTCAGAAAAAATATTTGGCAACGATTTTTTTAGAAATTAGTGATCTGGCAACCTTCGTGTCACGTGACAGAAACCAGGAAAATTACTTAGTGATCTGGTTGCCAGATCACTAATTTCTAAAAAAATCGTTGCCAAATATTTTTTCTGAATTCTGTAATCAACCGTAGCGTTCGGATACTTTTTTGAGCCACTGTACATATAATGTACAGCAGTATATTTAAAATATAAATAAAATTTACGCAGGTTAGCAAGAGATAGTTGATAATTCTTGGGTGGAATTGTTAATGTGTGGATTGCCAAAAATCTAGAAATTCTTTCTTACATAGAGAATTAATAAAATTCCACTACTGCTACATTAGATATTTAACCGTTTTCAAATAAAATAGTTAATATTCTTTATAATAATAAGAGCATAAATAACATAATAATATCAATAAGTTGCTAGAGACATTTAAAAACATTAAAAAACATCGACAGATGATGAAATAAAGAATCATTATATTTCTACTGATATTTCTACTGTTACTGTGAAACGGAGAGTGTATAACCAATCCCTCTGATGATGCACTTAACCAGCTATGCCGAGCATGTAAAGTCGGGCCCAGCCTTCTCATGGTGCAGGTCATTAGTACATTTGAAAAGAAATATTCGTTTCTGGAAGGGCACTTTTTATCTTTCTTTTTCACCGCTGATGAAGAGTTGTCAGCTTCACAGGGTCTTGAGGCTGATCACCTAAACCAGCCTAATATGCTATGATTTTGGATCTTGGAATTTATGTACTGAGGGGCTTCTGTTCAAAGAGAAACTACCGCTGTATTTTTGTTTGCTTGTGGACTTCCAGCCCCAACTGAACTGATACACAAGATACTTTATATCAGCTGACAGACGATTCTGATCGGAAGCTATCGTAGGTATCGAACTTTTGAAACAAGTTCTTACATCGCCGCATCTAAACAGAAGTAAGGTGTCTCAGAAGCAGGATTGCTAGCACCCGAAAGGGTATGATGGATCCTAATGGTAAATAATCCATCACTTGTCTGAGTTCCACCAGCATCAAGGCTTCAGCTTCTACTAAACGGGTCTTTGCCCCTAGATTGCGATTAGGTGTCTGTTGGTTATCGGCTATACCTTTTTCAATAAACCTGGTTTCTGTTAAAAACCTATTAACTATTTCAATCCAGGGCAACTTCAGATATGAGAAAAAAATTATCTTCTGTATATCCTCACACAGGAATTTCCAGCTTTAAGCTTGCCAGAGACCAGATTGACAGGTTACCTAAAAGTCAGGACATGAAGATAGCAAACACCTACAAGGTATAAGTTCGTTTTTTGAGCGAACTGAAAAAAAACAAGCTGTGTCGCAGTAGCTGAGCTTCTCGGCAAAAATGACAATGATGATCTTTTGCGATACGAATGTATTAATGAAGGATTCCTTACAGCTAAATTTAACAGAGATTGAAAACTTGAATGTTAACTGTTTCTATGACCCCACTGAGGAGTCGGTGAGAATGAATAAGGCAGGTTTTATGAACAGCTGCAGGATATTTTAGTTCTGTCAAAAAAGGAACTTATGCCGGGTGACTTCAATGCTAAAGTTGGTACTGACCTTGGGCAGGCGTGATGATCCTTTTAGCATTGGTAACGGCAATGGGGAACGTCTCCTACAGGTCAGTAAATTTAATTGTTTAGGATAATATAAAAGCTGCATAGGAATATGATTGATTATGTATTATCAAGTGGGCTAGTTCTGTTAGTAACACTAGGCCGTATAGGGGAGCTGATATTGAGTCTGACCATTACCTTGTTAAAAGTGTCTTTCCACTAAAGCTTTAAAGAATGTGCTAAGATTAAAACAATTATTTTCTGAAAGCACACATGACTCAAAAAACTGTGAAATCACAGATATAGCCAAAGCATACATGATATAGCCAAGCATTCCGCCATTATGACAGTCATGGCTTGTTTTCTGCTGATGCTGATACTGAATGGGACTGTTTTAAACAAGCTGTTCTTGAAACCAGTATTACTGTTTTGGATCAAATGAAGCATAGGACAGAGAGTTATTTGAATGATAAAGCCATGCAGCTTATTTATGTCAGAAGGTACGTCAGTTCTGAGTTGAATCAACACTTTACTATTCCTAACAGATCATGGATCATTGGCTATAACCAATGCATGCCATGAAAGGCTACTCATACAAGGGTTGAGGAATAAACATGGTAAGGTGTCTGAAAGTGAGGATTCTGTGATGTTCTAAATAATGTGGTTAGTTCTACTCCCATTGTTTGTAATGACGATAGATGGCATTAATGGCTTTAATGTTGGCCCTATAACATAGTCTGAAGTTATTTTGGCTACTTATAAAATTAAACTGCATAAATATCCAGAGATAGATGAAATTTACTACGAAAATTCTTAGAGTTGAGAATGTTTCGGTTATCACATGTATGACTGAAATTTTGAATATCTTTTATGGCACTGTTCCTAAGGATTTTACCAGAGCTATTACTATCCCTATTTTTAAAATAGATGATCGTAGTTCTTATAATAATTATAGGGGAATTAATCTTCTTTCTATTCCAGATAAAGTATTTAGCATGGTTTTGTTTAACAGAATTAAGAGTTTTTTCATGGACAACTGCGTGATGAACATTGTGGATTCAGAAGTATAGGGAATGTCTAGATCAAATATTTTTACTTATGCAGATTCTTGAGAAATGTTTAGAGTTTCAGAAATCAGTAGAGCTTATCCACAACTTTATCCACAGCATTATCGACACTAGTTTTATAGATTTCAAAAAGGCTTTTGACTCTATTGATCGTAATAATTTGTGAATGATTGTTAGATCATATGGAATACCTGAAATGTTGGTTAGAATAGAGAAATCTCTGTGCAATAATACTGAGTCGTGTGTGACGAATTGGTAAGGCTTGTAGCGATTGGTTTAGCATTGCTAGTGGAATTAGACAAGAATGCATTTTGTCTCCTTTTCTCTTTAGTTTCGCTATTGATTAGGTTATGCATAATTCACCGCAAGGGAAAGATTTTGGCCTTAAATGGTCTATAGATATCAAAATTTCTGATTTAGATTGTGTAGATGATCTGACCTGTTGACTAAATATCTTGATGAGATGAATTCTTTCATTAGGGCTGTTGATGAGTCTGGTAATAGAGTAGTTAAAAACAGAGAGAAAATTAAATTGATGAAAATTGGCCAAGCAGTTTGTGCTTCAATTGTTTTGACCTGCTGCACTCTTGAGCTAGTGTCTCAGTTGGGAGCTCTGTAACAGATACTGATGATGTGCGGCTTGAGATAAATAGAAAAAAGTGGAATTGCCGCTGGGACTTTTAAGAATGTATGGAGAGTGTGGAAAAATATGCTTATGTACCTAAAGACTAAAATTACACTATGTAACAGTCTGGTTCCTTCTAGTGTTAGTTACCGTAGTGAAACACGGACTCTTTGTAAGCAAGATAACAGGAAACTCGATGTCTGATTCTAAATGTTTATATATGTTATTAAATATAGAACCGGCCAGGCCTAGCACCTAATGTCCGACCCAGCGTTCTCGTGGTATAGACCGTTAGTACCTTTCAAAAGAGATACTCCCTTGTGGAAGTGAACGGAAGGGGAAGGCTGCCAGATTAGTGTGGCCTACTGATCTGGACAACTATGGCTACTTTTCTTTTTTTTTCTGCATGGCTGAGGAGTGGTCAACCACACAGGGTCCTGGTGCTGACCATATAAACCCACTGGACTGGACAGGTATATGGCTCTGAGCTTGATTATGGATCCTGATTTTGCTGCACTGGTGGGCTTCTGTGGAGAGAAAATCTTCCGCTGTGTTTTCTGTTTGTTTGTGGGTTGACAGCCCCAAGTGAATAGATTCACAGGATATGTTTATCAGCTGGTGGATAATCCTGAGCAGAGGTCATCGCAGTCACCTGAACTCTTTTCTTCTATCGGCATCGTCAAATTCTACATTGGAGGAAGTCTTCCAGTGTAGATGGCTTCAGCCTTTAGTGGTGGGGGAACAGGTCTTTGCCCCATGTCTGCGACTAGGGGACTGTTGATATTGTCGGCATTCCCTCTCTCAATAAACATAGTTTCTTTAAACATCCCACTAACCATTTTCTCTCCATACGTAGTTGGAATGTGAGGACTCTACACAGAGCTTTTTCTCTTGATGTTCTCACACAAGAATTCCACCATTATAGTTTAGATATTATCGGCTTGCAAGAGACCAGATGGACAGATAAAGGTCAGATTCTTAAAAATAATCTTAAATTTCTCTTTTCAGGGAGGGACGACAATAAGCATCACCAACGCGTGGGTCTGCTTCTCAGCAGACACACTAGTGATGCTCTTCTAGGTTATGAGTGCATTAATGAAAGGTTTCTTACAGCAAAATTTCAGACAAGCGTTAAAGACTTGAATATTATTTGCTGTTATGCCCCCATTGAGGATGCTGATGAGGATGAGAAGGATAGGTTTTATGAACAACTTCAGGATATTTTGAATTCTGTCAAGAAAGGAGATATTACCCTTGTTCTTGGTGACTTCAGTGCCAAAGTTGGTGCTGACTCTGACCTTTGGGGAGGAGTAATAGGCCCTTTTGGTATTGGTAGCTGCAATGGCAATGGGCAACGTCTCCTACAGGTAAGTAAACTCAATGGATTCAGAATATCTAACACTTATTACAAACACCGCGACATACATAATTACACATGGGTTTCACCAGATGGGCTGCATAAGAATATGACTAATTACATATTAATTAACAGCAAATGGGCTAGTTCTGTTAGGAATACCAGGGCATATAGGGGAGCTGAAATTGGATCTGACCATTAACTTGTTAAAAGTGTCTTGCAACTTAAACTTAAAAAGTGTTGTGCTAGGGTTAAAAAATTTACTTTTAATACTGAAGCTCTGAAAGATCCAGTTATAGCTAAAGCTTACCATGATAGGTTACTTAGTCATTATGACATTCATGGTATGCTTACTACTGAAGAAATGGATGAATGGAGGAAGAATGGGATCATTTTAAACAGGTTTTTTTGGACACTAAGAGTACTCTTTTAGGAAAAAAGGAGCAGAAGAGCCAGAATTACCTGAGTGATAAGGCACTTGAACTTATTTCGGAAAGAAAGAACTGCAGGAATGTCCTTAATAAATACCCTACTAGTCCTAATAGAAAGATTTACAGAGAACTTAATAAACGTGTAAAAGATCAGTTAGCTACTGATAAGAATCTTTGGCTTGATGGTTTGGCTGACAAAGCCGAGGAAGCAGTTAGACAGCACAACAGCAGAGAGTTGTACCAGATAGTTAATGTTTTGTGTAGTAGAAAACGGACAGGCATACAAGGATTGAAGGATAAACAAGGTAAGGTTATAGAAGGGGAGGATTCTGTCATGACTAGGTGGGCTGAGCATTTCAGTGATATTCTAAACAATGTAGTTAGTTCTACTCCCATTATTTGCAATGATGATAGATGCATTGGTGGCTTTAATGTTGGCCCTATAACACAATCTGAAGTTATTTTGGCTGTTTCTAAACTGAAACTACATAAATCCCCAGGGGTAGATGAAATTACTATGAAAATGCTTAGAGCTGGGAATGTTTCGGTTACCACTTGGATGACTGAAATTCTGAATATCTTTTATGATAAAGGCATGGTTCCTAAGGATTTTACCAGAGTTATTGTTATCCCTATTTTCAAAAAAGGTGATCGCAGTTCTTGTGATAACTATAGGGGTATCAGCCTACTCTCTGTTCCAGGTAAAGTTCTTTCCATGATTGTGCTTAATAGAATTAAGAATCTGGTTGACAGTCAATTGCGTGATGAGCAATGTGGATTCAGAAGTGGTAGGGAATGTGTGGATCAGATATTTTCACTTAGGCAGATTCTTGAGAAATGTTTAGAGTTTCAGAAACCTTTGGTTGCTAGCTTTGTTGATTTCAAAACGGCTTTCGACTCTGTTGATCGTCATAATTTGTGGTTGATTGTGAAATCATATGGTATACCTGACAAGTTAGTTAACATAATAAAAGCTCTCTATAATAACACTGAGTCGTGTGTGAGAGTTGGTAAGGCTTGTAGCAATTGGTTTAGCATTACTTCTAGTGTTCGGCAACGGTGCATTTTGTCTCCTTTTCTCTTTAGTTTGGTTATTGATTATGTTATGCGAAATTCGCTTCAAGGGAAAGATTTTGGCCTTAAATGGACTGGAGTTACGAATATTTCTCATTTAGATTATGCTGATGATTTAACCCTTTTGGCAAATGATGTTGATGAGATGAACTCTTTCATTCGAGCTGTTGATGAGACTGGTAGTAGAGTAGGTTTGGTTATAAACAGAGAGAAAACTAAAGTGATGAAAATTGGGCAGGTAGGCTGTGATTCAGTTAATCTGAATGGTTGCAGTCTTGAGCAGGTGTCACAGTTTGAGCAGGTGTCACAGTTTAATTATCTTGGGAGCTATGTAACAGATAATGGTGATGTGCGGCATGAGATTAACAGACGAATAGGGATTGCAGCAGGAACTTTTAAGAATCTATGGAGAGTGTGGAGAAATACGCGTATACACCTAAAGACTAAAATTAGACTGTATAATAGTTTGGTTCCTTCTAGGGTTAGTTATGGTAGTGGAACGTGGTTACTTTGTAAACAAGATAACAGGAAACTAGATGCTTTTGATTCCAGATGCTTACGCAGTATCTTGGGCATTAGATGGTTCAACTTTGTAACTAATGATGAGGTTAGGCAAAGGAGTTTGCAACTTCTTTTAAGCAGCATGTTGGGCAGAGAGAGACTCCATTGGTTTGGCCATGGATGAATAAATATAGATTGGCGAATAGGGTTATGAACAGTGTGCCTAAAGGCCTCAGAAAGAAGGGGAGACCTAGGATGCGGTGGGCAAACAATGTCAAACAGGACCTTGTTAGAATTGGTGTGCAGTGGCCAGATGCAGTAGATGTAGCTCAGGACAGACTTGCTTGGAGAACTAAATTGCACGGTCTGGTTGGACCTCCGTAGCCATGGCTGCTTGAGGATGATGATGAGGATGATATATTATTAAATATCTCAAAATCTCTATCTAAGAGTAAAGATTTGATCTAGGCAGCCGTATCATAGTAATTACATGCATATTTAATATGATAAAGGGACAGTTCCTTACGTTTTTTACAAGTGGTATTAATAATCACTATTTTCAAGAAGGTGTTCGTAATTTTTGTAATAATTATAGGGGCATCAGTCTACTTACTCTTTGTTCAAGGTAAGCATCTGTCCCTTATTGTTTTAACAGAATTAAATATTTGGTTCATGGACAACTTCTTTTGGGGCGGGGGTGGCTCAGTCGGTAGCGCGCCAGGCTCGTAATCTGTAGTTCCCAGGTTCGAGTCCCAGCTGAGTCAGCGTTGAGATTTATCTCCGCAAAATTCTCCGCCCTGCCCACGGTCAGTAGGGGACACCGATGGGCTTGAAAAGGCCGCCGTCCGTCGGATGGGACGTTAAGCCGTGGCCCCGTGTGCGGGAGAGCCATACCCTGTGCACGTTAAAGAACACGCTGGATGGCCTTGACGGGAGGCTACCATCTGTCTCCCAACAGCTGTTCCAGTGGGTCCCCTCCCCCAACCTTCTCTGAGCCTTCGGGGTCCATGTGACCTGGCCATTTAGCCCATGGTGTGCAAAAAAGTGCCGCTCAGAGGTAAAACAACCCAACCCAACCCATGGACAACTTCGGGATTTAAAGTTATGGTATCTTGAGTATTAGGTGGTTTAACGTTTAAGTAATGATGAAATAAGAAGAAGGAGTCAGCAACTTCCTTTGAACAGCATATTGTGCAAAAAGAGATTGCTTTGGTTTAGCTAGTTGTTCGTATGCATAGCTGTAGATTGGCAAATAGGATTATGAACAGTGTGCCTAAATGCCTCAGGAAAAGGGGAGGACCTAGGATGCGATGAACAAACAATGTCAAACCGGATCTTACTAGAATTGGCCTACTGTGTCAAATGCAGCAGCTGTAGATCGGAACAAAAATGTCTGGAGAGGAAAATTACACAATCTGGTAGGACCTCCTTACCCATGGCTGCATAAGGATTTTATATGTTTATATGTAGCAGTAAACAGAATGGCATACAGTGATTAAGGGATAGAAAGATGAAAAGATATTGAAATTGAGTTTCTGTCATGGTAAAATTAGTTGAGCGTTTCAGAGTAGTCCTAAACTATGTTATTAGTTCTACTCCTATTGTTTGCAATAACGGTAGCTCTAATACTGACTTTAACCCTCTAGGTGGCTTGAATGTATTCTCCTCCCACATCTCTGTGCTCTTCCAGTTCCTCCACAGTCCGGTTCTCTTCCAGTGCCGCCAAAGCTAAGTGGTCTTCCAGTGCCGCAACATAATCATTTCTTAAGCCTTACTCTGGCACTTACAAAGCAGAGAGAAAGATAAACGCCAAACACAAGAAGTATTTTAATAACGGTCCTATTTTACTATCTGAGGTTACTTTGGCTATCTTTGGATTAAAACTACACACGTCACCAGTGGTGGATGAAATCACAGCTGAAAAGCTAATAATAATGAGAGCTGGAAATGTTAGATGGTTGACAGTAGTGCTGCATATTTACTATGATAAATGGATTGTTCCTTACATTTTTACAAGTGGTATTATAATCACTATTTTCAAGAAAGGTGTTCGCAATTTTTGCAATAATTATAGGGGCATCAATCTACTTACTTTCTATTCAAGGTAAAGATCTGTCCGTTATTGTTTTAACAGAATTAAACATTTGGTTGATGGAAAACTTCGGAATTTAAAGTTATGATCAGGAGTGGTACGGGCTGTCTAGATCAAATGTTTACTCTTAGACAGAGTTTCGAGATATTTAGAGTTTCAAATACCTATGGCACTTACTTTGTAGATTTCAAAAAGGCTTTTTATTCTGTTGACCTCCATAATTAGTGGTTGATTGTGGGATTATAAGGCATTCCTGATAATATTAAAATAATGATGGTTCTCTACAATAACACTGAGTTATGTGTGAGGCTTGAGGTGATTGGTGAAGGTTTGCAGATTAAGGTTATTGTGGTAAGGCTTGTAGTGAATGGTTAAGCGTTATTTTTGTCTTATTCTCTGTCTAAGAATAAGATTTGATCTAGGCAGCCCATATCATAGTAATCACATGCATATTTACTATGATAAAAGGAATGTTCTCCATTTAATGCCACCACTGATCTAAAGCAGTGGTTCTCAATCTTTTATGCTTCTCGTACCCCCTGGAAATGTGTGTGTAGCTGGCGTACCCCTTGTATAGATAGGGGCGGGGGTGGCTCAGTCGGTAGCGCGCCAGGCTCGTAATCTGTAGTTCCCAGGTTCGAGTCCCAGCTGGGTCAGCGTTGAGATTTATCTCCGCAAAATTTCCCCGCCTTGCCCACGGTCAGTAGGGGACACCGATGGGCTTGAAAAGGCCGCCGTCCGTCGGATGGGACGTTAAGCCGTGGCCCCGTGTGTGGGAGAGACATACCCTGTGCACGTTAAAGAACACGCTGGATGGCCTTGACGGGAGGCTACCATCTGTCTCACAACAGCTGTTCCAGTGGGTCCCCTCCCCCAACCTTCTCTGAGCCTTCGGGGTCCTTGTGACCTGGCCATTTAGCCCATGGTGTGCAAAAAAGTGCCGCTCAGTGGTAAAACAACCCAACAACCTTGTATAGATAGATAAAACTATAGTTAAAGTATAACAATGGGAATAAAATAAAACGTATATATATATATACACACACATTAAATTTTGTATTCATAAATTAAATATATCGATAAACACAAAAAATGACATGTTTGCACAGCACTGTTGCCAACTTAGCGACTTTATGATGCGACTTTATGTCAGCGACTTTTGAGCTCTCACGGCGTATCCCAAAATATTTTACTGCGTACCCCACATTGAGAACCCCTGATCTCAAAACACTGTTTAGCTCGTTTTCAAAAACAAAAATGAGTTAATATTTTAACTTTTTCGTCTATCTGTCTCACACTATGTAGATTTTCAACTTCTTTTTTTAATTTTTTTTCATTTTTTTTTTTGATTTGCGACATATAGGACAGAGAAGAATCCTAGAAGCTACTCCTAGCTTAATACAGGCCTTCTCATACAAGGACATGCCCTACTAAGACCGAAGTCACTGCTGACCACTGCCTTAGTTAGAGCTAACACAACACACAAAGTTTGCCTTGCTGGAACAGTCGCTAGCTGCCTAACCTCTATGCCAGTTAAGGCTTTCAAATTCCTTTTGGGTTGATAGGCAACGATGAAAAATTGCAATTTTTACTTTCCGAATCTCGCAGAAATTTTACTGAGCCCTCTAACGATGAAAACGTTTAAAAATTGTAAAGTTTAACGGATATTTATGAAAACGATGTATTTATTGCTCGGAATCTGAAATTTTACTGGCGGAATATAGAAGTCATGACAACAATGATTTTCTACTGTAGCTCAAGGATAGTGAAAAAACACAACTTTTTTGTTTTGAGACAAAAATTCTTTTCTGGTTGGATAAGTAGTAACGAAATATTATGATATACATTTTTGAAATTATCTGGTACTTTTGACTTAGAGCGTTAGACGGCGCTAAATGTGAAAAATGAGAAATTTTAAACAAATATTGCAAGCGATTTATTTATGATAGAATTTGAAATGTCGGTGATTACAGTGTCAAGAAATATTTACACTTTCAACATGGATTCATTCACTTTTGAAAAGTTACTTACTTAACTTAGCTTTTCCTTTTTAAGAGAAGTAGTAAAAATTATTTTTATATTTTATACGTATTAATAAAATATTTTTATGATTTGCATTTTCCCAATCATTTATTAGTTCAAATTAACATTGTTAAAGGGGACAAAAGTCAGAAATGAAAAGCTCCGTTCTCTTTGGAAAAAAAAAATACCTCATATTCGCTAGAGGCATTTCTTTTGTTTTTGGACGTCAAAAGTTTTGATAAAAGAACGGAATTACGTTTCACAGAAAAATCTTTTTAATATCCTTGTTTACAAACGTTGCTTGAGCTAAAATAGCAACACCAAACAAACCCATTCCAGACTGGAGTCTCATAGATGACCTAGATATTGGTCGTGCTTTAACGGAGAGGCATTTTTTGGCAAGACACTCATGCCGTCAGAACTCTTTCCTTCCTTATTTTCTGCACCATATACACACATAAATCAGAAGAAATTCGTGTCAGTTACTATCCCACCCAGTGCTGAACGTGCAGCTATTTATGTCTATTGGACTGTGACGGCCTTCACTTAGACGAATTAGAGATGCTTAAGAAGATTCTTTGCTGTCTCTAGAAGAATGTTCCTTGGAGTAAGGAAGAAGAATGGGTTTCTGTGATTATTCACCTTCATTCAAGTCTGTATTTCTCAGAGAGAAAAGTTATAATATGTGTCAGTGGGTTAAAATAACAGCTGGAACGAAAAAATATTTTCAATTTCAAGCATTCCGTTATTTGTTTATTCTGCCGAAAAATATTAAACTAAAGTGAAGGAGGAAATTCCATTCAACTTGATGAAATGTTTACTTAAACACAGATAAAGGAAATCGCTATTTTTGTGTTGGTATAAACCCGATTGCGTTAGTTATTTGATAAAATAATTTGTTTACAAAATAATTTAAAAAAATTAGTCATCATAGGGTTAGCTATCTTTGGTGAATGCCAAATTTTTTTTATCACTTTTTAGGTATCAGCGAGCATCCCCATTTCCTTGTGTTGAGTCATGTATTAGGACTTCATTTTTTGTATGCAGTGATGTAGTGGGGTGGGAGGAAAATCAGGTTGGAACGGTTTCCCTTCATTGTTTTTCAGTATTCCTACTGTTCATTGGAATTAGCATTTTAATAGATTCTATTAAAGAAAACAATTAATGAATATTGCAACAACTATTCAATATTCCAATTCCGATTGAATCAATATCTTCCTGACATTGGTTTTCTAGTTTCTGGATTCCTTTGGTGTGCAAATCTGCTGGCTGCAGCGAAATACATGAATCATTTTTTGAAGCCTTCGTCTCATTTAAATATTTTTTCCTATAAGATAGTCCTCTGACGAAAGAAGCAGAAGGAATATGATGGCGCGAGATTCGAAGAATACGATGGATGCCCCGAAACTTCCCATTTCATTTTCCTTATTTTTTTTTTTGCTTTTCCGGTGCTAAAATCGTGTAGCATAGCGTTATCATGCTGAAGATTGAGTTGTTTTACCTCTGAGAGGCACATTTTTTGCACACCATTAGCTAAATGGTCAGGTCACATAGATCCCGAAGGCTCAGAGAAGGTTGGGGGAGGGGACCCACTGGAACAGCTGTTAAGAGACAGATAGTAGCCTCCCGTCAAAGCCATCCAGAGTGGCGCTCTACCGACTGAGCCACCCCCGCCCCTATCATGCTGAAGAATGGCGTCTTTGGGATTGATCAGTGTCGATTGCAAATGGAGCACTCGTTTTTCTAGTCGGTCCAGTTGCTATGCGTAAAGATCACCGCTATCGCTTGGTCCCTGGAAAGGGATTTCTTATTTTTTTTTATTTTCGACATATAGGACAGAGAAGAATCCTAGAAGCTACTCCTAGCTTAATACAGGCCTTCTCATACAAGGACATACCCTACTACGACCGAAGTCACTGCTGACCACTGCCTTAGTTAGTTAGAGCTAACACAACACACAAAGTTGCCTTGTTGGAACAGTCGCTAACTACCTAACCACTATGCCAGTTAAGGCTCGAATTCGAAGTGAATGATTCCATTCGTATTCTAGCAAGCACAGAAAATAACCATCTTTGGTTGTAGGTGCAGCCTTTGAGTGGGTTCTGGTGGTTGATCCTTATCCCTCATTATTTCCGAAGCTTCATATACTCCCTGCTTCTAATCAGAAGCACAGGATCATTTGTCCTCCAATTGGAATCGGTGTAAGACCGTTTCCCAATTTCAGAAAAAAAAAGAGTGTTGTAGCCTGGGGTCAGTTGCCACCCCCTGGCAAAAATGTATCTAAAAATTAATTTATGTTAAACCAGCTGAAGTGTACACGGCACTGCCCGAGTGCCACTTTTGTGTGGGAGCTGACATAAAAGTTTCAATGAGGGGAGGGAGGTACATTTAGCATCAGAGAGTAGACAATATTTCTAGTGGAAAGCAAAAACAAGTAACTTTTTCAATTGTTTTTCAATATTTATGTCGAAGCCGTTCATTAATAAGTGCAGTTGTAAATAACGAATTATGCATACATCATACCGTAATACAACTGAAGTCGCCCGAAAATAAAAGGGAAAAAAAGAATTCTATTGAAAATACACGTAAAAATGATTTTTCATAATCTATATAATAAAAGAAGGTGCCTATGTGTCTGTGTGTGCCACATTTCAGGTCGAAAGTCCAAAAAGGAGGTTGCTAAAAGCAAAAATATTTTACCCTGCTATTCCTACGGAAAAGAGAATCGCTGTCAAATTTATTGTTGCCATTTTCTGCTCCCTAACTGTGAACGCAAAGAGTTAAAATAGCATTTAAATCTTCCGTCGTTGCCAGATTCCCCACATTTTCAAAGGCTTTATTGAGACGTTCCATTACAGCTAGGGACCTGATGTTCTAACCGAACATGGGGTCACGCAGGAGGAACCCGCCTACAAATTTTGGGACCTTTCGGCGAAATACGTCGTGAATTTCAGAATGCCAAAATCCGACGAAATAAATATCTCCATCGTTTGCCACGGGCTCTGAGAGCGCGCACCGAGTCAGCAATGACCTTTGCAACACCGTGAAATTATTCGTGTTCAAACTGTGCTAAAATGTCAGGGGGGGGGGGAATACTCACAAAACAAACCTTTAGTGCAGGAAACAACAGAATATGCAGATTAAAAGTGATACAGGAGCTGTCGCAATTTGTGAAGAAACGAAGCCACGGGCCAAGTGGAAACTTGATTTTTAAACCAGTCACTTGGGCACACGGGGGACGCAGTGCAGGAAATTTGGACCGTGCGACCGAATATCACGTTAGTCACAGGGCAGCAAAATCTGTGGTAACGGAAATAAAAATCTCGATAGCTTACGCAGAAACTAAGCCACGGGCTATGACAGAGCTCGCTGACGTCAACAATGACCCAAAGCAAACACGGAGCAAATTTTTTCTTGCTGAAAATCTGTGCTAAAGTGATGTACTTAAAAAATTTACCGTTATTCCAGTGAATAGAAGAATAGACAGATTAAAAGTGACACCCGGGCAGCACCGGGTACCGTTTAGCATAAATTAATTTTTGATACATTTTTCCCAGGTGGTGGCAACTGACCCCACCTAGGCGGTAGCACTCATTTCATTCATATCCGACATTTTTGAGATACACCTATCCCTCGATTTACACGGTACTCAGTTCATACAATTTTGGCTTTGCACGGTCAAAAAAAGGAACCAGTTTCGATTTACACGGTACTGACTGAGACGTACATAGAAAGGAAATATCAGTCAGTACCGTGTAAATCGAAACTGGTTGCATTTTTTGACCTGCAAAGCCAAAATTGTGTGAACTGAGTACCGTGTAAATCGAGGGATAGGTGTATTTTCTTTTCGAGGTTTTGCTTTAAAATAGTTTTAAGTAGGATCTGGGAAGGAAAGGATGTCATCCCGTCCCCCTTTCAAAATTTTAACAATGGTAATAGAGGCAAAAAATTATCAAACTTATTTACACTTCAAGAATTTTTAATAGTATTTTTTAAAAACTGCAAATCAGAGGGAATATGTTATAATGCATTGGAAATCCAGTCTCTTGCCCCCCCCCCCCTCTCGATTTTTTCTAGATCCGGGCCTGATTACAACGACTCAGAAGTGTCTAGACTCTCCGCCAACTCTCATTGCCGTGTTTACTGGTAAACTTTCATCACTGCTTTCAATTTTCCTTTGACCGAATCGCCGATTCCATTTGGAAACCTTTTGAACCATCTGTAGCAAAATCGAACAGAAAGAACACCATTTTCAAGAGCGCTGTAAATGCTTTTAGTTGTATCTACAGCGTTCCTTCCAAATTTCAGTTCGTAAAACATAAACAGAAGAATTTCAGACTCTACAACTGACATCTTGAGTGGGAAAGAAAACGAGGAATCAACACCAAAAAGAACGAAATCAAATGGCTTAGAACAATTGTTGCAGTCCACCTTTAATTTGATATTCAACAAGTCCAGATGATCTCATTTTTTAAATTATGTTACTGTATTAAACGTCATTTCAAATGAATCGATCAGATAGAATATGTTGTTACAAATTTTAGTAGAAAACTGAGCGTAAGTTAAAATAAATGATTACCTATCATATTAAAAATTAACTAATTTAATTACAAAGGTGATTAGATCACATATGTATAGCAATTTAAACTAAACACAAATTTGCCTATCATCTGTATGAAGTTAAACCATCAAAAGAATGTTTCACAATTCTTAACATATTTCAAATGGTCACACTTCTTCCAAACTCTACTCAAAACATAAAGAGAATCTTATTAAAACATTCAATAGAGGATATAATTATCTTTGTCGATATACCTAAAAGTTTACCAAGGTTTACCTTTCCAATTCGATATTTCACACTAAGTACGTCGCCGACACGAAATCCCCTTTGACATTTAACTAGCAGACTTCTTCGATACATTACTGCCACCAAAATTAGGTTTCATAATGCTAACTTCGCTCGAATCCTTTCAAAAACTAGCTACTCAACTTTTCTCAAACAGCAAACCCTCAAATCCACTCAAATACCTTCTTTTCGAATGCATAACACAAAACACTACTAAAAAAGGCTGGTCAACTCTTTACACTACTGCAAATTTCCAATGTTCACTCAACTCGAAGGGCGGAGGTGGCTCAGTCGGTAGCGTGCCAGGCTTGTAATCTGCAGTTCCCAGGTTGAAGTCCCACCTGGACTAGCTTTGAGATTTATCTCTGTAAAACTTCTCACCCTGCCCAGAGTCAGTAGGGGACACCGATGTGTTTGGAGAAGCCACCACCCATCAGATGGGACATTAAGCCGTGATTCCGTGTACGGGAGAGCCATACCCTGTGTAGGTTAAAGAACAGGTTGAATGGCCTTAACAGGAGACTACCATTTGTCTCCCAACAATTGTTCCAGTGGGTCCCTTCACCCAACCTTCCCTGAGCCTTCGAGGTCCTTGTGACCTGGCCATTTAGCCCATGGTGTGCAAAAAAGTGCCACTCAGAGGTAGAACAACCCAACCCACTCAACTCGTTATTATTCAAAATCTCTCTCTGTTCCAACAAATTACTGATGTAATTCTCGCTCTGAGGCATAACACGTCAGATGGCACCTGTTCCTGTTTTATTGTTGCTTGTTTTCCTCTCATAACAATATCCTTCAAAATGTGCTCAGCATTTTTTTCTGTCTAGGAACGTCTCTCTATTGCCGAGTAAATCTGAACACGATAACTGCTATTCACGATTATAAATTATGTTGAGTAGATGATTTGAATTTACTCTTTAAGGATTACAACATATCCGATCGTTAGAAGAAAGTAGTGAAAGAGAGAGAATGCGCTGCACAATTCCCCAAGTCTTCATTTACTAATATACTACTGTGAATATTTCGCATACTAGCCGAAAGACGTAGCATTGGGTGGCATCAGGTAGCTGGCCTTGTGTGCAGTTAGTATCGCAGTTGCAAATTATAAAGTGTGTCGATTGTTCAAATTACAAAAACTTAAAAATGAAAATTTAAACATAAAGCATATTTCTAACGATAAAATCCCCTACTCAGATCATATTAATTTTAAAAGAAGATGAGTTTCATTACACATTCGGATCTAGAAAAAATAACGGGAGAGAGATGAAAGTTCAGGTATTATTTTTATATGATAAAAGAAATTTGCTGAATAGTGCAATGTCTTTTTTCCTCCGCATTTGAATGGTTTACCGCTTTCCAATTTAAACAATTCTCCAGAGGAGAAGAAGCATGAACCTGTTCACCAAATCGGTTGACCAACCCCTGAAACTGGATATGAGGCAGTAACTTTTTTATGCAATGGGCAAATGAAACCCAGTCTGTAAGTGAGCTACATTTCTGAGACCGTATATGGTTCTATAGAAATTTAAACCCGTATACACTTTATTCATCAATGCACAGACTCCTGTCCAAGCCCAGGTGGGGGGGGGGGCACTTGGCCCAGGCCCCTAGCCAAGGGAGGACTAAACATGCATGTAATTATTAAATTATACGGTAAAAACTGTGAATGATGTGTAAATAATTTTTAAAAAATTGTAAGTAGTTTTTTATTATGTAATTTAAATTTGTTTTAGTAAATGATAGAAAATCTGATTTTTGAATGTGCCGAGTGGTTAGCGCGCTTCTCTACTGATCAAAGGGACTTGGGTTCGAGCCCCGGGTAAGGTATGAATGTTTGTGTTGTCTTCTGCTGTGGTCCCGCCATTTTCACAGACCGTCTACTATAGCGAATAAACCGATAGACTCCTGTCAGACCTCTATGGCAAGCATTTGCTTGAGGGAATATTTCTTATTATTTTATTTATCTCTTAAATGTATTCCTATATTTATATGGCTTTCAAAATGGGGCTGGGCCACGCATTTGTGACTGGCTCGGGCCTTATCTCCCCTCTCTCAGGTTCTGCTCCTGTCAGACCCCTGAGAAGCAAATGCTTGAGCAGTAATTCATGCAAATCAAGAGAATTTCATTGATGTTCCAGTGCTAAGTCAAATCTGATGCTATGTAACTCCTGAAATAAACTTTTTATGGTAAAATATTCTTGAATGTAAATTAAAAGATCTACATCAAGTTTTTACAAATCCTGAATTTCGGAATTATACATTCAGTGTTTGGAATTACAAAAATTAGTAATATACAAAATAAGTAGCAGAAAACGCTAGTCCAAAGAACCGCCAAGAAAATTTTATAGATGGTTGGGGTAAAGCTTAAATATCTCATGATTTAAAATTCACATAAGATCAACTAATGTAGAATTCAAGTTGTTTGTAGAAGCCTTAATTCATCTACCTCAGAAAACATTAATTTCTTAGTATTTCGTATCATACAAATAGAGTTAGTTGGATTTACTTTTTTATTGTATTGGTTACTGTCTTTTGTTAAACACAAGCATGAGTTGTTGGGTTGTTTTACCTCTGAGCGGCACTTTTTTTGCACACCATGGGCATGTGACCTGGCCATTTAGCCAGGTCACAAGGACCCCGAAGGCTCAGAGAAAGTTGTGGGAGGGGACCCACTGGAACAGCTGTTGGGAGACAGATGGTAGCCTCCCGTCAAGGCCATCCAGTGTGTTCTTTAGTGTGCAGAGGGTATGGCTCTCCCGCACACGGGGCCACGGCTTAACGTCCCATCCGACGGACGGCGGTCTTTTCAAGGGCATCGGTGTCCCCTACTGACCGTGGGCAGGGCGGGGAATTTTGCGGAGAAATATCTCAAGGCTGACCCAGCTGGGACTCGAACTTGGGAACTACAGAATACGAATCTGGCGCGCTACCGACTGAGCCACCCCGCCTTACACAAGCCTGAATCTACAAAACTATTCTAGGGGGGAAAGAAACACGACCGAGCAGGAAAAATGCAAAAAATGGGGGGAAAACACAATCGAGCAGGTTGGGTTGTTTTACCTCTGAGCGGTACATTTTTTGCACACAATGGGTTAAATGGCCAGGTCACAAAGACCCCGGAGGCTCAGAGAAGGTTGCGGGAGGGGACCCACTGGAACAGCTGTTAGGAGACAGATGGTTGCCTCCTGTCAAGGCCATCCAGTGTGTTCTTTAGCGTGCAGAAGGTATGGCTCTCCCGCACACGGGGCCACAGCTTAACGTGCCATCCGACGGACGACTTTTTCCAAGTCCATCGGTGTCCCTTACTGACCGTGGGCAAGGCGGAAGTTTTTCGAAGATAAATCTCAACGCTGACCCAGCTGGGACTCGAACCTGAACTACAGATTACGAGCCTGGCGCGCTACCGACTGAGACATCTCCGCCTCCCAATCGAGGGAGGAGAGAGAGATTGTCTTTCCCGATGTAGGTCTATAAAAGGTTCTTGAAAAATGCATGAAATATAAATAATTTTAATTATTTATATTTCAAGCCTCTATTACCTTACTAGCATTCTTAAAGGAGGGGAGGGACACGACCTTCTCCCCATTAATCAAACCCTGGTTACACACAATATCATTTGAAAAGAATATTTTTCTTCCTATCTTATTTTGCTGAAGTCTTATATGCGATCAATTATTTATTCAAAGCAGATTGTTTTTTATTGAATTTGCAAACAATATAATTTTCTTTTCGATATTAACATTTATATGTTAAAAAAAAAACACCCCCTCAAGCAGCTGCTTACCACTGAGGTCTGGCAGGAGTCTTTCAGTTTATATGGCTTTGTAGAAGGTCTGTGAGGATGGCCATCCTCAACGACACATACATCCATGCCTTGACCCGGGGCTCGAACCCAGATCTCTTAGATCAGTAGCCAAGCGCGCTAATCACACAAAACAAGAAATTACCTGTCATTTTATCTACTATTTAAACTTGTATTGACTAATGGTAGTAAGGCGTATTGACTATATTTAGATAAATAATTATTTCAATATCAGTGACAACTTGGCTGGCCGTTTTCTTGAGCGCCGCGATGAATTTTCTAGCGCCGCGATGAAATGGGAAAGCTTATAATCACAATTTGCTTCAAAAATAGTTAACTCTCGATAGCTCAGTGGTACAGTACTTGGCATGTTATCAACATATCTTATCACCTTGAGGTGAAACTCATTTTTTCTGTAAATCTTTCATAAGCATTCATTCGCATCCACAAAACATCATGGCAATAAAAGGCTTTTTGCATGTTGATCAATCTCTGGATTGGGTTGTTTTACCTCTGAGCCGCACTTTTTTGCACACATTGGACTAAATGAACAGGTCATAAGGACCCCCAGGGCTCAGAGGAGGTTAGGGATAAGGGCTCACTGGACAGGTGTTGGGAGACAGAGGGTGGTCTCCCGTCAAGGCCATACAGTGTGTTTTTTACGTGCACAGAACGCACAGAACGTGTGCAGGTTATCTCCTGCACATTCCACTCACTTTTTTTCACAACATGGGCTAAATTACCAGGTCACAAGGATCTCGAAGTCTCAGAGTAGGTTGGGAACCCACTACCATACTCCCCGTATGTATGGATTTTGAACAGTACTCCTAAAGGCCTCAGGAAAAGGGGGAAACCTCTGATGCGATGGAAAAACAATGTCAAACAGGATCTTGCTAGAATTGGCCTAGGTCACCAAATGTAGCAACTGTAGCTCAGGACAGGCGTGTTTGGAGAACAAAGTTACACACTCTATGTCTATGGTTTCATGAGGGTTTTGTATGTATATATGTAAACATTCTTTTAGAAATGTAGGATAAACTGCGGCTTTGCAGAAACCAAAGTCTGATCGTAATAAAAATAACTGAACGGACGATGAATGGCAATGATCAGCAATTATCTGTAATACTTTCCTTATCACATCGCATACTTTCCTTATCACATCGCATACTTTCCTTATCACATCGCATACTTTCCTTATCACATCGCATACTTTCCTTATCACATCGCATACTTTCCTTATCACATCGCATACTTTCCACACACACTCACACAATGGTCGTTCTCAAGTTTGGCCGGCTGATTTTGACAAAGACCACGACTTTTCTTTAATGTTGACTTCAAAGACTGAAGAAGTGGATTTACCTCCATTTGCACAATGGCGGCAAAACCAGATCCTTCTTCGGTAATGTTTCCAATCATGAGAGTGATACTGTGCGCGTGCATGAAGACCGACAATAATAATTCTTTACAGTAATAATGGCGTACTCTTTTTTTTACATATACGGGGTAAATGGCCCAATCATAATGACTCAAAGGGATCAGAATTGAGTAGAGCAAAAAGATTCACTTGGCAACTGTTAGGAGATTTATGGAACAGTCCTTCCCATCAAGACGTATATTTCTTTATTTGATTTTGAATTCTCCTTTCCAATCAAGACATATTCCTCAAGACTGTATCTCCTCAAGGCTGTATCGCAGTACATCTCTCCTACACAAGGTTGGATTGTATTATTTTACCTCTGAGCAGCACTTTTTTCACACCATGGGCTAAATGGCCAGGTCACAAACACCCCGAAGGCTCAGAGTAGGTTGGGAACCTACTGGAACAGCTGTTATCCTCCCGTTAAGATCATCCAGCGTGTTCTTAACGTGCACAGGTTATGGTTCTCCTGTACACGGGGCCACGGCTTAACATCCCATCCTACAGACACGGCCTTTCCAAACCCATTGGTATTCCATACTGACCGTGGGCAGGGCGGTGAGATTTGCGGAAATAAATCTCAATGGTTACCCAGATGGGACTCGAACCTGGGAACTACAGATTACGAGCCTGGCGCTCTACCGACTGAGACACCCCCGCCACACTCCTACCCAAGGACCACGTCTTAATGTCGAATCCTACAGACAGAAAGCTTTTTCTCACCAAAACACAGTGGGAAGTTAGCAAAGACAATTTCAACACAGACACTATGGACACTCGAACTTGGGAACATTACATTACGATCCTGGAAATCAATCGACTAAGCCAAACCTCGTTCCTAGTGAAAAATATTTCTAACAAATATGTACCACAGCATCTCCAGGCAAACACACACCTTTAGGTATCTATAACGTTACATAAGAAAAACTTCAGGCAACTACCTATTCATTTTTTTCTCCTATACATTTTAAAATTTTTTACTTAAATTTATTTAACTCGCATCCTTATCCATTGACATCCATGGAAAAATGCTTATTTTTATTATTATTATTAAACCCCTCAAGCAGCTGCTTGCCACAGAGGTCTGACAGGAGCCTGTCAGTTTATATGCCACCGGAGAAGATCTGAGAGGATGGCAGAACCTCAGCAGAAAAACGACACGAACATCCATGCCTTAATACTTTTGATTATTTTTTAAAAGATGAAATCTTGTAAAGAATGTTTTGTCTTATTTTAGCACACAAAGAGGATATTTTGCGAGATGCTTTAAATTATGCTTTTCGAATTGCTTTTCAGTACTCACTAAATATTTTTATTTTTTCTTCTGAATGTATTCGTGACTGTGATGATACTGGAATAAACAGTATCTTAAATACTCGATAGGCATATTATTACCGGTAATTAAAAGTGAAATTCGTATGAAGTGTAAATGTTCCATACGTAAAATATTGATTAATTTTTAACGCAGCTTTATAAGAAACCTTATGTTCTTCTAAGGTAATTAATTATTAGTCGTGTAAGTTGCTATGAATGGAGATTTTATAAGTATTTTAGTGATTCATGTCTAAGGTAAATAATTATATATTGCATTTTGCAAAACAAACCTCAGGTTGAGTTTAGAACTCTTCAGTATATGCAGACATCTCTTGGTATAGTTATAACCAAGAGACGCCAAACATTTTCAGCGTAAGAGATCAGACTATAAATCTTCCCACAATATTTCCTGAAACAAAAAGAAGCGTCTCGATTGGAAGTATATTTAATTCGAGAGTACTCACTTAAAAGGAAAAATTAAAACCTACTAAGTCAGAAACAGTGGAATAAAAGCTAATTAAAATGCCTGTAAATGTATTAACATCTGTAATAGTTTCAAATATTATGTCCTATTTTATCGCACTTAAATGGGCATTAGGAGCTTTATTCCAGAGTTTAGCATTCCGTGTCGTTCTTCACGCTGTTCACTGTAAGAGACAGCCTTTACTTGGACTTTTGCAGGAAATAGAATTTAGAATGGATTTCAAGGAATTTCGATTAAAAAAGTGGTTTTTAAAAAGAGGTCGTTTGAGTGCTTACTTGCTTTTACTTGAAGGAAGATTAAAATGGTACATTAAGAAAATAAATTACATGTAATTGTATTTCATCCAGGAAAAAATGCTTTATTGGACTTTATCTTTTACTCTTTACTTTTATTTTTTATCTTTACTTTTTATTACTCTTTATCTGGTGAAGCATTGTACTTAACAAGATCCTTTTATTTTATATACTTTGAAATTATCAGAATTCTTCCTTGAAAGAAAATTTTCTGCTTAGAGCAGTAATAAATATCATTTCTGTTGGGGTTCCTCTGATGCTAGCTAGTATTCATCGTTGATGTGAATATTTGTCGGTTGGGCATCCTCACCCTAATCCATGTCAAATTTCTCTGAAATGCTGGTATTCTCCCTCCTAGTAATCAAAACTTTCCACCCTAAATCCATCCCCAAACATGAAACATCACTTATAACGACTCGTAATCACCCAAATAGTTGTCAATATAGCTGACAAAAGGTTGGCTTGTTTTATCTTTCAGCGGCACATTTTTGGTACACAATGGGCTAAATGTCCAGGTCATAAGGACCCCAGAGTCTCAGAAGGTTGTAAAAAGGAGCCCATTAGCAGTTGTTAAGAGACAGAAAGAAGTCTTCCTTCAAGGCCATCCAGAGCGTTTAAACTGAACAGGGGTATAGCTCTCCAGCAAACGACTTTACGTCAGTTCCGACGGGCGGAGGTCTTTCCATGACCATCGACAGGTGCGAACTGGTGATTTTTTTTTTCAGGGACGCAGCTAGAGCAAGAGGGCCTGGACTAAGGTAAAAAAAAAATCGGTATCTTTTTTCAAGATTTCAATACTTATTCTATTGATAGTTCGCACATGGTTTTAAAATGAATAGATTTTTCTCAATTCTGGGAAATTGTTTAAAATAAAAATTATTATTATTTAAAAAATTTCCTGTTCCTCTGAGGCCGTAGGAGCCCTCGACACCTGAGCGCCCAGGAAGCTACAGGGCCCAGCATCCCTTGCCATTCCTCTGTTCCGTGTGTTTGTAATTAAAAGTTAACAACGGGATTCTTTTACTGACTTTTCTTCAAAAAAGTGCATTAAAATATATATTAATCCAATATTGATAAAGTCAATATTTTTTTGTTGCGAGTTATAAGTCCTGGAAAGTTTTGTTGCATAAACAGGGGTCATTAACTTTTTTTTTGAGAGAAGAGCACCAAGTCATCCAAATATGGACTTGGACCTAAAGAGTCCTCAACCAAAATAAAAATTGTGTAATAATTTAAATTTTTTGCAGTTTGTTTATTATGTAGTTATCAATTGTGATTTATTCTGATTAGTAACCCAAGAAAAGTTTTGGATTTCTAATTCTTAATTTTTTTTTTATTTTTTAGTTTCCATTTTAGAGTTTGTAGATAGGTTTACAGAAATTTTCACCAATAAGTCTGTTCATGGTGACCTGCACATTCGGCTTTCTGAAGCCTGTAAGAAAGAGAACCATGAAAAGAAGAAGAGAATTGAAAAAGCAGAGTGTATTACAATTTGGAATGACCTGAAGATGGAGGTATAATAAAGGTGATGAGTTCAGTGAAGCAGGGAATAAAAAATACAATTACTTTCAGAAAGAAATCAAAAAGAAACCTGTATTTTTTCGTGAAATCATAGTCTCTCAAGAATCTACAGACACAGTAGAAAAATACTTTTGTCCAGTAGACAGTTTCATGATACTGTCCATAAGTAACAACAGCCGACTGAAGAAGAAAATGATCATACAGAAAAATCTGAGATACTCTCTTTCATGAGGAGAAGCAAAATCGTAACAAGAAACCTATCAGGAGAGGAGCTGATATGTAGAAGCTAAAATAAGCAATTTGGATCTTATTAAAGACTCAGGTTTGGTTTAAAAAAATGAGTTAAATAAATTTTTCGAAAACTAAATAAATGTTGAAGGAAGAGGTTTAGATTTTGGGGAAAAAATACGAAATACACAAATTCAAATTAAAAATGAGCCAAAAAGAAGAAAAAGTTCTAATTTTTTTTTGTTGGAAAACACAGATAGTAGAGTACAGCTGACGACACGAACTGCACTCGGAAAACCTAGCTAGAAGAAGCGCAGACCGATATATTAAAGCAATTGAAAATTGAAAATCTTGGAATGAATGCAAATAATAAACGACGTAAAATAAAAAAAACAAATAAATACCTCCTCAAGCAGCTGCTTGCTATAGAGGTCTAACATGAGGTCCCCGCCAACTTCACAGAAAATGGCGGGACCCCACCAGAAAAAAAAACACAAACATGCATGTCTTATCCGAAGCTCGAACCCAGATCCCTTTGATCAGTAGCCAAGCGCACTAACCACTCGGCCACGGGACGGCGCGTTAGAATAAAAAATTGCACGACACTGATGAACTACATGGAGTGCTTAAGACATCAGGATTTAGTCAATTAATATATATCTGACACTCCTCCCTGGATCCTCTTTCATTTAGTTTACTTTTCTTCAGAGCACACTCAGTCTGTCATGTCACTCCTGCAGATGCTACGTTTTGCATCTCTACTCTTCGTGACTTGGAAACCATTTCTTCTGTTCTAGGATTCCGTCTCTCAGTATAACAAAAGTCATGTGATCATTGAAATTGCTGCGGCAATACTAAGAAAGGGCCAATGAGAGTGCGTCGTGACAAAGATAATAGCTAGAAGACATAAACTGATGCCATCAATGCGTGCAAGAATTATTTATTAAGCATGTCATGGACGACCTGAAGAGTTATTTACTCTACCTATATTGCACAAGATGTAAAAAATATTATTTTTCCCCTCTTGACATCTATGCAGCTGATTGAAGATGTTAATGGTATAGGTTGACTTTAATTTCTCTGCTAAATGCAGAATTTGGCACTGCTGAATCCGTTATGATTTTTACCGTTAACGAAGGAGCAGCTGAAAATTAACCTTACCCAAGAGTCATTGCTTGAACCATAAGCACTTTCACCTCAACTCTATCTAAACAAGGTTTCCACAAATTAAGGAACAACCTGAAAACCCCTTAGATCTGCTGCATATGGATCGGATGATAAGTGTAAGAATCATCAGTGTTTAAAAGAAGAGTTGCACTTTGCATTGCCAAAATTATATGCGAATACAAACACATGGTAAGAAGGTGAAGGTTAACTGAGGTAGCACAAATGGTCCAACATGAAGTATAGTTACCTCTTACCACTCTAGAGGCCTCGCAGCGATGTCTCATGCTGTTGATAAGACTGTGCAGCAGTGCTGTGGGCAGTAATATCCACTACTCCTCCAAAGCACATCTAAAGCTCCAGTAGACTTGCAGGAGCAAGATTCAGAGAAACAACCCGTCTACTATACATATCATACTTGTTCTATCAAATTTAGGCCGGAAGAACTGGCTGATCATTCCTTACGTTTAATAGTCCTGTTCTCCAGAGTTGAAATGAAACGGTGACAACGGGCGTTATTATCCAACGTATTGCGAGCACATATGGTTGTACGAAAAGACTCGAGATTTCATAGCATATGACCGTAACGTAGCCTTTTGGAAGTATATACAGATCTATGCAGCGACCAAAGATATCCCTGAAATGGGCATAGACCTTTTTAGGGAGATGCGATATTTGAATTCTCCATATTGCATTTAACAAACATGCAAAATTTTGTTTCGTTACCTTGTCCATTGTTGGGTTGTTTTACCTCTGAGCGGCACTTTTTTGCACACCATGTGCTAAATGGCCAGATCACATGGACCCCGAAGGCTCAGAGAATGTTGGGGGAGGGGACCCACTGGAATAGCTGTTGGGAGACAGATGGTAGCCTCCCGTCAAGGCCATCCAGCGTGTTCTTTAACGTGCACAGGGTATGGCTCTCCCGCACACGGGGCCACGGCTTAACGTCCCATCCGACGGACGGCGGCCTTTCTAAGCCCATCGGTGTCCCTACTGACCGTGGGCAGGGCGGGGAATTTTGCGGTGATAAATCTCAAGGCTGACCCAGCTGGGACTCGACCTGGGAACTACAGATTACGAGCCTGGCGCGCAACCGACTGAGCCACCCCCGCCCTGTTACCTTCTCCAGAAAGGGAAGGAGGGCCTACAACATGGAGGATTCAAATATACATTCTCCCTAAAAAGGTACATGCTCTTTCTACATAACATTTCTTAATTGGAAACGAAACACTGAGTGAATATCAGCCAAAAAATTCGGAAATAACTCAACAATACCAGAAAAAGATAAGAATGTTTTCAATTCAGTGGTGTGAGAAAAAGGCTGGTTTACTATAAACGATGAAAAGAAGTAGCTGCTTAGTATTTTTTGCCATATGCTATTGAAGTCTGCATCGTAAAACTGGTTGTAAAAACTTGAAACATCTGTCGGAAAGGATCAAAAAGCATGAATATGCATTTTCCATATCAACAACTCCATCGACTTTAAAATATTTAACACACTTCAACTTAGTAAAAGGGAAAGGCTATTTTTATGATTAGTTTTAGTAGCACATGATTAACAAGTTACGAGCTAAAATATGTTCGGCAGCGGGAAATGATTCAGCCGGCGGCACGCCAGGTTCGTAATCTATAGTTCCCAGGTCCCAGTCCAGGGATCCAGTCCCACTTGGGTCTGTATCACTTCGATTTATCTCCGCTACCCACTCCCCTCTGCACCCCTCACACACGTACAACCTGCCCTCCATCAGAAAGCGGACACTGATGGGTTTGGAAATGCCGCCGTCCTTCAAAAGAGACGTAAAGCCACGTGTCCAGGAGAGCCATACTCTGTGCACGTAAAGAACATGCTGGATGGCCTTGACGGGAGGTTACTCTCTGTCTCCCAACAGCTATTCCAGTGGGTCCCCTCCCTCCAACCTTCTCTGAGCCCTTGGGATCCTTGTGACCTGGCTATTTAGCCCATTGTGTGCGAAAAAATGCCGCTCAGAGTTAAAGCAATCAACCAAAATATGCTCGCTTATCGATTTATCATTTTCTTCCGTGTTGCAGATATTCTATCCCAAATACAGGACGGATATCATTTACCGGGAATAAAAATTTTAATGACTGTAATTTAGTGGGGTTACTTCAAATCAAAATGAAAGGCATTTTTTCAAAAGTAAAACACATTCATTCATTCGTAATAGTTTACTCTTAGTGTTTTAAATTCTGCAAGCATTTTCCAACCAAGCACATTACACTATAATAAGAATTTGTCTATACGTAGCAAAGACAAACTAAGTTCTAAATTATCTGTAATGTCCAGAAATTAAGCATTCACGTAATATCCCTAAATATTTGCGAATTTATGTCATTTCTATACACAATAATTTTTGACACATTTCCAGATGGGTGAAATCTATTGAAATTGTTTTAGTGACTTCAGGTTTTATAGTGAAGGCATAATGTTGCTTCAGAAATCTCAATTTCATTAAAATATTTTGCAAAAACGTAATGTGTAGGAAAGTATTAAATGCAATGACTGTCATAGACACATCATGTATACACCATAGAATCCCCACGCTTCAATCAAATCATTAAAACCGAAATGGACAAAGTTATTCTTTGTATAAACTCAGTTAACTATTCATATTTATTTGATTCTTTAATATTAGATATTTATATATTTATTTGCTGATAAAACCTTCAGAATCATGATGATTTTTATTACAAATATGTCAAAGTAAAAAGAAAAAAATATTATTGGAAATTAGAGAGCTACGTCCCTGTCACCCCATGTGATATTCCTGATTCATTTCAATGAACAATGGAAGTATATTAATAAACACAGATTTATTTCAATGAAACTTTAAAACGATGTAAACAAAAAATGGGAACAGTGCTGCAGATACTTGCACAGGTAAACGACTATTATTTGATCCTATCTGTGACGTACTCAGAAATTTTCAATGGGAAAAATTTATCCTTTTTCGGCTAATAGGGAGGGAATCGATGCACGTGAGTCTCTGATCTCTAGGAAAACATTTCGCAAAGTGACACGAGTTCTGAGCAGAATATAAAATGGTGGTGGATTACCCAATCAGATGCATGATGTAAAAAAAAGTCTTCCGTCTCAAATAGACGGAAAATACTGCAGTGATTAAATCAACATCACCGCTAGATGGGGAAAAAGCTCTCTTTTCAATGATGAATCTTGTTTTACGATCACGGCGAATAAATGCTAACTGATTGGATATACCTATAAGCAAGAAGATATCCTGATGAAGAGAGTTCAAGATAGATGTGGACAACATATCACCCGATATTCAGGAAGTGACTGTTTATTTGTTGATGATTGATAGGATTATGAATGGTCAAATATTATGCATGTTCTTCAGAACAAGATGCTACCGTCTGCTGAAGAAACGCTGCAGATACAGGTTTCTTATTTCATGATGACAATGCTCCTTATAGTCTGTCTATAATAATACAAGACTGGTAACGCCATAACCGAATCAGCTGTCCTGACTGGCCCTCCAAATTCTGGACCTCAACTGTGTAGAGAATTTATGGCAGATGAATTATTTATATTAAAAATCATAGAATGTATGAATAGAAAGACTTGTAATCTCCATGTAACGGATGCGCAATGTTAAGCCGTTGCTACATAGAAGGTTGATAAGAATACTAAAACCTTATTTTAAGAAGTAGATGTTTTACTACGGATGCAGCAAACTAAGGAGCATATGGGCAAGTAAACGCCCTGGAGTAACTAGGAAATAAAAAAAGATACATTTCAACAATAACAGTTATTTTTCTCATTCGACAACTATTTGATATTTATTCATTTGTTTATTTATATTATTCAAGCGCAGTGAAACATGTTTTCTTTCTACCGAAGAGCCGATATGTACAAAAAATCCTCAACCTTCCGCCGTTAGTATGCACCGGTATCTAGTACAGTTTATTCTAAAAGAGCCTTTACGTAATAGAAAGCGGCTAAACGCAAGATTTGAGCACAAGCATTCTGTGCATCTAAGCTCAAGTCTTCATGTGTCACTTGTGTGTCAATAAAGTAACTGTTGATCGAATTCGTCAACACGGGGCGTGATCAAAACTTTTTCCCAAAAATATTCAATATGAAGGAAAAATAAAGCATTTATTCTTAGCTTAAGAAGACTATGGTTATATCATAGAAGGTTCTTACTTCCTCACAGCATCAGTTAATTAATATAATAAAACCCTTTAGGGTAATGTAGTATGCTTTGAAGGTACAACGACTCATTTGTTCAGGAAATGAAAAAGATACTCTATGTGGAGATATCGCGAAACGACCAGATAGCAGCAAAAGAAGAAAAAAATTACTATCAGTTCAGTTAGTTTCTTTAAAATATTTATATTTTACACATAAAATCACCATAGGGAAGTATTAGCTATTTGCACTACACTAAAGTTCCGAATTACTTTAACGATTGGCAGAGTGGATTCTCAAATTTTTGGTCGAGAGCAGCTTCGAAGGGAGTTGGAATTTTTGATAATTATATATTTGCTAGTATTTTTAGTAAAAATGCTTGTGCAAAAACGTAGGTTCTAAAATGTAGGGATGATGTGATATACTAAATGTATATCACATCTTCCCTACTTGTGCAAAACTATAGGTCCTAAAATGTAGGGAAGATGTCACGAATCGCATAATTTTACCTACAATTCCACGGGGTCGCAGTGTCATAAAGTGTAATAACCTCTCACTTAGTATGCAAACAAAGTTTGGTGCAGAGTTTTCGGTTCGAATCCGAAGATGACTTAAGCTTATTTTAGAAACTTTGCTTTCCCAGCTTCTATTTTTTATCTGTATGTAAATAGATACAAAGAGGCGAAGTAGAATCACTTGCCAAATGCTATTTTAAAATAAATTAAGCAAAGCAAAATTACATGCTAATGTTACATTCTAAGTAAAATTCTAAGTAAACACTACATTTGTTAGGCTTAGTTACAACAGTTTATTTAATTTTTAGGATTGTATACATTATTTTAACCTTTTATTATGTTTTATTATTTTCGATCGTTAATATTTACTTAGTAAATGAAATGTCCTTTTAAAAGTTATTAATATTTAAGTAATTACAATAACACCTTGATAATTAATTGATGTAAATAATTAGTAATAGCAATTTTACAATTGATTTGTATTTTAAGTAAAAGTAACAGCATCTTTGAGATTAATTAATATTTGACTTTTCAATTTTTTTATTTTTAAATTTCTAAAATAATAATAATGAAGAATTTACCTCTTATCAGCTGCTTGCTGTAGAGATATAAAAGAAGCCTCTCAGTATAATACGTCATAGAGAAGATCGATAAGGCAGGCGAGACCTCAGCAAAAGATAACACAAGAGACAGCCATACCTTATCTGAAGGGCCCAAATTCTGGTTGCTTTGAATCTCAGCCAAGCATGCTATGCACTCGATCAAATGGGTACTGCCACAATCCATTCTTTCTACTATATTCTTCGATGTGTGGCTATATTCCACCGACACACTTACGAGCCGTCATTGTGATTTCTTAGTTGCTTTTAAAAGCATAGAGTAGAAGTTATCAACGTGGGGTACGTTGTAAAATTTTTAGGTATGCCGTGAGAGCTCAAAACTCGCTAGATCTAGTAACAAAGTAAAAATAAACATTGTTACACTATAGTTTTATCTATGTATGCAAGGGTTACGCCAGTTATATACACATTTCCAGAGGGTACGTGAAGCATAAAAGGTTGAGAACCACTGGCATAGAGTGAAAGCGTAAAAAATTTCAGACTTCAAGTCTAAAAGTTATCCTACAAATGAACATGAATTAATTGAAGGGATAATCCATGTCTGAAAAAATATTTTGTTTAATAATGTTTATTTTATTCTTTCCTTTATCACTTTAAAGTTATCTTTTCTTACTTTTAAAAATTTGAAATATTTTATAATATAATTTTATATTTATAATTGGATCCAGTCTGCTATACAGTATGGTATTACAAGTTGGGGAGGAACATACATTTCATCATTAAGGAGTCTAATCTCAATGCAAAATAAATCATTATACACATTTTCTTAGTTTTTAACTTTGAACACGATAGAGATATTTTAATTCTGAATATTCAAAATCTGTCATAAAACTTCCAATAAATGTATATTCATATAATATGTATATTCAGAAAAAAATATTTCACCACAATCACTGCTCATTTACATTTTGAAGATAAAGTTTTCGTCTTGCACAGCAATGTTGATGTTTAAATGGATTGTATGGTTAGATTCAAATGGATTATATTTAAATACGAAAAAGACTAAGTATATTCTATTTAACCTAAAAAAGAAACCATACAATCCAAATTTGATTAAATTAAAATTGCATACATTTTCATGCAATAATTACTCAACTTGTTGCTGTGAAGAAATTGAACAGGTTCAAAGTCTACTCTACCTAGGCGTTTATATTAATAGCTCCCTAAGTTGGAAAATGCATATTGGAAAACTAACAAACACACTTAGACAGATGTTATATAAATTTTATTATTTAAAAAAAATCCTCAGTAATAAAATGTTAATAATGTTATACAAATCTTGGGTCCAGTCTGCTATACAGTATGGTATTACAAGTTGGGGAGGAACATACATTTCATCATTAAGGAGTCTAATCTCAATGCAAAATAAATTTATATTCCAAATTTTACCAAATAAATATAAAACTGTTACCATTTTTTGTAAGTATACCATTCCAGGTGTATTTCCACTGAGACATTTATTTGTTTATAGAACATTAAATTACTTCTTTAAAAACAATAATGCAGTGCTGCATTATACAAATTATTCTATGCGAGATAGTGGGAAAAGGTTTCTGTTACCACTTGCAAATAAAGAAATTATGCACAAACACTTTGATTATTTGGCCCCTAAAATTTTTAATTCTTTACCGATTATAATTCGAAATGAAACTAATTTTATGCATTTCAGATCTCTCACTGCTAATTATCTAATGACCATTTACAAATACTGACAGCCTGTTTTCAGTGTTAAAGTAAAAAAATTAATTCGTTTTTATAAATTCTGTGTTGTTTTTGTATATATATTTTTTTCTTTATGTAAAATTGAGTGTCAGTGTTGCCAAAATTATGTATTTAAATAATTTGTAAATTAACCTACATGAGCTTAGATGCTCTTGGGTTAATAAGAGTATTACAAATATATGTTGTTTGTAACCTTATTATTATAATAAAACTGAACTAAAACTAAACAGATGAACACTTAAGTTATAATCAATGCAAAATTTCTTCATTTGTATTCATTGCTTCTTTTAAAGAAAATGATTTAGGATCTGTGCAACCAGTCCACGTGTTTTCTCTTCTCTTTCAACTTAAAATCTTTAACTGAGACATGAACAAAATATTTGTGATATATTTTTTGAAATATATTAAAAAGTTTTTAAACTGAATGTGAACTTTAATTAATTGATTAGTTTGATAATTATAATTTTGTTTATTACAACTTTTACAGTTATCTGAACCATGGATATCGCTTTCAAGTTGCCTCATTAGTGAACTAAAACTCGAAGATTTTGTGGTAAAAAAATCCCAATTTGTTTGTCTGGAGAGCATCCTAAAATTAAACGTGATAAAGTGAAGGGATAATGCATGTTCGAAGACATGTAATGGGACTGAATAACTGGAGCATTTTGTGTATTCCGTCCCGTGGCCGAGTGGTTAGTGCACTTGGCTGCTGATCTAAGGGATCTGGGTTCGAGTCCCGGAGTTAAGGCATGGATGTTCTTGTCGTTTTTTCTGCTGAGGACCTGCCATCCTCACAGACCTTCTACTCTGGCATATAAACTGATAGGCTCCTGTCAGACCTCTGTGGCAAGCAGCTGCTTGAGAGGGTATTTATATTATTATTTATGCCCAAAATACACTGGTTTCCATAAATTAAGGAATAACCCTATGTTATGTCAATGGGAAGCTAATATCGAGGCTCTATAAATTCTAAAATATGTATTTTTGCTTCGAAAATGTGATAGCAGATAAATATCTCAATCAAATACATCAGTATCTTAATTTTCAACAATATTCATTCAGTAATTAATGAGTTGTGGAGGTTTCAATATTTAACAACAGCAATGCCAATCTTAAGAAACTTATACAAAACTGATGAATAGTGAAAAAAATTCTTTATACAAATTTCTAAAATACTGCATATATATTTTATTAAAGACTTTGATGTAATAGTTACTAAGTTTTAATTAACTTCTGAAACAAATTTTTGTGACTGGCATTGCTATTATTAAAAATTAAAACTTTCATACCTCATTAAATTTTGAACGAATATTGCTGAAAATCGAGATATTGATATATTTGATTGATATCTTCATCTATTATCACATTTTTAAAAAAAATATTATAGGAGTTCTAGAGCTTCGGCGTTAGCTTTCCACTAACATAACATAAGGGTTGTTCCTTAATTTAAGGAAACCAGTGTATGATGCTTTAGTATGATCTCAAGACACCTCAGAGTTTTTCACTTCCAAACTTAAAGACTATTTATCTGCCAATTACGTTTTTCAAGACATTTTACAATCATATATGTCATTAAAGTAAGGCAAAGTGAATTTCACTTGAAGGGCAAAATTTAGATTCGTTTTTTTTTTTTTGGAATTATTAGAGGTAGAAAATATTTGCAGAAATTTTATCTTTAGGATTTTATCTTTAGGATTCCTTGCTTGAAAGGTTAAGTTTTCATATTGTCAAAAACTAGCAAACAACCAAACACTTATTGCATTTTTATTCCTTTGTTCCTCAAATCCTTCGTTGAAGAGCATATCAATAAAACACCGAAAGAGCACCAAATGTCATCTGAAAGCACACTTTAAGTAAGAAAAAGGAAATATTTTAAAATTTTCTTAAATAAGATCATATAAATTCATCCATGGTTATGAAGTAAAAACAGTTGAATTTTTAAGAAAAATTGCAGTCTATCTGCGTTTTTAAAGGTTTTATGCACTACACAAAAACAACTAAAAAAAATTAAATTGTACTTAAGATAAGGATTAAATTTCAGATATTTCTTTTCTTCAATTATCGTGTGAACCATTTTCTATGGAAATGACAATAATTAACGAAAAACGATACTTGCCAGATTAATCACAACCAGCACGAGAAAACTCCCGTGGCGTTAGACAACACAACACAACTTCTTCTTTATAAGGAATCCCAGAAACTGCAAGACCACAGAGTGGATTAATGCCTTTATACAGCCTAATAATTCCGCTTCCGAGTAACACAAACGCAAAGCCCTTGAACTTGACATAAATAGCAGATCCTGAGTCCTGTTCACTGCATTATGATTTGCAACGGCGTTTCCTTCTAGCCTGAAGCTCCTCAACCAAGTCATGGTTGATGGACACCCGCGCCAACTCGAGCGTGACGTTACTTCAGAAGGAAATCAACGGCAGTTTTCTTCAGTGTGGATCGTTTTACTCACGTAACTCCAAGAGAAAAAAACTGAGAAACCGTTTCTTATTTCCATTTATAAGTGTAAATATAGACAGAGTGTTAGAAGGCGAAGGTAAGGAGAAGATAAGAATCTTAGACTTCGCCGTGTTCATTACTATTGATAGTTGCCATTAACATTGTGGTCAGATTTTTTTAACTCATTCACGTTTTACATTAAGTTCTGCTGTAGCTATTCAGGGAATATATTATCCGGGACATTTTTTTTTTTCCATTTTCTACCGTTGTTATATAAACTGTATTCCTTTGTTGGGAACTTTTCATTTGGAAGGACGTTATTCAATTCGACCTTTATTCAACTGCTTCTCGCTTACCACGTAATCTTCACGTTTTATCTTCTACATCATCATCTTCATCTGACCCTTATCTCGTCCCATAAAAGAAAATCAGTACTGACTTTTCTTACGATTTTAGGGCTTATGATTCCCTTACACAGATTCTAAAGGTTTAAAGTTATCTCTTTCTCTTTACATAGCAAATGTTTAATCAACAAACAAGCACATTTGCTGTGAGTTGGGTTGTTTTACTTCTCAGAGCACTTTTTTGCACACAATGGGATAAATAATCAGGTCACAAGGACCCCGAGGACTCAGAGAAGGTTATGGGGAGGGGACCCACTGGAACAGCTGTTGGCAAACAGATGGTAGCCTCCCGTCAAGGTTATCCAGCGTGCTCTTTAACGTGCACAGGGTATGGTTCTTCTGCACAGAGAGCCACGGCTTAACGTCCAATCCGACGGACGTCTGCCTTTCCAAGCCCATCGGTGTCACCTACTGACGGAGGGCAGGGCGGGGAGTTTTGCGGAGATAAATCTCAACGCTTACCTAGCTGGGTCTCGAACCTGCCAATTACAGATTACGAGCCTGGCGCGATACCGACTGAGCCATCCTCTCCCCTATTTCCTATGCTCCCCTCCGACTCCTACTATTCTGCCTCATCTTGGGGGAATTATGAGTATCGTATCGATAAGTAAGTATATCAGGCATTTATTCTCCTGATTGGACTATACTAGACATGGAGCCATTACGTCATACCCAGCTAAAGCTAGATTGAAAAATGAGGAGGTAATGAGTGCAATCTGTCGTATTTACCCAAAGGACATCTATAAAAACGAATGAGACTTAATGAATATCATGTTGACTCAGTCGCTCTCTGTCGAAAAAAAGTGCGTTTGTCATCCACACTCATGGACAAAAAATTTTCAATGAGAATACACACTCAATCCTATGTGAATGACGCTGAAATAAGTATTACTGTAAGAGTAACTAAATAACGTAATAGCAACTTAATATGTGCATGTCTGAGTACCCCTTACAGTTAAACAAATACCAGTGGTATCTGGAGTAGTATGATAGTGCTGGAACGTAGTTCGTTGTAAACTGTGAGTAAGTTGAATAGCAATTCCTGCTGAGGAACCTTTGACGATGAAATGGCACTTAACACAATTTGAGTAACTGACAAGGTCTGCACAAGGTCAGGGGGAGTGGCTCAGTCGGTAGTAAGTCAGGCTCGTAAACTGCAGTTCCCAGGTTCGAGTTCCGCCTGAGACAGGGTTGAGATTTATCTCCGCAAAACTCCCCGCCCTGTCCTCTGTCAGCAGAGGACATCGTTGGCTTGGAAAGGCCGCCGTCCTTCAGATGGACTTCGTGTTTGGGACAGCCATACACTCTGCACGTTAAACAGTACGATAGATGGCCTTGACGAGAGGTTACCATCTCTGTCTCTCAACAGCTATCCAGTGGGTCTCCTCCCCCCAACCTTCTTTGAACACTCGGTGTCCTTGTGACCTGGCCATTTAGCTCATTGTGTGCAAAAGAGTGCCGCTCATAAGCAAAATAACCCTGCCCTGCACAAGATCGGTCAAGGGACACAAAACTGATGCCATAGGTGCTGTAGTATCTGCAAGCGCCAAATAATAGTAAACTCCCTTCCAGGCTTGGAACCTCCACAGGACCTATCACAATCTATGATAAATATGGTGATTGGAAGTTGGAATGGAAGTGAGCATGTGTTTGCAAGGAATGGAAGTGAGCATGAAGGAATGGAAGTGAGCATGAGATGATAACCAATATTGCCTTGGAGGCTGCAAAAGAAAGGTCTGAACCGTTTGGTAGGCTGCAAAAGAAAGGTCTGAACCGTTTGGTAGGCTGCAAAAGAGAGGCATGTCCCGAGCCGAATTTCCTACCAATGCTTCACTACAATGAAGTACAGGTCCATTTCCTCTGGGATGTCAATAGGATGTTCAGATTCAGTCTATAGTCCAATTCTCGACATATTATATATACCTGTAGAGAGAGAAGGACCCGATACCTGACGATGTTGGGTGCTTCTCTTTCTACAGGTGAAGAAGATATGTCGTCACAAAAATAATCATGCACATCAGGAAAAAGATCATTATGGAGGATGTGAACATGACCTGAGTATGCATAATGTACAATAGATATACAGAGCGCCACATCTTTGAGAGGTTAACTTTCGTTACTTTATAGTATAGGGATGAAATCTTTGCACCTTTTATCGAAATTATTAGGGGTACAGTAAAACGCAAGTTCTTTCTAATCGACAATAATACCGCCCCCATTAGAGTTCATTTTGTGGAGGAATTCCTTCAGAGTGAGGATAATTTTCGAATGGATCAGGTTGTTTTTCCTCTGAGCGGAATTTTTTACACACATTTAGCTAAATGGCCAGGTCACAAGGACTCCGAAGGCTCAGAGTAGGTTGGGGAAGAGACTCACTGGAACATCTGTTGGGAGACAGATGGTAGCCTCCTGTCAAGGCCATCCAGTGTGTTCCTTAAAGTGCACAAGGTATGGCTCTCCCGTACACAGGCAATGGCTTAATGACCGGACGCCTTTCCAAGCCCGTTGTCAGCCCATGTCTCCTACTGACTGAGGGCAGAGGGCGGGGGAGGGGGGGGGGGGGGGCGGTTAAGGTAATAAATCTCAACGATGTCCCAGCTGGGACTCAAACCTGGGAACTACAGATTATAAGTGTTGCGAGCTACATACTAACGTCATATTCGAATGGAGCGGCTATCATTGTAATCATAAAAGAGGAAAGTTTCGACGATTTGATAGCACTGTGGGCATCTTATAGACCGTAAGTAAGATTACCTTCACGAAAATTACTTCATGAACAGATTAATTCTCCAGAAAGAATCTGATCTTACGAATTCTAGTTAATTCGGATTAGAATAGCCCAAGTCTTTAATTAACCTCAATTAATATCGTGACGGTGCGTGTGTACGAGTTAGAGTCAATAAATTTTTTGCCTCATGCGAGGATATATAGTTTTTGATTAAAAATATGATAAGATTGATGTCAATAGATTATGAAATAAAAATGGCTTGACATCAACTAATATATTACTCCCACTAAAAAAGAAGATGAAAATGACGTGGCCTTTTTCTGATGGAAGGACTCACAATATGATTGACTCTTATCTCCTAGTATAAGTCATATGGGGGGTGGGAGGGGGACTCAGTCGGTAGAGCGCCAGGCTCGTAATCTGCAGTTCCCAGGTTCGAGTCTCAGCTGGGTCACCGTTGAGATTTATCTCCGCAAAACTCACTGCCCACTGTCAGTAGGGAACACCGATGGGCTTGAAAAGGCCGCCGTCCATTAGATGGGACGTTAAGGTGGGGCCCCGTGTGCGGGAGAGCCATACTCTTTGCACGTTAAAAAACTCGCTGGATAGCCTTGACGGGAGGCTGCCAACTGTCTCCCAACAGCTGTTGCAGCGTGTCGTCTCCCTCAATCCTTTTCTTAGCCTTCGGGGTCCTTGTGGCCTGGTCATTTAGTCCACGATGTGCAAAAAAAGTGCCGCTCAGAGGCTCAAGGTCCGTATTAAATACTTCTCTGACAGTTTAATCCAGATGCTCATAAAATTTTTCCATTTATGTATTAAGCATTTGACCACAGTTACGCTGTTTTAAATTTCATGATGTCAAGAGTAGAGAGGAAAACTTTTCTTGAGTCGGGTCACGACCTCCTGATGGCATGTCAAGTGATTTCATGACAACCACTCTGACCTTAGTGGTCACAACACCTGATATGTCATCAGGAGGTAGCGGGTTCGGATCTCACCTGGATCAAGAAGTTTTCCCTCTATACTCCATGTTATCATGATATTTAAATATCGTTATAGGGCCAAATGTTTCTAAATCTGTGATTTGCTCTGGAAATAAATATAACTACAAAGTCAATAATGATGTGTGATCCTAGCAGTGAATATCAATTGAGATTTGTTTCAAAAAATTAATACCTGTCAAATCTCACTTTGAGAGTGGCTAGTTTTTTATGCACTTACTTAGATGAATCTGAAGTGTAGAATCTCCAAATGCAGTCAAAAACAACCTCTTGAGACTGAACCCATCGTATAAGGCTTTTTACATCAATAACAGAAAATGATAGAGAACCTGGCATGCCATAGGAGGTCATGGTTCGGATCCTACCAGACTCAAGACAATTTTTTCTCTATACCCTTCGAATCATGACTTAAAACAGTATAACAGTGGTTGGATTGTTTTACCTCTGAATGGTACTTTTTGCACACAATGGGCTAAATGGCCAAGTCATAAGGACCCCGAAGGCCCAGAGAAGGTGATCCACTGGACAGCTGTTGGAAGACAGATGGTAGTCTCCCGTTAAGGCTATCTAGCGTGTTGTTTATAGTGCACTGTGTATTGCTTTCCCGCACACGGGACCACGGCTTAACTTCCCATGTGACGGATACCATCTTCCCATCTTTTACTGGGCGGGGAATTCTATAAAAACAAATCTCAACGCTGGCCCACTTGGAACTCGAACCTGGGAACTGCATATTACCAACCCGGCATACTACCGACTTAACCCCCCCCCCCTCCCCTAGTCCCGCATATTATCGTCCCACCCCCTCGTCCGCAATCAAATGTTTACTAAATCAGTGATATGCTGTGGACAAAAATATTCTATTGCATTTCTTTTCAGGTGTAATCATCCTTCCCAATTAAGTTATACGATCTTTTCTGCTGCAGTTATATTGAATATTGGCTTTGTAAATGGTGATGGGAAGTTGCTACCAATCATATGAAATGTCAAAGAGAACCTCGGAAAATGAGATGGAGGAGACATAATACAGAAAATGTATTAATACAATTTAGAAATATGCTGATTAGAATGCTGTGGAACTTTTCGGAATGAGAGTTGGATTATTTTACCTCTGAGCGGCACTTTTTTTTTTGCCCACAAAGAGCTAAATGGCCAAGTCACAAGGACTCCGAAGTCTCAGAGAAGGTTGAGGGAGGGGACCCATTGGACAGTTGTTGAGCGACAGATAGTAACCTCTCGTCAAGGTCATACAGCATGTTCATTAACGTGCACAGGGTATGGCTATCCCACACACGGTCCAGCGGCTTAAAGTCGCATCCGACGGATGGCGTCTTTTCCAAGCTCATCGGTGTCCCCTACTGACTGTGGGCAGGGTCAACACCTCCTAGAAGATAAGGCCAAACAACTATGTCACAGAATAATGATGACGTCACCCTAGTTAGACCCAAGTGCTACCCATACTGCCCCATGCCAGACAGCTTAGGTAGTTAGGTTAGCTCAGTTCACAAAGAGGAATGAGTGAAGTGGCTATCGAAGTGACGCACTAATCAACACGTATTTCGTAATTTTTTTTTCCTGTGTGAAATAATAATGCCCTTTCGTTGTTGCGTACTATATTGCCATATTGCCGGGGCAAGGGTTGGGTTGTTTTACCTCTGAGCGGCACTTTTTTGCACACCATGGGCTAAATGGCCAGGTCACATGGACCCCGAAGGCTCAGAGAAAGTTGGGGGAGGGGACCCACTGGAACAGCTGTTGGGAGACAGATGGTAGCTTCCCGTCAAGGCCATCCAGTGTGTTCCTTAAAGTGCACAAGGGTATGGCTCTCCCGCACACTGGGCCACGGCTTAACGTCCCATCCGACGGACGGCGGCCTTTCCAAGCCCAGCGGTGTCCCCTACTGACCGTGGGCAGGGCGGGGAGTTTTGCGGAGATAAATCTCAACGCTGACCCAGCTGGGACTCGAACCTGGGAACTACAGATTACGAGCCTGGCGCGCTACTGACTGAGCCACCCCCGCCCCTGCCAGGGCAAGGAATGAGCGAAAAGTTTCAGTGTTAGGATTTCCAAAAGATGAAGATTTGCGAAGAAAATGGCTACAATATCAAGAAAGAATTTCGTGTCAACTGAAAGTAACTTAACTTTAATGCAGTTTATATCTGTAATAAAGAAGTTTAATTTTTGATTAAATTTTTTCATGCAAGTTGATGAATGTGAAATCGTAGATGTGTATATATATATAATAGAGTATTACAAGCTATAGTTATTGCTGTGGTTCGCTACGAAAAAATGGCGGCGGTAGTTTTGAATTTAATGTTCAGTTCAAAATTTTGGAACTATTCGTAATGGACAGGAATGTTACAAACTAGACTTTTTTTTCGTTCTTAATATTTAAAGTATACAAATCACTTCGAATCGTTATTTTTTTGGCAGCCGTCTTCCGAGTTATTGCAAAATCAAGTTAATAATCATTTCATCTGTAGATCTGAAATAGGATATGTAAATTAATCATATTTTTTACATTCACATTATTAAAAACCGATTACTTTATTATTGATGTCCACTATTGAAGCCTGCATTTTTGAAATTGATAGTTGTTGAAGAGAATCTGTGAACGACCTATTTCCAATTTACATTGGCTATATGTCATAATCGTTTGTGATTCTTGCTTTCATTGTTTACATATCAGAATTTAAACATTATAGTAATTTTTAGTTCATTAAAATTATTCTGTATTTACAGTTTGAGACGAAAGATTTTAACTAATGATTTTGTTCATAGAACATAGAAATAATAACATGTTTACAATACTTCAGTAACATTTTGGGCTGAAACCCTCAAAATTTTGTTGGTAAATAATATTGACCTAATTCATATTGGAGATACAAATTAAATGGTTTAACCACAAATATTTCAAAGCTGAAAAATCTACCATATCATTCATAAAATGTATATACTGTATATATATAAAATAATGTAAATAAGTATGTTAAAATGAGAGCACTTGTACTATGTAACTGTGGTTACATAATATCTCAATAATTTTGCTAAGGTTAATAAGAGTGACCAAATTCATATTGGAGGTAAAGTAAATGATTTAGCCATAAATATTATAAAGCTATAACATACAACATATACCATATCATTTATAAAATTAAATAACTATGTTAATTTTATAGTACACAATTGTGATAAAATGGTTAGTATTAAGAGATATGTGTACAAGTTATACTATGTAACAGTGGTACTGAATTGAGACATACTTAGAATTATCTATTTTAACAAATCAGTTTGCTTTTAGTTATGGGATTTTATGCAGTGGTGGAGCATATCTATATATATTTAGCTATATAAAAATATGTGCTTAGGTTACAAATTAATAAGGATTCATGCCTCCTCTTTTAGAAACTTCACAGAAATAAAACCAGGATTCTGTAACAGGGTTTTCGAACCTTTTAATTTGGTGTCATTTCTGAAATCATTTATTCACGTGACATGCTTGTGATATAGTCCCCTTACCTTGACGTTGCCATGTTATTATGCAGTATTATTGTTTTTCATATTTTCACGACACATCTGGGTCTTAGAAGGAACACACCAGTTGGGAATCATTGTTCAGTAATTTCATATACAAACTAGAAATATCTGTAGGAGTGACACCTTACAATAGAGACAGTTGTTTGTAATGGTGAATTAGTACATTTGATTAAACTCTCATTCAAGTTAAAATGCAACATTCGCAATGCATTTTTATTTAAAATATTTATTTGATTATATTTGAATGTTGAGAAGTAAGATTCATTTTTTTTAAGTCATCTTCTTTTGGATGATTAGTGTTCTATATGTAATATAAATTATTTGCCAAAGTTTTGAGAGTTTATATTACTTTTAGGTTTGTGAAATCCATTTCGATGTAAAAGACATCTGCAGAATATCTGCGCATTAGGATCAGAATACTGGTAAAAAGATAACTGTGAATTTGCTGCAGCCAAGACTTCATGATAGATCTGACTAAAGCGACTGAAAATCATAGTAATTAATACTTTGTGTCACATGTGCTTAACATCAGGTTTATTTGCTTTGTTAAATTATGGAGTCCAAAAGCAGTTAATTTCTTTATGTGTCATCTTTTTCTTTTAATGGCTATGTAAATGATAGTCCAGGTGTTTTTAATTATTTTTTTGCCTCTTAGTTGTTTTTTTCCAGTTAAATATTTATTGACTAATCTCAACTGAATTACACTTGCCAGTCTTTGAACACTGAAATTGAATAACTGCATTTCATGATTATGGATAATTCATATGTGTGTGTGCATATATTCAGTAGTTAATTTTCACAGATGTCCTGTAGACATGGGACTCATGAAATAGATAGTCAGTTTTGTTGAAATTTTTTGACTTGGTGTTTGAGATGATGACTTCCTTTAGTTTTTCATATAATATTTTGAGTTGAAGTAAAAATTAGAGTTCTGGCTGGGTGGAAAATATTTTGTAAGGTATTGTAGAGCAACAGGTTTACTTTCATCAGTTGCTCTATGGTAGGGGGCGGGGGTGGGGGTGGCTCAGTCGGTAGCGCGCCAGGCTCGTAATCAGTAGCTCCCAGGTTCGAGTCCCAGCTGGGTCAGCGTTGAGATTTATCTCCGCAAAATTTCCCCGCCCTGCCCACGGTCAGTAGGGGACACCGATGGGCTTGGAAAGGCCACCGTCCGTCGGATGGGACGTTAAGCCGTGGACCCAGTGTGCGGGAGAGCCATACCCTGTGCACGTTAAAGAACACACTGGATGGCCTTGACGGGAGGCTACCATCTGTCTCCCAACAGCTGTTCCAGTGGGTCCCCTCCCCCAACCTTCTCTGAGACTTCGGGGTCCTTGTGACCTGGCCATTTAGCCGATGGTGTGCAAAAAAGTGCCGCTCAAAGGTAAAACAATCCAATCCAATCTCTATGGTAGTCATAGATATATGAGTGCATTTAATTGCATCTGATTCAAAATAGTTTTTAATTTCATGTAATGTGCCATTAATATTATACAACAGATTTATGAATATGTAAATGCCGACCTATATATCTTCATAATAGTGCTTATAGACAGGTACTACACATCAGTGTAAAGCATTGTGTTTTTATGATTAGTAAGATTTGTGTTCTGATAATTCATATGGGAATCGCTTTGTCACTGGTGAAAAAATTATTTTTATTAATTTTGGTTTGAATTCTCTTTCCTTGAGTTCAAGTGCTAGTCGTCATTTAAAGTGTTTACTTGCTGGAGGAATTTTAAGTAGAAAATAATAGATTCCTGCAATACATCTGGAGGAAATACATGCTTGAGAATAATCCATTAGTGTGTGTATTTTTTTTTTAGATTAGTCATTTATGGTAAGAGGAATTACCTTTAGTTTTGATGACATGAGTTTGAATAGTTCTGGCTGGGAAAAAATATTTTGCAAGGAATTATAGAGCAAGAGGTTTGCTTCCATCAATTCCTCTATGGTAGTCATAGATATATAAGAGTGCATTTAATTGCATCTGATTCAAAATAGTTTTTCATTTTAATATAATGTGCCTTTGATATTATAAAAGAGGTTATGCAGCAGATGTAAATGCTGACCTATAAATCTTCATAATACCAGTTTAAAAAAAATTGTGTGTATGATTTGTGTTGAAGATGTGTATCAAATACCAAGTTTAATTTCATGGCAATAAGCCTTTTATATAATCCGGTGAATGATGGTATATCCTATGTTGGGTAGGAAATCAGTCAGTTCTAAAAATTGTAATTTCTTGTAATAATCATGTGAGTAGTATTTATATGTAACTATCATGTGTCAAGAGGATAAAATGCGTTTTTTGAATTATATCGTTTTTTGTACATACGTTTTAATGTGGTAATAAAATTATTTATAGAATTTAGAATTGTTTTTGTATTTGAAATGGTAACATTTAGAAGTGGTGATAACTTAAAAAGATCGAAAATATTTAAAATGATCAAATCTGTTAATAATAGCATAATATTTAAATTTTATTATGATCAAAATTGGATTTCCTAATAGAAGAAAATTTTATCATATAGGCAATTTAAGAAAAGTGCTGAAATCGGTTATATACTAATTGTTCAGCAGGAAATTTTCGGAGTAAAGCTTTAAAATAAAAACTTATAAGTTAACGATGTATTAAATCATCAAGTACAATAATAACAAAATGTTAAAGTAAACCTCGTGTTATACGGTTTAAAAAAAATCCGGTGAGAGTCACTATCATACAGTTAACAAGCGAAGTGCTCATGACGAGACGAACGTGGGTCTAACTAGCGTGACGTCATGGAGTCTGTTGGATGGCTTTCTCTTATGGGAGGTGTTGGCAGGGTGGGGTGATTTACGGAGATAAATCTCAGCTGGGACTCGAACCTGAGAACTGCAGATTACGAGCCTGGCCCACTACGACTGAGCCACTGCCACTCCCTAATCCGTCCATGCTGTTAATGAAAGATTGGTTTAAATGTGGGAAACACATTAAAACACATAAAGAAACACATTTATACACATAATGGGCTAAATGTTAAATTCTCCAGGTCTTAAAGACCTTCGTGGTCCTTGTGAAGGGGCCATTTACCCATTGTGTGCCCAAAAAGTGCGCTCTGAGGTAAAACAACCTAAACAACAACCCTTTTGTACCCAGTTATGAGCAGTTGGCCATTTAGACTACTTTACGCAAAAAAAGTGGCACTCAGTTGTAAAACAGCTCAACGAACTCTGCTCTTTGAAGGAAAATGCATTTTTCGCCTCGAAATACCCTCAAACATTTCGCCTTTTGTGTTGCTTTACCTCTGAGAGTCATTTCTTTGCACACATGGGCTAAATGCCCGAAGACGGAGTAAGTATACCGAAGCAAGTAACCCGAAGACGGAGAGAACTCACTGGACAGCTGTTAGGAGTCAGATGGTAGCCTCCCGTCAAGGTCATCCAGCGTGTTCTTTAGCGTGCACAGGGTATGGCTCTCTCCTGTACACGGGGTCCAGGCTTAACGACCAATCCGACTGACGGCGGCCTCTTCAAGCCCATCGATGCCCCCCTACTGACCGAGGGCAGGGCGGGGAGTTTTGCGAAGATAAATCTCAACGCTGACGCAGCTGGAACTCGAACCTGGAAACTGCAGATTACGAGCCTGGCACGCTACCTACTGAGCCACTCTTTCCCCTCCTTTTGGGTGATGGATGAAGTTTGTTATGATGTCTTCCATTCCCAAATTTGCATTCTTTGCGTATTGATAGGGAAATAGCCAGAGGACAAGTTGCAATTTGTTTCTTTGAGAAAAATTCTGGAAGATTTTTCTGGTGTTACTTAGAATATATTCTAACCTTGTCTCTTCCATCAGCGAAGACCTGTATGTAATGCAAAAATTTCTGCGCGTTTTTTAATATATTATTTAAATCTCGCATCTGAAAGAACTATTGATTTGGGCTAAACAAATAAATATCGTCTAACCGTATCAAAATATATTTCATTTATTCTTATCACATCAAAAGCAAATGAGGATTATACAGATGAGGGATGATTTGCATAAATGTACAAAAGCCTCTGTTATTGTATCTTCAGAACATAAATGGTGGAAAAGTCTAAATGGTATCTAACACCAATCGTCATCGTCTTTCCGACAGCACAGATTTCCGCTTTACATCTTCAGGATTTTATTGCGTGAGTATGTCATCGAAGATTGGTATCATCTACCACCAGCCATGCTCTCCACCGCCGCCGTATCCACCGCCGCCGCCACCGTAATGTCCTCCACCGCCACCACCGTAATGACCACCCTGATGTTCATACCCGTATCCTACGACAGCTGTACTGTGGTGATTAACCCTAATCAAAAGAAGAAATATATAAGTGAAAAATGCAAATAATATTGAAATTAAAAATGGATTAACTTTGAGTTTGATGCAGGCGCACTCCCAGGATTCTTGCTTGGAGGTTTGGGGATCTTCAGTTTTTCAAAATTTTATTACCCAAAATTCAGACTTACGATAATTTCAGTATTAAAACCATAAGTCATTTATTTACATATTTTTTAGTAAATAAAACGTCATTCGTCTTGTATAAATACCAAACTAAAACAAAACAGTCTACGAAATTTGCTAAGTAAATGCGAAAACATTCATTTTCTACCGTCGTATCAATTTTATACTAATAGTATTAATAATTGTAATTTCAATACATTAAAAAGTTTTTTCTTAAATATTTCCTGCTGAAATTTGGTGGTGGTGTGGTTTTATATACGCTTGCCTCTTCTATACGGTAAAATAAAATTTTATAGTCAAAAATTACTTTTTTTGGTTAGCCGAACACTACCTTACCATCCTCTGGGTGAGCCCCTGGTTTGCTGTTCGCGTTTTCATTGAATTTAATTTGAATCAACATCAGATCTTTACTTATAAAGAAGCGTTTTCATCGAATTTAATTTGAATCAACATCAGATCTTTACTTATAAAGAATATTACACATTATGAAAACATTAATTTTATGAAAATTTACAGCATTAGGAGAGATTAATAACTTTTTAACGCAAAAGTAGACTGACTAATTCTACAAATCAGTGCCAAGTACAGGCGATATTCCTTTTTTATGTAAAAGAAATAATATTCCAATAACAGAAGATGTCCTCTATACATGAAACTCATGAATAGTTAGGGGCGGGGTGGCTCAGTCGGTAGCGCGCCAGGCTCGTAATCTGTAGTTCCCAGGTTCGAGTCCCAGCTGGGTCAGCGTTGAGATTTATCTCCGCAAAATTCCCCTCCCTGCACATGGTCAGTAGGGGACACCGATGGGCTTGGAAAGGCCGCCGTCCGTCGGATGGGACGTTAAGCCGGGTGCGGGTAGAGACATACTCTGTGCACGTTAAAGAACACGCTGGATGACCTTGACGGGAGGCTACCATCTGTCTCCCAACAGCTGTTCCAGTGGGTCTCCTCCTCCAACCTTCTCTGAGCCTTCGTGTCCATGTGACCTGGCCATTTAACCCATGGTTTGCAAAGAAGTGCCGCTCAGAGGTAAAACAACCCAACCCATGAATAGTTAGCTGAGATTTTTAGTTTCGGTATGAGGGACTCGAACCGGCATTTCCTAGTTACATGCTAGATTTTCCCACCACTGAACTATCAGCGACTAACTCCTTCTTTAGCTACCTCAGACTCTCATAAAGAAATTCAAATTTTTCAGCTAACTATTGATAAAATAATGTCTCTTACCCAAATTCGACAGTTCCTTGTTTCGCATGATACTCTATTCAGATTAATTTTAATTAGAACCGATCGTGACCCACCAAACGATAAAGAGAAGATCGCTAAAACGAACTATCACCAGTGAACGAAACTATCAGCAGTGGTAGGAACAATCTTAAACTATTTTGACAGCGATTTTCAAATTGTGACCACCACCTGTTAAACGTTAAACTGATTTCTTTTCTTCGCATCCAAAGTAATAATTAAATAATAATAATAACAAAAAACGTATGATAATAATAACAATAATAACAGAAGTAGTAGCAAAAATAGAAATAAGAATTGGACTTAGGTTTAATTCTACTCAAATTCATTTATAAAAAAATAAATGTTAAATAAATAAGACTGTCTCCTTGAAAACAAAAAGATTACCCACTATTTTTTTTTCATTATATTTATCTCTTCTGATGCTTTCTCAATAAACGTGTCTATTGGTTTGATTGTGTGACTAACCGACCCAAAGTGCTCTGATTTTGACATCAATTATCCCACTGTGCAATAAAACAACACGGCTCAGAGGTGAAGTAATCCAATCGAAACTTAAGGCATGAGGTCCACCGAAGAGAGAAAAAAGAAATCGTTCCCGTCTGACCGCTCCAGTTGTTCACAGATTCGGTGACTATCTTCTGGTGGTGCCATCTGTTGAGTGATCACTTAACTATAAAAAAATTACCTCTTTTTATGGGTGAATAAACTGGGTGCTGGTCCCATGGCCGAGTGGTTAGCACGCTTGGCTACTGATCTAAGGGACCTGGGTTCGAGCCCCGGATTAGGCATGGATGTGTGTGTGTGTGTGTGTCGTTTTTCTGCTGAGGTCCTGCCATCCTCTCAGATCTCCTACTGTGGCATATAAACTGACAGGCTCCTGTCAGACCTCTGCGGCAAGCAGCTGCTTGAGGGGGTATTTATTTTATTTTTTTATGGTTGGGAACCACAGTTAAAAATTGATGCTGTATTTTTATTAACCAAAAAATCAAAATATTTTGGGCATATGATGGGAATAAAATGTCATTTTGTTTAGAAAGATTTCAATTTTGTTGGTTCTCTCAATAAAAAACAAATGTTTTCTTTAGTATTTCGATTCAACATATTATCAACCATTTCATATTTTATTCTGTATTATTTATTTCTTGTCCAAACTTTCGCCAGTGTTGTATTATCCTCAAGTTGCTTATTGCAGATTTATCTAATAATTATCAAATACAATTTTTATTGGATTAGGGTCTGCTTGTTTCCCCAAAATATTCCTCTCCAAAAATAAAGTGAAATATTTATTGCTGTTAAAGTGCTTTAATCAGTTGAAATTTAATTCCTTTTGATGAGTTCGCTGAATATTTATTAAGTTTCGTCAATAATTCTATTCAATATGAGGGTGTGCCAATTAACACAGTCATTATTAACACACTCAATTAACCTGATCATTTAGCTCATTGTATATGCAAAAAGCGCTGCTCAGAATGTTAGGTTGTGTTACTTCTTAGCGCACTTCTTAGCGCACACAATGGAATAAATAATCAGGTCACTAGGACCCCGATAGCTCAGAGAAGATCATGGGGAGGGGATCCACTGGACAACTATCTATGCATAGGTATTTTATTAAAGTTAACAACTGATTAATTTAATGAGTGATTATTAGAAATTATTTCGTTTTAAACTGCGGTTGATTTTTGTTCTTGTTGCCCTGCTAATCCACAATTTTAAATGTATTTAGAATGAGAGGAAAAGTGTTGTATTATGAATATTAGTTTGACAATTGACTCTAGCAAAATATTACATATTATTTCAGATTTTTTTTCTAAAGTTATCGTTTTATAGGCAACTGCCTTCTTCAAATTTAAAGAGTTTGGTGATTTTTCCTGAAATGTTAAATGCATATCAATTAGGGATGAAGCGAAGATCATGTTAGTGTATCACTGATTCTCTAAACAGTTTTAGAATATTCCCGAATAACAAGAATAATATTGAGTTTGTGCGCGAATTTTTAGCATGGAATTTTCCTTGAATATTTATGAAGGGAAAAAGTCGAAGATTGAAGCTTTACTAACCGTGATTGAAATGTGAATATTAATTAAGAATTCAATCGCATTATATCTCTAGCGGTCAACATTTCTTACAGAGCTATATAGTTTGATGTTAATGATTATATAGATAATATATAACTTTTCTAATCGGCTACTGTTTATCAGTTTTCAAATTCATTATATTAAAAAGATTATTACACTCGTTTTTTCAATGCCACGCAATCTTTTCGCACAATTTACTATACTAATTATTATACTTCACACCCAGTGAGCTACACTACGCAAATTATTACACTTCGATATATATATATGCAAGAGAAGAGAAAATTTTGCAAAAACTTGAGAATGTACTGAAGATACTGCATAATTTGTTGAGAGTTCTTAACCTGATTATTCGAATTTCGAGTGTCAATTATGTCGAGAAATTTCTCTTTCAACTCCCTTTTCGAGCCCCAGATAAGGCATGGATATTTGTGTCGTTTTTCTGTTGAGGTCCCGCCATCCTCACAGACCTTCTGCTGTGGCGTATTCAACTGATAGGCTCCTGTCAGACTTCTGTGGCAAGCAGCTGCTTGAGGGCATTTTAATTTTATTTTTTCTGTCTCGGTAAGAACGGAACACGGAAGAGCCTCCGGAAAGGCAGCCGTTCGTCGGATGGACCTTAAAGTCGTGCCCTGTACACGTTAAAAAACACTTGAGAGAGAAAGGACTTTCCTATCTCTCTCAAGGGCGTCTGAAAGATTGCCTTCCGAACCTTTGCTGAGACACATGGGGTTTTTATAACCTGATCATTTAGCTCATTGTATGTGCAAAAAGCGTTGCTCAGAGTGTTGGGTTGTTTTACCCCTTAGCGCACTTTTTTTCCATATAATGGGACAAATAATCTGGTCACTAGGACCCCGAGGGCTCAGAGAAGATCATGGGGAGGGGACACACTGGACAGCTGTTGGAAGACAGATGATAGCCTCCCGTCAAGGCCATCCAGCGCGTTCCTTAACGTACACAATTATGGCTTACCCGCATATGACGCCACGGATTAATGTCCCATCCGACGAACGGCGGCCTTTTCAAGCCCATCGGTGTCCCCTATTAACTGAGGGCATGGCGGGAATTTCTGCGGAGATAAATTTCAACACTGGCCCAGGTGGTACTCGAATCTGGGAAATGCAGATTACGTGCCCCCTACTCCTCAAAGGTGAAATAGCAACCCAACTTTCAATTTCTCTTCACACACTGAAAACGTTAGCCTGTTCATATACACAAACTGATACAAGTGCCAAGTTTAAAAATCTATATTACGCTTACAATTATTATTTTCGCTGTTAAACTCCGCTAACGCAATAACGGAAAACTGAAGAAAATTTTTGAACTTAACCGTTTGTAGAAATAAATAATATTTCCTTTTTTTTAACTGTGAGGGGGCGTTGTTTAAGCAGTAATTTTAATTTGTTACGTCGTCTTTAACGACCATCATGCTGGTGTGAATTCCACAGTAACTGTACACTGAAGTTAGTTTAATAAAAAAATATAAGTTCACCATTAGTAGCATATTTTATGGCGCTACATGTCCTATATAGTTAGAGGATTTCTCTTCCAGTGACCGCGTGGTTATCCTGCCTGGCTATTAAATATATCTCATTTCGATCCCCGGATTAGGCATGGACTTTCTTTTACCTATCCTCCTATTGCTTTTGGCTTTGACATTTGTCCTTTGGTCCTTTTTGTCAGTGGGGCGGGGGTGGCTCAGTCGGTAGCGCGCCAGGCTCGTAATCTGTAGTTCCCAGGTTCGAGTCCCAGCTGGGTCAGCGTTGATATTTATCTCCACAAAATTCCCCGCCCTGCCCACGGTCAGTAGGGGATACCGATGGGCTTGTAAAGGCCGCCGTCCGTCGGATGGGACGTTAAGCCGTGGCGCCGTGTGCAGGAGAGCCATACCCTGTGCACGCTAAAGAACACGCTGGATGGCCTTGACGGGAGGCTATCATCTGTCTCGCAACAGCTGTTCCAGTGGGTCCCCTCCCCCAACCTTTTCTGAACCTTCGGGGTCCATGTGATCGGGCATTTAGCCCATGGTGCAAAAAAGTGCCGCTCAGAGGTAAAACAACCCAACCCTGTTGGTCTGTTCGTCGGTTTGTGATTTGACAAAATATTGTTCCACCATATCTTTCGAACACGATGGAATGATTTATGTGCCAAATGAAAGCTTGGGACGCTGGGAGTGTCATAGGCTATAAAAATTGACTCCCCGCGCTTTCTTCCTTCCTAAAACAGAGCAATTATGAAAGTGTTGATTCCCTATATCTCCTGAACGCGAATGCCGGAAGTAACAAGTTATACGTCAAATGAAAACTTCTGATGTGAGGTATGTGATAAGCTATGAACACTTTACCCCTCGTGATTTCTTCTCCCGCTAAAAAGGGGGGGAGTATGAAAATGATTATTCCCTTTTATCTCCTGAACGCGAATGCCGAAAGTGACGAGCTATATGTCTAAAGAAAGCTAGTGACGCGGGGAGTGTTCTAGGCTGTAAAAAAATTGAACGCCCATGCTTTTTACCCCCTAAAAAAGGGAAATGTGAAAGTCATTCTACTATATCTTCCGAACACGAGGGCCTACAGTTACGAGTTAGGTGTCAAATGAAAGCACATATAATGACGGTCGTAAACTATTTCAAATTTTCCCCCCCACTCTTCCCCCAAGGAAGATAGGCTTTTTTCAATTTTTTTAATTTATATTTCTCCTATGTTGTCTTGCTGCTGAGGTTTCGGTTTCTTCACACACACATCTTCTCTGAAATCACACCGACAGGCTCCTTATCAATGACCTCCATGGCAAACTACTGCTAGAGGATAATTTATTTTTATTTGTTATGTACTTCGTGTGCAAGTGTAAATAGTTTCGCATTCCGCTGTATGTTGAACTTTGCTATGGAACCTTCTATCATCGAAACACTGAGTTTAAAACTAAAATCAATTTTATAGAAGCCTAATTTTGTAGCATTTAATGACTAAGGTTGCTAATATTTCCGAAACGATGAAGGAAAGCAAATTTACTTTTAATTTACACACTTTAATATTTCCACAGAGTGTGATTTTATATATCAGGGGTGAGGTAATAGCGGCTTCTATATTTAAAGCACTTGTTTGCGGATAAAATACAGCAAGGGCCCAAAACGTTCCGTGACTCGAAACTAACCTTAACACGGATTTAATGTAGCAAAAAAAAAAGTTATTAAAAACCATTTTTTTAGTGTTCTAAGAAAGTTCCATAAAGAGCCAAAAAAAAAGTCATCTCGCGGATCTTTGCCCATATCATTCAGAGATTGTTTCATCAGAATTTTAGAGGAAATATTTTTAAGTCTTTTCGAATTATGGTTAAAGTGTAGGTTTCATTTACACCCAGCTCATGAGATATCCGTTGAAAGCAAAAGCTCTTTAAAAGGCGTATTTTCGTAGAGGTTCGATCATTTCAAATTGGGTTGTTTTGCACACATTGGGCGTAATGGCCAGGTCACAAGGACTACGAAGGCTCAGAGAAGGTTGGGGACCCACTGGACAACTGTTAGGAGACAGATGGTAGCGTCCCGTCAATGCCATCCAGCGTGTGCACAGGGTATGGCACAGGGTATGGGTACAGGTAAAGTGCACAGGGTATGGCTCTTTCGAACACGGAGTCACCGCTTAATTCCCATGCAACGGACGGCTTTTGGTCTTGGAAAGGCCGCTGTCCGTCGAGGTGTCCTCTACTGACAGTGGGCAGGGCGGGAAGTTTGGTGGAGATAAATCTCAACGCTGACCCATCTGGGACTCGAACCTGGGAACTTCAGATTACGATCCTGTCGCGCTACTGACTGAGCCACCGCACCCCGCCCCATTTCAAATTAAAACGCTACATTGTCAGTCTGAAATAGTCGATTGCCTCAGTGAATAAAACATTTCAATTGTGACACTTCGCACTTTTATTATTTTCTGTCTCAGAAATATTGTGAAAATTAAATGATTCTGAAACTGAATTTTGCGTAATTATAATTTATGGATTTCATTTTGCTCTACTTTTGCTTCCGTCTGTGTTACTCCATCTGTCAGACCTCTGTGGCAAGAAGCTGCTTGAGGAGGTATTTGTTTATTTTGGAATGAATTTAAAAGGGTTCTATAATTCTGAAGTAGAAAATGAATTTATAAAAGTAAATTATTAAAAAAAAAACATTTTAGAAATTAGTGATCTGACAACCTTGGTGTACTGAACACGATGGTTGCCAGATCACAAATTTCTAAAAAAATCGTTGCCAGATATTTTTTCTAAATTCTGTAATCAACCATAATGTTCGGATATTTTTTTGAGCGATTGTACAATGTAAAGTTGAACTCTTAATTTTTTTCCAACAAATGTATCAATGTGGTTCTTTCAATTAACATCATTTATTTTTTTTTTTCGAAGTAGAGTTGTTCCCTTTCCGCTATTAGGTTGGGTTGGGTTGTTTTACCTCTGAGCGGCACTTTTTTGCACACCATGGGCTAAATGGCCAGGTCACATGGACCCCGAAGGCTCAGAGAAGGTTGGGGGAGGGGACCCACTGGAACAGCTGTTGGGAGACAGATGGTAGCCCCCCGTCAAGGCCATCCAGCGTGTTCTTTAACGTGCACAGGGTATTTCTCTCCCGCACACGGGGCCACGGCTTAACGTCCCATCCGACGGACGGCGGCCTTTCCAAGCCCATCGGTGTCCCCTACTGACCGTGGGCAGGGCGGGGAATTTTGCGGAGATAAATCTCAACGCTGACCCAGCTGGGACTCGAACCTGGGAACTACAGATTACGAGCCTGGCGCGCTACCGACTGAGCCACCCCCGCCCCTTTTCCGCTATTAGACTCGTAGATGTGCTTAACTTTGTTCCATTGTGATATTAAAATACTCTGATCATACTGCATCTGAATTATATGTGTTTACAAACTATCTTGTTCTTAATTTTTCTCACCGATGGGCTTGGAAAGACCACCATCCGTCGGATGGGACGTTAAGCCGTGGCCGCCGTGTGCGGGAGAGCCATACCCTGTGCACGTTAAAGAACACACTGGATGGCCTTGACGGGAGGCTATCATCTGTCTCCCAACAACTGTTCCAATGGGTCCCCTCCCCCAACCTTCTCTGAGCCTTCGGGGTCTTTGTGACCTGGCCATTTAGCTCATGGTGTGCAAAAAAGTGCCGCTCAGAGGTAAAACAATCCAACCCAACTCTTAATTTTTCTTGAAAAGGAGTATTACCATTTCCAAATATTAACTGTGATTTCGATAAAAATAAAAGAAATGCATTGCCATCGGGATATTTAGAACGGAAACGCCATCATCCATTGCCACAGCATCCACAGCCTCTGAGGAGAAAATGGCTTTGAACAACTGGCTAGAGAGAAATTCGTAATCAGCAGAACCCTCTGGAGAAGTTTTCTTTATTCAGTGGAAGGATTCGCATTCGCTCTTATAAATGCATGCACCGCCGAATGTTCGGGGACAACTATTGTACCTTCTGATTTACAAGCACTACAGGATTCAATCACTTCTGATTGACCTCTGTTTGGCACTATTTTCCTAAAATGGGCATAAGGACACAAAGACCCCAAATGCTCAGAGAAGGATGATGAAGGAAAATGTAATCCACTGGATAGCTGTTAGAATACAAATGTAAGCATCACGTCAAGGCCATCCAGAGCGTTCTTAGATGTTTGCATGGGCCCACGGCTTAAAGCCCCATCCGATTAACGACAGTTGATTGATGTACTCTTTCTTACTGTGGGCAAAATGGGGTTATTCAAAAATATTATCAGCGCAAGTGCAGCTAAGACTCGAATCTGGGAACATCACAGTAAGAGTTTGGCGTGCTAACTATTCACTCTCCTCCCCCCAAGTCTTCTGATTAAACATTCCGAACAATAAAATGGATGTGATCATTTTTTGCTTAAACAGTTGGTAATGCTGACTTTGGATTTTTTAATATAAGAAACAGTGTAGGAAAAGATTGACTTTAGACCTTGCTGCTCGTAATGTTTTCAGGTAAAATTGAGCATCGTGAAAATCTTTTAAAGCAAGTTTCTATTCATTAATAGGAAATTTCGTGCACTAAAAAAAATAATTTTTCATCTCATGCCAGAAAATGTTGGAATACATTACTTAAAATGCAAGAAAAGAAAGATAGCATAGTAAAGCAATGAAAGTGATGATATTAATATTTCCTCCATAAGCTTCTAAATTTTCACTGTTTACCAAAACTCTCTGTGGATAGACCAGGGACGGATCGTGTACCCAGTTCTGGAAGAGCATTTTTTTTGACATAACAATGGTGCTAGCTGGTGAGTGTATTTAATTGAGGCTTTTTATATTTCAAAATAATCAAAAATTATGAAAGTCTTCTTTTAACGAATTTTTAATTTCGTTAAAAGAAGACTTTTTTTTTCCCAATCCGCTAATAAATTTTCTCATTTGCCCTCTCAACCAAAGAACGAAAGGCATATCCACTTGTGGAAATGTCTTTCGATCTTTGGAATAGACACTGATAGGCTTAAAGAAGTCGCTTTAAGGAATACTATACCTTGTACTCGTTAAGGACACAAAAGATTGCCTTAACAAGGGACTGGAATACATTGGTGCCATTTAAAGTATTATCATACCTTTTGATAAAATTTTAAAGCCTTTTCCACAGTTCGTCAAATGCCCACAGTTACCACAATTTGCCTAAAGATGTAATAAATGATTCTTACTGGTAGACTAGGGGTGGCTCAGTCGGTAGCGCGCCAGGTTTGTAATCTGTAGTTCCCAGCTGGGTCAGCGTTGAGATGAACTCCGCAAAATTCCCCCTCCCTCCCCACGGTCAGTAACCCATGGTGTGCAAAAAAGTGCCGATCAGAGGTAAAACAACCCAACCCGGTAGATTACATTTTTTTATACAAAGAGAAAAATAGTAAAATCTTGAAAGAGTGAATTTTTCTAACGAAATAATTCTAATTCCATAGTTAACTACCGGTCATACTTTTTGACAGAAACTGTGCCATGTAGGGAGGAATAATGCGAATCTTGCTTTTTTTAACCGGTTTTTTTTTTAGCAAAGTTTTGGCTTGCACCCAAATTGGCAGTGAAAGAGTTTTAAAAAAATATTTAATGAATATGGTAATTCCGTGAGGTTTGAACACGAGTGCAAATTGAATCTTCTCCCAAAAATATTTACTAAGACAGACTCAGAGTTCTCATAACCAGAGTCTAAGAACCAATACAAAATTTCATGGTAACCACTACCTCAGATAGAGCTAACACACACGTGGTAATTCTATGATAACTGAAAACTAGCAGAGTGTATTTTGTTTATATAAGTATTTTAGATAAAAAAAAGTTACTACCGTTAAGGAGTTCTTGGCTTTCAAGATGAAGGAAGGTAAAATTTTATACAATTTTGTCTGACGTAATTTTGACCTACTTGCAGAGCTGTGTAATTAAGTGAACCTGTTGTCATATAACGCAATTTTTTTACTTTCAGGTTATAAGTGAACCATTTGAGCATAATTCTAAGAGTTATCGTGCGTTCGCAACTCCATCAACTCTTTTCAGTTCCATCCATATTTTTTGAATCAACTTCAACACTCTTTGCTGTTCCATGAGTATTGCGAATCACCTCAAAAGAGATCAACATTTGCATTTGGTTAGCACCTTGCCGTCATAAGCTCACCAATCACATGAGTACTCGAAACAAAAAAGCAACATCATATTGTGTCGCACTGCAATCGAGACCCTGTAGAAAAAAAATCTGAAAGATCATAAAGCATGTGCAACTGAAGGACAAAGCATATTAAAATAAGAGTAAAGAATGGTAAGAATTCGGTAGGATAGATTTCCACCGATGGAACGTAATTTCCTTATTTGTAGTTAAAGTTACAATTAAAAGTATTATGTAAAGGAGATTCCATGAAGAATCAATATTTGTATTAAATTATTATTATTATTATTACATTAATCTGGTGTTTGCCGTCCCGTGGCCGAGTGGTTAGCACGCTTGGCTACTGATCTAAGGGACCTGGATTCGAGCCCCGGGTTAAGGCATGGTTGTGTGTGTCGTTTTTCTGCTGAAGTCCTGCCATCCTCTCAGATCTCCTACTGTGGCATATAAACTGACAGGCTCCTGTTATAGACCTCTGTGGCAAGTAACTGCTTGAGGGGGTATTTATTTATTTAATCTGGTGTTCAGATATCTATAAAATATAAGAACATACTGTCATTTTCACTCCTCTGTGCTTATTGTTCGTTTTTGCAAGGGACGTTACTTTAGGTTTATATCATTTTTAACCATAACTCTTTATTTTCGAATTGATTTGGTTGATCTAGCGATTTTTGAAGCAGAAACTTGCTGTTTACACATGATTATATTATTTTCCAAATAGAAAACTTTAAATAATGGAAGGGAAAAAAAACTAAAACACAAAATGAAAAAAAAATCTCTTTGTTAACTGTAAATATATTCATAGTCTCATATGGAGAAAAAACGAATAAGGGCAGATGGAGACTGAATAAGAGTGATTGATGAAAAGATTAACGGGGATAACTTTTAGGAAACTAGCTACTGTTTCAGCGGATATATTCCTGGATCTAACTCAGACAACGGTTATGAGAACTCGGACTTTTGACTCGTGGAAATTGTATGAGAAGGTTTCTATAAGATTGAACTTCTAGGATTCTTCTGTGTCTTCTAGGTAGCATATAATAAAATAAATATGTGCCCAGTATAAGAACACATTCATCGTTTTATGCATGTCGTGCAGTTTTTGGATGGAACATACTGTATGTTGTTTTTACGTGATTTCAATATTTTAGTGTGATTCAATTTTGTTATTAGGTATTATATTTTATTTTCATATATTTTAGATATAAAATATTTCGTAGTTTATTTACATTATTTATTTTAAAATTATTATTTTACCATCCAACCAAATTACATGACCGATGAAAACGAATCATGTTCCAACAACTCATAAACATGTTATTTTGTCCTTTCTCCTAACGTGTTGTTTGAATAAGTATTTGATATCCAAAATCATTTTTCTAAGCGAAACATAACAAACAAGCTCTTCACACGACTCTACAACAGCTGATCACGGTTCCTGCCTAACTATTCACTTTTTTTTTCATATAGGAAAAAAAACCTTAGGAATTATTGCCCAGAGTGATTTTAAAATGTATAGTAATGCATATCACTCCTCTTACCAAAGCTCGGTGCATCTTCCTCCTCAACTCTCACTTCAGCATTGGGGCCTACCTTCTTGTTAAAAAATTGTCGATTAAAGATAAAGGAACCTAACTTTCTGTCCATACAGTTTTTAATCTTAGAGCGATCGAGCGGGAAGAAACTAAAAGTGACCGGGGGGGGGGGGGTGAAGAAACTGAATTGCAGTACAATATTTACGCCACCGTTCCAAAGGTCTTTAAAGCATTTCTTGAGAAATGCATGATATATTACCTAAGTTTATCATTTTTCCCTCTATTACCCTTACTATCATTTTCAACGGGGATTTTTCTTAAGGGTCGTTCAAATGAAAAGTGCACATCCCTTTCTTCTGAGTAATAGACTGAGTAAACTTTGTGCTCTCATACACGGAAACAGATGTGCATAGAACCAAGACCGGATCTAGAAAAAAATAAAGGAGGGAGGGGGAGAGGGTAAGAACTTGAATCGAATTGAGCGGGGAAAAAGTAAAGGAGGAGAAGAGTCTGGATTTTCATTGCAGCACAATATTTTCCCCTCCGTTTTGAGAGACTTTTATATTATTTTGAAACGATTCAGAGAAAAGTTTTCCATTTTATTTTTCACAGCTGTGTAATTGGTACAATTTATATTCGGATTTTATGAAAGAGGAACGTAACAATAAAATAAATAATACTGAATACTGAAATTCATATAATTTGATGACATTGTTTTAAACTATATCTTATGTATTTTCATGTAACGTTATTATTCTTCTCTCCTGCAGATAAGCAGATGCTTTGCGGGTCATTTGTTTAAAATTTTGTATAACTAACATGAATATGAATAAAGATTATTATTATTATTATTATAAATACCCCCTCAAGCAGCTGAGTGGTGTCAATTTAAAGGATATGAATAGCCTTTTGAGGAGAGAGTCAAATGTCTAGAGATAATTTTAGGTCTCAACGAGAATAATTCTAATAACCTAATTCTAACATACACAGAGATATTCCGGCCTTGCATAGAACGAACTCATTAATACCAATTTTCACCGTGGCAGACGGTATGTGGATTCCAGACAAACCAGGCAGGAAAACATCCCAAGTTCAATAATGTGAGGTATCCTGACCTTTTAGGTTGATTATCAGGATCCGTTGTTGCTTGTGTTTATGACCGTGGTGATCTCATAAACTCGCAAAGATACTGCGAGTCAATGGGCATTAAAGGCAGGCACTAATATTAAAGAACCTATGATTTTTGGATAAGAAAGCTGTTTAACTGCATGACAAATAGTCCGCTCTAATACTGACCAAGTAACAATAATAACGGTGAACAGGTATGGTTGGGAATGCCTGAAACATCCTCCCTTATAATTCTTTCATCTCCTCTATTAGATTTTCACATTTCTGGATCTCTAAATAACGCCGTGAAAAGAAGGAAGTTTAATTGGGACCAAGAGTTCAAGATATTGTTACAAACTTCCTCATGCAATAGCTAAAGTGACTCTACGAAATAGGGTATCATGTTGGGATAAATATATGAATAGGCATGGGCAACATTGACGCTTTATTTCCGAATTGTCAACTTTACATCTGAATGATCTTTATACATTACAAAGACGCTTTTGATCCTCTTTATAGTGGAACACATTATGGAGTTGTGAATTTTATCCTTGACTGAAAAAATATTTGGCCTATTGTTTAATTTTGTTCGAAAAGGAATATCTTTAATTTGAAATTAAAACTGCCCAAGAATGCCTATGTCACTCTCTTTGTTTTATTAGTTGAGCTGTTTTACCACTGAGTTTCACTTTTGCTTCGAATGCACAAATTGCTCGGGTTACAATTATCGCAATGTTTACAACAAAATTTTTAATGTTGGATTCGCCAGTTAGAATACAGCAATTATTTATTATGATGACTGATGCTTGCCAAAAAAGGAAGATTATGCATGGAACACTATTTTACACTGCAACTGCTGGGCTTATTCTGACATTTCCTCTTTTATATGCTCTTGCTAATAACAGCGTCTAAGTGACGGATTCTTATGTCAATAAACTAAATATCCAGGTGTGAATGGTGTTGTGAGATGTTACTTCCGAAAATGTCGTTATCCCTACACTTTAACTAATTATGTAGGTTTATTATTTAAAAAGTCTAAGACTAAAATGAGTAAAAGTGATCACTTTAAAGACTTTTAAATAAAATAAATAAATACCCCCTCAAGCAGCTGCTTGCCACAGAGGTCTGACAGGAGCCTGTCAGTTTATATGCCTCAGTAGGATATCTGAGAGGATGGCAGGACCTCAGCAGAAAAACGACACACACATCCATGCCTGATCCGGGGCTCGAACCCAGGTCCCTTAAATCAGTAGCCAAGCGTGCTAACCACTCGGCCACGGGACGGCTAAAACTTTTATATTATTCTAAAACGACGCAGAGAAAATGTTGCCACTTTATTTTTCACAATTATGTAATCGGTGCAATTGATACGTGGATTTTATGAGAGAGGAACATAACCTCTCTCATAAAATCCAGGATAATATTGTGGTAGCAATTTGAAGGAAATAAATAGACTTTTGAGGAGAACAGTCAAATGCTTATGGACAATTTTAAGTTTCGACTAAACGTAATTTTACAATGTCCTAATAATTTTTATTTTTCATTTTAAGATTCATTACAAAATTAAAATTGCTTAATTTCATTTGATATAATACTTTTCCTGAAGCTACATTGCACTAAAAAGCATCAAAGGAAAACAAAAATATCGGTTAATATACCGCTGATAAGAAAACATTTTTTTTTTACATTTTTACAATTTGTTTCATGTTTCCTCAGAATCATGAATTAAGAAATTAAAGCAATTATTTTGATAGTTATTTTGCTCTAATAATACTAATATAACATTCCATTACACATGCATCTAAATATACTGGTGCCAAAAGTTAAGTTATAACTCCATTTTATCTCAATAGCAAACTAACTTCAAAACCCTTTCATTTCTGAAAGTAAGCTTTTTATGGTAAAATGTGTTAAGATAAAGCAACAATCTCAATAAACGATAGGATCCAGATCTTAAATTTCAGCAATATTCGTTAGATAATGGAAACTTGGATATATGACAATAGCAGTCATAAGTAACATTTAAATAATAAGCATTTTTCCGGTTATTTAATTAAATAAGTGTATGTTTTAGAAATTTGTGTCACTAATTCCTTCAATATTTTCCAATAGTCTACGAGTTTCAAAGCACTGCATTACTGATGAAGTATTCCATCTTTCATAACTGGGTTGGGTTGTTTCACCTCTGAGCGGCACTTTTTTGCACACCATGGGCTAAATGGCCAGGTCACATGGACCCCGAAGGCTCAGAGAAGGTTGGGGGAGGGGACCCACTGGAATAGCTGTTGGGAGACAGATGGTATTCTCCCGTCAAGGCCATCCAGCGTGTTCTTTAACGGGCACAGGGTATGGTTTTCCCGCACATGGGGCCACGGCTTAACGTCCCATCGACGGACGGCGGCCTTTCCAAGCCCATCGGTGTCCTCTACTGACCGTGGGCAGGGCGAGGAATTTTGCGGAGATAAATCTCAACGCTGACCCAGCTGGGATTCGAACCTGTGAACTACAGAATACGAGCCTGACGCGCTACCGACTTAGCCACCCCCATCCCTTCATAACTGGATAAGTACCAGTTATTACTGATGAAAATCGAGATTTATATAGATTTGATTGAGATCTTTATTTATCTTCAGTCACATTTTACCATAAAAAGCTTATTTTAGAAGTTACAGTTTCCTATTGACGTAAAATTGGCTGGTAACGTAACTTTTGCGTAGCGGTGTATAATATAACACATCTTTAATTAGTTTGAAAGTTCCCCTTTAAAATTATCTGAATTAAAGATACTTACGGGTATGGCACATATTTAGCATTTTCTTTCAAGAGCGGAATGGGTAAAGGTAACGGTAGAGGCAAGAGAATTTTCTTTCCGCTAAGAGCATGAGCAAGGAGTCCAATTTTAGCTAATTTTTTCAATTTAATCTTGAGGCCAGCTTCAGCTTCCCGAAACAAAATAGCGCTTAGCACCAGCGATATCAGCGCCACACAGATTATCTTCTTATTCATTGTGGAAACTGATGCTGCAAAAGCGAAAGGAAAAGAGTTTATCTCTTATTGTCTCACTAACATTTCGTTAGTTTTTACTATTAGTAGTATCATCAGCAAAAATACACATATGATAATTAAATTTCAGTTTATCGATGCAGAAACATAAATTCAGGTTTCCAATATACTCTTAGTATTCGCTTACAGGAGAGCGATAAATAAGAATGAATTTTTCATACTGGCTTTTCTTTTAATTCATCGTAACGAAAAAAGCTTACTTCGTTTGAAGAATCGACATAGAAATGAAAGGGGAAAAAGAGAGTACCTAAGATTATTTTCCCCTATTTTTCAGACAATATACAGTAGTAGAATAGCAGTTATCGATTTTCGATCAGTTCAGATTATGCTTTAACTGTCCAATATTAACAATAACTCTTCTATGAATAGTATATTTCTTCTATAAATATAATCATCATCATCATCATCATCCTCAAGCAGCCATGGGCTACGGAGGTCCAACCAGACCGTGCAATTTAGTTCTCCAAGCAAGTCTATCCTGAGCTACATCTACTGCATCTGGCCACTGCACACCAATTCTAACAAGGTCCTGTTTGACATTGTCTGCCCACCGCATCCTAGGTCTCCACACTTCTCTAACTATATTTCTTTCTAACCCAGCAGACTTTATTTCGCATGTAATATTTATATTTTTCATTTATAAAAAGCAATGAAAAGGAATTTAAATCCATATGTGTATATATTTCTCTGAAAATGAAATATCTATTGTTGATTACATTTTTTTTTGCATAACGCATTTGTTTCTCGTCTATGTTGCTCTGTTTTATAAGTATCCAATGATATAATTTTCCTTTAATCCTCCCCCCTCCACCAAGCATATCTTTAGAGGATACATGCAAACTGACATAATATGACATTTAAAGAGAAAAAATTAGAGCAGCAGCATTTGAAAAAATCTAGAATCTGAAGTTATCGCATCTCAAGAAAAAAAATATATTTGCTAATAGTCATTCTTTAAGCCCATTTCACTGTACTTTGTATGAAACGAGAGAATGGTGTTTAGGAATTGATATCCATAAGGATCATTATTAGTTTTGGTATCTCCTAGTCAACATGCGAAAGAAAAACAGCAATATTAAAAAGTTTTTAAAAAATACGCCACTCCGTATTCAAGAGAGAAGTTCCATGCAGCTAGCAAGGTTAATTTCACAGTTCGATGCAGACTGAAAACTTTTAAGATTTTGAACTTTAGAGAATTCTTAAAAGAAGTAACACATCGATAATAACTTTTGATGATCGAATTCCTTTACAGCCAAACTGTAGTAAGGTTTACTTTCTACAAGTCGAAGGATGAAATAAAACTCAAACCTCCAATTAAAGTCTGATTTCTTTTTCGCAGTTTTTATTGCGACCATCACAAAAGACATAGAGAGGTGCACTGCATAAACGATTCCGTATAAACTGATTTATAATGATCATGAAACAAGATGATGTATTTGAATTCTGAAATCCAAAATGATGAACTCTAACCATTTCGAATATTGTATTTTTAAACACATTTTCAGCCAAAGTATATTGCTTTTCAAATAGTTCTTTAAAGTATGAAAATATTTGTTATCTCACCGGCATTGACAAACCGTCGACAACAGCCAACTGACAGTTTGGAAATCATTCGAAGATCAATAACTTTAAAATTATCATTAGAGTATCTTAAATTATCTTCATTATCCTTCATTTTTCCCTAAATTCAAAAGAGGCCTGATTAGAGAATGCGTAATTCGTCCCAAAACTTAATCCTTAGAATTTTTAAAAACATTTCATCCCAGGATGCAAAACTATTTTAAGAACTTCAATTCCGAGCTTCATCGTAACTAAACACCAACAACAACTAAAAAATTCACAGCTGTAACATTTCCTTTGATACACAAAAAAGCAATGCTGAAGAGTGATTCCCGAACTACCGTAATAGAATTAAGTATTCCACATGGGTGCAAAAAATGTAAGGAGAAGCGAAGTTCACCTTACCAATTCGAGGTGTCTCCTCACAGGTTGCTGCGGCTGATGTCTTAGCAGAACTAACACACAGTTACTGTGCTGCATAGGCGGTTAGACGCACTCTTTAAATACCATCTCTGTCGGAAGTTCTTTGAACCAGGACGGAGAAGAACCCAGAAACAGGAACACGTCGCGAGCCAAGGAGAGAGGCTCCTCCTCCTCTTCTTTAGCCTGCGAGGATTCGCACACACCACGCCTGGCCGGTCGGCCCTAGTGGGCCTCGTGGAGACTGGGTCAAGCTGCGGTGGCGGTCGGGGTGCTTGACACTGGCCAACGAGGAGAGTGATTTCTGACGTCACAAGCACACATAGCGCCGAAAGTGGGAGCCGTCCCTTTCTCTCCCCTCGCCTGTGGGGATGAGGCCTCCGACAGGTAGGAAAGTGATCTCAAGTCATAGGGTCTTGACCGCTTTGCAGCTTATCTTTGCCTCTCTTTGTCACATTTCCCCATTTGCAGTCCTTGAATGAATCGTGCGTAGTTTCATTTTTTTTCTTCTTCTATGTAGGGTCGTAATTATGATTAAGGGGAGAGCTATTACGATAGGGAAAAATTTGCACTCTGTTTCCCGAGGGATAAACAAATCGTGAAAAAAATATTGCATCACGGTAGTTTTATTTGTCAAGTTCGACAAAAATAAATGTTTCATCCGAAAGTTCAAATCTCGGGTTGTTTTTATCATTTTACTAATTTAAAAGTTTATATTGTCTCAAAGAGGTATAAATCATTTTAAAGTATATTATTTTATGACAGATTTTACCGAAAGCTTATTCCTGTTCAATTAACTGCATAGATTTGATGCAAACTCTATAACTAAGTCTTATTCAATCATAATCTGTCAGAAATGTTGCACCTTTTGACTATGATATCTTTTGTTTATTAATCATTTACGCATGTAACTCCAAATAATTTAAATTTAGCGAACAGCGCGTCTTGTAATAACACATTACTAGTTGATTTATGCTAATGCCTCTGAGCATTTCATTATATTTCTACTTAAATTAAACGTTTTCTCATTTAATTAAAAGTTATCTTATCTTACCAATAAATATTTTTCAATATTTTATTATTTTTTAAACCGTTTATTTTTCAAATATTTCAGTTATGCTATGATCTATATAAGATGTAAATATTCAGTTACCGTCAATTTGTCTAAATAACGTAGCGATGGAAAAAATTATTTTGCTTTCAAAATAATTTTTTAAAGTAACTAAATATAAATATAAATAAAAACTGTAAAAAAATTAATATTTTACAGCATATAGAGTTTAAATGCAGTATTAAAGTTGCAAACAAAATCATTTTTGCTATGAAAGTTTTCTAAAATTAAGGTAAGAATATTATAGTATAAAAGAAAAATCGTATATATTTGAATATCAAATATTTATAAATGTAAAATATTACAAAAACATTAATTACATTTATAAATATATTAATTATTTAAAACCTCATTTTGTTCTGAATATATTGGCAGCACAAACTGAATGAAATAAGTAAATAGGACTAAAAGCACCTTGGCTCATATTACTACAGTCAACTCTCATTAACTCGAAACTCTATATCTCGAATTTCTCATTAACTCAATTGAATCCAATTGATTTCCCCAAACTGAATTATATATTTATTGTATTTTTCTCTCTCTTTAACTCTAACTAATTTTTCATCACCTCGAAAACGTGGAATTTTATGAAGAATACTTATAAAGAAATCCCTTTTCGATAATTTTTTCCATGGAATTCGTTTCGTGATTTGTGATGGTAAATTGCAGAAATTTTTTTGCCAAGTAGCAATGCATTTTTCCTACTTCTTGCAGGTGGACATTGATTCTTATTATCTACGCACTGCTTCCCCCCTCCAGCCACGACTAACAGTTAAGCAAAGCCTCCCATTCATCATAGAAAGTGCTAATTTTATTTTAGTTTGCAGTTAGTTCTTCTTGGTACAGATTTAATTGTATTACCATAGCAACAAAACATAAGGTGAATTGTCATTAAGTGAAAAAGCAAAAGTAATCACAGCTGTTGAGATTAGCGGAAAGAAGATAAAATACATTGACAAAGAATTCGGAATTCCTAGCAGTACTCCCTCAACCGCTTTAAAGAACAAAGATATGATATTGAAACAGCTAGATTTCGATAAAGGAAAAAAGGAGAAGGATGAGGCTTGCAAAATTTCCTAATGTTGACCAATAAAGTTGCTAAAATGGTTTACTTAATGTAGGAACAAAACCATTCCAGTAGGGGGAATCTATTGCGGATTCTGTAGCTAGTTTTTAAACTGCTTATGGGTATTTTTAACACAAATTCGACAACTCTTATTTCTTTTCCCTTGAGCTTCGAGTTAAGTACAATTTACTGTATCTCAATTTCATCTTTCTTACTACAAATTTTAAATGCGATATTTCAAATTCAATATTTTAAACACAAATTTATTTTGACATATTTATTGCAAGCAACATGCATATTCTTCGAGCAGCCATAAGCTACAAAGGGTTAAACATGTTGTGTAATTTAGTTCTCCAAATATGTCTTCCCTGAGCAACATCTGCAGCATATCGCTCTGCAACCAATCTAATCCGGCTTAGCATTTGTCTACTCAACTGCTTCTAGAACTTCCCCTTTCCCTTAAGATTCTAAGCATTTCTTATATGCGTATTTGCTAATCTGAAGATCTACGAGCAATAACCTGCAGATGATGCTGTTTGAAAGACTGTTAACGATCACTTTGCCTAACTAACTAATTATTTACAGAATCAAATCAGCAAAATATAATAATGCAATCTAAATCAAGTATACTTTCCTCCATTTTATTAAAGCAACCCGTTTTATTTTTTAATTAAAACTGAGCAGTTCTATCCGCTGAATTTTAAATCTGAATATTTCTGTAGTACTATACTTAAGATTTTAAAAACTACATTAACACCCAAGATTCTGGTCTGGAATCAAAAACATCAAGCTGTATCGTAACCTTCCTTACAAAGGGTTAAGTTTCATTATCATAGCAAGTTTTGGAGAGGATCAAATGATTATAGGCTAATCATCCATACTATCCACAGATTTTGTTTCCCATTTGTTTACCTCCCTCAAGTTGCATATTGTCAGTGCCTTTCACACAACTCGAAATGTAATTAAACTTAGAAATTTTATGAAGAATAATTGTCCTTAAGAAAACCATTGAAAAGAATTAAAACGTTACAAAAGTAATCAGTTTTCTCCACTTTACTTTTATTTATCACTAAGCTTATCTATTATTCGAGTACTTAAATAATCAATAGCTGTAAAGATCCATCTCTTTAACATCATTTGACATAGGGGCTAAATCGTTAACAATCATAAAAAAGTAAGAAAATCATAGTCCTACATTTGAAAAACTCTGCTTGGCTACTGATCTAAGGGACCTGGGTTCGAGCCCCGGGTAAGGCATGGCTGTTTGTGTCGTTTTTCTGCTGAGGGCCTGCCATCCTCACAGACCTTCTACTATGGCATATAAACTGACAGGCTCCTGTCAGACCTCTGTGGCTGCTTGAGGGGTATTTATAATAATTTTTTTATATCATCAAGACAGTGGTTCTCAATCCTTTCGGCGCATCCATACGAGTATTTTTCTTTCTGCTGATTGCCTACGAAGTCTACCTATTTCTGCGAACACCCTACATTGTCTTAGGGTTTCTGCAGTCCCTCTTCCGATCATTACATATAGTATATATAGGTATATATAGGTATAGGTTAGCTAAAATATATCCTCGCAACGAAGACTCTCTAAAAGTCTCAAGCAATGGGTTATATCTCTATTTCTTTATCTGCTATTCATTCATTGGCTATTCTGCAATTTGAATCTAATCATTTGAGTGGAGAAATTCGATGCTCCAGAAATTCTTATGTCATCAACAGCCAATAGAATCTTGTGATCAGTATAAGATAGACCAGTTGCCATACTCAATTGACATAATTCCAGACAAAAGTAGAAACTTAACGTAGCTATGTAATTACGAAAAATGTACCATTTCCATTAGAGCTATCTGAAATATAGAAAATTTCTTGCGGACACTTAGGGATTCGGGACCACAGGTTTGGAACTACTGATCTAAAGTTTGAGCATAACTCCTTCCTGTAACAAAATCGATCACTAAATTAAACATAAAAGGTGAAGAAAAGTATCCTGTCTTTCTCAGGTTGAAAAATTAAGCGATTTCACCTCATTTCCGCTTTTCTATGACACATTTCTACACCCAATTATCCTAAAAAAAAAAGGGGCGGGGGTGGCTCAGTCGATAGCGCGCCAGGCTCGTAATCTGTAGTTCCCAGGTTCGAGTCCCAGCTGGGTCAGCGTTGAGATTTATCTCCGCAAAAATTCGCCGCCCTGCCCACGGTCAGTAGGGGACACCGATGGGCTTGGAAAGGCCGCCGTCCGTCGTATGGGACGTTAAGCCGTGGCCCCGTGTGCGGGAGAGCTGTACCCTGTGCTCGTTAAAGAACACGCTGGATGGCCTTGACGGGAGGATACCATCTGTCTCCCAACAGCTGTTCCAGTGGGTCCCCTCCCCCAACCATCTCTGAGCCTTTGGGGTCCATGTGACCTGGCCATTTAGCCCATGGTGTGCAAAAAAGTGCCGCTCAGAGGTAAAACAACACAACCTCAAATAAAAACGACAATAGAGATTTCGGTTACATCATGGAGCAATGTATAACACAACTTTTTTGCAAATTTAATTCAAGCGATCACTGATACCTCACCATCTTTAAAAAAATCCCCTTTGCCTTTGGCCACATTGACGAAGAATAATCTCGCCTAAGAAACAGAAGAAAAAATTATCACTCATTTTTCTCCCATCCATCGACTCTTAACTCCATCTCTCACAGACCTACGACTTTCTTTCTAATCATAATATTAGAAATCAGAGTCCCTGCTTATTGCTTTTAAATCCTATTTCATAATTTTTTCATTCCTTATTACCACAGTCATTTCTTTAATGGATTTAGATTAAATTTGTCAAGGCCGCTGTCATTCTATCTGGTAATTCATCATTTCCTGAACCCAATAAACCCAATTGTATTTACATAAGCAAAAAAAAACCCCTTTAACTTCTACACTCCCCAAACTTCTCATTAATATATATTCTCCTAATTTTGTGACCTGACTCACACTCTTCAGACTTCTCATTAATATACACTCACGATTTTGTGTCCCTGACTCACACTCTTCAGACTTCCCATCCATTAATATATACTCTCCCAATTTTGTGTCCTGACTCACACTCCTCAGACTTTTCATTAATACATACTCAGGGGCGGGGGTGGCTCAGTCGGTAGCGCGCCAGGCTCGTAATCTGTAGTTCCCAGGTTCGAGTCCCAGCTGGGTGAGCGTTGAGATTTATCTCCGCAAAATTTCCCGCCCTGCCCACGGTCAGTAGGGGACACCGATGGGCTTGGAAAGGCCGCCGTCCGTCGGATGGGAAGTTAAGCCGTGGCCCGTGTGCGGGAGAGCCATACCCTGTGCACGTTAAAGAACACGCTGGATGGCCTTGACGGGAGGCTACCATCTGTCTCCCAACAGCTGTTCCAGTGGGTCCCCTCCCCCAACCTTCCCTGAGCCTTCTGAATCCTTGTGACCTGGCCATTTAGCCCATGGTGTGCAAAAAAGTGCCGCTCAGAGGTAAAACAACCCAACCCAACCCATACTCTCCCAATTTTGTGTCCTGACCAGTGGTGAAAATAGATTTCACTTCTTTCCGATACGTTTCAAAATATAGCTATGTGTGGAAAATCACACTCAGGCGAACACTCCACTGAAGCAATATTACAGGGGTAATAATGACTGTGGCGGCGAAAGTACAGTGTCCCTTATTTTGTCTTTCACTCTATATTTTCCGCAAACAGCGAATGATTTATGCAATTTTAATATGAAAAAATATTAATATACCTAAATACTTGCTAATTCCGTTCTATTCTTTGATTTCAGCCTTATTGGAAAAATATAATATGTAGATTTTTTAAAATTATTTTAGCATTTAACGCAATTTTTTAGAAAGAAAAATAAACTTTTGACTAATATTGCAATTATGATCACTCAACTTGCACAATCTAAACCCAAGTGCCAAATATATCATTTATTTAGAATAACATTTATTAAAGATTCAGAGTAACCTTTAAGATCCATAAAGTTTAATCAATGATTAATAGATGTACGGAAATTTCGCCTCTCTGATATCCCGGCATACTATATATGCAAAACTGCAGGGATCGCGAATCAAAAAATGCGGTAGGAAAAGCGTAACTTTTGCCAAAAAAGATGCGAGACGATTTTGCTAAACACTCTTTTGGATGCCAAGCTAAATCATCTAGCTTTCCACTCTGGTCACGAGTACCATAGATTGGCCATACCTGCAGTATGAAATATAAATTCTTCAAGCCATACCTGCAGAGAGGTAAAATTCATTTTACCTTTCTGCATTTTACCTTTACACATGATAGATATGTTTGTTGGCACGCTTAACTTTGCATTCGCTTGTTTTCACCTTAACAAAAAATGTTTCGCGATTCAGCAACCCTGAAACCACGGAATTAAAATATTACGTGGGCCAAGCGTTGGTAGTACCTTCATTCTTTAACCCTTTGGTTACCATTTCAGCCCGATATGCAAAAGACCATTGCATCCCAAAGCCTCCTTATCTGATGCTTGCTTCCTTTCCCCCTTAAGAAGAAAGCTCTAATTGATTAGCCGCAAGGCCAGTCTTTTGATGGACCTGGAAGAATTCTTTCTGTTCTCCCCTAGCCGTAATCCTCTCCGACAAATGAAAGCTTCCAAGAAATGGAACATCAACTTAAAGTAACTTCGCTTGCATATAATGCAAAACAACTGGACTTTTTCATTCAATTCTACAGCCATTTTCGTCAAGGTAAAATCATGCTTTAGCATTATGCTTATCCTGCTTTAGCATTAGCCCAAATCATGCTTTAGCATTATTTTTTATATAAATTATTGTTTGGTGCAATTAAAAAGCTGATAATAATCTTTATCAGAAGTTGACAATCAATTTTTTTTAATTTAATTATTGATCTTTCGGGATCCGAAACGGCTTGAGGTATCTAGTATGTATACAAAAAATATAACTTGCGACACAGAAGGTTTAATTCCAAGGGATGTATAAAATGAAAAGGCACTAGAGAATTAAATTCTTAGTTGATTAATTTTTTACATCCCTCAAATAGCTGTTTTCTCACAGGTCTGATAAGAGCATGTCAATTGAAGATGTCAGAAGACCAGTTATGAAGACAAGATCTCAGCAGAAAGACAACGCGAGAAAGAAAATTCATAACTATAGGGTCCTGAACACAGGTCCCATATATTTGAAGCGAAGCGTGCAAACCCCTTGATCACCAGGTCGATGATTACAATTCAATTTTGCAAATGCCGGTTTAACAACGACTCACTTTTTGTTAATCATTTTGAATTCTCTTTGGCTCTTATTCATGAACTAGCTTCTTTATCATTAACTATTCATTATTTTAATTTTCTTTTTTACCGACGACACTGTTGACATGCTGCAGGTCAATATTAGCAAATATACTGAATTTCGTGAAAATGATAGTGGTTATAAAAGTCGAAACTGGAATCTATTGATGGAATAAAAGGATTCATTGTAAATTATCTTGATTATGGGACTTTTTTGGAAGTCAAAAATCTCAGACTACAGGTACGAATTACGAGTCAGAGATTTTTCAAAAATCATTTATATTCGTATTTGGCATCAAACAAACAAACAAACAAAAACCCGTTGGAATATTGTCACTCACAAAGGGAAAATTACAACAATATGAGTTTTCTCTTCAAACTCTACAAACAAAGTAACTACCCTGAAACAAAAAACGTTTTCCTCTGTAGTAACTTGGCGATAAGACTGAGACATTGCTTAACATTAGACATTAAAAAAAATAAATAAATACCCCCTCAAGCAGCTGCTTGCCACAGAGGTCTGACAGGAGCCTGTCAGTTTATATGCCAGAGTAGAAGGTCTGAGAGGATGGCAGGACCTCAGCAGAAAAACGATACATACATCCATGCCTTACCCGGGGCTCGAACCCAGGTCCCTCAGATCAGTAGCCAAGCGCGCTAACCGATCTCCTCTGTATTAATTAAATCAATAATGTCCCAGCTGCAGCAATATGTAAGTGGTCTCATGGTCCAAAATTCCTTGCAGCCACAGGAAACAATTTCTTTCTCTTAGCAAAATATTTCTTTTACTAACCTTAAAGCTCAGAGATCATGTTCGAAGTTTGCAATAATCTAAAGTTATTTTTAAGTAATTAATCCTAAAATTAATTGATTATTAAAATACATATATACATCCATGGCGCGGGAATTGACTTAGTCAATTGCATTCCAGGCCTCATAATCTGAGGTTCTCAGTTTCGAATCCCAACTGTGTAAACGTCGAGATTTATCTCCCCTAAACCTTCACCCTGCTCTCATAAACACGAGAACACCGATGACTTAGAAAAGCCGTCGTTCGTCGGATGGCAAGTTAAGCTATGTATCCCTGTGCCGTAGAGTCATACTTCGTAACGTTAAAGAACGCACTAGATGGCATTGAAGGGAGGTTTCCATCTTCTCTTTAAAATTGTCCAATAGGTCCCTTCCCCTGCCCAATTCTGAGCCCTGGGGAGTCTTGTGACCTTGCCATTTAGAACATTGTCTGCACAAAAGTGTCTCTCAGAAGTAATACAATCCAACAGCATAAACACATACAAAAATTGTCAAGCAACTATGATCTACGGAGGTCCAGATAATCGGTGTAATTTAGTTCCCTATACATGTCTTTCCTGAACTATTGCTGTTGAACCACGCTCCTAAGAGCTTATTCGACTATCATAGCAAACTTTAGAAAGGGCTAAACTATATTTACATCTTCCTATTGCCTTTCGTTTGTCCATTTGCCAGTTGGACCCTGTGAGATTGGGGTGTTTTACCTCTGAGCAGCACTTTTTTTGTACAGAATGGGCTAAATGGTCAGGTCAGAAAAGGGGGTTCAGAGAAGGTTAGGGGATGGGACCCACTGGATAGTTGTTGGGAGATAGATGGTAGCTTCCTGTCAAAGCCATCCTATGTGTTCTTTAACGTGCATAGAGTAATGCTCTCCCGCATATGGGACCACGGCCTAACATCCCATCTGATGGACGGCAGTCTTTCCAATCCATCGGTGTCTCCTACTGACCGATGAGGAGGAGTTTTGAGCAGATAAATCTGGCCCAGCTGGTGCTCGAACCTGGGAACCGCATTGCTGTTAGGATTTGCTAAAAGAATTGTTGTATTCTGTCTTTCCAACGCTGTAGCTGTACCAAGTGGAAACATTTGTCGTTCAGAGTGTCGTAGCCTATAAATATTTAATTTCGTCCTTCCTTCCCTTCAAAAAATGATATCTACAGGAACGTATTTTCTGTATTATTACAGTGGATATAATTTAATATAGACCATGATCTCCCCGTTATATAAATTTTACTTGATGTAAAGTTTTTAATAGTAGAGAACAGATAAAGTTCCTTTTATTACTCATGAAAGGTTTGCTAACAAAATTAGTTTCTCCTCCAGTGGGATACGAACCCACGATCTCTTGATAACATGCAAGTGCTCTACCACTGAGCTATAAAGAACTATCTGCTTCTTGCGAAAATTGTGACTTTATATTATATCAAAAATAATATTAGCAATATTTTATTAAAAATATTACTAGCACATCAACTGTAATTACTTAATCTGTTTTTAATCAGCTTACAAATGACAGCTAAGTGTAGCTAGAAGGGGATATCTGCACTATTCCCATGTGACGACGCATGGAATCGGCTAGGTATAACGTTTAAAGTCCGACCCCACCATTTTCTAGTGAAGGCTTGGATTGTTTTACCTCTGAGCGGCACTTTTTTTTCACACAATAGGCTAAATGGCCACAACACAAGGAGCCCGATGGCTCAGAGTAGGTTGGGGAGGGGGACCACTAAACAGCTGTTCAGTGACAGGTGGTAGTCTTCCCATGAAAGCCGTCCAGCGTGTTCTTTACCGTGAACATGGTATAGCTCTCTACACAGAGGGTCACGGCTTTACATCCCTGAGACGGACGGCTGTCTTATCAAGCTCATCGGTGTCTTCTACTGACTGGGGATTTGCGGAGATAAATCTCAAAGCTGGTTTCAGTGGGACTCGAACATGGAAACTGCCGATTACGAGGCTGGCGCCTTATCGACTGAGCCACTCCCGCCCCTTAGTTAAAGCTGTTGTTAATATTCCAGAGCGATATACCAGAATAGGAAGTTGGTCTAATGATCCTTAGTCTTTTTTTCTTCTTTATTTATTTCTTCACTCCTGATAAGAAGTGGTTAACTTTCACAGAGTCTCTATACTGTCCGATTATGCCTACTGGAGTCTACTAGATATATTTTGAAATGCTGGCTTCTATTCAAGGGGAATCTGCCACTGTGTACTGTGTGTCTTTTGTTCCTGAATTTTAGCCCCTTCTGAACAGATACACAGGATATTTTATACCAGCTGACAGATAATCCTGATACAGAAGCCATCATAGGTATCTGAACCATTGAAACTAGTTTTAGCCTCTCTAATCCTAAACTTGAGTAATGAGTCTCAGACACCATCTTCATGATGCTCGAAAATATTAATTGCCATTTTTTTAATAGCCATTTTTTTCCACATCTACATGGAATGTGAGAATTCTAAACAGATATTTTTTCTTGAAATCCTCACAGAGGAATTCCAGCAGTATAATCCGAACAATTTGAGTTTGAAGAAACCAGACGGTCGGGTAAAGGTAAGTTGTATAAAAATAATCTTAAATTTCTCTTATCAGGAAATGATACTAAACTCCTGCGAAGTGGGCGTTTGCTTCTCAGCGGAGACGCTTCATCGCCTTTGTTGTTCTTGTGCTGTAAAACTCCAAACAAGCAACCAATCTCAGCCGGAATATTTTAGCAAATGACTGCTTCAATGAATAATTTCTTACAGCAAAGTGTAAAGCAGGAATTGAAAGATATTGTTTCAACGCTCTCCACCGAAGACATCTCAGTCTTCGGTGGTGAGCGTTGAAACTGTCAAGGATAGAGTTAGAGGTATTATTAATGTGCTGGAAATGACAAAATTGGTGCTGATTCTATCGTTTTTGGCAGGAGTGGTTTTGTTTTCTGCAATGGTAGTTTTAATAGCAATGAGGAACGTCTCCTACACAGTAAAAAATCAGCACTTACTAGAGATATTTCGATATTTATAAATATACATGGGCTTTAAATGATAGGTACATAGGAATTGTTTGATTGTGTCAAGGATTTATTAATTAATAGCAAATGTGCTAGGTCTGTTTGGAACACTAGATCATGCAGGGGAGCTATAAACTTTTTCTCACCATAACATGGAAAAAATGTCTTGCAATTGGAACTTAAGAAATGATTCGCTGAAGTTAAAAGAATTACCTTTAACATTGAATCAATGACAGACCCATAAATATTCCAAAGTTTACCATGGTAGGTTAAATTTTAATGACAATCGTGATTTGCTTATAATTGAAGTTCAGAAAGAATGGGATCATTTTAAACAGGCTGTTTTTAAAACCGAAATGGTGCTCTAAGTGAATAGGAAAATAGAAGACAGAGTAATTTGAGTGAAAAAGCAATGCAGCTAATTTCTGAAAGGAAAAAGTTCAGGAGTAAATTGAATCAAGATCCTATCAGTCTTAATAGGCAGCATTGCAGAGAAATAAACAAATGTCTGAAGCAGCGTTACCCAGCCTTTTAGAATCCATGGCACTTTTGTGAATCCAGAAATATGGAGACCCTAAAGATAAATAAATGCATATCTATTCTTTAAAAATTCAATTAATTAAATTGCAGTTTCCAATAAAATAGCCTATTATTTTACAATCAATATTTTTTTTATTTATATTCAGCTGATAAAGCAGACCAATTTAAACATATATAGATAAAGAAAAAAAATTAATTTATGTTTTTTTCCAAATTTCAATAAAATTTCCAAAGAAATTGCATAAACTTTTCTAATTAATCTTCTTTATCATAAGATTAAATTAACATTTCCAATTATTGGTAAAAAGAAATAAAACAATTTCTTTTATTAATATTAGTTGTGGAATAAAACAAAACTAATGCAATAATTTACAATGAAGAGAATAAAGTGATGAAAATCTTGCGTATACATTAAATGACGTTAAACTGCGACAGAAATCATTGGTAGCTTGGCTGACAAATCAGAGGAAGTTGCTAGACAGCACAATAACACATAATAGTATCAGATCATAGATATTTTATGTGAGAAAAAAAGCATTGTGACTTACCTAAATTGATTAAGGATAGCAAGGTTATTACTGAAGTTGAGATTTCTGCGTGGCTAGATGGGCTTTGTCAGTTGTATTCCCATTGTTTGTAACAATGATGTATGTATTTGCCTGTTTTTAAGGCTGACCTTATATCTCGATCTTAATTACTTTGGCTATCTGTAAATTAAAACTACACAAGCCACCAGGATTAGATGAAATTATTTCTGAATTCTAAAAGGACGGAATAATATTGTTGCCATATAGGTGACTGAAATGCTGAAAAAAGGTTTTGATTAAGGAGTTGTTCTTAAGGACTTTACTAGAGGTATTCACTATCACTCTTTTAAAAATAGTTGATCATAAAGGCATCAATTTATTCTCTTTAAAAACAGCACTTTTCTAGTAAAGTGTTGTACTTTATTTTGTTTAAAAAATTTAAAAATTTGTTTCATAGTTTGTTCCCAATTTCAAGATAAACAACATGGATTCATATGTGCTAGGGGTTTGCTAGGACCAAATCATTTAACTTAGACCTCGGTTCGCAATCTTTTCGGGCACAATTATTATTTCTTTTTTTCTAAACTTCCCATTAACCAGCATATATTTTCTAAAGCGCTCTTTAGCGAAGTAAAATAATTTTTTTCCTCTATAAACTCATTGGAAACTAGATGGTGGTAGCGTTCCAGTTATCGGTTTGAGAAACCATATGCCTTACAAATTTATAAAACTCCTCTATTGAGAACCACTTATTTCGAATGTTGAGATTTTGTTTAGAGTTTTAAAAAGCTTTGGTTACTTGCTTTGTCGATTTCAAAAGGTGTTCTGATTCTGCTAAATGTCATATATTTCGACTGATCATGAAATCGTATTACTACATGTATAAAAGTATAAACAATAATTATGATTGCTCTTTGTAGTAATATTGAGTCATATATGAGAGTTAAAAATGCATCCATTCTAACTGGAGTTAGAATGGATGCATTTTGTCACCTCTCCTGTTTTGATTTTTTCTATTACTGGAAATTTATTGCAAGGAGGAATATTGGGTCTTAGATGATCTAGAGCTCATTTTTGATTTTTTTGAGAAACTTATGACATGAAGAGCAACATAGGGATAGAGCAATTCCCTGAAAATAAAGTTACCTTCATTTATGGTGCGACCTTACACAACAAAATGACAGAGATTACAACTTTATACTATTTTCCTATTTATACCTTATTACGATGAAACTTAAAACTAATTCACTGTCCTATGTTAACAAAAAAATTTTAATTCTTAATTAAAAATAAATGCAAAAATTCCACATCCTCACGCTCACCTTGAAATATCTTCATACACCCCAATTTGTGATCCCCTGATGTAGAGATTTCAAACATCTAATTAAAAATTATTCTGATGATCTGCACAATTTGGCAAATGATCGAACTATTTCGTTAGAGCTATTGATTAAACCGATGACAACAAGGTATGTTTGATCACAAACAGAAAGAAACTAAAGTGATGAAAATTAGTCAGGTGGGTAATATTTCAGTTTTTTCAACTGGCCGTGCTCCCGAGTAAGTTTCTCAGTTTACCCCTGGGGTTGTGTGACAGAGACTGGTATTGTACGATTTGAGGCAACACTTTCTATAACGTAAGGTCAGTGGACCAAGTTATGACGTCAGCATAGGTAGTCCTAACATCTAGACAATTTTTATATTTTAATTCACATCATTATTACTAGTCAACTCTTGTGTTAATCTGCTTTTAATATTTATTTATAAATATATTTATTTAAAAAGAAAATCATTCGTATTTTTATCAAATATCAACATACTAATTAATACCAATAATTTTTCTGCTAAATAAAATATATTAATAGATAAACATTAGTATAAATTTAGCTCAAGAGTCCACAGTAATAATATTAGAAACAACAATATAAGTATTCTGTTTATGGTAGGACTACTTCTGTTGACATCAAAAATGTGGACCAATGGCCTTTTGTTATAGGAAATGTTTCTTGATGTTAACAGGGTTAACAGTTGAGGTTAGCAGTTAATGTTGCCAATTTTACATTAACAGAGAACCGGCCATTTTGTTTGTAAGCGATCCCACTCCCACCTCCTCCGGATTTTTATCTTCTTTTTTTCACGTCGAAATGTTTGCGAGACACATTTATTTTTTTAAACTCAACATCCAAGACACATCGCCACCTCCTAAGGCTGGGTCTGGATTCTCCAGTATTGTTGAGCATTGGCGTCTCCATATCCTTTCTGCTGCGCAATCAATTAATGAGGATCAAAAAATAATTTTCTTATTTGACTATAGTGCTTAATAGTCACTTTAGGGAAATAGAAGAACTACCCTTTTTCTCCTGAGGGCACCCATGCTACTGATAGAAGATTTTTTTTTTAGAAATTAGTGATCTGGCAACCTTCGTGTACTGTACACGAAGGTTACCAGATCACTAATTTCTAAAAAAAATCGTTGTCAGATATTTTTTCTGAATTCTGTAATCAACCATAGTGTTCGGATATTTTTTTCAGCGACTGTACTCTGGTGTACTGGCACTTTGAACATCTCTTATTTCAATTGCATTACTTGAGTCAGTTTCAGACATAGTACAGTTTTTAGCAGGTTTTAAAGCATGCATTACACAAACAAGTTTTACAATTTGAGTGACCACAAATTATGCCCCCTCCCCTCTTGTTTTGTCTCACCCAAAAAGTAGAGGGAAATTAAACAGGGGATAGATCATAATGAAACCTATGTCAAAATAAAACTTATGGCATGAAGAGAAACATGGGATACATCAATTCCCTTCTGCCGTACATTGTAACAAAAAGAATATAAAATTACCTTAATTTATGGTGTGACTTTACACCACAAAATGACAAAGAATTAGAACTTTATACTATTTTCCTATATATACCTTATTATGATATTAAATAAAGATTATATAAGTTACATACCTTTCGATTTACATTGTGAATTGATCTTTCGATTATTTAATCATAACTGAAATTATCAAACATTTTCTTTTACTTTAAAGAAACTTTCTTGAAACTTAAAACTTGCACAGAAATCGATGTGCCTGTATAGGTGTGTGTTCTGCACAGCACCGGAGTACTGCCTACAAACCATGAATAGTGTTCTTGTCACATTCAAGGAAATTCCCCGCCCTGCCCACGGTCAGTAGGGGACACCGATGGGCTTGGAAAGGCCGCCGTCCGTCGGATGGGACGTTAAGCCGTGGACCCGTGTGCGGGAGAGCCATACCCTGTGAACGTTAAAGAACACGCTGGATGGCCTTGACGGGAGGCTACCATCTGTCTCCCAACAGCTGTTCCAGTGGGTCCCCTCCCCCAACCTTCTCGGAGCCTTCGGGGTCCATATGACCTGGCCATTTAGCCCATGGTGTGCAAAAAAGGTCCGCTCAGAGGTAAAACAACCCAACCCAACACATTCAAGGATGTGAGTTGATAACGACACAATTGTAAGTGGTGGTTAATTAAAGTTGACACATCGCTGCATTTAAACAAATCGGCTGTCACTTAACCGCTGCATTATACTGCATAGGAATAATTTCCATATTTTTAAGTCTGTGCTATTACTAACTTTATGTTGCCTTTTCGATTTCTCATATGTCCACATCATAGTTAAAATTATCAAATATTTTCTTCAACTTTAAAGAAAAATCTTATAGTTAAATTTTACATTTAATTTTTAAATGCATCTTATATTTTAAATGTTTATTGCTCCTTAATATTTTAAAAATGTACTTAGAAAAGTAAAAATAACCGATTCTTTTTGATATCGTAATAGTACATTAAAAATTTTTTTTATATTTACTTCATAGGAAATTATATTTACCAGCGTAGATATTAACAAAGATTTTATTAAAATTAGTTCCAAAAACTTAAGGAAATTAATAACTTAAACATTATTATCATTGCACACACTAGTGTTATACTTAGCTTTCTACATTTAAACTTTCCCTCAAATAAAATATCTCTTTACCCCCTATACATACAGTCGTGGCAAAAGGTCCTGAACACACCTCCGTCTTTTCATGTTTATCTTGTTCGCATTGAGTTCTAGCCTAGAAATTATTAACATATGTATATCGTCTATAATTCACTCTAAAATGTTTTGTATGCTGATTTCAATATTATTTTTAATTTTTTACTATCTAAAACTGTTTTCGAAGCATAATTACCGGAATGCACAAAGCACATGACACTTCGGCAGCAATGAGGTATAAATTGTAATAGGATATGATATATATATATCAGTTAACAGAACTTAAATTTCATTAAATATTTAATTCCTTCCATACTCTAATAAAAATACAGCAGTTGTTACCCATGTAAATGAGAGTACTAAACGTTTTAAAATAAACATTTTAAAACCCTTTGTTTCAATGACGCTCTACATCTTTTGGGGATGGAATGCTCCAATTTCAGAAGCAGCTCTTCTGTAACAATATCGTAAACAGAAACAAGGAGAGGTATCCTGAAGAATCCAAGGTTCATACCAGAAGACATCCGAAGTTGTTAGTAACAATTCCGTTTTCCGTATTTTGATGTAGTCCTTTACTTTTACTGTTCATTTTATATGTTGCCTTCCAAAACCCTGATACGTAATCTCACACCATGATTTTGGTTGGATGTTTCACAGTAACTTTAAATCACTGAAGGTTGAATTCCTCATGAGAGCGTCTTTACGTAGGTATTGCTCTGATTTCCAGTAAACCAAAGCTGATTTTCATCATTAAAAATTCCTTTTATGCCAGCCCTAAACGGTTCACGTGCTTTGACCATTGTAATCGTCTCTCATGTTGAAAATATGTCAGTAAAGGTTTTGAACGAGATTTGCAACCTCACAATCCGATTTCTTGAGCACACATTGATGCTTCATGTGCTCAAGCAGAATGTCATGTGCTCTGCAGAAAGCATCAACGTGTGTTCAAGAAACTTGAGCACACATTAATGCTTTCTGCCAATGTCCATTCTTTATAAAATTGTGGTGAATTGAACTTCCTGTTCTAAAGTGCAATCGTATACAGTACCTTGTCAGAAAGTAAAATTGTTTTCTTAGGTCACTCAGCTCTTTCTCTATCAGCAATACATTTAGCTTTAGAATGTTAATATTCTTAAAACAGCAGAAAGTCCACATGACACTAGAGAAGCGATTTCAAGTAGCGATCTAAAACGAAGAATTTCTTTCTTCCTTAATTTATATATTTTATTTTATATATCTGATTATGATGCAAAAATGAAGACTATCCCATAACTGTTCTTTACAAACACTACACAAAATATTGCATGCAATATCTATATCTACAAATTCAGTTTTAAAGTCCACTGAAATATGTATCAAAACCAAATGTATCAATTTCATAGTCACTCATCTGTAATTTAACGGCATAACAAAGCACTAGTTTGGCTGTAATGAAAGCCTGTTCAATCTTAATGCAGTAAAACCTGGTTAATTCGAAATTCAAAGAACAGAGAAACAAATTTCGAATTACGGAACGTCTGATTGGTTCTAAATTTACGAAAACAGTAGTATCGTATATGTATTGCCCATATATATATATGGCCTATTCCTTCTGAGTTTATTTTTTCTGGTATATTAATAAACCTGTAATAAAAAGAGAAATATAAAACATAGAAAATAGATATGGTTTATCTTTTAATATCATATTAAATCCGACTCCAAAAGATTTATTTTCAAAACTGAACAGAAAATTTCGTTTCATTAATACACTGGCTTCCATAAATTTAGGAGCAGCTCCATATTATATCAATGGAAAATAATGTCGAAGCTCTATAACTTCGGAAATATATTGATATATCTTGAAAATACCACAGCAGATGAAGATCACATTCAGATATATCTATTTCTCGATTTTCAACAATATTCGTTCCGTATTGACGTTATGGAAGTTTGAATTTTTAACAATGCCAGCCATAAAAAATTGACATCAGAAATTAATTACAACTTAGTATTAAGTAGTGTTTAATAAAATAAGTGTGTATTTTAGAACTTTGTATAAAGAATTCTTTCACTATTCTTCAGTTTTGTATAAGTTTTTTTAAAACTGGTATTGTTGTTGTTAAATATTCAAACTTCCATAACTCATTAAATGCTGAACGAATATTTTTGAATATCGAGATACTGATATATTTGATTCATATCTTTTTCTGTTATTACATTTTTTAAAACAAAAAACTTATTTTAGAAATTATAAAGTTTCGACTTTTGCCGTCCCGTGCCAGATGGTTAGCGCGCTTGTCTACTCATCTAAGGGACCTGGGTTCGAGCCCCAGGGAAGGAATGGATGTTTGTGTTGTTTTTCTGCAGAGGTCTCGCCTTCCTTAAATACCTTCTACTATGGCATCTTAAACTGGCAGGCTCCTGTCAGACCTCTGTGGCAAGCAGCTGCTTGAGGGAACTATTTATTGTTTTTATAAAGCCTCATCTTTAGCTTCCCATTGGGGTTTTTCTTATTCAGTACTTTTGGTGAGGTGTCATAATAACCTAAGCTTCAGAAAGTTTTCCCATCGCACGTTCCAATCACTTTCATCTTGTAATGTTTGCTTTACAACAAATATATTTTGCTTTTAATCGTTGGAAAAAAAAGATAATTTAAAATCTTTGAAAAATCTATTTCGAATGACTCGTATCTTTTCTTACTCAGCAGGCTGCTAAACAACTTGAATTCGACTACATTCATTTGATAACTGTAAATAGAAGCTTCCAATTTCACTATGGAATACAATCTTATTTTAATAGCCGATGCAAAATGGCCGAGCGAATGTAGCTCATTGGGTAGCAAACTCCTCAAGTTCGCAGTTTCAAGTCCCAACTGTGCCAGACAGGGGCGTAGCTGGGGGGATGGGGGGAAGGCTCCCCCCAGAGTAACTCGGAGTTGGCAAAATTCGAAGCGACTTCGTAAAATCTAGGTGAGTTGTGAAAATTTGTAATTTTTTTTGGAAAATTAAGGGGAGTTGTCAAAATCGAGGCAACTTGGCAAATCTAAGGCAGTTTGGAAAATGGAGAGACGGCAAAATTTAGAGCAGTTGGCAAAATTCGAAGCCACTTAGTAAAATACAGGTGAGTTGGCAAAATCGGGACAACTTCGCAAAATTCTGAGTGACTTGGCAAAATCTTGGGGAGTTGGCAAAATTCAGGTGAGATGTAAAAATTGGGATTTTCTTCTGTAAAATTGTGGTGAGTTGGCAAAATTTAGGGGCAGTTGGCAAAATTCAGAGTGACTTGGCAAAATCGTGGGGAGTTGACAAAATTCAGGTGAGATGTAAAAATTGAGATTTTTTCGGCAAAATTGTGGCGAGTTGCCAAAATCTAGGGGCAGTTGACAAAATTCGGAGTGACTTGGCAAAATCGTTGACAGTTGACAAAACTCAGGTGAGATATAAAAATTGCAATCTTTTTTCTGTGAAATTATGGCGTGTTGGCAAAATCCAGGCAACTTCGCAATATCTTGGGGGAGTTGGCAAAATTCAGAGTGACTTTTCAAAAATTAGGTGAGATATAAAAATTGAGATTTTTTTTCCTCTAAAATTGTGGCGAGGTGGCAAAATATAGGGCAGTTGGCAAAATTCGAATCCACTTGATAAAATACGGGCGATTTGTGAAAATTGGGATTTTTTTGTGAAATTAAGGAGAGTTGACAAAATGGAGAAAACTTGGCAAAATTTTGGGGAGTTTGAAAATTTTGAAGTTACTTGGCAAATTTAGGAGAGATGTAAAAATTGGGATTGTTTTGCGAAATTAAGGAGAGGTGGTAAAATCGAGGCAACTTGGCAAAATCTGGGGAAGGTGGCAAAACTGGAAACCACTTGGTAAAGTACAGGTGAGTTGTAAAAATTGGGATTGGTTTTATTAAGGAGAGTTGGAAAACCCGAGATCTGTTGGCAAAATCTAGGGGAGTTGGGAAAATTTGAAGCCACTTGGTAAAATACAGGGGAGTTGTAAAAATTGTGCCTTTCTTGTGCAATTAAGGAGAGTTGATAAAATTCCAAATGATTGGCAAATTCATGGAAGATATAAAAATTGCGATTTTTTCTGTAAAATTATGGCGAGTTGGCAAAATCTAGGGTAGTTGCCAAAATTCGATTATACTTGGTAAAATACAGACGATTTGTGAAAATTGGGATTTGTTTTGTGAAATTAAGGAGTGTTGGACAAATCGAGGAAACTTACGAAATATAGGGCAGTTGGCAAAATTCGAATCCACTTGGAAAATACTGGCGAGTTGTGATAATTGGGTTTGGGTTTGTGAAATTAAGGAGAGTTGACAAAATCGAGAAAACTTGGCAAAGTCTTGGGGAGTTTGAAAATTTTGAAGTGACTTGGCAAATTTAGAAGAGATGTAAAGATTGGGATTGGTTTTGTGAAATTAAGGAGAGTTGGACATATCAAGAGAAAATTCACACTCACTTATTACTATTCAGACGAGATGTAAAGAGCGAAATTTTTGGTAAAAACATGACAGAGATATTATTTGCCCAGTTGGCAAAATTTGATTTTAGAGTTGGAAAAGTTTTGATTTCTCCCCCCCCCCCTCCTCCAACCATATCCTTCGCTACGCCCCTGGTGCCAGAAGACTTCAGTGAAGGAGAAAAAAAAAACTTTTGGGCTTAGGAAAGATGCTTAACGAGAATGGAGACGTCATTCTGTTCGGAAAACAAGTCCTCGGTGATAAAGGCAACGTCATTGGGCTTGGAGAGGAAGGCATCAGTGCTACACCAGTGGGCAGATAAAGGAAGTCTTCAATGATGAAGGAAACACTGATGAACTTTTGGAAAGTCATCGAGATATACTCTGGTCCCTTATGCATACCATAAGGACTACACTGGTGGCAGTAATAGCATAAATGATAGTACTGGCACAGTAAAAGAGGCTCGAGAATTCTATGAAGATCCATGTGAAAAGTTATGGGGGATAAGGTAAAAAGTATGTTTCTTGTGGTTTTTTGTGAAAATATGTGTGAAAATTAGAAAAAAACGGGGGTGATTTTTAGCATGTGAAAAACTAATTAAAATTTTTTGGGAAGATGAGGTTTAAACTAATTTGTGAATTAGTTTGAATGAATTAGGTTGAAATGAGGTGTGTGTATATGAGATAAAAATGATGTGTTTTGTTGAGTTATCATACACTTCACTGAATACATCAGATTCAAAACTTTTATCTAAGCAAAGTCCAAAGTATTAATTCTGTTATCAAAGAAGAATATTAAAAGTTTTATCCAAAAGTAAATAATTTCTTATCATAGAAAAGTATTAAAACTTTTAATTAAAACTGAATAATTATTTTGCTACAAGAATATTAAAACGTTTATCTAAGCAACGTTCAAGTAATAATTTTGCTACAATAATATTAAAAATTTATCTAATCAAAGTCCAAAGTAATAATTCTGTTATCAAACCGAAACTTTGTGAAGTGCATGATAATTTAACATAGAATATTAAAATTTTTTATCTAAAACCAAAGTTGAATAAATTTCTTATCATAGAAGAATATTAAAACTTTTATCTAACCAAAGTCCAAGTAATAATTTTGCTATCAAACAAGAATATTAAGACTTTTATCTAACCAAAGTCCAAATAATAATTTTGCTATCAAACCGAAACTTTTATCCAAAACCAAAACTGAATAAATTTCTTATCAAACAATTATATTAAAACTTTTATGTAACAAAGCCCAAGTAATAATTTTTGCTATCAAATCGAAACTTTTATCTGAAACCGAAGTCCAAGTAATAATTCTGTTATCAACCGAAACTTAAAACCAAAACTAAATAAATTTCTTATCATAGAAGAACTTTTTACAATATATATCTCAATCAGATTGTGGATAAAAAAACTTTTAATTGCTAACGAAAACTAAATCTGAATATTTTATCTTTCCGTTCCAGCTTTACAATTAAATATATCTAAATAAAAACGTACTTACCCTTCTCTCTTCTTTTTATCTGAATATTTCTCTTATCATAGAAGAATAAATATTCCCTTTTCCAAAAGATCGTAGATAAAAAGTTCGGTATCGTTTTCGCTTTACAGTTAAAATCTTTCATAACTGTGTAACAAACATACTTACCTTTCAGGAGAGAAATCTTACCTTCAGGAGAGAAACCCTTTTCCTTCAGGAGAGAAACACAGGAGAGAAAAACTGATTTTTTTTTCCTGCTGAGAGCGTTTAAATACTCAACCGAACCCAAACTTAAAACCAAAACTGAATAAATTTCTTATCATAGACGAAATATTCAGCTTTGGTTTTGATTAGGAAATAAAACTTTTATCCAAAAATAAAGTAATACAATTTTGCCGGAATATTTCTCTTATTATAGAAGAAGAAATATTTCCCTTTTCGAAAAGATCGTAGATAAAAAGTTATTACCAAAAGTTTTATTTGCTAATCAAAACCAAAGCTGAATATTTCTTCTATGATAAGAAATTTATTCAGTTTTGGTTTTAAGTTTGAGTAACAAACATACATGCAGACTAACATATATATATATACATACAGACTAACATATACAGGGTGATTCAAAACTTATCGTTCAAATTTCGTAGGGAGGTAGGGAATACGTCAGGAAACCTATTTCACATAGGAAAGTATGTCCGCAAATGTACGCATGAGAGTATGTAGAGGGCGCTGTGTGTACCCAACCAGTGTACAGCTCGCCCGACCACTCCCGCTGTCATCAGTGTACGAGCTGACTTACTAGTGATAAGATGAATCGTTTTACTCATCAAGAGCTAGCGGATATGCATCTCGCATATGGGGCAGCTGGCGAAAGCGGCCGCCGAGCTAGGCAAGTTTACGAAGACCGATACCCCAACAGAAGAATACCGCAGCATCAAATGTTTGCACGTGTGCATCGCAATCTGCGCGAACGTGGTTCACTGTGCAGCAACGTGTAGGATAAGGGGAGAAGACGACTGACGCGGACTGTCAACGTCGCAGAACAAGTCCTACAGTCCATCGAAGATAATCCGAATACCAGCACACGAGCTATTGTTCAGCAGCTTGGGGTATCTCAGTCAGCAGTGTGGCGGATACTGCACGAGGAACGTGTGCATCCTTACCATCTGCAAAGGGTGCAGTTACTGCACCCTGACGATTATCCGAAGCGTGTTTAATTTGCACAATGGTTCATGCAGAAAGGTGTCGTGGACCCCAGTTTTCCAGCTTCTGTCCTTTTTACAGATGAAGCCACGCTGCGCAACATCGTTTTGCCGTAAATGTGTGGGCTGGAATCATTGGTGACTGCTTGTTGGGACCTTACTTGCTACCGCCCCGATTGGACGGCCGGAAATACCTAATATTTCTCGAGACAGTGTTACCGACTTTTCTGGGCGCTTTTCCTGCGCATATCCGCCGAGATATGTGGTGATTACCTGAACCGAACATTCGGAGCTCGATGGATCGGTAGAGGTGGACCGATCGCTTGGCCACCCAGATCACCTGATTTATCGCCCATGGATTTCTTTTTGTGGGGGCCATGAAATACCATGTGTACGAGACCCCCGTCGACAGTGAAATGGACCTTGTTGCACGAATAGTGGCCGCCGCAGGCATTGTCCGTGATATGCCAGGCGTTTTTGAAAATGTTCGGCGGTCAATGCAACGGCGCTGTGAATCCTGCGTCCGTGTAAATGGTCGCAATTTTGAGCACCTACTGTGAACCTGTACTTTACCTTGTTGGAATAAAAGTCACATTCGTTACCACTTAACTGTACTGTTTCCTTGTGTTCACTTTATTTGTCCATTTTGTTCATGTAGATGACGTTTGCGGACATACTTTCCTGTGTGAAATCAGTTTCCTGACGTATTCCCTACCTCCCCACGAAATTTGAACGATAAGTTTTGAATCACCCTGTATATACCTAAAGACTAACATATATATACATACAGACTAACATATATAAACATACAGACTAACACATATATATACATACAGACTAACATATATACTTACTTACATACAATCAATCAAGCATCAACCAATCAATAATCAATCAATCAATAATCAATCAATCAATAGTCAATTAATCGATAACCAATCAATAATCGATCAATCAATAATTTATCGACCAATACTCAATCAATAATCAATCATTGGTTAATCAATTAACCAATGAATTATCCAATCATACATACATACATACATACATGCATACATATATTTGACTTTAGCTAGATAAACTGCTGGAATACTTAATCCTTTGCCACTTGTACAAAGTTGTTCTAAGCAGTTTATTATTCTTAATTTTATTACAAAGGGTTTCAGACCATAAGATTTCGCAGAAATTGAGCCGAGACCACTTAAATTTAAATCCCTAGGTCTCCTCTTCTAATTGAGAGAGATAATAAACACTGATTATTAGCATTTCTAAAGAATTACAAATTGGTACAGTTTTCAAAAAGTTTTATTAGTACTTAATTTTTTTTTTGCATTTGTTTTCAGTTCAAAGTTTTGTAAATGGTATTGCCTACTTTACCATACACATCTGAGATTTTATAATTTCCAAAAGCTTAAGTTTGAATTCCTTTGATATGTCGTTTTGTGTATTCTTGGAATAAAGCAATTTTTTTAATATGGTATACATGTATATCATGTTGTTCCGATCGAAATTCCGTTTGTTGCGTATGTACGATTTTTCCATCAAATAGACATTCCGAAAATCTTCGTGACTAAATTCATTTGTAACTCCATTCACCGCTTTTTTAGGAATTGGAGAATCTATAGAATGAAATTTTGGACGTAACGCAACAACCTCTTTGATTAGAAGACCTTTTAATTCGTCTTTAAATTTTCCTGGAACCAATTTATTTGATTCATTGTACAATGCATGGTTTGTGGGGTAATTTGAGAAATCAAAGTACTCTGAGTTAAATTTCTCATATATGTCATCTGTCTGGATATTAACACAGAAAGAATCAGTATCGGTAAATAACAGTTCAGCATTAAATTTTGGTTTCCGGAAATTGTAGAAGAAATTATACATGTGTAATTTACTCAACTCCAAAATCGTTACACCAATGTAATATGGTGTATCTAATAAAATATTTTCTTTTTCATATGGACAATTACGAAAGTTTCTGCAAGTTTAACACAAGAAACATACCTAGGATTTGCAATTAATTTTTTAAGCTTTTCTTCAGTATTCACAATGTGGCATTTTATTCTCTTTCTCTTATTTTCTAAACATTTGCCATATATAGCATTGTTCATCAGTTTGAAAAAATCTTTTTCAAGATTATTTAAGGCATTAATTTGTTTTGTTGTATTAAATTCTATGTAAGGTTTCAGCCATGGTTTTTGATCAAATTCCAAGATTCTATGCACCTGTTTCACCCTCAGTCCCAGTTCCACATAGAGGTTAAGTAACCTATAGTGAACGACATAATTTTGCTTGTCGAACAGATTTGGAATCAAGAATGACACATTACTATCAGAGAGTTTCAATTTTTCAGGAGCCAGGGGGAAATCGTTGTGTAAATAGTGTAAATGTGCCGGATATCCCAGATCAACTTCGAAGAAATAACCCTTTTTGCTGTCGTCTGGAATATTAAACAAGTCAATATCATTTACCCATTTGAAATTACCAGTTGGAAGAGGTTAAGACATTGCCCAGCCATATAAATTGTTTGCATCAAAGTACATGATATAGTTTTGTGGTTTACTTCTCTCATATGGATCTACTAATGAATTGTTGGCCTGTGCAAACCTCTTAGACACTAAAGATATTCCTCCTCGCAGAGCTCTTTCTATGAAAAAATACATGTCACCTTTTATAAGTTCCAGCTCAATTTCTGTCATTTTTAAACAGGCAGCATAGGATAAGCCAGGAGAGCTAAAATAATGACAAGGATCGAGTTGGTAGTTATTCATACACGAATTTCTGTAGTTTTCAAATATATCTCCTAGCAGTAATACATCAGTGATCATGTACAGATCGTGATATTCCCCGAAGATAGCAATAGAAAAGGCTTTCCACGAAATTTGAGCTCTTTCGTATTGTTCATTGTTTTGGAAATTCTCTTTGGATGGAAGTGACGTTTGCAAAAACTGAGCACTCTGTTGCAAGTACTCATGTGGAAAACTTCCTTTGCTTTTCAAAAGTTCTTTCTGTGAGTCATTCAGATTGTGTTGTCTGCAGTATTGACTTAGGATGTAGAAATTTTCCACATTTTTCGACAGTGAATCCAGCAAAGAGCTGAGGAACATGAATGAATCAATAAAGTTAATTTGACCGAATTTAATGCATATATATATTTTTCTGTAGTTTGTGGAATAAATAAATTTTCTTCTTATCTTTAAATTTCCACAAATCTTTTGCTATAAAGTGACCATCAAATCCTTTGAGATTCTGAAACATCACTGGAATTTCAAGTGAGAATTTGTATCGAAGATTACATTTGTTCTGAACAGCACCTCTGTATTTTCCAGTTAAGTGATCGTGGTCCCTTACTCTCTCAGTACCTAGACTTTTCCCACATATATTACAATATTTTGCTCCAGTAAAAATTTGCCAGTCAAAATCAGTCATCTTAACATTTCTTTTCTTCAAATCATTGATCAAAGTTTCGGCTTCGATCATTTCCTTCAAAAATTGTTCTGTTACATTTTTTTCTTTGTACGTTCTGGTTTTGATCAGTTTACCTTCCGGTCCAACTATAATATATGCAAATCCTGACGCTGCAAAATACTTAGTTCGCACCCTACATGGATTATTCTCAATTCTTCTACATTTCGAAAAGCATTCGAAGTCTGCATAAATCACATATAAGTGGTTCAAACCGTTTTTAATTGTACGGAATTTCGTACTATTCGCTTCGGGAAACTTGATAGTTTGTAACGTGTTTGATTTGCAATTATCTACGTGATTCTTTAATAAATCGTCGCAAGTGAAATTATGAAGACAGTATGGGCAGGGATATGATTTACCATCATGTCTTGAAAGGTATGCTGTAACCCTACTAATATTTTAAATCCAACAATAGTGAGAATTATTGCCATCTTTTAAAAGTAAAGGTTGTATGGGTTCTTTAACAGGATTCTAGGCAAACCATCTTTCTTAGAATTGAAAACATTTATAGAAATATTATTTAAAACCTCGAACTTCGGGATTTTATCGAGGGTTACTGGATAAGTCAATGAAGATGTGTCTAAGGCGTGTTCAATTATTTTATATTTTTAAACACGATGCGGATTGTCTTTAGCAGGATGTAGAGCTGATAATATTGACCACAAGAAACATTTGTTGTCGTAGTTTATAACATTCACTATTCCTTTTGTAGGTTTCAAATGTTCTGGTAAATTTACGAAAGCAGATGCTCCAACTGCATTATACTTAGACATTTGAATTTTCATAGAAATTATTTTGTCAAACACCCATCCACTTCCCTTTTGTATAAAATTTTCAAATTCGTTATCAATTTCCTCATAAGCATTTTTTACTAATTGAGATAGGTAGGCAAACTGATTATTTCGTTACATGTCGAAAAATGTGCACATATTTCTTTCTGTCCTTCACGATCCGTTTGCTTTTTAAATTTTATTTGTAATATGAATCTAACTTTTAGAGGCTGACTGAGTTTCTTGCGAATTATTTGTTTCGATTTATTGTTATTTTTCTCCAGAAACTTTTTATGTCTTCTCTGACATTTATGTTATCAATTTTATATTTGCGGAACGTTTTCCTAAAAGCACTGCTTTCATTTATATGATATTGACTCAGATGATGATTGTAATTGCCTTTTCTGTTAAAGCTGGAATTGCAAAATTCGCATTTTTCAAATGTGCGAGAAGTGCATGCAGTTTTCATATGACGGTTCATATTAGATTTGGGAATAAATACCCCCACATTTGGTACATTGAATAGTTGCGCTCATCTTTGAGTTAGTAGTTATACCCTCTTTATTATATACAGTAGCTAAAAATCATGGTCCGATAATGCAAAACATCGAATATTTTGCATAATCCGGAGTTGAAATAGGCATGACTGTAGTGTGCTTGCAAGAGTAAATGTCTAAACAATACCGATGTTATTGAACATAATCTTATGTTCCTTTTTGTCAATAATATCGCTTTTTAGCAAAATATCCAAAATTTCGACAATTTCATTTACTACTTCTGTACTGGTGTTTCCAGCTCACGGCCGAGTGGTTAGCGCGCTTGGCTACTGATCTACGGGACCTGGGTTCGAGCCCCGGGTAAGGCATGAATGTTCCTGTTGTTTTTCTGCTGAGGTCCTGCCATCCTCTCAGACCTTCTACTATGGCATATAAACTGACAGTCTCCTGTCACACCTCTGTGGCAAGCAGCTGCTTGAGGGGGTATTTATTTTTTATTTTTTACTGGCAACCAAGATTGATAATTTTTCGCATATGTCATCGAAACTCTTGTATAGTCCAGAACCAAACTGTTGACTTTCTATTACTATGAGCATCATTTTAATCGACTTTAAATATTTTCTAGGTGCCTCAATATGATTATCGATAATTCGATATTTCTCAGTAGTTCTACCATAGCGTTTGGTTTCTGTCGCCTTATTGCCCCCAGTTTCTGAAGATGCCCGATTGTTTGGTAAATCATTTCTTTCAGCTCAGGAATGGGGTTTCTCGCCTGTAAGATATCACTCGGAAGTTTTAGTTTATATTAGTTTAATATGTCATTTTGCAAGTTGGAATCTGGATTATAAACGAACTATTTTTCTCGCATTCAGTGAGCTCTTCTGGCTCTAACGTTTTCACTACACCTTGTATGTTTTTCGTGGTTTCTTCACGCACAGTTTCCAGACCTTTTAACCGTTCGACCACTGGCTTGTGAAATTCTTCGAGCGTTTCCTTAACTCGTTCCTCCCCCAAAATAGTGTCTTCAATTTTCGATTTTGTAGTAGCTCGCGATTTCAAGATTTCATCTATAATACTGTGTAATTGCTTAAGATCTTTCATCTTTATTCCTATACAATAAAGACATATACCCAGTGAGGAAAGTCTGAAACAAGACTTCAAAATACTTTTCTTCTTTCTTTGCGATCTGGATAGTGTCTAGCAAGTGAAACACTAATCTTGCTACCCCTGTCAAATTTCTTGTTTACTGGAATAACAGAAAAAAACTGCTGAAGTTGTGGTCTTACTACTTCAATGAATTTTTGATCGTCCAAGTTGATACTATAATTTATACTAAAAGAGGGATTTGTTGTGCAGCAGATTACCTTGTTTATATATCCATTAGAAATGCATAAATGGTAATTATCTTTGAAAATAGGTGGCGTTAGTAGGTCGAATTTTGTGTTTATCTGTATAATTGGATGAGACTGCAACATGTCTTTTTTCACTTCTTTATCACCATAGGTAAGGCAAATTACAGTATTTTTATCAACGTATGGTTTTATAGCAGCATCATTGTTTACAATTGCGTTGCCAACATTCGTAATTAGTTTTCCATTTGCATCGCCATTAAAACTGCTCCCACTTGATGCAAAAAGTCCATTTTCATTTCTGAATAGGGAATTGGATGGGTTAGGATCTAACTTTGTCAAGCCATCAACGTAACTTTTTGTTGTCGCATTTTTGTTGTGCCTCGGTTCCCCGAGGTTTCCTATTCTCTTATTGTTCGCATTAAAGATATCCTCGCCTGTTAATGCGACTTTTTCCAAATATCCCTTAGTTACAGCAGCAGAATCCGACTCGGGATCGGCAATATCAAGGATTTGTTTTTTTTTCTGCATTGAAACTATGCCTGTCGAATGCAATGCTGCGCGGAACATAAAGCCCATTTTTATTTCTCACCAATGTATTCATTGTACTATTTTGAACAGTGGTCAAATTGTCGACGTAGTGTTTCGTAGTGGCATTGGATGAATCGATCGCTTCTGCAAGATTTTTAATGTGTTTATTGCTTGCATCATAATTATCATTGTCTTTGCAAAGTGCCCTTTTTTCCAAATATCGTTTTGTAACTACTCCAGAATCTGCATCCGGTTCAGTAACATTGATTATTTGTTGATTTCGCGCATCGTAGCGATTGTTCCGAAAAATTAAAGAAGTATTATTAACGTATTGAATGGTAGCAACATCTCCATTTTCTATAGGTATGCCTAATTCGATATTCTTTTTGTATTTGCGTCATAATTTCCCGTGTGATTCAGTGTTATAGACTTTTGTTGCAGATATTGTTTTGTCACAGAGTCCGAACCCTCTTCGGGATTGGCTACATTTCTCAATTTTTTATTACTCATGTCGTAGTCCCCATCGTGTGTCAATTTAAAACCGACACCTGCAATTCCCGCTGGTCCTCTTTCGGAACTGGTCTCAGAGCTGATGACGCCAAACTTTGTCAACTAATTCATCTTTATTTACCAAAGTTTTTTCTGTACTTGAGAGGCATGTGCTTGGTTTTTTTTATCGATTAATAAGAAATCGTGTGGTTTTGAAACTGCATAAAAATATATTTCCTGATTTCTATTGCATGATCCATTTGTATCTGCAACATTTCTCTCTTGTTCTGCATATTAAAGAATATAAAATAATTACACTGTAGTCGAATGTCTTTTGGAGTCGAAAAATAACTCAGTGTCAGATAAATCAATGATATGTTCTTTTTCCTTCCTCTGACGAATAATTCTTCGATGAGTTTTTGATCTTTTTCTGTTACGAAATCGTCGAAAACAATTAAATTTTGCATGTCGGGATCCAGTTCGTTGACCTTGACGATATCCTCTTTACTGGCAGAGAAAGTTGCAATTGAGATTTTTTTCGCCAAATGTTTTCTCCAAAATTTCGTGCAAATCGTCGAATATTTCTTGCATAAACTGATATTTCGGCTCGGTTAAATCTTTGGCATATAAAAAGATTTTATTATAGTAGAGATGTTTAAATATTAAGTTCAACAAAAGGTTCGTCTTCCCTGAGTCCGATGGACCACAGATTAAAAGTCTAAAAGGCCAGAGAGGTGCTAATACGTTTCTGTTCAAGAATTTCTCATCTTCTTCAAAGTCAAAATTTTGAATCTCCATTTGCTTTATTTAAAAAGATCATGTTCTTTGACCCAAGAATTAAATGTATTATCATAACCAAACCATTTAACATAATACTCTTTTTTATTATTCTTCACTCTAGTTTTCAGAATGGTTTCAACTTTATAAATGTCATCTTGCTTTTCGTATTTCACCATTTCTTGGGTGTAAAAACTACCAATTTTTGGTTCTCCTTTCAGATCCTTGATCTTATAGGTTATGGGATCTGTATTAAGAACTTGAGCAATTTCAAAAATCTCTTCTGTAAAATTCGGCAGATAACCTTTTCTAAACGGTATCTTGTACTTGGCGTTCTCACTCTGTCGCCAATTTTAAATTTTGGTGCTGTAATAGATTTAATTATTTTACCAAACAGATTAAAATACACAATATCTCTGTTTTTCTGCAAGCTTGCATCTTTTGGGGTCATTCTTATTGATCTGTGATAAGAAGTATTGTAATTCTTAACGAGTTTTGGTAGGACATCGATCCATTTTCTAGTGTTATTGGCAATGAAATATTTCCACATTTCTGTCTTTAGAGTCCTATTAAATCGTTCCACAATTTGAGCTTTAGTCTCATTTTCTGTGGCAAACCAATGGACACCTCGTTGCTTAAACAATGCTTGAGTTTCTTTATTGATAAACTCAGTTCCCTTATCCGTTTGTAACTTGGATGACTTACGTTGTTTAAAAATTTCTACAAATGCTTTGGTAATCTCATTACCCATTTTCCTTTTAATAGGTATTGCCCAGGCGAATTTGCTGAAAATGTCAATGACGGTTAAAATGTAATTCGTGTGGTTATTGTGAAATTTAAATTTTTGCATATCGATCAAATCACTCTGCCACTGGTCGTCTACATTCGAGACATAAACCCGTCTGGTTTGGAATTTTTTATAAAGGGGTTTGTGTAACGTGTACACATCTTGTTGTTGGAGAAATCTTTTTACTTCTTTTTCCGTCAATCCAATTTTGCGCATTAGATCTTTTATACCGGAAAATCCCTTTAATGGGTCATAGTAAACGGAAGAAAGCATCTTATTTCTTGCGTCCTAAACCGAACCGTTTCTTTGTTTTAATGATAGGTTTGATTATCGTTCTTGAAATTCTTTCTCCTAAAGTTGTGTTCTGAATTTCATCCAAATCATTTAATAATTCTTAGTCGGCTTCGTGCCTCTTTTTAGTTTCTGTAGATTTGCTGTAAGAAATGTCGCGCTTTTTGCAGGCTTTGTCCGCACGGTTAATACCAGGATCTCCTTGCATTAACCTTTTCTCCAGTTTCGTAAAAGGTCCACAATACTGGTAACTTGGAATGTGCATTTCGTTTGGATTAAACCTTTCTTGAATCCAGCTTACTATATCACCACCTTTTACAAATTTTCCTTTTTGTTTCACAAATTTATACTTCATTTTTCCACACGTTCGACATCTGCCTCTCATCATTACTCTTTTATTCTTTGAAGTGATATATTCGACGTTATCAGTTAACGTTTTCGTTTTACACTTTACACAATATATGCTTAATTTTTATATATAAAATATAAGTACGTGACACTTATAAAATAAAGTATAACGTATCACAGTTATCCTACTAGTTTAACGCCTGGACAAAAGCTGAAATTGAAGTGCATTTGTAAATAAGAATCCTGTAACTTTAAGTATTGATCCACAGAAGAAATTTAATGATACTTTGAAACTGACACAGAGACAAATCATTAAACTGAAAAAATCTAAAACGCCAGTTCGACTTCGTTTCAGCAAAACACAGCTAGGTGGATTTCTGCCGTTCTTAATACCTACACTCGTAGCATTGGGAAAAGCAGCTGCAGTTGGAGCTGCGGGATATGCTGGTACTAAGCTTGCACAAAAAGTTTTAGGAAAAGGGTTATACATTCCTGGAAAGCAAAGAGCAGCTGGCTTATCTAAAAATAAAAGAAAGGGAAAAGGTTTGTACATTCCAGGAAAACAAATAGCTCAGGGATTTTTAAAAAATGAGGCGTTAAGTAACTTAGATATCAAAAATATAATGAAAAACGAAAAAGGATTCCGTGGTGTGTACTCTATCGATTCTTTACCAACAAAAATATTCAAGAACGAAAATGGTATAGTGAACTTTGACGTTTCCAGTTGTTCAGGAACTTATTGGGTAGCTTATTTCAATGATGCAAAATTACCTTACGTCGAGTACTTTGATCCATTCAGTTTATCGCCACCAGAAGAAATAAAACACTATTTACTTACATCTTCAAAGCTGATGGTGTATAACTCTTCGCAAATTCAAGGAAATTATTCTGTAAAATGCGGTTACTATTGCATCCATTATATTAAATGAAGGAATAATAACATAAGTCCATATGATGTATTGTATCAGTTTGAACAAACTCCTAACGATAGCAATGAATTGTTGGTAACAACTAGCATATGATTACTACATAGTACTACACTATATTAATAAAGATGGTACTCATAACTATCAATTCCGCTACTATTACGGCATACAACCCCGAAGATTTGGAAATTAATTATGAAACAACGATCACACTCAATGGTGAATACGAGATAGCACTGATCGGTAGCAATATGTGGTATTCCTGGTACAATATCAGTTATAAATATAACAATAACTCTATGAAATACTTCAATGGAAGGCAATGGAATAAAATAACTTTCCCGAATGGAATGTACGATATAGAAGAATTCAATGACGTTTTAAAAAATGTCTTTGGGGATCCTAGCCCTATAATATTAGAAAGCAACCTTCCCACATTAAGATTTGTTATTCGTTTGGTAAGAGGATATAAAATAGATTTTTTTGTAGGAAAGTTACGAGAAATACTAGGTTCGAATCGAAAATTATCGATGCAGCAAAAAACGAAGGAAAAGTCCCACCCAACATAACGAGAGGGGTCGATCGCATTCTAAGTCACCGTTCTATTGTCGAATCTTCCTATCTCAATAACCAGAAGAGCGACGTGTTGTACAGTTTCGTGCCTCAAACACCGCCTGGCAGTTTAATCGACACACATCCATTCTTCCCCATACATTTACCGCTGAATAAAACTGATTACATTTACAACGTTAGAATGAAAGTAACCGATCAGAACAATAAAGTAATTGACTTAGACAAGGAAAACGTGACTTATATGTTACACATCAGACCCAAATAAAGATGAAGATACTGAGAAAGCGATTTAAAATATTTTATACAAATCCGTCTCCTATCGTTCGAAAAAACGAGAAAATATCCCCTAAAAGCAGAAATATTCTTAATCGGTTAATTTACGGAAATGACCTTAAAATCATAAAATCATAAAGTAAGTATAGGATGAACGTTGAAGCTACTTACTGGAATTTGTTCGAATATCCAATAGACGATAATTCAACGACAAAATACGAGTACTTGGAATATCGAGAAACCAATGTGAATGTTAAAAATCCCGAAAAACCCGAAATATTTACCAAAGATATGGACGTTTTCTACATCCGCACAACAGTTATATACACGTCAGAGGCAAAATACTGAAATTAGATGGGTCTGATATCGGCAGCAATGATGTAGTTACGATGGTCAATAACGGGTACAACATTTTTAAGAGAGCTCAATATTATATCGAAAACAGAGAATTGGAAGATATTGAATTGCCAGGAGTGACGACCACGATTCATAATTTAATTGATTTTACGGAAGACTTTTCACACAGTGCTGCCACAAGTATGATGTGGTTCAAAGATACTGAGGACAGTTCGAAAATGAATAAGTATTTGTACGACGGAGGCGAAGATAAACTGGACACGAATAATAAAATAAAGGATTTTGCATAAGCGTTAAAGAAAAATCCTGAATTCAATCAAGGATTCTCGGACAGATATGAAATTACAAAAAAATAGTCAAAATGTAAGTTTATTCTTACCACTGAATCGGCTGTTTGGATTCTGCCGAGACGTGGATAAAGTGTTTCGCGGTGTAAAACATACCATAAAACTAGAAAAAAGTGACGACAAAGACATTATTCAGAGAGTTGGGGCTACGTTGTATAAATTTGAAATATCTTACGTATCTTGGTTTATTCCAAAAGTGGAACCATCACTACAAGTACTTGCAAAACTAGAATCTCAGTTAGCAAGCGGCAATCCACATGAAATCTTTTGGGAATCGTGGAAACTGTACAAATTTGATACTCGAATTGACTCTCATGTCAGTTGGCGGGTTATTACAACTCAAAACAAACCTGTCCATCTTTATGTCGTCTTACAAAAGTCTAACCGATTAAATAACAAACCAGAAACAATATGGTGTTTGATCACATGTTACTAGAACGGATTCAGATCAGAGTGAACAGCAAACAGTTTCCCAAACAAGAATTCGAGTGCAACTTTGAACCCAACAGTTTAGATTATGCACGAGTTTAAAACAGCTTTTTAGCTGCAAAAAATATGGATATCGATTTGGGTACACAAGTCAGTTACAAGATTTTATGAAACTGTATCCGATATTCCATTTTGATGTCAGCAAATACGAATCACGTCTATATGAATTATCAGCAACTCGTGACATCGAAATACGATTCAAATTAAATAGACCGCCAAATGAATTATATCACGTATATTGCGTAATTGTCTCAGAACGAAAAGCAACTTTACAACCACTAAAGGGAAAACTTTTAGTTGTTGGATAAAAAAACTATTTCAAATACCATCATTACGAAATCTACATTTATTTGCACGTTTGCAAAAAATGTGTATGTTCCCGAACCAGTATTTTTTCAGCTTCACTTTAATTCTAATGTTCAGTGAATAAGAGATTTAGTTCACTGAAATTAAATTTCAATCCTGTTGTTCTTTTGAGGAGACTGATTTCCGTTTAGCACGATAACATAAAACTCTTCTCTACAAATTTCACATATTCTCAAAATTATTCTAACCTACATCATTTTTCATTTCAAATTTTTTCTAATTGTTTAAAAAATTAACCTAAATCACTTTTCACATCCAAAATATATGTTTCTTTTCATCTAGTACCCTCTCTTCATACATTCACAGATATTCAAAGTCTATCTTTTCATCAGAACCCCTGAAAACGTCATTTTACCTGTTGATTTTGTCATATGTTTCAAACAAATTTCGCAAAACTGTCTGACTATGTCAAATTCTCCGATTTTCCTGGCATTTTACAACCAAATAATCCAGTAAAGTGTAAGATAACTCAACAAACCACATCGTTTTTTATCGCTTTCACACCCACCTCATTTTTTCTGAAAATTAGTTAAACAAATTAGTTTACATCTCGTCTACCAGAAAAACTTAAATTATTTTTTTCATATAAAACACCCGGGTTTTTTTCGATTTTTCACACATATGTTCAGAAAAAACCACAAGTAACACCGATTTACACGACTTTTACAACCGAATAATCCAGTGAAGTGTATGACAACTCAACAAAACACATCATTTTTATCTCATATGCACACACCTCATTTCAACCTAATTCATTTAAACCATAGATTCCCAACGGGGGCGATACTGCCCCCCAATGGGCGCTGGAGCCTTCCGTGGGGGTGGTAGCGGATCCAGAGGCAAATGGGGGGCGTTGAGGCAGTCAAGAGGGGCGGTCAAATAAATAAATAAATTTAATGGAATTTTCTGTGACAACCTTTTTATCTCTTCTATTCTGTTGTGTCTTACTGGTGATTCTGGTCATCCACTACCTCATCCGTCATGTACAGCTTTTCAACTGCAGTTTGGACAATAAGTTCCCTGCTACCGCCTACTAGCGTACTGGTACGTCTGAAGTCGACTGAGATGCTCTCAAAAGTTCTCTTCAAGATCACAGATTGGATATAAGCTTCAATATATTTTCCCACTCCAAATCGCTTTGTGGTACGTAGTTACAATACCATCCCACGTCAGAACATAAGGTATAATATTAACATTACACTTGTGAATTAGGCTCAACTCATTAGCCAGCAGATCATACTTCCTCTTCTTTTCAACCTCTACTGTTTGCAGGTTATCCTGAGATGTTATTCCTACTTCAATAATTGTAATCTCATTCAATACCTTAACATGCACTACTATATCACGCTTATTATGTTGGACATGTGTGTCCGTCCTGATAGGCAAATCAACCTTGATGCAATAATAATATAATAATAATAATAAATTTATTATATTTAATATTTTTATAATTATTTTTTAATATAATAAAATACTTTGAAAATACCTGTTTTCATGAATAAATATTTTATCTAGCTATGTAAATTATCTTATTGTTATCGCGTTAATAAGCATTTTGAAATTAGCATTAGGTATACCTATACCTAATTTGTTTTAGTTTAGAATAGATTGACGGTGACAAGTCCTTGCAAGTTGGTAGGCAAACACGCGGTTCATGCAATTTAACATGTTTCGACAAGAATATGGGAGCTTGAAATGACTTGTTTACGGAGCAAGTGCGCCGGCATCGCAAACATAGAAGTTAATGCGTGCACAAAATCAAATCTATAAAAGCGATAGCTCTAGGAATGTTTTATTATTTTTATGTGCTTCGCCGTGATAAATAGTCGTGAGTGATAAGTGTTAGAAGTCATTATAAACATTATTTTTATAACTATTTATAAATCTGTTGAGAAGTTAATTTGTATTTGAAAATGTCTGAATCTACATCTAAAAAAAAATGCCCGGCAGTACAGTATTGAGTATTTGATATATGGATTTACCTACTCTCCTACAAACCAATCATTACCTATGTGTTTAATTTGCCGAAAAGTTTTTTCAAACGAAGGTATGAAACCTTCTAGGCTACAAGAGCATTTAAATAAAATGCATGCTGATAAGAAGAATTTATCCTATTTTCAAGAACTGGAAAAGCAATATTTAAAACTGCCAACTATGTCAAACCTTTTTGCGTCGTTTTCTAAACAAGATGATGATGGACTACGAGCCTCATAAAACGTTTCATTGTTAATCGCAAAAGCAGGAAAACCACACACAATTGGCGAGGAATTAATTTTGCCGGCAGTCAGAGAGATATTAAAAACTGTTCTTCATCATAAGACACCATCAGATATCATCAAAAAATTCCTCTCAGTAATAATTCAGTGCAAAGAAGAATAGATGAAATGGCAAAAGACGTTGAAATATCATTATGTGATTACTTAAAGACTTGCAAATTTTTCATTCAACTCGATGAATCAACTATACCAAATAACGAAGCTCTACTCTTATCATACGTACGATTTATAAAAGAAGAAAAAATTCATGAAGAGTTATTATTTGCTAAAAATATGGAATCTGATACAAAGGGAGAATCTATATTTAATACCATGCAAAAGTTTTTTCAAGAGAAAGAAATTCCTATTTGCAATATTTTGTCTGCTGCTACTGATGGTGCTCCAGCAATGACAGGGCGTCATAAGGGTTTCATAGCGCATTTGAAACAAGCAGTACCAAATGTACTCGCTGTACATTGTATTATTCATCGTCAGCATTTGGTTGCAAAAAATTTGAATGAACGTCTGCATACGTCGCTCCATTACGTTATTAAAGCAATCAATAAGATCTGAAGCAATTCATTGAATGACCGATTATTTGGTAAGCTTTGTAATGAAAATGATGAAGATTACAATCGCTTGCTGCTGCACACAGAAGTACGTTGACTCTCTAAAGGTGTTTGTCTGAATCGTTTTTTCAATCTATTTGACTCAATACTGGACTTTCTTGAAGACAGAGACGAAAAATTGCGCGAAAACCTGATTACGTCAAAATATGACATCGCTTATTTGACAAACCTGTTTAAAATATTTAATCAAGTTAATTTACAATTACAAAGTGAGGAGTTGAATTTAATTAAAACAAGAAACGTCATAGCTGCTTTTGCGGGAAAACTTCTTCTATTCAAACGAAATCTAGGTAGAGGTGAATACAACCACTTTCCCACATTATCAGCAGTCTCTGCAAAACCGGAAGATTTACTTACTTACTGCCAACACTTGGAAGTTCTTCATGTTGATTTTACGGAGCGTTTCCAAGATATTTTAAACATGAATATACCGAGTTGGGTTTTAGATCCTTTCGCAAACACAGATACTGAAGAATCATCAAATTTGGAAGAGGAACTCTTAGAACTCACGACTAACGAAGCACTAAAAGTAAAATTCAAACATTGATACCAAGAGTTCTGGCTTCAAAAATCAATACCAGTTCTCTACCCTGGATTGTGGGCAATAGTACAGAAGTTTTTAATCGCATTTCCTTCGTCCTATATGGCTGAGCGTGGATTCAGTGCAATAGCTAATTTACTGTCAAAGAAGAGGAACAGACTACACATCACTGAACGTGGCGATCTGCGATTGATGTTAACGAAATTGGAACCCGACATTAACAAATTATTAACACTCCACCAGCCTCATCCATCTCATTAATTTTTTTTACTTATTATTAATTTTGTGTTTATCTCATTATTTTTTAATTTCTTATTGATTCCGTGTTTATTTTTTAAATTTTAATAAACAATTTTATTGTACATTTGGTTGTCGTTTTATTAATTTCTGCTTTATGATTTTTAATAGATAAATAAACAGATAAATTAGGTACAGATAATAAGCAATAATATTTTAATATCTGATATAAAATTAACTATTATGGACTAGGGGGGCGTTGAAATTTTTGTTCTCTTCTAAATGGGGCGATGGTCCAGAAAAGATTGGGAATCACTGTTCTAGACTGAATAAGACACAACAGAAGTATTCAAACAATCTGCTAACGCAACACTAAAACAATTGCTAATTATTAAAGAACGACCATGCATTTTTTTAACAATAATAGGATTGTTACAAACACATAAGTTTTGCCGCACTTTGGGTTTCGGAATAGAACTCCATTTTTCTTCGTATTATTTATTGTTGGGTTTTTCAGCTAAGAGAGCAACTTTTTAGGCTTCACAATGGGTTAAATATAGGGCTCAAAAATTCTAATAAAGCTTAAGAGATATTAAGGGAAAGAAGACGTCTGAGCAGTTGTTAGGGAAGCCTCCCATCAAGATCATTCAGAGACTTGATTGGTTTAGAAAAGATGCTGTCTGTTGGTTGGTGAAATCTGAGTCTCAACCAATTGACAGCATCCGTTCAAAGCTCATCATTTTCTCGTTTCTTGCAACGGGGTAAAAGTTAGGGGGGGGGGTACCATTTTCTGGAGACTCATCGAAAACTATTCCAGGAGGACCTTTGGTAAGTATGTTTTATTTAATTTATTTATTTATTTTCATTTTTTTTTTTTTTCATTTTTACCGATCCCATGAAAATCAAAATTCCAAGGTTCTGCTCACTTTGGGAACATTCATTCCAGTGAATCACAGCAGCAATCCTGGACGCCTACACCTAGTGTCCGAACTAATACATAAGTGTGTTGGAGCACCTTTGCCAAGAAGCGAAGATGCAATCAAGGGAGTTGCTGTCACTGGGGGCGGATGAGAACAAGACCTAATATTTTTGTTGCTTTCTCAATTTTTTATTGTTTCGCTTTTTTTTATTAGATCTTGCACAAGATGCTACAAAATATTCCATTAAATTCTCTCAATCGCTTCTGATTGACTCTTTAATGGAAGTTTGTGGCGTTCTTGATCCCTCTTTTTCCTTCCGCACTATCTGCCAAGGTGTGGAGGGGTTTTCTCAAGGTTAGAGTAAAACTCTCTGACATAGATGGTGCCTTGACGTGGCGTCAGAGCTTTCCACTAAACCATCTGGCAGACATTCTTCCTTATTATTACATCACAGCATAGCTATTAAGTTTTTCCCACGTCTAATTTATTCCTGTGGACAATTCAACAGGTTTTTAGTAACTTATATTCTTGACTTTATCTTTCCATTCTGATTGCCCAAAAGGCTAAAATTTGAAAGTTAAAATTCTCTGTTTATTAACCTCTCCTCTTGTCCTTTGGTTTGCTCTCGGTGTTAAAAAAAGGACCAGTGGTCTTGGGAGGACTGTCGTTCGTCGGATGGGATGTTAAATCTTTGTTTGTGGGCACGCGAGGTATGGATCTCCATAAACCAATCCCTGAATTCTTTCAACATTCCCGCTGATTGATGCCATGATCAGTTTGAGGCATGCAAGTATTATTTAGTCATTTTCATCTCGTCTTCATTTCTTTGATAAAATGGATATCCCCTTCCTCCCCATACACTTTCTTCCTCATTAGTTTTTTTTTTTATCGAGGAAAGTGCTGAATGTCTATTCCACTGTGTCTTCATCTGTTCCTAACAACAAGAACATCAAAAACTTATTTTCATCCTGCTACCTATTACACTGTGGGGAGTTTTCACCTCTGAGCGGCAGTTTTTGCACACAATGGGGCTTAATGCCAGGGTCACAAGTACCCCAAGGTCTCGAGGAAGGATTGGGGAAAAGTTATCCACTTGACAGCTGTTAGGAGACAGATGGAAGCTCACATGAAAGCCATCCAGCGTGCTCTTTAAAGTGCACATGATGTGGGTATCCGAGAAATGTTCTGCAGCTAGAGCGTGTAGCGTTGGAAAACTGCCAAGCGTGACGTGAACATGCATTGTCGAAGTGTTACAGCTCACCCGTCTGCGCCGTCCACTAGTCCGGAAGGAATTACCGTTCTTATTAATATTGGGCACCGTTAAAAATCAATATTTAGATTGATTTGATTTAAATCTTAGTGTTATCCTCACTCTCATTTTCTCTAAGTTGTGATGGAACTTCAACTTTATCTTCAACAGAACCACGACGTATTAACGAGGAGGAGGTTGCCCGGGAGGACATAGCGTAATAGAGATATTTCTTATAATTTTAATCTAAGTGTATTTAAATGATTAAAAATTTTAAATATGGTTTAATAACTTAAGTCACAATATGATTGAGAATGAATTAGATGTTAAATAGGAATAGGGGAAGGATCACCAAATTTGAGAGTCACCCAAGTCCCAATGTCCTCAATCCAAAATATTTGGCTTGAATAAATCAATCCATAGTATATAAATACACAGATTACTTGTATAAAAAGAATTCACTAAATACTTAGAAGGAAAAATTTATTTTTTCCGATAGTGCAGGACTCGAAATCACGACTCTGTAGATTAGGGATTCTCAACGTGGAGTACGCGGTAAAATTTTTTGAGATACCTGGTGAGAGCTCAAAAGTCCATTACCCAGCAAAATGTTTATAATTTTATAAGATTAGTTAAATTGTTTATGTCATTTTTTGTGATTATCGATATATGTAATTTATGAATACAAAATTTAATGTGTATATATGTGTTTTTATAAGATTAGTTAAATTGTTTATGTCATTTTTTGTGATTTATTTGCCATATATGTAATTTATGAATACAAAATTTAATGTGTATATATTGTTTTATTTTATTCCCATTGTTATACTATAACTATAGTTTTATCTAACTATACAAGGGATACGCCAGTTACATACACATTTCCAGGGGGTACGTAAAACGTAAAAGGTTGAGAACCACTGATATATATGTTTTATTTTATTCCCATTGTTATAATATAACTATAATTTTTCTATCTATACAAGGGATACGTCAGTTACATACACATTTACAGGGGGGGTACGTGAAGCATAAAAGGTTGAGAACCACTGATATATATGTTTTATTCCCATTGTTATACTATAACTATAATTTTACCTATCTATACAAGGGGTACGCTAGTTGCATACACATTTCCAGGGGGTATATGAGGCATAAAAGATTGAGAACCACTGATATATATGTTTTATTTTATTCCCATTGTTATACTATAACTATAGTGTTATCTATCTTTACAAGGGTTACTCCAGTTACATACACATTTCCAGGGGGTACGTGAAACATAAAAGGTTGAGAACCACTGATATATATGTTTTATTCCCATTGTTATACTATAACTATAGTTTTATCTATCTATACAAGGGGTACGCCAGTTACATACACATTTCCAGGGAGTACGTGAAACATAAAAGGTTGAGAACCACTGAGATGTATGTTTTATTTTATTCCCATTGTTATACTATAACTATAGTTTTATCTATCCCTACAAGGGGTACGACAGTTACATACACATTTCCAGGGGGTACGTGAAGCATAAAAGGTTGAGAACCACTGATTTAAACTAATTCACAAATTAGTTTAAACCTCATTTTTCCAAAAAAACTTCAATTAGTTTTTCACATGCTAAAAATCACCCCCGTTTTTTCTAATTTTCACACATATTTTCACAAAAAACCACAAGAAACGTACTTTTTACCTTATCCCCCATAACTTTTCCCATGGATTTTCATAGAATTCTCGAGCCCCTTTTTTACTGTGCCAGAACTGTCATTTATGCTACTACTGGTGGCCCTTAAGGGGAAAATGTTACCTGTTCTACGTAGCGAACCATTTCAATCTATTTGAATATCGAAGGCCAAACAAATATACATTTGGAGGAAGACAACTAACACAGCCTTTTATCTAAAGCTATAGTTTCTTTAAGTAACTAATTGCAAAGTTTTTAATCAAAAGTTTTGCTTATTTTATCCTAAATAATTAAATTTGTGGATTCATTTGCTTTTATGACATGCTAAAAATACAGTAAGTCCTCGACTTACTGTATTTTAGCAGACGACACGGATTCATAGTCCTTTTTTTCACGTTTTACGTATACGAGTCCTTTTTTTTTTGTTTCAACTGTGGTACTTCGACTTCTACTGTCATTAGTACCAAATATACAGGGTTGAGTTGTATTACCTCTGAGTGGCACCTTTATTTGTACACATTGGGTTAAATGGCCAGGTCACAAAAGCCCCGAAGGATCAGAGAAGGTTGGGGAAGGAGATTCACTGGACAACTGTTAGGAGAAATACGGTAGCATCTCGTCAAGGTCGTCCAGCGTATTCTTTAAAGTGAACAAGGTATAGTTCTCCCGTACACAGTACCATGGCTTAATATCCCCTCCCAACACTGCAGCTTTCCATGCGAGAAGTTTTGCGGAGATAACTCTCAACGATGGCCCAGCTGGAATTCGAACCTGAGAACTGCAGATTACAAGCCTGACGCGCTAAAGGCTGACCACTCCCGATCCGAATATGCCAGATTTATATATTATATACATTATCATATACATTATCATATAATACATTATAATGCCTTTTTGTTGCGTCAAATTAGAAAGAAAAGATCCATGCCGTCAACATCTGCAGAATCCGAACCGAAATGGTTGAAAAACAAATTCACATTATTTTTCTTCTAATTACTTTTCTATACGTGTATTCTATATGCATAATAATAGTTTTCATATTCTTAACCTTTTTTTATTAGCACTATAACTATCCATTTTATATCCACTACCAGTATCCATTGATATAATGTATTAAGAATATTTTATATTAATGGATAGTATTAAGAATGGAATGGATCTGGAAACGTATAAGAATATTTTGGCCCCTGGTCGTATCGAAAAATGACCCCCCCCCCCCCTCCCTAGATCAGTGCTAAGACGAGGACAAATTTATTGCATAACTTCCGCAACAATAATGAAAATTTCGAATTAAATATTTTATTATGAGAGAAACGTTAAAAATATTTTAATTACATCTGCAATGCCATTCAAGTATTGCAAAAACCAAGTCAATATTTTTACAGGATTAAAATGTATTATTCAGTTATTTTTCATTTTAACAACTAGTTCGGAGATGAATAATATTTTTAGCAACCGGTTCGACTGAACAGGTAGGAACAGGACGACACCATTTGCTACAACACAAAAATCAAAGAAATGTGAATACTAGAGAAAATCATAGACAGTTTTTCTGTAATTATGTAACTCATGAATGTTTAGTTGAAAAAAATTCAGTTTAGCGTCGAATGTGATACGAACCCACTAAACAGTTTGCATTGAGCAACGTTAAACAGGCATGCTGGCTATACGTGTATTTATAGAAATGATTATTAACATCACGTGGCAGTTCGGTTGCTCCTTTACCGATCATAGATGGCGCCACGAGCGACTCCACTGGGAAAGCTTACAGTCGCGATTGGCTGAAAAAGATCTAGCTTCAACAGCTCAGTGGTCAGAACACTTGGCATATTTCTATCCCACTCGAGGCAAAACTGAACTTCCTAAGCTAAACTTTCATGAGTTCAAAAGAAAGGTATTGTGCTAAGAAGAAATATGTTCTCTGTAATAAGCCCTCAGGTTTTTAAACATGTCTGAAGACTAGTTTTAAGTAAGCACAAGTCACATAAAATAGCCTTTATGTTACCTAAAAGGGCCTACTTACAGGAAAAGCTTTTCCCTTAAAATTGAACGTAGAGTTGGCTTACTCAATGGAATCCGGGTAATATGTCCATTATCTGCATTATCATGATTGCTACATTTAATGACCATTGGTCAACTTAAAATTAAAATTTTGAAAATATAAAGGAGTATAGAAAGGTGCATATGAGAATAATAATCAGTTCTCAAACGTGGAAGGAAATTGTTACCTTTCAAAATAGGCCTAGGCTTATGGATCAAATATATGTTTAAAATAATTGGCATTGCTACTTCATAAAAACAAGTGCAACATGTATTGCTCCCGTAAGACAAATCATTTAGATCAGTGGTTCTCAACCTTTTATGCTTCACGTACCCCCTGGAAATGTGTGTGTAACCTTGTATAGATAGATAAAACTATAGTTATATATAACAATGGTTATTTTTACTTTGTTACTAGATCTAGCGACTTTTGAGCTCTCACGACGTACCCCAAAAAATTTTACCGCGTGCCCCACGTTGAGAAACCCTAATTTAGATCATTTTTAGCTATTAACAAAAAACTTAATTTCGCAGTTACATTTCGTATATAATTATATATTAATTACATATTCATATTAATTACGTCACGGAATTATCTCATTAAAAATTATCTAACTCAATGGTCAGCCGCTGGTAGTCCTCAATTGACTTGATTTTGCCAGCTTTTTAAATTTCTTGCTTGAAGAGTAAGTTTTCTTTCTGACAGAAAATGAGTGTGTTTTTGAAATCAAGCGAATATTTTTTCCTGACAAAATCAGCATTTCTCATACTATAGATTTGAGAACCCATTGTTATATCATGTATTAAACCTTTGATAATCCCAGCGTTTTGAATTTGAGGAAATCACAACCACTAGTACTGCCAAATCAGAAACACATTTGCTCTGTTACTATCTGTTACTATCTGTATAAACTTTACTGTTACTATCTGTATAAACTATAGTTTTTGTGAACATGGGTGAATTGATGTTTGTTTTAACCACTTTATGAATAATCTCAGTTATTGGGGCTGATTCAAATAATAAGCATTTCTGATTTAGATTTCATTATAGTAGTAATTCTTCAATGGTATAAGTAATATTTCAGTAATTAAATGCAACAAAGAATTTTGATACGTGACATTTTATTTATGCTATATGGTTTAAAATTTACAAATTAATGAACATTATACAGATGCTTAGTGATCGGAAACACGTACACAAATTCATATATACATTGAAGATACTCGTATATACACAAACAGATTTTGTTAGTAATTTAAACACTACGATGATTTATTGGATGACCACTAACTACTACCACCAACCCTGCTGACCGTGATGACCATGATGACCTTGTTCGTATCCATATCCAACGACTGCAGTGCTGTGGTGATGTACACTGTAAAACAAAAGTATAGTGCGTTACTATCTTACAGGTAAAATATCAAAACTTTGTTATTTTTCCTTCGGGGCTGGAAGCATTAAAGAATTAAACGTCCAACTGGATGAAAGGAACAACAAAATACACAGAAGAAAATTAATACAATTAATAATTGAAAATGAATGTAAGATGTTATCAAATAACAGAGTTAAATATCCAATATACACACATGTATAAGCAAATACATATTCTGCTTTATTTACGAAAATTTTATCAAGTGTCAAAGTGAAATTAATTAAAACCAAGTAAAAAAATTTGAAACCTTACAATCTCAATTGAACTTAAAAAAACAGGATTTCTGATAGTATACTCTACTTAAAACGTAAACAAATAGGGAAAAAGTGCATTTCTGACTTAGACGACATCGCATTGAATGTATACGGATTTTATGGAAATAAGATTGTATTAATCCCACCTTATAACTATACTATTTCAGCACTATTGAAGTTCTATTTGTATCTTTATACAAACAATATATATATATAATAGCAATAAATATTATATTAAACCGATATGAATACTAACAAAGCCATTTAAATATTTCTTTAAGTATGGTGTTGCCAGTGACATAAAATAGATGGATAAATTGATCCAATTTATTAAACAGCTTGTTTACTTTTTTCCCTTGAAAATAGATTTTTTTAGACAAAATATTCAGAAAGATACTCACCCATATTATCTACAGGAGAACAATAAAGAAATGGTGTCTAAAACAGTTTCAAACAGGCTATATTTATGAAGATCAAGCGACTGATCGATATTAATTGAAGACCATATATGTGTATTCTCTCTCCATTTGCTTCAAAAGATCCAATGGATCCAAAAGATCTAGTAATGTTCATATCTGCACTGGCTTCTGTTGCTAATTCCATACATAGTTCATATTCTCTTCTGTTCTTAATTCCATATATGGAAGATGATTATTCTTCAGGTTAAACTTTTTAGTCATACCACATAATTAAACAACTACAATGCAGAGACAGATGTAGGCCATCCATTATTCCCTTCCTTTGCTATTTCCGATCTCGAACCTATCACTTCATCATTGAATGTTCGCTGACTTTCTTGGTAGTAACCTTATAAAGATTTTCCACGCTTGCGTATCTAATTGATTCTTCGTGGCATTAATGCATTAAATTTTCAGCATTTATGCAATTAGTAAACGGAACTTTTTCTTTCCAAATATTTTGGAACTCATCGACTGTTTATTTCCATAATCTTGGATTGGATAATTTTATGTCTGAATTATAGACACTTCAGTGATTCCACAATAGACTAAAATGACTGGGCCAAAGGTTCATATCTGAGTGGAGTAAGGGGATTTCCTTTCAGATGGGAGTCCTCTTCAAGGCCAACCAGCGCATTCGTTAAAGTGGACATGGTATAGCTTTTTACCAAGCAACGCATTTATTTAAAAAATCTCATGATGGATTATTTTACCTCTGAGCGGTACTTTTTTTTGCACACAATGGGCTAAATGGCCAGGTCACAAGGACCCCAAGAGATCAGAGAAGGTTGTGGTGAGGGTATCCACTGACCGCTGTTGTGAGACATGGTAGCCTTCCGTCAAACCCATCCAGTGTGTTCTTTAATGTGCACAGGATGTGGCACTCCCGTACACGGGGCCCACGGCTTAATGTCTCATCGGACGGAAAGCGGCCTTTCCTAGCCCATCTGTGTCCACTACTGAGTAAGGGCAGGAAGGGGAGTTTTGCGGAGATGAATCTCAAAGCTATCCAACCTGGAAACTTCAGATTGCGAACCTAGCTCCCCCGTGATGGGCACAGCTGGAGTTAGAAGAGAAAATCTCGACACATGAAAAATTAAACCTCGAACCTGCGAACAAGATCTCACGCTATCGACTGGGTTCACCACTACCACCATCTATACTAATTATGCATTGTAACATTCTTAGATATTAAATCTTTTGGGCATTATTCAGTTGAAATTTTCTTCGAAGGGTGACATTAATCTGCTCATGATAACACACTTTGATAAGTTCTCATTAATTATTTTTGAGCTAATGCCATGTTGGATATTTTAACCTCCAATTTTTATTTGTATTCTTTAATTAGTTTTCGATGTGACTTTATATTCAGAGCAGACTGGTATTTCTTTACAATGCTTCCTTTTCATGTGACAAAAAATAAGAGGTTTGAATAAGAATCTGACATAAACCAAAAAAATTATTTTATTTGAAAATGGCGAAAAATAAATTAATAACAATGTACAGGCTCTCTCACGTAAAACAGCTTTCCTCAAATATCTCCTTAAATTTTTAAGACAGAGTTTCTAACGTTATTACGAATGTTGCAGCAAGGGCCGGACTTTGACCTACTGAGGCCCTAAGGTATGACACATTTAAGAGGTCCTAAGTTATAGTAAGTTTAATGGATTTTAATTAAAGTAAAGTAATAATATGCTATAGTAAGTTTAATAATTTAATTAAGAGGCCCAGAAATTCTAAAGTCGAATTATATGAATCATAGTAAATGAACATATTACTTGTTGACATAAAATTCAACCTGGCAAGTAACTGGAGAAACTCATACTCATCGGCGAAACACAAATTGGTCGAAATATATATATATATCGTATTTATTATTCTGATTGAAAGGAACATTAAAAAATAAATGCGAAACCAATGTAATGAAAACGTACTACCAGTGGTATATAATAATGTCTGTAGAGCTGAGATGAAAGTGTTTGAAGAATAAATTAATTTAAATTAAAAATATTCGTGATACAGTAAACATCAGACTTAATTTTTGAGGCCCTATGGCCGAGTGGTTAGCGCGCTTGGCTACTGATCTAAGGGACCTGGGTTCAAGCCCCGGGTAAGGCATGGTTGTTTGTGTCATTTTTCTGCTGAGGTCCTGCCATCCTCACAGACCTTCTACTATGGCATATATACTGACAGGCTCCTGTCAGACTTCTGTGGCAAGCAGCTGCTTGAGTGGGTATTTATTTTTATTTTATTTAAGTTATAGCTTAGTTAGCTTATGCGTAAGTCCGGCCCTGATTGTAGCTACAGAAAAGTTAACTGGAATGGTGATTTCCCTGAAATATTCGACGCATTTTTCACGTCGCCTAAAGCCACTCACAGTCCAGCTAACATGTCAATGGTTTCCATCTGGGATTCAATAGGTAGATATAGTTGTTGTATCAGAAATCTTGAAACTTTATAACCGAATTGTTCGATATGTTTGGAAAACATAAAGCTAGGCAATCAATATTTGACTTATTTTTATTTATTTCATCGATTTAACCCTTCAGAATCTTTTATTATCACCTAACAAGTACAATTTAGGAAATGGATTAACTAACTTCTGCTTACGAACTCGGCAACCGGGTGAGAAAAATTCATCTGGCACAAAAGAATTTGAAGCAGAGTGAATGGTATATTATTAGGGTCCTGTTTGACATCATGTCACAAGAACTGTTATTGAACCACAGTTATTATCGTCTTCTGTTATCTCATCCATTGATTAAAAAATCCAGACTGTTGAATTTAAGTGTGAACTTTAGTTTCATCTCTATGAAGAATTTACTCCAGATTAAGAACTGTATTGAATTTTAACATCAATATTGTTTTAATTTTGGGAAAAAAAAAACAAATTTGATAATACTTTTTCTCTTTTCAACCCTTTAAGACTTAATTTTTAAGCAAAGCCTCTAGTACCGACATCATGCTGACTGAAATCCCAAATAAGTTTCAAATCCTAACTAATCCTAATATCCATAAAACAGAGGTGATTTTAATAACGATTACAGACTTTCATTCTTCTTAGAATGCTTCGCACGAAGTTTAAAATTAATCTTTAAACCACTTGTTCAAGAAAGAGATAAAGCTGCACTTATTGTTAATCACCGAAAAATACCGAAAGCTTTAGGAATTGAAATTGACTCTCATCTATAAACTAAGAGAAATTGAGTCCGTGTTTTCTTAATCCAAATGTGTAGACAGCACGGAATATCTAGAACAATGAACAAAAGCTTCTTACTGGCGGCCATTTTTCAATAACGGAGACAATGCGCAGATCAGAATATAATGAATACTTTGTATTCAGATACATATTATCGTGAATCATAAGCCTAACTGCTTTTATCTACAACTTAGTGACTGAGTTCCCAATCACGCGAAAATATTAATATCTGCGATCATGCCGTTGCATGTTCACGATCTAGAGCAGTGACTCTTAAAACAAAGTCTGTCCACCTTCCCTCGCTGAAAAAAAAAATCAATAGCATTTTGCATTAAATTTTTTTGAAAGCTTCAAATGAAAAGCACACAAAAAAAAACTTTTACGCTGTGAAAACTAATGAGAGGAAATAAGTTATTTAACAGACTGATACACTCAATTATCACATTTAAATATTCACCAAACAAGATATATTGCAAATTTATGCAAAAGAAAATTATGCAATTTAGGTTAGATATTATTATCATGAATCAAAAATAAAGCAGTTTATAGCTATCACGTGATGAGTAAATTCCCCACCGTGTGAAAATTTCAATATCCATCTACTCGCTAGGCAGATAAGCATGCTACTCGCTAGGCAGATACTCGCTAGGCAGATAAGATTCGTCATAGATCGTAGTTTGCACGTCCTTCTGAACTTTTAAACTTCAATTATATAAAATTAATGGTGCCACCGAAATTACACATTATCAGGATAAGACAAAAATCATAGACTGTGCCTAGGGCTGTCCCAAACTAAAATAAAATTGCGAACTTTTCTAGAGAGACAATACTTTCTGAAACACCACCAACATTCGTTTAATAACGGCTAGTGGTAAACTTTAAGCACATTTTATTACATACCGGAGTAAATAACACTTTATACATATGTCTACATTCCCTGAATATCCCAAGATGGTATTTCGTCTCTATACCGCTGAGAAACAAAATGCTTTGCTGATAGTTAGTTGCATGATGCTAGTCCAGACCATCATAAAATTTACGCATGTATAGAATGATATTAATACAGAATTTGAACTCATTAGTGAAGATCACATTGATCTTTAAAACGTATGAATGGAATCAAAGCATTGGTTTGCTTTGATATAGAACTCGTTCATGCAGCCTCCTTTACACAGTGCGACTTTAATCTGTCATCTTATGGTCGTCGACAACTCGCAGATATTTGCCAAGCTGCCATTTTTTGTGCCGTCTTGCAGTTAAATAATAGAGCGGTTGAGACTATGTCCTGGTCTAAGAATAACATCTCCTCCATCTTGAAATTGTCTCCAAAGTTTTCAGAGGTTACTTAGTGATATATTTAAGGCCCTTTATACCTCGGTCTGGGGCAGACTTGCTTCCTACCTACCTGCCACTGTCCACCGTACACAGTCATCCATAGTCATCTTTGTGAAATGGTAAAATCAAATTTGCTATCCAAGCGAACTCAAAATTGTACCAGAAATAAGTACCAAAAATGTGCAATAGTTCCGTTTTTTCCACAATGCAAAATTTAGGTATGCGCCATATTTCATGTGTAAACGCATAAATTTTGCTATTATTATTTAAATGCTTCTATCTATTTTTGGATATGTGACATTAACCTTTTATTTTGAGTACAAGTGTGTAATCAAGTAGTTGGGACTGATTATTTTATTTTACATCTTTTAACTATTTGTGATGCGTATCAGAGACTTAGTTTGAGGTTAAAAGGATTCCTAATCTCAGGACCGTGTTGGAGAGGGACATCACTGTGCGACTTTTAGAAGCAGGTGTAAGCATCCGTCAAGTTCTTTGGTTAATGAGGACAAAGCAATGGAATCACGAATACGGTTTTAATTTTCCATATGAATATAAGTGGCTTTTCTGCCACTTATATTCATATGGTGGTTTTCATTTCTAAGTTTGACAGAGATAAGTTTCACTCTAAAACTTATCTCTGTCAAAACTTATCTAAGTCAAATCGGGATTACCCGATGATCTTTCCAAAGACCATCAGGGAAAAAAGGCAAATTTTTAAATTAACAAGATTTGGAACTTTCGTGCTGCTGATTGATCACTTCCCTCCTTGAGGATGCTAGTAACCGGAACGTAGGCGAAATAAATATTAAACTCACACACATATATAAATATATATATATATGTCACCCGTATTTTTCAAGAACTTTATTAGACTACTAAAGCAGAGGAAAAAGGTTTATGCCGAACGGCGTTCCGGTTCATTTGGAATTAACTAATACTATAAGAAGGGAGCTATACTCAGCAAAGGGAGCAAAACTTAATTTAGGAATTCCAATAATAAAATGCTATTTTGCAACACTTTTAAAATTTTGTGTTCTTTTCCACTAGTGTGGATAAAATGCCATTTTGCAACACTTTTACAGTTTTATTTCCTTTTACAATAGTGCGGACAAAATGCCATTTTGCAACACTTTTATAATTTTGTTTTCCGAACCACATTCATCAGTTTAAAAATGTCACCATGGTTTTGTCCCGTATAGAGTCGGTAACAATGACTTAAATGTAAAATGTTGATATACGTTTTTTCTCACGTCGAAGGTTTGCTTCCATTCTAATGTAGTATGTAAACTGGTCCCTTGTACTTGATGGACTGATACAGCAACAAAATGATTGATTTTTGAAGTCTGATTTTATTTTAAACCTTAAAATTGCCTCTTTTTCTTTTAAAGTATACATTTTGTTTTATCCTCTATTAGCTTCATATATTTTAATTTTATAATACACTCAGAATTTTCTAGCTTTGCTCAAAAACGCATGTATTACCGCTTACCCCTCAGTCTTGCTTTAAGTGAGAAAATAAATAGATCTTATACTTAAAACTTTAAAACAGAACCAAAAATTATGTCATAAGAATAGTAAAATCCGGAAACTTTTACTCCACTCTTTAAATAAATGCATAAAGGCTCTCGATGTTCTGCATGCTGATAAATTGAGATATTTTGATAAATCTCTATATTTGTCCAAACTAAACTGTGTTATATGTTGACCTTTTCATTTATCCAAGTTCTTATTTGTCAACGATATTTAAACTATGATTGATGAACTTTAAGGGTCTTCGACCGTTTTCAAATGGGATTGTGAATTCTTAGGTTACCTATACTTAAATTAAACAGTATAGAAACGCTTTTTATATCAAAAATATAGAATATATTTCTTAATACAAACAAAGAAACATTATAGAATCTTTAAATGTAGAAAACCAAAACAGTACCGATATATTTGGAGTACTTCTTGTTTGCTGATTAGAAATGCAAATCTTACTTGTCTACTTAATTGAAATCATCATTGACCATGTTTATTGACTAAAAATGAGGATTTCCAGCCGATTAAATTTTAAGAATTGCTATTGTATGTTATCATTGATGAAGATGCAGCTTTTTCCCTCGAAAGCACATTTGTGATTTTATCACTTAAAAAGATAATTTTATTAAAGAAAAAAATATTTTTTCATGTAAAGTAGGTTTAGCTTCATTTCCGTAATTTTATCCAATAAACTAATTTATTTTCAATGTGTAGAAAATTATCACAACATAAGAAACAAAAAGTTAAATAATTTCAAAATTTCCCGCGCAATTTCTTTTCATTACCACTGATAATCGAGAGTCTACTTCACAAATTAAGAAAGCAAACTATTACTAGTTAAAAGTATCAGTGCTCAGTTTATTACAATGTGCCTCTTAGAACTAGACTTCCTTCTATATGCAAAGTAACAGTAAACGCAAATGCAATATGGTCATTGTAACCGAATAATCAGCTCTTAGCTTTTCAATATCGTTAAAGAAAGGGATGCTGGCAATACATTCCCTACAGTATGTGATGCTCCATAAAGTTATGGGACCACGAAAGCCAGTAGGCAAAATTACATTTTCAATCTCTGCAGATTGTCTACTTTAGGGGTTCTCAACGTGGGGTACGCGGTAAAAATATTTTAAAAGTCGCTAGATCTAGTAACAAAGTAAAAATAACCATTGTTATACTATAACTATAGTTTTTATCTATCTATACAAGGGGTACGCCAGTTACATACACATTTCCAAGGGGGTACGTGAAGCATAAAAGGTTGACAACCACTGGTCTACTAAATACCATATATAAACGAACCATGATTTTTAATTCGCAACCAATATCAACAAAGTTAATTAAATTTTGCAATTCTTTTTAATTTGTTACCAATATCAATACGTGACAATAAAAGTTCTCCGTTTATCAGTCATCGATGTTTTTCTCACTGAATAAATTTTTCTCATCTCATAGGTCTGAGGTTGAGATTAAATGTTCTCAAACCTTAGGATTGTTTCGTGTTCTCTCCTGAGTCAATATCTGTCGGATATTGTTTTCCATATTGTAGCAAAAAGAAAAAAACATACTGAGGTGCGCCGTAGAACTAAGGAAGAAATCGGAACACTTTTTTTTTGTGTGTCAATGTCTGTAAAGAATCAAAGCTACAGAAAGTGAAATGCATGTTTTAGGCTTTTTCATTCAATGGTCCAAAGTAGGAAGCTTCGTTTCTGTAACACTTGCTAGGAAAAGTATAATTAATGCCGTAGTTTTAGGAATTAAAGTATTTTCAAAACACGGAAAATGAAACGTTGATACTTTTATCAGATTTTTAACCTAGCCCCGTGTTAAAAAGAAGTAGCGTTCGGAAATAATATTTAATTAGAGCAAATCGCAATCAAATGCAGTGTGATAGTGATCACATTAGAAATCGAAATTGTTATTCTCTGACTGATTTTGTACGCATGATGTTTATCATGATATCAAGTGGTGTACAATTTTCTTCACTTTACGAACCCGATATCCATCTCCGAGACCTTCGCGACACTAATAACTATCTTACTGAGAATATCACAAATCTAATATTTATCTCTGAGAATATCCAAGCTCTAATACTTATCTCTGAGAATATCCTAATTCTTATCTCTGAGAATATCCAAACTCTAAAACTTATCTCTGAAAATATCCTAATACTTATCTCTGAGAATATCCTAACTCTAATATTTATCTCTGAAAATATCATAATTCTAATATTTATCTCTGACAATATTCTAACTCTAATATTTATCTCTGAAAATATCCTAATTCTAATATTTTTCTCTGAGAATATCCTAACTCTAATATTTTACTCTGAGACTCTTAACTCCAATATCGAAGATCATCCTAACCTTTAATCTCTTTTGAATGTTAAACCAGTTTTAATAGTTTAACCAGATTAATGAACCAAATTTTCATAGGGATAATCTTCACTTTATTTGTCTAACTCTGAATATTACCAGACATTAAACGAAATCATTTTCCTCTCCAACAATTATTAATTGAGGAAATTCAATCTCAGATAATTGACACGATCTCGACCAAACTTGAATTATTTTGATTTGATCCTCTTCCTTCCAAATTTTGGGAACTATGCAAATGCTATGTAACCAAGTTAATGACTAAAAATTTACCGATGTACATTACTCTATATTTTGCGCAAATATAAGATTCACCAAGTAACCAGATAAAACATTCTTTAATGTATTGGCATTATAGATAATTTCTTTGCAACCATCAAAATCACGCTGGTAATTTACTGTATTACGGTGGGTCCTTTTTATCTTGTACTGACCAAGTGAATGTGATGTAGAAGGCCGCTATAAAGAAGGAAAGGACTTAGGGGAACTTCAGTGTAACCATCTGTTCTATAGTCGGGATTCTAACCTGATACCTTTCATCACAGCCTAACCAGCGAAATACTCCGAAAAATGCTCTATAGGCGTCAATAATATGCTTCACTTTATTAAATGACTAGGGGATGAATCCCGATGTTGGAAATGTGGAAAGAAATTTTATCCTTTTGCGAGGCATAAAGCCCATAAAATTTTGTTTCCAATTTTTTTTAAATTTCAAAAACTGTTATAAATTTTACTTACCATTCTTAACTTCAATGACTTTCTTTTATTATTAATATATCATAAAAATTATCTTACAAAATAGCACACTTAAGCAGAGATTAATGCAGAAGAGGGAAAAAGGTTTTATTGAAATTTTTCGTAATGTGCATATTAAGCTTTATCTTTGACGTTTGATCTGAAACTTTAAAATCTTTGTATTTATGATAAGCATTACGGTTTTGATTATTTCCAAACAGAGAAATAGAAGATGTTTTACTTCTGAGCAGCACTTTTTTGCACACAGTGGGCTACATGGCCAGGCTATAAAGACCCTAAGGACTTAGAGAAGTTGTATGAAGAGGACCCACTAGACAGTTGTTTAGCAGACAGATGATAGCCTAAGGTCAATCAAGGCCATCCAGTATGTTTTTTAACGTACACAACATATATGGCTCTCCTGCACACGGAGCCACAACTTTACATCCCATACGACGGACGGCAACCTTTTCTAAGCGCATCGGTGTCCTTTTTGGCCGAGGGCATGGTGGGGGTTCAGAGGAGAAAAATCTCAACACTCTGCCAGGTAGGACTCGAACCTAGGGGACCACAGATTACGAGCCTGGTGCGCTACTGCCCTAACTGATTGAAAATATTGTATCCAAATGAAGGTTGGAATGAAAAACAAACGAACAATAGGGTATTATATTATTATGAAACAGTTTCTATTATTAAAAATCGTGTTTTCTCTCATTTATGATTTATATGATTATATACTATTTATATATACTCTTTCTATTTATATAAAAGTATATATAAATAAATATATATACTATTTATATTTATATATATATATATATGCTATTTCTTTATATTTTTAGTGCTTTTACCTTTTATCATATTTAAAATATTATTAGCATTAATTTATCGAAATCATAGTATTGGTTGAAATATCCTGTTTTCAGCTTTGAAAAGTCGATGCTAACTTTATACGCAAGACGCCTTCATATATTTTTAATTCCATATTTTATATTAAAGTCACAATACTGAATGTAAAAAAATTAGGCTCCGAAAATCTTGTAGCGGCCCTTAATGATTTCTATCTCCAGATTCTTGATACATGCATAAATATACTGTACAATCGCAAACACGCCAATGAAAAGTTAAATTCCGTATATTTAACCCTGTCATGAAATATATTTTGCTTCGTCAAAAAATACAAAAGGTAAATGATACTGAGTATGATTCTGATTCCAATCGGACATAAGATACTGCATACAGCTAGAATAGCTAAATTATGTCTTCCTATGACGCCAGCGTATAATTCAAAATATATAAAGACGTTTTGCATACGTCGACTTTTCAAAGCTGAAAACAAGATATTTAAACCAACTACAGTTTTCGATAAATTAATACTAATAATATTTTAAATATGATAAAATATAAATGCACTAAAAATGTAAAGAAATAGCATAAGTAAATCAAAATTGTAAACTGAGAGAAAAACCCGATTTTTAAGAATAGAAACAGTTCCATATTTAGTATAAATTCCCATTATTCTTTTATCTTTCATTCCAACTTTTCATGTCATGCAAAAGTTTTGATCAGTAGAGGACAATAGATGCAAATGACACACTTTAAAGGACACACTATTAAAAATTATCCTTTTATTCCTTGAGATTCACGTGAACTAATTAAAATCGTTTAAAAGTACCTATATCAAATATTAATCCTATTTTGTCTATTATATTAAATTTCTATTTTCCTTTGATCTCCATATTTTTCCTCGTAAATATTTAATCAGCACCAGTATTTGTTTGTTTGTTTGTTGTTGTTTTTTTAAATTTCCAGACGTGCATGATAGCTTACTCTACTACCAGAGTAAACTGACACACTGAAATTTAAATATAATGTAAATAAAGAGCATAAAATGATTATTAGCTTTCTGTGACAGATTTTTAATATAATGTAAATAAAGAGCATAAAATGATTATTAGCTTTTTGTGACAGATTAGCAATGGATTTTAGCTGCAAAAGCATGCATTATTATTGAATAAATGTCAATATAAGCATTTGCAATAATCACAAATATGAGACATGCATTGTTAATTTTCCGTACTGTCTCATGCGTCCATTCCCGACATTACTTACATACTTTACATACAAACTTACTTACAGCTACTGATGAGAAATATGGAATTGAGGTCTCAACATGAGAACAGTTTATCAAAGAGCAAATGAAAAAAAAATGGATTTAGTGCTCTCAACTTAAGAAACAAAATAGCTTCGAAGCATTACTAATATTTTCACAATATTCTATGATCATTCAAAAAATTTGAAACAATAGCAAAAAAATTAAAAATTTTTAAAAATCATATCTGATTTCAGCAATGTAAATTCAAAACTTTTGTTTATTACATCAGCGAATTCAGTAAAATTTCAGCTTGCAAATCAGTGCAAATGACTTTGCATTATTATATTAAAAAAAAAAACTTTTAAAGTCATCATCTGCTGCCAACATCTACAGATTGGTGTGAAGTTTCTTGAATGCTTTGATTCAATTTCAAGAGTAAATTGTTGCAAAAAGATATATAAAGCAATCTGCTCTTAACGCAAATACAAAATTAAGTATTGGGCTTTTCCTGTATTACCAGAACGCTTCCATCAATCAAGCACAATTTTTTCGCATTATTAAACAGTACCAAATCAAAGAGTTGACATGCTTCCAAACTGACCACAACGGTCATTTGCCAATTTGCCCATTTTCTATTTTGAAAAGAAATGTCGCTTAACTTATTCATGACTGATCTAATCTTTCATTGTCTCAAGCATTTCAAAACAAAGAAAACTTTTTTTTGCTCTTTATAGTACATGAAGAAAATGCAGATTTTTTAGGCATTTTTCATCAGAAAATGCAGATTTCTATGCGGAATAAACGAAAAATCAAAAACAAAACATAAAGAATGTCAAAATTACTCATGATTTCCAAAAACAATCTTCTTCCAAATGGGGACAATTGCATGACTGCGTTCACATGTCACACACTACAACGAACTAATAAAGCACAAAAGTCTTCATTTATAAGTAAAAATCGGAATTATTAGCTATATATATATCAACTATCCGAGGGTCACGAACAACTCTCACCTACGTTGACAGACGAAGCAAACAATGATAATGTGATTTTTATCCTATACTAGAATTAGCAACCAAATTAAATTCCTTCTGTTATTTGCAGGGTCATCTATGGTATGCGCAGAGCACAACTAATTCAAGTACAGCAAACAAGTTTTAAGAAAATCGACTTTGTTTAAAGAACAAGTAATCGTATATTGAAATAATTTCTATAGCTTTCAATTTCGAAGACAGAATGGTAACGCATCTCATTGTTTCAGACATATAAAAATATTCTTTATTATCTATCAAACAGCAGATATTAAAAATTGAACTTGGGCCAGTTGTGTATGAACATCGAACAGGAAAATATTTCAATTATCACAAGCACATTATCGGAAAGTTTAACGAGAGCATATATATGAAATGTGACCACCACCTCAGATCCTTTGGTGTTACTAAATTCCTGTTAATATTCTTATTAAGAAATTAATATATTTATAATAAATACTACATACGGATAAGGTGCAGGATGAACGTTTTCTTTCAGCAAAGGTATAGGCAGTGGGAGTGGAAGAGGCAGAAGGATTTTCTTTCCGCTAAGGGCGTGAGCCAGAAGACCTATCTTTGCCAATTTCTTTAGTTTGATGAGTCCTCCTGCTTCTGTCCTCTGGACGAGAAAGGCATTGAGCATCAGGCCGACTAAAACCAGGTATATGAGTTTCTTGTCCATAGTGGCTATTAGCAGCAACTGCAATATCATTAAAAATTAATTTGCTGTTGAGAAAGTTTGATGCTTAAAAGGTTAAGTACACTTTTAACATATGAAACAATTAAAAAACAAGCATGACATACGAAAACAGTTCAAAAATTAGATACCAGTACTTTCTAAGAGTCTTCTTCCAATACCATCCTAAAAAAACCTATGATTTAAAATCCGATTTATGACATGGTGGACAATTAACAGGATACCAAAACCACAGAAGGAATTATAGGTGTCTATATTTCCATCCAATACAGTAATCAACGGGAAATAAAGGACACACATTTTGCAGAATATATAGGAAAAACTAAGAATTCTACATAACAGGTAAAAGAGCACTATAAATATGATGCCAATAATGAGAAACGGAACAGGGTTTATTTCGAGTCATTCCACAATCTGAAAATTCTTTCCACTAGACTACAAAGAAACTAGAATTTTAGGTGGCGGGGGTGGTTCAGGTATTAGCGCGCCAGGCTCTTAATCTGCAGTTCCAAAGTTCGAGTCCTACCTGGGATAGTGTTGATATTTATCTTCCCAAAACTCTCCTCACTGCCCTTGGCCAGTAAGGAACACCAAGGAGTTTGAAAGGCAGTTGTCCGTCGGATGGGACGTTAAGCCATTGTCCCGTGTGCGGGAGAGTCTACCCTGTACACGTTAATCCCCCCCCGAATAGGAGCCAAGTTGTCGAGGTGGGGAGGGGGCTTGAGGGTCTAAATGAAGTTGAAGGCATTGCTGACCGGAGTGGCACCGGCCGGACGGATAAGACGAACGAGCCGGACTAATAGCTCCCGTCACAGGAGCCGAGGCAACTTGGATTCTATATCCTTGTTTGTGGCGATCCGGGAACAGATTAAATTTAGGTTTTGACCGATGGATGAACTTTACTTCTATAGTACTGTTCGCCATAGGTAGTCGTGAGGTGAGCTGTATCTATATGGTGCTGTCTTGCCCTCGACCGTAGGTAGTGAAGATTTTGGCATTATCCCTATAGATGGCGTGCAGTCCTTGAATCGCAATACATCTTGGTTTTGTCATTCAGTTAAATTTCCTGTGCACGTTAAAGAACACACTGGACGGCTTTGACGGGAGGCTTCCATCTGTCTCCTAACAGCTGTCCAATGGATCCCCTCCCCCAACCTTCTCTGAACACTCGGGGTCCCAGTGATCTGGCCATTAAGTCGTTGTGTGCTAAAAAAAAAGTGCCGCTAAGAGGTAAAACAACTCAACAATTCGAGATTTACGATCATAGGTAACCAATTGTAATGTCGATTTATTTTCTCTTAGTACTCTAGAGTAGGGGTTCTCAACGTGGGGTACTCGGTAAAAATTTTTGGGGCACTCCGTGAGAGCTCAAAAGTCGCTAGATCTAGTAACAAAGTAAAAATAACCATTGTTATACTATAACTATAGTTCTGTCTATCTATACAAGGTGTACGCCAGTTACATGCACATTTCCAGGGGGTGCGTGAAACATAAAAGGCTGAGAACCACTGCTATAGAGAATTATTCAACGAGGAATTTCACAATATCATCCGAAACCAAAACATATGATCACGTATTCTTCTCTATAATCAGCAACACATAATAAATTCTCCTCTGTATTGATAGCAGCAGAAGTCATGAGATAGGACGATTCAAGGACATCAAGTGAACAAACACACCGGAACAAACCGACCACCAATTGCCGACAAATGAGGTCCAGCCACATTTTCCAGTTTTGTTCTTCAAATATATCTACCTTGAATAAAAAAATGATGTTTCTTCATGCATCCAAAACAGTTATAAAAGTTTCTTTCATAAAACATCCATCCTAAAAGAATTTATGTACTCCTGGAATGAAACCCGCCCTATTTACTAGGTTTACTCTAATATCAGTTCCTTGAAGAATCACTCTTCAAGTCACTTTGACAACAATTCGTTTGCAGGCACGAAGTATTGCTAAAAAAAACTTTAATTACTTTTTACCGCTATATGTTCTTCTAGCGGTAACTGATAAAGAAATATTTTTTCACCTACAAAAATGCTCTCTGTTTGGTATCCACTACATTCATATCCGCTTGGGTTGTGTTGGGTTGTTTTACCTCTGAGCGGCACTTTTTTGCACACCATGGGCTAAATGGCCAGGTCACATGGACCCCGAAGGCTCAGAGAAGGTTGGGGGAGGGGACCCACTGGAACAGCTGTTGGGAGACAGACGGTAGCCTCCCGTCAAGGCCATCCAGCGTGTTCTTTAACGTGCACAGGGTATGGCTCTCCCGCACACGGGGCCACGACTTAACGTCCCATCCGACGGACGGCGGACTTTCCAAGCCAATCGGTGGCCCCTACTGACCGTGGGCACTATCGTTGTAGAAAGAAGAATGACTTTCTTTAATATCCATTATCTGAATATAGCAAAATAAATTCCTAAATCCGTGCTGTTTTGCTTCTGAACGTTTTATGTAAAATTGCCTGATTCTCCGACTATTGAGAGAAGATATTCGCAACAGAACTGCTCTCCAGGATTTGTTTTCAATTTGCCTTAAAATAACAATTGTCTTTATCTCTGATTGTAATTATAAACGAAATATATAAATGTTTATTAATTTTTGAAAATAATAGCCCAAGTTGTATTTTCCTAAGTGAAACGTTCAGTATACTGCTAATTCTTGCTTGAATATTATCGAACCCGTCTTCTGCAGTTGGAAAACCGTTTTCTGCCTGCGAAGCGAAAATGTTGATTAAATTCCGAAAAAATATAATTTGCTATTTGGGTTTCAAAAGTGAAAAAAACAAACCGACATTTCCGAAATCCTTCACAGAAATATTCAAACCCGAGATTATATAAATTTGAATAATCTGATACTATTTTAAAAAAATTTGCATAACTGAATGAGGTGCTATAAGAAACAACTAAGAATTCACTGGAAACTTGGAAGGCTCATTTTAAAAGAGAAACAAATCTTTTATGTTATAATTTAAAAGATATCTGATAGTGGAAATTTTAACCAATGGAAGAGCAGTATGTTTGACTGGCTCTCTTTTATTAACACTTATTTAATCGGAAATAATTTTTCATTTATTCTTAAAATAAAACGGTTGAGAATCGAACTACTGTCATCAACGTAAACACATTGACCAAAACACTCTGTTACCTCAACATCAAGTTATTATCATCAATAGACTGTTCTCAATATTCGTGTAAAGTGGCAGTCAACTTTTAGCTTTAGCAAAAATTCAAACAATTTGAAGATATGGAAATTGCAGATCATAAGATTTGATTACTACTCATCCAAGCCAAAGATAAATTTCCTTGAAAGCAAAAAAAAACCCTCATGCAGCTGCTTGCCACAGAGGTCTGACAGTAGCCTGTCAGTTCATATGCCATAGTAGAAGATCTGAGAGGATGGCAGGACCTCAGCAGGAAAAAAAGCACATAACATCCATGCCTTACCCGGAGCTCGAATCCAGGTCCCTTAGATCAGTAGCCAAACCATGCTAACCACTCAGCCATGGGACCTCTTAATAAAAGTTGAATACCCACAGTGCTCGTTTTCCACTTTTGAAAACGAGCTAAAAGAACAACAGTAGCGGATTTCGAGGTCCAAAGGGCCCTAAGAGGAACAATATTTAGGGTCCCTAAGAGAAATTAATTTAGAGGCCCTAAGAGGAACAACATTTAGGGGCTCTAAGCGGAACAACGTTTAGGCACTCTGTAGTGTGTAGTTGAAATTACCTCTATAATTATGAAAGCAATTCAAAGAACTCTTTGGGGGCCCCTGAGTAGCCGGGTCCCTAAGCTGCTGCTTTGTCGGCTTATTAGTAAATCCATCCCTGGAAACCAAAATGTTTTGGTTAAGCTGCGCCAATTTGCCTCATTCGGAAAGTGAAAACCATTTTCTAGTCACTGAATGAAAATGACAATTAAACCAAAGAGATTGCAAAAAGGGAGTTGGCAAGCTTCAGTCTTTGAATAGAATTCACTGGGAGCAGACGAGACAACATTCCGACTCTAACACGAGCTGTCATCTAGATCACGACACCTTTCTTCGTTTTCAAGAACCAAGAATTAAATCGAAACAAACTGACTCCTTACCGAATGTCGGATGACTCCACAAACTTCGTCGACAAAATTAGATCGAAACAAGACTTCTAACTGTGTTGGACACATCACTTGTGCCCTTTAAATACAAAAACCACGGGTAAAAAAAACGCGTGAACTACAGCCTAAGGCGAATTAACCGATCTGATACGTTCACCGGATCCTCGCTACTTCTTATTAAGATTCATCGCACGTGGAGAACCGGTGGCTCGGTTCTTGACTCCAACCGTCGGCGAACTCGGCCGCCTCACCCACAGCTGCAGGGATAGTTCCTTCTTTTCACTGACCCCACCCATCAAGCTCGCTTTATGGAAAGTGATTCGCTCTCGCTTCCACTCTGCTTTTGTTTTAAACAGAACTCTCGGTTGCGCACGCCTTTGTCGTCTAATTGTTTACTTCGTGAACCTAATTGTTGTTTCTAAATTTGGGGAAATTTTCTATTAACTCGTGTTGGATTATACTCATATACTATATATATTAGCTCAGTCGGCAGTTTCCAACTTCGAGTCCCAGTCGGGCCAGCACTGAGATTTATCTCCGCAAAACTTCCCGCCTTGTCTTCGGTCAGAAGGGGACACCGATGGGCTTGGAAAGGCTACCGTCCTTTGAGTGGGACGTTAAGCCGTGGCTCCGTGTGCGGGAGAGCTTTACTCTTTGCCCGTTAAAGAACACACTGGATGGCTTTGAAGGGAGGTTACCATCTATCTCCCATCAGCTCTCCAGTGGGTCCCCTCCTCCAACCTATTCTGAGCCCTCGGGGTTCATGTGACCTATCCATTTACCCCATTGTGTGCAAAAAAAGTGCATATGAGAGGTAAAGCAACCCATATATGCATACAAACATGAGGTAAAAACTTCCTCAGTCGAATGCCCACAGACTCGTAACTCGTTTTCGCCACAGACTCGTTTTCGGTTTCAAATCTCTATTGAGCTTCTGTTACCTCTACTGTTAACCTCTACTTTTCCATAGATTAAAAAAGGGACACCAATGGGTTTTGAAAGGCTGGAATCTGCCAGACTGACCATTAAACTATGGTCTAGTTTCAGGTTCGGTTGGGTTGTTTTACCTCTGAGCCGCAGATTTTGCACACCATGGGATAAATGGCCAGGTCACAAGGACCCCGAAGGCTCAGAGAAAATGGAGGAGGGGACCCACTGGAACAGCTGTTGGGAGACAGATGGTAGCTTCCCGTCAAGGCCATCCAGTGTGTTCTTTAACGTGCACAGGGTATGGCTCTCTCGCATACGGGGCCACGGCTTAACGTCCCATCCGGCGGACGGCTGCCTTTCCAAGCCCATCGGTGTCCCCTATTGACCGTGTGCAGGGCGAAGAGTTTTGCGGAAATAAATCTCAACACTGACCCAGCTGGGACTCGAACCTGGGAACTGCAGATTACGAGTCTGGCGCCCAGTTTCAGGAATAACCACACTCTGTGCACACTGGATGCCTTCCATGGTAGATTTCCATCAGTCCCCAAAAATGATTCCAATGGATCCATTTTGGGTACTTATGACCTGGCCATTTGGTCTCATTACGTAGCCAAAATGCACACACATAAACAGTGTAATCAAATAACTGCCTGAACGCCACATGGCATGGATGTTACTAAGCTGTGCTCCACCTTTGGGAATATATTCAGCCAAGCGAACTGTAAAGCACCTCCCCCTAGTGGAGTAAGAGTGGCCACTGGTGTAACAGGCCATCGCATTTCCTGTTCCACAAAATGCAACAGATGGTCAATGGGGTTGATATCTGGAAAGTTGCCTGGTCATGTAAGGGGGGCGAAGTCGTCCGTCTATGTCTTACGAGACATTCCTGTAGAACGAGTCTGGTGACATGAACTTTCTTATTGAAAGGTGTCATCACTTTTGAGGAACAACACAGACATTGGAGGGAGTATTTGACCTGCAACAATGTTCAAGTTGAGTACACAACCTACATAAGTTGTCAGAGCTCAGTCTAATGCCCTTACATATCCCAACAGGCTCTCAAACAGCTACAGAGAGAACCAGGGCACGTTCAACTATTTGGGCCCCTATCCAAAATAAAGAAAAACTGTGATTATTATTTACGAACGTTTTTAATTCTAATTTGACAAACATCTGTGTAAAACATTTACCCTTCAAGCAGCTGCTTACTACAGAGGTCTAACAGGAGCTTGTCAATATAATACGTTAGGGAAATCTGAGTAAGGATGGGTTGGGTTGTTTTACCTCTGAGCGGCACTATTTTGCACACCATGGGCTAAATGGCCAGGTCACATGGACCCCGAAGGCTCAGAGAAGGTTGGGGGAGGGGACCCACTGGAACAGCTGCTGGGAGACAGATGGTAGCCTCCCATCAAGGCCATCAAGCGTGTTATTTAACGTGCACAGGGTATGGCTCTCCCGTACACGGGGCCACGGCTTAACGTCCCATCCGACGGACGGCGGCCTTTCCAAGCCCATCGGTGTCCCCTATTGACCGTGGGCAGGGCGGAGAATTTTGCGGAGATAAATCTCAACGCTGAACCCAGCCGGGACTCGAACCTGGGAACTACAGATTACGAGCCTGGCACGCTACCGACTGAGCCACCCCCGCCCCTCTGAGTAAGGAGAGACCTTAAAGGCAACAATAGAAATGAACGTCATGTCTTATCAAAAGTTCGTCAGTTAACAAAATTTATAATGTTCGTTAAATCACACCTGTAGCTGCTGTATTTCATATCAATAAATTAACAAGTGTCTAAATTTGAAGCCCACTTTGAGCTTGAGGCTCAATGAAATAGCTCTAATTGACTCCCTCTGAATCCCTCCTGCATCCCAATATATTATCTCCCAGACCACGACATTATATCTCTCCTCCGTCATATTTACCGAAAACCTTATTTTGGTGAATTCAATGGAGATGAACAGAAGTCGAAGTTCTAATATGTAATCAGATGTTCAAACAGTGTGCTTTGATCTTCCATATAGAAAACCATTTTCAGACATCAAATATTACTATATGAAACAATTGAGACATTTAAAGTTTTCCCTATGATAGAAACCAAGTTCGAGATTAAATAAAATAAATGAATTAATTGCTCTTCAAGTCGCTGCTTGTCACAGAGGTTTGATAGGAGCCCGTCAGTATAATTCGCCATAGAGAAGATCTGTGAGGAAGTCGAGACCTCAGGAGAAGAAACATCCATACCTCATCCGGGGCTCCGACCCGGGTCCCTCTGAACAGTGGCCAAGCACACTAATCATTCTGCTAGAGGTGAGCTGAGGTCTGCTGAGGTTCGTTTAAATTTAACGGACTGTGGTACCATGTCACACTCGAGATACAGTTCGGAGTGCGAATTACGTCGCTAATTACTTTGAAAGTTGAATCAACTTAAAAAAAAAGGATATTCAGTTGATATTAGGAAGACTCAGTGTAAAGCAGAAAGTAAATTGCCTTTGAATTTGGGGGGGCTGGGGTGGCTCAGTCGGTAGCGCGCCAGGCTCGTAATCTGTAGTTCCCTGATTCGAGTCCCAGCTGGGTCAGCGTTGAGATTTATCTCCGCAAAATTCCCCGCCCTGCCCACGGTCAGTAGGGGACACCGATGGGCTTGGAAAGGCCGCCGTCCGTCGGATGGGACGTTAAGCCGTGGCCCCGTGTGCGGGAGAGCCATACCCTGTGCACGTTAAAGAACACGCTGGATGGCCTTGACGGGAGCCTACCATCTGTCTCCCAACAGCTGTTCCAGTGGGTCCCCTCCCCCAACCTTCTCTGAGCCTTAAGGGTCCATGTGACCTGTCCATTTAGCCTAGCCTATGGTGTGCAAAAAAGTGCCGCTCAGAGGTAAAAATACCCAACCCAGCCTTTGACTTTGTGCGCGATAGCCTAAAGGAGAAATGGTTTTATTAATCTGCGAGTTTTGGTAGTGTGGTCTTTTGGATACTTTTGGTGTTTGGGAAGCTCAGTGAAAAATTTTGGATGTTATAGTTGTAATAAAGGTCATGGTTTCAAGTAAATAGCAATTTATCTGTTTCGCAGAAAAATGTGCTTGGTTTCACAAACAGGCTGGTAACTGTAATTATCAGGATCACTTTATACTGATCGATAGCATATTGGAGTTTCATGTGAATAGTTAAGAAATTGCTTATGATTTATGTAGTTTTCATGGCCTTATTTATTAAATCAGTTCATTTATAGGTTGAATATTTATTTTGAATTCACACTCGGTTGCCAAACATTCAGTTACAACTAGAAGTCTGTAACAATATCTTAGAAAAAGCCTACAGTGAATATTGCGAATAAGCATTGCAGGTATAAGGAGAAAATAGTAAAGTATTTGCTGTCGTCAGGCGAAGCTAAAGCGATTGAATTAATTAAATTTTGGTAACAAGAAATATTTCACCAATGCTTTTTTGGCCGAGTGGTTAGCGCGCTTGGCTAGTGATCTAAAGGACCTGGGTTCCAGCCCCGGTTAAGGCCTGGATGTATATGTCGTTTTTATGCTGAGGTCCTGCCATCCTCTCAGGCCTTCTACTACGGCATATAAACTGATAGGCTCCTATAAGACCTCTGTGGCAAACAGCTGCTTGAGGGGGTATTTATTTTTTTATTTATTTTTATGCACCTTAAATAGACATCATTAATATTCCGTTAAGTAATAACTTCAAGTAATAATAACTAGGTCACATTTTGTCTTTATGTCATCATTGCCACCTTGAATGGGGCGGGGGTGGCTCAGTCGGTAGCGCGCCAGGCTCGTAATCTGTAGTTCCTAGGTTCGAGTCCCAGCTGGGTCAGCGTTGAGATTTATCTCCGCAATATTCCCCGCCCTGCCCACGGTCAGTAGGGAACACCGATGGGCCTGGAATGGCCGCCGTCCGTCGGATGGGACGTTAAGCCGTGGCCCGTGTGCGGGAGAGCCATACCCTGTGCACGTTAAAGAACACGCTGGATGGCCTTGACGGGAGACTACCATCTGTCTCCCAACAGCTGTTCCAGTGGGTCCCCTCCCCCAACCTTCTCTGAGCCTTCGGGGTCCATGTGACCTGGCCATTTAGCCCATGGTGTGCAAAAAAGTGCCGCTCAGAGGTAAAACAACCCAAACCACCTTGAATTAAAACCAAGGAAAAAGTGATTTAAATTCTCGTGTTTAGCTTAACTGTAGCTTTCAGTAACGATTTTTTTTTTGGTTTTAATAGTAATTTGTTTGCACAGCAATCGATATACGACCAGAGAGTTAAGAATGACTAAATTATTTTTCAAACTAAAAAGAAGCCTGCTTTTTCCATCATCTTACTTTCATGTTGCTTAAATAAGGGCATCTTCGGAACTGCTTCCTTATTTAGCACCAGATGAAGTGCGCGAAACTTATTGAACATATTTTATATATTAAATAACCACACATAAAAAAAATAACCACGAATAGCTAGATATCGTTATTTTCCTTAAAAATTTAATGCTGGATGTATTAAATGACTTTGTCATCTCGGGTTGTGAGGTTGAGCTGCATCGAATTAAACAGAGTCAGTAAGAGAAATTAATTTTCAAGAAAACCGAGTGGTTCAAAATATTGATGTTCCTTGAAAAAAACTAAAAATATACTTTCAAGCAGCTGCTGGCCACAGAGGTCTAACAGGAGCCTGTTAGTTTAATACGCCGCAGTAGTTCTGTGAGGATGGAGGGCCCTCAATAGAAAAACAACACAAACGTCGATACCTTACCAGGGACTCGAAGCCAAGTCCCGGTGATCAGTAACCAAGCCCACTAACCACTCGGCCACGGGATGGCCGTTGAGAATGGTAGTTTAAAATAAATGTTGATAGCCTATACACATAATAATCATAGAACCACAGTCTACAGAGCTCCAAAGGGAGAATTAATTTAATTCTGAAAATGTGTCAGTACTGACAAGACTCCCTACATCCTCACAGACAGTGCTTTCCCCTTATGACGTCATCCATATAGGCCCCCACTACTACATATTCATAATCCTCCTTATTAATAGTCATAATATTTATTATTTATTTAATTCTTAATATTTCGTAGGGGGGCATATATTAATATATTAATAAGGGGGATTATGAATATTAATAAAGAGATAGTAGCGGGGGCTTTTGTTGGGTTGTTTTACCTCTGAGCGGCACTTTTTTGCACACCATGGGCTAAATGGCCAGGTCACATGGACCCCGAAGGCTCAGAAAAGGTTGGGGGAGGGGACCCACTGGAACAGCTGTTGGGAGATAGATGGTAGCCTCTCGTCAAGGCCATTCAGCGTGTTCTTTAACGTGCACAGGGTATGGCTCTCCCGCACACGGTGCCACGACTTAACGTCCCATCCGACGGACGGCGGCCTTTCCAAGCCCATCGGTGTCCCCTACTGACCGTGGGCAGGGCGGGAAATTTTGCGGTGATAAATCTCAACGCTGACCCAGCTGGGACTCGAACCTGGGAACTACAGATTACGAGCCTAGCGCGCTACCGACCTAGCCACCCCCGCCCAGTAGCGGGGGCCATATGGATGATAGCTTATGGGGGAAGCACTGTCTCTGAGGTTACCAGAGAGTCATATCATTACTTGAGTCTACATTGAGCTACAAATGTTATAATTGGCCATTTTAAACCAATTATAATAAGGTCTTGTCTGGCATTACCCATGCATCTCATTGTATCAACCCATTGTTTATATCCCAACCTCCATTGCTGCATGAGGACAATAAGGCCAATTATATCGTCCTACACAAGATGCTTCTTAAAAGTGGTTGATGACTCCTAGAGTCTGGCACGAATCGACATTTTGCTCTTCCAACCAACTCTGCTTAATGAGTATAATCTCACCCAACCCGTAAGCATCCTTGATACGTTTTTTATTGGTCTTCGAAAGCTATTACTGTAAACATGCTGAACTATTGAACTTTTTTTTATTCTACTTTTTTATTCAAATGGCAGATGGACAATATTAAATCGGAACAGTAAGTATTAAAAATTTTTAAATTTCTCAATTATGTCTGCATGTTCCATAGAATAAATAACATATTGCTTACCAAATATAGGGTCATTAGAAAAAAAATAAGCATTGCAGGTATAAGGAGAAAAATAGTAAAGTATTTGCTGCCGTCAGGCGAAGCTAAAGCGATTGAATTAATAAAATTTTGGTAAACAGACCTTCTACTATGGCATATGAACTGACAGGCTCCTGTCGGACCTCTGTGGCAAGCAGCTGCTTGAGGGGGTATCTATTATATTTTTTTTAACAAGAAATATTTCACCAATGCTTTTTTGGCCGAGTGGTTAGCGCTTGGCTAGTGATCTAAATGACCTGGGTTCGAGCCCCGGGTAAGGAGGCATGGCAGTTTGCGCCATGCCTTACCCGGGGCATATATTAAAATGTTATATTTTATTTAATAATTAAGGAACAAAAGTAATTGTGCACACAAAATGTCAAGAAACTCTCAAAGTTTCTTGACATTCAATATTAGCACCATTGGTGGCGTGAGAAAATTAGAGAAATATATTTCCCTCTTCTCTGTATATATGCTCCAATGGCACCAAATTTAGAGAAATGTATCCCTCCCAAGTGGGGGATAGTTTTAGAGAAATGTATCCCTCCCAAGTGGGAGATAGATTTAGAGAAATGTATCCCTCCCAAGTGTGGATAGATTTAAAGAAATGTATCCCTCCCAAGTGGGGGATAGTTTTAGAGAAATGTATCCCTCCCAGTGGGGGATAGATTTAGAGAAATGTATCCCTCCCAAGTGTGGATAGATTTAAAGAAATGTATCCCTCCCAAGTGGGGGATAGGTTTAGAGACACCTATTCCTCCCAAGTGGGGGATAGATTTAGAGAAATGTATCCCTCCCAAGCCCATAGGTGTGCCCTACTGAGAAAGGGCATCGCGGAACCTTTTGCGGAGAAAAAAATCTCAGAGCTGGGCTAAGTGGGACTAGAACCTGGTACATGTGATACTATCCATCATATGGAAACTGGGAGAGTTTCTTAACACATGGACACAAAATTACTTTTATTACTATAAAATATGGGAATTATTTTACAGTGACCCCATCTAAGACTGGTGAGATATATGTTGGGAATTCACCAATTATGATGTTGTCCAAACAAAATTAAATCTAGCTATATCATGCAATCATAAATTCATTTTGCTTTCACGTTTCAGCAGGTGGGAAGAGCCGGTGGGTATATGATCCTTTTTTACCTTATGCAGAGTTGTTTGTCTGTTTGTTCGCTGTGCATTTTGAGCCTCGTAAGAAATCGTAACAAAGTATTGCATGATCGTTCCGGATATCAAGGAAAAGGTTTTTCTGTCTCCCCAAACTTTCTTCCTGCCCACAAAAAAGTACGAAATGTTTCAATACGGATCGACAAATTCTGTTTACAGCTTCTTCTTACGACAGTTTAAAAGCAGAGGCGTTTGCCCCCTCCCCCAACCTTTTCCTCGAAAAGGAATGACCCTTTATCCACCCCTCCTCCTCCAGTAAAGGAGAACTCCCAAACAGTAAGAGCTAGGATCACCAATTTTGATATGCAATTACTTCTTATCGTCACTTGTAACAGTAAAGATATTAGTCACCCAAACTTGATCACACCCTTCCCGAAAAACGCTCACCCACAAAAACGGGAAAATGCTTAAACGGTTATCGAGTGCAATGTACTATATCTGAAATGAAAGCTTCTGTCATGGCGGGTATCATAGATTACTTCAAATTATATTCCCTCCTACTTTCCCTACTCTATATTTTAGAAAGTTCAATCTAATTGGGTTAAAGACCATGAAAAGCAAGGTAAATTGGCTAGTAGAAAATAATAGGATGAATTGAGAAATTTCAAGTCCTACTTATATTAAATTTGTTGAAATAATAGAATGTCTCAGATATACACTGGTAGTAATTTGTTAGATGAATGTAGAGGAAAAATTGTCATTAGCTGGGTGGGATCTGAATCCACGACTTCCTGAAAACATGTCAGATGATCATGCAATACTCAGGCAAGTCTCAATGAAAAAGGTTTGTTCATTTTTTTTCTTATTACTTATTATAAAGATTTACTTTATTGTTTAATGATTAATTTCTTATTTAATGCATAATGAATATAATTAATAACACATAACTATATACTAATACAAATATATGATGATTATATTAGTTTATTTAACTTATATAATTTTTTTTCTTCTTTAATTTTATAGCGCAGTTCGGTTTCAATAGCAAAGGCAAAATGCGTTTCGAATGATGAGTTCAAGTCTCCAAGATTTCCTTTGTGACCTGATAACTACCGATGAACAATCTTCTTTCGCTTCTGCTTCTTCAATTTTACTTTCTCTTTATTCCCGTCTCTCTTGTTCCTCCGCAGTCTTCATAGAAGAGGACTGCTTGAGGCGAACTAAACGGAAAGCCCTTCTTGCAGGTCGTGATCTGCAGACTCTTATTTCCTCCCACTTCTATGTAGGTCTCGACGACCTGAAGACAGAGGAGGGAGAGTGAAAATATCCCCTTCTATTTTAAGTCTTTGCTTGATCGATTGACCATAGCCCTTATATCAGCAAGAATTGCTATCTGGTGTGAAGGGCGACACGGAGCCGAAGAGCGACCTCTCCTTCGCTTCATATGATAATTGTCCTCTGCCTCCGCCGGTTGCTGTAATGAGGCGAAAGGTACATTATCCTTCCTTCCCTGTCGGGGAAAACTTCTGTACATAAGGAAAAACCTCAACCAACTCTGACAACCATTTGGGTAAGGGTATATAAAGTAGGACAACCTACTTTGGCAAGACGAGACTGAATACGAAAATAGAAACATCCTATCTATCTTTGTTGGTCTCTAAAGGCCACAAAATTGAGGTTACAAAGTGAAAACACAAATGCCGAATACTCGGTTGTTATTGCATCATTCTCCCTCGTGACCGATTCATCTATATTTGCCACCACAAAAAAAAGAAATCGATATTATCATGACATCTGTCGTTGTCAAATCTATATGGACGAAATAGCATCAAAGCCTAACCTAGCTGTATTCTCGTTAAATTTACACTTGTACCAAATATGACTGCATTGTTAGATTTTAGTATCATGGTTCACTGAACTTGGTGAATGGTAAATTAAAAGGCGTTAAGAGAATAGATATTAAGCGCTCGTGAGCAAAAGGTGAAAAGGTAACTTCCCTTAATGCCATTGTCTCTGAAAAGGAAGCGGAATAACTTTCTCCTACAGATTTTTATACTGCTTTTCATTTCATATGGACTTTCCTTATATGCTGAAGCCATCGCTTTAGGATTCACGCTTCAGTGATTTGCAACGTATTACGAAAATCCGTTAATAATGGAAGTTGTTTGTTACTTTGATTGAAACAAATGAGGCTTTGTAGTACTCTTATTTTCGTCTTAGACCTAAAGCAAAAAATCTGAAGTCGATAAGGAATACAATATAAACGATTGTCATGTGGCTTTGTATACCTACTTCTTCTAAGAAACGGAGAAAAAATTAAGATAATATCATATTTGCTTTAAACATGTTTCTAGGAAGTGGAAGAAAACAATCCCCAAGTGGAAAGTTAATGGGTTCTCACGTTTCGTAATGACGCTGTTTCGTAATGACTCCGTATCAAAAATATAAATATTGCAACTCATACAAATACGTCAGACAGGAATACATAACTGTATCTATCAGGTCGGGGGTAACTCAGTCGATAGCCTCCAGGCTCGTAATCTGCAGTTCCCAGGTTCGAGTCCCACCTGGACTAGCATCGAAATTTATCTCCGCAAAACTACCCGCTCTGCCCTCTGTCAGTAGAGGACGTCAATGCGTTTGGAAAGGCAGTCGTCCGTCGGATGGGACGTTAAACCGTAGACCCTGTGTGGGGGAGAACCACACCCTATGCACATTCAAGAACAAGATTAATGGTCTTGAAAGGAGGTTCCCATCTCTTTCCTAACAGCTGTCCAGTGGATCCCCTTGCACTAACCTTCATTGAACTCTTGAGATCCTTGTGACCTGAGCGCCATTTTTTGCACAAAATGAGGAAGAATGTTTGGGGGAAAAACCCATTGTGCGCAAAAAAGGTGTCAGCTCAGACATAAAAAAAACCACAATTCAACCGTATCTATTAGTTTTTTTTTTCGTTTTAAAGAAGGTCAAGCCACTTGAACGTTTAAATTAATATCCAAAATTACCTGTACCTTGGCTTTAATGTAACCCCCTGCATGGAATCAATTACTATTATTATTATATTAACTAATCCATACTTCGAAGAGTCATTCATACGCATCATATCGAGTATAGACGAAAATGTTTCTTGATCCGAATGAAATAGGCACCCTCGACCTCCTGATGACATGTGGGCGGGGGTGGCTCAGTCGGTAGCGCGCCAGGCTCGTAATCTGTAGTTCCCAGGTTCGAGTCCCAGCTGGGTCAGCGTTGAGATTTATCTCCGCAAAATTCCCCGCCCTGCCCACGGTCAGTAGGAGACACCGATGGGCTTGGCATAGGAATCCTCGACCTCCTGATGACATGTGGGCGGGGGTGGCTCAGTCGGTAGCGCGCCAGGCTCGTAATCTGTAGTTCCCAGGTTCGAGTCCCAGCTGGGTCAGCGTTGAGATTTATCTCCGCAAAATTCCCCGCCCTGCCCACGGTCAGTAGGAGACACCGATGGGCTTGGCATAGGAATCCTCGACCTCCTGATGACATGGGGGCGGGGGTGGCTCAGTCGGTAGCGCGCCAGGCTCGTAATCTGTAGTTCCCAGGTTCGAGTCCCAGCTGGGTCAGCGTTGAGATTTATCTTCGCAAAATTCCCCGCCCTGCCCACGGTCAGTAGGGGACACCGATGGGCTTGGAAAGGTCGCCGTCCGTCGGATGGGACGTTAAGCCGTGGCCCCATGTGCGGGAGAGCCATACCCTGTGCACGTTAAAGAACACGCTGGATGGCTTTGACGGGAGGCTACCATCTGTCTCCCAACAGCTGTTCCAGTGGGTCTACTCCCCCAACCTTCTCTGAGCCTTCAGGGTCCATGTAACCTGGCCATTTAGCCCATTGTGTGCAAAAAAAGTGCCGCTCAGAGGTAACCCAACCCTGATGACATGTCAACTACCAGTCTCTCACAAATAGCTCAACGGTAGAGTATATGAGATGTCCGAGAAGGTCAGAGCTCCATAATCTGTCCTAAGATAATTCTTCCTCTATATGAGATAATGGTGAATATTTGAAGTTTTAAATTCATAAACATCATGAAACTGAATTTCACTTAGACTACGAAAAAAAATGTTACTTTAAAATATTTTCGCAGCGTAATTTGAAACTTATGATATAAACTTTATTAAGAATAAATGGCAATGATGCTCTTCAGAATAAAATTGTATCAAAGATAAATTACAAAATAAAGCAATTATATATATAAATATCATAGTTAAGTATTCTAACCACATATTCGTATAATGTATGATTAGTGTGCTGAATTACGATGCAAACAGACCTGGGTTCGAGCATCGAATCAAGTAGAAATGTTTCTTTTTTCTTAGGTTGGCTTTCTTCCGATGCTGATCTTACCTCACTGATCTTCTTTATGATATCTTATACAGACAGGCTTCGGTCAAATTCCTGTGCCAATCAGCTGCTTTATTATTATTTATTTGTTACTATGTTTCCCACCAGAGGTGTATAGAGACTATGAAAAATGAATAGGTTCACAGATTCCAAATAAAAATGGCTCCGAAAAAATCTCGTCTTGCAGTTATCTATTTTAGAAAGTTTTTCTCTCTGTCAGTCTGTCTGTTTGCCACTCTACCTGTCAATATGTCTATATCAGTCTGTTTGTCTCTCTGTCTATTTGTCTATCTGTAGGTCTGTCGACTCTGTTTGTTCTCCTTCCAGACGGTCAGAGCTTGGACAGACAAACTTGGTCTACAGCTTCATCTTACCGTAATTTAATGCAATATAAGGATTTCGAACCGGAAAATTAGGCCCTCCCCTAAACGTTGGCGGGGCGCGGGTGGCTCAGTCGGTAGCGCGCCAGGCTCGTAGTCCCAGCTGGGTCAGCGTTGAGATTTATCTCCGCAAAATTCCCCGCCCTGCCCACGGTCAGTAGGGGACACCGATGAGCTTGGAAAGTCCGCCGTCCGTCGGATGGGACGTTAAGCCGTGACCCCGTGTGCGGGAGAGTCATACCCTGTGCAAGTTAAAGAACACGCTGGATGGTCTTGACGGTAGGCTACAATCTGTCTCCCAACAGTTGTTCCACTGTAGTTACCAGGTTCGTGTACCCCTCCCCCAACCTTCTCAGAGCCTCCCCCAACCTTCTCAGAGCCTTCGGGGTTCATGTGACCTGGCCATTTAGCTCATGGTGTGCAAAAAAGTGCCGCTCAAAGGTAAAACAACCCAACCTAAACGTTGGCCGCGAAACATCAGTTCCCTGAACGACAACGTACTATAGTACGCTATTGATGCATAAGTAGTCCATGGCTCAATTCTCGAGTTCAGGGTAACCAAACCCCATATGGAGTTAAAAATCCGTCAAATGCTTCTTGTCGAAAACCAGATTCAGTGATCTATAATATTTTATGGATCTTCCATCTCTTTATTATGGACGTTTGTAGTTCTCAAAACGAAATGAATGGATTTTTCTTAATTTGGTTCGTGTTTTCGAATGGATATGTGATCCACTAAAATCATACCTCTGGTTCTGTGAAATAAGTCTTGAGCTGACCTGAAAAGAAAGGCTTGAATACTTGACTCCTATTAGTCCTCATTTGAAGTTATCAAATCTGCCTGTCAATTGATTCTCTGAACACATGGGCGATATACGATTTGTGAAAAGATCAAATTCTCGGTGGTCGAGGTCGTCGCACCGTAGCTCTATGCAAATTTTCTCTTTTGTTCATTGGTGAGAGCTTTTCATGCAAAGCAAGATGTAGTCCTTGAGGATGCTAAAAATATCACACTTTTTTACATCGATAAAATTCAAAATTTTCACTGTCTCGCACAAAACTATTTTAAGATCAACAGACATGTTTTCAACAAGTTGTTAACGACAATTATTACAATATGTTACTTCCGCACTGTTCGCTTTTTAAATTTAAAAAATCCCCTTTTATGTCACTGTTAACAGTGTTGATACTGTTATTATTGTTAAAAAGCATTGCAAAGCAGAGCAGCGAACGTAAGGCAGCATTTCTATTCTGATTAGTAAAAAAAAAATTCCGGAAGACCACAAGCCTTCGCATTTCAACACCAAAATTTGAAACTTTTAACATAACTACATTGTTTGGAATATTCGTTTGGTATTTTGGAATTTTCAAATTTTTCCACCGTTAGAGGGCGCAGTTATAACTTCTGGGAGATTCGAAAAATGCAAATCATAATATATCATTAATTCCTATCTAACACAAAAAGAATTTTTTTATTTAGCTGTATAACCAAAAAAATTAGTTGTCTACAAACGGACAGGACAACAAAGTGAAATTATTATTTTTTTTAAAAAAAAAGCCCAAAAATTTACTTTTCTTTTTTAGCCGTTTTCTAAAGTGCTTCCAATCATGAACATTGAAATCTGTATCAAATATTACCCTTCCTTTTTCCGGAATCCATAAGTACCTTGCAATACCATTCAAATATGCACGCTAAACAATCCGAACGACGACAAAACATGGCGTCCAATTTTGAGATGGCCAACCTCTACCTATATAGGGCCTCTACCTGGGAGCTGCTGCCTGTCGCTATTTAAACAGATCCGCCGGCCGCCGCTCCTCAAACGGTGCGAGACTGCGAACATTGATCAAACTGACTTTGCCTTGAGGTACGTAAATTTCAGATGTAGTGAATCCTGAAGTTCAGCATTTAACGTTTATTACCGAAGTTAAACGTTCTGCGAAGGTGAGGCATGTTATCGTTACGAGATAAAGCACTTTTAGTTAAGCTGTATTATCAGAACTCCGAATGTGCAAGTGCGGCTTTGCGCACCTATCGTTCAATGCGGGGTATTAGAAGTGGAAAGGACCGATTTCTTGTTCCTCACTGATAGCTATGATGAAAAGGGTTGAGGACATTGGCAGATTGGAAGCACGTGCAAGAAGCGGGAGACCCAAAAAAACTATTGCAGTTGTGCACGAGGTCAAACACGATGCCGACACACAATCGGAGCTTCCGCACATGGGGAATGCAGTGCGCGTGAAATTTCAAGACGAACTGGCATTTCGTACGGGACTGTGTGGCGATCACTCAGGATCATCCTCAAGAGGTATCTTTACAAAATTCAACACGAACAGTAACTGAAACCAACCGATTTCGAGAGACGTCATGAATTTGCAAATTGGGCTTTTCAACAGATGGAAAACAATGCGGACTGGCTGTCAAACGTCCTGTGGACTGACGAGGTGCACTTTTCACTTAATGGAAGTGTAAATGCACACAACTGCCGCATCTGGGCGAGAGAGAACCCACACGCGATTGTGGAAATCCCTTTGCATCAGCCAAAGGTGACAGCGTGGTGCGGGTTCACTGCGTCATTCATTATAGGCCCCTTTTTCTTTGAGGAAGTCCACAGCAATACATTTCGAACTGTTACTGTCACAGGCGAGCGTTATGCAGCGCTTTTAAGAGACTCCATAGTGTAACATTCATGCAGGATGGAGCGCATCCGCACATCACAGGTCCTGTCCAGCACCTGCTGCGATCAACATTTGGCGATGACCGTGTCCTCAGTCGCTCTTTCCCTCACGAATGGCCACCAAGGTCTCCATACCTTACACCTTGTGACTTTTGGTTATGGGGCTACTTGAAGTCACACGTGTACAGAGGTCGGCCGACGTCATTGGCCATGTTGAAAGAAGCTATTCGCCATCATGTGACAGGAATTACAGCTGAAACCCTCTTCCATGCTGTGCAGAGTGTCGTGCCACGTCTAACGGACATTCTCATGAATGACGGCCGTCACATTGAACATTTGTAATCTAGCTGTGGTTGCGAACTGTGCTGCGCCACTGTACAAACTACTGACACAACTGAAGCGCCACCTGTCGGTGGCAAATATAACTATTCTGACAATAAAAGTTTTCGTTATTAAAAAAAATCCCATGTCTTTCTGTGCATTTCTGTGAAACCGCATCGTGCTACTGTCTATACTTTTCGAATTATTGCATTTTTACTTTTTCTGTTACTTTTGGATCACCCAGTATATAGATAGTGTTTCTTAAAACTATCGCTAATGGTTAACCATAACAGTTAATTTTCTAGGAAAAAAAATAAATAAGCGTTCAAAAACCGTTTCAAAGTTACCTATCTCACTGCACAACTGCCACACTCAATATATTTTATTATATTTAGTGGCATATGATAATGGTTTTGTATCCCAATATTTCTCTTACCAGCGAAAAAATTAATCTCTTTTACAAACAACTGCAATTTCGAAATTTACTTTAGAATAATGATGAAACTATTTTCGTTTGCTAAAATGCAAAACACTTCCACGAAATTAGTGATTTTACTCTTGGTTCTGGACCCCTGGCTTTGTTTCACTATTATTTCAAGTACTGAACAAAAGTGATGAGTAATGCTGCATTTCCATTATGAAATTTATAGAATAAGAAGTCCAGGAATGTCCATACAAAACTAACGAAAATATATGTGTACAACAGAAGAATTAACTGAAAAGACTTAGATTCAGTCGGACGGAATCGATCCCACTCATTCATTGAATATATATATATACACCGAAGAGCCAAAACATTATGACCAGCACGTTTTTTTACAAATTGAAGTAACTGCAGGTAAACGACGGCGCGTGTGAAGGTCATGAAACGGTATAAACAACACCTGATACTGAGATCTGTAAATCAGGGTTATTCTTCTTCTTCATATGGGAAAGGCAGCGGACTTAAGTGAGTTCGACAAAGGCCAAATTGTAATGACCAGACGACTGGGTCACAGCATTTCCGAGACGGCAAGGCTTATAGGATGCTCATGGTTCAGAAACACCTTCAAAAAGTGGTCCGAGAAGGGAAAAACCACGAACCGTCGGCAAGGTGTGGGCTGACCATGGCTCATCAATGATAGAGGTGAGCGAAAGTTATCCCGTATGGTACGAGCCAACAGAAGGGATACTGTGGCGCAACTCTCCCGTAATTTGAATTCTGGTGATGGGAGCAATGTGTCACAGTACATCTAACCCCACTGAAAATGGAGCTGCATAGCTGCAGGCCGCTCCGAGTGCCCATGCTAGCCTTGGCTCACTGTCGAAAGAGCCCACAACAGGCACGCAAGTATCAAAACTGGACCTCGAATGACTGGAAGAAGGTCATCTGGTTCGGTGAATCTCGTTTCCTGTTCCACCATGTGGACGGCTGGGTACGTGTGCGTTATTCACCTGGGGAAGTGTTGGCACCAGGATGAACTGTGGGACGAAAACAAGCCGGTGGACGAAGTTTAATGCTTTGAGCAATGTTCTGTTGATAAACCCTGGGTCCAGTGATTCATGTGCAGGAAACTATGACGTCTACCACCTACCTAAACATCATGCAGACCACGTACATCCTTTGATGGCAACGGTATTTCCCTCTGCCTGTTTACAGCAGGATAATGCGCCATGCCACACTGCCCGGATTGTTCTAGAATGGTTCACGGAATATGAGGAAGACTTCCAGGCCACCACTTCCCCAGACATCAATCCAACCGAGCATCTGTGGTTTGTGTTGGAACAGCATATCCGATCTGCAGCGGCTCAACCACGTAACTTACAGGAGCTAAAGAATCTGCTGGTAACGTGTTGGTACCAGATACCACAAGACACTTTCAGAAATCTTGTAGCGTCCATATTTCGCCTGGTAAGAGCAGTTTTGGCGGCACGTGGTCATAATGTTTCGGCACTTCGGTGTATATACCCTTTTGTGTGTATATATATATATGTGTTTCTATTTGTTTTTAAGGATAGACTCTAAAAGAAGCTAAACAACGAAATAGGATAAAAAAAAACGCTCATCATATGAAATGACCTCCGTAGTCCAGGACTGCTTGAGGATGATGATGATGATAAAATTCATATTTATACCAAAGCAATCTCCACGTAATTTACAAGGTCTTGAATTTATTTTTAATAGTTGTCAACTAAAGATATATCAATTGAGATATTTTTGACAAGTGTACGATTTGTGTCTAAAAGAATTAGAAATGAAGAATATATATCTCTTATTGAACTTCACTATGTAAATTATCACTGCTATGAACTTTGTTGTTTTTGCAGCCTCCTCCTGTTGAAATTACTAGACAAAAGTTCTCCCACGCATCAAGACTTGGACAGAATAGTGATCATTTCAGTTATATAGTGAAGTTTATAAAAGACAGACGGAGAATGTGAAAAAAAAATGAATTATAGAAATAATATTTTTTTGCTATAATAACTTATAATTTCATTCATTTCTTTTTTCATACTCCTTTTTATTTATTTTCGTTTTGGGTTTCTAAAAATAAATATAAATATTTGTCTTGGTTGAGTGTATACAATTTTTTTTAAGAATATGATTTTCATTCATAAGAGTAAAGAATACAAATACATTTACCATTAGACCCACAAAGCTAAATAGCTTATCTGCAGGAAAAGAAAGAAGAATTGAATTAAATGTAGGTCATTCAGACACAAAAATGGTGTACAGTCGCTCAAAAAAATATCCGAACACTATGGTTGATTACAGAATTCAGAAAAATATCTGGCAAAGATTTTTTTTTTAGAAATTAGTGATCTGGCAACTTCCGTGTATACATTTCTTCAGTAACATCATTATTAACACTGAGATCCATTGATTAATGAGAAAAATCGCTGAAAAATTAATAAAAATAATAGTGATTAATATTATTTTAATTAATAAATGATGCTAAAATGTTGAAATCATTATTTTACCTCTTTACTTTGTTTTTTGGAATATTAAACGAAATTGAAAACTTAAATTATCGTTAACTTTCCCTTAGTCCCTTAAACTCGAAGAGATGATTATTATTTCAATCCCGATCCCGCCTCATAGACCAAAATTTTGGATCGGGTTGGGTTGTTTTACCTCTGAGCAGCACTTTTTTGCACACCATGGGCTAAATGGCCAGGTCACATGGATCCCGAAGGCTCAGAGAAGGTTGGGGGAGGGGACCCACTGCAACAGCTGTTGGGAAACAGATGGTAGCCTCCCGTAAAGGCCATCCAGCGTGTTATTTAACGTGCACAGGGTATGGCTCTCCCGCACACGGGGCCACGGCTTAACGTCGCATCCGACGGACGGCGGCCTTTCCAAGCCCATCGGTGTCCCCTACTGACCGCTTGCATGGCGGGGAATTTTGCGGAGATAAATCTCAACGCTGACCCAGCAGGGACTCGAACCTGGGAACTATAGATTACGAGCCTGGCGCGCTACCGACTGAGCCACCCCCGGCCGCGAAATTTTGTATCGACAAACAGAATAGTGCAAAAGGATTTGAAACTAAAGATGTCGAGGAAATCGAAAGAGATGATTCCCTTTTGGAACCCTGGCCTGATCATTTCAAGGATACTTTGAATACTCTTTTTAAACTTTAAGTAGATAGAATCAGAATCACCGATTCGGCGAATCTGTAGTATTATAAAGGAACCAGAAGGTATCTTTTAAAGAGAACATTTTTTCATTTTTTTTTTTGAGGATCTTTTTCCACTCAATTTTTTAACTAACAAAATTTTATTTCTAAAATATTTAAAAATGAAAAACTATGTTAATGTTTTAGAAAATTTTAAACTTTAAATGTTACCGTACGAATATTAATAATTAAACAGAATGCTTAAACAATTAAATGGTATCCAAACTGTCAAATTTAAATGACATTTATTCCTTATTGTTCAGCGTGGTTCTTGATTGGCTTGTGATTGCTTTATATTGAATATGAATCTTCCGAAGAAGTCTACTCAATTATGAACGGTAAATGACAATACTTTTAGGAACTTTTATCTAATGATCCTCTTTGATTTTTCTAATGATTTTATTTGATAATGATTGAATTCACCCTAATGATGACCCTAAAGCTGTGTCGAAATTGTAAACTGTCTTGTTAATGATATTAAAAAATTTCCTATTATTATTGTAAGAATTATTACAATAGTAAAGTATATTGCTATAAAATTGATGTTTTACTTTATTTTTTAAAAAATTAATAGGCATTGAAGTTTAAGAAAAGTTACTTCTGTTTCAAAGAGGATTTTTTTTTTCATAGAAAGAAATATGAAAAATCCACTTTAGAATTCAAAAACTAAGGGATTAAAAAAGTAAAGGTTTACGAAAATTAGGATTTAAAAAAATATTATTTTCTGAACATGAATACCGAATACATGTGGTTTTTGCAGTAGGTTTCACTGCACAGAATATCTATTTAAATTTATTGAAGTATAGAGTTCCTTGGTACAGTCGCTCAAAAAATTATCCGAACACTATGGTTGATTACATAAATCAGAAAAAAATATCTGGCAACGATTTTTTTAGAAATTAGTGATCTGGCAACGATTTTTTTAGAAATTAGTGATCTGGCAACTTCGTGTCACGTGACACGAAGTTGCCAGATCACTAATTTCTAAAAAAATCGTTGCCAGATTTTTTTTCTGAATTCTCTAATCAACCATAGTGTTCGGATACTTTTTTGAGCGACTGTACGACTCTAATTTCAACCTTATCTGCTATTTTGATCAATAAAAAATTTTGCATTCCTAACAGATATTCTCCTTATAAAAGAAATGAAGAGTTTCTTCCTCTGAAAATCTCTTGAATTCTCAAACAAGGGAGCTTGCTTCGCGGATTCTTCGCGGATATATCCACATGAAAGTGGTTTCATTACATAACAGCAGTTGCTCTTCATTGAATCTACTCTTATTGTAGAATAGGCAAATAAATGAAAAATCTGGACAATGAGGCATGTGTAAACTTTACTCCTAGTTGTTAAGATTCATTACAACTAGTACAGATCATTACAACTAGTTCTGTTTTATCATTGCAATTAGTTTATCTTAATAAGCGTGCCTTAAACCAATATTAATCAATAATTCCTATACAACCACGAAATACTGACAAGTTACTCCATGACATGAGAATAATTTTTGTGAATGCTTTAAAACAAGGAATTAAAACGAAAAAGGAGCACGAAAAATAAGATCATCTTATTTTTCCGAAACAACCGAAAATAAAGATCATCGCTGTTGAGTTGGAGTCAAACGATGCCCGAGGAAATTTCCCTTTCTGTCGCCTCGGAACTCTAACTGCCGACACAGACCCAGTTAGAAATGAGGTGGATGACCGAGGCATGCCCTCACGTCCGCTGCTAGGGAGCGAATGTCGTAACGGTAGACAGGTGGCTGGAAAAACCAAACAGATGAGGTTGGGCGTTCTTCCTCACTATTCTTGTCCATCTTCATTCCTCAGAGAATGAAACACAACTATGCTACGAATTCTGCTGTAAGAAGATTAAGATAGAAAATGTCATCATCATCGCTATCAGAATTTCGTTATTTCATCAAAAATAAAAGAAGTTTCTCACAGATAAAATAAATCTTATGAACAAAAGAGCATCTAAAATCGTGTTCCCTAATGTATGAAAAATCAATAAATTACTTCCAACAACGAAATAAAGCAGAAGAAAAAAAAGAAAATAATTTGTACTGTTCGTCATTGAAATTGCCTCACCTAGAATGGGGCGGGGGTGGCTCGGTCGGTAGCGTGCCAGGTTCGTAATCTGCAGTTCCCAGGTTCGAGTCCCGCCTGGGTCAGCATTGAGATTTATCTCCGCAAAATTCCCCGCCCTGCCCACGGTCAGTAGGGGACACCGATGGGCTTGGAAAGGCCGCCGTCCGTCGGATGGGATGTTAAGCCGTGGCCCCGTGTGCGGGAGAGCCATACCCTGTGTACGTTAAAGAACACGCTGGATGGCCTTGACGGGAGGCTACCATCTGTCTCCCAACAGCTGTTCCAGTGGGTCCCCTCCCCCAACCTTCTCTGAGCCTTCGGGGTCCATGTGACTTGGCCATTTAGCCCATGGTGTGCAAAAAGGTGCCGCTCAGAGGTAAAACAACCCAACCCAAAGCCTGGGTCAGCGTTGAGATTTATCACCGCAATAGTCCCCGCACTGCCCACGATCAGTAGGGGACACCGATGGGCTTGGAAAGGCCGCCGTCCGTTGGAGGAGACTTTAAGCCGTGGCCCCGTGTGCGGGAGAGCCATACCCTGTGCACGTTAAAGAAAAGGCTACCATCTGTCTCCCAACAGCTGTTCCAGTGGGTCCCCTCTCCCAACCTTCTCTGAGTCTTCGGAGTCCTTATGACCTGGCCATTTAGTCCATTGTGTGCAAAAAAGTGCAGCTCAGAGGTAAAACAACCCAACCCAAAGTCACACCTAGAAAGAATGGATTGATCGACTTGACTCTGAGTTGTGACGCATATGGACGTAAACGATATGCCTGTCAAGATTATCGGCGCAGTTGAACGTTGACGTAGGAATCTGAAGGTGCTGCAATAACAGAGGTAAACAAACAGCGGACAAACCAAATGGTGAGTGAATGACTTGCGAATAATGTGCAATGCCTTTAAAATGCATATAAGGCGACTTATGTGTATCTGAGGCTAACTAAAGATGGCATTTAACAGCAGAAGACAGCAATTAAGAATTGAATCTTTCTACAGCGCATTATCAGATAAAGGCATTGCACACAATAGTTTCATCACTCCAGAGAGCTTTGTTACATCGCTCTGAGTTCAGTTAAAACACATTCTGGACCATTCTTAATCAGTCAGGTTTCTGTTCTTTGTTTAGGAACGTTTTCTTAGAAGCTTTGCAGTCGTAGTCCAAATTGTTTAACTCATCTAGAAAATCTGACTGTGAAAAGATTGCTCCACAACCTTATTTGCATTTGCAATGACATCAAGGAAAGTCCTCTTTTTACTATTAAAGATCATTCTGTCAATGAATAATTTTTGAACAGTTGCTATAATCCTACTCTTACTGTAATGGAAGCTACATCTAACAAATATATTTTTAAAAATTAATCTCGTGTCATAAAGGAAAATAGTGTTGTCTTTGTCATCACTTACATTTATAAAATAAGTGCCTGTCATATTCATCTTTATTACTAGTTTGAAGAAACGATTACAGTTGAAGCAAGCAATCAAAAGTGATGATGGATTCAGTAGTGTTTATGTAGTACTAGACATAAGCATATAGCTCCTAATCTACTGATGATATGTAGAAAAGTTTGAATTAAGCATTTAATTTACGTTCAGAATAACACAGGATTGTGCATTAGAATAAATTTTATTACAACTCATCTATTCTTTGAAATACCAAAGCATCTGATTTTAAAGGTGTTACCAGATTTTTGCAAGTAGCTGTATCTCTTTACTTTTGATTGAATAGTTGTTTATCATGATTATAGCTTGATTTCAGTGGAAGAATTCTGAACTATTTCCTTAAATTCTATTGCATATGAATCGGTGATTTATTTGAGGAGAAAAATTCAAAACTTTTTTATGGCACCATTTGTGGTGCAAAATATTATAAAACGCTGGTAAAACATAATGCAAAGGTACTCATGAAATAATAAGCTGAAAATATTGGTTTTGCCGTTAGTCGCGGCAATTTTTTCAGTTTATTATTTCATGAGTTCCATGTCTATAGGACACATCCTGTGATTCTTTACTACTGAAATAATGCAGAGGTATTAAATAGAAGTTTGTAAGCTTGAAAACCAGTCGTGTTTTCAACAAATGCATTCCAAGCAATAGTTTTGTGCAGAGCCTGATGGGGCGGGGGTGGCTCAGTCGGTAGCGCGCCAGGCTTAAATTGTAGTTCCCAGGTTCGAGTCCCAGCTGGGTCAGCGTTGAGATTTATCTCCACAAAATTCCCCGCCCTGCCCACGGTCAGTAGTGGACACCGATGGGCTTGGAGTCTCCCAACAGCTGTTCCAGTGGGTCCCCTCCCCTAACCTTCTCTGAGCCTTCGGGGTCCATGTGACCTGGTCATTTATCCCATGGTGTGCAAAAAAGTGCCGCTCAGAGGTAAAACAACCCAACGCAGAGCCTGATCTAGGGGAAGAGCAACGGGACCATGCCCTCGCCTTTTGAGAATGTCAGTAAGGGTAATGGATGCAAAAAACCTTGTGATATTTCTGCCATTTATCAAGAAAATTTTTAAAAACCTCTAAGACTGATGGGGAAAATGTTATACTGCGATGGAAATGCAGTCCCCCCCCCCGCCACCCAGCTATCTCTTTTTATGGCTTGATTGCGCCACTCTCGAAATAAAGGGAGGTGTGGAGGTTCTTTCTAGATCTGTGCTTGTTTTGTGTGAGAAATTGATAGAGTTAAGTTGTTTTTCCTCTGAGCGTCACTTTTTTAACACAATGGGCTAAACGGCTAGGTCACAAAGACCCCGAGGGCTCAGAGAAGATGGCGGGAGGGGACCGATGGAGAGCTGTTAGGAGACAGATCGTAGCCTCCCATCAAGACCATCCGATGTGTTCCTTAACGTTCACAGGGTACGACTCTCCTGCACACGGGGCTATGGCTTTACGTAGTATCTGATGGACGCAGCCTTTCCAAGCCCATCGATGTCCTTTATTGACCGAGGGCAGGGCGGGGAGTTTTGCGGAGATAAATCTCAACGCTGTCCCAGGTGGGATTCGAACCTAAGAACTGCAGATTATGAACTTGGCACTCTACACAAAAGATAGATAGTATAGAGAGAATTTTCTTTTGGTCTGAATTTTGAACTAACTGACTCGAGAGAAAGATAATTTGGCATTTAGAATGATCAAAAAATCTCATTAGTGTTATAATTGACATGTTCTTGTTTAAGCAAAATTCTATATATATCTTTGAATCTATAATTCAAAATTCTATAATTCTATATCAAAATTCTATAATTCTATAATATTGTACAAGGTATAAATGGAAATACCTTGTATAAATAGCATTTATTTATGAGTATCTTATATTTATTTATATAAGCTTATATAATGCTTAGGTTATAACTATAAATATTTAATGCATAAGAAAAAATAAATAGTATATACCTTCCATGTTATTCCCCGCCCTGCCCACGGTCAGTAGGGGACTCTTGGAAAGGCCACCGTCCGTCGGATGGGACGTTAAGCCGTGTCCCCGAGTGTGGGAGAGCCATACTCTGTGCACGCTAAAGAACACGCTGGATGGCCTTGACGGGAGGCTACCATCTGTCTCACAACAGCTGTTTCAGTGGGTCCCCCCCCCCACAACCTTCTCTGAGCCCTCGGGGTCTTTGTGACCTGGCCATTTAGCCCATGGTGTGCAAAAAAGTGCCGCTCAGAGGTAAAACAACCCAATCAACAACTCTTCTTGTTTAACATAAGCATTCCAAGAAATACTTTGCCCAGTTTATGTTTGCGATGATCAAAATGTACTACAATGAATAATCTGTGAATGGAATGAAATTTCAACTTTGTGTTTGAAACTATATAATTTAAAAGCGAAACTTTGAAATTTTTCAAAACTCGATTTCTGTGTTAATGCTCTGATTGGCACCCAGTAATGGCAAATATAAAATCTCTCAAATAAATAAGTTTTAGATTTATGTTTTTAATTTCAATTTTATTTCTATTATTTGAAAATTATTTGAAGGAAAAAACGATTAAACACAAGTATTTTAAGTGAAAAATTAAACTAATTTTTGTATCAGATATTTATTATTGCAACCTATAAAAAGTCTAATTTCTTTCGTATCGTACTGCTTCTCAGAATCCACCTTAATTGATTTCAACTAGCCCTAGAAAAACATTTGTTTGAATTCGTCACAAATTTTACCTTAGCAGAGAGACGTAGGAATACTTTTCGCTTGCAGACGTCACGTTCAACAACCGGTTCCGTGAACTTCATTCGTTCTGTGTTACATCATTCGAAAGCTATTTCCTTTTGTTGTGGCTTAAAGGACACGAAACAACGCAAGGTTCAAGATCCTGCAAGTGGAACTTAAGCATCTCAGGAATTTCGATCTTATATTTAGACATTGAGAGATTGTTAGTGAAGAATTCCTCCACTATTCGTCTCTCTTTGAGGCACGATTCGAACGTTAGTCTTGTTAAACTAACACAAAGTATTAATCTTATTAGTCACTAAGATAAAATCAGAGTTCAAATGTCTTGTAATATGATGCTTGTTTTAAAATCGTCTACCCACACATCAATCAAACTGGGTTCAAACTTGTGGCCCGAAAAGTTATTTTGTACACCCCACAAGCAATACGTTCTGTTAATACCAAGGTAGTGAACAGTTGCTTGTTCGTATGACTCGATTACTCTGATCTCACTCTAATATAGAGTGATTTGTCAATTATATAGTCAAATTTATTATTTGTTCGGTCTCGTTCAGCAGAAGATGAAGTCGTTGCAAATGGAATTTGGTATAAAAGCATGTAACATTTAAATAATAAAACAACAATATTAGTAAATATATTGTGTTTTAATTGCTTAAAATAAAATTGCTTTTTCTTACTGTCAAATGATCAATTGGTCTCCGATTTGGATGTTGTCTATTGAATTCTTTTACAGCTGATCGATATATGTCGACTCCATACATAAATCTTAAAATAATTATTTCGTCTTTTATGAAATTTTCATCCGCCTACGCTAGGCTACTGATCTAAGGGACCTGGGTTCGAGCCCCGGGTAAGGAAGGCATGGATGTATGTGTCGTTTTTCTGCTGAGGTTCTGACATCCACTCAGACGTTCTATTCTGGCATATAAACTGACAGGATCCTGTCAGACCTCTGTGGCAAGCAGCTGCTTGAGGGGGTATTAATTTTTTTTTATTTATTTGAAAAGAAAAATCCTAATGAAAGAGAGTTTTCTGTGGAATTCAAATTATGGGCTATATTATTCCTCAGATGACTTGGAACTTGACATATCTTCTATACTTGACATATCAGACATTATCTACCGTATAATACCCTAACCTGACAAATAATTTCCATATGTCATTGAAAAGATTTGCGAGAAGTCACTTCAGAAAAAGTAAAATAAATCAGAAAACGAAAACTTCCATTTTGCATATTTATAATGTAAAATAAATGGTATTCTTAAAAATGTCAAACCGTTTTCGATTATAGAAAATTTGATATTTCAATTGATGAATTTTCTTTTTTTTTTGCTAATTAGTGAGTATATTTTTGAAATTATGTGATATTTACTACTAAGATATTCGTTCAAGATGAAACAAAGCCAATGTCCATCCAAGATTCGAACCAGATTCTTTTGCTCTGCAGCCAGACTCTAACTTCTCATTGGGCTAATGGGGCAACTCGTGCCGATTATGGGAGATAAGGAATTTATATTTATGGGACTGAAATTACAACATCTGAATAAATCATTCACAGAAATCAAGTTCCATGGTTGGAAGAGACAATTAGTAAGTGCAATCACTTTCGGAGAATGTGAAATACTCGTTTTAAAAACAAAAAAGTTTTTTTTTCTCAAATTTTACTTCTTCTAAGAGTGGAAATTAAAATTAATGGAAGATTCGAAAACTGCGAATAGTAATATTTCTTAATATCTATCCAACCAATAAAGAATTATTAATTTACTTCTTTAAAAAAACTGAAAATAAATATACCATTCATAATGCTTGTTAAAGTTTTTACCATTTTCAAACTTTAGGACCCTTTAGCGGTAGATATGCTGACCGTATTCTTTAAGCTTTCAAAAGTGTGAATTAGATTTCCCTTTGGCCTGCTTTTTCAAATGCAAAGTTATTGATGTTAAAATCTAATTCTTTGACACTTTTATACACCATATTCAAGATACAATCTTCATCATGTATCATCACCATATTAATTTTATTATTTAGTTGCATATACAATCATTAACTTTAGGATGGCAAAAGGCAAAAACTACTCAGAACTAGTCAACAGCCAAAGGTACTCCAAGGATAAAGATATGTCAATAGATTATTAAACGCTACCGAAGCCAATTGTAGAATACAGCGAATCCAGACTGCGCGGTACTCGATTATGTCGTTTACAGAGCGAAGTAAAGTATGTATTTTAATACTAAAGAAATAAAGGTTCATTACACAGTCCTAAATTTAATATTCGCCGAGTGGCATTGGGTGGGAATGACGAAATTGCCTAAGATTGTGGGCGCGGGGTGGCTCAGTCGGTAGCGCGCCAGGCTCGTAATCTGTAGTTCCCAGGTTCGAGTCCCAACTGGGTCAGCGTTGAGATTTATCTCCGCAAAATTCCCCGCCCTGCCCACGGTCAGTAGGGGACACCGATGGGCTTGGAAAGGCCGCCGTCCGTCGGATGGGACGTTAAGCCGTGGCCCCGTGTGCGGGAGAGTCATACCCTGTGCACGTTAAAGAACACGCTGGATGGCCTTGACGGGAGGCTACCATCTGTCTCCCAACAGCTGTTCCAGTGGGTCCCCTCCCCCAACCTTCTCTGAGCCTTCGTGGTCCTTGTGGCCTGGCCATTTAGCCCATGGTGTGCAAAAAAGTGCCGCTCAGAGGTAAAACAATCCAATCCAAGCCTGAGATTGTGGCTCCGAATCATCGATATCAGTCTTCAATTTTAAATGAAAGCAGGATCCATCTAAGCAGGCATCGAGACTATGCAATTATCAAACATCCTGAATTGTCTAGCAGCGAAATTTTCAAAGTTAACGATATTTGCTCTGATATAGTTTATAACAGTATCGAGATTGCAATTAATTGTTATTTTATTGATGACTTTACGTGCTATTATTTATTACTCGTTGAACGTACCCGGCGCTGCCCCGATGTGACTTTTAATATGTATATTCTTATTTTCACTGCACTAAAAGTAAATTCTGTAAGTACCCCACCCCCGATATTTTAGCACAGATTTTCAACATGAAGAAATTTGCCCAGTGTTGACTTGGATCGATTTGACGTCAGCGAGCTCTCTCATTTCCCGTGTCTTAGGTTCTGATTTCGAGATTTTTATTTCCGTTATCACAGATTTTGCGCCCTATGGCTCCCGTGATATTCGTCCGCGGTCCAAATTTCCTGCACAGCGTCCCCCGTATGCCCCAGTGATTGGTTTAAAAATCAGGTTCCCACTTGGCCCGTGGCTTCGTTTCTACACAAATTGTGACAGCTCGTATCTCACTCTTAATCTGCATATTCTATTGTTTCCTGCACTAATGGTTAGTTTTGTGAATATTCCTCTCCAACCGACATTTTACACAGTTTGAACACGAAGAATTTCCCGATGTTACAAAGGTCATTGCTGACCTGGCGCTCTCTCTCAGAGCCCGTAGCAAACGACCGAGACATTTATTTCATCAGATTTTGACATTCTGTTATTCCCGAGGTACTTTACTAAAAGGTTCCAAATTTCGTAGGCGGGTTCCCCCTGCCCGATCCCATGTTCGGTTGTAAAATCAGATCCCTATCTCCAACGGAACACCTAAATAATGCCTTTGGAAGCAGCAGATATAAATGCTATTTTAACGCTTTACTTTCAAAGTTAGGGAACAGTAAACGGCAACAATAGATTTGACAGCGATTCTCGTTTCCCGTAGGAATAGCATGGTAAATATTTTTGCTTCTAGCAAGTTCCCCTTTTGGGCTTTCGACCTAAAATTCGGCACTGCAATCCGGGCTATGATCTGAAACGTCCTCTGAACATTTGGAGCGTATACATTCATTTCCCGATGAGTTATGGCTGCCACAGATACACACACATAGACATCTTTTATTATATAGATCAGTGTCTCGCAAACTTTTTTACTCTGCGGCACACTGAATCTAATTTTTTTTCCGCGGCACACTGAATCTAATTTTTTTTCCCGCGGCACACCTAAAAAAGAATAAAAGCAAATTCTATATAATCGTCATTTTATTTGCGCTTTGTTGAAGTCATCAGCCTGGTTTTACTTGAAGATTTGCTCTCGTTCTTTAATTCATAACTCCGTGTTTGTTTTAAATATTTGTCCATTCTATGGCTTGAAATAATCAAAAATTAATACCAAAATTTGGAAAAAGCTTGATAAATACTTACAAGATTCCAGTTGATAAAATCTGAAAGTTTTTTATTAAAGCACGTCGATAACACACGTCAAGTCAAAATGAAATCTTTCGAATATCTAGTGTCAATTTGAAAATCTCTCGCGGCACACAGTTTGCGAGACACTGATCTAGATGTTAGAGATAGCTATCCTGTAGACAAGGGACTCATGAGGAAATTACTTGAAAAACTGAGTTTTGCTGTGAATAGGACTCAAACCCACTACTCCCTATTATACGCCAGGTGGTGCTGACCACTAGTCGCTGATAGAGGTCCTGTATAGTTAGAGGCTGGCCATCTCGGTGATTATTTTTTTCCGAGAAACTTCATCAGAAAACGGCAATCGGATGCAAAAGAAATGAGCTAATTGAAAATCAAAAAATAATTTCTTTTAAGATTCATTTGAAAAACGAACTAAAGTTTTCACTTTGTCGTCTGCCTATCCAATATTTGTTCGTCTATCTGTTAACTGTTATCTGTCCATCTGTCTTTCCACTTGTCTGTCCGTCTACAGACAATCATTTTTTTTTTACTTTTAGAGCTAAATGAAAATTTCTTTTTGGGTTGGATAAGTGTCGAACAAATGTTGCGATTCGCAATTTTGAAAAATTTCAATAGCTTTAATAGCGCCCTCTAGCGGTGGTAAAAGATGGAAAATGTTAAAATTTCAAACGAATATTACAAACTGTTTACACTGGAAATCTGAAATTTTCATAGTGGAGTGTTATGGTCAGAAGATATACAACGGCAAAAAGATTTTGCCGTCTTAGCCAAAAGGGGGTGCGAAAAATAAAACTTTTTTTAAGATATAAACGACTTAATATATACATTTTTTTTGTTTTGTTTTAGAGGCACTAACAAAATATTAATAATTTAAACAATATTTGATAATCTCAACGTTATCTATAGTCGTTTAAACGTCTATAAATCAGTAAATGTTTTTTGTGAGAAAAGCCGGCATTAGTTCAACTGGTTAGAATATTCTGACATGTTTCTGGAGAGATGTGGGTTCGAATCCCGTATGTCGGCGAAATTCGGAAGGTGAAATTTCCAGTGGTAGAAAGTGCTAAATGCGGTAAATAAAAACTCGAAAGGCGACCGTCAGCGGCGGAAAAAAGCTGGAAAATACCAAATCTTTAAATATTGCAAACGATCTATTTTTGCTAGAAACTTAAATTTTTTGTTCATAGAGGGTAATGATCAAGTGATTTACGCTAATAGTAACGATTTGTCCCGTTGATAAAATGCAACTCTTCTGCTTTAAGAGATAAATGAAAAACTTCTTTTGCAGATCACAGGTACTAATAAAATGTTAATAGTTTATTTTCTCAATTATACAGTAGTTCGAATTTCCACTGTCACATGGTACTGAAAGTGTAAAATAACTAGCAGAACGCATATCGCCTCTGGCGTATATGGGAATCTCATTTTCAAAGAGAATGAAGTTCTTTCTTTGCCTACTTTTTCACTCCTTAAATTCACGTTTATCCTCACTCCTTAAATTCACGTTACTCCTTAAATCACGTTTTAATTATGGATGTTCATGTTGTTTTTCTGCTGAGGTCCCGCCATCCTCATGGACCTTCTACTATGGCGTATAAACTGACAGAAACCAGTCAGACCTCTGTACAAGCAGCTGCTTGAGGGGATATTGATTTATTTTTTAATGTATGATGGGGGGAAATGCACATAGTATTTTATTAGTAATTATAAAACATAAAAAGTATTTGTCTTTTAGTTCTTAAATTTAAAAAGTTGCTTTTCTCTCGCTCTTCTGAAAATAGTGGGCAGATAATTGCTGTCAGTGGAATTTCTACCATAACAGAATTCTACACGCCGAAATTTCTGCCATAAACAGATCACTTGAAATATTTGTTAAAACTTTTGCAGTTTCGATATTTAGTGATCTCTAATGTTATAAATTAAAACTACCTTTGAAAATGCGAATTACATTTCATTAATAACCAACTGAAAAAGAGATTTCCAATTATCTCTTAAAACAAAACCGTTCCGTTTCTTACCTACATTGGGCTTAGGGTCAACTCACTATTGTCAATGGAATTTTCAAGACTGTCACATTACACGACCAAAACTTCAAATTTCTAGCATAATTACATCGTTTGCAATATTCATTTTAAATTTTGGGATTTTTCGTTTTTTTCCACCGTTAGAGGGCGCAATTATAACTTTTGGGTAATTCGCAAAATGCAAATTTTAATATTTCGTCAATACCTCTCCAAACCAAAAGAATTTTTAATTTATCTCTAAAAAAGTACATTTTTCTGTTAAAACAAAAAAAAGTTGCATTCACCTCCCCCCTGGGTCTAAAGGGTCAAATGATTGTTGCCAATGGTAACTTCGTAACCTTCACATTTCAACACCAAAATTTCAAACTTCTAACATAACTACATCGTTTGGAATATTCGTTTGATATTTTGGAATTTTCAAAATTTTCCACCGTTAGAGGGCGCAGTTATTACTTTTGGGAGATTCGAAAAATGCAAATTGTAATATATCATTAATACCTATCTAACACAAAAAGAATTTTTTATTTATCTGTATTAACAAAAAAGTTCGATGTCTACAGATGGACAGACAACAAAAGCGAAATTATGTCTTTTTTGTTTTAAAAAGAAGCCGAAAATTTACTTTTCCTTTTTTAGACGTTTCCTGAAGTGCTTCCAATCACGAACACTGAAATCTGTATCAAATATTACCCTACCCTTTTCCGGAATCCATAAGTACTGTGCAATATCATTTAGCTATGCACGCTAAACAATCCAAGCGACGACAAAACATGGCGCTCCATTTTGAGATGGCCACCCTCTACCTATATGGGGCCTCTAGTCGCTGACAGTGAGTGGTCAGCATTTCCAGTTATGATGACAAAGATGGGTCTTTCATAGTAAGAGCTGCCAAGCTACCATGTTAAAGACGACAAATTGTTACATTAATGACTGCCAAAATAAGTATCGCAGATTTCATAAGTATTCGCCAGTTCTCTAGTCACGACCCTGAAAGAAAGACTTTCATCCATTGCTAAAGCGGGGAAATCATTCGACTTCGAAAGATGAAGATTCAGTGGAAGAGTATCCGAGTTGTTGTTGGGTTGTTTTACCTCTGAGCGGCACTTTTTTGCACACCATGGGCTAAATGGCCAGGTCACATGGACCCCGAAGGCTCAGAGAAGGTTGGGGGAGGGGACCCACTGGAACAGCTCTTGGGAGACAGATGGTAGTCTCCCGTCAAGGCCATCCAGCGTGTTCTTTAACATACACAGGGTATGGCTCTCCCGCACACGGGGCCACGGCTTAACGTCCCATCCGACGGACGGCGGCCTTTCCAAGCCCATCAGTGTCCCCCTACTGACCGTGGGCAAGACGGGGAATTTTGCGGAGATAAATCTCAACGCTGACCCAGCTGGGACTCGCACCCCCGCCCCGGAAGAGTATCCGAACGCAATAACCTACCGTATAATACCGTAACCTGGCAAATAATTCCCATATGCCATTGAAAAGATTTGCGAGAAGACACTTCAGAAAGAAGATGAGGATGAGGAAGGTGATGTCGATGCTGGTGGTGGTGGTTCTGATTATGTTGGTGCTGGTGCTGTATCATTGATACATGTTTGCCGAGTTTAGTAACTTTCACGTTGCTTTACATTTCTGCCATAAATGATTACGAGGAAAGTTTTGTAAATTGTCTCTGAGGACATTCTTAAATATTTTAAAAGTGATTAATGATATTTCTGAAATTTAGCAACATAAGCAAACTTATTTATTGTATTATTTACAGTCAGTCTGAAAATCAAAGCAGTAAGATCAAATTGCAGAAGTTAAGGGAAATAAGCCATAACAAATTTCATCGTCAGGAACAATTTTAACTTACCACAAAAACCGTATAAATAGCTTAAACAATTGTGGACTTAACTTTTGACATTTGTTTCGTTTAACCAGGGGAGGTTCATCATTAGGAGCCATAAACACCAAGTTCCATCAACAATTCTGCAATGCACACTAAAATATTTACACCTTAATTGAAAAGAATTGAAAAGAAATGCAAACCAAGGAAACAGCTTCCCTGGTTTAGTAAAAAAAGCAGTTTTCATTTTGGGGCGGGAGATGCTCAGTCGGTAGCGCGCCAGGCTCATAATCTGTAGTTCCCAGGTTCGAGTCCCAGCTGGGTCAGCGTTGAGATTTATCTCCGCAAAATTCCCCGCCCTGCCCACGGTCAGTAGGGGACACCGATGGGCTTGGAAAGGCCGCCGTCCGTCGGATGGGACGTTAAGCCGTGGCCCCGTGTGCGGGATAGCCATACCCTGTGCACGTTAAAGAACACGCTGGATGGCCTTGACGGGAGGCTACCATCTGTCTCCCAACAGCTGTTCAGTGGGTCCCCTCCCCCAACCTTCTCTGACTTCGGGGTCCATGTGACCTGGCCATTTAGCCCATGGTGTGCAAAAAAGTGCCGCTCAGAGGTAAAACAACCCAAATCCCTGGTTTAGTTTATAGGCTGCTAAATCGTAAAATGTCGAACTTCATTCTCTTTGAAAACGAAAGTTCCGTATTAGCCAGAGGCGATGTTTTGTTCTTTTAGTTTTATTTCTAGTTTCACGCATCGCTACATTAAACATCAAGGAAATGCACAAACCCAAGAAAAGCAAGGTTATGTTGCAAATCTGTTACATATTTTTTTATGATACTCCTTTATTATGAATACGGATGAGAACCGCTCCAATGGCCGCCGGGTCAGGTTGCATCCATTTATGAAAGAACCTTAGTTTCAGCCCCGGATAAGGTACGAAAGTTTTTTTCTTTGATGTCTTTCTATTGAGTTCTTGTCTTCCTGACAGATCTTCTCTATGGCAAATTAAAACGATAGGTTCCTGTTAGTCCTCTGTTGGAAGTAGCTGTTTGAGTGATAATTTATTTTTATTTCAACCAATATTAAATACAGTGTTGCCTGTTTGACATAGAAGTCAACAAATCAATAAATATATTTGTGGAAAAAAAATGGGTTTTGTGAAATGCACAGTACTCGAACCCAACTTTCTCTAGATTCTTAGTGGTTAGAACATGCTACCATGAATCTAGGGGAATGTGGGTTCAAGTTCTGGGCATCAACGAAACCTCATTTTTCCCACAAAACTATTTTTTGTTATTTATTCGTTACAGGTAATCCACCTTTGCCCTACTCGTTGCTTCAATACTTCAAGCGAGACTATGGTTTCGCTGGCTGTTTCTTCCTTAGCCCTGATGTGTCTGGGAAGACTCAGCCTTCAAAGGCCCCTGCATTGTTGGTTTCATTGCACATAACCCGGATCCACCTTTTTAGAAACTCAAGCGCTACCACTGCGATTAACTCAAATGAGAAATGTCTGTTTCTTTGCAAATGCAAAATGGGCCACGTAATTTTCTATTTGTTTCTTATAATCGTCGCTTAAAAATAGTCTGAAAAATTCACATCTTCAAAAAAAGGGGCAAATATTCTCCTCCTTTCTTTCAGCTAAAGTGCTACTGCACATTGTTGGGAAGAAGATAAGATAGCAGAGATTGAAGTGTCCTGAAATCTTCATCACACAATATTTCAGGCTCACGCAAAGAAGCGGTTTCTATTTTTAATTATGAACTTAAACCTGAGACTGGTTTAGAATACAGCAGACGTTAAACAGAAGAAGAAATGGGTTACCATGTGGCCCATAGAATCGGCCACTGACCTTTACCAGTCAGACGAGAGGCGCATGAGAGCGACAATGTTGTTTGCTGAGGCTTCTCTCCTACGGGAGTGCCGAATGGCCTCGGCCACTAGCAATGAAAGTGACCGGCTTCGTGGTTCACTGATTTCTGCTGATGCGAAGATAATCCGTTTTCGTTTTCTTAATAGAATCATTACTGACGTAATATTTTATTGAGTACGATCGAAAGAGATTTTAGGTACTTTAAACTCAAACAATAGAAGTATAGTTGAAGTCTGCGAACCATGAAGTGCATTATTAACTAATTAACTAAATGTTAATTGGCTTTAATGGGGATAATGGTTGGGGAGATAGCTACTGTTCCAGTAGGCAAACTTTGCGTGTTGTATTAATTCTAACCGATGCTGTGGCATCAATATATAAGTTAGGAATGCATTTAGGGTGCCCGAAAAAAAAAATCGAGAACAAATATGTAGGAAAATAATATACATATTCAAGAAACAATATTTTAATTGAAAGCGTTTCCTCAAATAGTTTTGAACATAATTTGCACCTTTCGTAATATTGTATATGACCAACCGATATTCCATTACTTGCCATAAATGCTGCATCTTATCTCTAGTTACTTGCTCTGTTGTTTCTCTTATTCTGGCTAGCGCGCTTGGCTACTGATCTACGGGACCTGGATTCGAGCCCCGGGTAAGGCATGGATGTTCGTGTTGTTTACTGCTGAGGTCCTGCCATCCTCTCAGATCTTCTACTGTGGCATATAAACTGACAGGCTCCTGTCAGACCTCTGTGGCAAGCAGCTGCTTGAGGGGGTATTTATTTATTTATTTTTATAAGCGTAAATCTTTACAAAGCTCCACAAGCAAAAATTTCAAAGGGCTGTCGAACTGATAGAGAATTGGACCACCTCTACCAATTACCATACCATCTGTCAGAAAATGTGTATGGCAAGAAGTGGAATACTGATTTAGAATATGCAGGTTCATATTACGTTCAATATAATTTGATGTATGCTTCCAATTAACAATTTTTTTCTGGAGCATGTATATTATTTTTATACATATTGTATTTCCAAACCCGACCATTATTTTTCGAAAAACGAAGCTTTTAAGATCCTTCTCTGTTCTATGTGTGGCAAAATGAAAAACAAAATCAACTAATGCATGAACAGAAATTTAAATATTTAATTGAAAACAAGGCGGTCATAGCATTTTTTTTTAAATAATGTAAATTAAAATCTTACACTTTGCAAATCATACAAATGAAAACTTAAAATATACTTATGAATTTTTAATAGAAAAAATGAGTGCGAGTTCAAAAGAATGCTCAGCAACAAAAAATATAAATGAACTAATTTATTACAAAGGTATAAAACCACATATATAAAACAAATTCAACTAACAATCATCCTTGTCTTCATCAGTATGACGCTAAACCATAAAAAAGAGTGTTTTACATCTCTTTATTATTAAAATTTTATTATTAAATGTTTGTACTAAAATTATTTCAATAGGTACAGTCGCTCAAAAAAGTATCCGAACACTACGGTTGATTACAGAATTCAGAAAAAATATCTGGCAACGATTTTTTTAGAAATTAGTGATCTGGCAACCTTCGTGTCACGTGACACGAAGGTTGCCAGATCACTAATTTCATATGTGATCTTCGTGTCACGTGATCACCTTCGTGTCACGTGACTCGAAGGTTGCCAGATCACTAATTTCTGAAAAAATTGGTGCCAGATATTTTTTCTGAATTCTGTAATCAACCGTAGTGTTCGGATACTTTTTTGAGCGACTGTACTCAAAACACAAATGGAATAATATTTTAAATATTTGACAAGTAACGAAAGTTTCTTTGTTGAAATACCTATTACTTACCAAAGTTCACCTTACCAACTCTTTTCATACACTATGTTGTTACTAAACTCTATTTGCCTTTCCTGTTGACTTCTTTTCAATAATGGAACTGAACTTCATCTTATACGTTAAGATCACCATGCATCAGATGATGAACTCTTCCCATGAAGAAATTAAAGCCAGCCAACCGCTGCTCAACTAACATATTGTCTCTTCAGTTTGATTGCCGTGTCGCTTGAATAATCTTCTCTTAGATTAACCTAATATTAACTCACTAAAAGGAACACAAATGTACACTTTCAGCTACAACCGAAAGCTTTCCAATAATTCTAAACACCGTTAGTGTTTCAAGTCTGTCTGTTTCAATAAGGTACATAGTGATGTAATTCTCACGCTGAGGCACAACACGAGCATCAAATGACACATCACATCATGGTTTTATTGTTGCACGTTCATCTGTCGTAACAATATCAACAATTCAGCCCCTTCTAGAAACTTACTGTGAAAAACTATATTGTTCAATCCTAGAATAATAAAAATCCAATTTTATTATGTAGAGTGAATTATTTTTTCTTCTTCGGTATTTCTGTCATCTAGGATAGTAGATATCGGGTGTTAATTCTTTATATAAACTCGATTTCAATCGATTTTTTAGTTTTTAAATTTCTAAATAAATTTCTTCCATATACAGTTTTGGTAAAGCGACCTGCACCACTCATCCAGAAATTACAATGCTGAATTGAATGGCAGTTCTATCTGATGGAAACAACATGAATGCATGTTGAGGCACAGGGCAACTATGCACTGGCAGATTTACCCTGCTTTGCTAAGAACCTTAACTAAATTAGTTTTTTTTTAAACTTCCCTGAAACCAACAAGAATGCAACAAAATATTAATTCCAAATACTGCCATCTCTGCAGCCCCGTTTCTCAAGGCTCCAACAAACGAAACCAGGTATCAGTGCCAAAAAATGTGATGTTAGGTTATATATTGTTAAATTCTTTGAAAGATTTCAATAATTACTACGTTTCTACATACTTTATTTAATTCATGTTTTAAAATATTTTTTTTTCCTTTCAGATGTGATTTCTTTGACAACAAAAAAAATATTTGATACTTTTAGAAAGATATTTTGCATATAAAATATGTGAAAGGCGCAGTAAACGAAATATGGTAAAAATCCAAACACAGCGGGTGTATTGATCTTACAAAAAAGATTTAAGGTCAGGAAAGAAGCATGGTAATGATAATTCATCACAGCACCCTAATGATATTTCATCGCTTCTACTAGGGCAGTAGGCCCTGGGTGGGTCAGTTGGTAGCGCGTCAGGCTTGTAATCTGTAGATTCCAGGTTCGAGTCAAAAATGGGTCAACTTTGATATTTTTCTCCGCAAAACTCCCTGCCCACGGTCAGTAGGGGATGCGGATGGGCTTTGAAAGGCCGCCGTCTGTCGAATGGGACCTTAAAGCCGCGGTCCGTGTGCGAGAGAGCCATACCCTGTTAAAGAACACGCTAGATGGCCTTGACGGAAGACTTCCATCTGTCTCCCAACAACTCTTCAAGTAGGTCCCCCTCCCCCCCCCAAAAAAAAACCTTATCTGAGCCTTCGGGTCATTGAATTTGGCCATTTAGCCCATTGTGTCCAAAAAAGTAACTCTTAGAGGTAAAACAACCCAACCACGGTAGTTGTTAATCATTGAGGCTCTGTATGAGGGTTGAGCGCTAAATTCTTTCGCGATCACGACCAATTTTTGTTGGTCAATAATCAAGTTCTTTCCCTTATATTCCCGAATGTTTGGACCGCTCTTTCCCTGTTTTGACGTCTTCTGAAAGCTCATTGTTCAAACTGAAATTGGCTAAATATTAGCTCAAGGTTTTGTTTACCCATTATCTTTTCTGTGTCGAAGTGACAACTGAAGCTCTCTGCAGACAATTTCTTATATCAACGCTGACTGACTGTGACAAGTGAGTAGTCACTGTAGTTGTATTTATATATAACTGTGCACTGCATGTCAGATTATCCGTCTATAAATAAAATTGTGCATTTGTATATTGCACTTTGCATTGTCTTTGGGTAAATCTTGATGAAAAAATTAAAATAGTCTTGATATAATAAGAATCTATCATTTCTTTATTTCACTGGTATAACTTCCAGGACATAAATGCCACCTGTATTTGAAAAGCCTTCGTAACAGAAGGAACAACATTAAAAAAGCTTTCTATTTATTTCACTATAATTTTCGCTATATTTTGGATCTATTTCACCATTTCTTTTCCAATACGCCTCCTCCAAAATCTGAACACTAATGCTTTAAATCAGTGTCTCGCAAACTGTGTGCCGCGAGAGATTTTCAAATTGACACTAGATATTCCAAAGATTTCATTTTGACTTGACTTGTGTTATCGACGCGCTTTAATAAAAATCTTTCAGATTTTATCAACTGGGATCTTGTAAGTATTTATCAAGCTTTTTACAAATTTTGGTATTAATTTTTGATTATTTCAAGCCATAGAATGGACAAATATTTAAAACAAACACCGAGTTATGAATTAAAGAACGAGAGCAAATCTTCAAGTAAAACCAGGATGATGACGTCAACAAAGCGCAAATATAATGACGATTATATAGATTTGCTTTTATTCTTTTTTAGGTGTGCCGCGGAAAAAAAATTACATTCAGTGTGCCGCGGAAAAAAATTACATCCAGTGTACCGCAGAGTAAAAAAGTTTGCGAGACACTGCTTTAAATGCTAAAATAATAGACGAACCATCCTAGATGAATAAACAGAGGCATTTCATTGTTTCAACGTTTTAAAACACCTCAAGCATTTAGAATACAAAGCCTATGATTTAACCCTTGAATATACGATTAATAAATGAATTTAAAAATATTTGGGATCGAATTTTCGAGCCTCACCTTTGATTATTTCGATAATCTCTGACCCCTGGGCTACCTAAGCCCTGTTAGATGAAATAATTTCCCTGACACTGGAGCTTTTAATTCACGTTGCTTTAAGGTTGGAATGATGCGTTTGAATATTTGGATGGTTAGGGTATTATTTAAATTAGCTTAGAAGTCTAGGTGATAATCAATCAATAGTAAATACTCATAGTTACCTATTGACTCTGCGTATTTACTAGTGATTCAATAAATCAATATATAATTTTGTAAAGGAAATGAGTTTCGATCTGAAAACGAATAAACGATTATTAAATTTCTACATATTAAAACTTAATGGTATTTGTAAAAAGTCTAAAATATTTTCATAAAAACTGAAACCTCTTTTGTAACACCATTATAAACACTAAGAGTGATTAAATAATTAGCAAAAAAAAATCAAAGGCTGAATGGTGATTACTTTTAATTACTCACGACTGATTAAAACAGAAATTCTTAACCTTTTTCAAGTCCCTTCCAGCGGGGGCGGGGGTAGCTCAGTCGGTAGCGCGCCAGGCTCGTAATCTGTAGTTCCCAGGTTCGAGTCCCAGCTGGGTCAGAGTTGAGATTTATCTCCGCAAAATTCCCCGCCCTGCCCACGGTCAGTAGAGGACACCGATGGGCTTGGAAAGGCCGCCGACCGTCGGATGGGACGTTAAGCCGTGGCCCCGTGTGCGGGAGAGCCATACCTTGTGCACGTTAAAGAACACGCTGGATGGCCTTGACGGGAGATTACCATCTGTCTCCCAACAGCTGTTCCAGTGGGTCCCCTCCCCCAACCTTCTCTGAGCCTTCGGGGTCCATGTGACCTGGCCATTTAGCCCATAGTGTGCAAAAAAGTGCCACTCAGAGGTAAAATAACCCAACAACCCAAATCCCTTCCAGCGGCTTACGGAAGTCAAGCCCCTCCCTCCCCTTCTGCCTTAAATTCTCTTCCCTTAAAAATTCCTTTAAAGCTTTGTTTTTACCGAATATTTTCACCATTATGGAAAAATGAAAAATCCATTCTGACTGAACCAGAAGTCGTCTGTACTATTTAAGACCGACAAAACCCAGGCCTGAACTTATATCTCATATCAATGTTACAACGAAATGCAAAAAACGTAAAAGGGCGTATTTAACTGGATGTATTTTGAAATATAAAGATTCTTGAATAAGGAGATTTAATGCTTTTTTAAGTGCCTAACGATCCGAAGCCTACTTGTTACATTCATTTTTATGCTATGTTTCGAGAAAAAATGTTTGTTGGGAAAGTACACTGGTTTCCATAAATTAAGGAAAACTCAGAATAATTATAATAAACAAAAAACTATATGAATGATTTTAATGAAATTTGATAAAAACATGAATAACAATGCTAGTTTCAGAATGGCATAAAATATTTCACAAGAAATATTTTTCGTCAAAAAATAACTCTTACAGAAACTTGTCCAAAAATGAGGTGTCAGAATGCAATCTGCAAATTTCTTTAATAAGGAGTGTGTGTATTCCTTACAGCAATGGAGGCACGACAGCGATGTTCCATGTTATTTATGATGTTGTGAATCAGTTCAGTAGGGAGTAACAACCATATTTCCTTTAAAGCAATAATAAGCTCCCCCTTTGTTTCAGGTGGTGGGTTGAGGGCAGCAACACGTCTCCCTAGAGCATCCCACACATGCTCAATCGGATTTAGGTCGGGAGATCGAGCTGGCCACTCCATGCGCATAATGGTCTCCTCTTGAAGGTATTGTTCCACTAATCGAGCTCTGTGTGGACGAGCGTTATCATCTTGTAAGATGAATGTTTCACCTATTGCACCAGTGTAAGGACGTTCATAAAGGTCTAGGATGTCATCTCTATACCTTGGAGCATTGAGGTTTCCACTCATCAACACATAAAAGTCTTTCCGTCCACCTAAGGAAATGTCACCCCAAACACAAGCACTACCTCCACCATAACTGTCTCCTTGACGGATGTTACTGGGATGATAGCGGGTACCTCGTTCTATGCACATCAAACAATGTCCGGAATCACTCTGCAAGTAATATCTGGATTCATCTGTGAAGAATACGGACCTCCATTACTCTTCTGTTCAGTTAATATGCGTGAGTACCCAATTCAACCGCCCTCACCTGTGACGTGACGAGAGGGGTATACAAATTACTGACCTTCTAGTGCACAGACCTCCCTCATGAAGCCTTCTACTCACAGTAGAAGCTGATACAACCCTCCGAGTGGCTGCTGAAAGAGAGGATCGTAGCTAAGAGGGAGTAGACGTCCTGCTCCTTCGTGCTGTTAATCGCAGATATCGGTCTTGTACAGCGGTCGTTACACTAGCCCTTTCTCGGCTAAACCTCCGAGACGCGGAATCCGTGCTAAGAAATTGATTCCACAGTCTATGGTCCACAGAAGGACTCACATTCAGTCATCGTGTCACATCTGACTGACTTTGGGCTCCTTCGAGCCGGCCAATAGCTCTCCACCGCAGTTCATTTGGCAAATGATGTCTCGAGGTCATTCCTACAAAATGGCTATTTCGAATTTCTTTACTCGCATTTACAACACAAAATAACGATCCACTCCAAAACACCCTTTTTTATGCCGCTCTCCGATCACGCATATTGACGAAACATAGACTAATTTGCATACGATATGCTCACTCGACATTACTGGTTACATGAACAAGTTGGGTGAGGATCGCACAATTTTTTGATTTTTCGCGATATTACTCGTTTTTCCTCATTTTATGGAAATTAGTTGTGTTGGGTTATTTTACCTCTGAGCGGCACTTTTTGCACACCATGGGCTAAATGGCCAGGTCACAAGGACCCCGAAGGCTCAGAGAAGGTTGGGGGAGGGGACCCACTGGAACAGCTGTTGGGAGACAGATGGTAGCCTCCCGTCAAGGCCATCCAGTGTGTTCTTTAACGTGCACAGGGTATGGCTCCCCCGCATACGGAGTTACGGCTTAACGTCCCATCCGACGGACGGCGGTCTTTCCAAGCCCATCGGTGTCCCCTACTGACCGTGGGCAGGGCGGGGAATTTTGCGGAGATAAATCTCAACGCTGACCCAGCTGGGACTCGAACCTGGGAACTACAGATTACGAGCCTGGCGCGCTACCGACTGAGCCACCCCCGCCCCCAATATACTGGGAAAAATATATATTGTGATACATTTCACTCACATCGATAAGTTTAATGTTTTTCGCTTAACTTCGTGTTTTAAAGAACAAATTAACGACGTTAAGCGGGTACCTAACTGTATTGTACTACATTCATTATAAATAAAAATAAATAAACACCCCCTCAAGCAGCTGCTTGCCACAGAGGTCTGACAGGAACCTGTCAGTTTATATGCCATAGTAGAAGGTCTGTGAGGATGGCAGGACCTCAGCAGAAAACAACACATACATCCATGCCTTACCCGGGGCTCGAACCCAAGTCCCTTAGATCAGTAGCCAAGTGCGCTAACCAACATGTAATTAAATGCATAAAAATTTTTGAAAGGATAAGAGAAATATAGAAAAATTTGAAATTCGAAAGCTATGTAAATACGTATTAAAATATTTTAAAACAAAATATAAGATATTTTGTTTTAAAATATTCTGGTTCAATTATTATTTTATAGGTTTTTTATTTATTTTTTTAATAATCTGCAAGGCTCTTTCCGAAAAAAGCAGAAGAAAGTTGTGAAATCTAGGGTGTTTGATATTGACACATATGACGTTTACCTACCTAAATTATGGTAATGTAATAATTTAACATTACCGTCCCGTGGCCGAGTGGTTAGCGCGCTTGGCTAGTGATCTATGAGACCTGGGTTCGAGCCCGGATAAGGCATGGATGTTCGTGCCGTTTTTCTGCTGAGGTCCTGCCATCCTCTCAGACCTTCTACTCTGGCATATAAACTGACAGGCTCCTGTCAGACCTCTGTGGCAAGCAGCTGCTTGAGGGGGTATTTACAATAATTTAACGTTACTCGTCGATCAGAATGTTCCTATGAGTTCGTCCTCTAATATGCATGACAGTGAAAGCGAAGTAAAAACAGAAGCTAATAAGTTAATGGTTATTGATTCATTTAAAAGTTTTTATTTTTCTAATTAGCTTATAGCCTGCCAACGTTTAGAGGGAATGAAAATGCATATGTCATTCGACAGTCTCAAAAACGAACTCGGGTTTTCTATTACAGCTGTAGACAGGAGAATGGTAAAAAAAAATGCACTCTAAAATGTTACTTCCGGTTCTATTAAAGGTAGAGCTTGATTTTTGAACACAATACTGTATTCAGTGTTCGAAAATCAAGATTTTTTTTTAACACGCTACTGTATTGTCCGTCCCATGGCCGAGTGGTTAGCACGCTTGGCTATTGATCTAAGGGACCTGGGTTCGATCCCCGGGTGAAGGCATGGATGTGTATGTTGTTTTTCTGCTGAGGTCCTGCCATCCTCACAGACCTTCTACTATGGCATATAAACTGACAGGCTCCTGTCAGACCTCTGTGGCAAGCAGATGCTTGAGGGGGTATTTATTTTTATACTGTATTATCCAAGGAAACCCCATACGGAAAATTTGGGACCGGTCAGACAATTTTCTTAAGAGTTCTGGGGTTCCCAAAATTTTCTAAAAGTTTGTTAATTAAACTATAATACCACTGGCGCTGATGGCAAACAATTGCATTCACTGTTTGACGCTAACAAATGCTGACGACGAGGGACGCACTCAATGTCTTATTAAAATATGGCTATTTGCTACATCTAGTTTTTACAAAAAAGTTATTATTACTCCTTTTTCGTATGCAAGCACTTAGCTACATTTTGTTTTAAGAAATTGAACTTTTTTATGGCTTATAGATAAAAAGAAAGTAATATGTTGCGATTTGCATTATCCGATTCATCTATTAATTGATATTACTGCTGTTAGTAGGTATTCAAGTCGCAAAACTGTAAACTTTATTCTCTTTGAACGCATTCGATATCGCTGAAGTATTTTGAGTTCTTAAGAGTTATGTAGATGTCATTAGAAAGTAAAAAACGGACTAGAATCCATACATTCAGGGATTTCATAAAATTATATGTATTTAAAGTTTTATAATTTTCACCCATTTGCTTTTCATAGTTCGTTTTCCAAAATATAGTTCTGTTTTTGTAAATTTCAGAATTTTTTTTAAGAGCTGTAGAATATATTTCTTACTTCGTAACCGAGTGTTTAGCATGTTTGGCTATTAATCAAAGAGACTGGGTTTGAGTTCTGGGTAAGGCATGGATGTTTGTGTTACTTTTCTGCTGAGGTCCCGCCATACTCCTGTCTGGCCTTAGGTAAGCAGCTGCTTGGGGAGGGGGTTATTTTTATTTTTTTAGACAGAACCGAATTTACATCTCATGCCGGTACACCTAATATTATTAATTATAACACAAATATTTAGTAAACTATATAATTTGACTCTCCCTAATTTGCAGTGAAAGCACAACAATTCATAAAGGCTCGCCATACCTAGAACCGTTCTCATAGAAGACCCAACTAACTTGCATGCCGAACTATTCAATCCTGAAACTTTCCGTTAGACCTGAAGGCAAAAAATGACATTTGTAGAGCCCTTAACAAATCTGTAAAGCAGAATTTTGCGTCGTTTAGCTTTCGTTATTCACGAATTTGTATGTTCAGTGAACATATTGCAGGTCGCGATAGGAATTTAATTAACAGTTTTTTTTTTTAAACATATTTATGAAATGGGGGATCTTGATTATCCCACATTTCCTATTCAAACAAGGTTTACTTAAACCGATATTTTCCAGTAACGCATTCCTCAACATAAGCCACATCGTATTGTCTTAAAAATTCAACTCTTTACCTATAATAGAATACAGGTTCGAACTCGAAATTAGTTTAAATTATGATGCAAAATCTAAATGCAAACTGAGAAATAACAAATGGAAATATTAAAATGGAGAATATTTTTTAAAGTTCGTATTCAAATTCTGGCACGTTCCGAAATCATTGTTTTAGAGTAAAATTATACAATTTTACTAACGTTTGCTAGAATTTTCAACAGCCATTCAATTAATATGATTCAAATGTGGAAAAAAAAATAATGAAGAAAATAGCTTAGTCTGGGATAGAGGCCCTCATTGGTCACTGCAATGTGATCAATACGCCACAGAACACGTCATATTCTGGTCAATACGCCACAGAAGGTCTGTTAGGATGGCGGGACCTCAGCAGAAAGCACAAACATCCATGCGTTACAGGGGCTCGAACCCAGCTCACGTTGATCAGTAGCCAAACACGTTAACCACTTGTCTAAGGGACACCAATTGAGAGCAAGAATGCATAATATATTAATCTTCAAACTAATTTTTGTCAAGGCTCTAAAGTAGCTGACTGCAGCCAGAGAAGTTCCCATTATGCCGTTAGACACTAGCATAGGGGGCGCCACTTTTTAAATGCTACAATTTGTTTATTTAAGTAACAATAAAATTGTGTCTTTTCAATTTTAACTCCCTGCAAGTATCCATGGAGAGTAAGTACTCTCTCTTCAAAGTATTCTTTCTCTCCTGATAATCGAAAAATCTTAAAAGAATTCAGATTGTGAGGCTATACACTCTGTGTCCAAACGTATTTTGATACTTCTATACTATGTGAAAACAAAACCGTACTCAAAGCTCCCTAACTTTGAAAATAAGCTATTTTTTTTTTGCAGAAAAATGTGGCAGAAATAAATTGTAAATCTCAATCAAATTTGTCAAATTTTAGATTTCAGAAAATATTAATTTATTATTTAAAAGAGTTGTTGCAGCTGAAATATTTGAGATCCAATACTGTTTCAAAACTGATGAAAGGTGAAAAACTTTACACCAACTTTTAAGATTGCATTTATTTCAGTAAATGATTTGTTATAATTTTAAGGTAAATTCTTACGAGTAGATTTTCTTTTAGATATACTTTTAGATTTTCCATTTCTTGCAACATTTTGTTACAAAAGCTTAATTCAAAGTTAGGGGGATTCGAATACAGTTTTCGCATAATACGAAAGTGTCCTAATATTTTTGATAATTAAGTGTAATTTAATCATTCCTCAGAGTGCTAAACGAGGAAATAATTTTTGAAATTTAAATTGATAATGTGACTGTATAATATTACTCCATATCGAATACAACAAATTATATCCTTGAGTTATATCCTATTGAATGAATGAAGTTATATCCTACTGAATACAACAAGAGGATCCATAATATTAATTTATTACAATAATTTCATTATTTATTAACAAAACTCTGTTATCATTACAGTTTCTACATACATTTATATTTTCCCATTATTTACATTCTTCGTGGTTGCGAAAGAAAGAAAATATTTTATACGAAATTGAAAGAATTGTTAATAGCAGCTTGGGGCAACGTCAGAGACTGAAGAGGAGAAACTCGGTGATTCAACACTTCTCCGACCTGTTTACATCAGTTCTCAAAAAAAAAAATTAAAACAAATATATTGTATTTCTTCGACTCTAAGACGCCATCGATTGTAAGACGCACCTTAATTTCATTACCACCAACGGAGAAAAAGCTTTAGTTCTAAGGGGAAAAAAACGCTAAAATATATCTAACAAATATTTTTATTATAATAGAATTCAATTTACTAACAACAATATTATCTATTTATCAGTAGGTATGCTATTCATCACTTCTTTCTGAATCAACATCAGAGTTTGATTCTTCTGAACCACCTTTATCTTCATTATCCCATTATATATCGTCTTTTGAGCCATCGAGAGCGTTGGTGATGCAACATTTTTTAACTGAGTGCTGCACTGTTCTTTCTGGGATTAGCTTCCAAGCTGTTGATACCCATTCCGCCAATTTTGATGCCGGCGCTTTCTTAATTTTTCTGGAAGGTGTCAGCGGAAGGTTGTCAATCAACAGACAGCTTTCAAGCTCACTATAATTCAGTCACAGAGCTCCACTGTAATGAAATAACGGTTGCTTTACATTTAGAAAGTGCAGGAAATAGCCACATTTGGAGAATGCGATAACGGTCAAACTTGGAGGCGGGGTTTCCGCGTAAAAATAAAACGTGTGGTGCTGTGTGCAAAACGCGGGAAAATTAAAAAAAAACTGCGATTCTAAGACGTCATCGATTCTAAGACGCACCCCGTTTTTAGGGACGTATATATGAAAAAAAAAAGTGCGTCTTAGAATCGAAGAAATACGGTATTAGACGATTGCTTCTTTTAATGGTAATTGAGATATTTACATTCGGAAATGTCTCAATTACCATTAAAAGAAGCAATCGTTTAATATATTTATTTAATTTTTTTGGAGAATATCAGAAAAATTATTTATTATATAATGAGTATAAACTTTGGTTTCCAGAAAAAAAATTAAACATAAGAATTCGAGGGAGGCCAAAGTTAATATTATAAGAGTTCCGGGAAAAGAAGGATTATATGTGAAAGTTACATAGCTCCAAAAAATTTCAAAACCTCCGATCCAAGCCATTAGACTGTGATTTGGATTGTTTTACCTCTGAGCGGCCCTTTTTGCACACAGTGGGCTAAATGGCCAAGTCACAATGACACTAAGCACTCAGAGAATGTTGAGGGGAGAGGGGACCCACTGGACAGCTATTAGGAGACAGATGATAACCTCTCATCAAGGCCATCCAGTGTGTTCTTTAACGTGCACAGGATATAGCTCTCCTGCACGGAGGATCACGACTTAACGTCCCATCTGACGGACGGTGACATGTCCAAGCCCATCGGTATCCCCTATTGACCGAGGGCAAATTAAACAAATATATTGCGGAGATAAATTTCACCCCTGGTTCAGTTGGGACTTATTAGACTGTGAGCTGACCTCGAAGAATATATTCAAATTTCGAGAATATATTGTGTTTAAAATTTCCAAGATACTAATATTCCAGAAATCTTGTTTTGTGCCCTTGAGCAAGTTTCTCAGTTTAGTTGTGTAATAGATAATAATAATGTGCTCCATTAGATAAAGAGAAGAATAGGGATTGCTGCTGAGATTTTAAGGAATCTGTGTAGATTGCAGAAAAATAAGCGCATATATTATATATACGAAGACTTAAATTATAATATATATAATAGTTTGGTCCTTTCTAAAATGTACTAATGTGGTAAAATTTAGATGCTTTGTAAGCAAGGCAATAGGAAACTTGGCTTTGATTTTAGATGCTTGAGCAGTATCTTGAGCATTAGGTGGTTTGATTATGTAAGTAAAAATGGGGTTAACTAAGGAATCTGCGACCACTTTGAACAACCTCATATGCTAAGAGAGACTACATTGGGTTTGGCCATTACTCCATATGCATAACTGCAGAGTAGAGAATGGAGTTACGAACAGTGGGTCTAAAGGCCTCAGAAAAGGGGTAGAACAAGGATAAGGTGGGCAGACAATGCTTTTGCATTGTCTGCCCACCTCATCCTACAGTGGATTACCTACGATTGCCCTACAGTGGTAAATGCAAGAGCTGTAGCTCAGGATAGAGTACATATGGAGATCTAAATTGCGCAGTCTGATTGAACTTACAGAGCCTATGGCTGCTTAAGGAGTATGGATTGGAAGAGTGTATTATCTTATTTTTATGCTATTCAGCTCCCTGTTCAATGATGTTAGATAATGGATTGAATGGTTAATTCAAGAAATATTGATCGAAGAAGGTATAAAGAATAGTAGAGTTACTCCCGTGCTGCTGGAGTATATTCCTGCAATTTTCGTGGTCTGGAGGTGAATTATGTTGGTAACTAGAATTGAATTCGAAATCGGGTTCCTGTATTATTTAAAATTTTACGTTTTCTTGTATTTAAGAAAAAAAATAAATAAAATAAATAATTTTTTTGAATATAATTTCAAAATTTTAATTAAAAGATCTGATTATAATCTCTACATCTGATTATAAATTAAAATATTTTAATCAGTCTGTAGTTGCCAATTATTTCTAGTATTTTCTCTACCAAATAACGTTAAGATTTTAATTTTGCCATCAAATATTTATAGTCACTAGTCAAACCCACTCGAAACGTTTGATGCGAAACGTGTGACCATTGCTAACTCTTCCCATCGATAAGTTCATTAATAGCTTTTCACTCTTAATGTACTACTACAGTCAAAATTAAACACCGCCAAACGTATGTACTTGAAAACTTCATTCACAGCATACCACATATACAGCTCACAATGTGCTACTCCATTCATACGATATGAGGGCGGATTCCCAGCTTCGTGTTCTGTCTGGGCCAGCGTTGAGATTCCGCCATGCCCTCGTCAATAGGGGATACGATTGGCTTGGAAAGGTCGCCGTCCGTCGGTTGATACGTTAAGCCGTGGCCCCATGTGCAAGAGAGACCCTCTGCATGTTAAAGAACACACTGGATGGCCTTCATCCAGCGTGTTCTGACTGGATGGCTTCCATCTGTCTCCCAACAGATGTCAGGTGGGTACCCTCAGTAGTAGCATAAATGAGAGTTCTGGTGCAATAAAGGGGGCTCGAGAATTCTATGAAAATCCATGGGAAAAGTTATGGGGGATGAGGGAAAAAGTATGTTTCTTGTGGTTTTTTGTGAAAATATGTGTGAAAATTAGAAAAAACTGGGGTGTTTTTTGTCATGTGAAAAATTAATTTAAGTTTTTTTATTAAAGATGAGGTTTAAACTAATTTGTGAATTAGTTTAAATGAATTAGGTTGAAATGAGGTGTGTGTGTGTGTATGAGATAAAAAATGATGTGTTTTGTTGAGTTATCGTACACTTACTGGATTTTCGGTTGTAAAAGCCATGTAAATCGGTGTTTCTTGTGGTTTTTTCTGAAAATATGTGTGGAAATCAGAAAAAAAACGGGTGTTTCATGTGAAAAAAGTAATTTAAATTTTTTGGGCAGACGAGATTTAAACTAATTTGCTTAACCAATTTTCAGAAAAAATGAGGTAGGTGTGAAAGAGATAAAAAACCGATGTGGTTTTTTTGAATTATCATACACTTTACTGGATTATTTGGTTGTAAAAAGTCAGGTAAATCGGAGAATTTGACAAAGTCAGACAGTTTTGAGAAATTTATTTGAAACATATGACAAAATCAACAGGGAAAATGACGTTTATGGGGGTTCTGATGAAAAGATAGACTTTGAATATCTGTGAATGTACGAAGAGAGGGTACTAGATGAAACAAAAAATAATATATTTTGGAAGTGAAAAGTGATTTAGGTTAATTTTTTAAACAATTGGGAAGAATTTGAAGTGAAAAGTAATGTAGGTTAGAATAATTTTGAGAATGTATGAAGTTTGTAAAGAGAGAGAAGAATTTTATGTTATCGTGGTAAACGGAAATCAGTCTCCTCAAAAGAACAACGGGCTCGAACTAAATCTCTTATGGTTCGGGAAGTTGTTCGGTTCGATGGACGGCACTCCTCTCTGTCCCCTCCTCCCTTCTGCTCTCTCCTCCTCTCTCTCTGTCCCCTCCTCCCCTCTCTTCCTCTCTTCCTCTCCCCTCCTCCCCTCTCTTCCTCTCCCCTCCTCCCCTCTCTGCCTCGATCCAGCGCAAAAAAAATTCTCCAGTTCCAGCTGTATACAAGACACAACTGGAACCGGAGTCCTTGTTTATGACCGCTGCTAGACCCCCAACGGCCGAGCGATCCCATGGTTACTGCAATCAACTGCAGATACCAAGTCGCTAGTTAGTACAAAGGAACCAACTAACCCCCCTCGGGATCCCCCCCAAAGAGGTCTCATGTACTGAGTGTAAAAGGCTTTACCCCCCCCCCCCCCCCCAAAAGTGGTCTCATTCAATATCAAGGGAAACGATACTAACATTTAAAGCTAATTGTCTTATATACCATACTCGGCAGCAACTCATATTCTAGTGGTGGGTAAAGAAACAAAATTAAAAATAAAATAGTATTATGAACTTTAACTCAAATCTAAAATATTAAGTTTTTGTAGTAGTGTTTTGAATATCTATCTGCGAAAAAATTAAACCAGTGCGATTGAATTACTTTGTAATATTGATCAGTATTTTAAATAACATTGATTCTATGGGAGAGGTGGGGGAGGAGGGAGGCGAGGAGGAGTGGGAGAGGTGAGGAGGAGGGATTCTATTGGGAGGGGTGGGGGAGGAGGGAGGCGAGGAGGAGTGGGAGAGGTAAGGAGGAGGGAGGCGGAGAGGAGGGAGAGTTAATTCTTTGCAATTTAAAAGTTGAAATAACTTTTGATCTATTTATGCTACAGAGCTCATTCTGGTGTTGTTCAATAATACTAAGCAGACACTATTTTCTGAACTGACCAGAAACGGGTTCGGACCCCTTACCTAACCGAGAAAGTGGGGCGAACCCTCTTAAATTTATGATCTCATAACTTGTCTTGTAATGAAGCTACAGATTTGAAACTAATATTATTGGATTTCATTCGGGATGTACTACACTTTGAACATGTGGGTATTGGTCTCGACCTAGTTTCTTAAGGTTTTCTGAGTTCAAAAGCTTTTGCATACATAATCCTGATTCTCAGTTAAGATTTCGAAATGTTTTCGGTTTTTTCATCAACATCACGTTCTAGTACTGGAACTCATTTCGTTAATTTAACTGGAAACGGTGTCGGACCCGTTTCCTAGCCTAGAAACTGGGTCGAACCCTCTTAATTTTGCATCCTTATAACTCTGCTTCTAATTAAGCCACATATCTCAAACTAATGTGTTTAGATTACAGTCGTGAAGCACTATACTTTTAACATATTGGAAGCAGTCTCGACCTCTTAGTTTTTTTGGGGGGGGGGTTGGCGGGGGGGTTCGAAACTTTAAGATTTTGTCGAATTATGACGTCTATTCTAATTGTGCTAGGTTATTGGTTTCAATTTTAATAGATGGGGTTTATCAAGTTCTATAACCTGACGAAAGCATAATCGGTCTGAAACCGTTTTCTAGCCGACAAAGTGGGTCGAACTACTCTTAAATTTGCGACTTCATAGCTCAGCTTCTAATAGAATTACAGAACTCAAACTAATATCATTGTGTTCCATTCGGCAAATACTATACATTAAATGTATTGGAAGCGGTGTCGACCGATTATTTTACGTTTTGCAGGTTCGATACTTTTAGATTTTGTGTTACAATAACTTTTGTTCTAATCGAGCTAGAAGCTTGGTTTTAACATTGATAGTTATGATTTATCAAGTTCTCTAATCTGACAAAAAAAAATGATTAGTGTTGACCCAATAAAAAAATGTATTTAACTATATTTAGATAAACTGCTGGGATATCTAATAATTTGTCGCTTGTACAAAGTTGTTCTAAGCAGTTTATTATTCTTAATTTTATTACAAAGGGTTTCAGACCATAGGGTATCACAGAAATTGAGTCGAGACCACTTAAATTTGAATCCCTATGTCTCCTCTTCTAATTGAGAGAGATAATAAACACTGATTATTAGCATTTCTAAAGAATTACAAATTGGTACAGTTTTCAAAATGTTTTATTAGAACTTATTTTTTGCATTTGTTTTCAGTTCAAAGTTTTGTAAATGGTATTGCCTGCTTTACCATTTACAAAACATACCATACACATCTGAGATTCAGTAATTTCCAAAAGCGTAAGTTTGAATTCCATTGATATGTTTGTTTTGTGTATTCTTGGGATAAAGCAATTTTTTTTAATTTGGTATACATGTATATCATGTTGTTCCCGGCGGGGGTGGCTCAGTCGGTAGCGCGCCAGGCTCGTAATCTGAAGTTCCCAGGTTCGAGTCCCAGCTGGGTCAGCGTTGAGATTTATCTCCGCAAAATTCCCGCCCTGCCAACGGTCAGTAGGGGACACCGATGGGCTTGGAAAGACCGCCGTCCGTCGGATGGGACGTTAGGCCGTGGCCCCGTGTACGGGAGAGCAATGCACGTTAAAGAACACGCTGGATGGCCTTGACGGGAAGCTACCATCTGTCTCCCAACAGTTGTTCCAGTGGGTCCCCTCTTCCAACCATCTCTGAGCCTTCGGGGTCCATGTGACCTGGCCATTTAGCCCATGGTGTGCAAAAAAGTGCCGCTCAGAGATAAAACAATCCAACCCATGTTGTTCCGATCGAAATTCCGTTTGTTGAGTATATACGATTTTTCCATCAAATAGACATTCCGAAAATCTTCGTGACTAAATTCATTTGTAACTCCATTCACCGCTTTTTTAGGAATTGGAGAATCTATAGAATGAAATTTTGGACGTAACGCAACAACCTCTTTGATTAGAAGACCTTTTAATTCGTCTTTAAATTTTCTTGAAACCAGTTTATTTGATTCATTCTACAATACATAGTTTGTGGGGTAATTTGAGAAATCAAAGTACTCTGAGTTAAATTTCTCATATATGTCATCTGTCTGGATATTAACACAGAAGGAATCAGTATCGGTAAATAACAATTCAGCATTAAATTTTGGTTTCCGGAAATTGTAGAAGAAATTATACATGTGTAATTTACTCAACTCCAAAATCGTTACACCAATGTAATATGGTGTATCTAATAAAATATTTTCTTTTTCATATGGACAATTACGAAAGTTTCTGCAAGTTTAACACAAGAAACATACCTAGGGTTTGCAATTAATTTTTTAAGCTTTTCTTCAGTATTCACAATGTGGCATTTTATTCTCTTTCTCTTATTTTCTAAACATTTGCCATATATAGCATTATTCATCAGTATGAAAAAGTCTTTTTCAAAATTATTCATTGCATTAACTAAATTTTGTTGTATTAAAATCTATGTAAGGTTTCAGCATGGTTTTTTATCAAATTCCAAGATTCTATGCACCTGTTTCACCCTCAGTCCCAATTCCACATAGAGGTTAAGTAACCTATAGGAACGACATAATTTTGCTTGTCGAACAGATTTGGAATCAAGAATGACACATTACTATCAGAGTTTCAATTTTTCAGGAGCCAAGGGGAAATCATTGTGTATATCGTGTAGATGTGCCGGATATTCTAGATCAACTTTGAAGAAATAACCCTTTTTACTGTCGTCTGGAATATTAAACAGGTCAATATCATTTACCCATTTGAAATTACCAGTTGGAAGAGGTTGAGACATTGCTCAGCCACATAAATTGTTTGCATCAAAGTACATGATATAGTTTTGTGGTTTGCTTCTCTCATATGGAGCTACTAAAGGATTGTTGGCCTGTGCAAACCTCTTAGACACTAAAGATATTCCAACGCGCAGAGCTCTTTCTATGAAAAAATACATATCACCTTTTATAAGTTCCAGCTCAATTTCTGTCATTTTTAAACAGGCAGCATAGGATAAGCCAGGAGAGCTAAAATAATGACAAGGATCGAGTTGGTAGTTATTCATACACGAATTTCTGTAGTTTTCAAATATATCTCCTAGAAGTAACACATCAGTGATCATTTTGAGCTCTTTCGTATGGTTCATTGTTTTGGAAATTCTCTTTGGATGGAAGTGACGTTTGTAAAAACTGAGCACTCTGTTGCAAGTACTCATATGGAAAACTTCCTTTGCTTTTCAAAAGTTCTTTCTGTGAGTCATTCAGATTATGTTTTTTACGGTATTGACTCAGGATGTAGAAATTTTCCACGTTTTTCGACAGTGAATCCAGTGAAGAGCTGAGGAACATGAATGAATCAATAAATTTAATTTGACCGAATTTAATGCATATATATTTTTCTGTAGTTTGTGGAATACAAGAAATTTTCTTCTTATCTTTAAATTTCAGATACCTTTTACTATAAAGTGACCATCAAATCCTTTGAGATTATGAAACAACACTGGTATTTCAAGTGAGAATTTGTATTGAAGATTACATTTATTGTGAACAGCACCTCTGTATTTTCCAGTTAAGTGATCGTGGTCCTTTACTCTATTAGTTCCTAGAATTTTCCCACAAATATTACAATATTTTGCTCCAGTAAAAATTAACCAATCAAAATCAGTCATCTTAACATTTCTTTTCTTCGTATCATTGATCAAAGTTTCGGCTTCGATCATTTCATTCAAAAATTGTTCTGTTACATTTTTCCCTCTGTACATTCTGGTTTTGATCAGTTTACCTTCCGGTCCAACTATAATATATGCAAATCCTGACGGTACTAAATACTTAGTTCGCACCCTACATGGATTATTCTCAATTCTTCTACATTTCGAAAAGCATTCGAAGTCTGCATAAATCACATATAAGTGGTTCAAACCGTTTTTAATTGTATGGAATTTCTTACTATTCGCTTCGGGAAACTTGATATTGTGTAAAGTGTTTGATTTGCAATTATCTATGTGATTCTTTAATAAATCGTCGCGAGTGAAATTATGAAGACAGTATGGGCAGGGATAGAATTTACCATTATGTCTTGAAAGGTATGCTGTAACCCTACTAATATTTTTAATCCAACAATAGTGAGAATTATTGCCATCTTTTAAAAGTAAAAGTTGTTTGGGTTCTTTAACAGGATTCTGTGAAATATATAACGTTGGTCCGATAATGCAAAACATCGATTATTTGGCATAATCCGGAGTTGAAATAGGCATGACTGTAGTGTGCTTGCAAGAGTAAATTTCTAAACAATACCGATGTTATTGAACATAATCTTATGTTCCTTTTTGTCAATAATATCGCTTTTTATCAAAATATCCAAAATTTCGACAATTTCATTTACTGCTTCTGTACTGGTGTTTCCCGCTCACGGCCGAGAGGTTAGCGCGTTTGGCTACTGATCTACGGGACCTGGGTTCGAGCCCCGGGTAAGGCATGAATGTTCCTGTTGTTTTTCTGCTGAGGTCCTGCCATCCTCTCAGACCTTCTACTATGGCATATAAACTGACAGGCTCCTGTCACACCTCTGTGGCAAGCAGCTGCTTGAGGTGGTATTTATTTTTTATTTTTTATTGGCAACCAAGATTGATAATTTTTCGCATATGTCGTCGAAACTCTTGTATAGTCCAGAACCAAACTGTTGACTTTCTATTACTATGAGAATCATTTTAATCGACTTTAAATATTTTCTAGGTGCCTCAATATGATTATCGATAATTCGATATTTCTCAGTAGTTCTACCATAGCGTTTGGTTTCTGTCGCCTTATTGCCCCCAGTTTCTGAAGATGCCCGATTGTTTGGTAAATCATTTCTTTCAGCTCAGGAATGGGGTTTCTCGCCTGTAAGATATCACTCGGAAGATTTAGTTTATATTGGTTTAATATTTCATCTTGCAAGTTGGAATCTGGATTGTAAACGAACGTTTTTTCTGGCATCCCAATGGGCTCTTCTGGCTCTAAAGTTTTCACTACATCTTGTATGTTTTTCATGGTTATTCACGCACAGCTTCCAGACCTTGTTCGTTCGACCACTGGCTTGCGAAATTCTTCGAGCGTTTCCTTAACTCGTTCCTCTCCCAAAATAGTATCTTCAATTTTCGATTTTGTAGTAGCTCGCGATTTCAAGATTTCATCTATAATACTGTGTAATTGCTTAAGATCTTTCATCTTTATTCATATACAATAAAGACATATACCCAGTGATGAAAGTCTGAAACAAGACCTCCAAGCACTTTTCTTCTTTCTTTTTAATCTGGATAGTGTCTAGCAAGTGAAACACTAATCTTGCTGCCCCTGTCAAATTTCTTGTTTACTGGAATAACAGAAAAAAACTACTGAAGTTGTGGTCTTACTACTTCAATGAATTTTTGATCGTCCAAGTTGATACTATAATTTATATTAAAAGAGGGATTTGTTGTGCAGCAGATTACCTTGCTTATATATCCATTAGAAATGCATAGATGGTAATTATCTTTGAAAAAAGGTGGCGTTAGTAGGTCGAATTTTGTGTTTATCTGTATAATTGGATGAGACTGCAATATATCTTTTTTCACTTCTTAATCACCATAGGTAAGGCAAATTACAGTATTTTTATCAACGTATAGTTTTGTAGCAGCATCATTGTTTAGAATTGGGGTGCCAATATTCGTAATTCGTTTTCCATTTGCATCGCCATTGAAACTGCTCCCACTTGATGCAAAAAGTCCATTTTCATTTCTCTACGGAGCATTGGATGGGTTAGGATTTAACTTTGTCAAGCCATCAACGTAACTTTTTGTTGTCGCATTTTTGTTATGCCTCGGTTCCCCGAGATTTCCTATTCTCTTATTGTTCGCATTAAAAACATCCTTGCCAGTTAATGCGATTTTTTCCAAATATCCCTTAGTTACAGCAGCAGAATTAGACTCGGGATCGGCAATATCAAGGATTTTTTTTTTCCTACATTGAAACTATGCCCGTCGAATGCAATGCTTCGTGGAACGTAAAGCCCATCTTTATTTCTCACCAATGTATTCATTGGACTATTTTGAACAGTGATCAAGTTGTCGACGTAGTGTTTCGTAGTGGCATTGGATGAATCGATCGCTTCTACAAGATTTTTAATGTTTATTGCTTGTGTCTTACTCGGAATTTTGCACTCCCGAGTTCGACGTAACTATCTGTCGCCATTTTCTTCCAGTCACCCGAATTTCCCTCAGTAAGACGACTAGAAACAACAACTTCAGCCGCCATGTTGAGGACGACGGACCATCTGGGCCTTTTGCACATGGCACCCGTCCAAAAGAAGAGTAAACAAGGCCATAAAAAGGGGAAGGGGAGTGTTTTTTTTTTTTTTTTCGAATACGCACAGCAATAGTCACCAAGAGCTGCACAAGGGTGACTCAGGATCACGCCAGAGGCTGGGGCGTCCAATAAAAATCGGACCGCGCCAATGAACTTTGGCCCCTCGAAGGGAACCACCTTGAAGTGGTGAGGGGGCTTGCGTGCCTTAGTGAAGTTGAGGGCTATACCGACTAGAGTCACTCATGTCGTACAGCCCGAAACGGAAAGGCCAGACTAAGAGTTCCCAATTAAAGAGGACCTCACAGGGGCAGCACTAAGGTGTGTGGAAGTCGGTTGACAATAGGTCAACAGCCTTATGGCTTGAGTGCAGCTGGAGGTGGGCTGTAAGAAAGGATAATAGCTTAGAATAGGTGATGAAGGAGATAAGGATGGAGAAGTGGGAGATGGAGGAGAGGATGAGAAAAGTGCAAATAAAACGCACAAGATGGTCAAAGAATAGGAAGAGGATTGGAGATAGTGTGTCGATTTGAAATGGTGGAGTATGATGAGATATTGAGTTGGATGGAAAAACAATACTGGCAGTATGATAGAGGTATTGGAACTGCAGTATAAGGACTGAGGATCAGGAAATAGTTTGCTCTGTTAATATAGTATAAAGGATTAGAGGCGTGCAGACGCCAAGAGGCTTAGGGGAGAGCCCAAATTACAGGTCTGTTACTATCTGGAGGAGGAGGCTTGTGTCCAAGGATATAGGCTCCTCTCCCACCTTTCTTTTCTTTTTCAGGTTCACTGGTCTCTTGTTCATTCGGCGAGTTTAGGTTGAGGTCGCAACTCTATAACATGGGGGAGGAGAGGAGTCCTTGGTCCTTTGGACATGGATTCCTCTTCTCACCCCTTTTTGTTTTGACAATTTCCCGTTTCTGGGTGGTACCTCCCAAGGACTTAACCCGGAAACTACATCCTTATACGTCCAAGGTGTGCGGGCCTAACCTCCAAAAAGCTGGACTCAAGTGAGGATACTGGCCTTAGATTGCTAAAATTGAGCAATACAACTAATAGGGAAATGGGAGGCTAGTCGAGCAGGTTAAGATGGGCCCTTTCGCGCATGAGGGAATTTTTATCATGGTTGTCACGCCTATGAGTGGCCCACCTGTTTACCGTGGGTGAAGACCCGTAATGTGGAAAAGGGGATACTGGCGGTTGAGGGTCAGGAAAACTGGCAGCCCAATATACCATCCTTGGCCCCTGCTTCAATAAAACGGGCGGTCTGAGCTGGCTCACTCAGATCAATCGGTTCGTGAGGCATCCCCTGTCCTACCTCTATGTCCGGGGTGGGTCAGGGGTGGTGGCGGAGCCAACCGGGTGGAAGTGATTCCCGACGATAGGGGTTGGGTCCGGACCAGGACCCTGATCAGTCCGGGTTTTATCCTAGATCATGCTCTGGTCCGAGGGGAGATCGGAAGTCTGGGTATAACCTGGGCGCAGCTCTAAGGCACCTCGAGCATTAAACTTAAGCTCTGAGGCCTCCCCTTGTAGGGCTCGGTTGTGGGCGGAGACCGCCTGGGTGGAATACCCTTTAAACAACTATGAAGCCGACGAAGATAACGGCAGAATCAGGAAATACTAGAACGCGACGGACAGGTAAAAATGACAGCAAGCCCACCGAGGCTGCTGATCTTGAAGTGGTAGTGGAGGAAGTCCCAGAGACTCCCCCTCCCACCACAAGTAATGATGGGGATAGAGATGGGCCTCCAACAAGTACAGAGGATCCAAGTAAAGGCGTTGATCAAGGGTGCCCAAACAATAAGACGGCCCCGGATAAAGAAGTAGAACCCGATGGGAACGAGAGGGTTTGGAGAGGCTGGCCACTGCTGCTAGCCTTCTGGAGGAACTCGCAGTGGCGATGTTTCGGTATAGAGTAGAAAACGATCTGAGACACTTAGTAATGGGTACAGCTAAGAAGCTGCACACCATGGTTTGCGAGCAAGATCTCCAGATAGCAACTATGAGAGCACGCATCACTGAGAGAGCTGCGAGTCCCCCAGTGACAAAGGGGAAGCCACCAACGTATGCAAAGGCTGTTGGTAGACAAGGGTTAGAAAAGGGTAGTTCAGTGGCAGCTAAAAAGCCCACTCCCCTTAAACAGAGGCATACCCTGATGATCTACTCTAAAGACAAAGAGAAGACAGCAATTGAGGTTAGGGACAGCCTAAAGAACAACATAAACCCTTCCGAGTTAAATCTCGGAGTGATGATAGTCAAGCCGATGAGAGTAAACGGCGTCATCCTTGAATGTAGCTCGCAGAGTGACATGGACTGTCTAAAGCAGGCAGTAGACAGCATGAAGCGCTGAAAGAAGTATTAGAGACCAAGTCAGCCAAGAGGCTATGGCCAAAACTAATAGTTTATGGAGTCAATAAAGACATCCGCCATACCTAGTCGGACATATATAGTCAATAAGGACCTTCAGAAGGTCATCCAGACTCAAAATGGGCTAAATGACGAACACGTGGATCTAGCCCCACTGTTCTCATTAAAAGGACGATTTGACACGGTCCATTGGGTTTTGGAAGACAGTAGTGCCTCCCACAGAAAGTTTATTGAAGTAGGTAAGATTAACGTGGGCTGATCGCGTTGCTATATCAAAGAGTATATCCGTGTGCTCAGGTGTTACAAGTGTTATGCATTTGGGCACATGCAAAAGGATTGTACTCAAAAGACACAACGGTGTTCACAGTGCGCAGGCAAACACTCGTACAAGGAGTGCAAGAAGCCCAAGCCCAGATGCCCAGTTTGCAAAAATGCAAATAAGGATCACGGGGCCAAGTATGACATTGGCCACAGTGCGATGGACAGCAATTGCCGTCGTACTGTAGAGAACTGAAGTTGTTGCGGAAGCGTACCGACTATGGGCAGTAGGCTTCCAGGTGGTCGAAGGGCGAGTCTGAAATTTCTCCAGATAAATTTGAACAGGGGCAAGGGCTGCAATGGCCCAACTCAGCCAGGAGATAAAAGAAGGAGCCGATGTCGCTCTAGTGCAAGAACCTTATTGCACAGAGAACATCATTAGGGGGCTCCCTCTGACCAGCAGGCTATTTTGTATCAAAGGAGCTAAACCAAAAGCTGGAATTGTCGTTTTGAACACCAAAGTGAATGCCATCCTGGCATATCACTCTGATACTATAGTAGTAGTGGATATTGGCTATGGGAGATTATTTTTACATGCCATCTCCATCTACTGTCCTCCAAAATTAAGGACTCATTGACCGAGTTACAAAATTTCCTGGCTCGATTTCTGGCTCGAGTCAACAAAAAAAGTTCCTGGCTCGAGTTCTGGCTCGAGTCAACAAAAAAAGTTCCTGGCTCGAGTCAACTCTAAGAACTTAGTGATAGGTGGTGACTTCAATGCGAAGCACCCCTTGTGGGGTTCAAATAGACAAGACATCAGAGGAGATATGACTCTGGATTTTTATCAACTCTGTTGATCTATTTTTATTAAATGATTGGGATACACCAGCTACTTTTCATGGCCCTCGTGGTCAGAGCTGGATTGACTTGACCCTGGTAACGCCTCAGATGTTTCCTCTGATCCAGGATTGATGCGTTAGCGACAAGGTCACTAACAGCGACCATAACTATATTGTGTTCCTTGTGGGTGGAACAACACCTCCCCCACACTATGTAAAAAGGTTTGCGGTGGGCCGGACTCCTGACTGGTGCAAACTCGTGCATTGTGTTGCACTGGGACTGGCCGAGATCAGCCAGCGCATCAATAATATTGGTGATTGTGAATCTCTCAATAACATCCTCAGAGATATGACGGATTGTTTAAGCTCTGGATGTGAGACAACCTTTGGGTTTAAGAGACAACCCAGCACAGGCAGTAGATCGGTGCCCTGGTGGACACCTGAGCTCAGTGTTAAGAGAAAACGGGTTAGAGCTCTTAGAAAAAGGTACCAAAGGTGCCGCAATGGGGACAGAAGTTCCAGAGAGGAAATATACGGGAAGTAACAGGCAGAGTACGCCAAGTACAACTGGCCTCTTGGCAGAAGTTTTGTAGTGATGTCTCTGCCCAGAACCCATTTTCTCTGCAGTACAAGCTGGCTACGGGGAAGGACATTAAACCCCTGGAAATTGAATATTATAGCAAAGAAGACGGGTCCAAGACCTCTTCCTTTGGTGAAACAATCCAGGTTTTATTAGATAATCTATTCCCGACAGATGACAGGAGCTCTGATGATCTTCAACATCAACTACTACGGGAATATAGCACGTTACCACCTGACATGGAAGATGATGTTCCGTTCACGAAAGAGGAAGTGGGAGAGGTGATCAAAGATATGGCTCGGGGTAAAGCCCCGGGGTATGATGGTCTGACTGTGGAGATATTATCTCAGGTGTTTAATGAACACAAAGATCTGTTCACCCAGCTCTTCAACATCTGTTTGAAACTGGGAATTTTCCCACAAGCCTGGAAACAGCCCGACCTGGTCCTTTTCAATAAGGCAGGCAGGGATCCAGCAGACGCAAGATCATACAGACCAATATGTCTGCTGCTGGTGTTGGGTAAAATACTAGAAAACTCCTGACGAACAGAATGCATTTCCATTGCTCTAAGAATGGATTCCTGAACACTAAGCAATTTGGGTTCAGGACAGACCAGTCCACCACTGCAGCGATCAAACAAGTGGTGGACATTATTAAGGTGAACAAGATGCACAAGATGCATACCTCTCTTATAGCCTTGGACGTGACGGGCGCCTTCGACAACGCCGGTGGCCTGCTATTCTTAGTAGGCTAAAAGATTGTTCTTGTCCTAGGAACATCTTCGTTCTAGTGGCCAATTACCTCAGTGAGAGAATGGTCAACTACTCCCATGCTAGAGGGACAGCGTCAAGAATCTTGGAAAGAGACTGCCCACAGGGTTCGTGCAGTGGGCAATTCGTCTGGAACTTGGTCGCCGATACTGCCCTGGAGTATGCCTCTGGTAGGGTAACTACCAGAGGTAGTCTGGTAGGGCCCTGCCTCTGGTAGGGTAACTACCAGAGGGCATCTGGCTCAAGTCTTATGCTGATGATATGCTGCTTGTTATAACGGAGCGAGACTGGAGACTGCTGGCAATGCAGCATTGTCTGTACTAGAAGGATGGTGTCTGCACAATAAGCTTGGGTTCAGCTTTGCAAAGACAACAGCCATGATGGTAGCCAAAGAGGGTGTCCCCAAAAAGAGGTACCCAATTTTTAAATTACATGGCAAAAATATCCGCCATATGACGACTATCAAGCACTTGGGGATCACTCTGGATGAGAGGATGAGCTGGATCCCACACTTGCAGGATCTCAAAGTAAAATGCACAAATGTCATGTGCAAACTGGGGCGAATGGTTCGCATCTCATGGGGACTCAGAAGCGAAGTCCTCAAAGAAATTTATCTCAGGGGCATGGAGCGGATCCTAACCTATGGAGCGGGCACCTGGTGGTGCCCAACAGACCACTCCATTATGTGTAGAAAGCTGATTGCGGCCCAACGACCAGCTTACTGCGAATCACCAGGGCCTATATGATCACATCTACAGATGCCCTCCTGGTATTAGCAGGGATCCCTCCGCTATTTTTGACAGTCGGCAAAGAGGCGATCATTTTTAGAGTCCTGCAAGCTAAGGAGAAAGCAACAGTCCTTGGAGTTCAGTATGACCCTGAGGATTACAAAACGAATACCGCTAAGTGGGATCTCCATCCCACCAGAAGACTTAGTGTGTCATGGTCCAGAGATTTACCATCAGGAATAGGAACTGAGATATACACCGATGGTTCCAAGAGCGAGGATCGTGTGGGCTTAGCTTACACTGACTACAATCAAGGAGCCAAGGTGTATGACTATAATAGGAAGGTTTCAAATAATGACTCAGCCTTCCAAGCAGAGCTACTCGCGATCAGAGAGGCCCTTAAATGGGTCCTCAATGACGGCAGTCATAACAGCGACATCCGGCTGTACACGGACAGCCAGGCATCTCTGCAAGTGCTTGAAGAAGCAACCAACAGGCATCAAATAGTTAACGTAATCAAGTGCATCCTGGACAATCAGAACATGCCCAAAGTATCCTTCTCCTGGATCAAGGCACACGTAGGTCATGAGGGGAATGAGCGGGCAGACCAACTGGCCCGCTCAGCAGGTAATAATACTCAACCTGTGTTAGCGGTAAAGACTTCAAAAACTACCCTGAAGTCTATACTATGTCGAAGAGAAATCACTGAGTGGCAGCGGCTCTGGGATATGACTGAGAATGGTCTTCAAACAAAGACATTCTTGAAAAGGGTCAGTCTGTCCCTGATGTCCTCTGACCACTATTTGACGCAGGTACTGACGGGTCATGGGAGTTTCCCCAAATATCTGGAGTGGTTTAAGATCGCTACTCACAGTTACTGCGGCTATGGGGCTCCAGATGCAGATGTCGGGCACTATATTCTCAGGGGCCCGATTATGGAAGGGTTCGCTAACGAACTCAGGAGCTCCCAGGCGATCAATGAGGTAGCAGGCGAGGTGATCACGTTGTCCATCGAGAGTGCCCATGTCAGGGCACACTTGAGGGACATAGGCTGGCTTGTCTGCCGGTTCCGGGACTATCTTCTTTGAGACCAGGAGCTGCTTTCACTCTACTCCTTATCTTCCTTTTTCAGCCTAGGCTACCCTCTGCACCCCCTTTATCACCACCCATACTTTAAGTCCCTATTGGTCTCCTCTGAGACAAACTTCATCTTCTACTTCCAGGCTTCTCTTGCCATTCACGTGTAGTGTCGTGAGTCGGAATACTTGCTTTCCCCATGGGGGGCGAGTCCTTCGGGACCCGCCCCACACCCCGAAATAAAGAGAGGGATCCATTTTGAATTGGACAAGCGCGACAAAGAAGGAGAAGAGAAATGTGTGTGCTACAGTACGGACATGCAACACAAAGTGAACTCTGAGCACCAAAGAGACAATAGACCTCCACGAAGATGGGAAGCGAAGCAGCTAAGCATTGGCCGAAGATGCTGTAGACCGAGACAGACAAACTAGGAAAGAAAGGTTGAAGAAAGAGAGTGCCCCACCCTCCTGATGCAGCCATCTTGCAAAATCTCACGAGCCATCGTCGAGACACCATCTCGGAGAGAAAAGATCTGCAAGCAGCAAGCAACCACGCCGAATACAGTGGCCTGCGTGCAACCAGCTCCTGGAGCGACCTGCGTGTAGGGAAAAATGAAGCCCCCTCCCCCTGCCAAGCTACCTGCCGGAGCCACCCGCCGACGCTTCTAGTCTTGTCATTAGCGGACTTATGAGGAGTCTCCACTGACGAACTATTCGTGCCACTAATGAATTCGTGCCACCACTCCCAGAGCCTGAAGGATCTCCCCTAGGCCAAGCCTCAGCATAACAGATGAGAAAGAGCCCAGCGATGGAGCAAACCAAGCAAAAATCTCTGAGATTCTTTAGTTCCTACCTTAACCGTAATAGTCCCTGAGTTCCCCCCCCCCCCCTGTCTCTCTGCGTCTCCCAGAGTATTTTCGCCCATAAGGTCCAGTGGCCTAGCGAGTACTGTAGTAATTGAAATTGTGATCCGACCCCAGATGATCGGTCGTGTATTTTCGGAGCAATAAATTATGTTTGTAATGTACCTTCCTGTGTTTATTTGATGAGAAGTTAAGCTTTCCCTTGCAAACAGCATTTGAAAACACAACGCAATCATTAGCCATTAACTTGGGACCTGACCTATCGGTTGCCCCTAGTTCTTACCCCCATCAACTATATCTGGTGGGATGTAGAACACTTGCATCATATTCATCATTGTCATTGCAAAGTGCTCTTTTTTCCAAATATCGTTTTGTAACTACTCCAGAATCTGCATCTAGTTCAGTAACATTGATTATTTGTTTGCTTCGCGCATCGTAGCGATTGTTCCGAAAAATTAAGAAGTATTATTGACATATTGAATGGTAGTGGCATCTTCATTTTCTATAGGTCTGCCTACATTCGATATTCTTTTTATATATATCCGTCACCTATCGTTCGAAAAAACGAGAAAATATCCCCTAAGAGCAGAAATATTCTTAATCAGTTAATATACGGAAATGGTCTAAAAATCATAAAGTAAGTATAGGATGAAACGTTGAAGCTACTTACTGGAATTTCTTCGAAGACTCATTAGACGATAATTCCACGACAAAATACGAGTACTTAGAATATCGGAAAACCAATGTTAATGTTAAAAGTCTCGAAAAATACGAAATATTTACCAAAGCTATGTACCTTTTCCTACATCCGCACAACAGTTATATACACGTCAGAGGCAAAATACTGAAATTAGATGGGTCTGATGTCGGCGGCAATGATATAGTTACGATGGTCAATAACGGGTACAACATTTTTAAGAGAGCTCAATATTATATCGAAAACAGAGAATTGGAAGATATTGAATTGCCAGGAGTGACGACCACGATTCATAATTTAATTGATTTTACGGAAGACTTTTCACACAGTGCTGCCACAAGTATGATGTGGTTCAAAGATACTGAGGACAGTTCGAAAATGAATAAGTATTTGTACGATGGAGGCGAAGATAAACTGGACAAGAATAATAAGATAAAGGATTTTGCACAAGCATTGAAGAAAAATCCTGAATTCAATCAAGGATTCTTGGACAGATATGAAATTACAAAGAATAGTCAAAATGTAAGTTTATTCTTACCACTGAATCGGTTATTTGGATTCTGCCGAGACGTGGATAAAGTGTTTTGCGGTGTAAAACGTACCATAAAATTAGAAAAAAGTGACGACAAAGACATTATTCAGAGAGTTGGGGCTACGTTGTATAAAATAGAAATATCTCACGTATCTTGGTTTATTCCAAAAGCGGAACCATCACTACAAGTACTTGGAAAACTAGAATCTCAGTTAGCAAGCGGCAATCCAATGAAATATTTGGGAATCGTACGAACTGTACAAATTTGACACTGGAATTGATTCTCATGTCAATTGGCGGGTTACAACAACTCAAAATAAACCCGTCCATCTTTATGTCGTCTTACAAAAGTCTAACCGATTAAACAATCAAACCAGAAACAAAAAGGTATTTGATCACATGTTACTAGAACGGATTCAAATCAGAGTGAATAGCAAACAGTTTCCCGAAAAAGAATTCGAGTGCAACTTTGAACCCAACAGTTTAGATCATAGATTCCCAACTGGGGCGATACCGCCCCCCAGTGGGTGCTGGAGCCTTCCATGGGGGCGGTAGCGGATTCAGAGGCAAATGGGGGGTGTTGAGGCAGTCAAGAGGGGCGGCCAAATAAATGAATAAATTTAATGGAATTTTCTGTGACAACCTTTTTATCTCTTCTATTCTGTGGTGTCTTCTTGGTGATTCTGGTCATCCACTATCTCATCCGTCATGTACAGCTTTTCAACTGCAGCTTGGACAATAAGTTCCCTGCTACCGCCTACTAGCGTACAAGTACGTCTGAAGTCGACTGAGATGCTCTCAAAAGTTCTCTTCAAGATCACAGATTGGATATAAGCTTCAATATGTTTTCCCATTCCAAGTCGCTTTGAGTATGCTTTATGGTACGTAGTTACAATACCATCCCACGTCAGAACATAAGGTATAATATTAACATTACACTTGTGAATTAGGCTTAACTCATTAGCCAGCAGATCATACTTCCTCTTCTTTTCAACCTCTACTGTCTGCAGGTTATCCTGAGATGTTATTCCTACTTCAATAATTGTAATCTCATTCAATACCTTAACATGCACTACTATATCAGGCTTATTATGTTGGACATGTGTGTCCGTCCTGATAGGCAAATCAACCTGGATGCAATAATAATATAATAATAATAAATTTATTATATTTAATTTTTTTTATAATTATTTTTTAATATAATAAAATACTTTGAATATACCTGTTTTCATGAATAAATATTTTATCTAGCTATGTAAATTATCTTATTGTTATCACGTTAATAAGCATTTTTAAATTAGCCTTAGGTATACCTATACCTAATTTGTTTTAGTTTAGAATAGATTGACGGTGACAAGTCCTTGCAAGTTGGTAGGCAAACACGCGGTTCATGCAATTTAACATGTTTCGACAAGAATATGGGAGCTTGAAATGACTTGTTTACGGAGCAAGTGCGCCGACATCGCAAACATACAAGTTAATGCGTGCACAAAATCAAATCTATAAAAGCGATAGCTCTAGGAATATTTTATTATTTTTATGTGCTTCGCCGTGATAAATAGTCGTGAGTGATAAGTGTTAGAAGTCATTATAAACATTATTTTTATAATATCTATAAATCTGTTGAGAAGTTAATTTGTATTTGAAAATGTCTGAATCTACATCTAAAAAGAAGTGCCGGCAGTACAGTATTGAGTATTTGAAATATGGATTTACGTACTCTCCTACAAACCAATCATTACCTATGTGTTTAATTTGCCGAAAAGTTTCCTCAAATGAAGCTATGAAACCGTCTAGGCTACAAGAGCATTTAAATAAAATGCATGCTGATAAGAAGAACAAAGATTTATCCTATTTTCAAGAACTGGAAAAGCAATATTTAAAACAGCCAACTATGTCAAACCTTTTTGCGTCGTCTTCTAAACAAGATGATGATGGACTACGAGCCTCATATAACGTTTCATTGTTAATCGCAAAAGCAGGAAAACCACACACAATTGGCGAGGAATTAATTTTGCCGGCAGTCAAAGAGATATTAAAAACAGTTCTTCATCATAAGACACCGTCAGATATCATCAAAAATATTCCTCTCAGTAATAATTCAGGGTCTGTAAATGGTAGCTAGGTAGTCACTGGAAGGAGAGCTATGCACCAATCCCCTGTGATGATGCAGAGAACCGGCCAGGCCTAGCACCTAATGTCCGACTCCGCCTTCTCGTGGTGCGGACGGTTAGTAACTTTCAAAAGAGATACTCTCTTGTGGAAGTGAACGGAAGGGGAGGGCTGCCAGATTAGTGTGGCCTACTGATCTGGACAACTATGGCTACTTTTCTTTTTTCTACCCTGCTGAGTAGTGGTCAACCACACAGGGTCCTGGTGCTGACCATATCAACCCACTGGATTATGGATCCTGATTGAGCTTGATTATGGATCCTGATTTTGCTGCACTGGTGGGCTTCTCTGGAGGGAAAATCTTCCGCTGTGTTTTCTGTTTGTTTGAGGGTTGACAGCCCCAAGTGAATAGATTCACAGGATATGTTTATCAGCTGGTGGATAATCCTGAGCAGAAGTCATCGCAGACGCCTGAACTCTTTTCTTCTATTGGCATCGTCAAATTCTACATTGGAGGAAGTCTTCCAGTGTAGATGGCTTCAGCCTTTAGTAGTGGGGGAACGGGTCTTTGCCCCATGTCTGCGATTAGGGGGCTGTTTGATATTGTTGGCATTCCCTCTCTCAATAAACATAGTTTCTTTAAACATCCCACTAACCATTTTCTCTCCGTAGGTAGTTGGAATGTGAGGACTCTGCACAGAGCTTTTTATCTTGATGTCCTCACACAAGAATTCCACTCTTATAATTTAGATATTCTCGGCTTGCATGAGATCAGATGGACAGATAAAGGTTAGATTCTTAAAAATAATCTTAAATTTCTCTTTTCAGGGAGGGACGACAATAAGCATCACCAAGGCGTGGGTCTGCTTCTCAGCAGACACGCTAGCGATGCTCTTCTAGGATATGAGTGCATTAATGAAAGGTTTCTTAGAGCAAAATTTCAGACAAGCGTTAAAGACTTGAATGTTATCTGCTGTTATGCCCCCACTGAGGATGCCGATGAGGATGAGAAGGATAGGTTTTATGAACAACTTCAGGATATTTTGAATTCTGTCAAGAAAGGAGATATTACCCTTGTTCTTGGTGACTTCAATGCCAAAGTTGGTACTGACTCTGACCTTTGGGGAGGAGGAATAGGCCCTTTTGGTATTGGTAGCTGCAATGGCAATGGGCAACGTCTCCTACAGGTAAGTAAACTCAATGGATTCAGAATAACTAACACTTATTACAAACACCGCGACATACATAAGTACAGTCGCTCAAAAAATTATCCGAACACTATGGTTGATTACATAAATCAGAAAAAATATCTGGCAATGATTTTTTTTTGATATTTTTTTTTGAATTCTGTAATCAACCATAGTGTTCGGATACTTTTTTGAGCGACTGTACACATGGGTTTCACCTGATGGGCTGCATAAGAATATGATTGATTACATATTAATTAACAGTAAATGGGCTAGTTCTGTTAGGAATACCAGGGCATATAGGGGAGCTGAAATTGGATCTGACCATTACCTTGTTAAAAGTGTGTTGCAACTTAAACTTAAAAAGTGTTGTGCTAGGGTTAAAAAATTTACTTTTAATACTGAAGCTCTGAAAGATCCAGTTATAGCCAAAGCTTACCATGATAGGTTACTTAGTCATTATGACAGTCATGGTTTGCTTACTACTGAAGTTGAGGAAGAATGGGATCATTTTAAACAGGCTTTTTTGGACACTAACAGTACTCTTTCAGGAAAAAAGGAACAGAAGAGGCAAAATTATCTGAGTGATAAGGCACTTGAGCTTATTTCGGAAAGAAAGAACTGCAGGAATGCCCTTAATCAATACCCTACTAGTCCTAATAGAAAGCATTACAGAGACTTAATAAACGTGTAAAGGATCAGTTAGCTGCTGATAAGAATCTTTGGCTTGATGGCTTGGCTGACAAAGCCGAGGAAGCAGTTAGACAGCACAACAGCAGAGAGCTGTACCAGATAGTTAATGTTTTGTGTGGTAGAAAACGGACAGGCATACAAGGATTGAAGGATAAACAAGGTAAGGTTATAGAAGGGGAGGATTCTGTCATGGCTAGGTGGGCTGAGCATTTCAGTGATGTTCTAAACAATGTAGTTAGTTCTACTCCCATTGTTTGCAATGATGATAGATGCATTGGTGGCTTTAATGTTGGCCCTATAACACAATCTGAAGTTATTTTGGCTGTTTCTAAACTTAAACTTCATAAATCCCCAGGGGTAGATGAAATTACTATAGAAATGCTTAGAGCTGGGAATGTTTCGGTTACCACTTGGATGACTGAAATTCTGAATATCTTTTATGATAAAGGCATGATTCCTAAGGATTTTACCAGAACTATTGTTATCCCTATTTTCAAAAAAAGTGATCGCAGTTCTTGTGATAACTATAGGGGTATCAGCCTACTCTCTGTTCCAGGTAAAGTTCTTTCCATGATTGTGCTTAATAGAATTAAGAATCTGGTTGACAGTCAATTGCGTGATGAGCAATGTGGATTCAGAAGTGGTAGGGGATGTGTGGATCAGATATTTTCACTTAGGCAGATTCTTGAGAAATGTTTAGAGTTTCAGAAACCTTTGGTTGCTAGCTTTGTTGATTTCAAAAAGGCTTTCGACTCTGTTGATCGTCATAATTTGTGGTTGATTGTGAAATCATATGGTAATACCAGACAAGTTAGTTATCATTATGAAAGCTCTCTATAATAACACTGAGTCGTGTGTGAGAGTTGGTAAGGCTTGTAGCAATTGGTTTAGCATTACTTCTGGTGTTCGACAAGGGTGCATTTTGTCTCCTTTTCTCTTTAGCTTGGTTATTGATTATGTTATGCGAAATTCACTTCAAGGGAAAGATTTTGGCCTTAAATGGGCTGAAGATACGAAAATTTCTGATTTAGATTATGCTGATGATTTAGCCCTTTTGTCAAATGATGTTGATGAGATGAACTCTTTCATTCGAGCTGTTGATGAGACTAGTAGTAGAGTAGGTTTGGTTATAAACAGAGAGAAAACTAAAGTGATTAAAATTGGTCAGGCAGGCTGTGATTCAGTTAATCTGAATGGTTGCAGTCTTGAGCAGGTGTCACAGTTTAATTATCTTGGGAGCTATGTAACAGATACTGGTGATGTGCGGCATGAGATTAACAGACGAATAGGGATTGCTGCCGGGACTTTTAAGAACCTATGGAGAGTGTGGAGAAATAGGCGTATACACCTAAAGATTAAAATTAGACTGTATAATAGTTTGGTTCTTTCTAGGGTTAGTTATGGTAGTGAAACTTGGACACTTTGCAAACAAGATAACAGGAAACTAGATGCTTTTGATTCCAGATGCTTACGCAGTATCTTGGGCATTAGGTGGTTCAACTTTGTAACTAATGATGAGATTAGGCAAAGGAGTTTGCAACCTCCTTTAAGCAGCATATTGTGCAGAGAGAGACTCCGTTGGTTTGGTCATGTTGCCCGTATGAATAATTACAGATTGGCGAATAGGGTTATGAACAGTGTGCCTAAAGGCCTCAGAAAGAAGGAGAGACCTAGGATGCGGTGAGCAGACAATGTCAAACAGGACCTTGTTAGAATTGGTGTGCAGTGGCCAGATGCAGTAGATGTAGCTCAGGATAGACTTGCTTGGAGAACTAAATTGCACGGTCTGATTGGACCTCCGTAGCCCATGGCTGCTTGAGGATGATGATGATGATTCAGTGCAAAGAAGAATAGATGAAATGGCAAAAGACGTTGAAATATCATTATGTGATTACTTAAAGACTTGCAAATTTTCCATTCAACTCGATGAATCAATTCTTCCAAATAACGAAGCTCTACTCTTATCATACGTACGATTTATAAAAGAAGAAAAAATTCATGAAGTGTTATTATTTGTTAAAAATTTGGAATCTGATACAAAGGGAGGATCTATATTTAATACCATGCAAAAGTTTTTTCAAGAGAAAGAAATTCCTATTTGCAATATTTTGTCTGCTGCTACTGATGGTGCTCCAGCAATGACAGGGCGTCATAAGGGTTTCATAGCGCATTTGAAACAAGCAGTACCAAATGTACTCGCTGTACATTGTATTATTCATCGTCAGTATTTGGTTGCAAAAAAATTTGAATGAACGTCTGCATACGTCGCTCCATTACGTTATTAAAGCAATCAATAAGATTAGAAGCAATTCATTGAATGACCGATTATTTGGTAAGCTTTCTAATGAAAATGATGAAGATTACAATCGCTTGCTGCTGCACACAGAAGTACGTTGGCTCTCTAAAGGTGTTTGTCTGAATCGTTTTTTCAATCTATTTGACTCAGTACTGGACTTTCTTGAAGACAAAGACGAAAAATTGCGCGAAAACCTGATTACGTCAAAAAATGACATCGCTTATTTGACAGACATGTTTAAAATATTTAATCAAGTTAATTTACAATTGCAAGGTGATGAGTTGAATTTAATTAAAACAAGAAACGTCATAGATGCTTTTGCGGGAAAACTTCTTCTATTCAAACGAAATCTAGGTAGAGGTGAATACAACCACTTTCCCACATTATCAGCAGTCTCTGCAAAACCGGAAGATTTACTTACTTACTGCCAACACTTGAAAGTTCTTCATGTTGATTTTACGGAGCGTTTCCAAGATATTTTAAACATGAATATACCGAGTTGGGTTTTAGATCCTTTCGCAAACACAGATACTGAAGAATCATCAAATTTGGAAGAGGAACTCTTAGAACTCACGACTAACGAAGCACTCAAAGTAAAATTCAAACATGGATACCAAGAGTTCTGGCTTCAAAAATCAATACCAGTTCTCTACCCTGGATTGTGGGCAATAGTACAGAAGTTTTTAATCGCATTTCCTTCGTCCTATATGGCTGAGCGTGGATTCAGTGCAGTAGCTAATTTACTGTCAAAGAAGAGGAACAGACTACACATCACTGAACGTGGCGATCTGCGATTGATGTTAACGAAATTGGAACCCGACATTAACAAATTGTTAACACTCCACCAGCCTCAACCATCTAATTAATTTTTTTATTTATTATTAATTTTGTGTTTATCTCATTATTTTTTTATTTCTTATTGATTCTGTGTTTATTTTTAAAATTTTAATATACAATTTTATTGTACATTTGGTTGTCGTTTTATTAATTTCTGCTTTATGATTTTAATAGATAAATAAACAGATAAATTAGGTACAGATAATATGTAACAATATTTTAATATTTCATATAAAATTAACTCTTATAGACTAGGGGGGCGTTGAAATTTTTGTTCTCTACTAAAGGGGGCGATGGTCCAGAAAAGGTTGGGAATCACTGGTTTAGATTATGCGCGAGTTTACAACAGCTTTTTAGCTGCAAAAAATATGGATATCGATTTGGGTACACAAGTCAGTTACAAGATTTTATGAAACTGTATCCGATATTCCATTTTGACGTCAGCAAATACGAATCACGTCTATATGATTATCAGCAACTCGTGACATCGAAATACGGTTTAAATTAAATAGACTGCCAAATGAATTATATCACGTATATTGCATAATTGTCTCAGAACAAAAAGCAACTTTACAACCACTAGAGGGAAATCTTTTAGTCGTTGGGTAAAAAAATAATATTTATATACAATCATTCAAAATCTACATCTATTTTCACATTTAAAAAAAAAATATATGTATGCTCCCAAACCAGTATTTTTTCAGCTTCACTTTAATTCTGAGCACGATAACATAAAACTCATCTCTCTCTTTACAAACTTCATACATTATCAAAATTATTCAAACCTACATCACTTTTCACTTCAAATTATTTCTAATTGTTTAAAAAATTAACCTAAATCACTTTTCACTTCCAAAATATATTATTTTTTGTTTCATTTAGTACCCTCTCTTCATACATTCACAGATATTCAAAGTCTATCTTTTCATCAGAACCCTCGAAAACGTCATTTTACCTGTTGATTTTGTCATATGTTTCAAACAAATTTCTCAAAACTGTCTGACTTTGACAAATTCTCCGATTTACCTGGCATTTTACAACCAAATAATCCAGTGAAGTTTATGATAACTCAACAAACCACATCGGTTTTTTATCTCTTTCACACACACCTCATTTTTTCTGAAAATTAATTAAACAAATTAGTGTAAATCTCGTCTGCCCAAAAAACTTAAATTACTTTTTTCACATGAAACACCCGTTTTTTTCTGATTTTCACACATATTTTCAGAAAAAACCACAAGAAACACCGATTTACATGACTTTTACAACCGAATAATTCAGTAAGTGTACGATAACTCAACAAAACACATCATTTTCACACACCTCATTTCAACCCAATTCATTCAAACTAATTCACAAATTAGTTTAAATCATTAATATTTTGTTAGTCTGTAAAACAAAAAAAATTGTTTCGTTTATCTCTGAAAAAAAGTTTCATTTTCGCACCCACCCACCCCTTTGGCTAAGATGGCAAAACCAAAATTTCATATTTCCAGTGTAAATAGTTTGCTTGTAATATTTGTTTGAATGTTTAGCATTTTCCATCTTTTCCATAGCTAGAGGGCGCTATTAAAGGTATTGAAATTTTTCAGAATTACTAATCACAATATTTGTTCGGCACCTATCCAACCCGAAAAGAATTTTTTATTTAGCTCTAAAAGTAAAAAAATCGATTGTCTATAGACGGCTAGACAGGTGGAAAGGCAGACGGACAGACAGATGAACAAATACTGGCATAGGCAGACGGACAGACAGATGAACAAATACTGGCATAGGCAGACAGACAGACAGACGGACAAATACTGGCATAGGCAGACAGACAGACAGACAGACAGACAGACAGACAGACAGACAGACAGACAGACAGACGGACAAATACTGGCATAGGCAGACGACAAAATGAAAATATTCGTTCGTTTTTCAAACGAACCTTAAAAGAAATTATTTGTTTGTTTTCAGACTTTTACAACCGTTTGCCGTTTTCTGATGGAGTTTCTCGGAAAAAAATATTCATTAGTTTATTTCTTTGAGTGAAATTTGAGGTGTTCATAAATGTGAGGCATTCATAAAAAATGACAGCTTTTATAGACGAAAAAAAGTGGTAGAAATATATAAAACTACAACAACCGAGAAGTTTCAACTTGGTACATACACTACCTCATAGGCTTTCCTCTCACGGTACGACAAAATATGGCGTCCATAAACCACGTGACTCAATCAACCAATGGCAGTGAATCACCGATATTGCCAGCCTCTAACTGTACAGGACCTCTAGTTGCGAGATCACTAATTTCTAAAAAAATCGTTGCCAGATATTTTTTCTGAATTCTGCAATCAACCATAGGGTTCGGATACTTTTTTGAGCGATTGTACATTAGTGGGCCGACGAATCATTGAGGAGGATGTGACAGTAGCATGAATATATTACTACACATTGCTTAAACAAAATATTACACGAATTTTAGTATTATGCCAATTTGATTATCCGTAACTTTTAAAGCAAACTCTTTAAGGAAAAATGTCGCTGAAGAAAAATTTTAAATGTACATCAAATCTATCTAAATTCTGAGTTTCAAAATTAATAAGTCACTAATTAGAAAATTATGAACTCTGGGGTGGTTAACAGAGGAAATGACAATTAGAAGCAACTTATTACAAACTGGTGAATTATTTACGTAAACTTCTAAAAAATGCAGTTATTTTGCTACGAGAACAGAGATTAAATTATTTAAAATAACACATAAATTGAAGCTCTTTTTTTTTTTAACTTATAAGCTAGATTCTTTTGAATTTTTAAAAACGCATGAATATATTTTAAAATAAAGATTCGCATTTGATTAAGTTATTTAATTGATCTTCAGTCATGCATCCCAATATTTCTCATAAAAATCATTATTTTTAAGATACTGAGCATCGATTTTGGCTTCCCACTGTCATAATATGGAAATGATCAAATTTTGTCTATTCAATATATAAGCTAAGAACAATTACTTATTACTAAAACCTTTCTTCAAGTTTGAACGCCTTGGGAGTTAAGAATTCCGTATTCATTTCTTTGGTTGTTACTATTATAAGTTATATATCTGAATATTTCCCATGATTCAAAATAGGAAATTTTTGTTTTCCCTTTCCTATTATGGTTTTGTAGCAATAAATTTCATATTGATTTTCTGTGAGGAGTAGAAAAGTTTAAATTTTAAAGAATGGGACTTCTGAGTCAAAACGTTAATTACTAGAAACACGGAAGAAAGCTTAACTAAATCCAGTTGTAAGACAAAGAGGTATTGAAAGAGGACAACACAACATAAAGTACGATTTGATACTCCTTTATCGAATTTAGGGGCCCTTAAAAGGGCCTTTTTTTGTCGGCTGAAGAAGTGCTCCTTCCTTTGCACTTTGGATGAAGTGGCAATCACACACTAACAAAAGTTCTTTGTTTCCGAAAACAAACATGATGTCATTTTTGCTGCACTTCGAGATTAAAAAAGGACGAACCAAAGGAACGGTGGCAGCAGCAATTGTAAATCAGTTGATCTAAATTTCCTTATAAGCCATCGCTCCACACGAATACCACCACTAGCAAAAACAGCAGAAGAATCGAATCCTCTTCCGTATCCTCTGGAGCCTTCCACGCACTCCATAGCTCCTGCGCTTCTTTATCTTTGAGGATGGTTTGTATTTACCTTCAATCCAAATATCTCCACAACCTTTGAAATCCATTTCTCTATCACTTTCTAAACTCTCTTCTGCATCTGATTTAGGGAATGTCTGCTGTTTGTATTTTAAAGAGAATTCTGTGGCCAGATTAGAGCAACAATCAGGATAGTCAAATAAAAACTGGAAAATTCTATCTATGTACATATCTATATCTTCAACTTCATCTGATTTAGGATATATGTCTGTGGCCAGATTAGAACTAGAATCAGGAAAATAATCAAATAAAAACTGGAAAAGTTCATCTATGTACATATTTGTATCTTCAGCACAACGCTCATCGTCCGTATCTCCTCCTCTCTCTACTGAAGTATCTGGTTCATCCCCCATTTTTTTCCTTTTGTCACCAATTCCTTTCTATACTCTTCTAAACTTCTATCAATATTTTACACGTGCAATCTTATGCTAATTCACTTACCACTTCACCAGGAAACAACTCACTTATTCACACAGAGCAACGAAGCACTCAAGTTTCTCCAAAAACGAATCAATCGAATGATACGAATTAGAATCTCTTACAATTGTTCAACTGTTTGCATTGTTATCTTCAACAATAAGAACCTACCATTGTTACGTTTGTTGATGAGCATTGTGATCGACTGAAAATTTGTTTCTTTCTAAAACAGTCAAATATTCGTCTGCTTAGCCAGATTTCAAAGGGAAAAAAAGGAAAAAGGAATTCTAGTTTTCACTTTATCATTTGCCTATTCATAAATATTCAAATTATTATCAATTTATTAATTAACATCTTAATTGTTTAAATTATTATTTCAAATTATTCTCGAACCCAGTTCCCTTTAAATAGCTAAACGAAAAATAACCTTTCTTTTGGGAAGATACTAACAATATATAGTAGGCCCTCGTGGATCCTGGGAGTTACCGTGATGATGTTCGCGAACGAGAAATTCGCGATATCCCGTGAAAACGAAAGGTTGTGGGAAGAGTACGGTTAGGTTCCTTTTGTGAAGAGCATTTAACAGACAGTTCCCGATTTAGTTAAGAGTTATCTTCTGCAAAACCTTCAAATTTAACGAATTGGTGAAATTTTCAGTATGTCTGATGTTTTTGATGTTATAAAATTTGATTATATACAATCCTCATAAAAAAATTGCCCACCCAGAAGGAATGTTGTGCATGCGACACGAAGCGTCGTGTTAAAAGGTAGCAGTGTAAATAACAATTGATCACATTTGCAGCCTGTTTAGTAAGGCAGACATATGGATATTAGGAAGTGGTGAAAGTAGGCAGGTACGCCGTACAGGCAAAGTAATTATTATTGACTGGTACAGCGTACTGGTCAATAATTTTTCAGTAGTTAACGATTTCTCTTACACTTTAATTCTTTTACAACTGAGCATTGTCTTTTTGTCTTTTCCTTCTGCTAGTAATCGAGTTCTATCAGTCTCAGTCTTTTTCTTGTGCTGGTATTTGAGCTCTACCAATTGATGATTGTATCACGAATAATATGAATCGAAATAAAGGCTACTACTACATTAAATTCAAAGCAAGCGGATCCTTCCAGTAAAGAAATATTCTTCGATTTTTATTTACATTAGTACAGTCGCTCAAAAAAGTATCTGAACATTATGGTTGATTACAGAATTTAGAAAAAATATCTCGCAACGATTTTTTAGAAATTAGTAATCTGGCAACCTTCATTTAACACGAAGGTTGCTAGTAGTAGACGGCCAACCTCTACCTATATAGGTAGAAGTTGGCCATCTCAAAATTGGACGCCATGTTTTGTCGTCGCTCGGATTGTTTAACTTGTATAGCTGAATGGTATTGCACGAATACTTATGGATTCTGGAAAAGGGTAGGGTAATGTTTGATACAGATTTTAGTGTTCGTGATTGGAAGCACTTTAGAAAACGGCTAAAAAAAGGAAAAGTAAATTTTACGGCTTTTTTTTTCTTTAAAAGAAAGATATAATTTCGTTTTGTTGTCTTGTCTGTCTGCAGACATCGAACTTTTTTGTTTATATAAAAAAATAAAAAATTCTTTTTGTGTTAGATAGCAATTAATGATATATTACGATTTGCATTTTTCGAATCTCCCTCTAACAGTGGAAAATTTTGAAAATTCCAAAGTATCAAACGAATATTCCAAAATGATGTAGTTAGGATAGAAGTTTAAAATTTTGGTGTTGAAATGTGAAGGTTACGAACTTACCATTGGCAACAATCACTTGGCCCTTTAGACCCAGGGGGAGGTGAATGACGCTTTTATTGTTTTAACAAAAAAGTGTATATTTTTAAAGATAAATTAAAAATTCTTTTTGGGTTGGTCAAATATTGATGAAATATTACTATTTGAATTTTGCGAGTTTCGCAAAAGCTAAAACTGCGCCCTCTTACGGTGGAAAAAATCGAAAAATACCAAAAATTTAAAACCAATATTTAAAACGATGTAGTTATGCTAGAAATTTGAAATTTTAGGCGTGGAATGTGACAGTCTCGAAAACCCTAAGCCCAACGTAGGTAAGAAACGGAACGGTTTTGTTTTAAGAGAAAATTGGAAATATCTTTTTTTCTTGGTTTCTAATGAAATGTAAATCGCATTTTCAAAGGTAGTTTTAATTTATATCATTAGAGATTACTAAATATTGAAACTGCAAAACTTTTAACGAATGTTTCAACCGATCTCTTTATGGTAGAAATTTCGGCAGTAGAGTTCTGTTATGGTAGAAATTCAACTGACAGCAATGATCTGTCCACTATTTTCAGAGGAATGAGAGAAAAGCAACTTTCTAAATTTAAGAACTAAAACAATAATACTTCTTATGTTTCATAATGACTAACAAAATATTAATATGTGCATTTCCCCCATCATATATAAAAAAATAAATAACCCCTCAAGCAGCTGCTTGTACAGAGGTCTGACAGGAACCTGTCAGTTTATACGCCATAGTAGAAGGTCCATGAGGATGGCGGGACCTCAGCAGAAAAACTACACGAACATCCATAATTAAAACTTTTAAGGAGTGAAAAAGTAGGCAAAAGAAGAACTTCATTCTCTTTAAAAACGAGATTCACATATGCGCCAGAGGCAATATGCGTACTTCTACTTATTTTACATTTTCAGTACCCTCCGACAGTGGAAATTCGTACTACTGTATAATTGAGAATATAAGCTATTAATATTTTATTAGTATCTGTAATGTGCAAAAAAGTTTTTGATTTATCTCTTAAAGCAGAAAAGTTTTACCAATGGGACAAATCATTACTATTAGGGTAAACCACTTGATCATTACACTCTATGACCAAAAACTTAAGTTTCCAGCAAAAATAGATCGTTTGCAATATTTATTTAAAGATTTGATATTTTCCAGCTTCTTCCGCCGCTAGAGGTCGCCTTTCGAGTTTTTATTTACCGTTTTTAGCACTCTCTAACACTGCAAATTGCAGCTGATGGGGATTCGAAAAAGGTAAATATTAATATTTATGTGAAAAAAAATTCGCCGACATACGGGATTCGAACCCGCAGCTGTCCAGAAATGTGCCAGAACATTCTAATATGTTGAACTAAAGCCGGCTTTTTTCACAAAAAAATTTATTGATTTTTACAGGTTTAAACGTCTACAGGTAATTCTGAAATTATCAAATATTGTTTAAACCTCATTTTAAAAAAAAAAACTTAAATTAGTTTTTCACATGTTAAAAAACACCCCGGTTTTTTCTAATTTTCACACATATTTTCACAAAAAACCACAAGAAACACACTTTTTTCCTCACCCCCCCATAACTTTTCCCATGGATTTTCATAGAATTCTCGAGCCCCTTTTACTGTGCCAGACCTCTCATTTATGCTACTACTCCCCTCCCCGCAACCTTCTCTGATTCTTAGGGGTCCTCAGAGAACCCCATTTAGTCCATTATGTGCGAAAAAGTGCCGCTCAGAGGTAAAACAAGTCAACCCAACACTGTAGGTATTAACAGCGCCCCAAAAAACTTCGGAAGCTTTTCTAGGAATCACTCCCAATCCAAGGCAGCTAGGAACACGACCTGTTATCACAAAATGATTAGAACCAAGTGGACCACCAAATTTAGACCCGATCGCTCAAGTGCCAGGGAAACCAATGGGAAGCTGCCAGTTTCTGTCACCGAAGACGTCACATGTGTCCGCCCGCCCGTTCGTTCGGAATTATACCTATTATACATGATGATGATTTTAAAGTATGTAACTGACAGACTCCTGTCAGACCTCTGTGGCAAGCAGCTGCTTGAGGGGGTATTTTTTTTTTTTTATTTAATAGCCTATATAATACGAAGAACTAAAATGGTTTAGCAGCATATAATACACATTCATATATAATATAAAAAATAAATACCCCCTCAAGCAGCTGCTTGCCACAGAGGTCTGACAGGAGCCTGTCAGTTTATATGCCATAGTAGAAGGTCTGAGAGGATGGCAGGCCCTCAGCAGAAAAACGATACAAACAGCCATGCCTTACCCGGCATGGGACGGCATATATAATATATATTCATATATATTATATATAATATATATTCATATATATATGAATATATATATGACAGGCTCCTGTATGAATATATATATATATTCATATATATAATATATATTCATATATATTATATATATAATATATCTGTGCACCAATCCCTAGTGATAATGCACAGAACCGGCCAGGTCTAGCACCAAATGTCCGACCCCGCCTTCTCGTGGTGCAGGCCGTTAGTACCTTTCAAAGAGATATTCTCTTTTGGAAGGGAACGGAAGGGGAGGGCTGCCAGTTCAGTATGGCCTACTGATCTGGTCATCTATGGCCACTTTTTTTCTTTTTTTCAACCCTGCTGAGGAGTGGTCAACTTCACAGGGTCCTGGTGCTGACCATTTATACCTACTAGACTGGACTTGTTTATGGATTTGAGCTTGATTATGGATCCTGGACTTGCTGCACTGGTGGGCCTCTGTTGAGGGAGAGTCTGCTACTGTGTTTTCTGTTTGCTTCTGGGTTGCCAGCTCTAAGTGAACAGAGGCATGGGATATCTTATATCAGATGGTGGATAATCCTAATCAGAGGCCATCGCAGGTACCTGAACCTTCCTTAGCTAGTTGGGCATCGTCAAGCCTAAACTGGAGTAATGAGTCTCAGGCAGGCCATGTGGCTCTTGAAAAAGTCCACCTGAAAAGGTGGTGCCTGTTGTTCCTACTAACATTGGTGACTTCAGCCTTTAGCAGAGGAGGAACAGGTCTTTTCCCCATGCCTGTCATCAGGGGGCTGTTTGATATTGTTGGCCCTACCAATCTCAATAAACCTAATTTCTTTAAAAATCCTACTAATCATTTTCTCGCTGCAGGAACGTGGAACGTGAAGACATTACATAGAGATTATTCTCTTGATGTCCTCATGCAGGAATTCCAGCGCTATAACCCAGATATTCTAGGCTTGCAAGAGACCAGATGGACAGGTAAAGGTGAGATATTTAAAAATAATTTTAAATTTCTCTTTACAGGGAGGGAGGATGGAAAGCATCACCAAGGCGTGTGTCTGCTGCTCAACAGACATGCTAGTGATGCTCTTCTAGGATATGAGTGCATTAATGATAAGTTTCTTACAGCAAAATTTCAGACAAGCATTAAAGACTTGAATGTTATCTGCTGTTATGCCCCCATTGAGTATACTGATGAGGATGAGAAGGATAGGTTTTATGGACAACTTCAGGATATTTTGAATTCTGTGAAGAAATGAGATATTATCTTTGTTCTAGGTGACTTCAATGCGAAAGTTGGTACTGACTCTAATCTTTGGGGAGGGGTAATAGGTCCTTTTGGTATTGGTAGCTGCAATGGCAATGGGCAACGTCTCCTACAGGTAAGTAAACTCAATGGTTTCAGAATAACTAACACATATTACAAACACCGCGACATACATAAGCACACATGGGTTTCACCTGATGGGCTGCATAAGAATATGATTGATTATATATTAATTAACAGCAAATGGGCTAGTTCTGTTAGAAATACCAGGGCATATAGGGGAGCTGAAATTGGATCTGACCATTACCTTGTTAAAAGTGTCTTGCAACTTAAACTTAAAAGGTGTTGTGCTAGGGTTAAAAAATTTGCTTTTAATACTGAAGCTCTGAAAGACCCAGTTATAGCCAAAGCTTACCATGATAGGTTACTTAGTCATTATGACAGTCATGGTTTGCTTAATACTGAAGTTGAGGAAGAATAAGGACATTTTAAACAGGCTTTTTTGGAAACTAACAGTATTCTTTTAGGAAAAAAGGAGCAGAGGAGACAGAATTATTTAAGTGATAAGGCACTTGAGCTTATTTCAGAAAGAAGGAACTGCAGGAATGTCCTTAATCAGTACCCTACTATTCCTAACAGAAAGGATTACAGAGAGCTTAATAAACGTGTAAAGGATCAGTTAGCGACTGATAAGAATCTTTGGCTTGATGGTTTGGCTGACAAAGCCGAGGAAGCAGTTAGACAGCACAACAGCAGAGAGCTGTACCAGATAGTAAATGTTTTGTGTGGTAGAAAACGGACAGGTATACAGGGATTGAAGGATAAACAAGGTAAGGTTATAGAAGGTGAGGATTCTGTCATGGCTAGGTGGGCTTAGCATTTCAGTGATATTCTAAACAATGCGGTTATTTCTATTCCCATTGTTTGCAATGATGATAGATGCATTGGTGGCTTTAATGTTGGCCCTATAACACAATCTGAAGTTATATTGGCTGGTTCTAAACTTAAACTTCATAAATCCCCAGGGGTAGATGAAATTACTATAGAAATGCTCAGAGCTGGGAATGTTTCTGTTACCACTTGGATGACTGAAATTCTGAATATCTTTTACGATAAAGGCATGGTTCCTAAGGATTTTACCAGAGCTATTGTTATCCCTATTTTCAAAAAAAGTGATCGCAGTTCTTGTGATAACTATAGGGGTATCAGCCTACTCTCTGTTCCAGGTAAAGTTCTTTCCATGATTGTGCTTAATAGAATTAAGAATCTGGTTGACAGGCAATTGCGTGATGAGCAATGTGGATTCAGAAGTGGTAGGGGATGTGTGGATCAGATATTTTCACTTAGGCAGATTCTTGAGAAATGTTTAGAGTTTCAGAAACCTTTGGTTGCTAGCTTTGTTGATTTCAAAAAGGATTTCGACTCTGTTGATCGTCATAATTTGTGGTTGATTGTGAAATCATATGGTATACCAGACAAGTTAGTTAACATAATGAAAGCTCTCTATAATAACACTGAGTCACGTGTGAGAGTTGGTAAGTCTTGTAGCAATTGGTTTAGCATTACTTCTGGTGTTCGACAAGGGTGCATCTTGTCTCCTTTTCTATTTAGTTTGATTGTTGATTATGTTATGAGAAATTCACTTCAAGGGAAAGATTTTGGCCTTAATTGGGCTGGAGATACGAAAATTTCTGATTTAGATTATGCTGATGATTTAGCCCTTTTGGCAAATGATGTTGATGAGATGAACTCTTTCATTCGAGCTGTTGATGAGACTGGTAGTAGAGTAGGTTTGGTTATAAACAGAGAGAAAACTGAATTTATGAAAATTGGTCAGGCAGGTTGTGATTCAGTTAATCTGAATGGTTGCAGTCTTGAGCAGGTGTCACAGTTTAATTATCTAGGGAGCTATGTAACAGATAATGGTGATGTGCGGCATGAGATTAACAGACGAATCGGTATTGCTGCCGGGACTTTTAAGAATCTATGGAGAGTGTGGAGAAATAGGTGTATACACCTAAAGACTAAAATTAGACTGTATAATAGTTGGTTCTTTCTAGGGTTAGTTATGGTAGTGAAACTTGGACGCTGTGTAAACAAGATAACAGGAAACTAGATGCTTTTGATTCTAGATGCTTACGCAGTATCTTGGGTATTAGGTGGTTCAACTTTGTAACTAATGATGAGGTTAGGCAAAGGAGTCTGCAACCTCCTTTAAGCAGCATATTGTGCAGAGAGAGACTCCGCTGGTTTGGCCATGTTGCCCGTATCGATAATTATAGATTGGCGAATAAGGTTATGAACAGTGTGCCTAGAGGCCTCAGAAGGAGGGGGAGACCTAGGATGCGGTGGGCAGACAATGTCAAACAGGACCTTGTTAGAATTGGTGTGCAGTGGCCAGAGGCAGCAGATGAAGCTCAGGACAGATATGCTTGGAGAATTAAACTGCACGGTCTGGTTGGACCTCCGTAGCCCATGGCTGCTTGATGATGATGATGATGATGATGATGATTTGTATTACGATGCTTCTGAAAAAATGTTTTTCATCTAACAGGGATCCTGGGGGTTGTGACTCAATAAAAATCGAAATGATTCGTTCATTCACTGGTGGAATCGGGCTTGAAAATCATTAGTGATAATTGGTCTTGAAAATAAATATCAGAATGATTCATTCAGTCATGGGTGAGGAATCGAGCTTGAAAATCATTAGTGATAATTATTCTCGGAAATAAATATCGGAATGGTTCATTCAGTCGCGGGTGGAATCGGGCTTGAAAATCATTAGTGATAATTGAACTCGGATAGTCTTATTGTCAGCGCCAACAGAAGATTCTTGGCACAGTGGTTAGTCTCTAAAAGCAGAAGGACGATCAAATATAGAGCATGAGTTAGAATTTCGAGTGCAATGTTAATATAAGACTTCAAAGTGTAGAGAACAGTTCAGTCCTTGTTTCCTGAGCAATGCCCTGTTGAAAAGTTTCCATAACATATTATTTTTTATTCTTTGACTTTATTTAGCGTTATGTTTTGTTGAAATTATAAAGTTTCAAATTATCTGCTACAAAAATGCAATATTTTTTCCTATTAGCAAATTTTCCTTTGGGGCTCATTCCTACAACGCAATTTGAAACATTATAAAACACATAGTGAGCACCCAGTTACTGCTGAACGTATTCAAGTGCTGTCATGAAACGTCACCATGTTTACTTTGCATCTGGGATTGAGAACCACCATTGAACAGGGTAATTTTAAACGTTAAACACAAAAATTTTCAAAAAACAATATTCTTTGTCAAACATTAGCTCCAATCACTAATATAAATCCAGTACATTGCAATTATCCCATTGTAAATAAAAAAATGTGCAATGGCAAATTACTTTTGAAATATTTTAAAGACGGGGGAAAAATATGTCACTAGATCTACATCTAGTGACATTCTTTTGCAATATATTTTAATTAAATTATCGCTTGCCATATCGTTTAGTTAATTGTTGGCAAATGTCGGGACAACTTAGGTTGGGTTGTTTTTTCCCTGAGCGGCACTTTTTTGCACACAATGGGCTACATGGCCAGGTCACAAGAACTCCGAAGGCTCAGATAAGGTGGGAGAGGGGATCCACTGGATAGCTGTTAGAGATAGATGATAGTTTCCAGTCAGGGCCATCCAGCGGTTCTTTTAACGTGCGCAGGGTATGGCGACAGTATGGCACGACAGACCACGGCTTAAAGTCACATACGACGGAGGCGGTCTTTCCAAGCCCATCAGTGTACCCTACTGGGAAGTTTTGTGGAGATAAATCTTAATACTGGCCCAGCTGGAACTCGAATCTGGGAAATACAAACTACGAGCTTGGCGCGCTACCGAATGAGCCACCCTCACTCCGGGACAACTTAGGCCTAACATTAAAGCAACCATTAGTCAATATTGACCAATTTTTTTAACTATTAGTCAACAATTACCACTGTTTTGCTAAGCATTCAGCAGCATTGTTCCTACAATTTACCAATCGTTCCTAACATTGTGCCTTCACTGAACACTTCAACCATTTCAGTATCTATTAACCAACTTAGTACCCAACTGATAGCCAATGACTGGACTCAATGATGAGACAACATGTGAGATATTACGTCATCTCAGTGTTGTTGCCTTGCCTTCTGTGGAAAAATATGTAGATACAGCTGCATTAATGCACTTTCATATGTATGATTGACATATACATGAATATGAATGATAAGAATACAGTGTCAGTAAAATAAGACAGCTTGGAACAATAAAACATTTATTCAATCATTCACGTAAAAATTTATCATGAAATTGCAATATCACAATATATTGGTAAACTTTGTATAATTTAAGTACAGAGAGAGACAGATTATCATATAATTCAAATTCTCGTAAGCCTCTGAAAATTAAGAGGTTTATACCCTTTGTACAAGTACCTTTTCCAATAGTGAACACTTGGCAGGAACCTTGCTATTGTTAGATGCTTTACTTTCCAGCTAAATGACCGTCATCTGAATGGCATGCGAAAGTGTTTCAGAATTCCTTGCTTTATCGATGTGCATAGTAACTAACATCTTGCGCATTTTTTCTATACAAGTAATAAAAGTTTAGAGTTTTTTTAAGGTCAGTAATGCTTTTCATGATGCTCATAGTGGTGATGCTTGGCATGTGGTTGCAAGTCAATGGCAATTCCCTTATGGACTGGTGCAACACTGAGTGCTAGCTTTCCCAGGCTACCTAGTCCTAATGCCGATACACCTAAGCCAGCTCCTGCCACCTTGCCTAGGGCCAGTAGAAGCTTCAGCTGGGTAAGGCCCAAAATACCAAGCTTTGCTAACGTACCAAAATCGACTGGAATATTTATATCCACGTGAGCAGACTTCTTCGGAGCATGGTAATCATGATGATGATGATCGTACGACCTGTTAAAGGAAAAAAGATATCATTTAATGACATGACATTCGACAGAGCAATTATTATATATATGTACCCCAAATAAAAAGAAAAAAAATTCTTTATTGCATGTACAATGATTTTAAAGCTTACAAACTGTATTTTGTTTGGTTTAGAAATCAGTGTTCAACTCTCATAACTGAATGTCATGCATCGTTCTCAATAATTCTAATGTAACAGTTCGCATTACTGTTATCTATAAAATAAAACGTGTCTGCCTGTGGCAGCCATAACTCATCGGGAATGCAACGCACACGCTCCAGTTTCTGGTTGTGGTCCGGATTGCAGTGCCAAACTTCAGGTCGAAAGTCCAAAAGGGTGGGGGAGGGCTTGCTAGAATCAAAAATATTTACCATGCTATTCCTACGGGAAGCGATAATCGCTATCAAATTTACTGTTGCCATTTTCTGCTCCCTAACTCTGAAAGTAAAGTGTTAAAATAGCATTTAAATCTCCTGCTGCAAATCTGAAAGCGTTGCCAGATTCCCCACATTTCCATAAGCATTATTTAGGCGTTCCATTGCAGCTAGAGACCTGATTTTCTAACCAAAAATGGGGTCGGGCAGGGGGAACTCGTGTACGGGACCTATCCGTACACGAGTAAGTCGGGAAATTAAGTACGTCGGGAATTACAAAATGTCAAAATCTGACGAAATAAATATCTCGATCGTTTGTCACGGGCTCTGACATCGCGCGCCGAGTTAGCAATAACTTTTGCAACACCGGGAAATTCTTCGTGTTCAAACTGTGATAAAATGTCATGGGGAGGGATACTCACAAAACTAACCTTTAGTGCAGGAAACAACAGAATATGCAGATTAAAAGTGAGACACGAGCTGTCACAATTTGTGCAGAAACGAAGCCACGGGCCAAATAAGAACCTGATTTTTAAACCAATCACCGGACCACACGGGGGACGATGTGCAGGAAAATTGGACAGTGCGAACGAATATCACGGGAGCCATAGGGTAGCAAAATCTGTGGTAACGGAAATAAAATCTCGATAGTTAACGCAGAAATTAATCCACGGGCTTGAGAAGTGTTCACTGACGTCAACAACAATCCGGGCAAATTTCTTCCTGTTGAAAATCTGTGCTAAAGGCGAGGGGGTGGGGGAGGGTTCTTACAAAATTTACCTTTAATGCAGTGAAAATAAGAATATACAGGCTAAACGTGACACCCGGGCAGCACCGGGTACGTTCAGCTAGTCTATATAATAAAAGAAGGGGTCTGTCTGTCTGTGTGTCTGTTTATGGCAGCCATAACTCATCGGGAATTCAAAGTACACGCTCCAAATTTTCAGAGAACGTTTTTGGTTGTGGTCCGGATCGCAGTGCCAAATTTCAGGTTGAAAGTCCAGTTGGGGGGGGGGGGGGGGGTTTGCTAGAACCAAAAATATTTACCATGCTATTCCTACGGGGAACGAGAATCGCTGTCAAATTTACTTTTGCCATTTTTTGCACCCTAACTGTGAAAGTAAAGAGTTAAAACTTAAATCAATGTCACCAGTGGCTGACCAATGTACATTTTGTCAGCATATGGCCAATGGTTAGTCAGCTTCATTTGGTTATTAGTTAACCCATACTTTGATATTGGCAGCAAAATCTATGGAATTTCAACCAAGGATTGGATTGATTGTTTTACCTCTGAGTGGCACTTTTTTTGCACACCATGGGATAAATGTCTAGGTCACAAGGACCCCGAAGGCTCAGAGAAGTTTCGGGGAAGGGACCCACTGGAACAGCTGTTGGGAGACAGATGGTAGCCTCCCGTCAAGGCCATCCAGCGTGTTCTTTAACGTGAACAGGGTATGGCTCTCCCGCACACGTGGCCACGGCTTAACGTCCCATCCGACGGACGGCGGCCTTTCCAAGCCCATCGGTGTCCCCTACTGACAGTGGGCAGGGCAGGAAGTTTTGCGGAGATAAATCTCAACGCTGACTCAGCTGGGACTCGAACCTGGGAACTGCAGATTACGAACCTGGCGCGCTACCGACTGAGCCACCCCGTTTCAACCAAGGAAAACCACCAGGTATATAGGTGAGAAATTCAAATGCTGAAAAGGTGGATATTTGCACTCTGCAATTTCAAAAAGGAAAAGAAAGAAACGGATGCCAAAATAATATTTAGATAATAAATAATTTTAATATATATAACTATAATTAATAATATTAATAAATAAATATTTATACGCCCGAAACCTCAACTAAGCAGTTGTGTTAATATCAAGTTTTCTAAATTGTTGTCAAAATTATTTGTATAATGTTTTCATCCATGGAGGGGGCTAGGGGGGCATAGATAATAATTCCAACCTTTTCAATGGATTTCAAGCGACTTCTGGTTAATTTCAGCACACTAGTGAAACGGGAAATTACAGGCGCAGGGAATGTAGGCGCATCCCTCACCCACATTATGTTTAGAGTTTTAAAAAATGCTTTGTAATCACTGATTTATGAAACCAGTGGTTAATGTTGATTGCATGCAAATGTTAACTGCTGCGCTACTGACCTTTCGATGCTCAATGTTTATTTCGTTGTGGCCGAGTGGTTAGTGCGCTTGGCTACTGATCTAAAGGCCTGGGTTCGAGCCCCGGGTAAGGCATGGCTGTTTGTGTCGTTTTTCTGCTCAGGGCCTGCCATCCTCACAGACCTTCTACTATGGCATATAAACTGACAGGCTCCTGTCAGACCTCTGTGGCAAGCAGCTGCTTGAGGGGGTATTTATTTATTTTTATTTATTAAGTATCTAAAGTATAAAAGTATCTCCAATTTTTAGAATAAACTTAAATTCTCAATAGTTTGAAACATTCAGTTAATTATGTAATTTGCACTATTTATCTATTATTTTACAATGTTCCTTTTTTATTAGAATTCATTATTATTTTTTTTAGAATTCCGCTGGTTTAAACTTTTAATAAAAGACGATATAAACCGATGTTATGCAAAATACCTTGGCTTTACTATTTATACACTAAGAAATTGTCTTCTACTAAACAAAAATTTTATTTAGAGATCTCTAAATAACTTTTACTCATACGGAATTTAAATTTCACTTCTTCTATGTTTCATAAAAAATTTCAGTCACAAATAAAAATTCCTACTATGACATTCCTGCGAATAATTTATTTATACTTAGTTGATACTGTAGTTCGTGACAATACGGAAACCGTTAGCGTTATTAATTTAACGCTTGTGTTTCGTATGGGTTCATATCCTGTCGTTCGTAGGAGCGAGTTTGGTATAGCGCCATGCTCGTAATCTGCAGTTCCCAGGTTTGAGTCCCACATGGGCCAGCATTAAGGTTTATCTCTGCAAAACCCCAACCATGCCCTCGGTCAGAAAAGGGCTTGGAAAATGGCTTGAAAAGGCTGCCGTCTGTCGGATGCGAACTAAAGCCGTAGTCCCATGTATGGGAGGTACATACCCTGGGTTCGTTAAAGAACACTCTGGATGACCTTGATTGGAGGATCCCATCTGTCTCCTAACAGCTTTCCAATGGGTTCCCTTCCCCCAACTTTTTCTAAGTCGTTGTGACCTGGATATTTAGCTCATTGCGTATCAAAAAAAGGCAGAGCTTAGAGGTAAAACAACACACAACCTAATTGTATCTATCGTTCTTTTATGTTGGCTAGATATTCGGGGGTCAATTTTTCCAGTCCCCCAAAACCCGAATCATTGCAGCAATTGTTGAGTCCGAGCTCGATTTCGGGGAAAACAATTTCTCTGACTCATCGTAAGACCTGTACATACAGAAATGCATGCTGCAAATCATTTATTTTATTGTTATTAATAATTATAATAATTTTATGGTAAAATTAATATGTTAATGCTATTTGGAAAGAAAAACATTAGAAATATTAGCAGAGACTAAAATTTTGTGGGTAACATCATTATAAAAAGCAAAGAGTCATTCATGTTTGAAATTTAAATTTTCTGATCCCGACCCAACCTATGGTTCGTGCATATACGAAGGACGAATTGATTAACGTATCCATTCCATAACGAAAATATGAGTATTTTATTTTATCATATTTTATTATTTTATCATATTTTTATAATTTTATCATATTTTTATAATTTTATATATTTATTATCATATTTTATATCTTTTTCAAAAAATAAAACGAGATGATGTTTTCATTTTGTTGTCTGTATACATCGAGCTTGTTTTGCTTTTAGATATAAATTAAGAATAGTTTTTTGGTAGAATAGGTATTGATGAAATATTACGATTTTCACTTTCCAAATCTACCAAAACTATAAATGCGTTCTATAAGTGTGGAAAAAAATTTGGAAATGTCAACGTTAGAAACGAATATTACAAACAATGTATGGATTTATGCTAGAAATTCGAAATTCGAAAGAATTCAAATTTGAAGGTCATGTGGTTTGCATTCTCAACAAGAGTGGTAAGTTCACCCTTACTCCCAATATTGGGTGCAGAAAACACAGCTAGGCTGTTTTAAGAGATAATTGTTTCTCTTTAAAGATAAATTCAAACTTATTTTTGAGTTACATTAGTATTGAGGGAATATTATGACTCGCACTTTCTGAATCTCCCAAAGTTTAAATTGTACCTTCTAACTGTGGAAAAAGTTACTGTTGATACTTTTAAATAAATATTTCAAGAGATTTATTTATCCTATAAATATGAAATTTTGATGGCAGAATGTGAATGTTTTGAGGTTTGTATTTGTAGCTAATTAGTCTTTGCATCCAAGGAGGAGGGGGGGGGTGGCTCAGTCGGTAGCGCGCCAGGCTCGTAATCTGTAGTTCCCAGGTTCGCGTCCCAGCTTGGTTAGCGTTGAGATTTTTCTCCGCCCTGCCCACGGTCAGTAGGGGACACCGATGGGCTTGGAAAGGCCGCCTTCCGTCGGATGGGACGTTAAGCCGTGGCCCCGTGTGCGGGAGAGCCATACCCTGTGCACGTTAAAAAGCACGCTGGATGGCCTTGACGGGAGGCTACCATCTGTCTCCCAACAGCTGTTGCAGTGGGTCCCCAACCTTCTCTGAGCCTTCGGGGTCCATGTGACCTGGCCATTTAGCCCATGGTGTGCAAAAAAGTGCAGCTCAGAGATAAAACAACCCAACCCAGCATCCAAGGAGATGAGAAATGCAACTTTTTTATTTTTAAGAGATAATTCGAAAATTCTTTTTAGTTGGATTGGTGCTAATTAAATATCATAATTTTCATTTTTCGAATACTTAGGTGCTTTTAATTTACATCGTTAGAAGACGTTGAATATGTAAAAGATGAAACTTTTAAAAAATATTTCCACAGATTTATTTGTGGTAGAAATTTGAAATTTCGGCAATAGAGTATGAAGAGATATTCCACTGACAGCAACAATATGTCCCCTTTTCTCAGAAGAGTGTGAGAAAAGAAACTTTTAAATTGAAGAAATAAAAGGCAAATACTTTTTATACTTTATAAGTACAAATAAAATATTACTATTTCGATTTTCCCATCATATATTAATTAATGAATATAACGAATTAAAACTTTTAAAGAATGCAAAAGTAGGTAAAAGAAAAACTTTGTTGTTTTTGAAAACGCGATTCCCATATTCGCCAGAGGCGACATGCGTTCTTCTATTTAACCTGAGCCTTTCAGAGTTTTTTTTTTTTTCTTAGTAACCAGAGCCTTTCAGAGTTTTTTTTTTTCTTAGTAACCAGAGCCTTTCAGAGTTTTTTTTTTTTTCTTAGTAACCAAAGCCTTTCAGAGTTTCAGAGAGGCCTTGGCCACTTTTATATTTTGAGGTACTTGTACACAACGTATATACCGTAGGCAATGGTGGATTAACAAACTCAACGCTTCTCGTAGTTCTAAATTTTATCTCCCCTGATGAAACAGAAAACAGAAATTGCACACAAAAAAAATGCATATAAGATATACGTTAATGAATTATTATCTTTAGTTTTATGCATAAAATTAGGAAAATTGGAAAACTGAATGATTAAAAAAGCGATAAAAGTGGTAGCATCTTCAAAAACTCTGACGCTCTTAAATTCGAAGCCAGATAGAGCTAGAGATTTGAAAAAACGCAAGACAAAGGTGGGCTTTTTTCTTTGACTTTTACTAACTAGCATTCAAGTAACAATATTGTATATGATTCAGAATACATATAGAAGAGACCAGGTTTTGTTTTTTTTCTTTTAAGTATGAGTGCGGCCTCCATTGGATCGCAGAGTTTTTGGGGCCGCAATGCATAAAATTTTAACTTTGAATATTCTTCCGTACTGTAAGTAAAAGAACAAAACTTCCATATTTTTAAAAGTGCAGAGTCTGCAATGTCGATGAATTTCAATCATCAGGAAGAAAAAGAATTACTACAATTTATACCAGTGATGAAACATAAAACTAACCGCCAAAATTTGGATCAAATTGAGAAATGAATACCTAGCAGTGAGTGGAAAAGCTACACTTTTATTAACCCCATTACAACAATACATGTGTGAAACTGGTTTCTCTGCTCTTATAAAATTTAAGACTCCTGATAGAAATCGTTTGAAAACCACCTTCTGACAACGCGTGTAGAATATTATCATCATTCTAAAATCTTCATATCAGAACTAAAGGAAAAGAAGCTATCTCATATTTCATATTAAATATGTCAATTGCAATAATTAAATACTTTGTAATTTAGAATAGAACCACTTCTACTACAATGTTAACTATGATCCAATTCTTTTCTTAAGGGTCCATTACACTCCAACTCAATTTAACGGAACCAAATATTTATACCAATTTTGAAAACAATGTCATTTTTATGGGCCTATACAATCATCATTATGAACTTAAATCTAATGTTATTAGGTAATAAATGTATTAAATTAAATAAATTGTATGACTATTAAAATTTTGTTTCATATTGAAACGAAAGATGGGCACTAATCATCTGAGGTGTTGCACCGAACTGGCTATTCTTAGTACCAAACGTACTAAAAACTAGAAGGGAATTTTTTGAATAAAGAAAAATACAATCAATAATCAAGAAAACAAATCAAGAAGAGGAGGAGGGGACAGCAAACTAAATCGAGTCAGAACTATATAAAAGTAGGGTGGGGAAGCCAAGAGATTGGATTTCCTTATAGTATAACATTTCACCATCCGTTGCAGATGTTTAAATTTTTCGGAAAATGCATGAAATATAAATACGTTTAATAATTTTATTACTTCATTAACCTTACTGAATTCTGAAAAAAATCTCTGTCCTCCTAGATCGGGCCCTGAATATGATCATAGATAATAAATAAAACTTTAGATAAAGATTGTAATAATTGATATGATTAAAGATAAAGATGTTAGTAATCAATATGGTTATAGATAAAGATGCTAATAATAATATGATTATGGATAAAGATGCCAGTAATAAATACAATTGTACGAAGTAAATGAGATTGTAACAAAAATACTATTGATAAATATGAATGTAGATAATGAATATGATTGTAGAAAAAATGCTAATAATCAATATGATTATGGATAAAAAATACCAATTATTAATACACCTGTAGAAAATAAATGAGATTGTAGTAAAGATGCTACTAATAAAAGTGAATGTGGATAATAAATATGATTGTGGATAAAGATGCTAATAATCAATTATTATAGATAAAGATGCTAATAATCAATAATCAATTATTATAGATAAAAATGTTAATAATCAATAATCAATTATTACAGATAAAGATGCTAATATAGATACGATTGTAGCAAAGTCGATATTAATAAATATGAAAGTACATAATAAATAAGATTGGAGAAAAGATGCTAATAACAAATATGATTACGGATAAAGATGCCAACAATAAATACATTTTCAGAAAGTAAATGAGATTATAGTAAAGATACTATTAATAAACTGATTGTAGATATTAAATCCTATTGTAGATAAAGATAATAATGAACATCATGATTATAATGAAGATGCTAGTAATATATACGGATGTAGAAAAATAAATGAAATTATGGTAAGATTCTATTAATAAATATGACTGTAGATAATATATATATTTTTAGATAACGATGCTAATAATCAATAAAATCATGGATAAAGATACCAATAATAAATACAATTGAAGAAAATAAATGAGAGTGAATAAATAATAATAAATATTTATTGACTATATATAACATATAACACACTTAATAATAAATGAATAATGACAATAAATAATAATACAAAATAATGAGTTAAAATAAAATCCACAATTCGGTACGAACAATTGAACAAAATATAAAACTGATATAAATAAATCCATGTAATTAAAATATTTATTGTGAAATGAAATGCAATAAAATAGAAGCCATATAAGAACCACCAATGAGCATTATGCTGCTCTTATAGGTTGTCAAATTAAATTAATAGTTTTTAGCGATATGCACTTTTATAATACAGAATTAAAGGTTTAAGAGTGAAAAAATTAATAATTTTAGATTTATTCATTAATGACATGAAATAAGGTAAGTAACTTAACAACGAAATAAAGACTCAACATTGTTTATATGTAATAATCTCTGCTAAACTTTTATTTTAAATATATTTTCATTTTTTTTTCGTCCCTTATATTTTTCGGTAATTTATTAAAATTTTTTGGAGCTAGAATCATGAAATGCTTACGGATAATTTCTTTTCTTGAAAAATGTACGTAATAAAGTTCTCTATTTCTGGGATTTATTTTTGTATGTTGTAATTTTTGAGAAATCTGGGATTTTAAACACAAACATAAGGATTTTATAAATATATAATTGTCCTAAATTCAAAATTCCATTTTCAAAAATCATATTTTTTTAATTCGTAATATTGTTATTCATAATAACTTTCAGAATTCTGTTTTGTAATATTATCAATTTATTTAAAGAATTAAAATATGTTCCTCCCCAACTAATTAAACAGTATTGTAAAGTAGATTGAATCCATGAAAAATAAAGAGTTATTAGAAAGGAAGTACCTACAATTTTCTTTAGATGATATATTTTTATTAGGAAATATTTTAAACGTTTGCAATTATATTTGTATGACTATTCCACTTCAAATTATTATCAATAGTAATCCCCAAATATTTGTATGTTTTAATTTGTTTAATTTCTGCCCATGTACATACAATATTATTATTACAAGTAAATCTATGATATATGATTTTATCTTTGAAAAAACTCTTGTTAGTGAGACTGAAATACATTGAATAAGATTTTCCGATATTTAATGTAAGATGATTTTGATGAAACCATAACTGAATTTTTTTGAATCATGAGATATAGTCGATTTCAATTCTTCAAAATTATTACTTCTATATACTATAGCAGTATCATCAGCATAGGATATAGGATATCCTTTAAAGTTATTAAAAAAAGAATTCATTGAAATAAATCAGGAATAAAATAGGTCCTAAAACTGAGCATTGAGACATTCCTTTAGTAAGCAATAAGGGTGAACTTTTTGTATTTTTTATGTCTACAATTTGTTTTCTATCTGTAATATATGACTTAAACCATTTTAGCGTATTTCCTCTAACACCAATGTAATTAAGTTTCTGCAATAAGATAGCATGATTTACAGTATCAAATGCTTTTGCAATGTCTAAAAAAATTACCATAGTTTTTTGAGAATTATTTATACCATGTAAAACAGTAGTGGTCATTTCCAGCACTACATGATCTTATGTTCTCTAAACCGAAATTCTGATTTATAAAAAAATGATGAATTATTCAAAAATTTTATAAGTCTATTCTTCGTTATTGTTTCGATAACTTTTGAGAAAAAAGGTAATATAGGGATTGGTCTATAATTATTTAAATTATTTTTAGCTCCTTTTTTGTATATAGGCTTTACAATAGCAGTTTTCAATTGGTTTATAAAAATACCAAAATTAAACGATATATTTATGATTTGTGTTAAAAATGTTGCATGGTATTTATTAATGATTTTTAATATTTTGGGACATATTAATAAATCCATAAGCTTTATTTTCATCTAAATTGTTCATAATATCATTTAATTCAGTTTCATCTGTCTTTTTTAAAAACATGGAATTTTGTTATTTAAGATAGAGGGATAATTATGAAAGTTAATAGTTGTGTCATTATTATAATTATTAACATTAATGAAATGATAATTAAAGTCATTAGTTAATTTTACTACATCAGTATACACTGGTAATGTATAATCAGAAGTTTTTTCATTCAAAATTTTCTTTACACATTTCCATTGTTTTCTTGTATCTTTTTTACATTTTTTAAATTCAGTTTCATAATATTTATTTTTTAAATTTCTTATTTTTAAAACTATGTTATTTCTAATTGTTTTATAATCATCATTATATTGCTATATAAATGGATATTTTTTGTGTCTTAAAAATGCTTTTTTCTCTTTTTTTTAATCAAAATAATGAAGCAACAGAGTTGTCCACTTCCTGGATAGATGGGCCACTAGTGCGAATCAAATAAATAAAATCCGGAAGGTTTATATGGTCACATAAGTTGAGAAAAGGTTAGCCATTGATGGTGAAGTGGTTAGCATAACAGACATGTTTTCTGGAGACATGGGTTCGAATCCCACTCATTGCCAAACCAAATATTTTTCAGCTCATCATTTCATGAGTTCCATGTCTACAGGATTATTTACTGCTGATTTAATTGTAAATTAAAAATTTTCATAGGCTGAAATTTTCTTTCTTTATGTCTTTAATTTCAAATTTTAATTTTATTATGTAATCAGAATTGAATTCTAAGGATTTTTTAATTGTCTTCAAATTCTTCCTTTACATATTTGTTATTTTTGAACAATTCTTCACGTATACAATCAGTAATGTCTTTTTTCAGTATAAAACTGCTATCAGAAATAACTGTATGTGGTTTCAAATCATGTTTAATATATTTATTTTGTTACTAATTAGATTGTGGTGATAATCATTAGTCTCTGTACATCTTACATCTCTATCAGAGTAATGGCAGGGAGAAAGCTTGCTTGAGTAATGCATTTTACAGATTCTTTTTAAGCAAAGCAGTTATCTTTAAATAATTCTTCAAGTGAAATGTACACACAAAATATTATCATTGAAGCTTTAATTTCCACAAAGTCAGAATATCATTAGTTTACAACAATTGAATACATTGACGAAATAATGAGTCTTGAGTTAAATACTCTTAATAAATATGATTATAGATATTAAATCATATTATAGATAAAGATGCTAATATTCAATATGATGGTAGATAACGAATGAGATTGTTGTTAAAGATGCTGATAATAAATAAAATTGTAGATAGAGGTGTTAATATTAAATATGATTCTAACTAACAAATATCATTGTAGACAAAGATGTTAATAATAAATAACCTTGTAGATAAAGATGCTAACAATAAATATACTAATATGATTATAGATAAAGGTGATAATAATAAATATCATTGTAGATAAAGATGTTAATAATAAATAACCTTGTAGATAAAGATGCTAACAATAAATAGAATTTAGGTAAAAAAAAGAAGAGTGTAGATAAAGGTGCTCATAATAAATGAGATTATGAATAGAGATGCTAATAATAAATGATATTATAGGTAAAGGTGCTAGTAGCAAATGAGATTGTAGATAAAGGTGCTAATAATAGACAAGATTGTAGATAAAGGTGCTAATAATAGACAAGATTGTAGATAAGGGTGCTAATAATAGGCAAGATTGTAGATAAAGGTGTTAGTAATAAATATGATTGTAGATACAAATTGATAAGATACAATAATAGATATAAATTGATGAGACTGAAGTAAAGATGCTATTAATAAATATAATTCAAGATAATAAATTAAATTGTAAATAAAAGCGTTAATAATATATAGATATTTATAGTTAATAAATAAGATTGCAGATAAAGGTGCTAGTAATAAATAAGATTGAAGATAGAGGTGCTAATAGTAAATATGATTGAAAATGAAGGTATTAATGATAAATACAATTGTAGATAAAGATCCTAATAAAGTAACAAGAAACTTGTTTTTCATTTCCTTTCCATTTACCGTTGCTCAAAACAAAGAAGCTAAACAATATAGTGGGAGAAGATACTAAACAAGCTGAATAGTAAAGTAATAAATAGTAAAGGGCACTTTTTCTTTTACAAACAAAACGAATTTCTTTTATAACAGCAGTTCCCGTAAGTTGTGTTCAATTTAAAATAAAGACTGAAATATATTTTCGTATTCTATATCCTACACTTATCAAAATATGAAACTTGTCTAAGGAACGAATGGTCATCGCAACTCACCTTCCTTGCTCACTAAGCAAGTTTCATTTGCCTTCAGCCTCCAATACCGCATTCTGTTCAGGCACTTCAGCCTCCAATGCACCACACTTCTGAGGCGCTCCAGGCTCATAGCTTCCACTTATGGTGTCGTCACATCTTGTTCGTGGCACCATCTAGCGTTAACTTTGCGAAACTGTTTAGGACGTGTTCGAATTATTGAGGATGAATTATCGCGAGTCATCCCTCGAAATAATGAGGTATTGCGCTTCAAGGATTTCACTTGTGAGCCGAATGCTTAAAGATTTATATTTTTAATACTCGCAAACGTGAAGTTGTAATAACTAAAAATTGTAATTATTTACGAAAATCGTATTAGTTATGAGAGATTATTAGTTAAAGAAAAAATAAATACCCTCTGAAGCAGCTGCTTGCCACAGAGGTCTGACAGGAGCCTATCAGTTATATGCCATAGTAGAAGATCTGTAAGGATGGCAGGACCTCAGCAGAAAAACGACACACACATCCATGCCTTACCCGGGGCTCGAACCTGGTCCCTTAGATCAATAGCCAAGCGTGCTAACCACTCGGTACCGTAAAAAAAATTATGCTTTTAAGTTTAAAACAAATTGGGTTCCAAATGGGCTGGATTAAACACTATTAATATTTTGTCAGGGCCAGACTTTGCCCTTCTGAGGCTCTAAGACATGGAAAATTTAGGAGACCCTAAACTATTTCAAGTTTAAAAGGCCCTAAAAATTCGAAAGTCGAAATATGCATTTTTTTTTTATTGAAAAGAACATTAAAAAAGAAATGTGAAACTGACATGGTGAAAATAATTCTAACATCGGTCTACAATGATGATGAGTAACGCCTAGCTGAACAGTGTTGGCATAACAGATTATATATTAAAAACGTTTTCGAGACGCAGTAAAATTTGAAGTATATCTAACTGAGGCCCTAAGCTGTAGCTTAGTTAGCTTATGCGTAAGTCCGGCCCTGCATTTCGTAAAACTCTTTTATTAGGGTTAGAGTTTTGAAACAACTCTCATCGTAAGGAACGATACTTATTCTTACGTAAATGCGTTTGAAAAAGTAAATTATTCATCTAAAAATAACAGAAAATTACCAGTGATAAAGCGTGAGTACACTGAATATTTCCATGAAGAAATGAACATTTGAATTATAACCTGAAATCTTGGAAATTTTCTTCCATCCTAATACCGAAAAGACGTCAAATAATGTCTTTCTTCGCGCCTACATAATGATTCAACTTTAATGTCCGAAAATTAATTTTTTTACTACCTCCAAAACGGAAAATTTTATGCTATTGAATATCAAAATTATTTTCACAACTAATTTCAGTGTAATAAGATATATAGAGAAAATTGACTCTTGATTTACGTGAGGGTTGCGTTCTTAAAAATGGCCAGGTAAATCAAGCATTATTTTCCTACAAGATATAAAGGAAACAAGAGATAGAGAAAATGGCTGCTTAGAAATTCATAAAATACATTTATTCCCTTTACTGTTTCATTTTTCATTATACAGTGTTTATTCTTTAAAATAAGAAATACATTATAACAACGCCAAAAGCGAAAGAGTACTGACTATCTAAAAAACGCACTTTATCTACAATAAAAAAATAATTATTTATCAAAATTTTTTCTCAAATTTTCTGAGCGCTGTCTCCGATGGCTTGCTGCTGGTTGAGTTGATTCAGTCATCGAAGTTGGCCAAGGCGGAGCTGCTCCTCAACTATTAACAGCTGTTGGCAGAGGTAGACTGATCAAGTTCATGTTTAAAGCTTGCATTTTCTTTAAAACTTTCTATCGTGTTATTCTAAAAACGCGTTATTTAAATCCTCTTAAATCGATAACGACTATACTATATTAAACTTTATTCGGAAATTGATTCCTATCACATCTAGAATGTCATAATAATATGTCTTGTTGATATGTGGCTCTAAATGACTAAATGATAGCTAAATATACGCTATTCCCAATTCCCTATGATGGTGCACAGAAATGGCCGTCCCTAACACCTACAGTCCGACCCTTCCTTCTCGCGGTGCAGACAATTATTATTTTACACAGAGATATTCTCTTCTTAAAGGGAACGGAAGGAGAGAGCTATAGGAAAAGTGTAGTTTATTAATCTAGACTAATATGGCGACAATTTAATTTTTTTCCACCCTGCTAAAGAGTGGTCAACTACACAGGGTCTTGGCGTTGACCATATACTGTATATATATACCAACCAGAATGCAATAATGGCTCTGCGCTTGATTACGGATCCTGAACTTGCTGCACTGGTCGACTTTTTCTCAGGGAAAATCTTCCGCTCTGTTTTCTGTTTGTTTATGTGTTGACAATCTCAAGTGAATAGATGCGCTGGTTATCTTATATCAACTAGCGGGTAATAGTTGGTTAAAATATCCTATAACCGTTTTCTCTCCACAGGTTCTTGGAATGTGAGGACTCTGCACAGAGATTATTCTCTTGATGACCTCACACAAGAATTTTAGCGTTATAATCTTGATATTCTGAGCTTGTAAGAGACCAGATGGACAAGTAAATATAAGTATCTTAAAAGAAATTAATTTTCTTCTCAGGGAGGTATGATGGAAAGCATCTCAAAGGCATAGGTTTGTATCTCAGCATACTGACCTAGTGATGATCTTTGCATTAATGAAAGATTTCTCACAGCTAATTTAAAATTACGATTGAAGGCTTGAATGTTATCTGTTGTTAAGCCCTCACCGAGGGCTACTATAAGATCGATAAAGATGTATTTTACAGACAAGTTCACGACGTATTGTTTTCTGTCGGGGGGAGGGGGGTATTTTATTTTATCAAGAAAGGAGATATTTATCTTGTGTTAGGTGACTTCATTGTTAAAGTTGTTCTGACTCTGATCTTTGGACAGGGATGATAGGTTCCTTTGTCATTGGAAGCTTAGTGAGGAATCTTTCCTACAGATGAGTAATCTTAATGGTTTGAGAATAACTAATCTTACTGCAAACACTGTGACATTTATAAATGCACATGGAAAACTCTTTATTTTGCTAGTTAGATTTATTACTACATGTATATAAATTAGGCACTAAAAGCACTCAGAGAAGGTTGGGAGAAGGAGACGCACTGCACAACTCTTAGGATTAGGACAGCGGTGATAGCCTCCCCATCAAGACCTTCCAGTATGATCTTTAATGTGCACAGTGTATGTCTCTTCCACACACGCCTAACATCTCATCCGACGGACGGCGGGCTTTTCAAGCCCATCAGTATTCCCTACTGACTGGGAGCAGGGCGATGAGTTTTGCAGAGATAAATCTTAAAGCTGACCCAGGTGTGTCTTGAAAGACACCAGATGAAAAGGTAAAAGATCGGATAGCTAAAAATAATCTAAAATTTCTCTTTTCAGGGAGGGAAGATCAAAAGCATCTTCAAGGCGTAGGTTTTCTCCTCAGCAGATAAGCAAATAATGCTCTTCTAGAATATAAGTGCATTAATGAAAGGTTTCTTACAGCAAAATTTCACCCAAGTGGTTAGCGCGTTTGGCTACTGACCTAATGGACCTGGGTTCGAACCCCGGGTAAGGCATGGCTGTTTGTGTCGTTTTTCTGCTGAGGTCCTGCCATCCTCTCAGACCTTCTACTGTAGCATATAAACTGACAGGCTCCTGTCAGACCTCTGTGGCAAGCAGCTAGGGATATTTATTTATTTATTTATTTATTTATTTATTAAAGACTTGAATGCTTTCTGGTGTTATGCTCTCACTGAGGATGCTGATGAGGATGAGAAGGATAGGTTTTACGGAGAACTTCAGGATATTTTGAATAATGTCACGAAAGAAAATATTACCGTTGTTCTAGGTGATTTCAATGCCAAAGTTGGTACTGACTCTTTGGGAGGGGTGATAGGTTCGTTTGGATTTGGTAGCGACAATGGCAATGGACAACGTCTCCTGCAGGTAAATAAACTTAATGGTTTGAGAATAACTTACACTTATTACAAACACCACGACATACATAAGTACACATGAGTTTCACTAGATTATTATTTATTATTTTTTTGATTTATTATATATTAATTAACAACAAATTTTCTAGTTCTGTTAGGAATATCCGGTCATATAGGAAAGCTGAAATTGGATCTGACCATTACATTTGTTAAAAGTGTCTTGCAATTTAAACAGAAGGAAGTGTTGTGCTTATGGTTAAAAAATTTACCTTTAATTCTGAAGTTCTGAAAGACCCAGTTATAGCTAAAACTTACCATGATAGGTTACTCAGTCATTATGACAGTCTTGGTTAGCTTACTACTGAAGTTGCGGAAGAATGGGACTGTTTTAACAGGCTTTTCTTGGAACTAACAGTACTCATAGGAGGCAAAGTAATTTGAGGGATACAGCACTGAAGCTTATTTCGGAAAAATAAAAAGGCACGAATAATCTTAATCAACATCGTATTAGTTCTGACAGCATTACAGAGAGCTTAATAAATGTATAAATGATCAATTAAAGACTGATAAATCAAATGAAGCATCACAGCACTAAAGAGCTGTACCAGATAGTTAATGTTTTGTATGGGAAGAAACAGACAGGTACACAGAGATTGAAGGATATATGTATAAGAAAAGATTATTAAGGGTAAGGATTTTGTCATGCCAAGGTGGGTTGAACATTTCAGTAATGTCTAAACAATGTGACTAGTACTACGCCCATTGTTTGTAATGATGATAGATGCATTACTGTCTTTAATAAGTTTATATGACTCTAAATTTAAACTACGGAAATCCTGAGGGGTAGACGAAATTATTATTTAAATGCATAGAGCTGGTAATGTTTCTGTTATCACATGACTAACCGAAATTTTGAATTCCTTTTACCATAAATATTTATCATTTATGATAAAGGTGTTGTTCCTAAGGATTTTACCAGATTTATTATTGTCCCGATATTAAATAAAAGATGATCGCAGTTGATGTGATAACTATAGGGATATCAGCCTACTTTCTGTCCCAGGTAACATTCTTTGCATGATTGTGCTTAATAGAATTAAGAATATGGTTGACGGACAACTATGTGATGAGCAGTGTGGATTCATATGTGGTAGAGGATGGGTAGATAAATATTTTCATTTAAGTAGATTCTTTTAGAAATGTTGAGTTTCAGAAACCTGTGGCTACTAACTTTATAGATTTCAAAAAGGCTTTTGACTCTGTTGATCGACATAATTTGTGGTTGATCGACATAATTTGTGGTTGATCGAGATCATTTGGCATACCATACAAGTCATCATAATGAAAGCTCTCTATAATAACACTGAGCCGTGTGTGAGAGTAGCCATTGGTTTAGAATTGCTTCTAGTGTTCGACAAGGGTGCATTTTTTTCTCTTTAGTTTGGTTATTGATTTGTTATGTGGAATTTTTTGCAAGGGGAAATTTTGGCCTTAAAAAGACTGCAACCTTGAAAAAGTGTCTCATTTTAATTATCTCTGTGTACCAATCCCCAGTGATGATGCACAGAACCGGCCAGGTCTAGCGCCTAATGTTCGACGCCGCCTTCTCGTGGTGCAGGCCGTTAGTAACTTTCAAAAGAGATATTCTCTTTTGAAAGTTACTAACGGCCTGCACCACGAGACAAAAGATATATCTCCTTTCTTCACAAAATTCAAAATATCCTGAAGTTGTCTTTAAAACGTATCCTTCTCGTTCTCATCAGAAGCAATGATGGTCCGGAATGTAGTCAGTAGAAAGACAACTGCATTCCGAAGCAATGATGGCCATTGCATGATTATTGCAGATGATATTGCATTGGCTCTGATATTTGGCCCTGATTATTGCAGATGATATGACCACTTTTTTCTTTTTTTTTTTTCAACCCTGCTGAGGAGCGATCAACTTCACAGGGTCTTGGTGCTGACCATTTATACCTACTAGACTGGAATTGTTTATGGATTTGAGCTTGATTATGGATTCTGGACTTGCTGCACTGGTGGGCTTCGGTTGAGGGAGAATCTGTCGCTGTTTTTTCTCTTTTGCTTCTGAGTTGCCAGCCTTAAGTGAACAGAGGCATGGGATACCTTATATCAGCTGGTAGATAATCCTGATCAGAGGCCATCGCAGATACTGAACCTCAATTAGCAAGTTGGGCATCGTCAAGCCTAAACTGGAGTAATGTGTCTCAGGCAGGCTTAAAAAAGCCCACTTGAATATCTGGTACCTGAAGTTTCTACCAGCATCGGTGACTTCAGCCTTTAGCGGAGGAGGAACATGTGTTTGCCCCATGCCTGCGATCAGGGGGCTGTTTGATATTGTTGGCCTTACCTATCTCAATAAACCTAGTTTCTAGGCTTGCAAGTTTCTTGCCTACCTAGATATTCTAGGCTTGCAAGAGACCAGATGGACAGGTAAAGGTGAGATACTTAAAAATAACTTTAAATTTCTCTTTTCAGGGAGAGAGGATGGAAAGCATCTCCAAGATGTAGGTTTGCTTCTCAGCAGATACGCCAGTGATGCTCTTCTACGATATGACTTCATTAATGAAAGATTTCTTAGAGCAAAATTTGAAACAAATATTAAAGACTTGAATGTCATCTGTTGTTATGCCCCCACAGAGGACTCTGATGAAAACGAGACGGATAAGTTTTACAGCCAGCTTCAGGATATTTTGATTTCTGTGAAGAAAGGAGATATTTCTCTTGTGCTAGGTGACTTCAATGCTAAAGTTGGTACTGACTCTGACCTTTCGGCAGGAGATTTAGGTCCCTTTGGCATTGGTAGTTCCAATGGCTATGGGGAACGTCTCTTACAGGTAAGTAAACGTAATGGCTTACAAATAACTAGCACATTCTACAAACACCGAGACATTTGTAAATATATATGGGTTTCACCTGATGGGTTGCACAGGAATATCATAGATTATATTTGAATTAACAGCAAATGGGCCAGTTCAGTTAGAAATACCAGATCATAAACGGTGGCCGAAATTCGGTCTAACCATTACCTGGTCAAAAGTGTATTGCAGCTGAAGCTTAAGAAATGTTGTGCTAAGTTTAAGAAAATTACCTTCAATACTGAAGGTCTGAAAGACCAGATATAGCCAACATATACCATGATAGGCTTCTTAGTTATTACGACAATCGAGGGTTGCTTACTGCTGAAGTTGAGAAAGAATGGGATCAGTTTAAACAGGCTTTTCTTGAAACCAGCAGTATTCTTTTGGGTAAAAGGGAACAGAGGAAACGAAATTTTTTGAGTGATAAGGCTATGGAACTTATTTCTGAAAGAAGAAAGTGCAGGATTAATATGAATCAACATCCTACCAGTCCTAACAGAAGGCATTACAACGAGCTTAATAAACGTGTAAAGGATCGGTTAACAGCTGATAAGAATCTTTGGCTTGATAGCTTGGCTGACAAAGCAGAGGAAACAGTTAGACAGCACAACAGCTGGGGGTTGTACCAGATTGTTACTGTTTTATGTGGGAATAAACAGACAAGTGCACAGGGATTGAGTGATAAATATGGCAAGATGGTTGAAGGTGAGGATTCTGTGATGGCTAGGTGGGCTGAGCATTTCAGAGATGCTCTAAGTAATGTGATTATTTCTACTCCCATTGTTTGTAATGAGGATAGATACATTACTGGCTTTTATGATGGCCCTATATCACATTCCGAAGTCGCATTCGCTATCTCTAAATTAAAATTGCATAAATCCCCAGGGGTGGACGAAATCACCACTGAAATGCTTAAAGCTGGGAACATTTGTGTTCTCACATGGCTGACTGAAATTTTGAATATCTTTATGATAAAGGTGTTGCTCCTAAGGATTTCACTAGAGCTATCATTCTCCCAATTTTCAAAAAGGTGATCGCAGTTCTTGTGATAATTATAGGGGAATTAGTTTACTCTCTGTTCCAGATAAAGTTCTTTGCATGATTATACTTAATAGAATTAAGAATTTGGTTGATGGACAATTGAGTGATGAACAATGTGGATTTAGAAGTGGTAGGGGATGTATTGATCAAATATTTTCACTTGGGTAGATTCTTCAGAAATATTTAGAGTTTCAGAAACCTGTGATTGCTAGCTTTACAGATTTCAAAAAGGTTTTTGACTCTGTTGATCGACATAATTTATGGTTGATTGTTAAATAATATGGAATACCTGATAAGTTAGTTAGTGTAATGAGAGCTCTCTATAATAACACTGAGTCATGTGTGAGAGTTGGTACATCTTGCAGCGATTGGTTTAGCATTGCTAGTGGAGTTAGACAAGGGTGCATTATGACTCCTTTTCTCTTTTGTTTAATTATTGATGATGTTATGCAAAATTCTTTGCAAGGGAAAGATTTTGGCCTTAACTGGTCTAGAGATTTCAAAATTTCTGATTTAGATTATGCAGATGATTTGGCCCTGTTGGCTAATGATGTTGATGAGATGAATTCGTTCATTAGGGCTGTTGATGAGACTGGTAATAGAGTAAATTTGGTGATAAACAGAGAAAAAACTAAAGTGATGAAAATTGGTCAGGCAGATGGTGCTTCAGTTGCTTTGAATGGCTGTACTATTGAGGAAGTGTCTCAGTTTAATTATCTTGGAAGTTATGTAATACATACTGGGGATGTGTGCAGCATGAGATTAACAGACGAATAGGGATTTTTGCCGGGACTTTTAAAAATCTATGGAGAATGTGGAGAAATAGGCGTATACACCTAAAGACTAAAATTAGACTGTAGAATAGTTTGATTCTTTCTAGGGTTAGTTATGGTAGTGAAACTTGGATGCTTTGTAAATAAGATAACATGAAACGTTATGCTTTTGATTCTAGATGCTTATGCAGTATCTTGGACATTAGGTGGTTCAACTTTGTGAGTAATGATGAGGTTATGCAAAGGAGTCGCCAACCTCCTTTAAGAATCATATTGTGCAGAGAGAGACTCCGTTGGTTTGGCCATGTTGCTCGTATGCATAGCTGCAGACTGCAAAGAGGATTATGAAGAATGTGCCTAAGGGTATCAGAAAAAAGGGGAGACTTAAGTTGCAATAGGCAGACAATGTCAAACAGGACCTTGCTAGAATTGGCCTAGAGTGGCCAAATGCAGCATCTGTAGCTCAAAAGAGACACGTCTGGAGAGGAAAATTACACAGTCTGGTTGGACCTCAGTAGCCCATGGCTGCATGAGGATTTTGTATGTATGTATGTATGTATGTATGTATGTATGTATGTATGTATGTATGTATGTATGTATGGAAGCTATATAATAAATACTGGTGATTGTGTCATGAGATAAACAGAAGGATAAGGATTGCTGTTGGGACTTTTAAGAACATATGGACAGTGTGGGAAACTAAGCGTATATACATATATGCTTACAAAATCCTCATGCAGCCGTGGACTACGAAAATTCTACTAGACTGTGTCATTTTGCTTTACAGACATGTTTTTCTGAGCTACAGCTGCTGGATTTGGCAACTGTAGGCCATTTCTCTCGGTCACCGTGAACGAGTGGTTAGTGCACTTGACTACTGATCTAAGGGACATGGGTTCGAGCCCCGGGTAAGGCATGGATGTTTGTGTTATATTTCTGCTGAGGTCCTGCATCCTCACAGACCTTCTATTACGGCATATAAACTGACAGGCTCCTGTCAGACCTCTGTGGCAAGCAGCTGCTTGAGGGGGTATTTATTTTTACTCTTTTATTTACCCATCTCATCCTAGGTCTCCCCCTTTTCCTGAAGTCTTTTGTCACACTGTTCATAATGTTGTTTGCTAATCTGTAATCCTGTTTGCCTGTTCATAAATCTGTTTGCCAAATTGTCCAGCCTAGTTAGACCTCCGTAAAACATGACTACTTGAGTATTCTGTATGCAGGTAGGTAGATGCCATCCCGTGACCGAGTGGTTAGTGCGCTTAACTACTGATCTAAGGGACCTGGGTTTGAGCCCTGAGTAAGGCAAAGACGTTTGTGATGTTTTTCTGTTGAGGTTCTGCAATCCCCCTCAGACCCTCTATTATGGCGTATAAACTGACAGGCTGTGTGGCAAGCATCTGCTTGAGGTGGTATTTATTTTTATTTTTTTAGGTAAGTAATAGGTATTGAGGGAGTAATAAAAAATTATCTATATATGCATATATCAATGTATAACTGGCCTAGTGGTTAGAATACCTGATTACTCTTCCAGCAGGTATGTTCTTATGTAAGTGTTTGTACATTATATTGCTTGTGTAAGTGTTTATGTAGTGTACGAGAAACCAATCAAGCCAAAAGCTTACAGGTTATCTCCGTCTTCGGGGTACTTTTTAAAAAAAGAGCATCATGACTGTAAAATATTTAGCAAATTTTAAGGCTTTAAAAATATAAATTTAAAATTTTAAGGCTTTAAAAATGTAAATTTAAAATTTTAAGGCTTTAAAAATATAAATTTAAAATTTTAAGGCTTTAAAAATATAAATTTAAAATTTTAAGAAATACCTATCTTCCTATAGGGCCCTAAAGAGAAGAAAATAACTTAAAGCATATCGATGGTACAGTCACTGAGTTCGTATTCATTTCTAAAGCAGATAGGGCACCGGCAATCTTGTCGAGTAGGTAAATCGGCGCCTTATCTCCCTTTGAAGTGGATACGGTGACTGATTGCACCCTCGATATGCTTTAGGTTTATTATCCTACATATTATATCCCTATAAGAAGATTGATATATTTTGTTTATTTATATTATTTTTTTGTCACTAAAAATATCTAACTTCAAAATTTTTGATATATGACTCATAAACATCAAGCACATTTACCCCCTTTTTGGAGTTAAATCCGCTTCCCCCAATTTTGTAAGGGGGGAATAGTGGGGGGGAAATTCGAAATAGTTTGCGACCGTCATTATACAATACCGAATAGTCCTTAGATTACATGTATGTTTCGCTTCATTTGACACCTAACTCGTAACTACAGGCCCTCGCGTTCGGAAGATATAGTAGAACGACTTTCATATCTCCCTTTTTTTAGGGGGGAAGAAAGCATAGGGGAGTCAATTTTTTTATAGCCTACGACGCTTCCCGCGTCACAAGCTTTCATTTGGCAAATAAATCATTAAGTTTCTCCATCTCGTTCGAAAGATATGGTATGACAAACTGACTAATCGACCAACTGACAAATGTCAAAGGCAAAAGCAATAGGAAGATCGGTAAAAATGGACCATTCTCTACATAACAAAGGAAATGTGATCCTTGCAAACAGCCAATTCACTCTTCAGTCTTTCTCTCGTGGCTGATCCACATTATTCACTACCCACTACCATTATCTCTGATATCCTATGGCACGCTGTTCCAACCATTTTTGAATCCAGCGCCTCCTTTGCTCTTTCCAACATTCCAACTTTCAAGGAATTCAAAATAATTTTCTTGTATGAATATAATGGGAAAAATATTCAAATTGTGTGCAAATTTACTGGTATTTTTATACTCTATCCATGACTTTCTAAGATTTTCTATCGAAACGAAACATACATGTTAATCTAAGGACTATTCTGTATTGTATTTGATCTATTCCTACTAGAAAATTCAAGAAACATCCCATGCAATTTCCTCAAAACTTCCAGTTTGGAATCAGTGTGCTATGGCAATGTTCTCTCATGGCTGACCCAGAGTATTGATTTTAAACTTCTATCTTTTCTGATATTCTTTACCTACATCTCTCTCTCGTGAATGACAATATTCACACTACACGTCCTATTTCTCTGACATTCTATGACAACTGCTCTATAGCTTCAAAAAACCGTAAAAGCTCTCCTTTCCTTTGTCTAGTTGCAAACAAACAGAAATGTGGAACATGTGTTGCTTCAGGGTTTCTAGCTACTGAAAATGAATTTTGCAGAGAGCATGAAAAAAAATTACGATAAATCAAACTTTTTATATAAAGATCTGAATAGGAATAGGTATCCACTGTTCTGCCAAATATGTTCCCACATCTAACTCGATTCCTTGCAAATTCCTTATATTGGAATTAACTTATAGTGGACAAAAGACAGTAGCTGTTTTCAGGATGTTGTATTTGGAGCAGAAAATCGTAAAGTCTGATTGAACGTCCATAGCTGAATGGTAATGATGGTAATACGATGGATGTACGAAATGTTTTATTTATGTAAATATTTAGACGTAAAACCTTATTAATTCAATACTCCAAGTATTGTTCTACAAATGTCATGCGGCCAACAGCAGCGATTATCTTAACTTTTAGTAGTGTGAAACTACAGATCATTTCATTCTCCACTGCCCAAGCTCAAATAACAAGATCCTCAATGATAGCATTACCTACACTTCTTGAGAAAGATTGAAAATATAAGCTCTGTTTAATAAATTGAGACATATCTCCCTATCAGAAAAAATAGTCATTCCAAATCTTAAAAATTTCCTTAGACCTCTCACAGATTGCTCAATTGCAGTTTGAAATCCCTCCACTCCGATTGTGTCATGCTAACAATGGTCCTTAACCATCTTTCTAATTTGTTATCAGACCACATTTTGCTGACTGAGACAATGCCAAGTAGTATATATCCCATGAACTACTATCAAGACAAGACAAAACTTTCTTTTTTAAATGGACCCAATTTTAAGTAATATCAAGAATTCTTCAGTCTCAAGAATTATAAAACATCGTATTGGGTCTCATATGTTATCGGGACTTGAGCAACGGAGAATAAAATTATCTATAGTTCATGACCTTTTACAGGTTGAGATGCTGACCATAGTGGAAAATCGGTGCTGTTGGCTAAATGGCATATGTGAAGGAATGCGTGGAATACAGAGAAGAGAGGGGCGGGGGTGACTCAGTCGGTAGCGCGCCAGGCTCGTAATCTGTAGTTCCCAGGTTCGAGTCTCAGCTGGGTCAGCGTTGAGATTTATCTCCGCAAAATTCCCCGCCCTGCCCACGGTCAGTAGGGGACACCGATGGGCTTGGAAAGGCCGCCGTCCGTCGGATGGGACGTTAAGCCGTGGCCCCGTGTGCGGGAGTGCCATACCCTGTGCACGTTAAAGAACACGCTGGATGGCCTTGACGGGAGGCTACCATCTGTCTCCCAACAGCTGTTCCAGTGGGTCCCCTCCCCCAACCTTCTCTGAGCCTTCGGGGTCCATGTGACCTGGCCATTTAGCCCTTGGTGTGCAAAAAAGTGCCGCTCAGAGGTAAAACAACCCAACCCAACAGAGAAGAGAGAATGCTGACTTAGCTTAGATATCTATGCTCGGTGTCTATGCTCTCTCTCCACATGATGAATTGCTTTATTTAAGCTTTTGCTATTTCTGAATTAACTGTTAGGGGTAAACGAAATTACTATTAAAATGCAGAAAAATTATTCTGTTTTCATCTGGTAGAATAGTGTTGAATAGTTTCTAGTGTAAAACGTTTTTTGCTAAATAATTTACTAAAGATGTAATTATCACTAATATTTTCGGGGAAACGGGATAAAAGTTTTTGTGTTAATTATAGAGTCTATTTTCTGTTACTAATAAAGAATTAAGAGTAAACATTTGGTGACAGACTGCTTTGAAATGAACAATTTAGCTTCAGAAGTGGAAGGGGATTCTTAATCAAATTTCTCGAATCAGGCAGATTCTTGAGAAACGTTGAGAAATTTTCAAAGCTTGTAGTTATTAGGTTTTTTAGATTGTAAGAAGGAATTTTTACTCTATTGATCGACATAATTTGTGATTGACCGACGAGCTTATGGAATATATAGAAAGGATGTTTCTGCAATAAATACTGATTCATAGTTTTTTACATTGATAGTTGACAAAGCCAGAAATCATTGGTTTAGCATTGCAAATGGGTTCAGATAAGGCTACATTTTAATCTTTTGTTTTTAATTTGGTGATTATGTTACGAGGAATTCATTGCAAGATATAAGTTGAGGCTTTAGATGGCCTAGAGATATGACAGTATCTGGTATTGATTCTGCTGGTGGTTTGGACTCTTTGACAAATGATGTTGAAGAGATGAACTTTTTCGTTATAGCTGTTGATGAAATCGGTTGGGTTGTTTTGATCTGAGCGGCACTTTTTTTTTTTGCACACAATGGGCTAAGTGGCCAAATCACAAGGACTCGAGGACTCAGAGAAGGTTGGGGGAGGTGACCAACTGGGCAGCTAATGGGAGACAGATGGTGCCTCGCGTCAAAGCCATCCAATGTGTTCTTTAACGTGAACAGGGTACGGCTCTTCCGCACACGGAAACACGGCTTAGCGTCACACCCGATGGACGGCTGCCTTTCCGAGTCCATCGGTGTCCCCTATTGACCAAAGTCAGGGTGCGGAGATAAATCTCAACGCTAACCCAACTAGCACTCGAACCCTGGAGCTGCAGATTACGAGTCTGGCGTGCTATCGACTGAGCCACCCTTGCCCCATGAGTTGGGTAATAAAGTAGATTTGGTGAGAAATAGAGAGAAACCCAAACTGATTAAACTGAATCTGGTGGATGACACTCCAGTTCTCTTAATGATTGTGCTCTTGAGAAACTCTCTGTTTAATTAACTTCAGAGTTGTGTGACCATACCGGCAATGTATCACATGAGATTAACAGTAGAATGAACATCGCTGCTGGAAATTTTAAGAATCTGTGGAGAATGTCGGAAGAAAACGCTGACAGATATCAAAGTAAAGCTATAACAGGTACCCTCTCTTAAATAATTTTGACCCTTTGTTAGCAAGATAACATATTTTTGATATTTCAGACGCTCACTCAAAATCTTGCATATCAGACAGTTTGATCCGTAAATAATGATGACGTTAGACATCAAACACAATGAAGCAGCATCGTTTGTAATGAAACAATGCGTTGATTATCCAAACATAACCAAGAAAAAAAAACTACAGTTTGACAAATACACTTGTAAAGGATGTGCTTAAAAACCTAAAGCTACAATGAAGTGAATGAACAATATCAAACAAGGCGTTATTGGAATTAACTTATAGTGGATAAAAGACAGTAGCTGATTTCAGGATGCTGTATTTGGAGCAGAAAATTGTAAAGTCTGATTGAACGCCCATAGCTGAATGGCAATGATGGTAGATACGATGGATCTACGTAATGTTTTATCGTTTGAAAATTAAAATATGTATTTTTTATAATCGCATTGAAAAGCAAACTATACTTACTTTGCTTCATAGGTTGGATACTGTGAATATTCTCCTCCCACAGCATCATCCACTATAGCTGTGATGATAAAGAAGACGAAGAGATAAGACACGACGAAGTGCGAATTCTTCATAGCTGTCTGGGGAAGAAATATAATTCTTATAAACAAGAAACCTCTTAATACATCTCCATTATCGCACAGCACTTACACATAAAGAAAACATTTCACTGTTTATCTAAAGTTAGCAAGGAAGAAGTGGAGGATTTTGGGTCATAATACGCACGGAAATCTGCACGTGATTTTTTTTTGTGTGTGAATTCAATTGTGTAAATCAGGGCTAGTTAACTAGCACCCCGCGAGCCATCGGCTGACTCGTAATAATATGTTTACAACCTTCTGGCCCCTGATAAATTATTCAAAAAACAGATAGCATGTTATTTTTTGTTTTTAAATTTTATTAGGTGTATCTGTAATATTTCCTTTCCAGTTTAATTCTAATTTTTCATTTTCGTTTGAATTATTGACTTATTAAATTATGAGTGCATAGAGACAAAAAAACGGAAGTTGGGAGACGAAAATAGAACATTTCAGTAACAACGGAAAAACAACGCAAAATTGCCATGTCTTGTATACGTGCAAATTTTGTCAATCCCTAAAGAATTCAAATTAAAATATTATATATCTCTTCATAAACACAATACACATAGACACTTATCAATAAGTTGCGGCCCATCCGAATGGGTTTTACTGAAGTAAAGCGGCCCCGAGGGGATTTTTAATGCAACGTAATGAAGACCTCTTAATGAGCAAGTAATGAGGACCTCCTAAGAGGTCCTCGAGGGGACCTCTAAGCGGGGGAGGGATCCTCCAGAGGGGACCTCTAAGCGGGGGGGATCCTCCCGAGGGGACCCCTAAGCGGTCCCCGAGGGGATTTTTAATGCAGCGTAATGAGGACCTCCTAAGTGTTGGACAGCCCTGATCTAAGTCATCAAATGCATAATTTATTCGTAACCTAAACTTTTAATTAATCATGATATTCTTCAAATTAGCCTTTCTATAACGAGTAGTGAAATGTAAGGTAACATAGAATTCTGAGAATATATAAGACAGAACTACATTTAGCATCAACGGGCGATAAACTTCGCAATGCTTAAATTCCATTTCTCCCAACTGGCTAATAAACCTGCTAGAATTAAAATCCATCAAAGGCTACTGTTTTCACTTGTCACTAGAATGCCCATTACATGATTTATTCATAAAATATTTCCGCCGTATACAGCGGCTGTGATAGTTCATAAATTAAGCACAGTTTTCATGAGATTTCCCTTTGCTCAATCAAAATTTGCCCCATTTTGATCACGAATCAAATCAAAATTTCTCTTTTTATTCCACCCACAGAAAAAATCAAGGTACGGTATTCTTTAAGATGCTCTAGTTTTATAGTTTTTTTTTTTACGTTCGTACGCATATTTATAAATTTGTAAAGCAGGAATAGGTGGAAATTACGATAAAAGCGCAGATTTGAAAATGTCTTGACTTATAGCTGTCATAAAAATGCAAGTAACGTATATATGCTCTGCAAGCAATTTTCCTCATTAAGAAAATTTCATTTCATAATGGAATTTTGATAGTGTATGCGCACATATCTGATGCCGATGGTTTCATTTAATGGATTCAGCTAGGCCAGAGAACTCTCAAGACAGCAAAGAAAATCGAAAACAATATTTGGAAAATTGAAATCATTTCTAAGAGAAATTTTTCATTCATTGAATGCTAAATTGCTAAATTGTTGCTGCTAATTAGGTAATTTGCATTTATTTAAGTTACGATAAAAAATTCATGAGTAAAAATTAAAGAACGTGTAAAACAAAACTGTCAGGTTCGTATTCATTCAAGCAATCTATCTGCTACGTTTCATTCAAACATGTAATTACGAACATTCAAGATGCGAACAATTCGTACTTTACGAACATTCTACATGCTGAAGAATTCTGACTCCCTATTTGATTAACGAACTGCTCTTACCAATGACTTACCATAACTAAGGATCATCTGTACCTGTTAGGACATGCAATATTAGGAATTTCCCCCTTCTGTTCATGACTAGTATTATTAATTAAGGAAATTTTCAGTAGATTTATGGATTTTTAGCTCATTTTCAAACATTGAGCTATTGTTTCAGCTTTGTCATCTGTAGTCAAACATTCAATGTTTTGTCTAGTTAGCGTTAGAAATATAAATTTTCAGGCAAATTGGTAGTAAAGAGGTTTGAGTTGACAGCCGCGACTCGACCCTTTCACCCAAAGGCCAGGAATTTTACCTCTGAGCTGCAACCTTTTGGTAAGGACTCCAAAAAAATAAAAAAGGCTCAGATAAGATTGAAGAATGGAATCTATTGGGCAGCTGTTAGGTGACATGTAGAAGTCTTCTGTTAAGGCCATCCAGAGGACTTTTTAATGTGCACAAATTATGGCTTTCCTGCACACAGAATTACTGCTTAACATCCCATATGATATACGACAGCTTTTCCAAGCACTTTGGTGTTCTCTTTCTCATCAAGGAAGAGTAGGATTTAGCAGAGAATGTCTCTAACTTTGAGAAATACAAATTACAAATCTGACGTACCACCGACGACTTGCCCAAATGTTGGGTACAGAAACTCAACTTTTTTTGCGTTAAGAAAAATGGGACAGTTTTTTCCCTAGGAATCGTAATCAAATATTACTCTTCGTATTTCCTGAATCTTCGATTAGTTCTAATTCCAACCTGGGGAGGGCGTTAAATTCGAAAACGAAATTTTATTCTCTTTGAAAACGAGCATTCTCTATTCACCAAAACCAATTGGCTTTTATTATAATGCATAGTCAAGGAGAAAGAAACAAAATATGAGAGCTGGAAACTATAAAAAGAGAGTTTTAAATTTAAACTATTAATAAACATGTGAACATAATAGAAAATATTGAATATTAAAAGCTTTTTTTTTTCTGAAAAGTAGCATCTAGTTTTGTAGAGTAATGCTACAAAAATTTTAGACTTTCCTCAGTGATTAATTAAACAAATGAAGCTTCTTTGAGAGGATTAGAAGATGACTTAAATATTAAAATAGGTTCAACAGTTTACAGAGATGTTCACAGAGATCTAGATAAATGCTGCGTTATGAGGAAAAGGAGAATTTTTTTGCTTGACTTTAGTTGAAAAGACTGCTCCAGAAAATTGGAAAGAGCGCATGCTCCTCCAGCATCAATTTTTCAGTAGAAATTCAGTAGAAATTTTTCAGTAGAATTTCAGTAGAAATTCTTAAAAAACACCTGCAAATAACTATGCTGAACCAAAAACTTATCTAATCCTTCCAAGTAGTCATGCATCAAAGTTGTCTCCAAAAAGAACCTTGTATATACTTTTTCCTCTCCATTTGTGAAAGGTAAGTTGATTTGTCGTAGTTATGAACGAACGCATTAACAGATTTAACATTATTTCTAAAGGGGTAAAATTCCACTTGATTTTCGAACATTTAGCTTATGAACACATTTCATGGTACTCATTAAATTCATGGGTCATAGTTTAACCTCATAGATAAAATTCCTAATTCCTAGTTATTAGGATCCGTATAAAAGATGAACTCAAAATTAACTTATTTCTATTCATCTAATGACAAAACAATTTGGATATTTTTCAACTATGTCTTTAGGATTATTACTAAAATTCTGAGTAAATCTGATCAAAATCAGAGTAAAGTTGTCAGAATTATTGCCTTGTATTTTTATCTGAAATCATAATTTTTTTACCTAAATACATTATGATTATGATTGAATTATATATTACAGTGAAAAAAAAGAATTGTTTTTTGTATAAAGAAACTATGAGCACTAAAATCCTTAACTTTGAAGTAATAATATTGATTAAAATTAAAGTTCACACCTAAAGATACGAATGATAATTTGCATTAAATTTTTGTTCTCGTCACAGTCTATGAACGCTATTTTGCATTTGCTCTATAAAATCATAGATTAAAAAGATGATCATGCGAACTCACCAATTTTCATAATTGCCAATCATTGTCGATTTTCATAATCAGTGTAATTCAGTGCTTCTCAACCAGTGTTCTGCGAACACAATTTAGCTGTTCCATAGGCTTTCAGAAAAAAATACAAAAATCATATAAAAATTCACCATGATAATCATAAAATAGGAAATTTCCATCTAGTTTGCACCTCTAGCTGTTAACTATTTTAATGGAATTTGTTCCAATAAATAGATGAATTATTTTGGAACATGTTGGTCCAAAATTTACATTTAACTTGCATAATATCAGATTAAATTTTAAATTGCTTGTAATCATTATATATTGTTACGACAGATGAACGTGCAAGAACAAGACCAAGATCATGATGTGACATGCCATTTGTGATGCTCGCGTGTGGTACTGCGTGAGATCTACATCATTAACTGATTGGAATAGAGAGACTCAAACAATAATAACGGTGTGTTTTAAGAAGAATTTGTAGAGAACTAGATTGATTTGGTCTGAGCAGTTAGTCTAAAGAAGATATTTTTTTGCAGCGTGCGCAGGAGTTATGAAAATCGTTTAATAAGTGATAAAGGAAATCACGAAGACGGTATTTGAAATAGCTCAACAGCTTGTTGTTTAGGAAAAGATGAGTTATTAGTTTCTGCTACTTGCATGAAGCATAGTTGCCATGAAAAAACCCCATCCAAGTGATAGTAATGTGTCCATGAAGTCTTCCAGTAGAAAAGCAATTGAGGATTAGTGTCAATGAGGTGTTTAAGGTAAAATACTAGAATTGGAAATGTTAACGATAGGTTTATTTACAAAGATGATTGTATAGCTTATTGAACGTTAATTAAGATTCTTTTTTATATTTTGAATAGAATCTGTTAGAATTGTAGTACGACTGTTTCAATGTAGTAGAGAATTGTTCGACATTCTTTCAGGTTTAATTTCATGAATGTACATTTGTGATTGGTTTGAATTATTTTATTTGAGAACTGACTGACTAAGTAATTAAATTAATTTATTTATCATTTTGTTGGTAAGCATTCTTTTACACTCACGCTCAGTTTTCATATATTAAATTTATAACAATATTATTTTTTCTTCGGCGAGGGGGTGGGCGTAAATAAACACGTATTATTTTGACTAAAATTGCATTTAATTCCGTTGACGGCTTCCTTTCCAAGTCCATCAGTGTCCCTTTTCTGACCCAGGGCAGGGTGGGGTTATTTAACAAGTAACTTCAAAACAGTGAACAAGTGGAATGAAAAGACTTGGTGGACCACATATTTGATCCACATGCTCCACATTCTTGGATGAATTATCATGAAAGTACTGCAAAAATATGACAAACCAAAGAGGTGACAAACTTCCTTCTTGTTTATTGGCTGACGTGTATGAATTTAAATTGAGACAAATTTGCAGCAAATGAATCGAATTTTACCTCTTTCTATGTTACATCACAGGGATAGAGTTTTAAAAGTACTAGAGGGATAGTTTATATTTTAATTATGAGTTTGATTTATTATTTTCCTTTTTCTACGACATTAATTTCACACTCATAGTTCAAAAAAAAGTTTTCTATTATTTACATGTCGTAAAAAATAAATGATAACAATTTCATCATTTTCATAATATTATTAATTAGCTGAAAGTGTTAATGACATTTTAATGCTTGTTTTGTTTTCCTTCCGTTCGAAGCACATAATTATCAAAAGCATGTATACCACGCATAGCTTCTACTTGTGTATATTCACGCATAGCTTCTACTTGTGTATATTCACGCATAGCTTCTACTTGTGTATATTCACGCATAGCTACTACTTGTGTATATTCACGCATAGCTTCTACTTGTGTATATTCACGCATAGCTACTACTTGTGTATATTCACGCATAGCTTCTACTTGTGTATATTCACGCATAGCTTCTACTTGTGTATATTCACGCATAGCTACTACTTGTGTATATGCAGAGCTATAAATTTTTTGAAGCACAGTAAATGTCGTTAACCCGAATCGTCTTCAAATCAAATTCGCAAACTACCACCCAAGCTGCTGTTGACTGCTAGCAAACCAGATTGGGGATAAGAGGAAAGAACTAGAAATAGGTCGGGTTTTTTTTTCAATGTAACGTCTCCAAAGGCTAAATTTCGGTTTGTCACAATAAAAACAAAACACTTTTGCCCGTTCTTCGTTTGAACTTAATTGGAAAAAATCTCCTCCTTTTATCACGCACGTGTTTAAGAGACGAGAGAGTTATTTAAAGGCACTACTTTTTATGATCGTTTAGTGCCGTTTTTTCTTGTGCAAGTTTTATCTAACGAACACGTGGATAGCAGATATAAATAGATGCATCTATTATTCTTCTCCTTTGTATAATTTCCCTATCAACATTTACGCAAGTTCCTCGATTGAAAATGAGTTTGTTCCATAAACTTTTTCCCCATATTGTTTTTCAAATAAGCAGTAACAAATGCCTCATCGTAAAAGCAACCATTTTTAATCTTTAGAACAATTTTGGAGATAATTCATCTAAGTAAAAATGTCATATGAATAACAAATACATTCCCTTTAATGATATCGTAGCCATTGTAAAATCCTATAACGTCTCTGTCATCAATGATGCAATTTCTCCTTAAGTAATCTCTCCCTGGATTGATGGAGCAATGTCCGATTGTATCAAGTAGGAATGCAAATGAAAAGTCATTGAATGAATATCCTAAGAGTCACGATAAAGCAGAAAGGTTTTATTCTGCAATAAGAGCAGCAAGAGAGGTAGCGAGCTGAAGGTTTCAATTTTTTTTCTGTATTTCGTAAATCGACCTTCTGGTAATTGCAACAATTTACTTTTCACCCTTATGACTACAATAGATTTTTCTGATGAGGCCACAAGTAGTTTTCCTACCGTTATGTTGAGGCCAAAATGGGTCTTCTGCCTCTGACAATAAAATTGTTATTTAATCTTCTACAGAGGGAAGCTAAACGTTCTCATAACCATCTATCTGGCTAATATGGGCTTCTTCTTTTTAAAGAGAATGAAATACGTTATTTTACCATTTAAGCACCCTCTAATGGGAGGAAATAGTAATTAATGGATGATTTAGAAAATCCAAATAATAATCAGAGAGTAATATTTCATTAATACCTATCCACATCTAAATGATTTATTTTTTTCTGTTATTTCTTAAAACAAAAATTTATGTTTTACCAGACCTCTTTTGGGTAAGTGGTGAATTCTCTGCTGTCAATGCCAGTTCTTTGATTACCACACTCTAACACTCAAATTTCTAGCACGAATAGATTGTGAAAGGGTCAAGTTTCTCTAACAATTTAAAAACAAGAGGCATTTTTATTTCTGGTTATTGCAACCATCAAAGCGATATTTGAAGGCGAAGATGCAGAACGAATTTACTTGATAGTGTACATATAGATTTGAATTTGTTACTCAAATATAGATTCTCAGACACTCGTTCAAACTCCGAAAATAAACAGAATTATCTATTTTTATTTACTTTTTTCATAGAGCGTTTAAAGAGATAACTGAAGCATGTTAAAATTATATAGCATGTAGAGTTAAGTGAAATTCATAATTTTTAAGCTATTCTATGATGAAACGTTCAAACTTTTATGATTTCAAGAACGAATCCGCAGAACAGGCACTCCCAAAACACACTGAAATGGGAATTTATTTTAACATTGAGGGACTACTTAAGTACATTTAAATATCTTTGCGATTCTTTGAATGCATCCCATCATAAAAACCACTCATACCACTTTCGCATTTTAACACTTAACCTCTAAACATCAATTAATGGTAGAAAAGTACAACACATGTAGAAAAAGAATCGCAATCTCAAGACATTTAATTTCTTTAAATTGTTTCTAATACCATCCATTCGATTCTTATTTTAATTCAGTTAAAATTCAAATTATAATATGTCTTATATCAGAAATCTTATTTATATCCAAAAAAGATTCTGATTGCTGTCTCTGATAAATTAGCATGGTTCAAAATTTGTGAAGAGACGTTTCAATCACAAAAGATTTCCTTCTTTCCATTAAGTCTTAAAAATAATAAATCAAAAACACAATACGTATTAGTAATTAATTTCTATCCTTTTGTAAATTTATTGAATTGTAATGTGCCACAAGCGACTTTAAAAAATCTTGTAGAATAATTAATATTACAAGCTTTGACATTAAACATTTATAAACGAAATGCATTTTCTTTTTTTCTTGCAAATTTAAACTTTATTAAACATATCATTTATGACATGCAAAACTTCAGATACATGAAATTTGTAATTGAATAGAATGAAATGCAATGCAAAATATTCAATTGCAATAACGAATCATTAAAAAAAAGTCAGATGCAAATGACTAACTAACTGCATACACAGATATGATCAGATATGATCAGAATGTCACTTACCTTTGATAAAACAATAAGCAAGCACTGTAATTAGCAATAAATTAGTTGGATTAATCTATAGCAGTAATCCCCAACCAGCCAGCTGTATGGCAACCACGAAGTCATTACATGAATCAGAAAATATGAAATACCCTAAGAAATGGGGCGGGATGGCTCAGTCAGTAGCGCGCCAGGCTCGTAATCTGTAGTTCTCAGGTTCGAGTCCCAGCTGGGTCAGCGTTGAGATTTATCTCCGCAAAATTCCCCGCCCTGCCCACAGTCAGTAGGGGACACCGATGGGCTTGGAAAGGCCGCCGTCCGTCGGATGGGACGTTAAGCAGTGGCCCCGTGTGCGGGAGAGCCATACCCTGTGCACGTTAAAGAACACGCTGGATGGCCTTGACGGGAGTCTACCATCTGTCTCCCAACAGCTGTTCCAGTGGGTCCCCTCCCCCAACCTTCTCTGAGCCTTTGGGGTCCATGTGACCTGGCCATTTAGCCCATGGTGTGCAAAAAAGTGCCGCTCAGAGGTAAAACAACCCAACCCTAAGAAATCTCAAAAAAACTTTTGCTTAACCACACAACGCGCATGGAGTCAAATTAAACTGACTGTTTGATGAGTGCATTGCGCAAAACTGATTATTTTCCCGCAAACGAGTTAGATCGTTTTTTATTTGACATAGTTCAAAATTTAATGTATTTATTAAATAAATTTAACAAAATAATACATAAGCATATATACAACTAAATTTAGGTCCATGGAAGTCTAAGTTGCATTTGGGAAAAAATGTCTTTTTTGGAAAATAAAGATTTTCCTCATTTATATGTCAAGTACTTTTCTGGAAGATTTTTCTAACACCAAATATAAATTATATATGTAATACGTAGCTAAATGCAAAGCAATGATCTCTATTCCCGAAATTAAATTACATTTCTATAGAAATAATTCTGATGTAATAAGCTGTATAATATATAAATGTAATAAGTTCTGTCACAGTTTTGAGCAGAAAAACCGAATGCGAGATTCTACAGAAATCCTTCTTAATTACCCATGATGTAGTTAATGCAGTCAGATATGTTTACCCATTTAGACACGCATCTCATTCAGTCACCAAACAGTGACAGCCAGTGGCGCACCCAGAGGGGGGGAGGGGGGCAAGGGGCCCTGGCTCCCCCCAAAGAAAGAGAAAAAAAGAACACTAGAAAATTTTCCAAAAATCTTTTCCTAATTAAAATTCATTTTTCATATTTATGTTGTGTCTTATCTTCTATCTCTATACTACTTATGAATTAGCGGTCACATAAGGTGGGAATACCCTTAAACTCTCGCGAATCACGGCTGCTGTGAACACAAGACGGACGAAGTAACGCTCGGTCCGCCCGAGCGCTACTTCCCTCGTCGTCGTTTGCCCGAGTCGGGCAAGCGGGCCCCTCGACTCCCCCCAAAATTAAATCCTGAGTGCGCCACTGGTGACAGCAAGTCAATAAATTCCTTTCGTGAAAAATTCCTTCAGTTACAAGCTACCTCTCACAATCTGTTGCATTTCACTGAATTGGTTCAACGAATCTGGATCTCTTGAGAGCCTTCTTCAGAAAGAAGAATATATTTAAAAAATCCCCATGTTTCTGGACTGTCGATAGAACCGGTACATTCCAGATCTCCCCCCATGGGATTTCTGTGTTCACTCCAACACTCCCCATTACTGTAACATAAACTTGATGTTAACACTCGCGTCGCATTATTATTTTTGCTCTCTCTTTGATACATTGTTATGTCTCATCCATAGCGTCGAACGTACTTCACACAATGAAAGCAACCTCATTTCCAATACATCCTGTCAAACCTCATTATGTTCAACCTCGTTTCAAGTATTTGCGGATAACATTGTTCTGTTCATTTCATAATTACAAGGAGTGTTACTATTTATAGAATGAATGCAGTAGAATGCATCATTAGGAGAGGAAGCCTTTAATATCACATTCTATATCAGCAATAAAGCCGTAATAAAGTATCACAAGAAAATGCCCTGTAGGCAAGGAACAGTTGAGATAATAAGCTGAAAAACATAGTTTTTGCCCTGACGGGTATTCCAACTTACGTCTCCCAGAAACATGTCGGGTATGATAACCACAGCACCTTTAGCGGTTTATTATTTTTTCTAGGAATGTGACGTATAGACATTCCCGCATAATTTTGGTTCATTCGCTCCGGGCGTCATCATGTCGAGAATCGGGCAACTTATCTCTCTCATATATGATGGAAGCAATATTTGTCGCTCACACTCATAGCGTTATATAAATAATTCAGTAATAAACCGCTCGGGGCAAAGCCAAATTTATTTCAGCTAATAATTTCAAATCATTATACGTCATTAGCGTGATAGCAGTAGGCCTATTCAGAACGTTTATAAATTTAAAACTCACAAATAAGCAATTTCCAAATGCAAAAGGATTTAGGGAGATTACTTATTATGCAGTTTCATTTACAAAGCAGTACGAAGCAAAGAATTTGAAGTAAGATACTTTACGTGATTTAAATATTATTAAGAACTCAATTAAAACTTTTTATTTTAAATATTAATTTTTTTAATTTGCTTTCTAAATTCAGTTCTCAAGAGATGGGCTGTGATCCATGCAGAATAATATCAGTGATATCATCCACGCCAAATGATGGCTGGAAGCTTTTTTATACAACGTTTTACGTCAACTTCGTTTCCTATGAAAAACATCCAGTATTTATAACAACAAATGTAAAGGTTTTTAACAGTGATATCTTTACAGGAATACTACTAGGGTTGGGTTGTTTTACCTCTAAGCAGCACTTTTTTGCACACAATTGGCTAAATGGCCAGGTCACAAAAACCCCGAAAGATCGAAGAAGGTTGGGAGAGGGGACTCACTGGATAGCTGTTAGAAATAGATGGTAGCTTCCCGTCAAGGCCATCCGGCGTGTTCTTTAGCGTGCACAGAGTATGGCTCTCCCGCACACCAAATCACGACTTAACGTCACATCCTACGGACGGCGATTATTCCAAGCACTTGGGAGTCCCTTACTGGCCGCGGACAGGGTGGGGAGTTTTGAGGATATAAATCTCAACAATGGTCCAGCTGGGACTCGAACTGCAGATTACGAGCCTGGCGCGCTACCGACTGAGCCCCCTCCCTCCCCCGTCCCGCAGTATACTTGGGAAACTACGGCGTGTGTGTGTGGATGGTGGTTTATCTACTTAAGAAAAGTTGAAACTTTCCGATAACTCTGTTTCCTATTAGAAAACTGCGAAGTCGCATTCATTGTCGCGTAGGGCATAAGGCGAGAGGCAGGTAGATACTGCATAATGGGTGCCCGGATCGACCTAGGTCTATTACTTATCTAATGCTTCATCTGAATTACCATATTTAGTCCAAATATATGTATTAAAGCAATTGAGAGTCCCAGAAAACAATTCACCAATCACAAAAAACATAGACGCAGACTGCTGGGGAACTGAGGAATAATCTCCATCAAGGAATCTTCATTGTCAAGAAATCGAATTAATAAGTTTCTTTAAAATATACTTTCTCTGCTGAGTCTATACCAGTCGTAAGGAGTTTACTCATCTTTGAACTGATAGACGATTCCTTACCCTTGAGACCAGCGCTGGATATCCCAGAAAACATCTTAGGCACTTGCTTAGGGGGCGCCAACATAATAAGGACGCCAGCAGTTGCACTTTATTTATTTAAGGTAGGGGTTCTCAACGTGGGGTACGCGGTAAAATTTTTTGGGGTACGCCGTGAGAGCACAAAAGTCGATTACCCAGTAAATATTTATAATTTTATAAGATTTGTTAAATTGTTTATGTCATTTTTGTGTTTATCGATATATGTAATTTATGAATACAAAATTTAATGTATGTATACTTTATATAAATGTTTTATTTTATTCCCTTTGTTATACTATAACTATAGTTTCATCTATCTATACGAAGGGTAGGCCAGTTACATACACATTTCCAGGGGGACGTGAAGCATAAAAGGTTGAGAACCACTGATTTAGGGAACAGCAAAATTATGTCCTTTTCAATTACTAGAAATAATTTAAACTAATTACAAATATCCTTGATGCAAATGGCAGTTTTAAATTTAAATTTTGAATATAGTGTTCCATTCACGCAACATATAAATGTTCCTTTACTTTTAAATGATTTATTCTAATTTTTTCCCAGAAAATAAGAAAAATAAGTGACGAAAAATAGTGAATTCTAAATGTTACTGCTTAGTAAATATTATAAATTATACTCTATGTATAATATTGATTTATTACATTACTTTTTTACAGTATGTGATAGCAAAACAATATTATTTATCATTAAAACCTTCCTTCCGTTTTGATAATATTATCTCCTTTTTTCTTGGTTAAGTAAATAAAAAATATTACTCATAAGGGCGCATTACCACTTCGTGTGCCTAGGGGGCGTGAATTCCAAATTCGGACCTGCCAGAGACACTGTGGTACTGTCGCTCAAAAAAGTATCCGAACACTACGGTTGATTACAAAATTTAGAAAAAATATCTGGCAACGATTTTTTTAGAAATTAGTGATCTGGCAACCTTCGTTCACGTGACACGAAGGTTGCCAGCTCACTAATTTCTAAAAAAATCTTTGCCAGATATTTTTTCTCAATTTTGTAATCAACCGTAGTGTTCGGATACTTTTTTGAGCGACAGTACCTATGGTGTGTTTGCAACGGTATCAAGAATAAAAAGGTTATTAGTTGTAACAGAAAACGAGTATCTAAAATAAGTGCTTTTTGCCGTGGTTTAGTGATTCTCAGCAGTCAAATCTCCACAATACTTTGAAAAGTCCACGTCACTTATCAAGAGATTTTCCAGTTTTTGGAATCATTCGCTATGCAGATAGCTGTGCCCATGCAGTAGAAAGACATGACCAGGAATCGAAAACAAGTTACAGTCCCGTCCATAAGATTCTCCTATGAAATTTAGGGGATTCCCAAAAGGACAATCGCAAAATGTTAAAATGCATATTTTCCTAATCTGTATCTTAAAAGGTAGAAAATAAAGAGAGCATACACTGCCAGTGACGAAATAGCATACTCCATATTAACTTCAGAGAAAAACAGGACTGGGTTTGTTTGTTTGGTGTTTTTTTGTACTTTTCTAATTCCTTTGAAGTTAATATTAATTGTATATTAATTTAGTCATCAACTCAGTTCTCACTAAATGATGACCACCTCTCTCCATGTTATGTCAGTGGGAGCTAACGTCGAAGCTCTATAACTTTTAAATTAAGCGCTTTATGCGAAAATGTAACAGAAGATAAAGATCTCAATCAAATCTAAATCTTGATTTTCAACGATATTCTCTTAGTATTTAAAACGTTATGGAAGTTTGAATATTTAACAACAGCAATGCCTAACGATAGAATTTAACTCAGAAGTTAATTATAATTTTAATAATAAGTATTATTTCCCACCATTTAATACAACAGATGTATATTTGAAAAGTTAATGTAAATAAATTTTCCTAAGACTTGAAGATGCTGTTAAATATTCAATCTTCCATAACTCTTTACGCACCTAGCGAACATCATTGAAAATAGAGATTTAGATAGCTTTGATTGAGATCTTTAATTTAGCTGTCGTTACATTTTCTCATAAAACGTTTAGTTTAGAAGTTATAGAGCTTCAATGTTAGCTTCCACTTATATAACATGGGGGAGGGGGGGTCATAATTCAGTGAAAACTGAATGCAGCTCTTTTACTTTTATCTCTAACTTTTGAACAATTCAGGAAGATAGATATTTTTTGTTCTCAATTATATATATACATGTTTAGCGATAATGCAGTATTAAAGCAGTGAGGCAATTTAAAGGGTTGGCTGAATACATGGTTATAAATACCTTTAGCCACTATTTTAGAATATTGCCAAAATCCAGTTCTTTAGAGTACATTTGTTCCCAGATGTCAGTTATAGGTTCCTTGTTTCAAGGTGTGTCACAGCAGTTTTTGATTTACCATGTAGTATAATTTCACTGTTTCACAGAAAGTCAGGTTGTGTGATTGGAGCTCCCTTCTGTTTTTATTATATGCTTTTAAATGTCCGGCGACTATGACGTTTTGTTACGCACGGTGCCATTTTTTAGAAAGCACAGTGTAGTTTTTTCATTTTTACTATTATAGAAAAATGTATAGATAGCCTAACGTTTGCTGTTAGATTTCGCAGTAGTTGTTGCAACCCCCAACTGCACATCTTGGATCAACTCTTCTCTGAAGAACTGGATTATGGTAATATTCTAAAACAGTGTCTAAAGGTATTTATAACCATGTATTTAGCCAATGCAGGTGTGTGAGACCTTAAAACTGTAGGCGATAATGTAGGGCAGTTTGGGTTGGGTTGTTTTACCTCTGACCGGCACTTTTTTGCACACCATGGGCTAAATGGCCAGGTCACAAGGACCCCGAAAGCTCAGAGAAGGTTGGGGGAGGGAACCACTGGAACAGCTGTTGGGAGACAGATGGTAGCCTCCCGTCAAGGCCATCCAGCCTGTTCTTTAACGTGCACAGGGTATGGCTCTCCCGCACACGGGGCCACGGCGTAACGTCCCATCTGACGGACGGCGGCCTTTCCAAGCCCATCGGTGTCCCCTACTGACCGTGGGCAGGGCGGGGAATTTTGCGGAGATAAATCTCAACGCTGACCCAACTGTGACTCGAACCTGGGAACTACAGATCACGAGCCTGGCGCGCTACCGATTGAGCCACCCCCGTCCCCGTAGGGCAGTTTAAACTGCCCCACAGCTTTAATAGTGCATTACGCTAAATGTTGTCTTAATATTAAGTTAAAATCTGTAAAATTATTTTGCTTAAACAAATAGTTTGTTTAAACAATTATTACTTAATTATATGTTTTATTTTTGCTCATAAATTCTCAGGAGACATTGTCATTGAAAACACCTATTATCCTTATTTTAATTCAGAGGGGAGAACCAGTAAGTTAAATTTTGCCTATACTGATGAATGTGGACACCGTTATATGCAGAACAGTTGAGTTCACATGTGAGACTACATTTTCTACCGTAGAACATAACATGTCGGAGCTGAGAGTGAACACATTATCCTGATACTGTCCTTCGGTTGTAAGAGGTTACTAATACTTTCAAAATACACGCAAGTTCCTTTAAGTAGCCGCATAACTAAAAGTCTCAGCGTTTAGTCAGACGAACGTGTCGACCGCAGTGTCGGAAAGATCGACTAACAGAGCAGGTGATGACAAGAGAAGAGCATCCTGCGTGAAAACGTTATCTCATCAAAGCATCTCCGTAGATGTTTTTCAGGATCACGATCCAATATTTCGTGATATTATTGGTCAGTGACAAACAGGTTCCATTTGTTGTAGCTGCTCAAAGAAGAATCGACCAATGACACTGCTGCTATAAACCCACATCATACTGCGACTTTCAGTGAATGTAATCTTTTGTACACGTGTGAGTTTTCTGATCCCAAATGCGCCAATTCCGAGTTTCATTTCACCATTCAAACAGTAATGGGATATAGTCATCAATCTTCATATATCCCTTCATGGCATATAGTCATCAATCTTCCTTCGTACCAGGAAATTTTTTCAGTTTCCTGGTACGAATTGATAATTGAGAATTGTACAATTGAGAGCAAATGTCACGCAAGCTGTTATGTATCCAGTTTGAAACTGCGGCGTGATGTAAAACTGGTATGGATAATAGCAGGGTACATCACGCATCACTTTCCTTACTATGGAAATAGCATTTAGGCTTGGTGCTTCCGCATTAACGTTGATTTGACAGCTCCACACTCCCTGTGGCAACATCTTCAATCTAAGTTAGTGCACTTATTTCCTGTTTGTTCCAAATTTTCGGTCATCTTGTGTAGAGCACACCGTGTCATTTGCCCTCGTCATAATATCCTTCGATGTCGGTGAGCCTGATATGATGGAATTATGTTATTCTTCCTCTCCTAGTACAGCTTCACTATCATCACACGGTTTGGTAAGATTGACGGTATTGCCTATCTGCTACTACAGTTGCTGTTCACGTCTACCTTCAGGGGCGGGTTGGTTCAGTCAGTAGCGTGACAGGCATGTAATCTGCAGTTCCCAGGTCAGACACCCACCATTTAGCTCATTGTGTGAAAAAAAAGTGCCACTCAGAGGTAAAACAACGAAGCCCAAAGAACTCTTCTACCACTGGTGGCAGAAATTTCAGTTATATTCTTTTTATTGCCATTCTACAGCGTATGTTTTGGACTGTATGTGTACGAAATTCCTCTCCATTCCGGTCATTAGGGGAGCGACATACAGCTCTGAATGATACTTTAATTATGAAAACTCTATACATGCAGGTATGAGAGAAAAAAAACATTTGCCCACATCTCCTTTTTTTTAGGGATGAAGGAAATGCGATGGGCGAATTTTTCAAAGCCTATCACAATAAGTTTGGAAAGATATATGTAATTGAACGACCGTTTTCACAAATTCACAAACCGACAGAAAAAATTATATCCGAAAAGCATTAGGAAGATAAGTATATAGTATGGTTAAAACTTGTATTAAATTCGACCACATCTGAAAACTGGGTTGTGCTACCTCTGAGCGGTACCTATTTTGCACACAGTGGACTAAATGGCCAGGTCACAAGGACCCCGAGGATGTTGGGGGACAAATGGTAGCCTCCCATCAAAGCCATACAACGTGTCTTTAACGGCACAGGGCATGACTCTCCAACACATGAGGCCACGGCTTAACGTCCCATGCGAAGGGCAGCGGATTTCCCTAGGACATCGGTATTCCCTACTGACCGAGGTCAGGGTGGGGAGTTTTGCGGAGATAAACCTCATGTGGGATTCGAACCTAAGAACTGCTGATTTGCGAGCCGAACGCGCCACCCGCTGAGCTACCCCCGCTCCTCTGAAAACTGACTGAATTGAATATTCAAGCTAAGCCTCCACTGAGATCGCCCGTAGGGTTAAGAAAAACAACACAGCTTTCGCTAATTCCGCGATTGAAGTGTTTGAACGAAATTAAAGAAATATTTATTTTCATTTTAAAAAAGTTCAAAATATTTGACTAATGAACATAGCGGTCCTGCAATTCCACCGCAAAACCCGCCTTGCCCTCGGTCAGTAAGGGAACACCGATGGGCTTAGAAAAGCCGCGATCTGTCAGATGGAATATAAAGCCGTGGAATCGTGTGAAGGAGAATCATATTCTGTGCACGTTTTGCTGAATGGCCTTGACGGAAGGCTACCATCTGTCCCCTAACAGCTGTCCAATGGGCCCCCTCTCCAAATTCTCTCTGAGTCCTCAGGGTCCTTGTGACCTGCCATTTAGCCAATTCCGTGCAAAAAAAGTGTCACTCAGAGGTACAACCCAACGAGTCCTGAAATTCAACTCCATGTTAATTTTGTGTAAGATTTTTTTTTTTTAATGCAAAGCTACACTAACTTCATTGGTTCATTTTGCCTTAGGGTTTTTTAAAACGTGTCTTATTCATTCTCCCATTTACCATTCCTTATTTTTATATGTGATCTCTTTCTCTGTTATCTGTTTGTGAATTCTCATAGTAGCCAGCCAGTGCACAAAGAGGTTGGGGATTAGTGTTAATTCCGGAATATGCGATGGTGAAATTTAGAGGTGACACGGTGTGGGACATTAGGAACGCCTTTTGCATCTTAGCCTGAATATCTCTTTACGTTCTTGCACAAGCTTAGCGGGGTAATCTAACTATAGTGGACCCCCGATATAACGCGCATGTCGGGCGGGAAACAACACCCGCGTTATAAGGTGAACCACGTTATACCGAGCGGCGCGGTGGCGACACAATAAATTTCACAATGTAAGCTTTTCTTTTACTCATCATGCATACAATAATTAAACACTATTCAAAATACATGCAGGAACTCAATACATACACAATTACTCAATACGCAGTAACAATAAAATGCGATACTCACTAACGCCGCGATGACCTGTATAAACATGTTTGAACTTATCGCGAACATCGCCCGCGCTAAAACCGAGTGCGCGGTATAGCGAGCAGCGCTATAACGAAGGTCCACTGTATTTATAAGCATACTAAGACATAATAAAGTTATTATTAAATCTGTTGGGGGAAAAAACGTGACTCTCCCTAAGAACTATCTGACAATTCTTTTGTCTCTCTTTATGTGTTACTTGCCCCCACCTCGCATATTGTATGATAATATTTTTTTTTATTATGTATCGTAAAATCTGATGAAACACCGTTGACTTTTTTTTTTCATTTTAGTGTTATCGTAATTTTTTTCTGTTCCTATGCTCCAGATGCGAAGTAACAAAGCCACAATGCCTTAAAAAATAAAAACCTATTGTGTTTTATTTGTGTTATTGCTGCTTTTGTTTTATGAGCGCATTTCCAAACAAAAGCAAATCTGCCGCTTTTACACCACATCTGATAAAAAAATGGCATCAAATTTCAATAGACAAAAGCGAATGGAAATTCCCTGTTTCTCAATATTGATTTAAGAAAGAGGGAAAATAACAGGAGAATTAAATGTTAAGTATTTCTCTTCCTTTTCTTCACAGCATTTGCGAAGAATGGAACCATCTCTAACGCATGGCATCAGCGAAGACTGAAACTGAAACTACCGAAAAGAAAATGGATTATTTTAATAAACATAATAAATAAAAATATTTCCTCTAGCAGATACTTATCACGGAGGTCTGAAAAGAGCCTGTCGATTTAATACACCGTAGTAGAAAGTCTGAGGATGCCGTGACCTCAGCAGAAAAACAACATCCATGCCTTACTCAGGGCTCGAGTTGGGTTGTCTTACCTCTGAGCGGCACTTTTTTGCACACCATGGGCTAAATGCCCAGGTCACATGAACCCCGAAGGCTCAGAGAAGGTTTGGGGAGGGGACCCACTGGAACAGCTGTTGGGAGACAGATGGTAGTCTCCCGTCAAGGCCATCCATCGTGTTCTTTAACGTGCACAGGGTATGGCTCTCCCGCACACGGGGCCACGGCTTAACGTCCCATCCGACGGACGGCGGCCTTTCCAAGCCCATCGGTGTCCCCTACTGATCGTGGGCAGGGCGGGGAATTTTCTCAGGGCTCGAACTCAAGTCCCTTATATCAGTAGCCTAGCGTGCTAACCACTCGGCCACGGGACGGCTTTTTGATAAATAATTAATCTAATTTGGCCATAATTTGCTTAGTATTTAATTTTTCAAAATAATAGTAAATCTCAGTGTTAAAAAAAAAGTGTACCAGTTATAATTCATTTTTATTTTGTCCCTAAAATTACACTTTCACTCTTGTAATGCTGTCATGCGACGCTTTGATTTCAACGGTTACGATGTGTAAGAGGAACCTGAAACATAAAATCATCGTAAAAATACATCTTATTTCTCCTGTCTTACCAAATGAAAATATCTCATTTCAACAGATGCAACAGAGCCAACTTTCCTTCTTACAAACCTGAAAAAATTTCTCATAGTCTTTATTTTTTATTTAGGAATTTTACATATTCGTAATTTTGCCTATTCGTTGCCTTACTTCTGCGCTTCTGAATCATGATTAATAAAAAAAATATCATTTAAGGCAAATATGATTCATTTCTTTCCTTCGTGTGAATAACGTTTTCAGCATCAGAGTAAAATTAAGGAATGAATAATACGTATAATATGCAGATCATGAGAGGAGGCTATATATAAATATTTGACAAAAGAAACACAGAAATTTTGAGAAAACGAAATAAAAGTTAATGAATAATGTTAAAAATTAATAAATACTCCCAAAGAAGATAAATAAACATAAGAAAGTTTAAGCCCTTATAAATGTCCTTTAGTTTCAGATTGGGTTGTTTTACTTCTAGGCGTCACTTTTTTGCACACAATGGGCTAAATGGCCAGGTCACAAGGACTCCAAAGGCTCAGAGAAGGTTGGGGCAGGAGACCCACTGGACAACTGCTAGAAGACAGATGGTAGCCTCCCGTCAAGGCCATCCGGCGTGTTCTTTAACGTGCAAGGTATGTCTCTCCCTCATCCGGAGCCACGGCACGTCCCATCCGACAGATGGCGTCCTTTCCAAGCGCATCGGTGCCCCCTGCTGACCGTGGGCAGGGCGAGAAGTTTTACGGAGATAAAGCTCAACGCTGGACAAGGAGGGATTCGAATCTGGGAACTACATATTACGAGCCTGGTGCGCTACCGACTGATCCACAAAATAAAGTTTGAGCAATGGATTTCTCCAAGAGTTAAGAAGGTTGTTCCATTTTTAAGGAGGTGAAAAGAGCAGTGAAAATGACTCAGTTGCCAATATCCCATGTAACTAAATGATCACCATGGTGAATACGTGTGTGAGGGGGGGAAGTGGAGATAAATCCCTGAACATTCACACGTGATAAATAACATCTGTTAAGAACAATTCAAAGAGAAAGTCAAATTTTTAGCCTGAATTTTAACATTCAAATTTCAGTTAATCACTGGGCGGGGGTGGCTTAGGCGGTAGCGCATCTGGTTAGTAATCTGTAGTTCCCAGGTTCGAGTCAAAGCTGGGTCAGCGTTGAGATTTATCTCCGCAAAATTCCCCGCCCTGGTCACGGTCAGTAGGGGACACCGATGGGCTTGGAAAGGCCGCCGTCCGTCGGATGGGACTTTAAGCCGTGGCCCCGTGTGCGGGAGAGCCATACCCTGTGCACGTTAAAGAACACGCTGGATGGCCTTGACGGGAGGCTACCATCTGTCTCCCAACAGCTGTTCCAGTGGGTCCCCTCCCCCAACCTTCTCTGAGCCTTCGGGGTCCATGTGACCTGGTCATTTAACCCATGGTGTGCAAAAAAGTGCCGCTCAGAGGTAAAACAACCCAACCCAATTAATCACTTCCAAATCATTTCCAATATTGTACACTTTTTTAATACAGTTGCTCTCATTTTCTTTTAATCCCTTATTATTACATACGTAAAAAACTTTTTCTCTCACGCTCAGTTTAGTACGCGAATTTTTGCTTTCCAGTCCACTGACCCAATAGCAAGCAGGATCGTCCTACTTCTAGGCAAGCCAGTGGCATGACGCAGCAAGATTCTGCAGAAATGCCGCTACTGTCCGTTTCGAGGTTAAGTAACTCTAGTAAGGTCAAGGTACTAACGGAAAGATCAGGGCAGTGATCCACTTCCTGAGTCTTTCTACAGTTACATGACTTCGCCGTTTGACAAACGTTCTTCAGGTCTGTTGAATTAATTATTACAACAGTTGTAGAATCAGAAAATGCCATGGATGACTCATATAAATGGGTTCTTCCTTAAAGGTATTCTGACATGAAAATACATCTTTACCGAATACAGATAAGATTTTAGATTCAACGTTTCATTGTGCCGAAACATATTCGTTTGATTGTTTAATGAAACGTATTTTAAAAGCAATTTTTCTTCAGTTCCGTTGGGCAAATAATATTGTCGATCTTTAAATATGTACAAATTCTAAACTTTGACGGACAGTAACAGGGTTGGGTTGTTTTACCTCTGAGCGACACTTTTTTGCACACCATGGGCTAAATGGCCAGGTCACATGGACCCCGAAGGCTCAGAGAAGGTTGGGGGAGGGGACTCACTGGAACAGCTATTGGGAGACAGATGGTAGCCTCCCGTCAAGGCCATCCAGCGTGTTCTTTAACGTGCACAGGGTATGGCTCTCCCGCACACGGGGCCACGGCTTAACGTCCCATCCGACGGACGCCGGCATTTCCAAGACCCATCGGTGTCCCCTACTGACCGTGGGCAGGGCGGGGAATTTTGCGGAGATAAACCTCAACGCTGACCCAGATGGGACTCGAACCTGGGAACTACAGATTACGAGCCTGCTGCGCTACCGACTGAGCCACCCCCGCCCCGACGACAGTAACAGGAAACATGTTGTAAGCCAGGGGTCCCTACATACTACTCGTCACCAACAAATTGGCCTCAAAAATAATTTTGGTGATCTACGATAATTTTTTCCTTGTTATTTACACTTTCTATTCTCGAAAACCAAAAATCTATAAATGTCAGGTAAATTCATATGGTTGAAAAGAAAACAAAGTTACCCGATCCGAGAGGGGGGGGGGCTCAGTCGGTAGCGCGCTAGGCTCGTAATCTGCAGTTCCCAGGTTAGAGTCCCAGTTGGGTCAGCGTTGAGATTTATCTCTCAAATTTTCCATCGTGGTCCCCTACTGTTCATGGTCAGTAGGGGACACCGACAGCCTGGGAATGAGTACCGTCCCTCGGATGGGATGTTAACCCATTGATCCGTGAGCGGGAGAGCCAAACCCTGTGCACGTTAAAGTGACCGTGACAGGATTGGGTTGGGTTCTTTTACCTCTGAGCGGCACTTTTTTGCACACAATGAGTTAAATTGCCAGGTCACAAGGACACCGAAGGCTCAGAGAAGGTTGTGGGAGGGGACCCACTGGAACAGCTGTTAGGAGACAGATAATAGCCTCCCGTCAAGGCTATCCAGTGTGTTCTTTAATGTGCACAGGGTATGGCTCACCTACATACGGGATCACGGCTTAACGTCCCAACCGACGGACGGCGGCTTTTCCAAGCCCATAGCTGTTTCCTACTGACTGTGGGCAGGGCGGGAACCGTGATAGGAGGCTACCATCTCTCTCCCAACAGCTGTCCGCTGGGTTCCTCCCCCAACCTTCTCTGAGACTTAGGTGCCTTGTGACCTTTCCGTTTAGCCCATTGTGTGCAGAAAAGTGCGGCTCAGAGGTAAAACAACCCAACCCGATCCCATAGAATAAATTCAATACTTTTCCCTCCAAAGATGAATGCAATGAAACCTTTCCATAGCAGACATGTTTGAAAGTGGTAGATAAGTCACTCACTACGTCACCTCAATGATTTCTAAAGATTCATAACTAAGGTAAGCATTCAAACCATAATTCGATCAGCGATTTCTGAACATAAGGACATCGTTAATTGAGACTCTAAATTGGGGTTGACCAACCTGTGGTCCTTTTCATAATTATTTATGGCTCTTAAAATTGTAATTTTTTTTCATGTAATGTGGCTCTTTTGATACAAACTTGGAAAATCAATTAAGAGATGTGACGTCAGAAAGGGACGCTAATTTGGATTATCTGAGCAGTAATATAGAAAAACAAATCTCTCATTAGTAGAGTTTTGTTTCTTTTAAAAATATTTTTTTATCTTGTGTTTGCACATTTGTTTTCTTAATAAAGAATTTTTTTATATCTTAAAAGCACAGTTTTTTACTTCCAAATAATTACTGACTAGAAATGTATGTTTTTGTGGCATTGTAAGAATATAATTTTTAGTGGCTCCTTCACTAATGTGAGGTTAGACAGCGTGCACTAAACCCTGCAGGCTGTCTTTGTTAGGTGATATTAATATTCTGTTTCAACGTTCCACGCAAACTTTAAAATTCGGAAAACGAACTTTCGATAAAAGAAACCGATTACATTGATTTCCGAATTTAAAAGTTTCCATATCAATTTAAAATTAATTGCAATAGAAGTGGCGAAATAATTAATTTGTGGACGGTTGGCTGGTAATTTTGTTTCCCGCTTTCGTTTTTTCTTTTTTTGTTGTTTTGTTTTGTTTTAATGTTGCAAATCTCAATCGAGTTGTAACTTAATTAAGCAATGTTTAAACTTGCGATTTTCATTAATTAGGCAAATAAATATTATGTAGAACATGGGGCGAGAACCTTTAGCAACTGGTTTAATCATGATAATATACCTACTTTAAATGATAAACCCCCGACGAATAATATTTCAAGTGTATGGATAACTTAAATTGAATACCCCTGTTCAGAGCCTGATCTAGGGGGGAGCATGCCCTTCACAATCTAATAATCTCCCCCCCCCCCTACTTCACAATCTAGTAACCGGAACGAAAAATATGTTAAAACTATATATTATATTACTGCATTTTCCAAGAATTTTTTTAAAGACAGACTAAAACAGAGGGGGGATGTTTATACCGGAAAGGTATTCAGATTCATTCCGACTCATTATTTCTCTCCCCCTTCATTCTGTCCCCCCCCCCGCTTTAATTTCTTCTAGATCCCAGGCGTGCCTGTGTTGTAAATGGTTGAAACTTAAAACTTTCCTAATTTAACGAAATAAATATCAATTAAAATATAGATTTCGAAATGAGGAACGAAACCGTTTTGTTTGTTCGAACTTGACTGTTCAGTACTTTAGATAAATTATCATTGTCAAGAAATCATTCAACTGATTTGCAATATTTAACAGACCCCTTGTCCCACTTACCCGGAAAGATGTTGTCGAAGTGGAACTGGCACTCATGGTGGTAATGTACGCAACCCACGATTGCTTTATCAGCTGTGAACGAGCTTAGTCAGGCTCATTGTTATCATTTAAGAAAGCTGAGAATTGTTTAAATTACAACTCTTTTAAACACTAATATTATTGCATTGATTTTAATAAATTTTCTAATATTTTATTTTTGTTCTTGCTCCATACAGAAGAGGAATTGCGCACCTTCCCTTTGCACACGTACCGTAAGAAAGTGGAATTACATATCGTTGTACACGTAGCGTAAGGATACCGACACTAGAAAGAGGGTGAACTAAATCTAGGTTTTTTCCCTGTCAGCTTAACCGAGCTTCAGTCATTTTTGAATTAAACTGGGGAAGTAGGGCGGAAAGATGTGGCGCAGGAGGATCCCTGCTGTTCAAGTCTCACGTCTTTCTGTTACACTTTTGTCCAGTTCCGTGAATACAAAAAGCATGTTTTAATGTTTTAAATTACTTTTATTAAAAATAATTTGAAAAAATTATTTAAATGAGTAAAATATTTATCTTTCCTGAAATGTTTAATAATTTCTCGCTTTCCCTTTTTTAATCAGGTGATATTTGTTTCCATAAATAAAAATATATTCTATTTTAATATCTTATTGTTATCCATATATTAAGGATCTTGTTCTTGGTTTTCCAAACCTTTAGTGTGGGAATTATATAGCTTTGACAATCAGAGAAACTTCAGTTGTTGTTGGTTGTTTTACTTCTGAGTGGCACTTTTTGCACACCATGGGCTAAATGGCCAGATCACGTGGACCCCGAAGGCTCAGAGAAGGTTGGGGGAGGGGACCCACTGGAACAAGTTGTTGGGAGACAGATTGTTCTATATCGTGCACAGGATATGGCTCTCCGGCACACGGGGCCATGGCTTAAAGTTCCATCCGACGGACGGCGTCCATTCCAAGCCCATCGGTGTTCCGATCGTGGGCAGGGCGGGGATTTTGCGGAGATAAATCTCAACGCTGACCCAGCTGGGACTCGAACCTGGGAACTACAAATTACGAGCCTGGCGCGCTACCGACTGAGTCTCCCCCGCCCCAAGAAAATTCAGTAGATTTGAGACTTTTTGTACGGTTAGGTAAAAAGAAAAAAAGTTACAATGAGATCTGAACTATATTGAAGAAATTGTTATGTGAGGTTTTGGTTAAGAGCTTTTGGCATAATTTATAAACGTGTGAAAGCAAGTAATTGAAAAAAAAAACAGTTTTTTAAATATATCAGTTACTTTTTCATTTAGTGTAAGCTTCAAATCAATTGCATAAAACGACCACTCTAATTTGCATAATGGTTAGAAAAAAAATTAAAATTCATATTATGCCAATGAAAAGACAAATGAGAAACTCAATATCTTGAAGAATGAACTTTTTAGGGGTGTAAAATCTAAATCCAGTGAATATAAATCTTGAATTTCAGCAATATTTGTTCAGTATTTAGAGATCTGGTATATTTAAAAGCAGTGTCCTCTTTAATACGTTTTTATAAAATTGACGATAACTGAAAAAATTATCGCAGTAACTTCTAAATATACAGTTATTTTTCCAAACGGTTTGATGCTTTATAAAAATTATTACCAATTAGCTGTCAAGAAACATTCTTGTTAATCACAACTTTTGATGTTAACTCTTCCAAATCTCTCTTTTAATACTCAACGAATATTACGGAAATTCAAGATTTAAATAAATTTGATTGGATCATTAGCATACATTCAGTCTCACTTCAATAAAAAGTTTTTCGGGATATATAGTTTCCAATTGGCTTTCCGTTGCATTGCATAGGAAAATTACAATTTTTGCCAATAGTGTTCAACTTATATTCAGCTGTAGATGGGTTGGGTTGTTTTCCTCTGAGCGGCACTTTTTTGCACACCATGGGTTAAATGACCAGGTCACATGGACCCCGAAGGCTCAGAGAAGGTTGGGGGAGGGGACCCACTGGAACAGCTGTTGGGAGACAGATGGTAGCCTCCCGTCAAGGCCATCCAGTGTGTTCTTTAACGTGCACAGGGTATGGCTCTCCCGCACACGGGGCCACGGCTTAACGTCCCATCCGACGGACGGCGGCCTTTCCAAGCCCATCGGTGTCCCCTACTGACCGTGGGCAGGGCGGGGAATTTTGCGGAGATAAATCTCAACGCTGACCCAGCTGGGACTCGAACCTGGGAACTACAGATTACGAGCCTGGCGCGCTACCGACTGAGTCACCCCCGCCCCTCTCTTCTCTGTATTCCACGCATTCCTTCACATATGCCACTTAGCCAACAGACTCTATAATTAACACAAAAACTTTTATCCCGTTTCCCCGAAAATGTTAGTGATAATTACATCTTTAGTAAATTATTTAGCAAAAAACGTTTACACTAGAAACTATTCAACACTATTCTACCAGATGAAAACAGAATAATTTTTCTGCATTTTAATAGTAATTTCGTTTACCCCTAACAGTTAATTCAGAAATAGCAAAAGCTTAAATAAAGCAATTCATCATGTGGAGAGAGAGCATAGACACCGAGCATAGATATCTAAGCTAAGTCAGCATCCTCTCTTCTCTGTTGGGTTGGGTTGTTTTACCTCTTGTTTACCTTGTCACGTGACACGATGGTTGCCAGATCACTAATTTCTAAAAAAATCGTTGCCAGATATTTTTTCTGAATTCTGTAATCAACCACAGTGTTCGGATATTTTTTGAGCGACTGTACCACAGCAAAATACTTTCGTCAAAAAAAAACATTTCTTTAACATATACAGGATGTAAATCTTTCTCTCTCACTGAACCACGGCTTAAAGTCTCATGCGATGGAAGGCCCTTTGGTGTACCCTTTCTAACCGAAGAGAAGCAGGGGGGAGAAAATCTCAATCCATGAAAATTGGAGAGTGGAACTTGAAACAACGAATTGCGAACTATCCTTTTGCGAAGGAAAAATACTCACATCTATTCATTTCATTTTTAGGAAAGCTTGAAATCAAAAACAGTTTCATATCATCCCTTTTTGTCTACGAAAGCTATCTCACAAATCTCATCCCTTTTTGTCTACGAAAGCTATCTCACAAATCCCATCCCTTTTTGTCTACGAAAGCTATCTCACAAATCCCATCCCTTTTTGTCTACCAAAGCTATCTCACAAATCTCATCCCTTTTTGTCTACGAAAGCTATCTCACAAATCCCATCCCTTTTTGTCTACGAAAGCTATCTCACAAATCTCATCCCTTTTTGTCTACGAAAGCTATCTCACAAATCTCATCCCGTTTTGTCTACGAAAGATATCTCACAAATCCCATCCCTTTTTGTCTACGAAAGCTATCTCACAAATCTCATCCCTTTTTGTCTACGAAAGCTATCTCACAAATCTCATCCCTTTTTGTCTACGAAAGCTATCTCACAAATCCCATCCCTTTTTGTCTACGAAAGCTATCTCACAAATCTCATCCCTTTTTGTCTACGAAAGCTATCTCACAAATCCCATCCCTTTTTGTCTACGAAAGCTATCTCACAAATCCCATCCCTTTTTGTCTACCAAAGCTATCTCACAAATCTCATCCCTTTTTGTCTACGAAAGCTATCTCACAAATCTCATCCCTTTATGTCTACGAAAGCTATCTCACAAATCTCATCCCTTTTTGTCTACGAAAGCTATCTCACAAATCCCATCCCTTTTTGTCTACGAAAGCTATCTCACAAATCCCATCCCTTTTTGTCTACGAAAGCTATCTCACAAATCCCATCCTTTTTGTCTACGAAAGCTATCTCACAAATCTCATCCCTTTTTGTCTACGAAAGCTATCTCACAAATCTCATCCCGTTTTGTCTACGAAAGATATCTCACAAATCCCATCCCTTTTTGTCTACGAAAGCTATCTCACAAATCCCATCCCTTTTTGTCTACGAAAGCTATCTCACAAATCCCATCCCTTTTTGTCTACGAAAGCTATCTCACAAATCTCATCACTGCAGTGTTCGAAAGGGAAGTAAACAAGACTTTAACAATGTTAACGAAGGTGTCAAAAATCTTTAAAATAAAAGTTTACAGCAAGATCATAACGCAGTTTTTCCCACATTTTTATTTTTATTAATTTTATTTTTTATTTTTTTACTGTTATTAAACCGAACTACAGACGATAAACAAAAACAAACAAATAAAGTTGTAAGAAAAATTCATTAAAGTGTTATCTCTTTTGATTTTTATTTATAAACATAAAATTTCTCTATTTATGGAAACAATCTTCACATTTGACTGTTACAGTCTAAACTCAAAAACTATTTAGAGATCGAGAGTTGGGTTGGGTTGTTTTACCTCTGAGAGGCACTTTTTTGCACACCATGGGCTAAATGGCCAGGTCACAAGGACCCCGAAGGCTTAGAGAAGGTTGGGGGAGGGGACCCACTGGAACAGCTGTTGGGAGACAGATGGTAGCCTCCCGTCAAGGCCATCCAGCGTGTTCTTTAACGTGCACAAGGTATAGCTCTCCTGCACACGGGACCACGGCTTAACGTTCCATCCGACGGACAGTGGCCTTTCCAAGCCCATCGGTGTCCCCTACTGACCGTGGGCAGGGCGGGGATTTTTGCGGAGATAAATCTCAACGCTGACCAGAGATCGAGAGAGTGAGGAACTTGTATTCTCTTTCAAGAAGTTCAACTAATCTTGTCACATCAACTGTAGGTAAAAATATTTTTAAAAAATGTCTGTGTTTGTTGACAAACTTTTTAGTAGTGTAGTCTTATTACCCTTAAAACAGAAAAGAAAAAAAATATTTTTTCATTTAAATTATTTCAAATAAAAAATAATTCGATTTAAATAACCAAAAATTTGAATTTAATATAGAAATCCTTTTATTTTACTTTCTTTAAATCATGATTTTCTTCACACCCCGTTTATTCGATTTACTTCCTTGAAAAAAAAATGATAACAAATTACTACTTTAATCGTAATCTATCAAATCACAGCATCAAAATTATTTATAAAAAATCAGTTAAAATGTTTTTGAAACAAAAAATGCTGATTTCTTTGTTTACCATGTATAATAAAAATGTAAATAAAAAATATTTAAATTTCAAATAATAACCGACGAATTAAGACTCTCATATGTACACCTGCAGTATATTTTTCCTATAAAGGTTTCTTGGACAATTCGGCATTGAACATTAAATAATTATAAAATTTTACATTAAATTTAGTTTACAACCCATCGAAATTTCGCTGTCGATCACTAAAATTTTTAAAATTTATTTAAAAAAGAAATAGGGAAAAGTGTGGATCCAGTGCTTTTAAATTCGAACTCTATCGTAGGATTTGATTTTTTTTTCATGTAACATGGGGCCACCCGCGTTGCGTTAAAAAGTAAAGTAAGTTTGAGAGTGGAAATCAATATGATAGAAAGATGACTAGTCGGTCAAGTGTTTGAGAAGTTGCAAGGAACTGAATAATGTTAAATTAAAATTGCAAACAATAAGAATTAATAACGGGGGAGGAAATAAGTTGGTTCTGTCGTACAGTCGGTCAAAAAAGTATCCGAACAGTTCACGTGACACGAAGGTTGCCAGATCACTAATTTCTAAAAAAAATCGTTGCCAGATATTTTTTCTGAATTCTGTAATCAACCATAGTGTTCGGATACTTTTTTTGAGTGACTGTAGGTGGTCATATTATTTTGATACTAGATCGTGTGGGCTCACTCACGGAAATATTGAGCGTGTGCAGTTACCGTTCACAGCAAACTGGAGCGTGTGCAGTAACTGCACACGCTCCAGTTTGCTGTGAACGGTAACTGGAGCGTGTACAGTTGCTGTACACGCCCCAGATATTTTTCCTGAATTCTGTAATCACGTGACACGAAGGTTGCCAGATCACTAATTTCTAAAAAAAAACGTTGCCAGATATTTTTTTCTGAATTCTGTAATCAACCATAGTGTTCGGATACTTTTTTTGAGTGACTGTAGGTGGTCATATTATTTTGATACTAGATCGTGTGGGCTCACTCACGGAAATATTGAGCGTGTGCAGTTACCGTTCACAGCAAACTGGAGCGTGTGCAGTAACTGCACACGCTCCAGTTTGCTGTGAACGGTAACTGGAGCGTGTACAGTTGCTGTACACGCCCCAGATATTTTTCCTGAATTCTGTAATCACGTGACACGAAGGTTGCCAGATCACTAATTTCTAAAAAAAAACGTTGCCAGATATTTTTTTCTGAATTCTGTAATCAACCATAGTGTTCGGATATTTTTTTGAGCGACTGTAGGTGGTCATATTATTTTGATACTAGATCGTGTGGGCTCACTCACGGAAATATTGAGCGTGTGCAGTTACCGTTCACAGCAAACTGGAGCGTGTGCAGTAACTGCACACGCTCCAGTTTGCTGTGAACGGTAACTGGAGCGTGTACAGTTGCTGTACACGCCCCAGATATTGTTCCTGAATTCTGTAATCACGTGACACGAAGGTTGCCAGATCACTAATTTCTAAAAAAAAAACGTTGCCAGATATTTTTTCTGAATTCTGTAATCAACCATAGTGTTCGGATACTTTTTTGAGCGACTGTACACAGAGACCTGAATTTTTTCGCAACACTGTGGAATGAGGGAAATCCGTATATGAAATAGGGAACATGACAATCAAGTATTTGGGAAATTAAGAGTATCGAAATTTGTTGAAAAAGACCAAAGTTTTCGAACAATGAAAGAAGTGGTGCGTGTTTTTATTCTGCGTGTGGTATTAGAAATCTGCCACGTGCTGTATCAATTTACATTGGCGAGAGGCTATCTGGGACAAACACTGTTGCAGCCTCAGTTTTCCGGTAAAAAAAAAGATGTTACTGGATTCGAATGTGTGAGCTTTTTTTTTTTCTTAATCTGAAAACAATGGTCCAATCTATACAAAGTTTCGAAAGGGGCGGGGGTGGCTCAGTCGGTAGCGCGCCAGGCTCGTAATCTGTACTTCCCAGGTTCGAGTCCCAGCTGGGTCAGCGTTGAGATTTATCTCCGCAAAATTTCCCCGCCCTGCCCACGGTCAGTAGGGGACACCGATGGGCTTGAAAAGGCCGCCGTCCGTCGGATGGGACGTTAAGCCGTGGCCCCGTGTGTGGGAGAGCCATAACCTGTGCACGTTAAAGAACACGCTGGATGGCCTTGACGGGAGCCTACCATCTGTCTCCCAACAGCTGTTCCAGTGGGTCCCCTCCCCCAACCTTCTCTGAGCCTTCGGGGTCCTTGTGGCCTGGCCATTTAGCCCATGGTGTGCAAAAAAGTGCCGCTCAGAGGTAAAACAATCCAATCCAAAGTTTCGAAACGATTTGTCCAAAAAACATTGTTTGAGCACTCACATTTCTGAGACTTGCTTTATAAGCAACTGGTGCACATACCCTGGGGTACATATGTGCACAGATATATATACTAGCAAATTTGCCTGGCGTTGTTCGAATCTAAATGTACAGTAAATGACACTCCAAAAATAGCAAGCTTCCATTATTCAAATAACTCAATAAAATTTACTCCGTGAGAGATTTTCGTCCCTGTTTTCTGAGTAAAAAAGTAGGGGACATAATTCGAGCTAGCCCATAACATTCCCCATATAGTGTAAGCACCTTTCATTTCAGATATAACTCATTAGGTTCTGTAATCGTTTACATAATTCTCCCTTGATTTTGGGTGAGGAAATTTAGGGGGTTCCTTTAATGAAGGGGGCGGAGGTGGTTCAGTCGGTAGCACGTCAGGCTCGTAATCTGCAGATCCCAGGTTCGAGTCGCAGCTGGAACGACGTTGAGATTTATCTCCGCAAACCTCCCTGCCCACTGTCAGTAGGGGACACCGATGGACTTGGAAAGGACACCGTCCGTCTGATGGAACGTTAAGTCGTTACACAGTGTGCGGGAGAGCCATACCCTGTGCAGATTAAAGAAAACGCTGAATGGCCTTGACGGGAGGCTACCATCTGCCTCCCGACAGCTGTTCCAGTGGTTCCCCTCCCCCAACCTTCTCTAAGCCTTCGGGGTCCTTGTGAACTGGCCATTTAGCCATGCTGTGCAAAAAAAAGTGCCAATCAGAGATAAAGCAACCCAATCTTTTAATCCAGGTAACAGGTTCTTTGAATTCCATCATAATCAAGTTTTAGTTAAAAATATCATAAGACCTCGTAATACCGTCAAGAGCATTTAAAGTCATATCCTTCTCATCTGTAGCATAAGTAGTTAAAATTTACAGCTAATATTATAATAGATTTATAGCAAAGAGAAACATAAGATTCGAAATCGACTTATTTAATTGTAAGGGCTTGATTTTTTTCTAAAGGTAATACGTAGTGTCAGGGAAGGAAAAATTCTTATGCGGAATTTGTGACCAAGTATTCAATTATTTGAGATGTTACGAAGAAGAGTCCTAAGAATCAGATTACAAGTCGAAAATTCGAAAACAGTTAAAATGACCTAAATTTATTGAATTGAGACGTTACTAATCGGCGTGTCTCATGTAAACGTGACCCAATTGTTACGTCAACCTGTATTGTTGTAGCTGGTTGGTAATAACGGCTATTGTTAAGAATTCTTTCGCTCTCTTATAATGATAACAAGCGTAACGAGTTTTTCTTGTCTTCTGAGGAACTTAATTTTATGGAATCCAACTTCTTGCGGTGCACTAAGTTCGATGCGATAAAGCTGAGTACTGAATTTGGCGTCACACTTTAGCTATTGATTGAACATTCTAGCTGTTATATTTTAGTTATTGAATAAACAGACAGTTGGGTTGTTTCACCTACCTAAAAAAAAGTGCTGCTCAGAGAGCAGCACTTTTTTTGCGCACAATGGACTAAATCGCCAGGTCACAAAGACCCCGAGGGCTCATAGAAGGTTGGGAGGGGGGGACCCACTGCACAGCTATTGAGAAACAGTTGATCCTCCTCCCATCAAGACCATCCAGCGTGTTCTTTAACATGCACAGGATATGATTTTTCCGCAAACGGAGCCACGACTTAACGTCCAACGCCCCATCCGACGGACGGCGGCTTTCCAAACCCAGCGGTGTCGCCTACTGACCGAGGGCAGAGCGGAGAGCTTTGCGGAGATGAATCTCAATGGTGACCCAGCTCGACTCGAACCTGGGAACTACAGATTACGAGACTGGCGCGCTACCGACTGAGCCACCCCCTCCCTAATATACAGAGAGATAGATAAACACTCTCTCTGAAATATACAGTACAAATAATGTATGATAATACAAAGTCAAGATTTTCCATAAAATGAATTATATTGAAAGTGTTTGAATTCTAAATTCTAAAATTTTTTATTCTTATTTTAAAGTTTAATATTTTAGTTATTGAATAAGCATGAAAAAACTTTTTTTCATGTTTTTAATTCTATTGTTAGAAAAATTATTTATATCATGCATTAAAAGCTGAAATAGACACATTCCAAATCGAAGTCGCAAATTCGGCTTCTCTGGAACTTTCAAGTTGCGTCTTTCGGAATTTTTCCGGTCTGTGGATAATGTATATATGCGCGAGCGCGCGCACCCATATATATAAGCTGCCTATTTTTTATATTACTTATTTAGAACAAAAAGAACACAGTGGTCCATCCATTCAAAGACGTCATTAACGATGTCTTTGATTAACGATATTTTGGTTTACGATCAGGGCCGGACTTTAACCTTCTGAGGTCCTAAGCTATAGCAAATTTGAGAGGCCCTAAGCTATACAATTTAAGAGATCCCAAAAATTCGAAAGTTGAAATGCATATATTTATTCTGATTGAAAGGAATATCGAAAAATTAACCCAAAACTGAGGTGGTGAAAACATTATTCTAGCATTGGTAAGCTAAGATGAACAGTGTTTGCACAATCGATTGATTTAAATATTAAAATTATTATTTCATAACACAGTACAGTGGACCCCCGATATAACGCGCATGTCGGGCGGGAAACAACACCCGCGTTATAAGGTGAACCGCGTTATACCGAGCGGCGCGGTGGCGACACAATAAATTTCACACTGTAAGCTTTTCTTTTACTCATCATGCATACAATAATTAAACACTATTCGAAATACATGCAGGAATTGAATACATACACAATTACTCAATACGCAGTAACAATAAAATGCGATACTCACTAACGCCGCACGGACCTGTATAAACATGTTTGAACTTATCGCGAGCATCGCCCGCGCTATAACCGAGTGCGCGGTATAGCGAGCAGCGCTATAACGAAGGTCCACTGTACTTGGAAGGCATTTTTTTTAGGCCTCCTCATATTGCGAGGCCCCAGGCTGTAGCTTAGTTAGCTTATGCATAAGTCGGCCCTGTTTACGTTGCCTTTCATAGAAGCCCGTGCTCAGATATCAATACAATAACATTAGAGCTTCATTTTCAGCGAAGAAAAGCCGCCATAATCCACGCGGTCTTATTTTGGCCAATAAAAGCATGTTAGAGTTACGCGTCTTTTTCGTCCAATCACTGCGCTCTAAAATCTATGTTAGTCTGGAAGAAGCCTCTCCTTCCGAAAATTTTTATAAAAATTTCTCAAGGCCCCACTTTTTGTTTCTTGTAGACATTTATGTGATAATTAATAAATCAACATCTACACGTTTATGTGTTTGTTAGTTTCGGAGTTTTTATATAAGTGAGAACTGAAATTTTCACATTTACTAATATGCACTTTTTTCCTTCAAAAATGGAATTTTAAATGTGAAATGAAGATTCTATATATGGCGTTTTATAAAAATGTTTACTAATAAAAATGTTTAAGACTAGAGATGAACGTTGTCACATCTCTAGTCTTTGAAGGACGTTGAAGGCACCTTAATTTAAAATTTCTAGCATAAATTTTGGATTTTTAATTTTTTACACCGCTAGAGGGGGCATTATAGATTTTGGAAGATTCAGTAAGTGCAAATGGTAATATTTCATCAATACCTATCCAACACGAAAAGAATTTTTAATTTATCTCTATAAACAAAAAAAGTTCAATGTCTACAGACGGACAGACGACAAAGTGAAAAGATTTTCTCATTTTGCTTCTGTTTCCTTTTTGAGAACGTGATAAAAGTTGAAAAGATGTTTATTACTTCACAACCGTAACCACAAAAAAAGTTGATCTAAAAAATTAGATACTGAAAGTGCAAAGTACGTGCTCAAAAGTACTTAGAGATATTGTGTGAAAATCGCACAGAAGTCAGAAAGCGCAACGCCATGTAATCTGGTAGTGTTGGAGAGGTGCCATAGCATCCAATGGATGCTTAGCAAACATTTGAAGAGACATGAGTAGCACTGTGTTGTCACAATGTCTGAGAGTACAATATATATCCGAGTATGTAGCACCAATCAGTTGACTACAGTGTGTGAAAAATATGGAGATGGAACATTTGTTGTGATGAAGTGGGGCGATGACATTTAACACAAGATAAAATGCTGAATGTGAGAGGAAAGTTTAAAAAGGATCAAGACAGATGAACGTTGTCCACTCTGTCAACATGTCCCAAAGTGGAATCAGCAAACTGCTGAGGAAATGCAGAGACATAAGGAAACACAAGACTGGATATCCGATCTTACCACTCTCAGATAGAATCTTTGAAGGTACGTTGATATCGCATTGTGATTCAATTATGCTATCATTTCCAGGAGGTCGAGAATGTCGTTCTCAGCACCCAACTGTTAGTAGATATATTCCATCAAGGCCATCCAGCGTGTTCTTTAACGAGTGTAGGATATGGATTCTTCTGCACATGGTACCATACTTAACGTCCTGTTAGGCGGAACATATCGTAACCTTTTCAAGCCCATTAGCGTCCCCTTTCTGACTGCGGTGTGTATGTGTGTGTGTGTGTTTTTTTTTTTTTTTTTGGGGGGGGGGGTTAGCAGAGATAAATCTTAGCGCTGACATAGTTGAGATTCGAACCTGGGAACTGCATATTACGAGCATAGCACGCTACCGAATGAGCCAACCGCTGCCTTATTTCGTAAGATCTACTAAACGTTGTGCATGGTTGGTTACATTCAGGCCCGGATCTAGATTGATTTGGTTGGACCGTGAAATGTCATTAAAATCAAGTCGTCTATCATCATTTTGTAGGGTTGAAAAAATTTTCCTGCTCTCCATTCAGTGCAGCTGAATATTCTTGGTCGGTTGCTATCGAAACCTCATCCTCTTCTTCAGATAATCTGAATTCGTTGACTTCAATCTCTGAACTCTCAATGACAAATAACATGTTTTTAATTTCTTCTTCCTTCAAAATTTTTCTTTTACGTGAAGCTATCTCAAACAACAAAATAAAATATAAGAAATATAAAAATTCAACTCTACTACAAAATTATATCAGGGAACTTTAACAGCTCCAGAAGTTCCAATCCCCAAAATACTCTAAAAAATTAATACATTCATTCTATTCTTGTCGTAGGCCTGTGTTGACCTGTTCCTTTTCGTTTAGCACAAATATCTTAGCCATAGCGAAAAAAGTTAGAACCAGAAGGTCCAGTGCTATTTCACCATGCTGCAAATTTAGACACAGATGCTTAAAGCTGTCCGAGCTAATGGGAAATCTGAGGAAAGGGGCGGCAGATAGCCAAGTTTCGCTCAGAGTGACCAGGTGAACCCTGGGTGGGTCAACAATATGTATCGACCATTAACACCACCGAACTTCCACGCATAGGGCAGCATGAAACTGTTACAACCTGTTCACCCCTCTTAAATGAACAACCCCCCCCCCGCGAGCTGATAAGGGCGACTTGGGGTCAATTGTTCCCTTGGGATCATGGAGTCGTGCCCACTGACGGCAATGGCAAGTTCCACTGGCCAGCAACGGCTCCCAGAAATGTCACCTACAGTTTTGAAAGGGAGATTTCCTTACGGTATTTCTCAACTACTTAATGACGCCAAGGCCAAATTCCATCAATGTCATCCTTTGTTTAAGGGAGTGCTGAATTTCCTTCTACCATCGATTTTGATGGGCGCTCAGCTATAGAAATTAAAGAATCCAACGGTAAATCTTTACATGTGTGCGGTACAATTGGAGGAACCACAATTTTCAAAACGGTAGATGATGTATTACCTAAGGGGAAATATCACAGTAAACTAAAACATGAAGTAAATAAAGAATGTTCGACTTCAATTAACAGTGCATCGGCTACGACGTTTCTGCATCTTTAATAATATATCTTGGAGGAATGATATAAAATAAATACCCCCTCAAGCAGCTGCTTGCCACAGAGGTCTGACAGGAGCCTGTCATTGAATTAGGGATAGCAACCTAGTAACCCTCTGGCCCTGATAATGGCCACCACACGACGAGGCAAGGACTCCATAAGCTTGCGTAAATGTTCCACAGGTATGGCGACTTATGTATCCTCCAGAGTTGTCCACAATTCTCTCAAGGTCGTCGCTGATGGGACATGGGCCCGAACACTCTGCTCGATAGTATCCCAAAGATTTTCGATAGGATTTAAATCTGGACTTCTAGGTGGCCAATTCATTATTTCAAAGTCAGCAGAAAGCTCCTGCAACCATTCAGTAGCCAACCTGGACCTGTGAGATGAACAGTTGTCTTGCTGGTAGACACCAGCTCCATTGGGATGCATGATGGCCATAAATAGGTGTAAATGGTCAGACACGAGTTCTACGTACCGGGATGCATTGAGAGTCATTGGTACACATACCAAAGGTCCCACAGATGCCCAACTGAAGATACCCCATGCCATCACTGAGTCACCACAGCTTGTACTGTTCCACCCTGACATGCAGGATCCATGGCTTCATGGGGTTGGCGCCATACTCTCAGTCTCCCATTGGGGCGATGAAGTTTAAATCAGGATTCATCACTCCCAGATATCCGTTGCCAATTTTCAATGTTCTTTAGCCCAGGCAAGGTGTTGAGCCCGGTGTCGGGCCGTTAAAAGTGAGATTCTAATAGGTCGGCAGCTCCCGTAGCCGAGACGATGAAGTGAGCGTTGTACGGTCTGTGCACTGACTTCTCGGCTGGAACTCGCGTTCAGATAGGAGTTGATTTCAGATAATGTCTGGCTTCTATCGGTCTATACGATGCAGGTCAGATGGCGAAGACGATCATTTAAGGCTGGTTGTCCTTTGCAGTTTGTACGGTTGCTTGTTTTTTTGCCGGAATTTTCATATTCCCGGAACATTCTTGGAACTGCCATACGAGAAAATCCAAGTTTTTAACAGTTTAGGAAATCGAGTGTTCCATCCGTCGGGCACCTACGATCTGCCCTCTGTCAAATGCATCTAAATCCCGAGCCTTTCCTATTACACTTCTCACGATGAATGCTTGGGGAAGCCAAAGCTGACAGCTATATATGACCAGAGTTTCAGCCACGCATGTGCGCAAATGCTGGACTTGCGTTACTCAATTTGGATAACGTCTCCTATCCCTAATTCAATGGCACCTCAGTGTACGCCATAGTAAATAGGCAAATATAATGACTCAAATTTTTCTACTGATAACAAAATCAGATGTGAGACTGATAATCAAAGATAGATTTGAGATGCAAGTATAGAAACAAAACTTCATAATAAGGATTTTTTTTTTCTTGGAACCAATTCCCATTTTTTCCATAAGTTGTTGGTCTCAATCTGTACGGTTTCGATTTATGCGGTGACGTCTCGAAACCTATCTGCAGTGTAAATCGAGAGATGAGAGTCATCTCAATTTATTAATTTGTTTTTGTGTCCAAAATGGGAAGAAGTTAGAAAAAAGAATATGTTTTTCATCGACCAAAAGGCTTAGTAAAGTTGCGAAATTCATTTTTTCGCCAGCGGACCTCTTAATTCGAAAAGGAACTCTGCCTCTTATATCTTAATCGCCCCCAACCCCCTAAAGACATTTTCTGGATCCGCCCCTGCCATGGGCACCATAAAAGTTTCCTCCTTACCTGATATTCCAAGGCTGATGTGAATCGACAAACATACTTCCGCATAATTCTGAATACAACTGTCAACTCGCAGCAGAAAGATATAGCGTGACTTTTGGACCCAGTTTCGTTTTCTCTGAAAAGGCCACACGAACGCTCGACATAATCACGAAAACTGCGTTTTGTAATCTACGAAATATCACTTTCGTAGACTACAAAACACAACATTTACTTCCTTGGTATTGTGTGATAAATATTTAGTCTCATACAATTCTTTTTTACAGGTAAATAAATAACTGTAAGCTATTAGTGAAGTTTTCCGTTGGCAAATTTGTGCAGTTCCTTTCAAAAGAAAGAGACAATGACATGTTAATGGCAACAAGCTCTATCAGCCATGCGTGACAAAGTTCTTCCGCTGAAAAAGAAAATATGTTACATCTCCGTTTATCGAACTAGAACGCACAATTTGTAAATGGAATAATTTACAGCTCAGTCGTGTAATCATACAAAATGGCGTTTAAATGTATATATAATAAAAGAGCAAAACAAAGAATTTTAACTTTACTCCTCAAGCATGTATTTAGATGGAGAAGTGATACTTTAACCTTGGGCTACACATTTATTTTCTGAAACGCGTCAGTTGGTGTTGTTTTGTTTGTTTCTTTATTTCCATTTTTTTTTAGTTTCGTTGCTGTTACTTTCACCTAGAAGAGAAAATATAAAATCGCATATCTGAAGGAAAGACGATAAATAACAAAAAAAAAAAAACATGGATAGTAGGTGAAGGCATTTTTCGTATTAAAATGTTTCGTGTTTTTTAGTTTTCCTTTGTTTTTTGCACTTCTCATGCGAAAATAAATGTTTTCATTGTGTTTCCTTTTGTATCTTTAACAAATTCTGCGGCTGCCGCGAATTTTATTTCGATGAAGGATGTGGCTTTCTTAAATAGACTAAATTAAGAATCGATTCCATTAGAGTCGATCATTTCTTCCCACTAGACATTGGATTGACACGCAAACAAGGGTGAAGGCATTTGTTTCTCGTGGTTCCATTGTTAGATAATTAACAACAATGTAAAAGTCCATTGTATTGTGAACTTTTGCAATAAACTTTTATGCTTTTTGTGTTTGCCTTAAGTGAAAAAAAAATGTAAATTAAAATACATTTTTTTTCTTAATTTATTAAAATACATATCTTTCAATTGGATCATGAAATAAGTTTTCACACTAAAATAAACTTCTGTTCGTAAACGAAAATTTATGTTATCCTTAGTTCTTTTTTGTTGTTTTATGAACCCAACTAAATTAATATGAAATAATCTAGATATGATTCTTACGTTTTCATGTCCAATTTTTAATAAAAATTACTGAAGTAACTTCGTGGTATCTTCTCTTAGAATTCCAGAGTCATTGCAAATAAATGTAACGATCCTAAATATTTATTACGTTAAAACGTCCCATGGCCGAGTGGTTAACGCGCTTGGCTACTGATCTAAGGGACCTGGGTTCGATCCCCGGGTAAGGCATGGATGTATGTATCGTTTTTCTGCTGAGGTCCTGCCATCCTCTCAGATCTTCTGCTTTGGCATATAAACTGATAGGCTCTTGTCAGACCTCTGTGGCAAGCAGCTGCTTGAGGGGGTATTTATTTATTTAAAACTTTAAATTCAGCATCATAATAGCCTACATATTTTGATACAATACTTAGGAAATATTTTACCAGAATAAGATTACAAATGTTTAATGTGACTACCAAAGATAATCTTACATCGATCCACACTATATTCCAGTTGATCCCATGCTTCCCTAATTGTGTCCATGTCAACAAAGCAATGATTCCACGTATACATTCTTTCAGCTCATTTACATTTGATCACAATCCGAAAAGAAAAAGTCGAATGAGGTCATCCGGGGGGTCATTATTTTGATCTACTAGACCCAATACGTCTTCCGTCCTGCTTTTTATTAAGGAATGTTAACTTTTTGAAATTTAATTTTTTGAACGGACATTTTAAAATGGGGTTGATTCAAATATGCAAAACAAAACACATCTTGTTTTAATGTTTTGCTTGGTAAAAGGAAAGATATGGCCACTGAATTCTTGCCTTGAAAACATTCTATGAGCATTTGAATTCTGCTCCAGGATAGAGGAAAGGAAATGACATTAAGTATGCAATTACTTTCCATATAAGCGACTTATAGAGCTCTGCGCGGATGCGAATATCAGGGGATAAAACCGCGGATATCCGCATTTAAAAGCTGTCGGCGGATAAAAGATTAAAATTGACGCGGATAGAGGATAAAACCGCCGGTAAGAAAATTAATGCTGACGCGGAGAGAGGATTAAGACTCGATTTTGATAAGAAATGCGAATTCATGAGTAAAGATTATTGCGATATTGATGGCTGACTTGAGGGAAAGAATTACTTGAGATAATAATAAAAGAAATCTGATTTGAAAATTTCATGATGACATTCACCCTAAAATAAACAGTCCATTGGGATAAGCATCAAGTTTAAAAACTTATCCCACGTGAAGGAAGGGATATTTTTGCTGGCAAAGAAGAATATAAGTTCAGAAAATTACTATGGTGTTTGGTAGAAGACGGCAATTAATAAATATCAGTCGAATAAAAATTTCAGTTGGGGAGATCACGAAGTTTCAGAGAAGAGTTATTGGGTAATAAAAAGGAGTGTCTTCCCATAATTGCTGATAACTGCATTTAAAAGAGCAAAATTAATTCAGAAGAATTTGCAAAGTTAGAATTAAGGAAATTTTTGTCTAAATTTAGCTTTTTAATTTTCACAGTACATTTTTTTTCAGTTATTAATTATTCATTAATCAACCATTAGACTGATTTCTTTTACTCGCAAACATATGTCGGACTTCAAGCATTTACAAAATCTCGAAGGTTATTAAGTAGGCAATATACGAGAATGCTGATAGAGTTTTGTGGATTCGGATGCAGATAAGACTTTACGGATATGGATGTAGATGAGACTTTGCGGGTGCGATAGGACTTTTATTATCCGCGCAAGGCTCTAGTGATTTACCTGAAACTTAACTGAATTACATAATAATTGCGATGTAATTCGAACTTTTTTAACCTTTAGCAACATAAACTATATAAGAAAAATCAATGCCATTTGAATATGGAAATTTGTCTGCCGTTCAGCCTTCAAGGATTTCAGTCGTTCTGTAGTTTTCAATTGCTTTCAGATTTTATAACTTTTCTTAAATATAAACAATTTTTTGCCGTTAAAATATCTAAAAGAAAAATGTTTCACCTGCAGTTAAAAAAGGAAAACAAAGAACAACTCTTAATAAAAATTATTAAAAATGATCTGGGCAAGAAGAAAATTAACTTTCGACCAGTATACATCAATGTTTTCTGTTTTAGAAATGTGTTGAACTTCTCTGAAAGAGAGCATGGGATTTTGAATCTATTTGAAATTGATGTATCTCATGGATTCTCCCATGTAAAAAATAGTTCTTAAATTCCATTTTTCTAAAAATGAGACTAAAGAGGTAAGATTTCATAATTTTGTTTTGCTTCTTCTTTTTAAACGGTGAAAATTGCAATGCACATCTGCCATGGAAAAGAAAACAGTTATTTTAGCACTGAAGGGTTTATACAAATTTAAAAAAACTTAACAAAACAGGAAAAAGTTTTCTTTCGATATCTGTATATTACATTCCCTTCGCTTATAATAATTTCCTTAAACTATAAATTTGCTATTTTCTATCGTACATTAGGGAAATGGCTTTTACGACTCTTTCCTCAAAGGTTTTTCCTTTCTGTTATATTTTCCAGTTTGCCTTATCCGCGTTGAAAAGTTTCGACCCTTTAGCGAATATCCTCTTTCCGCTGTTGAAAGAGGTAGCGAGGGGATCCCCTATTTTGACTTCTCCCAAATGTTGCTAGAATTCTTTTGTTCGCCTTCTTTCTTTCATCTTGATAACTTCCAGTCCGTTTCCTTATAGCTGTCAACAATTCAGAGGACTGAATGGCAGAGATACACCTAGATCTTGTGATAGTCTCGTTGTCACCAAACCGTTAAATTTTTGTTTTTCCCACACCACAATGATTACTTTTCTTCGTAGATTTCCTGTGTTAACAGAGGGGCCTGAGGGTTTCTCTTCTCTCGCTACTTTCACTCCAGTCGAAGTAGGGTGCTAAATTGAATTGCGGGTTTCAAATGAAGGTGCCATAGGGACGGAAGCAGGTTGCGGTTCTAATTCATGTTTATATGGTTAAATGCTATTAAATATGAATTCAGTTGGGTTGTTTTATCTCTGAGCAGCACTTCTCTGCACACCAGATGCAGAATGGCCAGGTCACAAGAATCCCGAAGACTCAGAGAAGGTTGGGGAAAGGGGACCCACTGGACAGCGGTTAGGAGACAGATAGCCTCCTGACAAAGCCATCCAGCGTATTCTTTAACGTGCACAGGGTATGGCTCTCCTGCACAAAGATCCATGTCTTAACGTTCCATCCGACGGACGGCAGTCTTTCCAAGCCCATCGGTGTTCCCTACTGACCGTGGGCAGGGTGGGGGGTTTTGCGGAAATAAATCTCAACGCTGGCCCAGCTGGAACAAGAACTGGGAACTGCAGAATACAAGCCTAGCGCTAACAGCTGAACCTACCGAAACCGCCCCTTAAGTATGAGCAATAGTAAAATGACCCCTGAAGGCTAGAGGCTAACTTTAATGTATGTCATAAAAATCTGATTTTAGAATAATTGCCAAATGGCGAAATTAATTATTAAAATGACTAATTAAAATGGTTTTATCGCAAACACTTGTAAGAAAATAGAAAAATACGGAAGAAAAAGAAAGTAACATAAAGTTAAGAGTATGCTTATAGGATTTTCGAACTAAAAAACTAACAACCTGGAAGTAGCATAAATTAGTAATCATGTTCTCCATCAATCAATGTTTATAATATTGTTGCGGATTACAAAAATGGATAGCCACTGAGCGTGAGTATTAAAAAGACTATATTTCAAAACGAAATTAAATACAAGGCAAATTGTTACAAAGGAAATATGGATGAAGTATCTTATTAACAAATCAACTATTAACATGCACAAGTCATCAATCTTCCTGCATGAGCACACATCAGCTCTGTGTATTTTACTAAATACTACCTTTTACTTGATTTACCAGGTCACCCGAAGATCTTCACTCGTAAACCAATTCTCGTCCTGTGCTAATAACTTTTCACACACTAGCCGAACAAAAAGACAGTCCGTGTAGACATTCGAAGTTAGCCATAAAAGTTCCCACTTTTATACTTCCGAGTATACACAACACATCAAGTTACTTCTTGATACTTAACGATAAAAGATCCCACTTTTATCCTTCCGCGTATACACAACACATCAAGTTACTTCTTGATACTTAACGCGCACTGTCTCAGAACAGCTCACCGTCCATTTTCGAACTCTCCGACCGTTACAATACACAACGACCGTTACAATACTCTTCTTCTCCAAATTCTCCCAACGTTCTTATTCGTTGGCTGAAACTTTTTGCTTTCGGTTGCCAGATTCCTTCTGTCGTAACAATATATTTCAGAGAGGCAATATTTTCAGATATTTTTCATATATTTCAGAGGGCAATTTTTCAGATATTTTCAGAGGGCAGCCTTGCGACATCCAACTCATTGTTTTAAGTATGGGAAAATATATTACAAAATATATATATATTTATCATCATTTAATACGATAATCTTCCAAGATTCGATACATATTGAAATTATCAAAAAAATCAAATTAATACTACTATTCAATTTTCATTTGGCTTTCTTAAATGAAGTTGTATTTGTCTGAAGAATGTACTTTTTTTCCTTTTAAAAAAAACATCAGGCCTCTCAAATAATTTTAAAATGGAGTATTGCCAAGACATGAATTGTACTGATGACTGAAAGTAAAAATTATTTTGCCATTGAAAAACATATTAATTACTTAATAAATATTCATTTATGCTGTAAAATCATATTTCTCCGTATAGCATGTGAGACAGTTTTCTTCCCCATAGATATGTTAATTGCACAATACCTTAATAAAGTGGTTGCTAGAGAACTCAGGAAGCAATTTTTTTTATGGCTAGAGAACTCATGAAGCAATTTTTTATGGCTAGAAAACTCATGAAGCAATTTTTTATGGCTAGAAAACTCATGGAGCAATTTTTTTTATGGCTAGAGAACTCACGAAGCAATTTTTTATGGTAGAGAACTCATGAAGCATTTTTTTATGGCTAGAGAACTCACGAAGCAATTTTTTATGGCTAGAGAACTCACAAAGCAATTTTTTTATGGCTGGAGAACTCTCGAAACAATTTTTTTATAACTAGATAACTCACGAATTTTTTTTTTTTCTGACTAGAGAACTCACAAAGTTTTTCTTATGGCTAGAGAACTCACGAAACATTTTCTTATGGCTAGAGAACTGATGAAACAATTTTTTATGGCTAGAAAACTCAGGAAACTTTTTTATGGCTAGAGAACTCAAGAAATATTTTTTGTGGCTAGAGAACTCACGAAACTTTTTTTATGGCTAGAGAATTCACGAAATCATTTTTTATGGCTAGTGCACTTAAACAAGATACTTTATTGCTTGATATTGAATTTCTTAAATAAGCCTTAATCGTATTGAAGAGTACTCGTACGCCTCTACCCATTAGTTACACTGACACCCTATTTAAACAGTAATTTGGTCTAGGCCCGGATTTAGTAAGGAAGGTGTGAGGGAGGGGAACATTTTATAAGGGAGGGGTGTGAGGGAAGGGAACAAGTGAAGCAATCGAGCACGAAAAAAGTAAAAAGAGGGGGGGGGGGCAGAAAAATGGATTTCCCTTCAGTGTAATATTTCCCCCTCCGTTTTAAACGTCTTTAAAACATTTCTCGAAAAGTGAGTGAAATATGAACAAGTTGAATATTTTTTGGCTTCCATTACTTAGTATAATTCTCAAAGTGGAGGCCATGACCTCTTCCCTTTCCTTCCCCTCCCCCCCTAGATCCGATCCGTCCGTCGGATGGGACGTTAAGCCGTGGTCCCCTTTGCGGGAGAGCCATACCCTGTGCACGTTAAAGAACACGCTGGATGGCCTTGACGGAAGGCTACCATCTGTCTCCCAAAAGCTGTTCCAGTGGGTCCCCTCCCCCAACTTTTTCTGAGCCTTCGGGGTCCATGTGGCCTGGTCATTTAGCCCATGGTGTGCAAGAAAGTGCCGCTCAGAGGTAAAACAACCCAACCCAACCCTAGATCCGGTCCTGGTTTAGTCACATATTCTTACGCCGAATCCAAATCATTATGATATTGTTAGTTTGTTTTACCTCTGAGCGGCATTTTTTTTTAACATAATAGGCTAAATATTCAGATTACATAGGCTTTATTCTAGGTAAGGGAGGGGAGATACCCCCCCCACACACACACACACGTAAAGTAAAATAAGTTACTAAATCCTTGAGACAGAAGTTTCTTGTAAGACAATAGAGCGTGTTAGGTAACGTGCTGCTGACGTATAGCAGGTGAGCTATACGTCAGCAAGCGTATAGCTCTCCTGCTCACGTGTTCGATATCCGGCACAGCGAGTTAAGATATTACTCATATGTTAAGTACAATGTGTCAATAAACTGCTCTTTGAAAGCACCTCTAATAGTAATAAAAATCTTTACTCATTCTAGTATTATACATTATCAAATATTTGTGTTGAATATTAAATGACTCTCTAAAGCCTATCTGCTCTCTAAAGCTCTCTAAAGCCTATCTGCAGCAAAAATGAGCTTTATATGAAAAGTGGCCTTTTACTGACTTTATACTCTGAAGTTACTATATGAATAAAAGGTAATAAATACGGTATTACTAGATAAGTTACCATTTGTTACATTTAGCTGTAACATATTATTATATTAGTTCCGATTTTATTTCCAAATTAAACAATATTGTTAAGCAATTGATTAAAAATGAGCGGAATTTATACATCATTTCCCATAATTATTCAAAAAAATTAAAAGTCGGAAATAATAATTGATTTCTAACCTTTTATTTTATGCAAATGATTTTTGCCTGTGATGTCTTTTAAAATCACCTGATATTGGAATAAATCTTTCACGAAGAGAATCCCTAAATAATTCAGTCTATCTTTAACATCATATAATATTTTTCTAAGATAATTACGACGATATTTTTGGCAACGGAAAATTCAGTTCTACCGATTCTATTGATGTTAGCGTTATTTCTATCCATAAATAACCAAACCATATACAATAATCAATTGGCATGTGGCATTTTAAACCGTTTAGACATGTGTAAATGTCAGCAACAAACTAAAATTTGTGTCGTTCCAAAAAATAAGTTTAGCATATTTTTTGTGCCCATGTTCCATTTCACACGAGTTTTTACCACTGTCATTACAATTAATACTCTCTCAAATTAGAAAAAGCAAAAATTTCATACGATTAATAAAATTTACCTGATGTACTGAAAGACAAGGATGTATTCACCAGAAAGACACGTTCAAATGTTGCAAAAGCAGCACTCAGCTTCTTCTATCTCAGTGCTTACTACGGCAACTAGTTCCACTGTTAAGTGCCATCAACCGTTGCTATTGGCCCTATATACGCAGGTGCTCCATTTTCGACTGCCCTGTTTTATCTTCTACAACAGGTTTGACAGAGAAACCCATAGCGTTTCACGAGGAGTAGAAAGACGTTCCTTCACCTTCCCTAAGATCCGCAGGACTTGCTAGAGGCGAAAGCCAACCAGTCGTAATTCACCACGCCTTCTCACTGACCTAGCTTTCCGCAACTCCGAGAACTGGTCGTCACGCGACATTATTAATGCAAGTTGCAAACAACAGATAGTGCTTAACGTAAGCAGAACAACAACTTGAAACTGAACAAATTTTGGTTGATCTTACGTTCATTTTACTCACGGAAGGAACACTTTTTCTTTGTAGTAGAACACAGTTTATTTTGAATAAACTCAGCACGCTTCAAAATTGAAATGTAATAATCATGTGTTTATGCCTTCTAGGTAAGTTTTAAAATTAGATGTTGTCGGGAACACTCTATTCCGGAAATGTATGAAGAAAAACAATTTCAGAGAAAGTTATTTTTGCACTGGAACAATGAACTAGTGTTGATGTAACTTTTGCCACCTGTAATCGGAATAAAATAAAACAAAGAAACTAAAGTTTCACTGAAAGGAATAATAACAGATTTGTTATTATAAGAATACGATAACTATTAAAAAAAACTACATCTGAACAAAAGCACACAGCTTAACAAGTATGTGGCTACCATCTTTGACAGCTCAATTAGTAGCGCATCCGGCTCGAAATCTTTAGCTCCCAGATTAGAGTCCTAGCTGTGTCAGGGTTGAGATTTATCTCTGCTAAATCTCCATCCTGTCTACGGTCAGAAAGGGGACATCGATGGGTTTGGAAAGACCGGTGCCATCGCATCGGATGGCCATAAAGAACAACTAGATGGTTTGATAGAGAGCGCCATCTATCTCTTAACAACTGCCCAGTTGATTTAGAGCCTCTTTCGATAGCCTTCTCTGAGCCCTTGGGATCTTTGTGACCTGCTAATTTAGCCCATTGTGTGAAAAAAGTGTCATTCCAAACAACCCAGCCACCAGGATTGCTTAATAGGAATGCCAACGCTACGACTACACCCGGACTATAGCTTGCAGAGGATCAGTGCTCTCTAAAAAATATTGTAACCATGAAATGAATAGCTTTTAAAGACAATATTAGAAAATATTAAACACTGTCATACAAGGAGAAAAGGTTGTTTTTTTTTATCAAGATATTCTTTATAAGGCAAGATCGGAGAATTGCTCTGTCGTAGGCTTTGATGTACAGTCGCTCAAAAAAGTATCCGAACACTACGGTACAACTTTCGTGTCACGTGACACGAAAGTTGCCAGATCACTATTTCTAAAAAAAATTGTTGCCAGATATTTTTTCTGAATTCTGTAATCAACCGTAATGTTCAGATACTTTTTTGAGTGACTGTACAAACGAACTAAACTCCTCTAACCAATAGTCATGGAGCAGCTTCACGGGACAGAGTTTATGATTTTCAATCGTCTCCCAGCCAGCCCTACACAGAAGAATAATCCCTATCAACAAACCCAATAGGCTAAACTTCTAATGATGTCATCATGTTTCACCTCCCTAGCAGCAAATGCTACACCCAACAACCCATTTAGTGAAGCGACATCCCCATGTGGACTAAAACAACTGAGTGAGAATTCCTATAAAGATTCAGTTCGGTGTCGGTCTGATATCTTGGTATGGTAAATCTTACCATATGGTGATGGTTCCCACAGCAAGAAGGTCTGTTTATATTCAGGCACATTACCAGTATCTGTGATTCAACTCCAGATGTAATTAAACCGATAAACCTGCCCACGAGGAGAGACATTTAACTGCTAACTCTTGGTTTAGAGAGGATGACAGTGAAGCCGGGTGTCATTGGGATATAGAGAAATTTTTAATTTATTCAGTCTGGAATATCATTCGTAAAAAAATTAACCAAAATTGGCGATGTTAATTCAGGAACACTTATCACTATAAAGCGATATTTTTAAAAAAGGACTGAGATAACCGTTAAGCTTGTTTTCACTTCTCGTACACAATGAACTTAACATAGAAACATGCCCACTGGAGTATTAACCACTAGAGCTGCAGCTAACCACTAGACCAGGTAGGGCTAGTGGTTAGGGCACCTTATTATTCCACACATATGCGGAATGCGGAACATTTATTTTATTATCTGCGCATATGCGGAACATTTATTTTATATGTGACCATAGTATTCAACGACTTCACATCCTATTGCAGTAACAATTGGGTTAGATTTTATCGACGATATTTTCAATTATTTCCAAATTCTCTTTATATTTGAAGGCAGTATTTTTTATATGATTTAGAGCAACTGTTTTATGCATTTGATTTTCAAAAATATTTATTCCACCCTTTGAGTAGTACCGCTTTCAGACAGTGCCTGATTTGACTGCTGGCTAGGGATGACCCTGCACGGCAGTTGAAGAAATTAACGTCTCGGTCTCAGTCGGTAGCGCGCCAGGCTTGTAATCTGCAGTTACCATGTTCGAGTCCCAGTTGGGCCAGCGTTGAGATTTATCTCCGTAAAACTCCCCGCCCTCGGTCAGTAGAAATACCGATGAGCTTGGAAAAGTCGCCGTCCGTCGGATGGGGCGTTAAACCGTGGCTCCATTTGAGGGAGAGAGCCATGACCAATGCACATTAAAGAACACGCCGAATGGCCTAGAGGCTACCATCTGTCTCCCAACAGCTGTTCCAGTAGCTCCACTTCCCCAACCTTCTCTGTGCCTTTGGGGTTCTTGTGACCTAGCTATTTAGCCCATTGTGTGAAAAAGTGCTGTTCTGAGGAAAAACAACCCAGCCCTCTTGCAAAAACTGATATGTACTCTTCTGTATTCTCAGTATTGTCTCTGAGTTCCGCAATTAAAAAAAAATTCCCCCTCAAGCAGCTGCTTGCTAAGCTGAATAATTTGAAATCTTAACTCTTTTTTGATTTCCAACCGAAGTAATACGATTTTTATGTATATGGCCCGAAGAGTCGGTGGTCACCCAAGTTCTTACACTTCATTGCAAATAACCTTTCTGATGATATATGTGAAAACTCAGATATGTGCTCAGATTCTTCATAGTGATATTACTTCACAGTTCATAAAATAAGGTAGTGTGTTCCAATTGGAAAAGTTAGTCCTCCCTATATTGCTGCAGTCTGTTTAAAAAAGCAAAAGATTAAAGAGAAAAAAAATAAAGTCTGTCACATAATGGATGTCTCAAGCTGGAAAACAGGCAAATCTATAACGAATGAATAGCATTACTGAGCAAGTTGTCTTCTAAGAACAATGGAGAAGTAATAAAATGGGGTCTTCAACTTCTATTAGCATTTAAGCACCAAGAAATGAAGATGTTGAATTTACTTTTGTAATTTGGTGCAGCTGCAGAATCACTAAATTTAAAATTGAAATCAATTAGAGAGATACTTAGCAGAAGAAAAATGGTACAAAAAATTTTAAAAAGGCCTCTCAATGTTAACCATTAACATACAGGAAGGATAGCTGTGTGCCAATCCCCTGTGATGATATACAGATTATTTGCTAGACATAACATTTAAAGCTCGTTCTCGGTTTTTTCTTTACCGTTAGAACCATTCTAAACAGGTATTCTCTTCTGGAAGAAGGAGAGGGCTACCACATCAGTTTAAACTATCGATCTGATGGGGTAGGATCATTATCTGTTGCTGTTTTTAATCCTATTCAGAACTGGTCAGCTTCATAGTCTTGGTGTCGATCATTTAAACCCACCAGACTGCCTTTAAGAATGATTATTGATAGGAATTTGTAACAGTAGTTGGCTTTTGCTGAAGGAAACCTACCGCTGTTTTTGATTTATTAGTGAGTTACCATCCCCACTGAACCGATGTACAGAATACTCAGCTGGTGGATAATCTTGATCACAGACCATCGAAGGTACCTGAATCTTTGCTTCTAGAGCAACGCCGACCTAAAACTTGAGAAATGCATCTCAGTCAAGTCAGTTTCTCTTATGATTCTGATTCCTGAAAAGCTCTACTTGTAAAGATAGTGTCTGAAGTTCTTACCAGCTTTGGTGGCTTAAGCCTTTAATGATGGGATAATGGGTCTTTAACCCACTCTTTCGATGAGGAAGCTCTTAGATATTCTTGGCTCTACTTCTCCCAATAAAAAATAGTTTCCTTAAAAATACTATTGGTTTCTCTTATATCTATTCCATTCTACACACAGCTACTTAAAATATGAAGACTCTAAAATAAAAAATAAAAATATCACACATCAAGCAGCTGCTTGCCACAAGATTATTCTCTTGATGTCTTCACCTATACATTCAGACATTGTACGTGATCTTTCTGTACTTGCAAGATACCAGATAGGAAGCTAAAGGCGGAATATCATTCGGCCTTTAGTTTTTTTGGTTTTAACCGATAAAAAATTTAGCTTTTCAGAATGAGCAGATAGGAAACATCTGTAGGGTGTATGTTTGATTCTTAGCAGGAATACCAGTTATCCTCTTCTTAGGTATGTGCTTAACGGAAATCTTGCAGCTTAATCCAAAATAAGGATTAAAAATTTGAATGTTATCTTGTTGCTACCGAAGACTCTAAGGACAACGAGAAAGAAAAGGTTTACAGACAACTTCAAAATCTTTTAAAATAAATAAGTATTCCGTCATGCAGCTGCTTGCCACAGAGGTCTGACAGGAGCCTGTCAGTTTATACGACATAGGTCTGTGAGGAAGCGAGACCTTAGCAGAAAGACAACACAAACATTTATGCCTTACCCGGGACTCGAACCAAGATCCTTTTGCATCAGTAGCCAAGCACGCTAACCAACTCGGATGCCAAAGTTGGTTTTCACTAACTTTGGGGCTGGAGTGATAATTAGAGCCCTGCGAGAATGCAGATATCTGCATTTAATAGCTATCGGCGGAAAATGTTAACGCAGAAAACTGATAAAAAAAATTGATTTTAAATCGGACAGACGGATGAAATCTTGAATTTGGCAAGATAGGCAGGAACATGAGCAAACATTACTGCATTATTGATGGCTGATATGAGGGGAAAAATTCTACTTGAAATAATGGTAAAATAAACCTGATTGGAAAGTTCAATGACAGCATTCGCTTTTTAAAAAGAATGCATTAGGATAATAAAAATAAAAAAAATAAATACCCCCTCAAGCAGCTGCTTGCCACAGAGGTCTGACAGGAGCCTGTCAGTTTATATGCCACAGTAGAAGGTCTGAGAGGATGGCAGGACCTCAGCAGAAAAACAACACGAACATCCATGCCTTACCCGGGACTCGAACCCAGGTCCCTTAGATCAGTAGCCAGCGCGCTAACCACTCGGCCATGGGACGGCAAAAATTTAGAAAAACAAGACTTATCCTATGTGAGAGAAGCGATCTTTTCGCTGGCGAAACAAAACATAAATTCGGAAGATTACTAAATTATTACGTGGAAAACTGGAATCAAATATGTGAAAATTTCAGTAATGGAGATCACGTAGTTTGCATAATGATGTGTAGAGGGGAGTCACTGGAAAACAAAAAGTAGAGCCTACTCTTTTTTTTTCCACCGATAATCGTTAGTTCGAATGAAACTTTTAAAAAGTACAAAAGTAGGTAAGCAAAAACTTCAATCTTTTTAAAAACGAGATTCCTATATTTGCAAGAGGCGATAATGCGTTGTAATTTTAAATTCAAGCTGTTTTTGGGATACCAACATTTGGCGTTAACTGAGTTTGAATGTTATTAACATTCTTTAGGTTTAGACGATTTTTTTAAATTAATATATTTTAGGGATTTTTTATTCAATTTTATATTATTATACTTCAGAACTCTGTGTCCTAGAGTTCATAAACATAAAAATCTGACCAGTTCCTAAAAGCCTGAGTTCAACCAGCTGCTGTTGCAATTGCTGCTAGAAATTGCTATATCTGGAAGCTGTCTCAATAATTACGAAAGTATAATAGAATTAAAAAAAAAGCTGTATCTATTTGAATTCATTGTCACAGAGTTTAGATGAATATTTAAATTTTAAATCTGAATATTTCTTCGGACTTAAATATAGGTCAGCAGGCGCCATAATGAATTTCCTGTTTTCCATTACCAATCGTGAGAATGCTGTGGGGGCTTCCATTATGCACTATGTGGAAATTATACCCAATAACATTTCTCACATTTCAATTTCACTGTGCAATAAATATTATATTGGCAAAATTAAATAAATGAAAATCTCAGGGAAATTTTTTGGAAATATCCAGGAGAAGATACATTATAAATAACTGAAGAAGATGCCTATTGTTTGAAAGAATGTAGTAAAAACGGTTGGTAAACTATTCATTTCCAGCTAATTATCCAGTAGACTACATGCCTTCACTATTTTGAATTCAAATACGCCACTTAAAGACTACTACGCACTAATAAAATTATTCTGATCAAGAGTCCTCTCGGATCGTTGTTGGCGCCGTCTTCATCTGTTTGTTTTGAGACACAGCTGCATCGTCTATGACGCTGCTCTATGAGGTAAGTGCGTACGTCTTAGGAATCTTCATATGCACGAAAGTGCTTAAATATGATCATTCGGAACATCGAACTAATTCAACCGGGAATTAACAGATGAGAAGCGGTCTTAGGTTGCTGATACGGGATACGATGATGTGGAAAAATCTTTCATTAGAGAAAACAGTTTTGCCTCACAGGTTTCATATTTTGTAAGTATCTTCAAGACTTTGATAAATTTGGAAAATATTGTGTTATAAGAAGAATTTGGCTTTATGTCTTCGCCTTATTTATGAATTGCAGAAATGATAAGATTTCATAGGAAAAGAAAGATGTATGCACGCCTATATTTTCAAAGCATAAAACTTCTTGTAAATTGATAGTAAAATGGTATTGTCTACTTACTAGTTGGCACATTGTAAATTGGTAGTAAAATGGTATTGTCTACTTACTAGTTGGCACATTGTAAATAGTAGTATTTCTGACGTTTTGAAAGAAAAAAAAATGCATTCCTTCATAAATTCAGATTTCTAAACAAATTCCATAAAAAAAATCTAAACTCTGCAATTTTTTAAAAAATTAACCGCTATTATAATAAGTTAACTAAAATTAACAGAGCTATGTGGCAAGTTTTGAAAAAGAAAACAAAGTTTTTGAATCTTTGGTCTCTTAGAGTACGTTAATTAGATGATTAAAAACTTGGTAAGGGGAGAGAAAAAAATTATTTATAAATATTTTAACTCTAACATCACATCGCTTAATTTTATGGTATAGAATAATCCTGTTAAATGCATATTTTTAAGCAATTTTTTCTGTTTGTATTGCTGTGATATCTCTCAATGTATTGACCGATGAAGAGATCTTTTTCCCTGCATTATGTGGTAAACCTTAAAACAACAGTAAGGAGAGCCATTTGAGTGAATAATGCGCAAAATTGAACTGCTACGTAAGGTTTAGTAGTAAAATATATGATGAAGTTTGGGTTGTTTTACTTCTGAGCGGTACTTTTTTGCATACAATGGGCTAAAGGCCAGGTCATAAGGATCCCGAAGACTCAGAGAGTTTGGGAAAAGAGACCCACTGGAACAGCTGTTGGGAGACAGATGGTAGTTTCCCGTCAAGGCCATCGAGGGTGTTCTTTAACGTGCACAGGGTATGGCTCTCCCGTACACGGAGCCATTGCTTAACCTTCTATCCGACGGACGGCGGCCTTTCCAAGCACATCAGTGTCCCCCTACTGACCGTGGGCAGGGAATTTTGCGGAGATAAATCTCAACGTGGCCTAGCTGGGACTCGAGCCTACCGACTGAGCCACCCCCGTCCCAATGATGAAGGTAATATACCATATGAAGTAATATGTATTGAACAGAAGTTATGAAGAATAATAAACAATTATTTTTTATTTTAATGCTAAGCTTTATGTACTAAATTTATGTGTGGTTAAATTTATTTACGTGAACAAACCTTTACTGAAGTTAAATTTTACTTTTCAGATTATTCTTGAAGCTGTCCCAACCTGCTCATATGATGACATTTGTACTAGTCCTCTACTTAGGATTTGAACTTTTTCCCAAAGAACCTAGACTACCATGGGAACCTTCCCCTTTGTCCAGTTTCTTGTACGTCTCTGCATTTTCTATACATTACGGAACACAAATCTGGATGACTTTCATATCAGGTGGGTAATAGAGTATATTTTAAAGTAGAAATTATATTCTCAATAAGTATTTTTTATTATTATTTTTATTGTGAAAGTTATTGATATTAGTTTCGAATTCCACTGAAATATTCCTGGAATAAGTGGGAGTATTTAAGAGCAACTTTACCAAGTATAAGAATATTCCTCAAAACTCAGTGAAAACATTAAATATGTACATCAGCTACATTAATGGTAATTCCTACCTGTCGTGTGAGTATAATGCAACGCTTCGCAATCTTCCAATTACGAAATTATCATTGGGACACACCCAATGATAGCGAGCGCCGCCTAGGCCATCGTTGAATAAGTTTAATTTTTTTAAATAGATTTGAACCATCCCATAATTTTTTAAATAGTTGACCTTCTAATCTCAAATTTCTTCTACCCTTTTCCCCCTGGCCAACTCCTGTTGCATTAAAAAAATCTAGCTTTTAATTTTGCATTCTATTTATCTAATTTTTAATTTTGCACTGCAAAGGGCTCGTTGAATTTAATGGGAAATTGGTAGTAGGCAATAATTTTTTTATTCCCCATTTACTAAAATGTGTTTTTACAACCTCTTCAGTAATTCATTTTTATTAAAAAATTTAAGCAAATAGCGATTGAAATATTAAATAAATAAGGTTGAAGAATTAATTTTTAGGTAGATTTGATTTAAATCATTTTGAGGCTCATTTTGTTAGGAGCTTGAAGTGGGTTTGGTTGGAGTACCGCTGAGGGGGCAGTTTTTGCACACAATGGGTTAAATTGCCTGGTCTTAGGAGACAGATGGAATCCAACATGTTCTTTTAACGTGCTCACAGGGTATGATGGCTCACTTCCACACTGTACCACGGTGTAAGGTAAGGTACCACGGTGACGGAGAGGAGCCTTTCTAAACTTGAATGGCTTTCCATTCAAACAACATGAAAATTTCGAAAATTTTCGGTAATACAATGTGTATGCAATGCGCAGGTCTTATTAAGTCTAGCAGAATGTGTTTAGGCCAGGGGTGGCAAATAGCGGCCCGCGGGCCACATTCGGCCCGCTAAGAGTTTTTTGTGGCTCTCGAAGACAGTCAGAAAAATCCGCCTTGAACCGAGATTTCCTTCCCGTGCGCGACCGAAGATTCGTCTCGTATTTTCCACTAGGACGGCCACGTCAATACGCATCCACAGTGTAGATACGAAAACAATTGCCCACCCCTGGTTTAGGCAATCATTTCCAGAATCCTCTTTTTTCAAACATACCTCAGACGCTTTTGACCATATCTTTTCAAACATATTGAAAACATTGATTCGTGCATCAATGAAAGTGGTGATCATTTGCAATATATTTTACGATTTTAATTATGTTTTGTGCATTTCACTTGTCTTTCTGCGATTAATAAAATCTGTATCTCTAATAGGTTGCGTGACTTTTCAATCCCCCTATATTAAAGTATAAAAACAATAAATTCTCTCTCAAGCAGCTGCTTGCCACAGAGATCTGAGAGGACTTGTCAGTATAATATGCTATAGGAAAGGTTTGTAAGGAAAACGAGACCTCAGGAGAAGGATAACAAACGAAAGAAAACATCCATGCCTTATCCGAAATTCTCTGATCAGTAGTCAAGCACGTACTTGGTCACATGGGGCGGGGAGGCTCAGTCGATAGCGCGCCAGGCTCGTAATCTGCAGTTCCCAGGCTCGAGTCCCAGCTGAGCCAGCTTTGCGATTATCTCTTCAAAACTCCACGCCCTGCCCACGGTCAGTAGAGGGTATCGATGGCTTGGAAAGGCAACCATCCGTCGGATGGGACGTTAAGCCGTGGTCCCATTTTACGTTAAGCCGTGACCCACTTTCACGTTAAAGAACACACTGGATGGCTTGACGGGAGGTTACAATCTGTCTCCCAACAGCTGTTCCAGTGGGGGGTCCTCTCCCACAAACTTCTCTGAGCGTTTGTGACCTTGCCATTTAGTATATGTGTATGCAAAATAGTGCAAAATAGTGCATATTTCTGTATGCAAAATAGTGCAAAAGTGCAGAGGTAAAAAACCCAACCCAATTCATTCCTCTGGCGAGCATTCACAACCTGCCATCTCTCGCAAACAGCATAGTGCTTGCGGAGATGCTAAAAGTGCTAGTCGATGATCACGAGCATGATCATAATGCAATATTTGATCAGCTGTTACAGATATCGCTGTATTTGGCGCTAAAAATGCGAAGGAATTTCTTACCATCAATATAAAAAAATGGAACTTTATTTTATTCATTACAACAAAGTAGTTTGTATTCCACATTTGTAAAACGACGTTTAAAAATACTCAATATATTCTTTAATTGAAATATTACGGTAACCCAGTTGTAAATTACTGGAATGAACAGGTGAACTGCAAAAATTTTAATTACCATTAAATTACTTATATTAGAAGGAGGGGTCTTAGGAAATATTTGGTGCCGCCAAATCTTCGGAGGCATTGATGTTCTCATTTTAAAAAGGTTGCTGACACCTGCTCTACAGCATGAGGGGTGTATTACATAGGTATTAGATTACCTAAGCATCCAGAAATAACTTAGTTTTTGATGAAAAGTAACGCGTCGTCAGTGAGCGTAGACAATGCATAGGGTTATTACTTAGTAAGAATGCCAATAGTTCCCTTTTAGAATATAATTTCTTTGTTTACAAGATTTTTAGAGCTAACTTTGAAAGAGGTATTAATCATATGAATGCAATTTACTTCTAAAGATGTGAAGCTTTGTGTTGCCAGTCATCACCATGCCAACCCAGATCATCACACTATTACTTCCAAAATGCTCCTTTTTCTGGTGTTACAACGGTGTTGTGAGATCCTTGTTCTCTCCAGATGAACAAAGATTGAGAATCGATATTCAAACTGAATCTGGCCTCATCTGTGAAGAGTGTGGGGCGGGGGTGGCTCAGTCGGTAGCGCGCCAGGCTCGTAATCTGTAGTTCCCAGGTTCGAGTCCCAGCTGGGTCAGCATTGAGATTTATCTTCGCAAAATTCCCTGCCCACGGTCAGTAGGGGACACCGATGGGCTTGGAAAAGCCGCCGTCCGTCGGTTGGGACGTTAAGCCGTGACCCGTGTATGGGTGAGCCATACCCTGTGCACGTTAAAGAACACGCTGGATGGCCTTGACGGGAGGCTACCATCTGTCTCTCAACAGCTGTTCCAGTGGGTCCCCTCCCCCAACCTTCTCTGAGCTCTCAACCCTGTTTCATGGGCATTAATAGAATTTAACTAATGAATCAATAGGAACAAGTGCTTCGTCTGTACTACAAAATATGCGATTTGTTTTGGAAAGGTACATTCTTTCATAAAACATCTTATTACAGTTAAATTAATGTAGAAGTATACCATCCTCGATTTTATACAACTATTATATATATACTCTGTAATTTCTGTCTTTTTTTTATTAATTCCCTTCTCGTCGAACTAGAATATAAGAAAAACCAAAAATTTTAAATAATTTGCACATATCATACATATCATACATCTAAAAATATCGTGTCTGTAATATTTTGAAAAGTACTCAAATGCTGCAAATATCAGGTATGGATGTTGTAAAATATTTTCTGTGGTATCAGACTGAATTTTTTCAGAGATTCTAATAATTTGATATTTTTTGATTTGCCGTCATCAATATGATTATCTAATAATTCTCCAGACTTGAGTGGCCAGTGGTAATCAGGCTTCGACTGTCATAGTGGTCAGGGATCTAGCTACTGTTCCAATAGGCAAACTTTGTGTATTGTGTTAGCTCTAACTGAAGCAGTGGTCAGCAGCAGCTTCGGTCTTAATAGAGCATGTCCTTGTATGAAATGGCATCGTACACCCTAGAAGCAGTTTCTAGGACACGTTTCTGTCCTTTAGGTTGCGAAAATAAATAGATAAAACAATAAATATTGATTGGAGAATCTGTGAAGACAATATGAACAAGAAAAAGACTTGCCATTGTGTTTCTAAAGACTGACCCCAATTATTTGTGGTCAATCTACAGTTGGCTCAGTCGATAGAGCTCCAATCTACTAATCTGTTGTTCCTATGTTTGAGTCCCTTGGGGTCCATGTGACCTGGCCACTTAGCCCACTATGTGCAAAAAAGTGCCGCTCAGAAGATAAAACAATCCAACTGAGTCCTAATGATTGAAATCTTTAATTCAACAGTAATGCGAATTCATACTTAGGACTTCATTTTATTTTCTGGCTCAACATTCAAAAGATACCATCTTTTATTTTATATGTTGGCAAGTTTCTGGACAAAATTCAGTGAGTTTGGGCATATTCCTAGGCACTACTCAAAAATTTCGAAAGATCCCACTCTCACTGCACCTGAATGATTATATCTTCAGGCAGGCTATAAAATCCCAAGCCCCGCTTTTCTCTTCACATAATGGTGGGGCGGGGGTGGCTCAGTCGGTAGCGCGCCAGGCTCGTAATCTGTAGTTCCCAGGTTCGAGTCCCAGCTGGGTCAGCGTTGAGATTTATCTCCGCAAAATTCCCCGCGCTGCCCACGTCAGTAGGGGACACCGATGGGCTTGGAAAGGCCGCCGTCCGTCGGATGGGACGTTAAGCCGTGGCCCCGTGTGCGGGAGAGCCATACCCTGTGCTCGTTAAAGAACACGCTGGATGTCTTTGACGGGAGGCTACCATCTGTCTCCCAACAGCTGTTCCAGTGGGTCCCCAACCTTCTCTGAGCCTTCGGGGTCCTTGTGACCTGGTCATTTAGCCCATGGTGTGCAAAAAAGTGCCGCTCAGAGGTAAAACAATCCAACTCTTCACATAAGGTCTTCTCCCGCTGTAGACAGGTACAATGTAAGGCAAGCTTAAAGGATAGGAACCTTTTTAGTCGATAGTGGGTTCAGTAACAACTCCCTTATGGTGATATGCAGTCCTCGTACTGCGGTGCACCGGGATTGTCACGATTTATTTCGTTGTCTATTAAGAATAATAGTTGTATGGGTTCTTTATGACTCTGAACAATACATATGTTTTCAAACGATTTTCCTAATAATCTAATATATTAACAGAGAAATTATTAAACTTCTCAAAACTTGGGATTTGGACGATAGTTTTAGGTGTTTGATAAACATCCATATTTTTTGCATTTTACAACAACTTGTAGGTTATGTTTAATCAGATGCAAAATCGATGATATTGCACACATGAAACATTTGTTGTCAGTGTTTTTGACTTTCGCTATTCCTTTCATTAATTTTAACTGCTGCGGAAAAAATGGTGCTCCAACAGCTCTGTACCTTTGATATTTTAATCAAAGTAATTAAATTTAATTTCAATTGAAAAGCATTTTTTAAATACTCGTCCACTTACCTTTTGTATCAAATTTTCGAAATCGTTATCTATTGCACTCAAAAACTGACCCATATCTAGAGGGGAGAGGGAGAGGGAATCTTCCCTCCCTACTTCCCTTTGAGAATGCTAATAACCGGAAATAAAAGCTGCCAAGGATGATGGAGACTACGGAGAAAAAGGCTGACTCTGACAATCCGTCTCTCTAAGGTATCCAGGATGGATACTAGATGGTATCCAATAGGACTGAGGTCGGAGGATCTTGCAAGGCCACCCAGGCCTTTAATCCCTCATTTTCAAGATATCGGTCCATCTGGTGAGACCTATATATGCGGGTATTATTGCTCATTAAAATGAAAACTGCGTTTGTAAACGGGCGAACATAAAATTCTTGAATCGTATCCCTATACCTCTGAGCAGTCAGGGATCCTCTATCAAGCACGTGGAGTTCTGTGGTGATTGATACCATGAAACCATATCGATTCATTTCCATGATGTTAGAGTTAAGATAACATGTCACATTTTCTCTCCATATATATATATGTTTGCCGAGAATCAGTATGTAAGCTGAATCTCGACCCATCTGTAAAGAGAACAATCGCCCACTTTCCTGGGTATCGTGCCTCTGTTGGTGAGATCAATCCAAACTGTTCTTCTGTGGGAGAGATTTAAGAGGACGCACATCACTGGTCATCTTGCACAGAGCCTTCTCACTTGAAGCGTTCTGAATATTGTCCAGCATTAAATTCTCTTTCCTGTACACGAAACAACTTCCAAGAGAGGTTAGGGAACCCTCATTTTCTCTACAACGCCTGGCGGTTATTTAAAACACGAAACATATTCAGCTTCTCTGAACTATCGCCTAAAATGTACGTAACATGCAAAATATTTAAAATTTTTAAAAAAATTCTAATTTTAAGAACGTTAGTGCGTTCGCAATGTATATTATTATTTCTGGATCAAACAAATGCATTCATTATGTTTTTCATAAACTGATTCAGTTCTTTTTATTTCAGGAATTGTCTTGTTCTTCAGTCTTCCACGGAAAGTTTTTGGATCAGTGCAGAAACATTTGTTTCCAAAATACTTCCTACTTAATTCAATCTTAGGATTTGTAACTTTCTTCATCTTCGTTCTTCATCATCCAACACTAGATTTTGATCTTGCAGTGCAGGTAAGATGATCTCTTTAAAAGTTATGTATACGGTCCGTACATAACTTTGTACGGACTGTATCGTTATGTTGTTGATGTTTGTTTCTTAATTCCAATGGACAAATGTTTGCTATGTTCATTCTGATTTGAGATTTTTTTTACATCTTAGCTGCACTATTTCATGCATAATACTCTAAATGACCATGCTACAAAACCCTCAATGACTCACAGTTGAAAGGAAAGGTGGGGAAGGGCAGGATCCACTGCAGAACTGTTAGGTGACAGATGAAAACATCCCATTAAGACCATCAATCTGATTCTTTAAAGTGCGCAGGACATGGATCACTTGCAGTCGGATTGGTTTGGTTGGTTGTTTTACCTCTGAGCGGCACTTTTGTGCACACAATGGGCTAAATGGCCAGGTCACAAGGACCAGAGAAGATTGGTGGAGGGAATCCACTGGAACAGCTGCTAGGCGACAGATGGTAGCCTCCCGTCAAGGCCATCCAGTGTGTTCTGAGAATATTGTTCTGTGAAGGCTCAGAGAAGATTGGTGGAGGGAATCCACTGGAACAGCTGCTAGGTGACAGATGGTAGCCTCCCGTCAAGGCCATCCAGTGTGTTCTTTAACGTTGGGTTGTTTTACCTCTGAGCGGCACTTTTGTGCACACAATGGGTTAAATGGCCAGGTCACAAGGACCCCGAAGGCTCAGAGAAGATTGGGGGAGGGGATCCACTGGAACAGCTGTTAGGCGACAGATGGTAGCCTCCCGTCAAGGCCATCCAGTGTGTTCTTTAACGTGCAAGGGTATGGCTCTCCCACACACGGAGCCACGTCTTAACGTCCCAGTCGACGGTCGGCGGCCTTTCCAAGCCCATCGGTGTCCCCTACTCACCGTGGGCAGGGTGGAGAGTTTTGCGGAGATAAATCTCAATGCTGGCCCAGCTGGGACTCGAACCTGGGAACTGCAGTTTACGAGCCTGGCGCGCTACCGACTGAACCATCCCGCCTCACCTGCCTGCAGTCGGGATCAAGGCATAATATTTCATCTGACGGATGGCAACTTTTCCAAGAATCATCTGTATTCTGTTCCTCACCGAGGTTAGAACAAAGATTAGCAAAGAAATAGCATCGGATATTCGGGAGAACAGCAAACATTTCCAGGTTTGGATTCAACTACGCTTACATCTAAAATTTTCCCGCTTTCGAGCAGCAATCAGCCTGACAGACGAAAAGGCAATGATCCACGTTCATATTCAACACTAGGATTTCAGAGAAGATTTCGATATGTTGCCTAAATATTTTGAAATGGGCCCCAGAGACAAATCAGAAATTTTTTCAGCGACAACCCAGAGTAAATTGTCAGTGGTGGTAAAAAAAAATCGATTGGCCCCCACCTGTCAAGTTCCTCTAATTTATTTTTTTTATTGTTGCCTTTTATTGTATTTTTGTTATTGTAAATATTTTTATGTATTGAGTATGTTCTTGGAAGTGCTATTGTGGGGATGTGACTCATAGATATTGTTTTCGGGTCTGAGCTGGCTGCCTGCATGGGTTGACGTGTCCGAGAAGTCTTTTATGGCCTTTTTACAACTAGCTTGAGGCGCGAGTGTCAGCGCGGGAGAGTAGCCGAGTAATAAGGAAAGAACAGTCTTGAGCGTACTGTCAAGCGGAAGGACGTTTGGACACGCATCAAGGGACACCGCTCTTACTCAAACGAAATCCTTAAGGAGAGGGTTCGATTCTATGTGAGAATCAAGATTCTTGGTGAATCAAATATAGTTTTATGGAACTGAAGTGCATTCTTAGTGAACCACGGTGTAGGCAAAGGTTAAATATCCTTTTGCCGAATTTGAGGTCGGTAAAGCGAGAATCTGCAAAGTGCGTTCTCCACCTCATTGCATAATTGTTTGCAGCAGCAAAGCAGCAAAGGCCTACGGAGTCGTTGAGCGCATCCCCAGCACATGATTGTATATAATGTGAATAAACTGTGTCGTCCCTATACAACTCTCGTGCGTGAATTGTTGGACATATTTCTGTACATCACTTGGCGCAGCAAATCTGAGGCATACGTCGGTACGGGTGTAACCACCCATGAACCTGTGATTTCACCGAAATAAGGGTGAAGGCAATCAAGGGACAAATTCATCGTCCTCCGGCTGCCACGATATTTGGCCCAGCCCATCACATTTGTCACAGGACCACGACACCAACTCTTTTATTTACTTAAGAAAAAATTATATTCGCATGCGATAGAAGAACGAATTAAAACAAAATTATTACACAGAGAAATTCATTTTTAAATTGCAATCGTCTAAATTAATTTACACTACTAGAATCTTAGGGGAACCTCCTCCTCTACCTCGCTTTCCTCTGCCTATGTGTGTGGACCATCCGCTTCCCCAAGACTTGTTTTAATAATTGCCATTTGCAATCTAGATTAGTGTTTTTGGTTCATGGCCCCCTTCTGAGGGGGCGGGGGTAGCTCAGTCGGTAGTGCGCCAGGCTCGAAATCTGTAGTTCCCAGGTTCGAGTCCCAGCTGGGTCAGCGTTGAGATTTATCTCCGCAAAAATTCCCCGCCCTGCCCACGGTCAGTAGGGGACACCGATGGGCTTGGAAAGGCCACCGTCCGTCGGATGGGACGTTAAGCCGTGGCCCCGTGTGCGGGAGAGCCATACCCTGTGCACGTTAAAGAACATGCTGGATGGCCTTGACGGGAGGCTACCATCTGTCTCCCAACAGCTGTTCCAGTGGGTCCCCTCCCTCAACCTTCTCTGAGCCTTCGGGGTCCATGTGATCTGGCCATTTAGCCCATGGTGTGCAAAAAAGTGCCGCTCAGAGGTAAAACAACCCAACCAAACAACCCCTTCTGAGTTTCATTTACTTCTGCCCACCCACCCTAATAGCCGTTGTTACTTGAAAAAAAAGTACTTTGTTTATAATATAAATATATGTTTTTATATATATAATATAATATATACAGTATATTCTAATAAATATATATAATATATGTTTGTTATATATATAATATAATATGTACAGTATATTCTAATAAACGGTACTTTACTTATAAGTAGCAAAGAAAATTGTTAATGATATGAAATCTATAGTAGCAACATAAGACCTGTTAACAAAAAATATTCTGATAATTGGCACTTTATTTAGTGTAATCCTTGTAGCTGATGTCAACTTGCAAGTTTTTAGTTATTTTTTGTTACGTGTATTAAAAATTTTAAAAAATGAGCGCAGTGTTCAAGGGAGACTTGTTAAAAGTTTTAAAACAAGTTTGTCATGAAAATAATAAACATTATTTTTACATATCATTGGTAATATATTGCTCTGGCAGTTAAGTTTGGTTGACCACCTTCAGAAACTTACTGTGACCGCCTAATGTTTCGTTTTTCCATGCTACCCCCTAGAAGTGTGGCCCACGTCGAGAACCTCTAATCTAGACAAATGCTGTCTAACTGGCGGCCCTGATTAGTCCCGCAAACATTCCTCCATTGAATGTATGTGTGAGGATAATTTGCCTAAACATTTGCAGACAGCTGAAGCTATACTGATTATATCTTATAAAGATTAGAGAAATTAAAGAAATTAGAGAATCTTATAAAAATTAGTGATCTGGCAACCTTCGTGTCACGTGACACGAAGGTTGCCAGATCACGAATTTCTAAAAATATCGTTGCCAGATATTTTTTTCTGAATTCTGTAATCAATCATAGCGTTCGGATACTTTTTTGAGCGACTGTACCTGAAAAATGCTTTATCAGAAAATTGGAAGGTTTGAGCCAAATTCAGTATATTGCTTATTTGTTTTATAAGTCGCAAGTTCTCTTGCAATGAGCCGCGGGTTAGATGGTCCTGTTCTAGAAGGTTTCAATTTCCTTCAGTAGAAGCCGCTAAATGCGGAAAATGCGAAATCTTTAACGAATATTTGCAAACTGTTCATGTATGTCGAAATTTTGGTAGTAGAGTGTCATGGTCAAAAGATATGCACTGGCTGATTTACCCATTTAACCTAAGGAGGACAGAAAAGTGTAAGGTTTTAAGAAATAAAGGAGAATTTTGTGTATTGTATAGTCAGTGCTTCTCAACTGCTGTGCAGCGAAATATTGTGTTTATGCAACTATTTATAAGAATTGAAGAACTGCATTTATTTGTTTTGCTTTACTCCGAAAATAATTGAGATATAGATTTTCGCTTTATTTTTAGCAAATACATGTGACTGTTTCTTTAATCTTAAGATTTGTTAGAAAAAATTATTTAATTTCTTCGAGAATTTTATTCAATCTAAAAAATGCACAAATTAAAATTTTGTTTTCAGTTTTATATCAATGAATTATTCATATGTCCTGGTCGTCTTTCTAAGTGAATATAAAATAAAATATTTATTTTAAAACAATATTCGATTAAGATTATATTATAATACTAATAATGATGATGATGAATTTTATTCAATCAATCACAGTATATTTTCATAATATTCAACCATAAACTATTCTTCCGAATTTCATATACAATACAATATATACATATTTTGATGCATATCAGAACTATCAGTATATAAGAAAAACGAAAAAACGTAAATGAATATAAAATAAACAAAATAATAATTAAAAAACTTAAGATGAGAATATTTTGCATATTGACAGACACAAAGAGTAATTTGTTCTTACTCTCCTTTACAGTAACTGATATATTTTTAGGAATCAAACAAAATTAAAATAAAAGTGTAAAAAGAAAGGAAAATTTAAAAGGGATGCAACCCGTTTTTACATAGTCAGACCTATACGTAATTAGATAATTACTTTATATATTTGTTCAATGTCGTTTAACTCCTTTAGAAAAGATTTTATCATCTTGAAATGTCTTTGGTACAGATAATTCCTAATATTATAAGGCGATAAGTTAAAAATATTTGGCCCTTGAAAAATGCCAGGTTTAAATTTCTTTTATAGCTAATGGAACAATAAATTTGTATTCTTTATTTCTGAAATATACCTTTGAAATTTTCATCTGCAAAATTGTAGGGTTCCTATATATATATAATAAACTTACCGTAGACATGTCATTTTTCTGAAATCAAGAATAATGTTTTCCTTAATAAGCTTACTGCACAAATTTTTGTTATGAAAAGTCATAGCATTTAAACATTTTTATGTTTATAATATTCTTAAAAGTGTGCTGTTGACTCAAAATGGTTGGGAAGCGATTCTAGATAGCGATAACGGGAACCATACCGTTGTTAAGCGAATTTGACGAGTTCGTTTAATAGTACCCCGTGTAAGCGCCTCGTCAGCTGGCGACATTGACTCTCCTATTAACCGAGCTAGATAATGGTAGATCGATGATAGTGGCAATATGGATGCAGGAATACATACACAGCCTTCAAACGCAGTCATGCTCTTTGAGGCCATAAAACAGTATTTTTTTATAACATTTTGGGTAAAAGTTTATAGTATGAAATTCTACGTAAGGCTGACACTCTAGTCCTCTTCCGTTCCCACTGTACAGCATTTTATACTGTATATATTACTATACATATATACAGGCCAGGATCTAGGAGGGCAAGTCCCCCCCCCCCCCCAACACACACATACACACACAAAAACACATACTTCCTTCAGAATTCTAATGGTAAAAGATGCTAAAATATATTATTTATATTTCATATATCTTTCAAGAAATTTTTAAAGACCTGTAAAATGGAGAGAGAAATGTTATGCTGCATTGGAAATCCAGTCTCTTGCTCCCCCCCCCCCCCTCTATTTTTTTTCTAGATCCGGGCCTGCATTATATATATATATTTGAGAGTTTGTGTGCGTCTGTTTGATTAAAAAGTCTTGCGAAGTGGTAAAAGCTAAGACCACGAAATACTGGATACAGCTTTCTCTTACATAATTTAAAGCAACATGAGAATTTGGCCTCTAAACCTTTTTTCCCTTCCCCTCCCCTCCTCAAAGAGCACATGAACAGCTTCACCTATCTCCTTGACTTCTTCGAAAGGACTGTAACTGTGAGCAAAGAAACGCCGTTTAATGATAAGCAAGTCAACCAAACTAAATTAAATGCTAAAGTCGTATCCAGATCTCTGAGTCTCAGTGTAGCACATTATCCCCGAACTACTGGGATGAAACTTACAAACAGAAAATACCTGGAAATGTTTCATTAAAGTATTTGCACTTTTTTTAAACGTGCATGTCTGTTTTCTGTAATTAATGATATAAAGTTTCTAAATTTCAATATGTCGTTTTGAAAAATTTTAGTCTTATGAGTTATTGAGTAATTTTAGTTATGAGTTTATGAGTAATTTTAGTTATGAGTTTATGAGTAATTTTAGTCTTAGTTATTGTATAAAGTTTAATTTTAATTTAGTCATTAAATAATTAATAAATTTCTTCCATTTTCCTTCTCTAAAATATTTCTCAATCTTCCTTCTGATTTTGCAAGTGCGTTTTCGTTAAACCATTAACAGTCAAAGCGTACGCTTTTCTGTCAACTGTACATACAATGCGTGGGGGCCGGATAGCTTACGAAATATTTTAGCGTCGTTGGGTCTTAATTCACAACATGCTGTAGGCGGGATGGGATGCGTCTCTTACAAACTATTAATGCCAGCTGTTTATCCATTGCAGAGGTGGGTCCTTGCTGTTTGCTTCCTATGTGACTTGTTGGCGATGCTGTACATAGTTCCCGACATGTTGGTTACCATGGAGATCAGAGGCATTATGGAAAATGAAGCAAGAATAGGACAAGAAATTGGACGTCATGATGCAGGACACTTACGACACTGCCCTCATTATAACAGATTGCATAAACGTTTCAGAACCTTTCATGGAGCGTGTGCAGTCACCAATATTATTGCAATGTGCTGCAATTCTGTCCACATGTACCATTTAGCGTGGAGACTGTGTAGTATTATCACATGATATTGTTTTGAATGTCAGTTATATATTTATTTTGCTCATTATAATTTACTAGCGTCGTTAAATTAAATTGCAAATGGATAAATAATAGTTATGCAGATTGAGAGATACTATCCCAAAGAAGGGGGTTCAGCTATATGAAACAATATATGTCATAAACAGTTGTGATTTTAGTTTAAATTATGTGCCATTTTAAAACTCTCTATAAGCTCTGAAAACGAAGATATTTAAAAGTGGACAGAGATAAAAAAAAAAAGAACAGGTATAGCAGTGGTTTTCAAACTAACTCCACCCCACCCACCCACCGCCTTGTAAATGTACAGACAGACGACAGACAAGCTCCATATCTTTGTTAATCAATAATATATTTCCCAATCTTGAGTTGAGCCCATTTACTAACAGAATGATAACGTTAAATGCCCCAGATAGCCACAAGTATGGTATGCGACTATAATAGATGAAACTATTGAGCCTATTTTAAATTGTACATTTAAGACTCAACTGAAAAGTTCACTTTTCGTAGAGTGAGACAAATCATGAACACATTGCGAACGGCAAGAAAGAGTTTCATTTTTTTATTTATTATTTATATATTTAATTAATTAAAATTTAATTTATTTATTTTAATTTATTTAAGCTCGTAAAGGGAGGGCCATTTTAAGATTGCTAAATTCAAAACGATTCCACCTTTAAAAAAGCTGAAAATCATTGTCACTCTCTGTACCGAAAATGAAATGACACTGGGTGATTTAAAAAAACCGTAATCCCAGTTCTTCAACACTATCCAAAAGTTAATAGAATTACAATTTTATTTTCAAAATCTTATTGACAGAGAGAAAAAAAAAATTGTTTATATATCAAGGATCGTTTTCAGAACTGTCAAAACTTAAGAAGATTGAACTTTTAAAGTATCAGAGTTTGCACATCTTCAATATTAATTTATTTATCTTATATAACCTTCCTTTTGTTACATATAATTCATTTGCTATTATTTAATTGCATTGTCATCCTAATTTCAGTCATAATCATAATATAATAGACTAAAATATATAAGGCTGTATTCAGTTGTTTTATCAGAAATTTTTGCTAATTTTTTAAACGTTTGGTACTATATTAGAAATTTAATGTGTATAAGTTTGAAATGGATTTTTAATTATTTGCATCGCCTTAATTTAAGTGCGTTTTTTTTATTTATTTATTTATTCATTTACTTATTTATTTATTGAATCTCATTTCATTCTTCATTGTTTCATATATATACATTGCCTTTATGATCAATTAATTTATTCTTTTAAGGGTATAATTTACTCAAGCGCTTTCTGAATAATAATAATAAGACTAAGCATCCAAAGCCTTATTTGAATTTTATTTCACTTTACAGATTACATTTATAATGAATGTTACTATTTATTTCAATTACAACTGATTAATTATAAAAGAAAAATAATTAAAAGACTTTTCTAAATGCAATATTTCAACACATATTTTTTTTAAAAAAGTCAGTTTTGCTTTCTTTGTTTACTCAAATTACAATAGTTTTGTGTTAATATGAAACATTCCGAATAAAATAAACACAAGATGTGTAAAAAAAATAATTCTAACTCTGTTTAGTGTTTCTTTTTGATATTATAAAGTGAATTTATTTCTTAACGATATGGAAAAATACAAAAAAAAACGCGTATTGCTTGTTTTGAAACAGAGAAAATGGGACATATTTATATATGCAACTACGGACCAATGGTAAAAAAAGAATAATGAGTTCACTTCCTTATTCATAATTATGGAGTAATTAAGCGGAGAACGTTTCATTCTGGTGAGGTTTCTTCCCAACAAGTTTGGACTTGTTTTAAAAACCAAGGGATTTCTTTTTTATTACTTAAAGAACAACAATAGTCCCCTACTAAGAATGCACATTGTAACCACACTTATCAGCGATTTAATCAGTGGTGTTCGTAAACGGCCCCCCTTTTTCAAATATTAATTTGATGCGACCCCTCAAACTTTTTAACATATATTTGTATTGTATTTATGCAGACCGGACTTAAAAAAAATAAAATGGAGGGATTGACAAGTGACGCGATCGAACCAGCAAAAAGTAAAAGGAGACTGGAATTCCATTGCAGTATAATATTTTTCCCTTCCGTTTTGGAGGTCTAAAAATTTTCTGGAAAATGAATGAATATAAATTTAATAATTTATTTCCTCCATTACACTTACTAGCATTCTCAAGGTCCAAATGGGGTCTGAGAGGGGAGGGGGGAAGCCTCCTCCTCCGGATTCATATAATAAAGGCTTTATCATTTCAAAATCAAGGAAGTTAAAATTAATTTATTTTGATGTTTAATATTTTATCTACAATTTCGGCCACCTACAGTTTGCGCATCACAGTTTCTGATCAATGTTCCTCAACTAGAGTGACCAGAACGTCGTTTAGGTAAGACATAAATTTCGATAATAATTATTCAGCATTCGAATGGATATTTTATTTTTCCTTTATTTTAAACTGTATTTTTTTAAACTTATTAATTGCTGCCATTTTTTTTTGTTGCTCGCCAAAAATTTTCTCATCATCATCACGTATATAATTTGCTACACTGTTTAAAATTACACCAAAAAAGCTTATTCTTAACAAAATTATTGTAAACTTTAATGTTCTTAAATTCAGATTAATTATTAGCATCAGTGTCGGATATAACCCCCCCACACACACACACTTCATAATGCCAGTAAGGGTAACGGAAGACAAAAATAATTAAACCTGCATATTCACGCATTTTTCAATAATATTTTTAAAAACATCTTAAGTGAAGGGGAAAATGTTGTACAGTCGCTCAAATAAATATCCGAACACTATGGTCAATTACAGAATTCAGAAAAAATATCTGGCAACGATTTGTTTAAGAAATTAGTGATCTGGCAACCTTCGTGTCACGTGACACGAAGGTTGCCAGATCACTAATTTCTAAAAAAATCGTTGCCAGATATTTTTTCTGAATTCTTTAATCGACCATAGTGTTCGGATATTTATTTGAGCGATTGTACTACAATGTAAATCCATCTCTTTCCCCTCCCCCCTCTTCTTTATTATATTTTAGATCTGAGCGTAATTAGTACAATACTAAAATAAATAATTATCCCCTGAAGAAGCTGCGTGCCACAGAGGTTTGACAGCAGTCTGTCACCTCAGCAGAAAAACAACACAACGTCCATACCTTACCGGGGCACGAACCCAGGTTCTTTTGATCAGTGGCCAAGCACGCTAGCCACTTGGTACATTAAAAATGCATATTTAAACGTGAAGTTTGCTTTATAGTTCTGAGACTAAGATATTTTAACCACCAAATTATTGGTAGACTAGAATGTTTTAACTTTTTCCGAGATGCTCATAAAGGAACGTCTGGCGTTATGTTTGGCGTTGTTTAAATATTTTGTCTTGCCCATTCTCGCGCTGAATTGCACATACAGTCCCTTAGGTACTTTCTACCTATCTTCCTGTTGCTTTTCACTCGTTATTTCTCGGTTTGTGGATTTGTCAGTGCAGTTGTTCCACCATATCTTTCGGACGCGAAGGTAAAATTTAACAATTTATGCGTCAATTTATACGTCAGAGCTTATGACGCAGGGAGTGTCATAGGCGATATAAAAATATATTATAAAGAAATATGAAAACGATTGTTCCTTTGTATCTTCGAAACGCAAGTACCAAACGTAGCAAGTTGTCATGAAATAAGCGCCACTGAGTGAATCAAATAAAAAAAAACCGGAAAGTTTAAAAATCACATCAGCTGCAGAAAAAACGTTAGCCGATAATGGTGTAGTGGTTAGCATAACTGGCATGTTTCCAGGAGACGTGGGTTCGAATCCCACTCACGGCAAAACCAATTTCTTTCAACTTATTATTTCATGAGTTCCATGTCTACAGGACACATCCTATGTTCTTTATTTCTGAAGTAACAAGTTATGTTTCAAATGAAGGCTTGTGAAGAGGGAAGTGTCATAAGCCATAAATTATGACCCCCCTCAACATGCTTTCTTCTCCCCTGAAAAAGGGGAAATATGAAAACGACTATTCAGCTATATTTTCGGAACATCCTGGAATGGTACAATGACCGTACCATCCTGGAACTCAAACCTGTGCTCCGTCAGTTGCACCGCGAGCTAACTCAATACCACTGCGCCACTCAGACGGCCAAGTTATTCGTCAAATCAAGGCTTGTGACCACGGGATTGTCATAGGCTGTAAAAAATTGCCTCCCATGTTTTCTTCCACTCTTCAAAAAGGAAAATATGAAAATCATTTTTCCGCTCTATCTTCCTAACGCGAGGAACTACTATTACGAGTTTGGTGTCAAATGAAAGCTCATTTCGAATTTTGCTCTCCCCACCATCCTCCTTCCTCAAAAAGGGAGCTGGTTTTCACGGGGCTAAACTTTAACGAGTTATAATCTGTAATTAAAGCATGTGATGTCTCCAATGTCGTGGGCTACTTTGAAAATGACTGCTAAAACAGGAGAAGGAAAAATATGGTCTTTTTTTATGAGGCATATATCATATGAAAATTTCTGAAGTTAGATGTTTTTTAGTAACGAAAAAAAATATAAATTGAAAATTTAAAAATAAATGCCTGTAGGAAATACAGCTTAAGCATATCGATGGTGAATCAGTCACTGAATTCGCATTCACTTCAAAGGAAGGTAAGGCGCCGATTTACCTGTTCAACAAGATTGTCGGCACCCTATCTTCCTTTGACGTAAAGAGAATTTAATGACTGATTGCATCATCGATATGCTTAAGTTTTATTTTCTTCTTTTTAGGGCGCATATAGAAAGATAGCTGTTTTTTAATTTTTTTTTTTCTATTTGGTTGAAATGGGCTTCAATAGCCAATATTTGTTTATGTCCCAATGTGTATCGATTCCCAATATCAACTGTTTTAGGGAGTGGGTCAGATTCAAAAAAGAGAATAACTGTACTTGCATTACGTCTTATAATGTTACTTTATACACATTATATACCTTGTAAGGCTTCCATATTGCGTCCTTGATAAAAAAAAATAAGTCTACCTTCTTAACCAACAGTTATAGGTTGTTGAAAGACTAGAGATATTTGCAATTAGCCTTAATAATATTTAGAAACCCTAATTTAAACTATTTACACCGTTAACAATGAGCTCACCATAAGCTGTCAACTTAATACCTATAGGTTGACCCGTTATAGATTTTATCTGCTAAGCTACAATATTTGGATTTAACTTGTTTAAATTAATTTTGTTTGTACTTATTATGACAAGTATGCTCTCATAGTTAATAAGTCCAGTTTTGTAATTATTTACGTTTTCTGCTTTTACGGTTACTTCTAAGAAACATAAATCCATCATCATAAGATTTATTAGAAAAATTTGCATCTTCAATTGTAAAAGTTGTTCCCGAAAATTCATCACCAGACTGTAAATACATTTCATTTTGAGTTTCCAATTCCAAATTGGACATCTCACTTAAATTTACCTATTTTTGCAGAAGCTGATAGTCATACGGCTTGACCCAGTTTCTAAAAGTTTTCTGGCCAGAGTGTAGTGCATTAATAGGTGATGGCATAATGGGAGCTAACGCTCCACTTTGCCCGCAAACTCGAAAAAACTAACAAAGCACGAAAAAGGCAGAAATAAAGATAACACTACTCACTAAAACTCGGAAAGACTCACTTAAAGACAAAGCTTATCATGATAGGTTACTTAGTCATGATGACAGTCATCGTTTATTTACCACTGAAGTTGAGGAAGAATAGAACCATTTTAAACAGGCTTTTCTTGAAACTAAGAGTTCTCTTTTGGATGAAAAAGAGCAGGGAGTCAAAATTCGTTGAGTAATAAGGCACTAAAGTTTGTTAGAAAAAACAAATGCAGGAATATCCTTAATTAACACTTTACTAGTCCTATTGAAAGCTTTATAAAAAGCTTAATAGATGTGTAAGGGATCAGTTAACAGCTGATAAGAATATTTGGCTTGATGGCTTGACTGACAAAGTAGAGGAAGCAGTTAGGCGGTAACAACAAAACACAGTAGCAGATATTTAACATTTTGTGCGGAAAGCAAAGGAAAGGTATACAGGAATTGAGGGATAGAATAGTAACGTTATTGAAGGTGAGGATTCTGTCATGGCTAGATGGGCCGAGCATTTCAGAGATATTCTCAACAATATAATTATTTCTACTCCCATTGCTTAAACTAATGATATACGCATTACTGGTTTTAATGTTGGTTCTATATCAAAATCTGAAGTCAAAAATGGTTATCTCTAAATTTCAATTACCTATATCTAGAGGGGTAATTACTACTGAAATGCTAAGTAGTGGTAATTTCTGTTGGCACATGGTTGAGTGAAATTTTGAATCTCTTTTATGATAAAGATATTGTTCCTAAAATATTTACAGATCTATTATTATCCCTATTTTTAAAAAATGCTTGATTGCAGTTTTTGTGAATACTGCAGGGCTATCAGACTATTTTCTGTTCTGGGTAAAGATTTTGAATGATTGTACTTAACATATTTCAAAATTTGATTGATACCCAATTGCGTGATGAACAGTGATGGATTCAGAAGTGGTAGGGAATGTATGGCTTAACTTATTTCACTTAAGGGCCCCATCCACTTATCAGAATGCATGTCAAGTAAGGCAAGGACAGGTTTTACTCAAGTTTACTCCAGTCCAAATTTCGCGTGAATAACAAGGAACAAGTTCTATCGTGAACATAAGCCTCTAAGCATTCAAGTTCTCCGCGAGCAGCACTGAGCGAACTTGTTCTTGCCATTCACATGAAGTTTGGACTGGAATAAACTTGAGTAAAACCTGTCCTTGCCTTACTTAACATGCATTCTGATAAGTAGATGGGGTCCTTTAGGGAGACTGTTGAGAAATGTTTAAAGTTTCAGAAAGCTGTGGGTACTAGCTTTCTAAATTTAAACAAGGCTATGACTCTATTAATCATCATAATTTGTAATTTATCGTGAGATCGTATGGCATACCAGACAGGTTAATTAACATAATGAAAGATCTCTATAATAATACCGAGTCGTGTGTGAGAGTTGGTAAGGCTTGTAGCGATTGGTTTAGAATTAATGTTGGAGTTAGTGTGCATTTTTGTCTCCTTTTATCTTTAGTTTGGTTTTTGAATAAGTTATATGAAGTACTTTACAAGGAATGATTTTGGCCACATATGGTCTAGAGATTTCAAAATTTCTTATTTAGATTATGCAGGTGATTTGGCGTTATTGGTTAATGATGTTGATGAGATGAATTCTTTCATTAGAGCTGGTAGCAGAGTAGGTTTGGTGAGAAATAGAGAGGAAAATTAATTAGGCAGGTTGTGGTCCAATTCATCTGAATGGTTGCACCCTTGAGCAAGTGTCTCAGTTTAATTATCTTGACAGGTATGTAAGAGATACTGATGTGACATGAGATAAAGAGAAGAATGGGGATTCCTAATGGGACTTTTAATTAATATTAAAAATAGTTAACTATTTGATTCTAGATGCTTACCCAGTAACTTGGGCATTAGGTGGCTCAACCTTGTAAGCAATGACAAGGTTAGGCAAATGAGTCAGCAGCCTCCTTTGAGCAGCATATTGTGCAGAGAGAGAAACTGTTTGTTTGACCATGTTGTCGGTATGCATAGTTAGTTTTGCATACCTGGGATGTTCTAAACAATATACAAGCATACCCCGGTCATATGATACGTTAGGTTCCAGACCACTGTCGTATAATGAATTTCTTCGCATAGCTAATCATTGTCTTGTTTTCCCTTGTAATGGTTGGTTTAATAATGTAATGGTTTAATAACATTTTTAAACAGTAATATGCATGCGTAATTAACATAAATAAAGCATTTACAATTAAAATAAATACTCTCAGTCGTGACTGAATTTTTGGAATTTTAATCTTTGGATCAAACGCAAAAGGTTTATGAGTCTTCGTTTCACTGGAAGCAACAGAAACCTTACTTTGATTTTTATCTGCCATTATTAACTGTAAAATAATAGTTATAAACAGTTTATAATTCACAGCGAAACACCAAAGCACATTGAGATGCAGTGAGCAAAGACGATGTAAATATACAGAGTCCACTAAAATTGTGTATCCGTTGATTTCAAAACTGAGTAAACGTAAAACATTGTCCAATAAAAAGAGTCACGTGCAAAGTCAGTGCAAAACAGACCAACTGCTTTGGGCATATGTTGGTTCAAAGTGTTGTAAGATCATGGTGAAATTAGCCTCGAATGAGGGGCTCCCTACACCAGACAGGTGTTGGCAGCATGGCAAAGTATTGCTCGATGAAATATAGCTCGTGGCGCTGCTGCTGATCATTAACGCGACGCCATTTTTCCCTATGCAGTTGTTCAACTTTACACTTTACCCAACTTTGGTTGATTCACGGCAACGTCATGTCGCTAAAAACGTCGTATGACTGAATGCGTCGTCGCAAAAATGGGCATTGGTCGTAATTGAAATTCGTCATATGAACGGATCGTCGTATAAAGTGAAACGTTGTAAAGCAGGGTATTATTGTACTTATTTCTACTCTCATACAAATTCCCCGCCCTGCCCACGGTCAGTAGGGGACACCGATGGGCTTGAAAAGGCCGCCGTCCGTCGGATGGGACGTTAAGCCGTGGTCCCGTGTGCGGGAGAGCCATACCCTGTGCACGTTAAAGAACACGCTGGATGGCCTTGACGGGAGGCTACCATCTGTCTCCCAACAGCTGTTCCAGTGGGTCCCCTCCCCCAACCTTCTCTGAGCCTTCGGGGTCCATGTGACCTGGCCATTTAGCCCATCGTGTGCAAAAAAGTGCCGCTCCGAGGTAAAACAACCCAAAAAAATCTACTCTCATACACTAACATAACTGTGAATTAGTGAATAGGGTCATGAAGAGTGTGCCAAAAGGCCTGAGATAGAGGGAGAGACCTAGAATAATAGACTGTAGGATAATGTCAAGCAGGACTTTGTTAGACTTGGTCTATCGTAGTCAGATGCAGCAGTTGCAGCACAGGACAAAAGTTTTTGGAGAATTATACAGTCTGGTTGGACTTCCTTAGCCCATGGCTGCTTGAGAATTCTGTACGTAATGATGTATGTATGCATTATTTGTGATTTGGTATAATTTGTTTGACAACATTTATTCGCAGGAATTTTGTCTGACGGAAATTTGTTCACCGGAATTTTGTTCCGCGGAAATTTGTTCGCCCAAAATGTGTTGAACGGGGAATTCTTTTAGACTAATATTCTATTAAAAGTTTCAGAATTTTGAAATATTGAGATGCAGCTAGAGGGTGTACTCCTCGATAACGTCTCTTCTGGTTTGGGAAAAGAGGTGACAGAAGAGAAGGCTGAGTTTGAAATTGCCAGAATAAAACATCACTTGTTTTACAGACGATCAAGCAACGATCTAGAATACACAGATTGCTTACATGGCGGCATTGCGAGACAATTTGAACGCTTCGGCGGCCATGTTCACTTAGGACAAAACGCCAGCGCCATCTAGCGTTGGTAGAAACTGCTACCTTTAATAATATCGTATTCGAGTGGTTTTTAAACGATTGAATATATTTATTACTCATTTACATTGTGAAAAACAATGATATATATGTTAAAATAGATATACATGTTTGATAAGAATCTTACCTAGACGTCGTAATTTTAGCGTAGTATTTTCTATGCATTCAAATTTTGAAAGCCTAAATAGTACATTTCAGAATGGGCTGTAAATGAATTCAGGCTAAAACTAGCCCTGGAGAATTTCAACATCTGGCATGACAGTGGGGGGAAAAAGGAAATACCATATTTGTTTTAGATCACCTGGAAAAGAAAATGAGTCATTTAGCAGTCGGTCCTCCTTATCTATTTCCCCCAGGATGATCCTATCTCTGACAAATCCATGTTTTATTTTCTCATAATACCTACCTGAAAATGACAATATAAAATAATGTTCCTTAGCTTTCACTACTTGCAAATTTTTGCCACTGTGAACATTTTTACTTAAAAATATATTATTTTAAAACAGTGCACAATACTTTAATGCCCAAGAATTATGAATTGGAAGAATCAGTAGATATCTTCAGAACTAAATTTTTCTTATTTCTTAATAGTTCAATAAACCATATTTCTTTCATGTAAAAAATGACATGACACTGAGGAATGGTCATTGAATTATCATCATCCCACTCCATGTTACATTGTCATAGAGTTTCAAAAATAGCTTCTCATCAACTTCTAACATAAATCTTTTATAGGAAAATATGGCTGAAAAGAAATTAATTTTCCCAATCAAATCAATTTAAATATCAGTTTTTAACAATATTCATTCAATATTTAAATGGCTCTAATATTTAAAACTTTTACGAGCAAAAGCATCTTAAGAAAATTATAAAAACAGTGATGACTATTGAAATTATCCCACAATCCTGTGGCCTCAAGGATTATGAGGACCTTTATACATATTGCTTCTGTTAATTAAAATGACATTGGTTAAAGACTGTAATCAAAAGAGAAATGAACATTGCATATTACATTAAACCAACATTATTTCATTTTCAATTTTTTTATTTCATACTGAATGCTGAAACTATACTAAAAATTATGAATTTTACATTTTTAATTACCTGTTCAAACTATCTAGAGATCTATTATACCATTTTATGGTTATTAATTTTATCTAAAACAGTCTTGTTTAAAATGCACAAAATAAATTTTTGTGAAAGTAGCGAATATCGAACAAATATTCATCCGAAAAAAACTATTGCTGACGTGGCGGGACAGCAATACTTTTTATCAGATGAATTCTATATTTACTACAGGTAATCTTTGTATTTACTTTGGAGCGAACAGTGATTCTCACATGTATAAAAATATCTCACATGTAATAAAAATCTATAAATTGCGCTTGCATACCCATGAAAGGTAATTCCATTATCTTTTCTGTACCTATTGGTGCTATTAAATGCACAGCATGAATTCGGCATTTTTTCTTACTTTATAAACCTAAATAACTAAACAAATTATTAAATAAATCTTACTTTATAAACCTAAATACTTGAAAAATTAGTCACAGAAACAAGAGTTATGCTACGGAGCTGAAGCACGACTGTCAACGATTTGCCTTAAAATGTCATGGATGAGAAGTTTCCCGAAATCACGTGTTGGTGGCGCTGAAAGCAGTGAAACGAACAGTCTATCCCATGGTCGGTGGTTAGCACGCTTGGCTACTGATCTAAGGGACCTGGGTTCAAGCCCCGGGTAAGGCATGGCTGTTTGTGTCGTTTTTCTGCTGAGGGCCTGCCATCTTCTCAGACTTTCTACTATGGCATATAAACTGACAGGTTCCTGTCATACCTCTGTGGCAAGCAGCTGCTTGAGGGGGTATTTATTTATTTTTTTTATGTATTCTAGGTCGCTGCGATCACGGAGGTTCCTACCTCCATTGTTACGATTAAGGCGTTTTGTTTTCCTCATTGTTCATTGTTTTCGCTGTTCTTATAAGCTATATTCAGAACTTTGTAGAAATGGAATAATGTTTGAAATTTAAAACTGGTGTATTTACCACAACTATACATATATACATTTTTGTAACCATACTCCGTACCGATTACAGATTGATATGACCTATCTCGTACAGAAGTAAAAGCATTTGATAAGTTAAGAGATTGAAAGTTTACGAATAGTTTAGAAAATTTCAGTAAAGGTTTATAGTAGAGGAAGAGGAAAGGGCTCATTTGTTCTGAGTTTTTCATGTTTCTTCATATTTCTATGTTAGCTTTCTTGTTTACTTCATGTTTTGTTTTCGTTTATGTTACTTTTCTTCCTGTTGCTTATGTTTCGTATTTTTGCAGTTGGATTTTGTGTTAATCTTGTCTTCGTGATATTTTCTGTTTAATTTTCTGTGCGTTGTAATTTTTGTTTCATTATTGCATTTTGTCTTTGCCTTTGCAGTATAGTTTTTTTCTCTTTGGCTAAGTTCCCTCTGCTGACTGTTTTGTCTCAGATGACTTGGACTGCTGTCCATGTCTTAAGGCGTTTCAACTGCAAAGGCTGCTGTTATTTGTATCTTGTGGATAATACAGATTAGTCTGTGATGTATAGCTGCTATATTTGGAATGTTATGGTGATGTTGGTGATCTTTGTTAGAATGGTGAATCCAGTATCTTCTTGGGCGCTTTAGGATGAATGGAGTTTAGTGTTCTTGCATTCTTAACTTTCTTTGAACCAACTCTGGCTATTGAGAAGTAAACAACTTTATATCTCATTATTTTCTTATATTTTTAGAATTTTTTTTTTTTATTTTATATTTTTTCTACAATAACTATACTCTGAATGATCATTGAAATATGACCACTCCATGTTACGCCAATGGGACTCTAATTTCGAAGTCCTATAACTTTTAAAATAAACGTTTTATAGGGAAATGTAATAAGGCTAAATTAAAGTTCTAATCATTAATCATTCCTATCTAAATATCCATTTTCCCCATGGCTCTGAGCTTGATTATGGATCCTGATTTTGCTGCACTGGTGGGCTTCTGTGGAGGGAAATCTTCCGCTGCGTTTTCTGTTTGTTTGTGGGTTGACAGCCCCAAGTGAATAGATTCACAGGATATGTTTATCAGCTGGTGGATAATCCTGAGCAGAAGTCATCGCAGGCACCTGAACTCTTTGCTTCTATTGGCATCGTCAAATTCTATATTGGAGGAAGTCTTCCAGTGTAGATGGCTTCAGCCTTTAGTAGTGGGGGAACGGGTCTTTGCCCCATGTCTGCGATTAGGGGGCTGTTTGATATTGTCGGCATTCCCTCTCTCAATAAACATAGTTTCTTTAAACATCCCACTAACCATTTTCTCTCCATAGGTAGTTGGAATGTGAGGACTCTGCACAGAGCTTTTTCGCTTGATGTCCTCACACAAGAATTCCACCGTTATAATTTAGATATTCTCGGCTTGCAACAGACCAGATGGACAGATGAAGGTCAGATTCTTAAAAATAATCTTAAATTTCTCTTTTCAGGGCGGGATGACAATAAGCATCAAAAGGCGTGGGTCTGCTTCTCAGCAGACACGCTAGCGATGCTCTTCTAGGATATGAGTGCATTAATGAAAGGTTTCTTACAGCAAAATTTCAGACAAGCATTAAATACTTGAATGTTATCTGCTGTTATGCCCCCACTGAGGATGCCGATGAGGATGAGAAGGATAGGTTTTATGAACAACTTCAGGATATTTTGAATTCTGTCAAGAAAGGAGATATTACCTTTGTTCCTGGTGACTTCAATGCCAAAGTTGGTACTGACTCTGACCTTTGGGGAGGAGTAATAGGTCCTTTTGGTATTGGTAGCTGCAATGGCAATGGGCAACGTCTCCTACAGGTAAGTAAACTCAATGGATTCAGAATAACTAACACTTATTACAAACACCGCGACATACATAAGTACACATGGGTTTCACCTGATGGGCTGCATAAGAATATGATTGATTACATATTAATTAACAGCAAATGGGCTAGTTCTGTTAGGAATACCAGGGCATATAGGGGAGCTGAAATTGGATCTGACCATTACCTTGTTAAAAGTGTGTTGCAACTTAAACTTAAAAAGTGTTGTGCTAGGGTTAAAAAATTTACTTTTAATACTGAAGCTCTGAAAGATCCAGTTATAGCCAAAGCTTACCATGATAGGTTACTTAGTCATTATGACAGTCATGGTTTGCTTACTACTGAAGTTGAGGAAGAATGGGATCATTTTAAACAGGCTTTTTTGGACACTAACAGTACTCTTTTAGGAAAAAAGGAGCAGAAGAGGCAGAATTATCTGAGTGATAAGGCACTTGAGCTTATTTCGGAAAGAAAGAACTGCAGGAATGCACTTAATCAATACCCTACTAGTCCTAATAGAAAGCATTACAGAGACCTTAATAAACTTGTAAAGGATCAGTTAGCTGCTGATAAGAATCTTTGGCTTGATGGTTTGGCTGACAAAGCCGAGGAAGCAGTTAGACAGCACAACAGCAGAGAGCTGTACCAGATAGTTAATGTTTTGTGTGGTAGAAAACGGACAGGCATACAAGGATTGAAGGACAAACAAGGTAAGGTTATAGAAGGGGAGGATTCTGTCATGGCTAGGTGGGCTGAGCATTTCAGTGATGTTCTAAACAATGTAGTTAGTTCTACTCCCATTGTTTGCAATGGTGATAGATGCATTGGTGGCTTTAATGTTGGCCCTCTAACACAATCTGAAGTTATTTTGGCTGTTTCTAAACTTAAACCTTCATAAATCCCCAGGGGTAGATGAAATTACTACGGAAATGCTTAGAGCTGCGAATGTTTCGGTTACCACTTGGATGACTGAAATTCTGAATATCTTTTATGATAAAGGCATGGTTCCTAAGGATTTTACGAGAGCTATTGTTATCCCTATTTTCAAAAAAGGTGATCGCAGTTCTTGTGATAACTATAGGGGTATCAGCCTACTCTCTGTTCCAGGTAAAGTTCTTTCCATGATTGTGCTTAATAGAATTAAGAATCTGGTTGACAGTCAATTGCCTGATGAGCAATGTGGATTCAGAAGTGGTAGGGGATGTGTGGATCAGATATTTTCACTTAGGCAGATTCTTGAGAAATGTTTAGAGTTTCAGAAACCTTTGCTTGCTAGCTTTGTTGATTTCAAAAAGGCTTTCGACTCTGTTGATCGTCATAATTTGTGGTTGATTGTGAGATCATATGGTATACCAGACAAGTTAGTTAACATTATCAAAGCTCTCTATAATAACACTGAGTCGTGTGTGAGAGTTGGTAAGGCTTGTAGCAAATGGTTTAGCATTACTTCTGGTGTTCGACAAGGGTGCATTTTGTCTCCTTTTCTCTTTAGCTTGGTTATTGATTATGTTATGCGAAATTCACTTCAAGGGAAAGATTTTGGCCTTAAATGGGCTGGAGATACGAAAATTTCTGATTTAGATTATGCTGATGATTTAGCCCTTTTGGCAAATGATGTTGATGAGATGAACTCTGTCATTCGAGCTGTTGATGAGACTGGTAGTATAGTAGATTTGGTTATAAACAGAGAGAAAACTAAAGTGATGAAAATTGGTCAGGCAGGCTGTGATTCAGGCAGGCTGTGATTCAGGCAGGCTGTGTGGCATGAGATTAACAGACAAATAGGGATTGCTGCCGGGACTTTTAAGAACCTATGGAGAGTGTGGAGAAATAGGCGTATACACCTAAAGACTAAAATTAGACTGTATAATAGTTTGGTTCTTTCTAGGGTTAGTTATGGTAGTGAAACTTGGACGCTGTGTAAACAAGATAACAGGAAATTAGATGCTTTTGATTCCAGATGCTTACGCAGTATCTTGGGCATTAGGTGGTTCAACTTTGTAACTAATGATGAGATTAGGCAAAGGAGTTTGCAACCTCCTTTAAGCAGCATATTGTGCAGAGAGAGACTCCGTTGGTTTGGCCATGTTGCCCGTATGAATAATTATAGATTGGCGAATAGGGTTATGAACAGTGTGCCTAAATGCCTCAGAAGGAGGGGGAGACCTAGGATGCGGTGGGCAGACAATGTCAAACAGGACCTTGTTAGAATTGGTGTGCAGTGGCCAGATGCAGTAGATGTAGCTCAGGATAGATTTGCTTGGAGAACTAAATTGCATGGTCTGGTTGGACCTCCGTAGCCCATGGCTGCTTGAGGATGATGATGATGATTTAGAGAGTTATGGAAGTTTGAACATAAAACAACAGCGGTGCTAGACATCTGAAAGGTTTAAATTTCAATACCTACTTAAATACTGTGAGAATATTGTTAACAATCGAGAGTTAGATTGATTTAATTCAGACCTTTAAAATATCTTCCGCCACATTTCCTCACAAAACGCTGATTTTAGAAGTTATAGAGCTCTGAAGTTAAGCCCTATTGACATAACATGGGGTGGTCATGTTACGTAAATGTGACTCTAATTTTGAACAATTACACTGACTTCAATGATTATTCAGTGTATGTCTCCTCTAATAACCTAGATCTTCTGTATACATGAATAAATATTTTGGGTTTTGGGAGAGGGCCAAGTAGTCAGATCGATAATTTAAAAAGTAAAAACTACTCCACAGCCACCCAGACCTCCATTGAATCCACACTAAAACTCTTTGTACTGGAAAAATGCAATAATCCCGACATTTTTTCTAAAATAACTTTGATTCTGTTTCGAACAAATTTCTGTCGGACAAATTTCCCGTTTCGACCAAATTTCCTGAGAACAAATGCCTAACAAGTTTCTGGATATCATTATTTATTTGCAAAATACACTGCTCGAAATTGAAAGTGCCCTACCCATAAGGACATGTAGTAGAAACATGCAAATAGAAGGGTGGGTGTGCGCAGTTGAGATATGCAAATGATGATAATCTGGAGCCATTGATATATGTGGCTCAAGAAATAAAAGGTACAAGAAGGAACAGAGATGATATTGTGTTTATGCAGGTGGAAGTCATGCGAACGGTTGAGATCAGGTGGTTCCAGTTGGAAATTGTTCAGCGAAGGTCGCAAATGCCTGATACACACTGTCAGCAGGTTTATTGCCATTTGGATGCTTTTGAGAGAGGAAGAATTATAGGCCTATGTGAAACTGGATGGACTACACATAGTGTTGCTGCCCATGTTCATCGGGATGCACGAACTGTTGGACGCTGTTGGCAACAGTGGCGAAATGAACGTTCTAGCGTATATTGCAGAGGGAGTGGTGCTTTCTAACAGATGTCATCACGGCTTGATAGGCGCATTTTTTGACATGTTCGTTCATTACCACAGAGCACTACAGGCGATATTCGACGGGATGTATCAGCAACCATGGACGTCCCCATAACGACCCGAATGGTAAATCAAAGGTTGCATGAGGCACACATGCACTCTAGGGAACCATTACATTGACTGCCATTGACTACAAACCATCGCAGCACTCGTCTGGCTTGGTGTCGAAAACGTGCGAACTGGGGTCACGAATGGAACACTGTTGCATTTAGTGATGAATCTTGTTGCTGTCTGGATGCTGACTATCGACAGGTCCGTGTATAGCGCAACCTGGTGAGAGGACGGATCCATCTTTTGTTCGCGACTGGCACACTGCCCGTCAGCCATGCATAATGGTATGGGGTGCTATTGGATATGACAGCAGGTCACCTCTTGTTTGCATCACGGAAACGCTGACAGCTGCATGATACGTTAGCACTGTTCTGCAGCCAGTTTTGTTACCATTCCTGGGAGGCATGCAGTAGCCCATTTTCCAGCATGACGATGCCCGTTACACACTGCTAAGGTCTTCAGGCAATGTTTGCAACATGTTCAAGTATTGCCATGGCCAGCACGATCTCTAGATTTAACCCCAATAGAAAATCTATTGGACCACATTGGATGACGTGTGCAATCCTTTCACTGGTCGGCGCGGAATCTCGATGAATTATGGGAGGAATTCAATGCTGCTAGGTGTGCAATTCCTCAGTACCATATATGTCGACTGTATGACTCCATACCACGCCCATTGAGGAAATATTACTAGAGACAGGACTGGCAACGGACGCCAAGAACATGTACAAAATCTTAAGCCTACTCATCAGTTAGGCAGAGAGAGAGGCGTGTTGATTAGCGTAAACAAACATTTCACCACGCTCTTATATTTACATGAATTGTGTATTAACTACTGAAAAGTACTACAAAAGCAGCAATTCGACATTTCATAGGTTAGTAATTTACGAATATTGTGAAATTCTTTTAAATTTAATTGTTAAAGCAGAGAGGCCTAAATTTAAATAAAGCATTTTAAAATATCGTTCTGTCCTAATATAATATCAGATGTAGTTCACGATTTTTTTCATAAATGAAACTAATAATATTTACATATGAAAAGAAGGCGATTTATAGATTCAAACAGCATGGAATTTATAGAACATTTTCGTGAATTTTTTTTTCAAAAGAAATATTGAACTTAGACATTAATTTTATGAGACTTCTGCTTTGCATTCTTATTTTGCCAAAACAACACAAATTGTTTTTTTTTTCTCAAACGAAACGCCTGAAATAGGAATTTTATAATTTTGCATGTGATAAATGAAGCCTAAAAATTTGCTCTTCATATTTGATAAAAAATTTTATGAGTTGAAATGCTATGCTTGTCAATTGTGGTTGAAGCTCCATTGTCTCTCTTTAAAAAGTAGCTAGTACTATCTGTTCCCAACACTTTACTGTTTTAAAAATAAAGCTTCAGGAAATGGTACAGTAGGATTAATTAATGATGCTCTGCCAATTTTATTCACATTTGTAACAAATGCCTGTATTGAGTGACACTTATAGAAGATATGATAGAAGTTGCAATGAGAACAGATAGTGCCTCTAAAAATGATCACTCATGCTGTGTAAGAGGAAAGAGCCCTAGAAAATTTAAGAGAAAGTTGGTGTTAGTGCAAAATGAAATTCAAAGCTTAAAGAAAATGCTAGGTAATATTATTGCCAGCAAAGAACCAAGCATCAGACTCTTCTTTAAAAGAAATATTAGATTTGTTTAAGGCTCAAAAGCTCATCAAGATGGCATTGAGACACCAAAGCCTGTGTTTCTAGATATAACTTTAAACCTGTTTAGAAATTCACAGCAAAATGTTGAAAGAAGCAATGATATATCTTATTGCCAAGAGGTAAATAGGTTTGCCATGATATTTTCATTCTCCAAAGGCTTATTAAAAATTGAGGTTCCTTTTTTCATTTTTAAAAAGGCTTATGAATTTGTAAGGGAAAATCTTCTTTCCAAATAGCTCCACAATTTTAACTTGTGTAGATCTGTAGATGACCTTCCTGGATTTATTGAAATTTTCTGCATGCAAATTGTACTGATAGTAAGCAGAAGCATATAACATTCACTTTATTATTTGAGAAGTCAATTAGAAACAAATGCCGTTCAATGGCAAATGCTATTGTGGATATGTAGATTATGGTAATAATACTAATAATAAAAATTCCGATACATCTTCTGAAACTCTAATTTTTATCTTTGTTTCAGTTTTACATAGCCGAAAAATAACCTATGGGAATTTTCCGGCTATGTAAAATTCCGGCCGGAAAATTCCCATAGGTTATTTTTTTTAACAGTTGGCTTGTCTGGCTCAAAATATATTTTTACTTACAAATTCAGTCAGGACCATATTTAATTTTTTTAAGCTATAAGAGCAAAAGAGGGAAACTATAATAACCTAACGATCCTTAGTTCCAAAGTGCACACATGCAGTTAATAATTAAGTGGCTGATAATTGATAAGAAAAATGGCACTTGTTTAACTTTCAATGAAATTAAAATCATTGGCAGCAATAATGAAATGACCAGTGACGTTTTAGGTGTTTCTCGCATTTGGATAATATCAAGCAATCACAGTAAAGCAATGAAGGTCATTGTATCTCTTTTCTCTGATATTGAAAAATGTTATTATAAGCTGTCTTTATAACCAAAAAATTAGCATTAATTGACTCTGACCTAATGCAGTCTTCTGTGTCTGCACATATTAACCCTTACAAAGACATTTTTTTGTTCTTTAAGAAACAACTTTTGAGGCTTATTATGAAAAACTAATGAATGAAATAGTCCATATTACATATCAAAAGAAAAAGCATTTAATTCTGGAAAAAAATGGTAGGGAAGCATAAAAAAGCATGTTGCAGGTTCTTTTGTAGGGATTTTTGGAAACTGATTAATCAGCTTCTCTCACTTTAAAGGTTAATATTAAAAATTGAGGTTTTCTCGCCCTTCTCACAGTATGTGTGTGTAATTGCAAAAATTATTGAACTGTGTCTTCCAGGAGAAAACTTTATATTCTAAATAACAACCATTTCACATCTGATTAAAAAATTCAGGTTAATGTCCTACATAACTTTCAAGGCATGTTGTGCTCATAACACTAGATAGTCATATCAGTAATAGGGAATTGGGTGTGGAAGTTGGCAATCATGCTTATAAATGAAAAAGAAACATTACAAAAGAATATGCTAAAATTAGACTTCACCATTTAGAGACACAAATGACAGAAAAATTAAAAGGAGAGCAAACATTATTAGAGCAAACATCTAAATTTGCACAAAACACAGTGACAAAAATATACTTTGCAGTAACTTCATTTCTTATATTATGTGTGTGTGATATGAATTTCCTACTTCCTCAGCTGAAATAAAAATGGTTTGCATTTTGTTTTCTTTTTTTTTAAAGCATGAAATTTAAATTATGACATCTGTGTGTGTGTGACCTTGGTTTCCTTTCTACCTTATTAGCTGATATAAAAGTTTACAATATTAGTATTTGTTGCATGAAATTTCAATCATGTCATTTTTGTGTTTGTGGGTGGGGGCTTGCCTTTCCTTCTGCTTTATTTGAAATGAGAGAAGGTATAAATTATTGTTTTTATACATATAGCATGCAATTTCGATTATGTCATTTGTGTGTGTATGTGACTTTGGATTTCCTTCTGCCTCAGCTGATATACAAGTTTAGAATATTTGGTTTTCGTTGCATGAAATTTCAATGATGTCATTTGTGTGTGTGTTTAGGGGGGACTTTTGAAATGAGAGAAAGTGTAAATTGTTGCTTTTTATATGTATAGAATGCAATTTCAATTATGTCATTTGTGTGTGTATGACCTTGGATTTCCTTCTGCCTCAGTTGATATAAAATTTATAATATGTGATTTTTGTTGCATGAAATTTTAATCGTGTCATTTGTGTGTTTGTGGGAGGGGGCTTGTGTTTCCTTTCTTCCTTAGTTGAAATGAGAGAGAATGCAAATTATTGTTTCTTATATATATATATAGCATGCAATTTCAATTATGTCATTTGTGTGTGTGTGTGACCTTGGATTTCCTTCTGCCTTAGCAGATATAAAATTTTAAAATATTTGGTTTTTGTTGCATTAAATTTCAGTCATGTCATTTGTGTGTGTCTGTGTGTGTGTGAGGGGATGGGGTCTTGCCTTTCCTTCTGCCTTAGTTGAAATGAGAGAAAGTGTAAATTATTTTGTTTTTTACATATATTGCATGCAATTTCAGTTATGTCATTTGTGTCTGTATGACCTTGGATTTCCTTCTGCCTTAGCTGATATAAAAATTTACAATATTTGTTTTTTCATAGCATCAAATTTCAATTATGCCATTTGTGTGTTTGTGTGGGAGGAGGGAGGCTTGAATTTCTTTATGCTTCAGCTGAATAACAAGCTTATAATATTTTGTTTTTTTACATCATGAAATTAAATTGCATCATTTATTGGGAGGAGATTTGATTTCCTGCCTCAGCTGAATAAAAAAAAAGTTTACACTCTCTGATTATTTCTTTAAATTTTTAATAAAAATTAATATTTTTTAACGAAAGAAAAAATGAATGTGACTTTTCATGTTTTTTTAAATGAGGCGCGGATTTGCATTATTAAGATCTATAAATTTTGAGGGCTTTCGCTTAAGCTGAAAGATTTGATCATGTATTAGAGTTTAAAATATGTTTACCATTGTTCCTGTTTTAAACGGGCTCAAATTAAAGTCTGCTAAGTTTACAGTCAATTTAGTTCAGCTTTAATCATATATTAGGAGCATATCAAATTTTTTTTAAATTTTCATGCAAAACCTCGATTTGAAAGAGAAGCAATTTCCAGCGTCTTCGCTTTTCATCCGATATAAATCAATAAGTGTGCATTAATTAAATCTATTTTGCTTTAATTACTACATTGGAATAACCTCATTGAAATAGCCCTCATCGTTGTTCGCAGCCAATTCGCAAGGCATCATGGGTATTGTTGCCTCACTAAGCAGTCGGCAGACACAGCTGTCTGTCATGATACGGGATCAATGATACGGGAATCGGAGTCCTTCTCTAGTAATTGTTGTCTATATTGCCGGCGGTGCAACTACCTACTGAGGCAGTCATATTGTGCTGCATTATCTCATCTTATAACCACTATAAGTGGCTGCAAATTAAATCACGGTATGCCAATATGTATTGTAATGTGTGTTCTACATTTCACCCCTATCCCCTCACTCCCTCTGGTTGGGCAATTTCAAAGTCATGCAGTGTATTATAATTTTTGTCAACTTGTAATATATAGTTTTTGTTTGTTGGCAACACTATTAGGGGTTAATGGTGGATGGTAATATGACGGAAGATATAAAATACGGTAGTGGAGGATCTTTGGAATTTACTGGACGCGTTAATTCCAGAAATGCTAAATTTGTAGCAGTTATTATTGTTGTTGGTTTTATAATTTATCATGGACTTATTCATTTGACATATGGTAAGTTTTTATTACCGTAACTTGAATATTGTATCTTTTGACTAATGAGGTTATAGTGCCAGACTGATACTATAAGTTAAAAATAAACATTCAAAATATTAAAAACTCCTGCCGATGACAGAAACTCTGACTCGAATCTGGATAAACCATACGTTTGCTTTCTTGTGTTGTCTCTCTGATGAGATTTCGCATTTCTGTGTGGCATATTTGAAAAGTTCCTCTCAGACTTTTATGGCTTCTGAGGTAATTTTTTGGTTGCAAAGGTTGACTTTTACAGCAAATCTAATGGAATAATGTATAAAAGTCGTTTGGATAGAAAGTGAGGTTGACTGATGTTAGCAGAGAGATAATCCTTACAGATAAACCTTGTGTTGCTTCACTACCACAGGAAATTTAGAAAGGATGCATATTATATAGGCATTTTTTTTTAAAATCTATAGTTGTTTGCTTTAAATCTAATTTAAATGTTAGACATAACATATGGGCTAAAAAAAATTAGACAAAGACAACTGTTTGGATTTGAAAGCAGGTAAATAAGTTTCAGATTTAGTAGACAACAGGATTTTTGGGTTTATAGTTTACAGTTCTCAAGCAGCATTTTTTTTTCCAAATGCAATGCAACAAAACAGTTCTCAAGCAGCATTTTTTTTTCCAAATGCAATACAACAAAACAGTGCTTTTGAACCAATCCCCCCATAAGATACAAAAAAAAAATGCACAGGTCAGAAAAAAATTAAAAGAACTTTATAAGGACAATTGGCAAACTTTTATCAATCAACTCAGCACAATTACTACAGCTAAAAGTCTCTGGAAAACATACAAACACATTAATAATCCAAAATCACAAACAACCCCTGCATCAGAAATTGCCATTCATAATAATATTACCCTCCTTGACACTGCCAATAAATTTTTAAACAATCTTAAAAATACACAAACAACAACCCACACCAATTCTGAACTTAAATTCATAGATAATATAAACAAAAAATTACAAAATATACCACCTGCTTCCTTTATTATGGACCAACCTTTCTCTATGAAAGAATTAAACAATGCAATCAATAAGTTGAATCTAAAATCATCCCCTGGACATGATCAGATATCAAATAAATTCTTCAAATATCCTCCCTTATCTATGGAAAGATAGACTTTTAAAAATATTTAATTCAATCTGGATCTTACACAAACTTCCTGACAGCTGGCTACACATAATAATAATATTCTTTTTAAAATATGGCAAACCACCTTTTGAATTAAACTCATACAGACCCATATCACTCTTACCTAATCCACTCAAACTATTTGAAAGACTCCTCCACAAAAGATTGAACTGGTTTCTTGAATCTGGGAAAATTCTCCCCAATAATTTCTATGGTTTCAGAAAATTCAGATCCTCAAAGGACTGCATTTCACATCTTCTCACTGATATACACGGGGCGGGGGTGGCTCAGTCGGTAGCGCACCAGGTTCGTAATCTGTAGTTTCCAGGTTCGAGTCCCAGCTGGGTCAGCGTTGAGATTTATCTCCGCAAAATTCCCCGCCCTGCCCACAGTCAGTAGGGGACACCGATGGGCTTGGAAAGGTCGCCGTCCGTCGGATGGGACGTTAAGCCGTGGCCCCGTGTGCGGGAGAGCCATACCCTGTGCACGTTAAAGAACACGCTGGATGGCCTTGACAGGAGGCTACCATCTGTCTCCCAACAGCTGTTCCAGTGGGTCCCCTCCCCCAACCTTCTCTGAGCCTTCGGGGTCCATGTGACATGGCCATTTAGCCATGGTGTGCAAAAAAGTGCCGCTCAGAGGTAAAACAACCCAACCCACTGATATACACAAAGCAAATAAAAAGAAAAAATACACTTGCCATTTCTGTGGACCTGTCCCAGGCATTTGACTCAGTCTGGATACAAGGCCACCTATACAAACATATATCCATAAATATACAGGGAAACCTCCTACATTTTCTACATTCCTTCCTCCTACACAGAACCTGCCAAGTCAGGATTAACGATACATCTTCTAACCAACTTCCTTTCATACAAGGCCTATCACAAGGCTCTATTCTATCTCCCACCCTATTAATATTTACATTCATGACATCCACAAAATCTTCTATAGGAGGGTTACTTACACATGTTATGCCATATGATATAACTTTCTGGGCCACTGACAACTCTATACCCAAATCTCCATATTTTTTCTATATAGAGGGTTGCTTACACATGTTTATGCAGATGATATAACTTTCTGGGCCACTGACAACTCTATACCCAATCTCCAGATTTTATTGCAAAAACAGCTAAATAAATTATACACTTACTGTCAAAATTGGCACTTACAAATTAATCCTCAGAAGACATTTTGCATTCCTTTCCACCATAACAGAAACCCTAAACCCACACTGCATTTCGCTATTAATAATGAGACTATCCCACAACATAATACATGCAAAATACTAGGCATAAACTTGGACACAACACTCACCTGGACCCCCCATCTGGATTATTTACACACTCAGGGACTTAAACTCACAAACACACTTAAATACTTCACATTTATTAATAATGGCACACCACAATATCATATGATCAAACTATATACAAATCACATTATAGCAAAACTAGAATATGGTATGGAATTTTAATGTGGCATATCAGATACCAAAATACAAAAACTTAATATAATCCAAAACAAATGCATCAAAATTGCAATTGGCCTCCCCTCCTTCACACATACTCTCTCTATCAGTGCAGAGACTCCCCCCCCCCTCCAAATTAGACAAAAAAACCTTCTAATTAAATATTATATTAGACTACACTACAAACTTCCAAATCACTCTTTCCACACCCATTTTATAAGAAGCCCCTACTACAAGCACAATAAATCCACTCCTGACCTCCACACTTTAATGAAGAAACACCTACAGATCAAAAACTTTGGGGATATTCCCCCACTTATAGCAGACTGGAGCTTTATTAGTCCTACATTCTCCACCCACATACCCACTCTCACACATAAACATAACTTACCACATGAGGCAGTAAAAACTCTCGTTGAAACATACTTTGACACACAATACAATGAAAATATTAAAATTTATACTGATGGCTCTGTCATTCAAAACCCACCATCAGCCAGTGCTGCTATCCATATTCCACAATACAATACTTCATTATCTTTCAAATTATCCCCAATCTGCACCGTACTACATACTGAAATTTTTGCCATTATTGAGGCCTTGGAATGGACCCTTAAATATGTACACAACAAAAACATTACCATTTTTATAGATTCCAAAGGAGCCATACAAACCCTCTCACAGGAATTTCTATACACCTCATATAACTACTACATACATAAAATCCTCACTCTTACAACACATAACCTCCATACAAAAAATAATACAATTATTTTACAATGGATTCCCAGCCACGTTGGAATTCAACGTAATGAAACTGTTGATAATCTCTCTAAACTGGCACACAACCTCCACATAGTATCACCTACCTACCACTTTCATATCAATACTTCTCAGGAGATAAAACAACTTGAAGCACATCTCACCAATAAATACTTTCAGGTCCAGGCCTCTGTCCAAAACAACTTTCGATATCAACAACTTTCGATATCAACAATTGATAACCTCCCCTTCCCTAGAAAACACATCAAATTACTACACAGATTAAGAACCAACTCCACAATTCTTAACCCTACTCTACATAAATTCAAACCCACACATTCTCCTAACTGTAGACATTGTAAAATTCCGGAGACGGTTCATCACATCCTACTTAACTGTGATAATACTGCCTCACAGAGACAAACTTTCTTCAAATCACTCATTGACCTAAACATTTTGGATATTCAAACAAATGTAATTCTGGACCCCTCCCCACCTCTAAACAAAACCAAAATTTATGAATCTCTCTTTTCTTTCCTTCTTTCCACCTCACTTTGGGACAGAATTTAGTCTACCTTTCCTTTACCCTCTACTATCGTCTCTTCATGTCCTTCATAAAGATTTTTCTTCAATTCTCAGCTTACCTCTCATATACATGTTCCCGAAGGGACCCTCATTCTGTTCTCTATCCAGACTCACACCAAAAATTCCATAAAATATAAGTAAAAAAAAAAAAGAAAAATAATGGAGTGACTATAGAAATAAGGGAACAAATATATATATATATCTAAAGTGGCTCGAATCCTTTAACTCAGGTCTTACTGGCCCAAATAACCACAAAACAGTCTGGATCAATCGTCTTCAATCTAACTATCTCCATAACCCAAGAATAAATTAAAACCACTCAGGGAAAAATAAAGAAAAATTATTAAATTGTAAATATAAGAATAATAATTAAAAAAAATGCACAATAATAATAATTTAAAAAAATAAAAATAAATTAAAAAAAAATATATTAAATAATGAAATAAAATAAAAATAAATAATAATAAAAAAAATATATATATATATATAAATTAATACATAATTAACAAAAAAAAAAAAGAAAAATTATATAAAAAATATTTAAAAAATGATAAAAAATAAATATATAAAAAATAAAAAAAATAAATAAAACAAAAAACTAAAAGAACAATAACTAAAAAAAAAGCATTAAAAAAACTAAAAAAAAAATTTAATTCTCCAAACAAACTCTGAATGCTTCCCTGAAAGCATATACAGACATGAAAGCATAAACACTCATAAAATCCTAAAATATCAATTTTCACTGGACGACTATCTCTTACTTCTTTGCATGATATCAAATATAATTTTGATAGCCAAAATATTAATATATACGCGAACCCTAAATTTAAAATAAAAAACATAATACCCACATACATCCAAAATTATCATTCTGAGAAAGCCTGTAGAAGGACCTCTCAATACCACGTAACGTTAAACAACAACAACAACAACCCCTAACATCTAATGGCAAAATATGTCTTAAGCATTTTTCCATTTTAATAATACATTGTGTTTTTGCAAACATAATGTTAGATTAAGATGCCATTTTGTTCTCTCTCCCCATCTCCATTCATAATTTAAAAAAACTACTATCACAAGGGTCAAGATAATAAATAAATAAATAAATACCCCCTCAAGCAGCTGCTTGCCACAGAGGTCTGACAGGAGCCTGTCAGTAAAAAACAAATTTTCTATAAAATTTGAAAAACTATAAAGTATTTAAAAGGACAAATTTCAGTAGTAAAGAATCACAGGATGTGTTCTGTAGACATGGAATTCATGAAATAATAAGCTGAAAAAATTGATTTTGCCCTGAGTGTGAACTTATGGCAAAACCATTTTTTTTTTTCAGTGTAGTATTTCATAAATTAAAATTTACAACATCACAACAAATGCAAGCAGAATAATTTTCCGAATGATCACACATACTTATCTTCCTCACAATATATAAACACTGACAATACCATAAAACTCGCACATTCTCAACCTAAAAACCACCATTTAACAATAGCAAGCACCACATAATCCTAATATTAAACTAAGATTCAGCTTTGTTTGATAGTGATTTTAAAAACCTTGTATGTGATATCCTGGTGAATTGTGAACCTTGTAGCAGGGTAGAAAAAAAAAATACTTTTAATTGTGCCAGTACCTTTCTTCAGTAAAGATATGCAAGGTTTTGATTAGGTAGGTGAGGTTACATTTGGTTTAACAAATGTATATAAGAAATTCTAGTAGTTAGGGGAGGAGAGTGAAAAGTCTGTGAAGCCCTGATATAATATAAATTACATTTACATAATGCATGGTAGTGAATAAATTCTCTATGTAGGAAATCAGAATTAATCCTTGAAACCCACACACCAGAAATATAATTTTTTAGGGGATTATAATCGAATATTGGAAATTCTACTGAGGTAATATGTATTAAGGCTCTTAAAGCCTATTTGAAATTCAGGTTTCGGATAAGATGAAATATATGTATATATATTTTCTTTGGCAATTGTTTAGATTAATGCCTGCCTCCAGATTTTCTATCTAGAGATAAAATTAGCTTCAATTTTTATTTTCCATACTAAGGAATTGTTACAGTGTAAACAAAAAGCTGAATGATCTAGCCCTGTGCCAAGATGAGTGAGGTATGCCTCAAGATATTTTTTGTTAATAATCGAAACCACTGAACTGCAAGCCACACTATGTAAGGGCATACTTTTTAATGAAATTTAGCATATTTTCTTTTGCTCTTTCTCAGCTATGACTTTGGCTGGATTTCATAAAGAATTGAATAGGGAAAAATCTACTCCCCTCGGAGAAATTCAGGTCTGACTTGATAAATTTTCTGATTACACTCATTTTCAATATATCATCTGTAGTCAGTGTAAAAATTAAAGGTGGAAATTTTTCTTTTAGAGCTTTCACAGTAAATCTGGAAGATATTTTGCAGTTTTTTTTTTTGTATTGGCAATGAGAGACTCATTGAACTTAAGCTCTTAGAGTGATTTATATTTTTCATTATATGTTCTATAGCTGTCCCATGACCAAGTGGTTAGCACACTTAGATACTGATTTAAGGGACCTGGGTTCGAGCCCCAAGTAAGGCCTGGATGTGTGTGTTATTTTTCTGCTGAAATCCTTGCTATCCTTACAGACCTACTTTGGTGTATAAACTGACAGGCTTCTGTCAGACCTCTATGGCAAGCAGCTTTTAAGGGGGTATTTGTTTTTTATTTTATGCAAGCGATGACTTTACTGAATTTTTATAGTTTGGACTTAAAAATAAACCCAAGAAATGTGTCCTTAATATAAAATTGTGTTAAGATCTGTGTACATTTCATATTTTAAAGTTTCTATTTATTTTCATAGGTATTGATTCTTGCAAATGGTTATTGAGTGATGGACGTTTTCAAGGCTACAGAGTTTGGCAGCCTTATGGATGTATGATGCATACATATAGTAATACGTAAGTATTATCTTCCAGTTATATTATTAATTGTGATAAGTTGTGAAACTTCAAATGATGAAATTCTGTACTTTGAATTATCCCAGCAATTTTTTACTTGTAGTGTTACAGGGGAGGGAAAGTGAACAAATAGTAGAGCAAATATTTATGTTTAATTTAAATGAGTTACACATAATGCTTATATGCTTAAAAAATTGGAAAACAAGTTATATATCAAGTTTATGCTATTCTAAGATGACATTAACTCCCCTGTGTACCATATTAATCCACATTAGTGTTCTCTAATGGGAGTGTCACTGCCTTCTAGGGGGCATTTTAGAAAATTGGTGTTTTTTCTCAAGTTTTCTGTGGAGACTAAATGGAATGCAAATGTTTCTTAAATTAATGTGGTTATGCATGCATTTTTTTGCCAGAAAAATCCTTTGAAATTCATGATCAAAATACTTATACCTTTATATATGTGTTAAATATTTTTTCAACTAGTTTTATGTAGGAAAAAATTTGATTTCCATTAATGGGTATTAGAAAATAATACTTGGTGCCTCATAATTACCATTTAATTTCAAATACTTTTTTGAATATCATAATCATGCAGTTGTGTTTTCAGTTATTTAAAGGTGATAGCTAATGAAATTGTAATGAATAAATATATATTTCTCCTACACTTTGAGGCCATTTTCTTTGAACCGTTTTATAGATTAATACTGACTGATGTAGTGGTTAGCAAACCTGACTACTAAGTGTGCACAATTCTTGTGTAAATGTTTTATGATGGGTAAGGCATGGTTGTGTGTGTTGTTTTTCTGCTGAGGTCCTGCCATCCTCACAGACCTTCTACTATGGCATATAAACTGGCAGGCTCCTGTCAGACCTCTGTGGCAAGCAGCTGCTTGAGGGGGTATTTATTTATTTATTTTTTAAGAACACAAGCCATTAACTTAAGTTTTTCTCTAGCCTTTGTATAAGAAAAAATGTGCAATATGAGGTCTAATACACATTTGACACAAGCTGATAAAAATATGAAATGCATGCATAGTATCTGTGCCAAATGTAGTAAATTTTGAAATAGTCACGAATATGTAAATAAAATGAAAAAATAAATACCCCCTCAAGCAGCTGTTTGCCACAGAGGTCTGACAGGAACTTGTCAGTTTGTATGCCATAGCAAAAAAAGGTCTGTGAAGATGGCAGGACTCCACAGAAAAACAATCCAAACATCCATGCCTTACCTGAGGCTCAAACCCAGGTCCCTTAGATCAGCAGCCAAGCATGCTAAGCACTCAACCATGGAGATGGCTTTGAGTATGTAAAACTACCAACAAGCATTTCTTATATTTTACCTTGCTGGTTCTGACTTTATTAGTCTTATCTGTCCTCGTGGCAGCATACACATTTCACACACACACACTAGATGAATTTTGTTTCAAAGCATTATGAGAATATGGGATGGGGGGGGGGGATGAGCTCACTGTATTGCCTAAAGCCTCATCTTATTGCCATCTGATGGACAGCTTCTCCTTGCATAATGAGGCAAAATTACTTCTTCCATTATGAGCATTTGCTCAATTAACAAATAACTGTAAATCTTCAGTTGGTGGGCTTCACCTGATATAGGACAAGGAGTTCAAAAGGGTTATGTTTTCTTAAATGCTTTGGTATAGTGCTTCATGAAAGAGAATGAAACCCGTTTCTAGTCTAGTTATCTGTGTTGTAATTGATGTTGACTGGCTTCATTGTAGGTTTATCAGTTCTGTTATCTGTATTGGTCATTGTTATAGAATCATGCATTTTGATAGTAAGGGCTATCTCTTGGAGTAGATCTCTGTAGGAGATCATGTCATCAGTATACTATGGATACTAGTGTGACTATATATGACTTATTAGTAAATAGTTTATCAACTGACTGGAGGAAATGAAGGGTAAATCCTAGACAAACAGACTTGATGCTGGAGGGGTTTCAAACTGCTTTGTGACTTAATCCTCATACAATTATCTAGGAACTCATCAATGTAGGAGTAGGGGTTGCCTCAGTCGATAGCATGTCCTAATCATTACCTGCAATTCCCAAGTTGGAAGAGGTGGGGGTGGCTCAGTCAGTAGCATGCCAGCTTGTAATCTGCAGTTCCCAGGTTCGAGTCCCAGCTGGTCAGCATTGAGATTTATCTCCGCAAAATTCCCTGCTCTGCCCATGGTCAGTAGGGTATACCGAAGGGCTTGGAAAGGGTGCCATCCATGAGATGGGATGTTAAGCTGTGGCCCTGTGTGTGGGAGAGCCATAACCAGTGCATGTTAAAGAACATGCTGGATGGCCTGAGACCATCTGTCTCCCAAAAGCTGTTTTAGTGGGTCCCCTCCTCTAACCTTCGCTGAACCTTCAAGGTCCTTGTGACCTGGCCATTTAGCATATTGTGTGCAAAAAAATGCTGCTTAGAGGTAAAACAACCCAACCCAAGTTAAAATCCCAACTATACAGTGAGATCTGTCAGATTTATCTCTGCTAACCTCTACTCTGCTGCTGGTGAGATCTGTCCGTCTGATGGCTGCCATCCATCAGATGGGATATTAAGCCATGGCTTAACGTGTTTAATAGAGCCCTACCCTATGCACATTAAAGAATGATTTATGGTCTTAATGGGAGACTTCTTTCTTCTAACAGCTGTCCAGTTAATCCCCTTCCCCAATCTTTTCTGTGCACTTAGTCTTTTTGGTCTGACCATTTAGCCCATTGTGTGCAAAAAGATACTACTACTACTGTTAGAAAAACATTTACAAAATATGTTATTTACAAAACTCTACTACTGTTACATTAAATATATTATATATTAACTAATATCCCTCTCTCCTAGTTCTCAGGAAAGTTTGGTTTTGGGATTGCCCTGGGTTTCTGATTTATTAATTTTTGAATTAGGCAAGTTCACTAAGTTTAATGGATATCTGAACAAAGTAGCCCTGTAGGGTATGGACACTTAATAAGTTATTGAAATAACACAAAAATAAATTTGACAGAAAAATAACCTTTGAGTTTTTTTTTAAATTTAGTAAACTATATCTTTAAACTACCCACAATATCATTTTGAATGAGATGTAAACTTTTGATTAGCAGCATTAGTTTCTTTAATTATCAATGTACTTTTTTAAAATTTTGTACTTATTAAACATGTATTACTGCATTGTAAGCAGATGGATCATGAAGGCTAGAAATATTTGCAAGCTTCTTTTTTGTTCTACAGTCACATTAATATCCCTGTCATTCAATGGTGCATGAAATGGCACCTCAAGAGATAATGAACATCTCTTGCAACATCTTATATGTAAAGTTTCCTATTCTTACAGTACTTAAAATTTGAAATACATATTATATTTTTCATCACATTTATCATCTGTTGGACAATATTGGAGAATTAGACACCAAACTACAGAAATGGGCATAGTTGTGATTCTATTAAAGTCAGAAGAAATATTCACAAGATATTTATTTCTACCTTTAAGTACATCACCCAATAAATTCTCTGAGCTCTGTAATGAACATTAAATGGTTTGTATTTATTCCATTTTTCACAGCCCTTTTATAATTTCTACCAACTATTTAACAATCTTTGTATCTGTCCAGAGAGTCAGTGAAGAATAAAAGATTAAAAAAGCACCTTTAAACACTGGCATAAAACTTTGAACGATGTAAATAAATTTCTTGTTAGTAAAAATATGACACAAAGTCAGGCGAAGATCATTCAGCAAAGTCCAGTTTAATGTTAGAGATACACTTACAGTTCACAGTAGTAGGAAATGAAAGGTAAATCCTAGACAAACAGACTTGATGCCACTATTCTGAAGCAGAGAGCAACTTTGTGGCAACATTGCACAAATTTTAAAAAACAAGAAAGGTGATAAAATCGCATTGTAAAACATGATAAAAACATATTGTTCACAAAAGCAAAGTATCTAGATTTCGAAGTGTACAATGTATTCTTCGTCAACAAAATGGTGGTTAGTTTTATGTCAAATTCTGTTATGAGAAGATTTATTTGAAAAGCCTTGATGAAAGATATATATAATTTTTGAGATGCATACACATGAAGTGTCATTATAGTAGGGAAAAATTCCCCACCTTGGCCACGGTCAATAGGGGACACTGCTGGGCTTGGAAAGGCCGCCATCTGTCGGATGGGATGTTAAGCCATGGCCCTGTGTGCGGGAGAGCCATACCCTGTGCATGTTAAAAGAACACGCTGTATGGCCTTGACCTCCTGTCAAGGCCATACAGCTTGTTCCTATTCAGCCCGTGATGTGCAAAAACATGCCACTCAGAGGTAAAACAGCCCAACCCGACAACCCATTATAGTAGGAGATGTAGAGTTAATTGTATGTATCTCTTGTTGTAGCATGTGAGAAAATTGGTAGTATTTGTTGTTGTTGATTAAAATATTTGGGTTAGGATAGTGTTTTGATAGAAGCTTCTAGGCTGTAGGTGAAATTGGTAATTCATCATTGCAGCAGAATTCTTTATTGATATAGATTATTAATTTTTTACTGTGTGAAAGTTTAAATTAAGAATTAGAACTGGCAATGATTCTGGCCTCTTCAAAGATGGGAGTTGCATTATGGTTGATAACTATATTGGATAAAGCTGTCACTGGTATTTTTTTCTTGATATCGTATTTATGTTCTTTAATTCTTTCTTGTAAACTTCGTAAGGCCATGTCAGTATATCCAAGTGATGATTTAATATTATTATTGAGAGTCAGTTAGTTAACCAAATTCAAATCTCTTACTAGTAAATAAGTTCCAGATGAAGCAGGCAGAAATTTTGTGTCCTTTGATTATGTACATTGACATAAGGAAGCTCAGTGCAGAGGGAAAGCTAATGAGCAGTTACAAAATGTTCTTGTTTCATAATATATTTTTCCAAGCATATTTCATTTTCTGAATATATATATATAATTGCAAACCATAAAGTAAGAAAGAATTTGAGGCCTGTCTCACAATGGATGGTGGATCTAAGAGCAGAAACAATATGAAGTAAAATCTGTGAAAAGTGTAGATAAACTATTTCTTTATTGAACAAGATTCTTCTGAGATATTATCATTGCTTGACTGACTTCAATATTATTATTGAGAGTCAGTTAGTTAACCAAATTAAATATTGTTATTTAATTTGGTTAACTAACTGACTCTCTGAGAGTAATGTAAAAGTGGAAAAACAGCTTCCATTCCAAGAACAAGAATGGGGGAGGCAAAAAAAATATATAAATTTTAACTTTTTTTTACCAGAGTTGCATTTGAAAATTAAGTAATAAACTACACAAATAAAAATAAAATAAATAAATACCCCCTCAAGCAGCTGCTTGCCACAGAGGTCTGACAGGAGCCTGTCAGTTTATATGCCATAGTAGAAAGTCTGAGAGGATGGCAGGACCTTAGCAGAAAAACGACACATACATCCATGCCTTATCTGGGGCTCGAACCCAGGTCCCTTAGATCGGTAGCCAAGCGTGCTAACCACTGGGCCACGGGATGGCTGCTAGATTGATAAATTTAATTTATACATGAATTAAGCTCTAACATTTAAATCCTCTATAACAGCTCTCTAGTCAAATAAGAGGAGTGCATCAGTTTAACATTTCAGAACTTAGGGGCAATATGCATTGCCTCTGTACCACTTAATTCTAATAATTAACATTATTCCTTAACCCTTAACTTATGTCTTTGCACTAAATGTCAAAGACATATTAAAGGAACATATTAAAGTGCTATTTACCATTATTCAGTAGGCTGGAACAGCTGCATTGGAGTTACAAGCGATGACATTTGCTTTCAACAGGGCGTATGCCGATGTGTTAAGTCCAATGCAACCAGTCCTTTTTTGCTGGCACAGCACATTGATGTTATCCAGATAGGTGTGCACTTGGGATGTCCATAGTTGTTATACTTTTTCCATTCGTGATTTGATGTTTGAATTTATCCTCGTTGTTAACCAGGTGTTGATGCCAAGAATAGTAGTGCTATCCCACTGTTGATGTAATATTTGGCACTTATTGGATATTAACCCGTTGATTTTAACATACATCAAAGTGTCCAACTCTTTGAACCGCTTCTGTAAGCACCTAAGTTGATTAAAGCACCTTATCACCTGTATCTTCGCTTATTGTGCTGACAATAGCAAATTAGCATAGTTAAATAACTGGTGCACATTCCTCAAGTTTTAAACTCACAAGGCATTACATTAAAATTTTAACCATCTAAACGAACCAACAAAACATTTAAAACCTTCGTTTAAAAGCATTGGCTCTATCAGCTCCAGGGTATAGGAGCGACGCGTTTCTTCCGTACTCCTACTTACGGCTTCATCAGGCTCAAGATGTACTAGCGAGTTCCCCGTTATATATACGTTTCATTGCTATCATCATGTCATGTGATTTATGCGTAGTGGCTTTTGCGCCACCTTACGTATTGTTGTTTGCATTGTGCTTATGACTTTGTTGTAACAGGAGATTCCATGCCTGTCAGAAGGGGTGGAATCTCCGTGTTACATACTTTGTTTATTTGTGAATGTATCCATACATTCTCTGCATACATGAGCTGAAATTTAGATCATGGTGCTGCTAGCACTTTAAAATTAATATTATCAATTTTAATTTTATTTTCTATGATTGTTTGTGTGAGGGCTGTATTTGGGTTTTGCTTTTCAATATATTTTTGATGCTCCTGCATTCTGGTCTCGTAAAGTCTGTAAGTTTTTCCGATATATTTTTCTTTCCCATTAAGAATTTTATTTGGGTCAGGTATACTAATTTCATAGACTCCTCCCCTAGGCAATTGTCTATCTCTATCATTAAGGGTTAAATTTTTAATTGTATTTGTGACTACTGTCGGTAATGTAATTTGATGTTGTTTGAGTACTTTTTCCATTGTATCTGATATATGTTTCGTATATATGAGAAGTTATGTGCATAATTTGCTATGGTTTTATTCTGATTTGAAGTAGGTTGGGTATCTTTCAATGCAATATATTTCGCATTCTTTTACCATTTTTTTAGAGTTGGGTGTGAGTATCCTGCCTGCATAGCAGTCTTTCGTATATGCTCAATTTCCTCTTGGAATGCTTTTTGGTTTGAACAGTAATGATATGCTCGTATAAAATGGGGTGAAATACTCAATTTCTTATACTTTTGAGGGTGTGCTGAATTTGCAGGAATGTAGTTAGGTATATAAGTGTTTTTTCTAAATACTGTTGTTTCACAGTAACTATTATTTCTAGTTATCAATATATCCAAATATGCTTATTTAGAATTTTGCTCTATTTCATGTGTAAACTTTATTGTTGGTAATATAGAGTTAGGTATATTAATGAATTCTGTTAATTTATCAACCGGATGCGACCAAATAAATCAAGATGTCATTAATGTAACACATGTACAAGGATGGTTGTAATTCTGCCTTAGCTAGGGCGGTTTCTTCCACATGCTGCATGACAATGTCGGCCATGAGTCCAGAAAGAGGTGATCCCATTGGAACGCTCTCTTCCTGGAGTCATGTTTGATTATTAACAGTGAAATAGTTATTTGCCGTAGCAAGCTATAGTGCCTCATGCACACTGAAATATTCAGGGGAAGAAGGGTTCATAACCTGTAACCATTCCGCTTTTAGCGCATCACTGCATCCAACAATGGTGTGTTAGGATACAGCGATACGACATCAAGCGAATGCATGGTTGTGTTTTGATTAATGTATGTATTTTGTATTCTGTTTATTGCCTCATGACAAGAGCTTAAGATATATTTAGTGGGTGGAAAGTATTCTTTAAAATATTTATGCAAAGCAATTTCTAAATGGTAAGTTGGAGCTTTATGCTTTGAAACTAATGTTCTAAATGGCTGATTTGGCTTATATAATTTTATTTTCGCAAAAAGTTGTGGAATATCAGGGTAGAGGGATGCCACACATTTTTTGCAATTTTTTCAGGTAAGTATGGATTATTTTTAAGTGTTTGTAATTTATTAAGAATTGTTGGTATTGGGTTTTTTTTTTGTAAAATGTTGACATTTTAATTGATTTAACATTTCATTTATTTTTTGGTCATACTGTTCTTTACCTATTATTATGATTTGATTTGTTTTATCCGCTAATATTATTTTTATCTTTGTGTTCTTTTTTAATTGTTGAAGTATTTTAATATTTTTATAATTACTATTATTTGAGGTGTTTTGTACTTGTCTAATAGTTCTGTATATTTTAAAAGAAATATTAGTACTTGCTAATAGTTCTGTATATTTAATTCCTACGAGAATGATAAAATTAACTTAATGGAGGTTATTCTGCTAGTAGAACAATCTCTGAATAAAATACAAAATAAGTTTAAAGATAAAGAAAGGTTTAAAATATACAGAACTATTAGGCAAGTACAAAACACCTCAAATAATAGTAATTATAAAGATATTAAAATACTTCAACAATTAAAAGAGAACACAGAAATAAAAATAATATTAGTGGATAAATCAAATCATAATAATGATAAAAACAGTATGACCAAAAAATAAATGAAATGTTAAATCAATTAAAATGTCAACATTTTACAAAAAAACCCCAATACCAACAATTCTTAATAAATTACAAACACTTAAAAATAATCCATACTTACCTGAAAAAATTGCCAAAAAATGTGTGGCATCCCTCTACCCTGCTGATATTCCACAACTTTTTGCGAAAATAAAATTATATAAGCCAAATCAGCCATTTAGAACATTAGTTTCAAAGCGTAAAGCTCCAACTTACCATTTAGAAATTGCTTTGCATAAATATTTTAAAGAATACTTTCCACCCACTAAATATATCTTAAGCTCTTGTCATGAGGCAATAAATAGAATACAAAATACATACATTAATCAAAACACAACCATGCATTCGCTTGATGTCGTATCGCTGTATCCTAACACACCATTGTTGGATGCAGTGATGCGCTAAAAGCGGAATGGTTACAGGTTATGAACCCTTCTTCCCCTGAATATTTCAGTGTGCATGAGGCAGTATAGCTTGCTACGGCAAATAACTATTTCACTGTTAATAATCAAACATGACTCCAGGAAGAGAGCGTTCCAATGGGATCACCTCTTTCTGGACTCATGGCCGACATTGTCATGCAGCATGTGGAAGAAACCGCCCTAGCTAAGGCAGAATTACAACCATCCTTGTACATGTGTTACATTGATGACATCTTGATTTATTTGGTTGCATCCGGTTGATAAATTAACAGAATTCATTAATATACCTAACTCTATATTACCAACAATAAAGTTTACACATGAAATAGAGCAAAATTCTAAATAAGCATATTTGGATATATTGATAACTAGAAATAATAGTTACTGTGAAACAACAGTATTTAGAAAAAACACTTATATACCTAACTACATTCCTGCAAATTCAGCACACCCTCAAAAGTATAAGAAATTGAGTATTTCACCCCATTTTATACGAGCATATCATTACTGTTCAAACCAAAAAGCATTCCAAGAGGAAATTGAGCATATACGAAAGACTGCTATGCAGGCAGGATACTCACACCCAACTCTAAAAAAATGGTAAAAGAATGCGAAATATATTGCATTGAAAGATACCCAACCTACTTCAAATCAGAATAAAACCATAGCAAATTATGCACATAACTTCTCATATATACGAAACATATATCAGATACAATGGAAAAAGTACTCAAACAACATCAAATTACATTACCAACAGTAGTCACAAATACAATTAAAAATTTAACCCTTAATGATAGAGATAGACAATTGCCTAGGGGAGGAGTCTATGAAATTAGTATACCTGACCCAAATAAAATTCTTAATGGGAAAGAAAAATATATCGGAAAAACTTACAGACTTTACGAGACCAGAATGCAGGAGCATCAAAAATATATTGAAAAGCAAAACCCAAATACAGCCCTCACACAAACAATCATAGAAAATAAAATTAAAATTAATAATATTAATTTTTAAGTGCTAGCAGCACCATGATCTAAATTTCAGCTCATGTATGCAGAGAATGTATGGATACATTCACAAATAAACAAAGTATGTAACACGGAGATTCCACCCCTTCTGACAGGCATGGAATCTCCTGTTACAACAAAGTCATAAGCACAATGCAAACAACAATACGTAAGGTGGCGCAAAAGCCACTACGCATAAATCACATGACATGATGATAGCAATGAAACGTATATATAACGGGGAACTCGCTAGTACATCTTGAGCCTGATGAAGCCGTAAGTAGGAGTACGGAAGAAACGCGTCGCTCCTGTACCCTGGAGCTGATAGAGCCAATGCTTTTAAACGAAGGTTTTAAATGTTTTGTTGGTTCGTTTAGATGGTTAAAATTTTAATGTAATGCCTTGTGAGTTTAAAACTTGAGGAATGTGCACCAGTTATTTAACTATGCTAATTTGCCATTGTCAGCACAATAAGCGAAGAAATACAGGTGATAAGGTGCTTACAGGAGCGGTTCAAAGAGTTGGGCACTTTGACGTATGCTAAAATCAACGGATTAATATCCAGTAAGTGCTAAATATTACATCAATAGTGTGATACACAGCTTTATTCGTGTATAAATAAAATTTGCATTTGAAAAATTGAGAATTTAGAGCATCTAATTTCACGATGAGAAAAATCAAAGACCTTGTAAACTGAAAGGGATTATGTTGATACCAAATCCTAAACCTGTCAGACTTTACCACAAGACACAAAGTATCGTATGAAGTTTCTACAATAGTGATGATGTTAGCAAGTAATGCATGGGGAAAAAAAGATTTTGTGTTAATTAGAAAAGATGGTAAATGACACCATGTTCAGAGAAAGCTCCTTCTAAATAACCTGAAAGAAATATACATACTGTTTATAAAGAGCAAAAGAGGCCAATGTAGGAAGCAGTGGTGGGAAAGATGTTTTAAATACCAATAATGGTAGCTAGGTAATCAATAGAAGAAGAGCTGTGCACCAATCTCCTGTGATGATGCACAGAACTGGCCAGACCTAGCACTGAAAGTCTAACTCTGCCTTCTTGTGGCACAGACTGTTAGTGCCTTTTAAAGGAGATACTCTCTTATGGAAGGGGAGAGCTGCCAGATCAGTGTGGCCTACTGATCTGGACTACTATGGCTACTTTTCTTTTTTTTTCTACTCTACAGAGGAGTGGTCAATCACAGGTTCTTGATGCTGACCATATGCACTGGAGTGGAATAATGGTTCTGAGCTTGATTATGGATCCCGAATTTGCTGTACTGGTGGGCTTCTGTTGAGGAAAATTCTTCCACTATGTTTTCTGTTTGTGGGTTGAAAGCTCCAAGTGAATAGATTCACAGGATGCGTTTTATCAGTTGGTGGATAATCCTGATCAGAGGCCATTGTAGGTACCTGAACACTTGCTTCCACAGGCATCGTCAAACTTACACTGGAGGAAGTCTCCAAGTGGGGGAACAGGTCTTTGCCCCATTCCTACAATTAGGGGGCTATTTGATATTGTTGGCACTTTCTCTCTCAATAAACATAGTTTCTTTAATGTCCCACTAACTATTTTGTTTCCACAAGTAGTTGGAATATGAGGATTTTGCACAGAGATTATTCTCTTTATGCCTTCACACAAGAATTCCACCATTATAACTTAGATATTCTCTGCTTTAAGAAACCAGATGGATAGATAAAGGTCACATACTTAAAAATAATCTTAAATTTCTCTTTTCAGGGAGGGAAGATGAAAAGCATCTCCAAGGCATAGATTTGCTTCTCAGCATACAAGCTAGTGTTGCTTTTACAAGGGATGATGATATACTCTAGTATATAAGCTCATTAATAATGAAAGGTTTCTTACAGCTAAATTTCAGACAAGCATTAAATACTTGAATGTTATCTGTATGTTATGCTCCCACTGAGGATGCCAGTGAGGATGAGAAGGATAGGTTTCACAGACAACTTCAGGATATTTTGAATTCTGTCAAGAAAGGAGATATTACCCTTGTTTAGGTGACTTCAATGCCAAAGTTGGTACTGACTCTGACTTTGGGGTGGGGTGATAGGTCTCACAATGTCAATGGGCAACATCTTCTACAGGTAAGTGAACTTAATTATCTTGGGAGCTATATAACAGATACTTGTGATGTGCAGCATGAAATAAACAGACGGATATGGATTGCTGCTGGGACTTTCAAGAATATGGAGAATGTGGAGAAAGAGATATATACACCTAAAGACTGAAATTAGACTATAATTGTTTGGTTCTTTCTAGTTTTTCTTCTTTATTTTTGTAGTTATGGCAGTGAAATTTGGACCCAGTGTAAACAAGATAACAGGAAACATGATGCTTTTGATTCTAGATGCTTATGCAGGATCTTGGGAATTAGGTGATTCAACTTTCTAAGTAATGATGAGGTTAGGCAAAGGAGTTGGCAACCTCCATTGGGCAGCATATTGTGCAGAGAGAGATTCCATTAGTTTGGCCATGTTCTCCATATGCATAACAATAGATTAGTGAATAGGGTTATGAACAGTGTGTCTAAATGCCTCAGAAAGAGGGGTAATCTAGGATGCCATCGGCAGACAATATCAAACAGGATTTTGTTAGAATTAGTTTACCATGGCAAGATGCAGTAGATGTAGCTTGGGAGGATGTTGGGGACTGACACAGTCTGGTTGGACCTCCCATGGCTGGATCCCATGGCTGTTTGAGGATGATGATGAGACAAAAGAAGTAAAAATAAGCTTTTTACAACTTCCTACTGTTATTGAGCAGAATCTGATAGTTTACTGATATATATATATAGGACAAGATTAAAAGTGTCTTTGGAGGTTGTACATGTATTTGTGTTTGCTGTAGTAAAGATTTTTATTATTCTACCAATGCATCTATTGTCAGTTCTTCTATGTATCATAGAATTTTGTTTTTGAGTCTGTGGGGTAAATTCACTTTATTAATGTGATGTCATATTAACAGAAGATAAAAAATTATAGCTTGCAAACCAGAAGAATAGCACAATAATTATGTTGAAAATATTAGTTCATAATGTTTATTTTTCAGACAATCTTGGATTTAAAAGAAAAAGCACAACATTCTTTCCTTAACATTCAAAATCTTCAAAATGTAAAAGCATTTGCCATTAGCAATGGGATTGACACATAAAGTAATTAATTTCTTTCAGCTCCAAACAGTGAAACAAATACATGATTAAATCTATCTCAGTGAGCTGAGAATCGAAGTTCAGTGTTTTCAAGTTCTGTGCATATTGTATAAAAAAATAAGGAAAACTAGAAAATCTGTAATTTTTACTATTTTAATGTTTTTGATTTCACCATTGGAATTCATTAACCCTTTAGACTGGAATAAAAACATAGATATTACAGATTTGTTATATGGAAAACAAACAAGTCACTACAAAAATAAATAGTACAGTGAAAAAAAGATGTTTTTTCATTGTACTATTTATTTTTGTAGTCACCCTCAATTATAGCAAAACAGTATTGGAACTTTAATGATATAAGTGAGTTTTGTTGTATATTGCTTGTCATGCAGTTTGTTTGGGTTAGTTAGTGTTAGTTTGGTCTTTTTGTACTGAAAAGAATAACCATCCATAAAGCATTTTAATGCAGAATGATATGACATTTTCTTTTATCATATGTTAATCACCATAACCTCATTCATGATGTTTTCAGTTTTCCTAATATAATATGGATGTTATTAAAATAATTTAATGGTTCTAAGGAATCAATTATTTCACCACACAAAAAAAATAATGCACTCTGACCTAGATTTACATATTTTAAAACAGTTCCTTAAATTGTTTCTTTAAATAAATATTTCTTTTCAGTGAATCTCGAATGTGTATGAGGTATATTGCTTATTGGGGCGGCAAGACACATATAGTCTTTGTTGGAGATTCACGTATTAGACAGCTCTTCTATGCATTTGTACATCAGATTGATCAAAAGTATGAAATTAAAGACCAGTTTGCACATTATAACCTGAACTTCAGTGATAGGGATTTAAAAGTTGTTGTGGTAAGTTTTTTCATCTTGTTCTTTGTATTTTTTTAAATCATATATGTCTAACATAATATTCGTATCAGTCAGAAATGGGGTAAATGTCATACAAGATCTCCTCCACATTACACTAAAATTGTAATACACTCTGTGACACTAAAGTTACACACCCAGAAGTGGCCCAGTTTTTATGTAAATTGGGAAGTGAGCACAGTGGAATATGCAAATGATTCCATTTTCAGATAAATCAGGCAGAGATGATTGGTGTTATAAGGCAAAACTCTTACTGGTCACAAACTCAATAAGTTTGTGACCAGTAGAATTATGAGTGATCCCACAGAATGAAGCACTTAGGAAGAGCATCAGATTTTGAATGCCAAGACAGACATCAGCCACATCATCATCTTATGGCATTTGAGAGAGGATGGATTGTTGGATTCTGTGAGGTAGGATGATTGAGCTGTTATGTTAGTGGAACCTAAGAGCCAACCACAGCCATAAGACAGTCATTCAATGAACATGCCACACAACGTCAGCAAGGATCTGGTACATGCCAGAGGACAACACCATGACATGGCCAACTGATTTTATGATAGGTGTCCACTGCAACAATGGCAGCCATGAGTAGCAGAACGGCTACACAAGCTTTACCCCATAATATGGGGCGGGGATGGCTCAGTCGGTAGCGCGCCAGGCTCGTAATCTGTAGTTCGCAGGTTCGAGTCCCAGCTGGGTCAGCGTTGAGATTTATCTCCGCAAAAATTCCCCGCCCTGCCCACGGTCAGTAGGGGACACCGATGGGCTTGGAAAGACCGCCGTCCGTCGGATGGGACGTTAAGCTGTGGCTCCGGTGCAGGAGAGCCATACCCTGTGCACGTTAAAGAACATGCTAGATGGCCTTGACGGGAGGCTACCATCTGTCTTCCTACAGCTGTTCCAGTGGGTCCCCTCCCCCAACCTTCTCTGAGCCTTCGGGGTCCATGTGACCTGGCCATTTAGCCCATTGTGTGCAAAAAGTGCTGCTCAGAGGTAAAACAACCCAACCCCATAACATGACAAACTATTTTGTGACAACTTGCAGATGCAAGGTTGCATGCATACATTGTGGGGCATTCACTGACTGCCAGGCATCATGAACAATACCTGGAATGGTGCAAACCTCAAACAATTTGGGATGCAGAATGGTATGTCATTTTTAGTTACAAATGGCAGTTTTGTGTAAGAGCCACTGATCACCATATACAGGTTGAGACAGTGTGGTTAATGCTGCAATCCAGTTGCCACTGGTGAATGACACATTGTCCGAGCAGCAGGTATGGTCTGAAATGCTATAATTCATAATAGCCAGTCTTCTCTGACATGTCTCCCATGCACTTTGATCATGTTGCGCTGGGTATACAAATAGACACCATGGGCAAAAAGGTAAAGAATTCATAAATTTGTTTGAAAAATAAAAATTCATTTGCTTATAATCAACTTTGTTACTGGAAATAAATCTTGTTTGTATGTTACAGACAAAATTATTCATCAAACTCAATATATATATAGATAAAAAAAAATGCACTATTCTAATTTTTCCACAAATTTAAACAAGATGAAATTTTTTTATCTTTAAATGATCACTCAACATCCAAAGGTTATAGAAATGGTACAATTTTTTGCAAATTCTTGCTAACCTGTTGAATTTTCAATACCTTATGCCCAGAGCAAGAGAAAATTTTAGAGAGGATGGGGCAAGGGACTGAATCTAGAGCAGCATTCCATTCCAACATGCAATTTTTCATATTTTAGTGGTTTTAAAAAAAAAAATCTTAAATTGTTTAATATATATTTATATTTTTTCCATTTTTGTGCTGCTAATTAGCATTCTCAAAAGGAGTGAGAGCTCATAGCCTTCTTACCATTCTCCCTAGATCCATCCATATATCATACCAATAAAACTGACCTTGCATTTCATTATTTTTTGTAAATGTAAGTTAAAAGTACTTGAGTTGTTTTGAACACTCTATGTGACCATTTTTTTAAAACTGTTTTAAGGACATTGAAGATTAAATAATATATTTTAAATGTTGTTTGGAAGAATTGTGTACATTAAGGGTTTAAATGCTAAAGGTGTATTTTCTGTTCCAGGTAGAGTTCTTTGCATTATTGTGCTCAATAGAATTAATATTTGGTTGATGGACAACTTTGAAATGAATAATGTGGGTTCAGAACTGGTAGGGAATGCATAGATCAAATATTTTATTTATGCAGATTTTTGAGAAATGTTTAAGAATTCCAAAAATCTGTGGTTGCTGGCATTGAAATTTCAAAAAGCCTTCTGGGTTGGGTTGTTTTACCTCTGAGTGGCACTTTTTTGCACACCATGGGCTAAATGGCCAGGTCACATGGATCCCGAAGGTTGGGGGAGGGGATCCACTGGAAAGGCTGTTGGGAACAGATGATAGCCTCACGTCAAGGCCATCCGGCAAGTTCTTTAATGTGCACAGCGTATGACTCTCCCACACACAGGGCCATGGCTTAACGTCCCATCTGATGGACGGTGGCCTTTCCAAGCCCATCGGAAAAGCTTCTGACTCCATAGATCATCATAATTTGTGGTGAATCTTAATATTTTTTAAACATATCTGCTAAGTTAATATAATGTTGGCCCTCTATGATAACACTGAGTTGTGTGTGAGAGTGGTGAGGCTCTTTAGCAATTGGTTTATCATTACTGCTGATGTTTGATAAGAGTGAATTGTATCTGCTTTTCTCTTAAATTTGGTTATTGATTATGATACGTTCAATTCACTGGAAGAAGAGATTGGGGACTTAAATGATCTAGAATTTAAAAATATCTGATTTAGATTATATTTTTGATATTCTCCTTTTGGCTAATTATGTTGATGTAATGAATTTTTACATTTGGGCATGAGGTACAATAATGTAAGTTTGGTGATTAGCACATAGAAAACTAAAGTGATGGAAATTGGTCAGGTGGTTCTCCAGTTATTTTTAATGTCTGTTCTTGGGTAAGTTTCTCAGTTTAATTATTTTGTGAGTTGTATAACAATACTGATTATGTGCAATGTATGAGATGAACAGAAGAATGCATATTACTGCTGGGACTTTTAAGAATTTGTGAAGATTGTGGGGAAATGGACATTATAATGGTTTTGATTTTTCTTAAGTTTTGTATGGTAGTGAAATTGGAACCTTTGTAATCAAGATAGCAGGAAATTTGATGCCTTTGATTCTGGATGCTAATGCATCATTATTGATATTATATTGGTCATTGGGTTGTTTGATTGTGTAAATAATGATGAGATTAGACCAGTGGTTTTCAGCCTTTTAACAGTGGCAGAACCCCTGAACAGTATTGTCAAGTTTCATGGAACCCCTGAATGATATTTTCAAGTACTTTGGAACCCCCCCCCCCCCCCCCATCATGTAAAAAGAAAACTAAGTTTTTCAACCATCCCTCACATAATTTTTTTAAAATGTTCATATTTCTTATATTAATGGTTTCATCATGAAATTATTAGATATCAGTGTGAGATCTGAGATTTTTTTTTCTTGCACAAGTCATAAATACTTTGGCAAATTTTGGGAAATAAAACTTGCAACTCTTCTTCTAGTGGTACCATACAAATTTCTTTGTTTATTCTTAATATTCATGAGAGATGAAAAAGCTGTTTCACATAAATATGTGGTTAAAAATTGAATAAAAGATAAAAGTTATATAGTTTTTCTTGCAGGATAGTCTTCTTAATTTGGAAATACAGGCTTTTTGTGGAACCACAAATTGCAGTCAGGGAATAACTACTTGAGCAGTACAGAGAGACTGTAGTCATTTGACCATGTTGCATCTATGCATTTCATGATAGTGAGTCTTTTCCAAAAGCACTTGTCTTTCCCAAGCATTTTGACTGCTCTGCACTAGGTATACAGACACTATGGGCAAATAGTGAATTATGGAATAATGAACAGTGTGTTTAAATTGTGATTCTATTGTGATTATCATGTTTGTGCTTCTGCAAGAAAAGCATTTATTTCCTTTAAGTTCTCCAAATATTTATCCTGCAGAGTTTATTTACTTTATTTCTTAATTGCTACTGTTCTTTGGCCATCACGTCTCTCTCCATGACTTGTATCAAGAGCTATTCAGAAGTAAATTCTTTGGGAATTTGAATGAGGTCTGCATTGTTGAAAGTAAATATTAAATTATGCATGTGTCAAAGTGTTAATTTAAGTATGTGTTCGAGAGAAAATAAAAAATTTGCTAAAATAATTTTTTATTAACATTGCCTATTTTTCTTCAGTTTCCCCCCCAAAAAAGTCTTATTTATTTCTCAAGGAAATTTCAGGGTTTTCAGTAAAAATTAAAGAAAATTTAACAGTGTTTTACTAAAATTGTTTATGAAATCAGAACATTAATTGAGATCAACACTCAAAGTAATCTATTCACTTCAGTTCCAAATCTATCATTTAAAAAGTTTCTGTATTATGTGATTAACTATACAGTGACATTTTAAGTGCCCTGTATAATTAAATCTATTTGAATTAGCAGAGAAATAAGTTTGATATTTTGTAGGATATTTCCTAAGCATCAAAGTTAATTGTTTTAAATACTGTTTTTTTTTTTTTGTAATTATAGCATAAAATTTTAGGATTAGAAAATTAAATAAATGGAATTTAAAAATTAATAATGGAATTTTTTTAATTAGGAATTTCTTTGGATTCCAATGGTCAACCAGTCAATGTATGATGAATACCAGAAATGGTTATCAGGTGATGTCAAGCAGCGGCCAACACTTATTGTAACTGGTAGTGCAACTTGGGCTATCAAAACCAGTAATGCTAGTTTGAAAGCTTTGGAAGATTACAAGACCAATATTACAAGACTAGTACCACTTCTCAATAAACTGCAGTTTTCCACTAAAATTCTGTGGGTTTTACAAGATCCAGTTGTTTCAGAGAAATTGCATACTTCTAGAATCATGATAACAAATGAACAAGTTGATTTATATAACAAAGCAGCAATGGATATTTTGTAAGTTTTTTCCTTTCATCAGTATTGCTCTGAATTTATTTGCTATTTGCTTTTTGTTATTTGTTTAAGATATTTTGCAAATTATTTATTATTATAGTTTGTTGAGAAATGCTTTTACAAGATGCAGTAGATATTATGGTTTGCAGACTCAAGGTTTTGGATTGAGCTGAATTGTAATTAAAAAAAAAAGTCACACTCTGAAAAGAAAAGCTTGAGCATTTAACTTTAATATTAAGTCTGAAACTTGAAGTGAATAATTTTTGTTGAACTTAAAACTTCATTTGCTGCAGATTTAATTGTTATATTAACTATGGTAAGCATTTGAATATTAATATGTGCTACAATTTCTTGTTTGTTGACTACAGTTTGAGTCCATGCTACAAATTGAATTGAAAATAGCTGAAACCCACACTATTATTGTGTGGAGTTTTTCAATTAATTCATGAATGTGATTACATTTAAAATGAACCTAAACTATTCCTTTTTTAATATAAAATTATTTTAAATCTTCCCATGTCAAATCACTTTCTTAAAGTAATTCTATAATTCTGTTTTCACAAAAAAGGCATCTGTACTTCTAAACAAACATCTGGTAGTGTTGTCTAAGACCCAGCCACTAATTTCCAAATTCTGCACTATTACCCATCATATGCATAACTTTGTTCTCTGATCTGTATTTTTGCATTTGGGCAACATAACCAAACCAGTGCAATCTCTCCCTATATAAGATACTACTCAAAGGTAATTGATTATTTCTTTGTCTAACCGTATTATTACATACATAGTCAAATAATCTAAAACTCAAGACCCAAAATACTGTGTAAACTAATATAGTTTAAATCACAGGATTTATTAAATACTAACTAAAATTCACTATCATCCCATTATGGCCCCAGCATTTAATATGTCATATAAGGTATATTTTTAATCCTAATTAGTATTCTGAGGAGGGAGCATATACTGGTGAACCACCAGGGAACTTATACAACCTTAATCCATCAGTGGATATACGTATATAGGAGCAATGCAGAATTCTAATTTTTTAGGTCAAAAGTGGTTGTAATGATTATAACAGAAGGCCAAACACTTAGAACAATAGTTCTTAACCTTTTCATGTTTCAGCATCATCATCATCATCAAACAGCCATGGGCTACAGAAGTCCAAACAGATATGCAATTTAGTTCTCCAAGCATATCTGTCCTGAGCTACATCTGCTGCATCTGGCTACTGCACACCAATTCTAACAAGGTCCTGTTTGACATTGTCTACCCACCGCATCCTAGGTCTCCCCCTCTTTCTGAGGCCTTTAGGCACACTGTTCATATTGTATCCTATCGCCAATCTATAATTATTCATACGGGCAACATGGCCAAACCAACGGAGTCTCTCTCTGCACAATATGCTGCTTAAAGGAGGTTCCAAACTCCTTTGCTTAACCTCATCAGTAGTTACAAAGTTGAACCACCTAATGCCCAAGATACTGCGTAAGCATCTCGAATCAAAAGCATCTAGTTTCCTGTTATCTTGTTTACACAGCGTCCAAGTTTCACTACCATAACTAACCCCAGAAAGAACCAAACTATTATACAGCCTAATTTTAGTCTTTAGATGTATACACCTATTTCTCCACAATCTCCATAGATTCTTAAAAGTCCCGGCAGCAATCCCTATTCATCTGTTAATCTCATGCTGCATATCACCAGTATCTGTTACATAGCTCCCAAGGTAATTAAACTGTGACACCTGCTCAAGACTGCAACCATTCAGATGAACTGAATCACTGCCTGCTTGACCAATTTTCATCACTTTAGTTTTCTCTCTGTTTATAACCAAACCTACTCTACTACCAGTCTCATCAACAGCTGGAATGAAAGAGTTCATCTCATCAACATCATTTGCTAAAAGGGCTAAATCATCAGCATAATCTAAATCAGAAATTTTAGTATCTCCAGACCATTTAAGCCAAAATCTTTCCCTTGCAATGAATTTCACATAACGCAATAAATAACCAAACTAAAGAGAAAAGGAGACAAAATGCACCCTTGTCGAACATCAGAAGTAATGCTAAACCAATAGCTACAAGCCTTACTAACTCTCACACACGACTCAGTGTTATTATAGAGAGCTTTCATTAGGTTAACTAACTTGGCTGGTATATCATATGATCTCACAATCAACCACAAATTATGATGATCAACAGAGTCGAAAGCCTTTTTGAAATCAACAATTGTAGCAACAAAAGTTTTCTGAAACTCTAAACATTTCTCAAGAATCTGCCTAAGTGAAAATATCTGATCCACACATCCCCTACCACTTCTGAATCCATATTGCTCATTGTGCAATTGCTTGTCAACCAGATTCTTAATTCTATTGAGTACAATCATGCAAAGAACTTTATCGGGAACAGAAAGTAGGCTGATACTCATATAGTTATCACAAGAACTGCGATCACCTTTTTTTGAAAATAGAGATAATAATAAATAAAAATAAATAAATACCCCCTCAAGCAGCTGCTTGCCACAGAGGTCTGACAGGAGCCTGTCAGTTTATATGCCACAGTAGAAGATCTGAGAGGATGGCAGGACCTCAGCAGAAAAACAACACACACATCCATGCCTTACCCGGGGCTCGAACCCAGGCCCCTTAGATCAGTAGCCAAGTGCGCTAACCACTCGGCCATGGGACGGCAGAGATAATAATAGCTCTGTTAAAATCCTTATGAACCTTGCCTTTATCATAAAAGATATTCAAAATTTCAGTCATCTAAGTGGTAACCGAAACATTCCCAGCTCTAAGCATTTCTGTAGTAATTTCATCTACCCCTGGGAATTTATAAATTTAAGTTTATTTTCAGGCCAAAATAACTTCAGATTGTGTTATAGGGCCAACATTAAAGCCACCAATGCATCTATCTTCATTACAAACAATGGGAGTAGAACTAACCACATTGTTTAGAACATCACTGAAATGCCCAGCCTACCTAGCCATGACAGAATCCTCACCTTCTATAACCTTACCTTGTTTATCCTTCAATCCCTGTATACCTGTTCGTTTTCTACCACACAAAACATTAACTCTCTGGTACAGCTTTCTGCTGTACCAGAGAGTTTGGCTTGTCAGCCAAGCTGTCAAGCCAAAGATTCTTATCAGCAACTAACTGATCATTTACACTTTTATTAAGCTCTCTATAATGCTATTAGGACTTGATTAAGTACATTTCTGCAGTTCTTTCTTTCTGAAATAAGCTCAAGTGCATCACTCAAATAATTTTGCTGCCTCTGCTCCTTTTTTCCTAAAAGTGTACTGTTTAGTTTCAAGAAAAGTCTGTTTAAAACGGTCCCATTCTTCCTCAACTGCAAAAAATGACTGTCATAATAACGAAGTAACCTATCATAGTAAGCTTTAGTTTTAACTAGGTCTTTCAGATCTTCATTGAGAAAGGTAACTTTTTAACTTTAGTGCAACACTTCTTAAGTTGCAAGACACTTGCAACAAGGTAATAGTTAGATCCAATTTCAGCTCCCCTGTATGACCTGGTATTTCTAACAGAACTAGCCCATTTGCTGCTAATTACTATATAATCAATCATATTCTTATGCAGCCCATGTGGTGAAACCCATGTGTACTTATGTATATCATGTTTGTAATAAGTGTTAGTTATTCTGAGACTTATTACAAACACAGTGAAAGAAGATATTAATCTCCTTTCTTGACAGAATTCAAAATATCCTGAAGTTGTCTGTGAAGATCATCTATAAAGAATGAAATATGAAAAAATCCTCATCGGCATCCTCAGTGGGGGCATAACAGCAGATAACATTCAAGTATTTAATGCTTGTCTGAAATTTTGCTGTAAGAAACCTTTCATTAATGTACTCATATGCTATAAGAGCATCACTAGCGTGTCTGCTAAGAAGCATTCCCACACCTTAGTGATGCTTATTATTGTTCCTCCCTGAAAAGAGATATTTCAGATTATTTTTATGAATCTTACCTTTATCTGTCACTCTCGTCCCTTGCAAGCCGAGAATATGTAAATTTTAACAGTGGAATTCTTGTGTGAGGACATCAAGAGAATAAGCTCTGTGCAAAGTCCTCACATTCCAACTACTTATAGAGACAGAATGGTTAGTAGTATATTTGAAGGAACTATGTTTATTGAGATTGGGAATGCCAACAGTATCAAACAGCCCCTAATTGCAGGCATGGGGCAAAGACCCATTTCCCCACTACTGAAGGCTGAAGCCATATGCACTGGAAGACTTCCTTCAATGTAGATTTGACGATGCCCATAGAAGCAAGAATTCAGGTGCCTGCTATGTAATCTGTTCAGGATTATCCACCAGCTGATAAAGCATATCCTGTGAATCTATTCACTTGGGGCTGTCAACCCACAAACAAAAAAAAAGTTCATGTTGTTCAATGATAGTTTTTGAAACTTTGTTTTGAAAATTTGCTGTCAGTTGAGGAACCATGTTCTGAATGCTTGATGAAGGTTATTGATGATGAAGATTAGCTCTAACACTCCATGTTGTAATGTGTTCTCCCTCCAATCTATCTCTGTCCAGTAGTATTACTGATGTTACAGCACTGCCACTTAACTTCTGCCTATGACTTTCAGTGGCAGTTACAAAATGAAGAAAGGGAAAGCAGTGAAATACACAGAGAGTTGGAGCTAATCCTCTAAAAATATCAAAGTATATTGCAGAAAAGATTTCTGTCAACCAGTAACAATAGTCGGTAAACATGAATCACATGTATTACTGCCAAAAAATTTAATGGGAAGATCATCTGCAAGTGTTTTTTTCTGTGCACAGAAATTCATGGGCCAAATTTTAGGATGGCATCACGATAATTTTAATTTTTATCAGGTTCATTGTTTCATAGCAAATATCTCAGTATTTTTTTTATTGATCACTATGTTTTCCTAGAGTTAGTGACATAAATAATTTATCCTAAAGTCTTCTAACTTATAATGTCTTAGTTGTATTAACCATATTTCTGCATAGGATTCTGATAATGGATGTTTATATGCCAGGAGATATAGCAAAGTCCATATATGGAGTTCCTCACGTTTGGTGTCTCAGGGTTACAACCAGGATCAGAAGGATGGATTACACATGGGGCAGGTAGCACTTGGATATGTAAGTATTACATTTATTTAAATATTTGGAAAATAGAAATATAAATCAAAGATGTGGATATGGAAGGGTCAGCACGGTGCATTAGTTTAACCATTTATATTTTTTAAATTTATTTTCGTATACTGTTTGGTTTTAAATTTCAGTTGAATCTGAATGTATGAATGATCTGAATTCAGAATGTCTGCTATCTGTATCCTAACAGCTATCCAGTGGGTACCTTTCCTCCAACCTTCTCTGAGCTGTTGGGGTCCTTGTGACCTGGCCATTTAGCTCATATGCAAAAAAGGGGAAGCTCAGAGATAAAACAACCCAAATCCTCATTATTTGCATTAAGTTAAATAGTAAGTATTAACATATAACTAATAATTTTAAAAAGTATATTTGAACCCTTGCAGTTCAGAGACCAGGTGGTAGTACTCCATTGTATTGTTGGGTTATGCCCATTAACATCAGAAGGGCTGGACCACCAGCATACCCAGAAGGGCCAAAAATTATCATTTTGACTACTGCCATTAAATAACTATCTAGCCTACTTCTAAGAGGTGTATACTGATTTTGAATCTTTTCTGTATGTTTATTTAGGGAAATAGAATAAGAATTCCACTTTACCTTTATTTTATATTTTGTAATTACTGTATATCAGACATAGCAGGTAAGTTACAGTGAAAACATATTACGTAAGTTACAGATAAAACACGTTACTGCCTTATCACAGGTTGCAATGCTTTGTAAAAAACATACATTACACAATACATAATACCCGTGTGTGATCTGTGAAAGAGATAAGTATTCACCTAATGTTCATAATTTTGAGAAACAATGAAAGTGGTTGTCTTCTTTAAACATTTGACACAAATGACTTTCAGAGCTGTGTAACATTGTAGATTTTTCTTTGTGTATTCTGCTCAGCTTTTGGACCATTTGTGAAATGAACTCATTCTGAGAGATCCTGTTTTCAGTTAGCTTCTTTATAGATGATCTAAGCATTGATTGCAGCCAAGCCAGTCATATCAGAAGAAACATGTAACTGGCCACCTACTGGATGCAATCCTCACAGAATATTTCTGAACTATTTGGTTCATTATGCTCAACAAAATTTAGTAGTTTTGATAAATTCTATGGTGTCACAGTGCTCCTTTGTGCTTTTACATATTTGAATGATTGGTTGCAGGTGATTAGTATTAGAGAATATATTATGCTGATATAAAAATATGATGCTTTCATAGTCTCAGGGGTCACTCTCTTCACATGGTTTATTATTTTAACAGTGCTTGTTTGTTTCTCTTTCAGTCATTCAGCATACTTCAGGGATAAACTTGGGAAAAATAGGTGGACTCCTCTTTACTAAGTTTTTGTATGAAACCATGTTTGCAATCCTTTACAGAGTTTGAGTAAAGACAGTTGAATCCTTTTTTACCAAAACTTTGGAGCTGGCAGCACCCTTGATACAATGCTACCTGCACTAAAAGAGTAAAAACATTGAGTTCTTCAATGGAAATTGACAAACTTCTGTTTCAGTGCACAGTTTTACATGCTGCAGCATAGACTACATGCCAAGTGCTAGTCATGCTATTATATTCAACTGTATGTTTAGCTAGCAACTCTTGCTATTTTTTCAGCATTCCTATTCAGTCAGCCCTCCAGGATCATTTATGGCACTGTCTAAAATGGTCCTAACAGTTGTGTTATCATTTCCAGTGCTTGATCATCCACTGCAGATGGAGTAAACTACCCCAGACATTGTTTGCCCCTGCTTCCTCTTCCTCTGTGTTTGGCATTTCTGTGAACAGTGTGGACCTGCTTCTAATGTAGGTGTTGTGTTCAGCTCACTCATTCCTTCATCAGCCAAATCACTAATTGACAAATTATTTCTAACATTCTGATATATAAAATCCTCATTACCATTTAATTCTGCATCTGAGCTTAAATAATTAATTGCTAGCTTGTGTTCTGTCAGTATCTGAATCAGGGTTAACTTCTGTTGTTGAACTTCTGTCACAGACTCTGCTTTATCAGTTGTGCATGTAAATATGTCCAATCACATAGTAATGAAAGCTGTCCTGTTTTATTACAGATTGTTTTACACGAAAATCAAACACTAACATTTCTGAATATGTCCACCCACATCAGCAGAGTGCACTATGCTGTATTTTTGCAAACCAGCATCATACACAAACATGTTAGCAGTGAAGTCATATTGTTGATCAAGGCAAAAACCAACAGTGCTCATAACTGACTGCTAATGCCCATTCTAGGTATGACCTCCTATACAGACATTCCTATTGCAGTTACACAACCAATTTTTTGTGTATAAGTGTAAAACCTTAAAAGATTAAAAGTCAAAGACCTGCAACTTTTTATGTCAAAAATTATAGAGCAAAGTATTTGCTTAAAATTCACTAGCATTCATAATTACTGCTGTGGCCCTTCTAGTGTTAACATACACATTCATCCTATCATAGGTTTACAAAGCTATTCCAGTCCTTCCCCCCAAAAAGAATTCCATGTGCCATTATTGATGTAGCTATCATGTGCTGCCATAGTGATATATGGAAATAATAATAAAATTGCCTTTGCTTGCCTGGGTGGGGTGGTTCAGTTAGTAGTGCACCAGGCTAGCAGTCTGTAGTTCCCAGGTTGAAGTCCCACCTGGGACAACATTGATCTCCACAAATATCCTGCCCTTCCCTTGGTCTGATGGACTTGGAATCCCCCATCAGTTGGAATGTTAATCCATGGCCCTGTGTGCAGGATATAATGCTCCAAAAGTATGTTAAACTTTTTTTCTTTGGACCTTTTGACTGATCCAAATTAGATGAAACTTCCAGATAGTATCGGGCACCAGGCAATATTAACTTGCCAAATAAAATTAAATGAGGATTCGCTAAGTATATGGGTGTTACTTATTAAGTAAGAAATCGAAAGACTGTCAAGTTATTTAAGTCTAAAAAAGAAAAATTATTATTGCTCAAGAGAGAAAAAATAGCAAATTCAAAATATTTCATATAACAAACAAAGTTTATTTCCAAAAAAATCAAGACTCACCATATAAACTGATGAATACAAAAGTCTGAGCAACTAAAAGCTCACATCTCTACTAACTTCATTCCTCTAATGACACTTTCATTACCATATCATTCTTCTATCATACTGACTCTGTGACCTGTCACTTAATATACATGTGGCGTGCAACTGATATGTGTGTGTTGCACGCTGGGAAAAACATTTGCATAATCTGACGACCATGCATTAGCTATGATGCAAGAGGGGCATATCCTTAAAGTGCACATTAGCAGCTGTCAGTCAAAAGTCAGAGTTGCACATGCGCAACTCCTTTAGCGGATCGGAAGAGGGAATAGTGATAAGTCCAACTGAAGTAAATCCCCAAAGTGATAAAATAATGTAAATAAAATAAAACTGGTTAAAGAAAAGTAAAAGTGAATGGCTGGACCATCACAAGGAGAGCCATACCCTGTGCACATTTCGGAAAACATGGATAGCCTTGATTGGAGGCTACCATCTGTCTTCCAATCAGTCCAATGGGTCCCCTCCCCCAACCTTCTCTGAGCCCTTGGGTTCCTTATAACTTGGCCATTTATCCCATTGTGTAAAAAAGTGCCACTCAGAAGTAACCCAACTGAAGCCTTTGCTTGCCAAGAATAAATTGGTTAGAACATTATAATATACATTATAACTTAATTTAAATGAAAACCACAATTTAGTTGTTAAATTCAGAGAATGAAATTTCTTAAGGATATGACATTTGGCCAGCAAATCTTACAATGAATGATACTTCAGTTCTTCTGAATTGTGCTTTGAATCAAGTCTCAGTTTAATATCTTTTTGAGTTGTGTAAAAGGTAAAAGAAATGTCAGACTTGTGATAAACAGGAGAATTGAAACTGATGCTTAAAATTTAAAAATCCATTGAAAGGAGAAAAATCAACTGAATACAACTTTAAACTTGGGCTTGATAACCATTTGATATCTTTCTGAAGTTTGTTTTGGTAGTGCAACATGGGCTTTTTAAGCAGAATAAACTGGATGCTTGATGCTCTTGACTATAGATGTTTACACATGATCTTGGGTATTAGATGGTGAGATTTATCAATTAGCAACTTTAGGTCAAATGCCTAACGGTTTTGTTTGTTTCCTTTCATCAGTTATTTTTTTTTTTCATTCACATAGTCTTCATTACCAAAAGAATTATCATTTCACACATGTGGGCATAGCAGCTGTATCCAGGTAGAGTAAATCATTATGATCACTAATCACATCATCAGAATGTTTAACACTTTCTTGCTTTTTTTTATCTAAAATTATTGAATATTGGGCAAATGTGCAATTTAAACTTATTAATATATGTAAATTATCAAAATAAAATATTTGATAAAATTAGAAATGCATGTAATACAGTATCAGTTACCAGTAACATTTTTTTTGTTTCTAAACCAAATAAGGAAAGCTATAGAATGTTTTATGGTTATTATAAAGCTAAACTGTTTTAACTGTAAAGTCATTACCAAATGGATGAATGATGTTTTCAGAGAAAATAAAAAAAAAGATTGCTATGTTAGAATTTAATGATTTAATATAATTTTTATCATCTGTGGCTGAGTGGTTAGTGCATCTAAGGGACCTGGGTTCGAGCCCCAGGTAAGGCATGAATGTATGTGTCTTTTCTGCTGAGGTCCCACCATCCTCTCAGACCTACTATGATGTATAAACTGACAGGCTCCTGTCAGACCTCTGTGACAAGCAGCTACTTGATGGGGTATTTATTATTTTTTTATTTATTTTTAAAATTGCATGTGAGTGAAGTAAAAAATATATAAAATTTGAATTATGTATATTTTTACCCAATGGCAATCATTTGATTCATGCAAATTTTTTGTTATAAATGTAAACATATTTGAAATGAATAAAATATGTTATATAGGATTCAAAGGAAAGTTCTAAAACACCAAAAAAACTTTTTTAATGAAGGGTTGTAGAGGTGTGAATGTAAGTCTACCCAGGACTGAACTTTGACCTTATGAGGCTCTATGCTGTGGCAAATTTAAAAGGTCCTAAACTATGGCAAATATAAGAGGCCCCAAAAATTCAACAGTCAAAATGTATATTTCTTATTGAAGGGAACATTAAATATTAACATTACCTGATGTGGTGAAAACAATATATAAAGATGACTGTGTAAAACTAAGCTAAATGCTGTTCGCATAATAAAATTAAATATTTAAAAAGAAAAGAAAATCATGACATAGTAAAATTTGAAATGTATTTCTTTGATTAAAAGTTAAAAATATATTCAATCACAGCAATATGGAATAGGTTTAATTTTCACGATTTTTGCTGTATTAACAAACTAAGGCTTAAACATAAGTAGGGCCAAACTTAGCATTTTCACTACTATCTTTCCATTGCTACAATGCAATGTGCTTAGCGATGTTTAATTTACAATATTAAAAACTTAAAGTGCCTTTGGTACTTTTTTGTATATAGAAAAGTCCAAATTATGTATATAATCAATCAAAGAAATGTATTCCTTTGAGTCCCCTTATATTGTGAGGCCCTAAGCTGTAACAGAGCTTATGCGTAAGTCCAGCTTTCGGTCTACCTATTACAAGATGGCCATGCCTCGTTGAATGATTGTGACTGCACCACATTACTGACAATTTAGGAAGTTAACAAACCTAACTTGGCAGCAAAGAGAGATAGAGAAAAGAAATGTATATTTTAAAGATGTACACACAAAATAAGTGGATGGAAGTCAATAAATGTCAATCATTAAAAATCAGACACTTGATGCATAGTCACCATAAAATGTTGTGACAACCCACAGACTGTGGAAGACACATACAAAAGAAAGAGAGAGAGAGAGAATAGTTATAAAACCATTTATTACATAGATTAATTATTGCAGGATGATTACATTCTATTACATAAATGGTATAAACAAAACTCACAGTCTCGCTAATCTGACATAGGTCCTGTTCGATATGCCCACCACTGGTTATAATATGCATCTGAATGTGAGAAACAATAGCTTGCTGTACAGCAACTGGCATTGCAGGTGTCATTCTATCACAAGCATCAGCAATCCAACATCATAGATCTTGCAGATTCTGTGGCATACACTTGTTCTTTTAGCTAACCCTAGAGGAAGAAGTCAATAGGTGTCAAGTCTGGTAATTTGGATGCCATTCCATAGGACCACCATATACAATGATCTTCTGTCCGAACATGTCAGACAGGGATAAAACATACATTTGGTGAGTAGTGTAATGGTGCACCATCATGTTGGTGCTGCATGTGGTGTACATCATTGAGAGGAAGGTTGTCCACCAATTGGGTATCATGTTCTGTAACAGTTGGAGGTAACTCCTTCTTTATTATTAGGATAATGTTCCCTTGTATAATACCAGTTCAACGAATGTGTTGTTCTTTTGTAGAATACCAGTGCAATGAATGTGTTGTTCCAAATATCTCACAAATGTTAGTTGACCAGTGTATTTTTGATGCCTTGCTGTTTGTTCCAGGGATAGGTTGTTGGGATCCATCTGTGGGACGAGCAGTGTGTGAGTAGGTGGATGCACTACTCATCCCATGGATGGAGGCATTCTGCCTGATAACAATTCTGGCCCTTGTGAATTGTGCCACATCTGTCCAAAGGATCTCAGATAAAAAAGGATGAATTCTTCTAAGGTATTTAACACCAAATTACAGAAATCTAACATTTATTATGGTCTCCTGGCATCAAATCGTGCATTAATACAGGATGGTATGGGTGTGCATGATTCGCTACATACAAGCTGCTGTTAAGCTGTAGGCCTCATTGACTGCTGTGGTACAGATGCATGGGTGGGTGAGGACATATTCCAGTACATCTACTGGATGCACTCGATTACCCAATCTATCAATCTGCCTGATTGTGGACAAGCTGTTATGCTGTCAGTCTCTCAGAGATGTCAAATAACCAGCAGATGGTTGTCAGAGTTGATGTGAACTATCTTTAAAATGCATTGCTTACCACTCTGCAGCTTCATTGACACTTGCTATACAGCAGCACCATCTCATACTACTGATCATTGGAGTAGCCTGCTCTCTGGGCCTGTAACTGGTATACTTACTCATCTAAAAGTGCTATATCACATACTACCATGCCTGGTTTTTATTACGCTGGGTGGGTCTATGTCACCATTATCTTTCTGCAATGTTGCACAGTATTTTATAGTAACTAAGCATCAAATATCCAATTTTGAATGATTTATAACCTTCTCTTCTTTTATTTACTGCATAGCATTTATAATTTCCTACTATTTAGAAGATGTTCTAAAAACTTTGGAAAAAAAAATGCAAATTACAATCTTTTTGTTACTCTGTTAGGTTGTTAACTTCCTAAATTTGCTACTAGGAGTGCTACAGTCTCTGTCAGTCTATGGGGTATGGTCACTTTCCTCAATAAATAACTTCCTCACTAGCACTGACTGCTCAACTGTTCATTCAATTGATTCTGTTAACAACCATGATCTAATGTCACTTACTATACATTTGGCATGCAAACTGATACGTATGTAGCACACTGGTAGATGTCACATTTGCATAATATGATGATTGCGTGCTTGCTTTGATGTAATGGGGTATGTCCTTCTGTGCACATTAGCTGCTGTGAAAAATCGGAATTGTGCATACGCAACTCCTGTTGCAGTATGGGTGAGGAGAAATGATGATTCAACTGAAATATAAGGTCCCAAAATAATAATTATGATGTAAATAAAGTAAAACTGATTAAGGAAAAGTAAAAGTGAATGAGTGAACCATCACACATTCATTTAAAGATTATTTGGATGTTTTAGTACTTCTCTTTGAGCTCTTTATAGTTTGAAGAAATATACTTTGATTGGAGCAGAATTATTTTCTTTTGATCATTAATTTCAATATTGTACAGTAATCATTTAGCTCTGTAACACTCCAAAGATTTTTAACTTTTCTAGTTGGACCCTTTGTCTGATCCAAATTTATTCAAAATTCCGGATAGCTTTGTCGGGTACCAGGCAATTTTAACTTGCCAAATAAAGTTGTAATAGGGTTCGTTATGTATATAGCATTATTTATCAAGTAAGAATTCAAAAATGATTGTCATGTTTAATTAAAGTTTAAATCTAATCAAAAAATCAATTTACATTGCTCAAGAGAAAAATAGCAAAGATTCAAAAGTTTCTAAAACAAACAAAGTTTATTTCCAAAAAATTCAAAAGACTCACCAAATTCAATACAAAAGTTGGAGTACTAACAACTCACATCTATCTAAACAGCACATACTACTCACAATACTTCTGACTCCTACATCTCTACTAACTACACTGTCAATTTTACTATTCACAATCTCATTCTAACTGACTCTGTGACCTAATGTCGCTTAGTATACATGCTGCATACAAATCCAGCATGTGACTCTTGCACACTGGGAAAACATTTGAATAATCTGACGATCGCGCTAGCTATGATGCAAGAGGGATCTTGTCCTACACTCGCACATTAGCAGCTTACAATCAAAAGGTTGGTGTTGTGCATGCGCAACTCCAACCTTTTGATAAATATACTACCTTACTATAAATGTAAATATATTTGAAATGAGTAAAGTTTGTTATATAATTTGAACAAAATACTCTGACTGCAATAGAATTATTTTTCTTTTGATTATTATTTTCAATATTACACAGCAGTCCCTCACCTACCATGGGACAATCTGTTCTGGTTTAACTTGTAATTGACCAAGCAGCAATTAGTGAGAAATAGAGTCTATGTAAACTTTAAGGTTAAGGAAGTGATCATTGTGAGATATATAGAATCCAACAATATACACTAGGGGCGGGGGTGGCTCAGTCGGTAGCGCGTCAGGCTCGTAATCTGTACTTCCCAGGTTCGAGTCCCAGCCGGGTCAGCATTGAGATTTATCTCCACAAATATTCCCCACCCTGCCCACGGTCAGTAGGGGACACCGATGGGCTTGGAAAGGCCGCTGTCCATCGGATGGGACGTTAAGCCATGGCCCCATGTGTGGGAGAGCACCCTGTGCACGTTAAAGAACACGCTGGATGGCCTTGACGGGAGTCTACCATCTGTCTCCCAACAGCTATTCCAGTGGATCCCCTCCCCCAACCTTCTCTGAGCCTTCGGGGTCCATGTGACCTGGCCATTTAGCCCATTGTATGCAAAAAAGTGCCGCTCAGAGGTAAAACAACCCAATCCAACAATATACACTGATTTTGCTATTATAGCATTTTTATATTTTTTGTTATTATTTTTCTTAATTTTTATATTTTTTATTATTATTTTTATTAATTTTTTTATGTGGAATGAAATGGAAAAGTGTTTGGCAAATTGCACAGTGCAAGTGAAACATGTTGTTTGAACACCAGAAGCCAATAGATTTTATGAGCCCTTATTACATTGCTGAACCACAGGTCTTTTTCATTAATATTCAGTAATTTAACAAAGGGGTACTCATAATAAAGTTCCATACAAGGAACAAAGATCAGCCCATCATAAACGATTTACAACTTTCTTTTAAAATTAATGGGTCTAATACTTTTTACTATCTTTTTGTAAAAGGTGTATTGTTTATTAATTACAAATAAATTTAATAAAACTCTATGACATTGTATATAATATATAAATAAAACATAGCAGAAGTACAGCAGTATAATCCAACTGTACATTACCAAAAATGGCATATCAGGATATAAGGTAACAAGAATAGACAAGGTGGAGTCCAAAACGGCATATAAGACATATTTGTCTACGTTTCAGGTGCATCTGTATTCCTTTGATGTAGAATGACAATTTCTATACCTCTAAACAAAAAATAAAAAATAAATACCCCCTCAAGCAGCTGCTTGCCACAGAGGTCTGACAGGAGCCTGTCAGTTTATATGCCAGAGTAGAAGGTCTGAGAGGATGGCAGGACCTCAGCAGAAAAACGACACATACATCCATGCCTTACCTGGGGCTCGAACCCAGGTCCCTTAGATCAGTAGCCAAGCATGCTAACCACTCGGCCTCTATAGAGTGAAATTCTTTAAGTGAGATGATAGCAAAATTTAGGATTTATAGGGCAAGGCAAACACCATGCAAGATTAGTTGTTACTTTTGAGGGTTTTACAGTTCAATGATTAATTTCTGGTGCACAAGTAGTACTAACCAAAAAGGTTAGTAGTATTGATGCTATAAATTCTGAGTGTACAGAACTGTTCTAGGTTGGCGGTCTGTGTTACCTGACCAAATTACCTTACTGAGGTCTACTTCATGACCCATTACCTCATCCAATTCCTGTCTTGTACTAACAATTTTACAGAAGTGAATTAGTGACTAGTCATTGGAGTTTAGACAGACACCAGGTAATGTATTAAAATGTATTTTATATTTTCTTTTTACTGTTATTAATGCTTATTGTATTAGAGTAACTTAATACTTTAGTTTGTTTAATAATAAATTTATATCTTGTTTGGAAAAAAAAAAGTTTTATTCATTACAATTTTGCCCCTAGATGTATATGCTCTGCTATGGTCCTAGATACATTTTATGGTCTATTAGTTTGACCATATCTTTGGTAGACAAGTGAAGAAAAGGTGCCATCAACTTAATAAGGCTGGCTGGCACTGTATCAATTTACATATGCCGTGACTATCTCGCCTCAAATCTCCTTTATCCATCTTTTATTTTCCAACTCAAATTCTCTTTAATTACTTTCAAATTCTATAGCCTACTTTTGTAATCTGCATCATCATTACAAATCTCTCAAATTTCTCTGTTTGGCTATAATTAATATAGGGCCATTAAATCTCGGAGTACTTCATCATCATAGGTACACTATGCATCAGTGAAGTAGAAGGAGCCATCAGAAGACGTTAATCCACAATGCCAGAGGCTAGCCCTGAAAGAGGGCAAAGGTGTATCAGTGGGTAGTGTGCTAGGCTCGTAATCTGCAGTTTCCAGGTTTGAGTCCCAGCTGGACCAGCCTTTACTCCTCAGGTGTAAAAAAACATAACACTGATTTAAAAATTTGAAACCTAATATAGCTTTAGTACATACCATTATTAAACCTTAGCATGCTGGCTTTGTAGAGCAGAATTCACTCTGGTGGCCAGGTTAATTTTTAGGTATTTTTAGGAGAAAAAACAACAACTTTGAAACCTTATCACAAAATAACTAACAGACATAATTGGTCATGTCCTATACCAAAATAAAGAGCATTTAACTGAAATTAAAAAAAGTAGAATGTTTGAAGAAAATAGCAAACATAATAATTGTAATAGCACTTTTCTAAAACAATATTGTAAAAAGAAGTAATTTTGTTGGAATTAAACCTTATTCTGAAATAACTAATGAACAGAATATGACAAATAATATCTTAAATGAAAGAATGTTTAATTCTGCATAATAATATATTACTAGATTTTTTTCTGTAAACATTTTGACAAACAGCAAAGCAATTAAAAACCAGAAATATAGTAGTAATTGCTACACTTAGATATATGCATTCTTATGAAATGGTGCATAAAGCTTCCATTTTAAAAAATGCATTCTGCCAGTTTTATTTTGAGACAGTTCCAAAGGATTAACCCTTTCAATACCATACTGGTCCAAAACGACCAAGATTTCAAATGGACTCACCCAACCATTGCTATTCCTTCCTCTTCACAACCTCCTACCTTTAGTTTGGTGCCAGTATGGTAGTGAAAAGGTTAAGAAAAAGTTGAATGGTAACAGTCAAAGAATGTTGCACATGAAACTTTAATTTGAAAACATTACCAGAAAGCAGAACCTAAAACACACAAAATGAAGTAAAAAAAATGGCTGTGACAGCAGTATATATATTTTTTTACTTCTAGTTTTAGTTTTACAGAACATCTAAATGAGAAATTAATGGATGATTAAAACTTAAAAAGTGGACGATTCTTATAAGGAAAAATAATGGAAACTTGGAGCATATTCTCTTGGGAACTGTAGTTTCCATTGGATATGAGACTGATTTTGGCTTTTGGAACTATAGTATCTTCCTGCACATTAAGAGTTAATAATGAATTACCCAGTTCTATTACAGAATGTAAAATAATTATTTCCCCTCCCACTAAGTTCCAACTGTCTAACTTGGAAAATTTAACTAATCGAAATCATTCACAGTCATTCATTCATTCATTGCTATCACCATGGTAACTATTACTCTGAGACTGCCAGCTCCCTCTTTAAACTACCTCTAATGCATATTTAAATTGATACAGCATAGTCTTATGTAAGTCGTGGCAGTCTTTCTTCACTTGCCTACAGAAGATATGGTCAAATAGACCATTAAATATGTCTAGGACCATAGCAGAGTAGATATATCTAGCAGCAAAATGGTAATGAATAAAAACCTTTTTACAACTAAAATATTAATTTACTGCAATAACCATTAATTACAGTAGAGACAAAATATGAAATACATTTTAAGACATTACCCAATGTCTCTGCAAGCTCCGATGATTAGTCACTAATCTAGTCCTGTAAAATTGTTAGTGCAAGACAGGAATTGGATAAATTAATGGGTCATGTAAGTTGACCTCAGTAACATAATTTTGCCAGGTAACACAGACTACCAACCTAGAACATTTCTATGCACTCAGAATTTATAGCATCTACACTACTAATTTTTTCAGTTAGTGTTACTTGTGCACCAGAAATTAATCATTGAACTGTAAAAACCTCAAAAGTAACAACTCATCTTACATGGTGTTTACCTTCCCTTGCAAATCCTAAATTTTGCTATCATCTCACTTAAAGAATTTCATTCTGTAGAGGTATAGAAATTGTCATTCTATATCAAAGGGATACGTCTGCACTTGAAACGTAGACAAATATATCTTATATACCATTTTGGAATCCATCTTGTCTATTCTTGTTACCTTATATCCTGATATGCCATTTTTGGATTGTACTATTGGATTATACTGCTGTACTTCTGCTATGTTTCATTTATATATTATATGCAGTATCATAGTTTCATTAAATTTATGATACACACAAAAACTATGGTACAAACTAAAATTACAGTAATTTTAGTACATTAATTACAAATATTTCAAACTGTGGTTGGCAAAGGATTATTGCAATAAATATTATAAATGTGGTAAAGTTATTGAGGAAAGAAATAAGTAAATGATTCTTAAAATTTACAGGCTGTTCAAATTTTGTTTAATATGTACTGTAATGATCATATGAATTACAATGATGGAACTTGCTGCAGTAGTGCAGAGCCAGTGACCACTCTCCAGATTATCACTTTCTCTATACTTGGAGTGAGGTAAGTAATTTACTTCCACATAAAGGCTTATATTTGTTAGTGGCCATAATGTTTTATTGATCCATATATTTTATAGTTGCTAACAGAAGTGTATTGGTAGTCTATTTTGAAATTAATGATTTCCCACAACATTAAATTTTTAAATGGTTTTAAATGGACAACTTTCAGGAAATATATTTTACATCACCAGATGAAAGCTGAAAAAGAGTCATCATGCTTTCTACACCTAATTATGATAGAGGATGGATAACTCCCCAAACACCCACCAAAAAATAATAAATTGAGTATACAAAGTTTCATTAAGTCCTGATCAAGTTATAGAATGTCCATTATGTATGAATTACAGCTTAATATTGGAAACGATTTTGTGCACTACTCAAAAGCACATGCAAGTTTAGAGTTGTGTGCAGATGTGTTTACGTGAACTTCGACTATGGTTTACATCATACACTGCACTTTGGATACATAATATGACAGCCTTTAGTGGCCTATCAGCTATACTCAGTGAATTCAAGCTTTCGACACCACTGAAGGATACATACTGGAGACACTAGTCTTGGCACGGAGCCAACATTTTCATTGTATTGAACAATGCTGTTTCCACTTTGTGTGCATCTTATTAAATGCGTTCCAACACCTCCATGTTATCTAAATGGAAAGCCACTTTCAAGGCTCCATAAAATTGAAAATAAGCATTTTATTGGAAAAACAAAAAGTTGTTACTGGAAATAAATTAAGATCTCAATTAAATATATTAAGCTCAATTTTGAGCAATTTTTTTATATTTTACCCTTTGTTAGAAGCTGATATATTTGTTTCTAAAATTCTAGCGACCATGAAATGATATCTTGTTTTCATAGTGTAAGGTAGTTAAAAGAGTTTGTTTTTGAATAAAAATCAGCAATTTTTTTTATCTCATTTTCAAAGATAATGAGATAATAGTTTTGCTTTTTCATCTGTCTGTGTCCATCTGTAGATATCAAAACTTTTTTGTTTACAGAAATAAAAATTCTTTTTGTGTTGGATAGGTAGGGATGAAATATTACGATATGCACTTTCAGAATCTTTCTAAAGTTATAATTATGCCATCTAGTATGGCGGTGGTGGCTCTATCAGTAGCACGCCAGGCTCGTAATCTGTAGTTCCCAGGTTTGAGTCCCAGATGGGTCAGCATTGAGATTTATCTCCGCAAAATTCCCCGACCTGCCATGGTCAGTAGGATACACCGATGGGCTTAAAACACTTTTTAAGTTCAAAATGATTCTTAAAATTTTTTTTGGTTATTGCTAAAGTTAAAAAATTTACCTTTAATACTGAAGTTCTGAAAGACCCAGTAATAGCTAAAGCTTACCATGATAGGTTACTTAATCATTATGACAGTCATGGTTTGCTTACTACTGAAGTTGAGGAAGAATGGGGCCATTTTAAACAGGCTTTTTTGGAAACTAACAGTACTCTTTTAAGAAAAAAGGAGCAGAGGAGGCAGAATTATTTGAGTGATAAGGCACTTGAGCTTATTTCAGAAAGGAGGACCTGCTGGAATGTCTTAATCAGTACCCTACTGGTCCTAATAGAAAGTATTACAGAGAGCTTAATAAACGTGCAAAGGATCATTTAGCTGCTGATAAGAATCTTTGGCTTGATGGCTTGGCTGACAAAGCCGAGGAAGCAGTTAGACAGCACAACAGCAGAGAGCTGTACCAGATAGTTAATGTTTTGTGTGGTAGAAAACAGACAGGTGTACAGGGATTTAAGGATAAACAAGGTAAGGTTATAGAAGGTGAGGATTCTGTCATGGCTAGGTGGGCTGAGCATTTCAGTGATGTTTTAAGCAATGTGGTTTGTTCTACTCCCATTTTTTGTAATGATGATAGATGCATTGGTGGCTTTAATGTTGGCCCTATAACACAATCTGAAGTTAGTTTGGCTATTTCTAAACTTAAACTTAATAAATTCTCAGGGGTAGATGAAATGACTATGGAAATGCTTAGAGCTGGGAATATTTCAGTTACGGCATGGATGACTGAAATTTTGAATAACTTTTACGATAAAGGCATGGTTCCTAAAGATTTTACCAGAGCTATTATTATCCCTATTTTCAAAAAAGGTGATCGCAGTTCTTGTGATAACTATAGGGGTATCAGCCTACTCTCTGTTCCAGGTAAAGTTCTTTCCATGATTGTGCTTAATAGAATTAAGAATCTGATTGACAGTCAATTGCTTGATGCACAATGTGGATTCAGGAGTGGTAAAGGGTGTGTAGATTAGATATTTTCACTTAGGCAGATTCTTGAGAAACAGAGTTCCAGGAACCTTTGGTTGCTAGCTTTGTTGATTTCAAAAAGACTTTCGACTCTGTTGATTGTCATAATTTGTGGTTGATTGTGAGAGATCATATGGTATACCAGACAAGTTAGTTAACATACCGAAAGCTCTATATAATAACACTGAGCTGTGTGTGAGAGTTAGTAAAGCATGTAGCCATTTGTTTAGCATTACTTCTGGTATTCGACAAGGGTGCATTTTGTCTCCTTTTCTCTTTGTTTGGTTATTGATTATGTTATGTGAAATTGACTGCAAGGGAAAGATTTTGGCCTTAAATGGTCTGGAGATACGGAAATTTTTGATTTAGATTATGCTGATGATTTAGCCTTTTTGGCAAATGATGTTGATGAGATGAACTCTTTCATTCGAGCTGTTGATGAGAATGGTAGTAGAGTGGGCAGGCTGTGATTCAGTTAATCTGAGTGGTTGCCATCATGAGCACTTGTCAGAGTTTAATTATCGGCTTTCGACTCTGTTGATCGTCATAATTTGTGTTGATTGTGAAATCATATGGTATACCTGACAAGTTAGTTAACATAATGAAAGCTCTCTATAATAACACTGAGTCGTGTGTGAGAGTTGGTAAGGCTTGTAGCAATTGGTTTAGCATTACTTCTGGTGTTCGACAAGGGTGCATTTTGTCTCCTTTTCTCTTTAGTTTGGTTATTGATTATGTTATGCGAAATTCACTTGAAGGGAAAGATTTTGGCCTTAAATGGGCTGGAGATACGAAAATTTCTGATTTAGATTATGCTGATGATTTAGCCCTTTTGGCAAATGATGTTGATGAGATGAACTCTTTCATTCGAGCTGTTGATGAGACTGGTAGTATAGTAGGTTTGGTTATAAACAGAGAGAAAATTAAAGTGATGAAAATTGGTCAGGTAGGCTGTGATTCAGTTAATCTGAATGGTTGCAGTCTTGAGCAGGTGTCACAGTTTAATTATCTTGGGAGCTATGTAACAGATAATGGTGATGTGCGGCATGAGATTAACAGACGAATAGGGATTGCTGCCGGGACCTTTAAGAATCTATGGAGAGTGTGGAGAAATAGGCGTATACACCTAAAGACTAAAATTAGACTGTATAATAGTTTGGTTCTTTCTAGGGTTAGTTATGGTAGTGAAACTTGGACACTTTGTAAACAAGATAACAGGAAACTAGATGCTTTTGATTCCAGATGCTTACGCAGTATCTTGGGAATTAGGTGGTTTAACTTTGTAACTGATAATGAGGTTAGGCAAAGAAGTCGGCAATCTCCATTAAGCAGCATATTGTGCAGAGAGAGACTCCGTTGGTTTGGCCATGTTGTCCGTATGGATAATTATAGATTGGTGAATAGGTGCACAGAGTGCCTAGAGGTCTCAGAAAGAAGGGGAGACCTAGGATGCAGTGGACAGACATTGTCAAACAGGACCTTGTTAGAATTGGTGTGCAGTTGCCAGATGCAGCAGATGTAGCTCAGGGCAGATATGCTTGGAGAACTAAATTGCACGGTTTGGTTGGACCTCCATAAACCATGGCTGCTTGAGGATGATGATGATGATGATAGGATTTCCCCCTCCATTTAAGAGGTCTTTGAAAAAACTAACAACTTATGAGAAAGTCTGTTATGGACACTGAAAATGATCAATGCTCATCAGACAACATCGTGATTGCATCCTGTCATAAAACAATCTACTAAGTCCATTCTCCATGTATTTAGCCTTTCTCCACATGTTTAAATGATTTCTGAGGGGTAATTGTAAAACATCTGGGATTTTGAATCCATGAAAGTTAAACTGCTCTGTTCCCTCATTTTCAAACTATTGAGTCTGCCTTATTTGTTCTGTAGTGTTTATTGCATCCCCTACTATTATCTTGGTTTTTTCCTCCTTCGCAGTTGCTTTATGGCTATCACATCTACATATCCCCGCACTTTAATTTGCTAAAAGGATTCTTCTGAATGCTACTTGGAGGTAAACTTTGGGCTGCATTACTTGTGGTTGAAAGAAAACTTAAAATACCCATGTGTTTTATCAAGATTTAAATAAAAAAATTGTGACATATTAATAAGAAAAAAAATTACGAAAAGTTTTTATATGCCAGACACTGTTACATCAAATAGCTCAAATTCGACCGGCCCATCAGGATATTGCTCAGTGTCCTGGTGGCCCAATCTTCCCCTGGCTGTAGCCAAGCAATTATGCTTAAGTCATGCTTTGTTATGGTTCTCAAGATTTGTTATCAGAAACAGCATCTTACAAGTTTTCTCTAACATTTCAGTATGAAAATTCCACACAGCATGATTTTCATCAGTTAATTTTTTATTCGTGCAACAGTTTCTTTTATGCTAGCATTGTTTAGCCATTCTCCACTTTTAGATTCACTTTATGTTTCTATACATTTGCCATAATATTCATTTCACATTTTGAGGCAAATATTTAATCTTTATGAATAAATAATCATATTGAGTCCAAAATACTGGCATCAGTATTATAAAATGGAAATATAAAACATACGACCTGAACTCTTGATGATATTTAATACCTTGAAATTATATACACTGAGATGCCAGTTTATTAGGTACACCTATCTGGTAGCATGTTGTGCCCCTTTGGCCTTCAGAACAGCCTGAATTTGTTGTGGCATGGAACTTACAAGATGCTGGATGCATTGTGCAGGAATGTTGTACCATGTGGAAATGATTGTGTTGTGCAGTTGCTGCAAATTGAACAGTGACACAATCTCACTGTGAACAGCCCTTATTGCTTCATCCCAAAGATGCTTGATAGGTTGTACAACTGGGAACTTAGCAAGCCAATGAAGTGAGGAAAACTCATTGACATGTTCCTGGAACCATTCAGTGATGATACGTCTTGTGAGCTGGTGCATTATCATGCTGAACATGTCCATCTGAGTAAAGATAAGCTGTAGCCATGAAAGGATGAACTTGGGGCAGGGGTGGCTCAGTCGGTAGCGCGCCAGGCTCGTAATCTGTAGTTCCCAGGTTCGAGTCCTAGCTGGGTCAGCATTGAGATTTATCTCCGCAAAATTCCTCGCCCTGCCCACCGTCAGTAGGGGACACTGATGGGCTTGGAAAGGCCGCCGTCCGTCGGATGGGACGTTAAGCCGTGGCCCCGTGTGCGGGAGAGCCATACCCTGTGCATGTTAAAGAACACGCTGGATGGCCTTGACGGGAGGCTACCATCTGTCTCCCAACAGCTGTTCCAGTGGGTCCCTTCCCCCAACCTTCTCTGAGCCTTCGGGGTCCTTGTGACCTGGCCATTTAGCCCAAGGTGTGCAAAAAAGTGCCGCTCAGAGGTAAAACAACCCAAAGGATGAACTTGGTCAGCAATGATGTTTAAATATACTTTTCATTCAGATGTCCTTTGATGTGTCAGGGAGCCTAAGGTGTGCCAGGAAAACATTATCCACATCACACCCCCACCACTGGCCTGTACTGTTGACACTAGACAAGATGGCTCTATGCTTGCAACCAAATTCTGATCCATCAGCATGATGCAAAAGGAACCTCGATTTGTCCAATCAGGCTACCTTTTTCCAGTCCTCAATGGTCCATTGTCGATGCTTCTGGAGATGTGCTTTCATATTCTTCGCTGATAACATCAGCACTTGACATGATCAATGGTTATAGCCCATTTGTGACAATGTCTGATATGTGTGCATTCAGAGATGACCTTCTGCACCCCAATTTTAAATTCTGCTGTGATTTGCCTGTTGTGGTCCACCTGTCTGCTTTATGATTCTTGCCAGTCCTCCTTTGCCTCTCTGATCCACAAGCTGTTTTCATCCACAGGATCACCAATCACTGGTAGTTTTTTGCTTTTCACACCATTCTCAGTAAACCCTTGAAACAGTTTGGGAGATGCTAGAACCGGCACACCTAGCCAATTATCATACCATGTTCAAAGTCATTCAGGTCACTCAATTTGCCCTTCTGATGTTCAATCTAACTCTAACTGATGCTCAAAGAGCTGGTCTGTCTGATTTATACCACACATTGCAGTCACCTGAGGGTCACGTGTTGGAATGAACCATTTATGTGATGAGGCGTGGTGTACCTAATAAACTAGAATCTCAGTGTACACTAACATTATAAGTAGTATTTGTAATTAGAGGTTAACTTCACATTAATAATTAACCATTAAAATCCTTTGGATAATGTTTGTTTATTCATTAAATTGACATTTGTCATCTTTGATTCAGCTACATGGTGAAGAATTACACAGATAGAGTTGAAAATGAAACTATAACCATAATGCACATCTGTGTCATTGCCAGATCTTTCTTCTTTTAGTTTCCTGAGTACCAGATTTTATGATAACAGATATTTATCTCTGTTAACCTCCACCCTGCCTTCAATCAGAAAGGGGGACACCAATGGACATTGAAAGGATGCTGTCTGTTGGATGTGATGTTAAGCCATGGCCTTTTGTGCAGAAGAGCCATATCCTGTACAGTTATAAGACGGGGAACCTTTTCTGAGCCCTTGGGGTCTTTGTGACCTGGTCATTTAGCCTACTTGGTGCAAAAAAGTGCCACTCAGAGGTAAAACAACCCAGTCTCTTATCTAAGGGCTGAAGTCTTGATGTAATATTTGGGGGAGAAATTTCCAAATTTATTACAGTTAATGTAGGTTGAGCATTATGTGCAGTGCAGTTATCAAGCAGTAAGACTATGTTAGCTTTTTTCATTGTTATTTCGTGATCAAATGCTGCAAGCCAATTCCCTAAAATTTTTCTACATCATCTATGCTTTTTTTTGATGCACAGATATAAGTGAGAAATAAATCTATTCTTGTAAAACAGTGTGGATTGGCAGATTTACCTGTGATGGAGAGGGTCTTCTCTTGTAACTACAGTTAACATTCACTTAAAAAAAAGCATAATTTTATGTTTGCAGGCTTTACCCTCTTCACATTTTTACCTCTTAACAGTCAAGGTTTTTGATGGTAGCATCCGATAAAACATTCCTGTTTCATCAGCATTGTAAATGTCTAATGAATTGTGATATTCATAATTCACTAGCAATGGAAGTCCATTCTTTCACTTCTATTGTTTCTGTTCCACCAGCTTTGCCAGAAATGGTTTTTACAACATGTGCTGTGTTAATTCTTGAATCTCTGTAATCATTCAGTGCCTGGATCAAAGTTTTCATAGCCTAAAGCTGGTGCTAAATTCTGAGCTTTGGCTTGAAACAATGGACCACTTAATTATAAGTTCTGAACTCTGGCTCCTACAAATCACTGGAAAAGAGCTTCTTCAACATCTAGGTGTGAGGTGGATCTAATCTTTTTACTCAACACAATAGCTCTTGATTTTGCAAGCTCTGCCACATGTGCTTTATTTTTTAGAATTGTGGATAAAGAACTATGTGGAATTCTATACTTCTTGGCAGCATCAGCTTTCTTTTAGCCTTCCTCAGTTTTTTTATTATTTCAGCTTTCTGTGCCAAGTTCAGATTTTTTGTTTCTGGTACATTTTAACCCAAAACTATATAGTAACTCACCTTCAGATTGTTCACATAGTGAAGAACAAAAAGTAGAATGTCTTGTCTAATACAAGTTCCAAAATTAAGGAAAGACAAAGTGAAAAGGAAATGTCTTGTGATTCATTGTTTTTTTGCCCTGCCACATCCACAATGAAATTCTATGAGTTTATCTCCTAACCTACTAGTTTTTCATTGATCCTTCAGGAATGACCCTAGATGTATGACACTCAAACCTTGATTAACTCTATTCCTTGTAATTTTTGTGTTAATCCAATGCCTGGGGAATTGCTTGGAGCTTTTGTGAGTTCAAAATTTTAATGACTTCTCCTAGTTCTGTTTCCCCATTTAGGGAAAGTGATAGAACATATTCCCTCCTCTCCTTAATAATCCCCTCTAATTGCTTCTAATGGTCTGAGTACTTACAAACAGCATGTTGGTGAAATCAGGAGTTCCATAATTTCTGGAATTCCAACCACCTTCCTCCCTCTCCATTCATCCCTTCCATACTTGAGGGGTGTTTGAGGGTTCAGCCAGTCACCTGGCTTAGTTGCCACTGTTAGGTGTTGCTAAGTAGAACGAACAATGAGAACCCATTCATTGCTGTTATGTATGAATGCATTTTGCTAGAAACAGGGAATTTTTAGATGGTCAGTGAAGTAATTATTTGATGCATAACAAATTTGAATTGTGTTCTGTTGTTACAGCTTTTGTTACTGACAATGATTTGTACTTGTTTAAAGTATGGAAAAAAGGTTTGAAGTGCTGTTCATGTTATATATAATAATCATCTTTTAAATCTTACTGCTAAATTAGAATTCATTATTACTGAATAATATATAGTGCACAATCTAAACATAAACAAGGTTATTTAACCTTTTTTTCTTTCTCTTTGAGCAGTTATATGGATCAAACTATCATTACCTTGTTAATGTGCAAGTTTTTTCTGTAGATACTCAGAGTATGATTTGAAAAATTTTGGATGTTTTCAAAATCAAAAGTATGGGATTGCCTTATATAGGATTATGTCAAATTTATGTATATAAGTAAAACTTTATGTTAATAGCTTAAAATAATTTTTTAATGTTGCCTGTAAAACAGTTGCTTAATCATTTAATCTTAGGTAATAACAGTATCTTTTATTTTATGAAATACATTAATATAAATAGAATTTCTATTCGTTTTTTATCAAAAAGGTTTTAAATTTTTGTGGAACAAAAAGTTTTGCACAATTCACCCATTTCACTATGCCAGAATGTACAAAATCAGGCAGTATTGTCTATGCCCTCAAAGCAAATTTTACAGTATTGAAAAAAATTAGTCCAAAACTAGGAGTCTACTTATACCTGAAGTTGACTGGTACTTGAGTATTTATGATAATTTTTAACTGATACAAAATCCAAAAAATAATTCAAATTTTACACCTGCAAAATTCCTCTAAATTTTTGATTTTTCCATGATGATTCCACAAATTTCACTTTAATTTTTTTTTCCTGCAAGAAACTTGCAGCCCTAATTGTGACTATTGATGTGAACTTGTAAAAATGGACTAATATTAATATTACTATTGATAACATCTGCATTATTTTGAAGATTTTGCTCTCTAAGAATTTATTGTATTTATAAGAAATTTATGGTGTAAAATTATTAAATTTTCTCTATATCGCTGTAATTGTTGGAAAAGCTGAGACATTTAAATGGAATTATTATATAGGAAGTTACCTTGTTTTTTTTTTCTTGAAAAGATATCTCATGGGTAGATGAGTTTATTGTTCTGTGGTGGGTAGTACAGTCCAGAAATGAGTTCACATATGTTCTTCTTTTTTGTTGTTGTTCTTTGTGGGAATGTTGGTGCTAAGTTGACATGGATTTGGTGCACACGTTAACTAATGTATTTTTAGATTTCCAGCTACTGTTCAACTTTTCAGGAAGTGTGAATACTATATTTTAATGTGTTTTGCATTGTTGCTCCAATGCATTGCAGGCAAAATAGTTGTTTTGCAGCATCGTACAGATATCTACAAATACATTAGTTAATGTGTGCACCAAATTGATGTCAACCTAGCACCAGCACTCCTGCAAAGAATAACAAAAAAAACAAGAATGTATGTGAACTCATATCTAGACTGTACTACCCATCACAGAACAATAGATTCATTTACCCATCGGATACCATCGCAAGAAAAAAACCAATGTAAATTCGTAGATAATAATTCCATTTAAATGTCTCAGCTTTTCTGACAATTAGAGTGATATAGAGAAAATTTAATAATTTTAAATCGGTGCTGTAACATTAAACCTACTATTTTTTACTTATGGTGTATGTAATACAATGAAAGAAAGTTTTCCAGCCAATTTATCTGAATGAATTTTGTTATTATTAAATAGTTTTCTACCATTTTTTCAGTTGTATTCTTGCATTAGCTATGATCATACACCGAAAATGGATTACAAGGAAAACACAAAAATTTGTTTCATCAAGTACAGGACAAGGTAATTCCATTTTAGCAGTTTTGAATTTCACTAATAAGATTTCAGTAATATATTTGTTTACTTTTGTTATTTTAAATGAAAAAAAGAATAAAGCCTTTTGCTCAGATAATTTTACTGTAAATAGTTTTGTGGAAAAAATGAGTTTTACCAGCATGCGGGATTCGAAACCACATCTATATATACATGCCAGAGGATTCTAAGACCACTAAATTAATGCTGGCTCCATCATTCATCCACAGTATGACTTATCAATCTCCCATCTTTGTTGTTCTTGGTACCATCTCTATGATCGGGGATGGTAACTTTAATTTTTAATGTTGCACTGAGTAAGATATAAATAAAAAAGTAAGTCACTCATATTAAACTATTATTAATGAATTAATCAATAAATATAACTCCACAGAGTTACTATTTGATCAACGTTTTCATAGCCTAAAACTGCTCATAAATTTTGAGCTTTAGCTTGAAACAGTGGACCTCTTAATTCTAAATTTTGAGCTCTGGCTCCTACAAATCACTGGAAAAGAGCTTCTCCAACACTTAGAACATATAGAACAGTGGTCATCAGTCTTTTTTCATATCATGGTAGTCCTAGAACTAGTTTCGCTGCATCGTGATACACCTAGAACTGGCTTCAATTCATGACTGCACACTTAGAACTGTATTCAGTTTATCACTGCACACTTAAAACTGCATTCACTTCATCATGACATGCTTGAAACTGTTAAAATTGCAGTTTCAAAACAGAGCATCAAAACTGTTCAAACTACAGCAATCTTTTCAACAGTCAATGAAGTGGTATGTTACTAATGGGCATGTCTTGTGTGAAAATAGCTTAAGTGTTATATCAATATGCATTGTTGGAAAAATATGGTAGGAAAGAAATAACAGCTCTTATTTATCTAGGTAGAACTCATCCACTTGAAATTGGTTATATATATTTTTTTCTGTCTTTCCAGGAGAATGAAAAATTGAGGGTCTTAAACCCTTTTAACTATTATAAAAACCAATTAATTGTGGTACCTAGAGTATTTAGTATAAAATTTAAACAGAGTGTTTTGTATATTGGCCCTAGATTGTACAGTTAATTAAATGGTAAAATGAGAACACAACAATTTATTGACTTTTAAAAAATAAATTTTGGATCTGTATATAATATTCATAACTGTGATATTTTATTTAATTGAGCTATACTGAAGCTTAGTTTATGATTTTACTTATGTACATCTTCAGACAAGGTTATTTAGCAGATGTAAGTTATGTTATATTCATAAATTGGTTTCAGTAAATATATTTATAGTTGTGGGCTGAATTTGGTTCCAGCTTGTATCATTTCAGATTTCTTGATGAAAAAAAAACGCTCTAAAATATATTGGAGATGATGTAAAGGTGTTTGTTTCATATTCCTCAGATGAACCATTATGTGTAAAAAAAGTAAATTGCCCCTCAAGCAGCTGCTTGCCACAGATCTCTAACATGAACTTGCCAACTTAATAAACCACAGAGGAGATCTATGAAGAAGCTGACACTTCAACAGAAAGATAACACAGAAAAGAAACATCCATACTTTATCTGGAGCTCAAACCATGCCCCTTTAATAAGTAGCTGAGTGTGCTAACTATTAGATGAATAGTTCACCTGTTATAACTTATTGCATCCACAAAATTGCTGACTTATTTACCAAATAACTGATGATTGGTAGGTGTGTGTGAAGGGAATGAAGGTAGATGTTGAGATCTGGCCAAGGAACCAAATTTAATGGCTATCATTCTGATTATGCATAGAGCCAGGCGGTACCATGATGTGTATGTGTGTGTGTGGGGGGGGGGGGGGAAGTTGAATTTTAAAGAAATCGTTAGTGCAGGAAATTGGACAGATACAGCAGAATTTTTTAAAAATTCAACCATTTCCAAAGTCATGAATAAGTTTTTGAAAGTAACTAGAGCTAAGTTATAGGTATATTCCTCCCTTGCCCTCCCCCCCAAAAAAAGAAAAAAAAAGTTAACAGTAATATAAGATATAACACAAATATTTGAAATAATTTTTTTATTAATGTGAAAAGACAGTGATATATTAATCTAACTTGAATAATATTGTTTCTATCACCACCACTACCTTTTGTATTAAAGCTTTGTATTATCATCCATGTCATTGATTCTAGCAAAACCTGAATGTCAAGAAGTTTCTTGGTATGAACTCTGCACTGCCCTAGGCCGTCTTTGTATTATCATGGCATACTTTTTTCTGTGTGACAGGTAATTTTTAGAAGCTTTTCATTTTTTAAAAACTTAATAAAACATTTTTATTATTCATATTAAACATATTAAACATAAATATCATTTTTTATTGTTCATGTTAAAAGCTATAGAAATTTGAATCACAATTTATATTATTTATGTAGAGTTGTTGAATAAAGTGATTTCAGCTTCAAATTATGGTTGTATTTGTTATCATCAACTCTTCTTTTCTGAGGGCAGGATGTGATTGTGGTTAGGAGCATTTATTGGTACTCTAAAAATGCAGGAAAAAGTCCTGGTGGTTGGAAATTACTGCACTATAAGGTTACTATGTACACTCAATTTATTATACATACATATATAAGTTATGATCCTATATACAATACCTATCTTCAACCACACTTTGGCCTTAAAGACAAGTACAATGAAGGATAACCTTTGTTCAATAAGAATGCAAGAGCAATAGTCCCTGCTTGACTGTCCTCACCAAGTCACAGCAGTCGAGTCTCTTTCTTAACCTTTCCTGACTCCCATGCTGCCAAGTGAGTTCACATGACCTGCTGGAGGAGTGAGCAAGTGTGCTCTAGTATTGGCTAATTTCACCAGAGCTTGCTGTTACACTCTTCTGAAGCTCTTTGTTGAGTCAGGATGTCATGGCACTAGATCGTCTGTTGGCAACCCAGGTGAATGCTGAATCCTTACATTTGTTGCTTGATTTTTTTTTTTTTATTAAAAGTAGTACTGGGTTGTATGGAGAGAAACCGTTATATGAAATTTGGAACTGAATAATTCAAACTATATATGTATATTGTGCAAGTATTTAGTGTAAAGTATTTAAAACTTAATGAAAAGTAAATGAATATCTAGGAGAATTATATCGTAAATTATAGGATTGCGGGTAAATTTAATCGGCCAAAGCCACTTAGGACAGATTAGCCATTTCACTGAAATAGAAGTGTAAAAGGACTTAGTGTTGCTTGTTTCAAAGAGATGAGCTGCAGTGGATGCTGATTCAAAAGCATGGAGTAATTTCACACCATAGTTTCCAACTCTGGGGGTACGTGTTGGCTAACAGACAATAACAACATACAACCCATGTCATAAAATTCATAGAAGCCTTGCTGCCCAGAATATATTGACACTGGCAATGTGATCTGCAGGTGGAAGGACTGTTGTTAGTGTTCTTTGTGAAATAGGGAAACAATGTGCAGACCAGTAAAAATGTATGATTTGGCTAGACATGCCCTAGAGCAAAAAATGTATGATTGGTTATGCATAATATGCATTGGAAGCAATCAAAACGAGGGACTGGGGGAAGGGGGTTAATGAAATCTTGCAGAGAGTAGAAAAGGATAATTTTCTTTGGCCAGTCACAAACACAACTGTGGGATCTAGTAATCCCAATTGTGCTGTGTTGATTCTGCTAGATATTCAAACTTCATTAGTAGCTGGTTTCAAGTACTGGGGCCACATCAATCTCAGCTAAGGTTGTCAGCTGTTCTATATTAATCGGGACTTAACCTCAATTATTGATATTCGATGTTCAATGAATATAGGTTAACTGGTAAGTAAAAAAAGGATTTATAAAAGAATGTATTCATTCACTGACATACTTACAAAATCCTCATGCTGCCATGGGTTACGGAGTTCTAGCCAGACTGTAATTTTGTTCTACAAACATGATTTAGATTATGCAGATATATCACTCAAAAATTGTTTTGTCTGATCTGTTTTACCCAAAAAGTACTGTTTCAAGGAAAGCATGTTAAACTGATCCCATACTTTCTCAACTGTGGTAGTGAGTAAACCATGATTGTCACGCTGGCTAAGTAGCATATCATGACATGCTTTAGCTATATCTGCATCTTTCAGTGTTAAAGGTTATTCTCTTAAACCTTAGCTCAACATTTCTTAAGACATTTTTAATTAGGTAATGGACAGACCCAGTTTCAGCTCCCCTATTCTATAAGATATATTCCTAATCAAACTCGCCCATTCCTGTTAATTAATATATAATTCATCATATTCCTATGAAACCCACCAGGTGAAACTTGTGTGTATTTGTAGAAAAGGAAGAGATAAATTGAGAAATGATTTCATGGCATCATAATTAATATGTAACAAAGGAAAACACTTTATTTTTCCAGAAAGTTCCTTGGGGAAGTGGTTTGTTGGTGAAGTATTGAATAGGCAAAAGTTATATGCTTTTTTCATGGAGACACTTGCAGCTGAAAAAGTCCTGCAGCAGAAGTAAGTTTCAGTATTCTTGTAGTGAAGCTAAAGTCCCTGAGTAGCTGAAACCATCTGTCCATTGCAAAGAGCACTTGGATGTTTTGACACTGTTGACACTAAACTTTCAACAATGTATCCAAATGTTCCTTGCAATGGACAGATGATCTCACCTACTCAGTGACTTTGGCTCCATCACAAGAATGCTGAAACTTACTTTCACTGCAGGACTTTTTTCACCTGCAAGTGTCTTCATGAAAAAGGTATCAATTTTGCCTATTAAATGCTTCAGCAATGAACATCTTCCCCAAGGAACTTAGCAGTGCCATGATGGTGACTGCCAAAGGGTACAGTCAAAAGCACTAGGCTTCTGCAATCGTGTAACTAGCATATTTTAGTGCGTAACTTATATACATGTGTTATATCCAGCCAGCAAAATAGAGGATTTTCTATGTGTATTTATAAATGTTACGGTGTTCATAGTAAGTGTTATTCACAAATTTTTCTCCTTCAGGTTTACTTACCTGAAGGAGAGGTTCCCCATTGCAACTTCCAATGACAAAGGGACCTATCACCCTTGCCCAAAGATCAGAGTCAGTACCAGCTTTAGTATTGAAGTTGCCTTCCACAAGAGAAATGTCTCCTTTCATGTCCTCTTCTGATGGGGGGCATGACAGCAGATAACATTGAAGTCTTAAAAATAATATAGAAGTTTTAAATTTAGCTGCAAGAACTCTTTCATTAATACAGTCATATCCTTGAAGAGCATCATTAGCTTTTCTGCTGAGAAGCAAACCTATGCCTTGGCAATACTTTCCATCCTCCCTCCTTGAAAAGAGAAATTTAAAATTATTTTTAAGTGTCTGACCTTTACCTGTCCATTTGCTCTCTTGCAAACCTAGAATATCTAGATTATAATGGTGAAATTCCTATGTGAAGACATCAAAATAATAATTTCTATGAAGGTAATAGGTATCTATTATCTTCATATTCCATGTAACTGTGAAGAGCAAATGATTAGTAGGATTTTTAAAAAAACTAGATATATTGAGAGAGGTAGGGCCAAAAATATCAGACTACCCCTTAGTCACAGCCATGGGACAAAGACCCAAATTTCCACTGCTAAAGGCTGAAGCCACCCATGCTGGTAAGAACTTTAGGCACTACCTTTTCAAATGGACCTTTTCAAGAAACAGGACCTAGATATAAATTGACCTGCCTGTAACACATTACACAAGGGTAGGATCGTCAATGGCAAACTAACTAATGTAGGGATTCAGGTACCTATGATGGCCACTAATCAGAATTATCCACCAACTGATGTAAGGAATCCTGTACCTTTGTTCACTTAGGGTTTACAACCCATAGGACAAACAGGAAATACAGCAGCAGATTTGCCCTCAAGAGCAGCAAGTCCAGGATCTGTAATTGATTGATTGATTTTACGTTACGAGCAAATGAGAGAGGTCCTTCTTCAGGCTTTCTCAAAAGAAAATTTTTTGTGGATTGAAAGAGTGAGAGGAGAGAAGCACTTTTTCTCTCTCTCTCTATTTTTGGTATTAAAATGGTGATTTTTAGTTTGTGATGTTTATTTTATTCGCCCTTGATTTAATTGGTTTTATATAAAGCTATTTTATGGTTTGATTTTACTCTTTCGAGTTAAATGAAAATTTAAAATTTTAGGATGCAGGGAGTATTGCTTTTTTTTTGGGGGGGGGGGGGGATATGATTTTGTATTCTCTTTTTTTGTGTTTTTCATTTTTTAAGGTTATAGAAGTTAAAATAATTGTCCTTTTTTGATATTGTTTTATTTTTGATTTTTTGATTTTTTGATATTAGATTATGTATTTTTTATATTTATTTTTGATTTTTTTATGTAAATATATATATATATTTAAATATATATATATATCTATAAAAGGTTTTTTATTTTTTTATTTTTTATATTTTTGTTTATTTTTAATGAAAATATAATAGAAGAAGTGAAAGAGGAGGAAGGAGCAATATCAGTAATATTCTGAAATGATTAATGGATTGGTGAGTGTTATGTTAAGCACCAAGTATTAGCTATGTAGTCAGATCTTAAGATTGTGGGTTCGAGCCATCATGTGGGAAGGTTGTTTTCTTTTGAGTTTGATAATTTTTTTTTACAGAATGCGAGTTTAATGTTTTTTATTGCACTATTTTTTTTCCAATTTGTTATGAGTTTCTCTTTTTATTTTATCTATTTGAAATTAGTTTTTTTTTATTTTATATATTTTAAACGAACTTGGACAGGAAAGTAAGAGTTAAGTGTGTGTCTCTTTAAAAGCAAGTAAAAGGATAAGGAGGAAAAATTCAAAGTCTGTTCCAAAGGGGAGTGGAAATTAGAAAAGAGAAAAGCAATTCTAAAATCTTTAGTTTTTTTGTTGGGTTGGGTTGTTTTACCTCTAAGTGGCACATTTTTGCACACCATGGGCTAATTGGCCAGGTCACAAGGACCCCGAAGGCTCAGAGAATGTTGGGGGAGGAGACCCACTGGAACAGCTGTTGGGAGACAGATGATAGCCTCTGGTCAAGGCCATCCAGCATGTTCTTTAATGTGCACAGGGTATGGCTCTCCCGCACACAGGGTCCCCTACTGAGCGTGGGCAGGGCAGGGTATTTTGTGGAGATAAATCTAAACGCTGACCCAGCTGGGACTCAAACCTGGGAACTGCAGATTATAAGCCTGGCACACTGCTGACTGAGCCACCCTTGCCCCTTAATTTGGAGAAAGGGGCAGGGGGGTCAAGTAAAAGATTGGTGTGTAATTCATTAATGTTGAGTTCATTGAGTGAGTTGAGTAAGGTTTCTCTTTGTAATGTGTAACGTCCACAATTTAGTAGAATGTGATCGATTGTTTCAGGTGAATTTAAAAACGAACAGTTAGGGGAAGGTACCAATTGTAGTTTATGAAGAGTTGTGTTCAGTAAAGTAGATTTGGTTCTAAGTCTGTAAAAAAATTTTTTTGTGTTTTCTGGGATAGGGAAGGTTCTCTATAACTGAAGTGTGATTGGAAAGTGTGTATCTAAAATTATTATTTACTGAGGCATGTATATGGAAAAATCTGTTTGTCAAGGGTTGTTCCAATTTGTTGATGTCTTGTTTGGTGTTGATGTGAAAGTGATAATTTGTGGATGCATGTTGTAAGTTGTGTGCCATTTTGGCCAGATTGTCAGCTATTTCATTGTTTTAGATGCCCACATGACTTGGTACCCATTGTAATGTAATGTGATTATTATTAATTTGTAAATTCTGTGTGATTAGAGTTAGTGTTTTGTATATGTAATAATGCCATCCCATGGCCGAGTGGTTAGCACGCTTGGCTAGTGATGTAAGGGACCTGGGTTCGAGCCCCGGGTAAGGCATGGATGTGTGTGTGTCGTTTTTCTGCTGAGGTCCTGCCATCCTCTCAGACCTTCTACTATGGCATATAAACTGAGACAGGCTCCTGTCAGACCTCTGTGGCAAGCAGCTGCTTGAAGGGGTATATGTAATAATTGTAGGTAGAATATAAAAATTCTTGTAATAAGGATAATAGGACCCTTTTGGAATCCACAAAAATGATAATGTTATAAAGATTAATTAGTGACCAATTGAGGGTTTCAATAATGTCAAAAATTTCAGAATGTAGAATGGGAGTGTTGGAAGGAAGTTTGTAAGATAATGAGATGTTATGTTGTGGGATATGTATGGCAGCACTAGCAGAACCAGAGTCAGGAAGAACAGATCCATCAGTGTTTATCTTTGTGTAATCTGAGTAGGAGTCTGCGAGAAAAGTTTCAGCAATTTTGTAGACAATATCAGGTGGAGGTCATGTTTAGATAATAAGGATGGGACGTGGGTGTGAATTGTATGTCTGTGGAAACTCAATAAGCTATGATAGGGGGGATATCTCCTTTATTGATAATATTTAGATGTTTTTTTAATGCAGTGTATAAGTCAGTATATGTTTTTAAGATTTTGTAATAAGGGCCTCCTAATGAAGTTTATGTAAAATGGAAGTGTGGGTAATTTGTAGTGTAATCTGAGAATGTATTTAAGTAACAGAATTTTTTGTGTGATGTGGAATGGGAGGATTGAAGTTTCAGCAATTATGGAAAGTGTAGGGGTGAAAATGGGGAGTCCCAGAACAATTTTTATTCATTTGTTTTGAATGATATTTAATTTTTTAAGTTTTGAGTCAGAGATGCCAGAAAGAAATTCTAGGCCAAATTCCATTCTAGCCCTGATGAGATTTTTATATAGAGTGATCAGTTGATATTGTGGGGTGCCATTATTTTGGTAGGTAAAGAATTTAAGTGTATTTATAAGTTTGAGTCCTTTGGTTTGAATATGTGTTAACTGATGATTCCAGTTTAGTTTAGAATCTAGATGGAGACCTAGAATTTTGCAAGTAGATTGTTGTGGAATATTTTGATTATTAATTTTAAGGTGGAACTGAGGGGTAGTGGTTCTTGAATTGTGAAATGGAATGCAAAAAGTTTTGGAGTTGTTTTTGTTTAAGTGCCATTTATTACAGTAGGTAGCAAGTCTGTTAAGTTGTTTTTGAAGAGTGTTTTGCAAAGATGGAATGGATGTGGCAGATGACCAGAAGGTTATATTATCTGCATAGCAAGTGTAACTAATGTTTTTGTAGAAAATGTTATGTATGTCATGAATGTAAAAGTTGAAAAGTGAGGGTGAAAGAATGGATCCCTGAGATAAGCCCTATGTAAAGGAGAGTATCAGATAAACTGTTATCAGTTTTTACTTGGAAGGTTCTGGATGTGAAAAAGGAGTGGAGGAAATGTAGGATATTGCCTCTGAGTTTGGCAGAGTGGAGTTTGTGTAATAAACCTGGTATCCAGAAACAGAGTCAAAAGCCTGTGTCAAGTCAATGGATATAGCTAGTAAATATATTTTCTTCTTGTGTGCTTTGTGAATGTCTGTGATAAGATGGGCTAAGCATTCTTTGGAAGATCTGTTTTTTCTAAAGCCAAAAAAGTAATTTAGAAAAAATTTCCTGATTCAAAGAACCAATTTAGTCACTTGTAAATAAGCCATTCAAATAATTTCAGTGAATTGGAGAGTAGTGAGATGGGTCTATAGGATGTTAGTTCTAAAGGAGGTTTACCAGGTTTAAGAAGGAAATATTTAGGATGTGTGACCAAGTGGGGGGCATGTGGTGGGTTTCCCAAATGGTGTTAAAAATATGTAATAATTTTTGTCTCCATGGGATTGGTAAGTGTTTGAAGAATTTATTGGATATTTTAACCATTCCAGGGGTAGATTTAAGATTTAGCTTGTTTATGGCAAAATTAAGTTCATCAATTGAGAATAGTTGGTCAAGAATTGGTGAGGCAGGTTCTCTATTAGAAAGTTGTTTATTTATCATTTCTAAAAATTTATTTTCCTTAAACATTAATTAATCGATTCTGAAAAAAAATTCATCGCCGCCACGGCGGGAATCGAACCCGCATCTCTCCAGATTCATGCCAGAGCGTGCTACCATTGCACCACGCGTCGGACAACGAATATTTTCAGAATGTGACCTTATAAATCTTCTTCCTGAGATGTGACTGAGACAGTGCCATCTATACTCAAGGAGATGCAACTTTTTCAGTTGTTGATCAATAGCAACAACTGAAAAAGTTGCATCTCCTTGAGTATAGATGGCGCTGTCTCAGTCACATCTCAGAAAAAAGATTTATAAGGTCACATTCTGAAAATATTCGTTGTCTGACGCATGGTGCAATGGTAGCGCGCTCTGGCATGAATCTGGAGAGATGCGAGTTGGATTCCCGCCGTGGCGGCGATGAATTTTTTTCAGAATCTGTTAATTAATGTTTGATGTCTATCTTAACAGGGAATGCTGTGCATTCACTTTGGATTGATTTTTAATTATTTTCCTTAAGGGTTAAATTTAAATTTTGGTAAAGTTTTAAATTTGAAGCAAAAATGTTGGCAGTGTCATGTAATGTTGTTATGTATGGCTATTTCTGCTGCTGGAGTTGATTGATTTTTGGAAGTGTGGACAGTTTTAAAAATTTTTCATAGATTTTTTTTTTCAGTAGATATGGCTGTGAGTTGATTTGTGAAAGTCATCCAATTGTCTTTATAAAGTTCCTCAAGTTTTTTTCTTACTTGTGCATTATTTTTTTTGTAATTGTTGATGTCCTCAAATAGTCTGGATATTTTTGCCTTGTTTTCAGCTTTTTTCCTAATGGCTGAAAGTCTGTTCATGTGCCAGAAGTTTTTGTGTAGTTTAGGTATTTTGTTGAGAATAGTGGTAAAAGAAGGCTGTGTGATATCAATTAATTGATTAAAAAAGTATCTTAATCTGTTGTGTGATCTGTGGGGGTAGTGTTGGATAGGATTCTTTTAAATAGAGGCCAGTTGTTGAGGTGAATTAATTTCCTGTATTTGCATTTCAAGTTGGCATGTATTAATATTGGGTGGTGGTCACTGCTTCTGGTGTCAGGAAGAAGGGATCATTTAAAAAGCTCTGATAGTTCAGGTGAAATAAAAGTTAAGTCAATGACAGATCTGTTATTGTTGGAATTTGTGTGTGTGATAATTTTTAAGTTTAGGTTAATGAGATTAGAGTTGGCTATGTAATTACTGAGAAGTCTACCTGATTGATTTGTTGTGTAAGAGTGCCATGAGGGGTGATGGCTGTTAAAATCACCTAAAAAGATGTGAGGCTCAGGAATTTGTTTTAAAATGTTGTGGAAAGTTGCTTCATTAACTGCAAGGCCAGGATTGTAAGTATTAATAACAGAAAAAGTAAGATCTTTAATCATAATTTGCACTACATGAATTTCTAAATTGTGAAAATCATAATTAATGTGAAGAATTTTATGTTTAATATTTTTTTTATAAGAAAGCCCACACTATTTCTACTGTGTGGAGAGAAGTAACAGAAGGATAAATAATTTGGAATAGTGATATGAGTTTGAATTTCTTATAGTGCAAAAATGTCAATATCCTGATATTTGCTAAGGAGAAAAATATCCTGCTTTTTAGAGATAATACCCCTGCAATTCCATTGAATAATGGAGAATTTATTGATTTTTGAGTCTGAATAGAATGCCAGTAATAAGTAAGAGCTCATCCTCAGAATGACAAATAAATCTGAGAAGTTGTAAGATTAGGTCTATAATTAGATTATTAGTGATATTTTTATTGCTTATATTTTTTTCAATTTTGTGTAGAGTTAAAATTGGCATTTTACAATTATTTGATTTTTTAATTCCCTTAAAAGCACTTACGTAAGATTTTGGATGTTTTGATGAATTTGTTGAGATGCCTCTTTTATATTGCCAGAGGTAGATGGGATGAGATGAGATGCATTTGAGAAGATATGTGCAGCAGATGCAGTTTCAATCAACAGTTCGGTGTCATTGGAAGCGACCGAGTTAGTGATTGTCCTGTTAGAACTATGATGACAGTCTGCTACCAGTTCATTCTGGAAGGTGGGCGCATTGGATGAAGAAACAGTGGAAAGAGGCACTAGTGGAGATTGATCTGTTTTCAGTTCGTTTTTAGTGTGTAGAAAAGCAGTAGACCAATTACAATAAAGTGTTACTGAATTGGCATTGCGCGGCAGGCGATACGTTTGGTGGGGCATCGATGGTAGGTGGCCGGATGATTTCCGCTGCAATTTGGATATTTTAATTCAGTGCTGTTTCAATTTTTATGTGAATGAGGTCCGCCACATCTTTTGTAATGTATTTTGCCTCTATAGTAAGTAGCTATATGGCCCCAGCAATAGCAGTTGCTGCATAAAGAGGGCACTCCAAAGTATTCCTTCACTTGGTAGTAAGAAAAACCTATTTGGACACTAGATGGCAGTGTAGTGGTCTCAGTGTAGATTACTACGTTTCCCGTGATGCGTTGCCTGTATCCGTTAGCTGCAGCGTTAGGGGTGAAACGTTGCATGCGTCTAACTTTATTAACACCAGAGCCTGAAAGGCATTTAAGTAGATAATCTTCAGTGTATTTGGTGTGTACATATAAGGAGAATCAATCCAGTGGGTATTAATGGTCAGCACCAAAACCTGCTGTTCAGAGTAAAAAAAAGTGCTGTTCAGAGGTAAAATAGATCAATAAATTAGAAATTTTATTACAAACAGGGCAATATCATGTTTTCTAGGTATGAATGGGAATTTGTGTGTTTGTATAAATGCTATTTTAGTGGCTGAATGTACAACCAGTGTTATTAATAAGATATTCAACCATAATAATTCAAAGGCAAAAAATTATCTTAAAAATTTGTTTCGTTCATCATCCTCAAGCAGCCATGGGCTACAGAGGTCCAACCAGACCATGCAATTTAGTTCTCCAAGGAAGTCTGTCCTGAGCTACATCTGCTGCATCTGGCCACTGCACACCAGTTCTAATAAGGTCCTGTTTGACATTGTCAGCCCACCGCATCCTAGATCTCCCCCTCTTTCTGAGGCCCTTAGACACACTCTTCATAACCCTATTTGCCAATCTATAATTATCCATACGGGCAACATGGCCAAACCAATGGAGCCTCTCTCTGCACAATATGCTGCTTAAAGGAGGTTGCCAACTCCTTTGCCTAACCTCACCATTAGCTACAAATTTAAACCACCTAATGATCAAGATACTGTATAAGCATCTAGAATCAAAAGCATCTAGTTTCCTGTTATCTTGTTTACACAGCATCCAAGTTTCACTACCATAACTAACCCTAGAGAGAACCAAACTATTATACAGTCTAATTTTAGTCTTTAGGTGTATATGCCTATTTCTTCACAATCTCCATAGATTCTTAAAAGTCCCGGCAGCAATCCCTATTCGTCTGTTAATCTCATGCCGCACATCACCAGTATCTGTTACATAGCTCCCAAGATAATTAAACTGTGACACCTGCTCAAGACTGCAACCATTCAGATTAACTGAATCACAGCCTGCCTGACCAATTTTCATCACTTTATTTTCTCTCTGTTTATAACCAAACCTACTCTACTACCAGTCTCATCAACAGCTCGAATGAAAGAGTTCATCTCATCAACATCATATGCCAAAAGGGCTAAATAATCAGCATAATCTAAATCAGAAATTTTCGGATCTCCAGTCCATTTAAGGCCAAAATCTTTCCCTTGAAGTGAATTTCGCATAACATAATCAATAACCAAGCTAAAGAGAAAAGGAGACAAAATGCACCCTTGTCGAACACCAGAAGTAATGCTAAACCAATTGCTACAAGCCTTACCAACTCTCACACACGACTCAGTGTTATTATAGAGAGCTTTCATTATGTTAACTAACTTGTCAGGTATACCATATGATTTCACAATCAACCACAAATTATAATGATCAACAGAGTCAAAAGCCTTTTTGAAATCAACAAAGCTAGCAACCAAAGGTTCCTGGAACTCTAACCGTTTCTCAAGAATCTGCCTAACTTTAAATATGTGATCCACACATCCCCTACCACTTCTAAATCCATATTGCTCATCATGCAATTGCTTGTCAACCAGATTCTTAATTCTATTGAGTACAATCTTGCAAAGAACTTTATCTGGAACAGAAAGTAGGCTGGCTGATACAGTTATGGTTATCACAAGAACTGCGATCACCTTTTTTAAAAATAGGGATAATAATAGCTCTGGTAAAATCCTTAGGAACCATGCTTTTATCATAAAAGATATTCAAAATTTCAGTCATCTAAGTGGTAACCGAAACATTCCCAGCTCTAAGCATTTCTGTAGTAATTTCATCTACCCCTGGGAATTTATAAATTTAAGTTTATTTTCAGGCCAAACTAACTTCAGATTGTGTTATAGGGCCAACATTAAAGCCACCAATGCATCTATCTTCATTACAAACAATGGGAGTAGAACAAACCACATTGTTTAGAACATCACTGAAATGCTCAGCCCACCTAGCCATGACAGAATCCTCACCTTCTGTAACCTTACCTTGTTTATCCTTCAATCCCTGTATACCTGTTCGTTTTCTACCGCACAAAACATTAACTATTTGGTACAGCTCTCTGCTGTTGTGCTGTCTAACTACTTCCTCGGCTTTGTCAGCCAAGCCATCAAGCCAAAGATTCTTATCAGCAGCTAACTGATCTTTTACACGTTTATTAAGTTCTCTGCAATGCTTTCTATTAGGATTAGTAGGGTATTGATTAAGGACATTCCTGCAGTTCTTTCTTTCCGAAATAAGCTCAAGTGCCTTATCACTCAGATAAATCTGCCTCCTCTGCTCCTTTTTTCCTAAAAGAGTACTGTTAGTGTCCAAAAAAGACTGTTTATAATGATCCCATTCTTCCTCAACTTCAGTAGTAAGCATACCATGACTGTCATAATGATTAAGTAACCTATCATGGTAAGCTTTGGCTATAACTGGGTCTTTCAGAGCTTCAGTATTAAAAGTAAATTTTTTAACCCTAGCACAACACTTTTTAAGTTTAAGTTGCAAGACACTTTTAGCTAGGTAATGGTCAGATCCAATTTCAGCTCCCCTATATGACCTGGTATTCCTAACAGAACTAGCCCATTTGCTGTTAATTAATATATAATCAATCATATTCTTATGCAGCCCATCAGGTGAAACCCATGTGTACTTATGTTGTCACTGTGTTTGTAATATGTGTTAGTTATTCTGAAACCATTGAGTTTAGTTACCTGTAGGAGACGTTGCCCATTGCCATTGCAGCTACCAATACCAAATGGGCCTATTACTCCTCCCCAAAGGTCAGAATCAGTACCAACTTTGGCATTGAAGTTGCCTAGAACAAGGGTAATATCTCCTTTCTTGACAGAATTCAAAATATCCTGAAGTTGTCCGTAAAACGTATCCTTCTCATCCTCATCGCATCCTCAGTGGGGGCATAACAGCAGATAACATTAAAGTCTTTAACTCTTGTCTGAAATTTTGCCATATGAAACCTTTCATTAATGCACTCATATCCTAGAAGAGCATCACTAGCATGTCTTCTGAGAAGCAGACCCACGCCTTGGGGATATTTATTGTCTTCCCTCCCTGAAATGAGAAATTTAAGATTATTTTTAAGAATCTTCTTAAGACCAATCTGGTCTCTTTTAAACCAAGAATATCTAAATTATATGGTTGAATTCTTGTGTGAGGACATCAAGAGAAAAAGCTATGTGCAGAGTTCTCACATTCCAACTACCTATGGAGAGAAAATGGTTAGTGGGATGTTTAAAGAAACTATGTTTATTGAGAGACAGAATGCTGACAATATCAAACAGCCCTCTAATCGCAGACATGGGGCAAAGATCCGTTCCCCCACCACTAAAGGCTGAAACCATCTACACTGGAAGACTTCCTCCAATGTAGAATTTGATGATTCCAGTAGAAGCAAAGAATTCAGGTGCCTGTGATGAAGATATATGTTATTAAAAAAAGTGTTGAAAAATACTCAGGGAAAGTGAAAGAAATTTTATTTTTATTAATTCACTAAATGTAAGGCATGCTGCTTATATTATTGCAATATACAGATATTATATACATAATTTATGATAATTAGTGATTTTCTAATGTTCTAGTTCCAAATTTTTATCTTCAGTGGCCTTACATCATCTATCACTCTCCTGAAATTTGAAATTGCTAGCCTACCAAGACTTTATCACATTTAGCAAAACCCTAATCACTTCTTGACTTTCAAAGTACTTCTAGTAACATGTCTAGGTGCTTTTGCTGACAAGCTATTTTACCACTCAGTCTTCAACTAACAGAATATTATGAATTTTTAGCCAAGCCTTTGCATCCTGAAAAACTGATATCAAAAGTGCTACATACAGAGGTGACTACAAACAGTCTTAGTCACTTTCAAATTCTGTTGCAAAAATGACTAAAAGAAATAATTAAAAGCAAGTTATTCAAGTTCAAAATTTGCTCGTTTTGTGGTTCTGCAGACATCAAAGTGGTATTTTGTTTCTCTCCTTACATTTTGCAGCAGATCACACTAAGCCGTTTCTTTCAATGGTCTCATATACACTTTCAAATTATCGAAAATTTTGACATTGGTGGATTAAATACTTAACTTTTTTATGTATCATAGAGTAACATTTTTTTTTTTTTGGTGGTGGTGGTGGGGGGGGGGGTTAGATGGAGTTAAGCAGCCTGTTAAGAAAAGGTTCTCCATACTTTATTCAGTTCTTAGGAAATTGCTCATTCAGGAACCTTACAAAAATGGTGTCAGCACAACATTTCTTATTGAATTTGCAGCATTCTAACTTATGGACATAGAATAAGACAAAATAGGACACAGAAACCAATATTTGTAATATAGTTTGAATATATTACAAAATAAACACAACACAAATATACTGTGAATTGAATTATTATTTGTAATATAGTGTAACACTTTAATTGATGCCTTAATCAGGAAATTAGCTATGCCTACTGTTTTTGCATTCAAGCACGCTCCCTACCGCACACGATTGGACTTCTCTTTAACAAATAATTAAAAAATTGCAGTTAATGAGTATTGCTTGAAATTAAATAATATTTAACATAAAATGGGTGTTGGCATGGCAAACTATGTGACTTATAATAACAGAGGAATATTACAGGTGAGTGGTGAATTCAGCACATCATTGAATACAATTACTATATGTAATTTCAACAGAATTTTGAAGTTAGAAAGACCATTTGGATGAAGGCAAAGCAATGTATCCTATTTCTGGCAAGAGGTGGTATGATGTTTAAATTTACATAGAAGATGGTGGAGTTCATACAAAAATGAATGGTACATCATGAGGGTTTAGAGTCTATTCTTTGATATAGATATGCGCAAGGAAAAGTTCCAGTGTTGAGTCATAATTTCTTGCCCACATTACTTACTTTGGTGTATGTTACCTGACTACTTTACATTACCTTTATCAAGTTTCACGCACTGCCAATTTTAACAAACTAGGACAATGCTAATGAATTGGTACTTTGAGCAGGTACTTATTTTTGTAATTATACTTAGTAAAATTTTTAAAGTCATTACATTTATACACTGAAGTGCCATTGAAATAGGGATAGCAACCTAGTAATGTGTTGGACCACCCCCCAGCCCTGATAATGGCTGCCACATGATGAGGCAAGGACTCCACAAGCTTGTGTAAATGCTCCACAGGTATGGACACCCATGCATACTCCAAAGCTTTCCATAATTCTCTCTAGGTCGTCACTGATGGGACACGGGTCTGAACACTCTGCTCGATGGTATCTAGGATTTTCGATGGGATTTAAATCTGGGCTTCTAGGTGACCAATTCATTATTTCAAAGTCAGCAGATTGCAACTGCAGGTTGGCTACTGCAACTATTCAGTAGCCAACCTGGACCCGTGAGATGAACAGTTGTCTTGCTGGTAGACGCCATCTCCATTGGGATGCATAATGGCCATAAATAGGTGTAAATGGTCAGCCATGAGTTCTACGTACTGACGTACTGGGATGCACTGAGAGTCATTGGTACATGTACCAAAGGTCCCACAGATGTCCAACTGAAGACACTCCAGGCCATCACTGAGTAACCACCAGCTTGTACTGTTCCAACCTGACATGCATGGCTTCATGGGGTGGTGACATACTCTGTCTCCCATTGGCATAATGAAGTTTAAATCAGGATTCATCACTCCAGGCTATCCATTGCCAATTTTCAATGTTCTTTAGCCCAGGCAAGGTGTTGAGCCCGGTGTCATGCCGTTAGAAGTGGGACTCTCGTAGGTCGGTATCTCCTGAAGTTGAGACGATGAAGTGAGTGTTGCATGGTACATGCACTGACTTCCCAGCTGGAACCCACATTCAGATGGGAGGTGATTTCAGATAATGTCCTGGCCCCTATCTATTCGTATGATGTGGGTCAGATAGTGAAGCCCATGATCATTCAAGGCTGGTTGTCCTATGCAATTTGTCCAGGTACTTGTTTTTTTGCCGGAATTTCCATATTCCCGTAACACTCTTGAAACTATCGTACAAGAAAATCCAAGTTCGTTGACAATTTCATAGATCGAATGTCCTATCCGTCGTGCACCTACGATCTGCCCTCTGCCAAATGCATCTGAATCCCACACTTTCCCATTATGCTTCTCACGACAAATACTTAGGGAAGCCAAAGGTGATGGCTATATATGACCAGAGTTTCAGCACGCATGTGCACAAATGTGGGACTTGCGGTACTGAATTTAGATAACATCTCCTATACCTAATTCAGTGGCATTTCAGTGTATCATATTTTGCAAATTTTGACTTTTAAGTATATGCAACTTATTTTAAATTTAATATACGAGTACTGATATTCCTACAATATGTCAATGGTAGTTAAGGTTAGATCCATCTGCCTCTTAGTCCTATGAGGTGTTTCGTGGTATACAAGTTAAACTGCTTCTTCTGGTAGGCAAGAAGTGGCTCAATTTGTACACCGATCAGCCAAAACATTAAAACCACCTACCTAATATGATGTAGGTCCTCCTCTCATCGCTAAAGGAGCTCTCATTCAATGAGGCATAGATTCACTGAGGTGTTGGTAGGTGTCACTTGATATTTGATACCATGACTGCAACAAAAGATCCTGCAGTTCCCGTAAATTATGTGGTTGGGGTGATGCTGCTCATACCCTTTTCTTCAACTCAAACCACAAATGCTCGATAGGATTTATGTCCGGCAAATTTGGGGGCCATGGCAGTAAATTGAATTCCTCATGTTCTAGGATTCATTCCTCAACCTTCTTTGCAGTGTGACATGGGGCATTGCCTTGTTTAAAGACGCCATCTCCACCAAGAAATACAGTCGCCTCAAAGGGGTGTACTTGGTCAGCCACGATGTTCAGGTAGGTGACAGCTGTCAGAGTTTGCACTACACAGATAATTGGTCCAAGTGTTCCCTATTACCCAGACCATCACACTCCCTCCAGCCGCATGGATCCGTCCCACAATGCAGCCAGATGAGAAGGCTTTCATGGGTAAATGTTGCACATGAGCTCATCTGGCCACATAGTGGAACAGAAAACAGGATTCATCTGACCATGCGACCCTCTTCCAGTCATCTATGGTCCAATGTCGATGATTACATGTCCACTGCAAGAGTTGACGACGATGAACAGCTGTGAGCATAGGCGCATGAATGGGTCTGATGCCTTAATCAGGAAATTAGCTATGCCTACTGTTTTTGCATTCAAGCACACTCCCTACCACAAACGATTGGACTTCTCTTTAAGAAATAATTTTTTAAAAAATTGTAGTTAATGAGTATTGCTTGAAATTAAATGACATTTAACATAAAATGGTGTGCTTACGATGAACTGTGTATTCAGACACATTGGGCCCTTTATCACATTTGGAATTATGAGTAATGTCAGCCACAGTAGCCTTCCTGTTGCTGCAGACATGACAAGATAGCCTGCACTGATCTCTGACATCATTGAGGCATGGCCGGCCCAGGCCTTGTCGACAGCTCGAAGTGTCACCTGTTTTGGACCATTTTAATAGGTACTAACTACTGCATAGCGTGAGCAACCTACCAACATTGCTGTTTCGGAGATGGTCTTACCAAACTGTCTTGCCATAACGATCTAGTTTTTGTCAAAATCAGATAAATCCTTTGCTTTTCCCACATTGAGATGAAACAAAATATTGCCTGCGAGATGAAACAAAATACTGCCTGCGAGAGCTCTGACCCAGGTATTATATATATCATTAGCGATCTTGTCATGTGACACTGATTGTTGGCTGCACGCACACTTCTTTGCAAAATGCAGAGGAGGTTTTATTGTATTGTCTGATGGTGTATACCACAAAACATGTCATAGGACTCAAAGCAGAGCAAATGGATCTAACCTCAACAACCTTGATATATTAGGGGGGGGGGGGGGCTTAGTTGGTAGTGTGCCAAATCGTAATCTGCAGTTCCCAGGTTCAAGTCCCAGCTGGGTCAGCATTGAGATTTATCTCCGCAAAACTCCTCGCCCTGCCCATTGTCAGTAGGAGACACCGATGGGCCTGGAAAGGCTGCCGTCCATTGGATGGGACATTAAACCGTGTCCCGTGTGTGGGAGAGCCTTACCTGCTCATGTTAAAGAACACGCTGGACTACGATCTGTCTCCCAATGGCTGTTCCAGTGGGTCCCCTCCCCCAACCTTCTCTGAGCCTTCGGGGTCCTTGTGATCTGACCATTTAGCCCATGGTGTGCAAAAAAATTGCCACTCAGAGGAAAAACAACCCAACCTTGATATATCATAAGCGTATAGTACTCATATATTAAATTTAGAGTAAGTTGTATGTACTTCAAAGTAAAAATTCAGAAATATGAAATGAACCTAATGACTTTAAAAATTTTCCTAGGTACAAAATTTTCAGCACCTGAAAGTTGGCATTGTCCTGGTTTCTTAAAATTTATAGTGAAAGAACTTGTTATAGTGATCAGGTAACATGAACCAAGTAAAGGTAAGGTAACACACTCAGGTAGTTATGATTGCAAACACTGGAATTTTTTGTGCACATCTATATCAAAGAATGAACTCTAAACTTCATGATGTGTTATTGTATGGTATTTCACCATCTTTTCTGTAAGTTGCAGCATTATACCACCTGTTTGCTTGAAAGAGCATACATTCCTGTGGTAATATAGTAATTATTATTCAATGACATGCCTCTCTATTCACCTGCGATATTCCTCTGTAATTTTAAGTAATGCAGGTTGCCATGATGGCATCCATTTTCTGTTAAATGCCCTTTAACCTCATATCTGTCCAACTTATATCTCTATGTTAATGCTTAGTTAGGTAAGAGTGTTGTTAGACCATACTGCAGTATATCTGCTATTTTGAACTTTCCAGTGTTATAAAGATTTTATTATATTTTGATGTTTACACTGTGAATTTTTATAATCTAGACTATATGTATTGGAGAGAACATGGTAGAAGTTTTATAGAAAATTTTTTCGTACAGTTAAATTATTTTTACTACTTTCTTAGAGCTGCTTTCCACAACATTTCCTGTTTACTTTATTGGTAAGCATAGTGAATTTTAGTATAATTAAAAAAAATGGTGAAAAATAAATGTAACAGTTGCTGTTGTCATGCTGTCATTAAATAATGCTTTCTGTCCTGTAATCGTTGATTCTGATTCCCCCCCCCCCCATAGCACCATATAAATGCTATGGTGTAATAATGGTGTGCAAATTTAATTTAAAAAAGATTTAAAATTGTATATCATTGTAAAAGTATTTTAAAGCATATCATTATGATGAAAATTACACTATAGGAAATAAAAAATGCAACACTTGCAAGAAGTTATGCAAATGTGACGAAATTTAGGGAGGCAGTAGTATATGGAAATGTGAGGAAATAATTAGGTTTGCAGGACGATAAAATGATTGAACAGGCGTGAACTGATGTCAAGGTGTGGAGCAGTCAAACACAGATAAAGGCAACCAAAACTCTCCTTGACAAAACGTGGAAATTGTTCTAAACCATTAAAGATGCCCTTATGCAGGTGTTGATAGCCGTTCCAACAGTTAACAGACTTTGAGCATGGAATAATCATCGGCCTTAGAAAAGCTGGTTTGTTGTACAGAGATATGGCCAACTTTGTTGGCTGCAATCCCAGTACCATTGTACACATATGATGCCAGTGGGTTCAAGAAGGATCCAGCACACACCAACAAGGATCAGGAAGACAACATATGACCACGGAACGACATTTATGATGCATGACAGATTCACTACTACTGTGCAACTGCAAAGGTACAGGTAAAACATCAAATACTTGCAAGGTGGATGGTAAAAGGCTTTTACAGTTTTTATTGTGAGCCTATTGTCTGGCACTGCGTTTGTCCCTCATATCTGCCCACATGCAAGCACATCTTCAGTGGTGTCGACTCAGACGGAACTGGAATGAACAAAAATAGAGTACCACAGTGTTTAGTTTAATTTCATTTTTGTCTTGGTTAGCATGACGGTAGACAGCGTGTTCACCATCATCCAGGGGAAAGGAAAGCCACCCACTTCATGTGACATTCTCACACAGCAGTACCTGATATCTTGGTGTGGGGTGCCATTAGTTGGACATCTTAATCAGAACTGGTCATCATAAGGGGATCTCTGCCCAATGATATGTTACCAACATTTTGCAGCCAGTGGTTGTACCATTTGTTCAGCAGCACTGGACCTTTTACCAGCAAGATGATACTCATCCCCACAGAGTCTGCATTAGTCTTCAGTATCTACATGAGCAAAACATTCAGGTACTGCTATAGCCAGCATGCTCGCCGGACCTTTCACCTATTGAACACATCTGGGACATAATAGGCCGACAGCTCCAGCAACACCCAAGAGGTGTGCCACCACTGTCGCTGAAATGGAACAGCAACTTCGCACTGGTGTTCAATCCCTCAGGAGGATATTATAGAGTTGTACAGTACAATAGCCTTCCCCCGCTGTGTTCATGAATGCATTGCTGCATGGGGCTGTTCAACATCATTTCAGGAAACAATGTTCCATTTCAGCAACAGTGGTTGGTGAACCCAAGAGGTGCATCAACCACTGTCGCTGAAATGGAACAGAGACTTTTGTGCACTATTTGGGATTCTATCTATTCCTCAGGAGGATATTATAGAGTTGTACGATAACCTTCCTGCTACTACCAGGTAGGTAAAGTGGTAATTTCCATATTTGTTTTTTATAATGTAATCAATTGCACATCTCAGTGTATGCTAAAAGCTGCCTGCATTTCAATAAAATGGCATTAATCCTTCCAAGTGTTGCAATTTTTTTTACTGTAGTGTATTTAAGCCTACCATATTCTCATTGATACAACATTAAATGCACATCTATATAAATTACACATGAACATAACATGTAGCTGATAAACTCCATGCTTTGTAGTATCTGCAAAATAACAACTCTAAACCTCAATACAGTTATGTACTACCTAGCTACCATCCAACTATATGGTGTATTTTACAATTTGTGTAGGTGTATGCTTAATGATACATTCATTAAGTGATATTCCAGGCTGTTGATACTATCTGTTTCCCAGCAGCTGATCCAGTGGATCCCCTTCCCCAACCTTCTCTGAGTCTTCGGGGTCCTTATGACCTGGCCATTTAGCCCATTGTGTGCAAAAAAGTGTCGATCAGAGGTAAAACAACCAACCAACCAACCAGGCTGCTGATTTTTAAAATATGAATATGGTTTTAAATACTTCTACACTAATAATAAACCTATTGAATACTTTTGTTAACTCTGTGCAATGTAAAACTTATTTAATTTTTAATAATTTTAATTGCATATACATACAGCTCTGATTACATTTTATACAGTGAAATGAGCTTTTATTAAATTTTGATATTGAATAGTCTTGGGTTAATTTATTCATTTCATTTGAAATTGCTTGATATATCTTAAGCAATCAATTTCTATACTACTACTTTTGTTTCCTTTTCAGAACAAATTTTTTTATGAAAGAAAATAAATATTATACCCATCTTAATTTCTTCCTGCCATTTGCATATGTGTTTGCACTTGGTTTATTTTTTACTGAAGAAAGCCAATATGTAAGTATAACAATTACTTTTGTTTCAGTTAAGCTTTGAAAATATAAATTACACTGGGCAACAAATTTTCATAAAAATCATGCCTCCGAGATAAAAGTAACCATTTCTTAAAGTTTCAAGGTGTTGAACACAAATATATGACAATGAAAATGCAAAATTGGCTACAATTTCTGAGGAATCTGCAATAGTTTCTTATATAATAGAGTAATACGTACATATGACATGTATCTGTAAAACTCCACTTCGACTTCCGATGTCGCTTTGCCCGTCTCTTCTACAGCTGCTCAGGATCATCTCTGGTGAGCATCCAACAGTAGTCAGCCAACATTGAAGTGGACCAATTTCCCTGGTATCGTTTCTCCACTGTTGCAATGTCTTAGTGAAAACGTTCACCGTGCTCATCACTAACTATACCGCAGTTGTCAGGAAAAAAATCTAAGTGGAAATGGAGAAAGTGGATCTTTAAGGACATATTGCAGCCAAGTTTGTGATACAGAGACAACATGTCCTTAACCAGTTTCTTGTAGTTGTCTGCCCTGACATTCCCAAGGAATTTAGTTGACACCAGATGAAATGCGTCCTAAACCTTTTTCTTGTCACCCTGAAGCAGGTTGTCGAACATCTGGTCTCTGCTCACAGCTCTGCTCACAGCTGCTAACAGCTCACAGATCTGAGGACCCACAAAAATTCCCTGTTTAATTTTCACTTTGCTGAGTCGAGGGAATTTTCAGCCAAGTACTTGAAAGCTGATGCAGTCCGGTCCATGGCTTTTATGAAGTTTTTCATCACACTGAGTTTGATGTGTAGAGACAGTAACAAAATTTTGTGCCTTTCTGCCAATGTTTGGTGTTCCACATTCTTCTCTCAGACCTTCAGAGATTTCCTCTGATGCCAGTTTCTCTTCACATAGTGCAAAATCTTTGCTCGGCTGTCCCATTCACATAAGAAACAACAGTACTTCATATATCCCAGCTGCAGATCCATCAACAGAGCCACTACATTCAAGTCACAACAGAGATGCCAGCCATACTTGCTGTATTGAAGATAGTTCAACAGCTGGTTTAGGTTGTTGTAGGTTTCTTTCATGTAGACTACATATCTGACTGGAATGGATGGAAGTCGATTTCCATTATGCAGCAACACTGCCTTGAGACTCAATTTCGAGGAGTTTATGAATAGTCGCCATTCTTGAGAGTCATGTTTGATTCTGAGGGCATTTATCAGGCCAACTACATCAGAGCAAGGTCATCTTCCTTTCTGAAGTAAGATGCAAACTGTTCATGATGAGTTCAAAACGAATTCATTCGGACATTTTGCTTGAGAAGTTTCCATTGTTTAAGTCTTGATCCAAGTAACTGCTTTGGCCTTGAACAGCTCCAGTTCATAAACAAGATCATTCATTTCTTCTTCACTGAGAATGTGTGGCACAGATGACACACCATGGCAGATGTATGGATCATCATTAGACACCTAAGGCTGCAGAGAACTTGGTGTCGGTTTGCCTCCCTCCTCATCGTCTGCATCGATGGAAAATTCTTTTGGAGGTTCGAGAATGGGTAGGCCTTCGCCGTGCGGAACTGGTTGGATAGCAGATTGTTTATTCGGGTATGTTATTGTCCACTTCTTTTTCCTTGTGATGCCTCCAGAAACAGGTGGAATCATGCAAAAGTAGCAGTCATTTGCGTGATTGCTTGGCTCTCTTCAAACCATAGGAACAGCATCGCCACTTTTTTTGCCTTTCAGCCACTTCGGAAGATTTCTTGCACACATACTGCAGCATATGTGTAAGGCCCAGGCCTTGTCCTGGTCCCCAATCTTGCATCCAAAAAAGACTCATATGCTGCTTTCACTATTGGAGTGATGGCCCTTTTCTGGCTTGCAAACATCACTTCCCCGCAAATGCAACAAAATGTATCTGCACTATTAATACAGTTACGAAGCATCACTACTGCTGGATCTGAGGATCACTTGTGTTGTACTTATGACTCAGGGGTAAATGGGAGTTGCTCAAAAGATGCCCACCCTATGAGACGCCGCTTACAACTAACAATTGCATCATCTTTTGTCCATGATCATAAAACCGCGATGTCATGACTCAACTACATTGCATCAGACAATGATGCAATACCTCCGGGGGTTGTGTGTATGGTGGGCTGCTGCATCATCATCATCATCATCAAGCAGCCATGGGCTACAGAGGTCCAACTAGACCGTGCAATTTAGTTCTCCAAGCAAGGCTATCCTGAGCTACGTCTACTGCATCTGGCCACTGCACACCAATTCTAACAAGGTCCTGTTTGACATTGTCTGCCCGTCGCATCCTAGGTCTCCACTTCTTTCTGAGGCCTTTAGGCACACTGTTCATACCCTATTCGCCAATCTATAATTATCCATACGGACAACATGGCCAAACCGACGGAGTCTCTTTCTGCACAATATGCTGCTTAAAGGAGGTTGCAAACTCCTTTGATTAACCTCATCATTAGTTACAAAGTTGAACCACCTAATGCCCCAGATACTGCGTAAGCATCTGGAATTAAAAGCATCTAGTTTCCTGTTATCTTGTTTACAAAGTGTCCAAGTTTCACTACCATTACTAATGCTAGAAAGAACCAAACTATTATACAGTCTAATTTTAGTCTTTAGGTGTATACGCCTATTTCTCCACACTCTCCATAGATTCTTAAAAGTCCCAGCAGCAATCCCTATTCATCTGTTAATCTCATGCCGCACATCGCCATTATCTGTTACATAGCTCCCAAGGTAATTAAACTGTGACACCTGCTCAAGACTACAATCATTCAGATTAACTGAATCACAGCCTGCTTGACCAATTTTCATCACTTTAGTTTTCTCTCTGTTTATAACCAAACCTACTCTACTACCAGTCTCATCAACAGCTCGAATGAAAGAGTTCATCTCATCAACATCATCTGCCAAAAGGGCTAAATCATCAGCATAATCTAAATCAGAAATTTTCGTATCTCCAGTCCATTTAAGGCCAAAATCTTTCCCTTGAAGTGAATTTCGCATAACATAATCAATAACCAAGCTAAAGAGAAAAGGAGACAAAATGCACCCTTGTTGAACACCAGAAGTAATGCTAAAGCAATTGCTACAAGCCTTACCAACTCTCACACACGACTCAGTGTTATTATAGAGAGCTTTCATTATGTTAACTAACTTGTCAGGTATACCATATGATTTTACAATCAACCACAAATTATGACGATCAGCAGAGTCGAAAGCCTTTTTGAAATCAACAAAGCTAGCAACCAAAGGTTTCTGAAACTCTAAACATTTCTCAAGAATCTGCCTGAGTGAAAATATCTGATCCACACATCCCCTACCACTTCTGAATCCACATTGCTCATCATGCAATTCACTGTCAACCAGATTCTTAATTCTATTAAGCACAATCATGGAAAGAACTTTACCTGGAACAGAGAGTAGGCTGATACCCCTATAGTTATCACAAGAACTGCGATCACCTTTTTTGAAAATAGGGATAACAATAGCTCTGGTAAAACCCTTAGGAACCATGCCTTTATCATAAAAGATATTCAGAATTTCAGTCATCCAAGTGGTAACCGAAACATTCCCAGCTTTAAGCATTTCCGTAGTAATTTCATCTACCCCTGGGGATTTATGTAGTTCCAGTTTAGAAACAGCCAAAATAACTTCAGATTGTGTTATATGGCCAACATTAAAGCCACCAATGCATCTATCATCATTGCAAACAATGGGAATAGAACTAACCACATTGTTTAGAATATCACTGAAATGCTCAGCCCACCTAGCCACGACAGAATCCTTACCTTCTATAACCTTACCTTGTTTATCCTTCAATCCCTGTATACCTGTCCGTTTCCTACCACAAAAACATTAACTATCTGGTACAGCTCTCTGCTGTTGTGCTATCTAACCGCTTCTTCAGCTATGTCAGCCAAGTCATCAAGCCAAAGTCTCTTATCAGCAGCTAACTGATCTTTTACATGTTTATTAAGTTCTCTGTAATGCTTTCTATTAGGACTAGTAGGGTATTGATTAAGGACATTCCTGCAGTTCTTTCTTTCCAAAATAAGCTCAAGTGCCTCATCACTCAGATAAGTCTGTCTCTTTGCTCCTTTTTTCCTAAAAGTGTACTGCTAGTGTCCAAAAAAGCCTGTTTAAAATGATCCCATTCTTCCTCAACTTCAGTAGTAAGCATACCATGACTGTCATAATGATTAAATAACCTATCATGGTAAGCTTTTGCTATAACTGGGTCTTTCAGAGCTTCAGTATTAAAAGTAAATTTTTTAACCCTAGCACAACACTTTTTAACGTTTAAGTTGCAAGACACTTTTAACAAGGTAATGGTCAGATCCAATTTCAGCTCCCCTATATGACCTGGTATTCCTAACAGAACTAGCCCATTTGCTGTTAATTAATATATAATCCATCATATTCTTATGCAGCCCATCAGGTGAAAGCCATGTATACTTATGTATGTCGCGGTGTTTGTAATAAGTGTTAGTTATTCTGAATCTATTGAGTTTACTTACCTGTAGGAGACAATACCCATTGCCATTGCAGCTACCAATACCAAAAAGACCTATCACCCCTCATCAAAGGTCAGAGTCAGTACCAACTTTGGCATTGAAGTCACCTAGAACAAGGGTAATATCTCCTTTTTTGACAGAATTCAAAATATCCTGAAGTTGTCCGTAAAACCTATCCTTCTCATCTTCATCGGCATCCTCAGTGGGGGCATAACAGCAGATAACATTCAAGTCTTTAACTCTTGTCTGAAATTTTGCTGTAAGAAACCTTTCATTAATGCACTTGTATCCTAGAAGAGCATCACTAGCGTGTCTGCTGAGAAGCAGACCCATGCCTTGGTGATGCTTATTGTCGTCCCTCCCTGAAAAGAGAAATTTAAGATTATTTTTAAGAATCTGACCTTATCTGTCCATCTGATATCTTGCAAGCCGAGAATATCTAAATTATAATGGTGGAATTCTTGTGTGAGGACATCAAGATAAAAAGCTCTGTGCAGAGTCCTCACATTCCAACTACCTATGGAGAGAAAATGGTTAGTGGGATGTTTAAAGAAACTATGTTTATTGAGAGAGGGAATGCCGACAATATCAAACAGCCCCCTAATCGTAGACATGGGGCAAAGACCCGTTCCCCCACCACGAAAAGCTGAAGCCATCTACACTGGAAGACTTCCTCCAATGTAGAATTTGACGATGCCAATAGAAGCAAAGAGTTCAGGTGCCTGCGATGACCTCTCTCAGGATTATCCACCAGCCGATAAACGTATCCTGTGAATCTATTCACTTGGGGCTATCAACCTACAAACAAACAGAAAACACAGCGGAAGATTATCCCTCCACAGAAGCCCACTAGTGCAGCAAAATCAGGATCCATAATCAAGCTCAGAGCCATATATCTGTCCAGTCCAGTGGGTTTATATGGTCAGCACCAGGACCTTGTGTGGTTGACCACTCCTCAGCAGGGTAGAAAAAAAAAGAAAAGTAGCCATAGTTGTCCAGATCAGTAGGCCACACTAATCTGGCAGCCCTCCCCTTCCGTTCACTTCCACAATAGAGTATCTCTTTTGAAAAGTACTAACGGTCTGCACCACGAGAAGGCGGGGCCGGACATTAGGTTCTAGGCCTGGCCATGTTCTATGCATCATCACAGGGGATTGGTGCATAGCTCTCCTTCCAGTGACTACCTAGTTACCATTTACAGACCGGGCTGATGCAATACAATGCAATATGTTGCAATCTGGAGTTTAAAATACAGCGTTGGGAAATGATTACCTATGTACTCAATGTGGACTGTTGTTTATGCATGACCACATCAGTCTCTCCTAAACAAGAACCAATTGACAAATTTTATTGTCATTTTTGTGTTCAGCACCTTGGAATTAGTAAAGATTCGCTATTTTCATTTCCTCGTTTGGCACATTGTAGCCTCAGTAGCTCATGCGCCAAAAAACCCCAAACAACCAACCAGCTATTTTCATTTCAAAGCCTTTTTTTGTGTTGCCCAGTGTTATCAGACAACCATTTCTCTTGGTTTAATATAAGGAAAAATTACTTAGAAAAGTTACGTTTTGATGGGAGTAAACTCAAGCCCATGACTTCTGAATAATATATCAAATGCTCTTACTGATTGAGCTATTCTGATTGTTCAATTAATAGAATATATGAAGATATTTATAAGAACAATGCTCATGGTGTTCTGTCAAGCAGAAATGGGACACATCCAATGTTATCATAATGATGTTAGTCTTTATATTCAAATATGAAGATTTAGTGTTATCAATGAGAAATTAAAACATAATTTTAAGCAAATACAGAATTTTCAAATAATCATAGAGGACTAGTTGATGAAAAAATAACTGAAAGTAACCCAATACATAATTATTCTAGAATAATCCAAAATGAAATCTCTTAAGTTAAAAATTGATTCCACACTGTTAAATAAAATTCTACAAAAAAGTAGCTGATAAATGTAGTCAGTGTACAAAAATCACTTTCAAATGTGATCTGTGTTAATGCTCAGAGGACAATATATTGAAAATGCTTAATATGAATCCTTCCAGTACCGAACCTGAAAAACAAATGAAATCACAGGCCAAGCTATTTTTTCTTCACTGTGCTCAGCCAAAAAATTAATTTTGGATTTTTTTTTTGCCAAATAATTGAATGATTAAAAATAAGTCATGTTATATAACATATTAAATAGCATTTAATTCTTTCTTTTAAGAAAATAAATAATAAAAATGAGAAGTATTTGATTTTAATAAGTTTTTTCAGAGTTATACAGTAAAAAGGTTATCTGTGAAGGCAAAATTATTATGAAAGGAAACTAATGAACCAAAATAATGTTAAATAATAAAGGAAATTTCTTTCTGAGTAACTGGAAAATAATTTTTTCTTGAAATGTGAAAATTACTTTTTTTTTTCGATTAGTTTTTTTTTTCTCAGTGAGATAGCTTGAAAAAGGTGAATTTTTTTTTTGTTAACTATGCCCAGTCAAATAAAAAAGTGAACTTATGATTTTTTTGGGTAAATAACCAATCAACAAAAATGGATCAAGTTATGTGTAAAAAAAAACAGCATTTAATTCTGAGTTTTATGAAAATAAAATGTCAAGCATATTCATTTAAGTAAGACTTTTTCAGAGGGATATAGGAAGGGCCAATTGTCTAGAATGGCAATTAAGGCTTAGTTCTTGAAAACCTGATAAAAAAAAAATTGTGTTACATATTATGTATCAATGGAAGCGAAATTTCTTCCTGAATAATATAATTAAAAAACTTGAAATAATTAGCTGAAAAAAAAAAAAAATTGGTTGCCCTGAGTGGGATTCAAACCCATGTCTCCCTTAAGCATGCTAGGCATCATAACTGCTGGACCACCAGACTAATCATTTTCTTCACCATTTTTGTTGATTCACCACAGGCGCCATCTATATCGGGAATCAGGCAGCCAAGCTGTCTCATTATGATGGAAATAATATTTGTTACTCATGCTCACATCATTGTATAAATAATTTAGTAATAGAGTATCACAGAAAAATATCCTGTAGATAAGAAACGCTTGAAATAATTAGCTGAAAAAAATTGTTTGCCCTAACTGGGATTTGAATCCACATATCGCAGAATATTCGGTGTTATAACACTATACCACAGCACCAGTGGTGAATCAACAGGAATGTATATATGTCACATTGAAGTAAAAGGTGAGTCTATGGTGGTTTTAGTGGTTATGATGTCTAGCATGCTTCTGGGAGACTTGGGTTTGAATTCCACTCAAGGCAACCAATTTTTTTCAGGTAATTATTTCAAGTGTTTCTTGTCTACGGGACATTTTCCTGTGATGCTTTATTACTGAATAATTAAAACAATTCTCCTGAAATTGGAATACTGTTTTCTTCTTTTATATATATATATATGTACACTGCTGGCCATTAAAAGTGCATCACCAGGAAAGACAAGAGATATCAAAGCCATATTTAGTGAATACATAGCTTATGTTATAAGGATCAAATAATTACAAATACAACTCGGTTAGACTTGTGGAATACAAAGAAATCAGTATCTTGTGTGGCCACCATGAGTGGCAATAACCGCTGCTACACAATCCACCATTGAGAGGATGAGACGTCGAATGGTGTTTGGGGAATGTCAGTTCATGCAGTTTTGCTACATAGCCAAAGTTCATCTGTTGTAGCTGGTGTCTGATGTGCTAATCATCATGAGATCATGGACCAGACATGTTCAATTTGGGACAGATCCGATGAATGTGCAGGCCAAGGCAAAAGTGTCACATGGTGGCTATCCAGGATTTGTTGGACGATGCATGCTACATGTGGTCAGGCATTGTCCTGTTGGTAAATGGCACCAGAGAGCCCCTGAAGATAAGGTATGACCATAGGCTCCACCATCTCGGTGATGTAACACTGGCGTAAGTAAAGTTGCACAAACCATGTGTATCCAGTAGTCAGCTGCATCTTCATTGCACCAACTGAATACAGTACATTCTTGGAAGTATAGAAGTTGTAGTTTTACTCTTGGAAAGTTATGCTATGAATGAATGGGTGAATGATAAAAATAATTGTAGAAATATTAAATTAGGTTTAAACCAGAAAATTGAAAGTGAAACAAAAAAAGTATATTGAAATTAACGATAATTACTTTGAAAATCCTCCTATTTAAAGAAAAAAGTTTTTTGATTGATTTTTAAGCTTTCAAATATTTATGGGAAAATGAGTTGGCAACAGTTCAGATTAAACTTGTGAGCTGAAATCAGATGATTGCTTCAACTTAAGGTAATGCAAAAAGGCAAAGAGTAGTCCTGTATATTACAACTAAAGAATGGTAATCAAATCACTGGAAGTGATTATCATTATAGTTTGACAAAATGTGCACCAAATGGAAAAGGTAAACATTATATTACAAGTCTGATTTATATATTTTTTATAAGATATATGTTAAAAATTTTCAATGGGAGTTTCTATTTGAAAAACAAGTTTCATTTGTTGTGCTAGCAATGCTGACTAGCACTATTCTCTAAATCTGCAAAATTTTGAAATGCTGTATAGGGCTGATGGCCCTTAAAGATTTAATGAATTTACATAGTATATTGAGTTATTATTATAAAAATCAGACAACAGCTTGGTATTTTCTATCAAATTTATAAAGGTAATATATATATATCATGAAGTATAGTGAGAAAACTGACAATGTACAATATTTTATAAACATTCTAATATGGAATATACTATAAAGCATAAGGTATTGAATTTAAAAGTAAACAAAAATTCTCAAAATTGAGAATATTCATATTATGCACAGTTGTTGAAATTAAAGATAAACAACATTTTATTGTTTTCTTTTCCTCTCTTTACTTCTTCTTGGCTTAATTTAAGTAAAATCATTGAAATTCACTTAAGGTGTCATCAAATTGTAGACACAATTTAGTCATAACTGTATTAGAATATATCCATAATTATGATGAAAGAAAAAAGTAAATTCTAGGTCCTTGTCCCAGTGTGATAGTGTTCATGAAGGTATTATACCCTTGTAGTAAACAATATTTTATAATTTATTGTATTTATGGCCAGCCAGAAAGGGCATTGAAAAAAAAGGTTGGTTTTGTAAAGGTAACTGAAAGCTTCAGTGTCTGACTTGACAAGCCTAATTTAATAATTTGCACTATATTGTGATTATAAACTACTTGTTAGCATTCATGTGAATTTTTCTTGTTTATAGTATTTCTATATCTTAGAATATTGTATGTTTTCTTGCCACTGGCAGACTGCTATCTTGTGCATAAATTTGTTTATTAGATTTTTGGCTTGTTTCCTTCAGAATTTGTAGTAATATTTGGTGTGGGGGAAAAATAGAATGGTGTAGAGTGATTTAAGGAATAAAGGTGGCAATTATGGAAAGTCAGAATACTGCCATCTTAAGCACTTCATAGATGGTCTGCATAATATCATTAATTCTACTCCCATTGTTTGCAATAGAAATAAATGCATTATTGACTTTCAAGTTGACCCAATATCATGATCTAAGTTGTTTTGGTTATGTCAAAAATAAAAATTCGCAATGGGTAGATGAAACTGCTGGTGATTATCCTTTGCTGCATGCTTTATTGAAAGGTCAAATGCTTTCTATAATAGAGATCTTTCTCCTAAGAATTTTATCAGTGGTATACTTGTTCCTATTTTAAAGAAGAGTATTGTAATAATATTATTAATAAATAATATTATTAATATTATATATTTTAAAGAAGAGTATTTGTAATAATTATCAAAACATCAATGTACTTTCTGTTCTTAATAGACTTTATTTAATAATTGCATTTAGTAAAGAAGTAAACATTTGGTTTTTATATATATATATATTTTAAAGAAGAGTATTTGTAATAATTATCAAAACATCAATGTACTTTCTGTTCTTAATAGACTTTATTTAATAATTGCATTTAGTAAAGAAGTAAACATTTGGTTTTTATATATCAAGATTAGTAAGGTGACTTCTGAAGTGGTAGAAATTGAAAAATTATTCTGAAGTGGTAGAAAGAAAAATATGCTACACATATTTTTCTTTCAAATGGATCCTTGAAAAATGTTTAAAGTTTCAAAAAGCTTGTAGTACTAGTTTCATAGCTTTCAAGAAACTGCATATTGGTGTAATTTGTATTGATTGTGAGGTTTTATGGAATGTCTAAAATACTTAACTAGCAAACATAGGTAATGATGCTAATATATAACAACACTGAGCCATATTGTAAACTTTGTAAAGCCTTTAGCAATTGTAAATCGGATTGGATAAGGTTGCAATTTTTTCCTTTCCAACTTATTTAGGTGTTTGATTATGTTATAATGGAAAATTGAAAATAAAACAAATATTTGATAAAATCCTGTATTTTGAAGAAAAAAATTTACTTTGCGATGTTAGACAGTAAATTCCAAAACTTTCATTGAGGAAAGAGACAATGTTATTATTCAGTTTCACATAAATTCCAAAACTTTCATTGAGGAAAGAGACAATGTTATTATTCAGTTTCACTGCATAATTTCTAAGGCAGACACATAGCTACATGGCTGGCATATGGGGCCTGGTCCCTCATAAAATTCTAGAATGGTAAAAAAAATTACATTACAGATTAAGATGCATTTAAATTCATTTTTAAATTGTTAAGTCAATTAAATGTGATTTATATAGGTTTAAATATTTTAAAAAGAGATAAAATTATATTTTCTTCTCCTTTTTAGACTCAGGTACTTCACAGAGACCAAACAAATGAGTGGAAAGGTTGGATGCAGTTAGTTATATTGATCTACCATATGACTGGAGCTAGTCGTGTAAGTCTAATAGTTTAATTTGTTTTTGGCAACACTGTATCTGAGACACATGTTCACATTCATTTCTGCTTTTTAAATAGGTGTATTTTTTTTGTATCTTATTTTTCATTAGTTTGGCAAAATATTTGGTGGAATTGTTGCATTAATAGACATTGATTTCTGAACAACTCAGAAAACTGATATATTTTATTATTTACCCATACATATATTCATTTGCTGAACCTTGTATGCATCACTGTAATCAAAAACCATACAATCTGATTGATATTACCCATGTTTCTACCACATTTCCCATGTTAATGACAAATGTATCTTTTTTTGGCAGATCATGAAGTTTTAGAGTAGTAACATTTATGATTTTAGTATAATAAATTAAACTTGCTTTGAAAAAATAAATGAATATCAGGTTTAAAAATATAGATATAGAACAAAAGTAAGTTTTGCTGTTAATAATCTTTTCCTTCTTTAATTTTAGAATCCAGTATGTAGAAGCTTAAAAAAAATTACTAAAACCAATTGAACCATTTTGGCAGCCATTAACCCCTAATATACTAATAAGAAACCAGTAGGAATTCTTTTCAGGGACCAAAATCACTACGACATGACCAGTAATAGAAATTTGACTGCATAGTACTATGTTGAGAAAAAAATCTTTTTATGAATAAAATTGGCTATTTTAAAAAAAAGTCTGAAAATTAAGAAATTAAATTTAAAAGTAAAAAATGCTGTTCATATATTTAATCAATTAGTTAATGAAGTATATAAAATAATCTAACAATGAAGTTGGTATAACCATTTTGATGAGCTGGCAATGCTACATATTTTTGTTGAAGGCAAAAGTTTTGTGATTAACTCATTTGATTAGAAATACATTCTGATTTGTTTTTCCTGTTTTCAAATGATTCTTTAAAAAATATTAATAGGTTTTTGCCTTAATCAGTTAGGAAATAAAAGTTTTTTTTTGATTCAAGGAAATGCACGTTATTCAGAAAGTAAGCAGACTCGAATCTAAAATTTTGTGGGACACTTTGGATAGTGCTGCGATATCCAACTTAAATCTGGCATAAAATTTAAAAGTGTAATGTTACCAATAGGGGTGGCTCATTTTCTGTAATATATGCTAAAATATTAAATTTCAAATTAGAATTAGCATATTGCCCATTTTTTTTCCATTCAATATGCATTTAGTGAAGTGATACACTCAAAACTTCTTTGCATCAGCCTGATTGTAATTACAAATAAGCTTGAGATATTACTGGATAAGCTCCAGGAGTGCCCAAAAATTTCCATCATTTGCCATACTAACTACTTAAATAATTTGTGAGTCCAGGTGTGTTCTGGACAACTGTTAATCTGCCCACAACAATGTTTAGATAGATCATATCACTGATTACACCACCACCAGATGATTATTGGAAAGTCATCAGTTATAAATTTATTATGGAAGCTACCTTTGGGTAAGTAATGCTTTATTATCTGGTTAAAAACTATGTAGTATAGTAAGCACACCAGACAAAAAATTAGTCACACCTACCATAGACAGTATCATTGAATTGATACCCGGTAGATGTCATGCCTGTAGTAATGGAGCACTATAGAGGCATGTGATCTTCCATGTGCTCTATAGTGTTGCCATTCCCAGTGGAGTGCCAAATACACTTGTTCCTGCCATGAATCACGGGTTGGAAGAAAGATGTGACTGAGTGCAAAAAGGATATTACTACATTTGGTAGGGCTAAAAGACCGTATGCTGTGAAGGAGGTATCTGAATTTGCTGGTGTTTCAAAATCATCAATTCAATGAATGTATAAACAGTGGTGTACATCCAATTTGACTGCTAATCGTAAATGTTATCATGGCCACAAGTCAGTGCTCACAGACAGGGACCAACTCATTGTCCCTGTCTGTGCTCACAGACAGGGACAATGAGTATCAGAACTAGTGACTGCAAACTGATTTCAAACCAGACAGTCAATGAAGGACCACATTAGAACAGGTTTAGAAGTAGAAGCTTGATTCAGAAATAATTATGGTAAATTTATTTACAAAAATAAATTTGGAATTTCTCATGTTAATAGTTAATATAAGAAATCAAAGAAAATATTGGGATTCATTAAAAATAAATATTAACAATTACATTAAACACATTGATTTGCTGGTTTTAACTGAAACAAATGTAAATAAATATGAAAATTATTTATATAATATTGATAAATTTAATAAAATTATGAATGATAATATGAATAAAAATATTAGGGGGATTTCAGTATACTATAAAGAAAATCTAGATATTGAAATTATAACACTGCAAATACTTCCAGCGGAAACTATATATATAAAAGTAAAAAAAAAAAATATATCATGTATTAGCACTATACAGATCACCTAGTACAGATGTGAATTCTTTTCTGTTGAATTTCTGAAACTGGATGGAAAATACAGAAAAAGATCAAAATCAGATTTTAATAGGTGATTTTAATATCGATACAATGAATACTAAAAAACATGGCACAGAAAAATATATCGCACTATTGGCTGAAATGAATTTTGAAAGATTAATAAGGGAAGCTACAAGAGAAGAAATAGTAAAAAATAAAATTGCCAATAAGTGTATAGACCATATTAATATAAAACTGATTAAAAATATGTCAGTAAATTCAATAATTCAAACAAGCAAAATAGCAGATTTTAACATTGATTAGCAATACCAAAAATAATTTGAATAAAGCTAATAATACTGAAAGAGACCAGGAAAATAAGAATTGGTCTTTTGGCCATAACAATATAAACAAAGCTATCTCTGAAATGAATTAGAATTTAGAAAATTATGGAGACAAAACTAAATGGAAGAATTAAACCTATATATAAAGTATTTAAAGACATTTATGATGGAATTTTAGGAAAAAATAGAGTACATATGAGGAGTGTAGGAAGGGTAAAAAGAAATCATAGCAAAAACTGGATAGCACCAAACTTGATAGAGTTAATTGAGAAAAGAGATAAAGCTTGGATTAAATTTAAAAACAATAATAAAAGTGATGCTTATAAAAATAGCTATAAAAAAATTAAGAAATATAGTTAATATTCAGATTTAGAAATCAGAAACAAGTTTATTATAGAAATAAACTTATAATGAAGAAAAATGATATGAAGGCTACCTGGCAATTAATATATGAAATATTAGAAGGAAAACAGAAAAAAAAAACAGTGGACAATGTAATAATTGACAATATGCCCAATAAGAAATTATCTGAGGAAGAAATAACAAACAGTTACGATGGCATTTATAATACACTAATTCTACATATAAGAGATATAAATTATATTCCTACCATTATACAAAGAGCCTTGAACTCTATTTATATACAAGAAAACACTGTAAAAGAAACTGATGAAATAATTACATTAGACACCAATAAATCACCTGGTTATGACAATGTTTACATTAATTAAAAAAAAAATTATATAGAAATACTACTAAATATTATATAAATATTATAATTATAAATCAGATTATGTTTACTGGGAACATACCTACTGAACTCAAACAGGTATTTTAAGACCTATTTTTAAAGGAGGTATTAAGGAGGACTTTTCTAAATATCAACCAATAACAATTCTACCTATATTTTCAAAAATATTGGAAAAATATATTTATTTACTGTTTATAATTTTTTACTTAAGCACAACATAATTAATGAAAATCAATTTGTCTTCCAAAAAGGAAAAAACACAATTCAGCTAATTTCTAAAATTGCAAATAATACTAACAAATCATTGAATAATAGGGAAAAAAATTGTAACTAAGTTCTTAGATTTAAAGAAAGTCTTCGATACAATAGATCATAACATTTTACTAAATAAATTGGAAAATTATGATATTCACAGTATAATGTTAGATTGGTTTCGAAATTATTTATCAGACAGATACACAATTACTAAAATAAAAAACTGTTACAGCAGAAAAGTAATTATGTGATATGAAATTTCCCAAGATTCAATTTTAGGACCTTTATTGTTCCTGGTATACATATATGATTTGTTCAATACAAAATTAAAAAGTGCTATTTATCTATATGCTGATGACATTGTTTTAATAAACAGTCACAAATATTTAAATGATAGCATTTCAGAGATTCAGACAGATTACATTAATATAATTAGATGGTTAAATCATAATAAAATCCACTTAAATGAGAAAAAAAAACAAAATGGATGATTATACATTCACCATGATTGCCCCTAATTCATCAAAACCTCTTTATCAAAACACACAAAATAAATTGCAAAAAAAGGATGCTTCTAATTGTGAATCGTTATGTAGTTGCCCACTTGTTGAGCAAGTAAATAAAATACTTAGGATTCATTTTTGATGAATATTTTAGGTGGAATGCTCATTATATCCCACATATGTGAAAGCTTGAGAATATCAGTGATAAAAATTCAAAATTGAAATATGTATTAAATATGGAAACCTGTGTATTATTTTATAAAGCAATATGCGAATCTATTTTAAATTATAAAATAATTGTGCATGGAACAACTAACTTAACTAACATAAATAAATAGAAAACTGCAGTCTATAATAGCTAAAAATTTTATTCCATTTCATTTACAAAAAAAATTATAAAGCTTCTACAGATAGATTTAAATTTTAGACCTTTATCCTACAGTAATTTATATAAATATAATTTAATAATTAAGATTATTTTTGAGGAAATGTACAAACTAAAAATTCAACACAATAAAAATACAAGACTTCAGAACTAAAGGTATTACAAAATTCCTAATTTTCGAAATAATTATGGAAAGCATACCTCCAAATATCAAGTACCACTTATATTTAATGCTATCCCAAAGGAAATACTAAATATAGATTCTTTTAAAACACTGAAAATTGAATTAAAAAAATATTTGGGAATTTCTAATTAGCTGATTATTATGTGTTGTGTTTTGAGAATTTATTTGATGTACAACATTTTTGTCGCTGAATGACCTATGTTTAATTTAATTTATTCATTTTCCTGCAGATAAGCTATTTAGCTTTGCGGATCAAATGGTAAATGTTTTCGTATTCTTTACTCTTATGAATAAAAATTATATTCCTAATAAAAAGAGTCCCATGCTAATAACAACTGTTGTAATGCTCCAAAGATTTTTAACTTTTCAAGTTGGACCTTTTGTCTGATCCAAATTTATTCAAAATTCAAGGTAGCTTGTTGGGCACCAGGCAATATTAACTTGCCAAATAAAGTTGAAATAGGGTTCATTTTGTATTTATCTAGATTTACTTATCGAGTAAGAATTCAAAAAGGATTGTCAAGTTTAATTAAAGTTAAAATTTAATTCAAAATCAATTAATGTTGCTCAAGAAAAAAATAGCAAAATTTCAAAAGTTTCTAAAACAAACTAAGTTTATTCCCAAAAAATTTAAAGACTCGCCAAATTCTGTTGATGAATACAAAAAAGGTTGGAGTACTAAAAACTCACATCTATCTAAATCTCTACTAATAACTCTTTCAATCTACACATACCAATTCAACATACTCCACATAGTACTTCAACATATTTCAGCTCCTCCTAATAATACTCCTCTTTACTCAACACACTATTAACAATTCCAACTCTGTGGCCTAATGCCATTTAGTTACAACATGCAGCATATAAATCTGGCATTTGTCTGTTGCAAGCCAGGAAAACATTTGCATAATCTGATGATCACATTAGCTATGATGTAAGAGTTATTGTGTCCTACACGCACGCATTAGTGGCTGACAATCAAAAGTCGGAGCAACTCCTTCCACAGCTCAGAAGTAAGAATCTATGGATATTTTATTCTTTTTTTTTCAACCCTGCTGAGGAGTGATCAATTTCACATGGTCCTGGTGCTGACCATTTATAACTAGACTGGACTGTTTATGGATTTGAGCTTGATTATGGATCGTGGACTTACTCCACTGGTTGGCCTCTGTTGTGAGAGACTCTGCCGCTCTGTTTTCTGTCTGCTTCTGGGTTGCCAGCCCTAGTGAACAGAGACATGGTATACCTTATATCAGCTGGTGGATAATCCTAGTCAGAGGCCATCGCTGGTACCTGAACCTTACTTAGCTAGTTGGACATCGTCAAGCCTAAACTGGAATAATGTGTCTCAGACAGGCCATATGGCTCTTGAAAAAGTCCACTGAAAAGGTGGTGCCTGAAGTTCCTACCAGCATCAGTGACTTCAGCCTTTAGTGGAGGAGAAACAGGTCTTTGCCCCATGCCATGCGATCAGGGGGCTATTTGATATTGTTAGCCCTACCTATCTCAATAATTAAATATTGAATAAACTCGACTTTTTTGGTATAGACTATGCAATTACCACTTTTGAATTGATTCAAATTTTAGAAGAAAAATCGTCTTGAGCCAGGTGGGATATGAACCCCTGAGGTTGTGGGTTCAGGAGGAGTGTGGTTCATCGGGAGGTCATGGGTTCGTATCCCACCCAACTCGAGACAATTTTTCCATTAAAATTTCAATCAACTCAAAAGTGGTAATTAGTGTATACCAAAAAAGTCAAGTTTATTCAATATTTAATCAATTGTATACTTGTAATATATACTTTCCATCTATATGGCATTTATCTGCCGCCTGTGGCTAGATTGCCTGAACAGTGCCTACATGTGACATAATGGAATATGTACTGTAAGTAGAAAATGTTCATATCGTTAATTAGAAGAGATCTTGATCGGCAGCTGGTAGCTCAGTGGTCCAGAATACCTGACATGTAATCAGGAGGTCGTGGGTTCATATCCCACCCAGCTCAAGGCAATTTTTCCTCTAAAATTTGAATCGACTCAAAAGTGGTAATTACTTAGTCTATCTCAATAAACCTAGTTTCTTTAAAAATTCTAGTAATCATTTTCTCTCTGCTGGAACATGAGGACAATACATAGAGATTATTCTCTTTATGTCTTCATGCAGGAATTCTATTGTTATAACCTAGATATTCTTGGCTTGCAAGAGAGCAGATGGACAGGTAAAGGTGAGATATTTAAAAATAACTTTAAATTTCTGTTTTCACTGAAGGAGGATGGAAAGAATCTCCAAGGTGTAGGTTTACTTCTCAGCAGACATGCCAGTGATGCTCTTCTAGGATATGACTGCATTAATGAAAGATTTCTTAGAGCAGAATTTAAAACAAAAATTAAAGACCTGAATGTCATCTGTTATGCTCCCACAGAGGCCTCTGATGAGAATGAGAAGGATATGTTTTACAGCCAGCTTCAGGATATTTTGAATTCTGTGAGGAAAGGAGATATTTCTCTTGTGATAGGTGACTTCAATGTTAAAGTTGATACTGACTCTGACCTTTAGGCAGGAGTTTTAGGTCCCTTTGGCATTGGTAGTTCCAATGGCAATGTAAAACATCTCCTACAGGTAAGTAAGCTTAATGATTTACAAATAACTAACACATACTATAAACACTGGGACGTTTATAAATATACATTGGTTTCACCTGATGGGCTGCACAGGAATATGATAGATTATATTTTAATTAACAGCAAATGAGCTAGTTCAGTTAGGAATACCAGATCATACAGGGGAGCCGAAATGGGTCTGAAGTGTCTTGAAGTTACCTGGTCAAAAGTGTCTTGCAGCTGAAGCTTAAGAAATGTTGTGCTAAAGTTAAGAAAATTACCTTCAACACTGAAGGTCTGAAAGATCCAGATATAGCCAAAGCATACCATGATCATCTACTTAGTGATTATGACAATCATGGTTTGCTTACTGCTGAAGTTGAGAAAGAATGGGGTCAGTTTAAACAGGCTTTTCTTGAAATGAAACTTCCAGTCATGCAGGAGTCATTTTGTGAGACTCAAGCTGATAATGCTGCCTTGGTGAAGATTGCATCCATTGTTGATTTAATACTGTTTTTGAAGATTCTCTTCTTGCAGTGTACTGTCAAGCCAATTTGACTAAGATTGAAATTGAATTTACATTTTGTACTTCTAAGAATTCCCTAATGGGCAAAAGCAATTGGGACATAATGCAATTTAAAATGTCAATTTCTGTGGTATCAGCATTCTACAGCTGGTATAACTCTACTGTATCCTGGATAAATTTTTCAATATCATCTCCTTCCCCTTGTCTTTGTGAAAACAGTTCTGTAGCTAACTGTGTAAAATCATTATAAGCTGGATGGATTTCCAAAAGTTCGCTTTTAAAATCTTTCCAAAACTCTATTCCATGATGACATCCTACATTATTCCACCATTGCTTAGCACATCCAATTAAACAAGATACTGCTAAAACCACCTTTTCATGGCCAGACACTTCACGTAAATGGAAATGCTCTTCCATGGACTTTGTAAAGCTCCAAAGATTTATAATACTTTTAAAGTTTTGGACCCTTTGTCTGATCCAATATTTATTCAAGCTCCGAATAGCTAAAGTCGGGCGCCAGGCAATAATTAACAAATTGCCAAAAAAAAAAGTTAAATTAGGGTTGAAAATACCAGCGAGCTTTAATGAGTAAGAATTCAAAAATATTAAATGATTGTCAAAATGTAAAGATAATTTCTAATCCAAAACAATTAACGTTGCTGAAGAGAAAAAATTAGTAAAGATTCAAAAGGTTTAAATAACAAACAAATTTATTTCCAAAAATCACTCACCAAAACTTCAATGAAGAAGATACATCATTTCTTAACTCTGACTATACACACTGCACTAACTGTGCTCCTCCATGCTTACTACCACTTACTGTCTTAAGCTACTGTGACTAGCATGTCACCGGTTATAACAAGAGGCTTACAGTGCCCGCACGTGTCAAGTTGCACGCCGGGAAAGACATTTGCATAAATTGACGAGCAACGCAAGCTGTGATGCAAGAGGGGGTGTGTCTTGTGCACGCACTTCAGCGGGTGACAGTCGGAAGTTCGGAGTTGTCTCCTAACTCTTGGAAACAAGTGCTGTGATGCCAAAAAGGAAATAAAAATCCCCAAAATGATAAATATAACGTAAATTAAGCAAAACTGGTTAAGGTAAAGTAAAAGTGAACGATGGGGCATCACAACTCCCCTTTCCAAAGGGAGTCAAAAGATTTGACCTAACAGATTTTGACGAGCAAATTTGGAATAAAGGACACATCTCACGTCATTTACACATGGCTGGACATAAATAAGTAAAAGTATGCTTAAGCAAATTTTGATAAGACGATCTATTCTCACTTTGACACAATTTTCCAGCACAACCAAATGTACCTCCTCCCAATTCTCCTAACAAAAGTGTGCGACAGCTATCCTAGTGTAAATACATACAGTGGCTGTGGCAGTTAACTGTATACTAGCATTATCGGCCTACCTAGTATCACATTCTGATACAAACTCGAAATTGGCATAACTTGAACTGTACAGTGAAAAAGGTTAATACACTCCTATCTTTCTTAACTTCTAGAAAGGTTAAAGACATGAAAAGAAAAAAATTTTTGATTGCATACGTTGCTAGCGGGGTGATAACTTCTGCTTATCCCCTAACCACAATAAAAAAATAGTGAAAGCTAAATTCTTCTCCTAAATCACATAAAAAATGGGTATTCGAACACCGTTATCTCCTAATTACATCAAATACGCGAAGCTAAGAAAATTTAAATTTTACAAATAAGCGGGATTGTATTCATCCACTAATTCTTCACCTATTCACAGCAATCATGAGCTAGCTGAAATAAAACAATAATTAGCTACCTCCCCCTTCAGAGCTAACGTCCCCCTCCCAAAGGAGTTATGCTGGTAACAACTCAGTCACCAGACTTGGCCATTTGGAGACAGCTCCAAAAAGGTACACAAAAAAAAACAAAATTCTGCAGTCATCATCATGGTCAGCTCATATATATACAAATAAATGCTGCCAATGTCATCCCAAAAATTACGCGTCATTGACACATAAATATCACTGATGACACTGAACAGATTTAAACACATATACATAACATCGTACCTAAGAATAAAGAAAAAAATGTGTAAATAATTTATAATATGTGGCGATAGCATTTCAGCCAATCACTTTTTACATGAATCTCATTTTTTTCATACATAAATTCACTTGGAAATGCACGTTACTTTACAATACAAAATTCTTCTTAAAAATGAAAAAATATTAAATCACTAATTCTCTTCCACTCTCCTCATTCATATCCATAAACATTTTACAATTTCTAAACTTCCCAATATTGACTTACAAATTTTCAGCTATCAGTCAGCTGAAACGAAAAAATCTACAAAAATACCCTTTAACTCATGTTAATACAATATAACAACTAGAACTTCGATGAACAAGAATACAAAAAAAATTCTATTCACACAGTATAAACTCAAACTACAGTAATTTCACTTTCCGAAAATAAATATTGAAACTCCAAAGTTTCAACAAGAATTTAAACATTGCTAACTATATAAATCACAATAAAGCTTCTTCATTCTCCTTCATCTATTCCGGAGAAAAGAGAACATTTATAAATCAATAAGTGCCAAGTGAAAGAATAATAATATACTTAAATTTTCATTGTTGGCACTCCGTTGCAATAAATCATCCAGTCAGGTTCCGTTGACGTCTTTCCTTTGTCGTTGGCTTGCTTCAAGTAAAATAGTTGCTGAAGATCTCGCTCGTGACGCTATGTTGACTGCTTTGCTGCCAGTTGTTGCTCTGCAGGATCTGGTTGTTGTGTCGGTATCTCGTCATGCTCTTGACATCGATGGAACAGCTGAACCTGGCTTTTGTCAGTCTTTGTCCTGTCATATGTAATAGGTGATAATCTAACCTATTCTTGTCTCTTCTGCTTGGTAAAGTTTCAACATCAGCATCAGAGCCATCATTCTCCTGGGTTTGTTGTGGAGCATCTACTTTGATCTAAAAAATTCTATAGAATGGTTATATCTTTTGATATTTACAATATTAAAGTATCCCACTAAGGCATTAGTGGTCATATTGGCCAATTCATATAGAAGAGGAGAAAGTTTCTTCCTTATAATATATGTTCCAGCATATAATGGTGCAAATTTCTTTATGAATCCTCTTTCTTTACCACTCTTATGATGTGTTTTAACCAAGACCTTATCACCTACTTTAAATTCCTTATGTCATCGTCTTTTATTATAATCCTCACATTGCTTTTGTTGTGCTCGTAGGGAATTATCTTGTGCCTTTGAAATGGCTCGAATATGTTGTTCCGTTCTAAACTCAATGGATTGTGGAGATGCAGGTTGGCCACTGAGTCTGTCCCAGGGTAATGTCAGCTCTCTCCCAAGAAATATCCTTGAAGGCGTGAATTTGGTGGTTTCATGTAATGAAGTACATAAAGCAAAGGAAAACTGTTGCAAATATTTATCCCAGGTATTATGTTTATTTTCAACGTAAGCAGCTATCATCCTACCAATATTTCGATTTATTCTTTCGGTCAAATTTGACTGTGGATGATATGGAGTTGTATATATGTGTTTTATTTGAAATGTTTCACATACTTCAGCAAGCACATTTGAAATGAATTGGGGCCCATCGCCTGAAACTATACTCTTGGGTACCCCGTATCTGCATATAAACTTATTATTATTCTTTGCTTTGATTGTTGCTGTTGCATTTCTAATGGGAAATATTTCGACCCATTTTGAAAAATAATCTACTAACACTAGAATATATTGGGATCCTGCTTGCGTTTGTGGATACGGGCCCATTAGATCCATGCCAACTAATTCCATGGGTTCATTGGAGGTCGTGCTTTTCATAAGACCACAAGGACAGTTCTGATCGAATTTTGTGGTTTGACAAATTAAGCATGTTTCTACATAGGTTTTTACGTCTTTTTTCAAAGCTGACCAATATGATCTTTTTACCACTTTCTGATATGTTTTCCATGTACCTAAATGTCCGGCTAAAGGTACATCATGTAATTCTCGGAGTACATACTCTCTTAAATTCTTGGGAATAAATGGGCGATAACTGCCTGTTTGACTCGGTTGTCTGCAGTAGTACAAAATATCACTAATTAATTTGAAATGTCTGGCTCTTCCAACAATACTTGAAGCTATACTAGGATCTAGAGGTAATTCATCAGTTTTCAAATAATGGTATACTTTTTCATATTCTAAATATCTTTGTTGTTCCTTAATTAAGTGTTCCATGTATTCGATGGGAACTATTGTGGCGAGTGAGGGAGGAAAAGGCTTATCTTTGAGCTCTGGCACAACTTCTGGCGGCCACACAGGAGCACGAGATAATGCATCTGGTAGCTGATGTGCACTTCCCTTTTGGTGCTTTTTCTGGAGCCTATATTACGCTTAGACATTCTTTTTCAGTCACTGTATAGTTTCTTTCAGTGTGACTCAAACTGCGACTTCCATACATGATAACGTGTTCACAATTGTCATTCTGTACTTGACTCAGCACGGCACTGAGACCGACATCAGAAGCATCAGTGTAGATGTTAAAAGGTCTGCCTAACTGCTGCAAGGCCAACACGGGAGCATGACAACAATGCATCTTTTAAGGTCTGCCAAAATTTTGAAACCTTTTTTAATCTTGAGCAGTGCTCAAGATTAAAACAATACTAAAACTATACAAAAATACTAAAGCTACAACTAAGCTTGCAAAAATATAAATTTGTTTATCGAAAACGCTTTTCTATCGTGCCTATGTACGTGTGTGTCTGGACACTTCTAATCTTTACATACAATAAATATCTTAACTATCAGCAATATCTGCACTGAAACTTCAGTACCTTTGACTAATACATAAAAAAGTTAAGCTTCATGCTCAACAAAAATTTTCGGCTTAAGCTGCCGTTAAATCTGTAAATAGTATATACAACTAATGAGCTCAAAAATTACTATCTTTGACAATCACGTTAAATAACATACACAATTTATACACAAATATACAGTCCCTATTCTTGGACCACTATCATTTACTACTGGCATGTCCCTGTTCATTGCACCACTTCTTTTATTTACCCTGTAAAGCTCCAAAGAAATGTAAAATACTTTTAAGTTTGGACCCTTTTTTTATGATCCAAATAGTTTTATGCTCCGGATAGCTGAGACGGGTGCCAGGCAATAATTAACAAATTGCCAAAAAAAAAAATAGAGTTAAATTAGGGTTCAAAATACTAGCGAGCAATAATGAGTAAGAATTCAAAAATATTAAATGATTGTCAAAATGTAAAGATAATTTCTAATCCAAAACAATTAACGTTGCTCAAGAGAAAAAATTAGTAAAGATTCAAAAGGTTTAAATAACAAACAATTTATTTCCATAAATCACTCACCAAAACTTCAATGAAGAAGATACATCATTTCTCAACTCTGACTATACACACTGCACTAACTGTGCTCCTCCGTGCTTACTACCACTTACTGTCTTAAGCTACTGTGACTAGCATGTCACCGGTTATAACAAGAGGCTTACAGTGCCCGCACGTGTCAAGTTGCACGCCGGGAAAGACATTTGCATAAATTGACGAGTGACACAAGCTATGACACAAGAGGGGCGTACCTTGTGTATGCGCTTTAGTGGGTGACAGTCAGAAGTTAGGAGTTGTGCATGCGCAACTCCTAACTCTTGGAAACAAGCGCTGTGAGGCCAAAAAGGAAATAAAAATCCCCAAAATGATAAATATAACGTAAATTAAGCAAAACTGGTTAAGGTAAAGTAAAAGTGAACGATGGGGCATCACACAGCGAGCGTTACTTAGCGAGTAAGAATTCAAAAATTAAATGATTGTCAATTCTAATTTAACTTACAATCAAAACAACTAACATTGCTCAAGAGAAAAATTAGCAAAATTCAAAAAAGTTTCTATAACAAACAAGTTTATTTCCAAAAATTATTTTTAAACACTCACCAACTTCAATGAGATGTCGACTACATCATCACTATTGTGTCTAACACCAACTTCTGTGACACTACTAACTGACTAACAAACACCAACTCCTGTGATTACTTCCAACTGACTTACTACTCACTGACTCTCTGACTTCATGTCACAGTTATAACAAGTGTACATGCTCAGCAACACATGGCTCTTGCACCAGTAAAGACCTTTACATAAAATGATGAGCATGCAAGCTATGACGCAAGAGGGGGCATGTCTTTGTGCACCCGCGGTTAAAGTTCGGAGTTGCGCATGCACAACTTCTATGCTCTTGGAAATGAGCGCTGTGATGCCAAAAAGGAAATAATATCCCCAAAATGATAAATATAATGTAAATAAAACAAAACTGGTTAAGGTAAAATAAAAGTGAATGAGGGGGAATCACAACTTGACAAATGTCCATGATGATGGACGTTTCGAACTGTCGAACCTTATCTCTGGTAAAGGCCAATTAACATAAGGACTATAGTTAATAAATGGATTGGCAATTCATCTTTGAGGCAGTTCATAATACTCTGTTCTATCACTTGCTTCTGACAGAACAAAAAATGGAACTGTACATTCAAAGTTTATTGGTTTGTGAACTGATGCAGCATTGTCAGCAAATTTAGGGGTTGTTGTCATTCCCCTTTTCTCCCGAGGCTCTTTAAGCAAATTTATTAACACTTCTGCTTCTTTCATCACATCCTGTAACCTATCTTTTACTTTTTTCTAAGTCAGGAGTCATTATGGCAGAATCAGACATGTTTAGCGGTCTGCCAAAATTTTGAAACTTCTTTATCTTGAGTAGCGCTCAAAGGTACTGCTATACATCAATGCAATACTAAAGCTATACTAAGCTTGCAAATGAACTTGCTTATCAAAAAGTTTATCTATTGTGTGTCTGGACACTTCTAATCTGTACATACATACAATAAAGATCTTAACTATCAGCAATAACTGTGATGAAACTTCAGTACCTTTGACTAACACAAAGGTTGAGCTTCTTGCTCAACTAAAAAATTTCGGCTTAAGTTGGCATTAAATCTATGAATAGTTCATATAACTAATGAGCTCAAAAAATTGTTAACTTTGATGATCACATTAAATAATATACAATTTATACATATATATATATACAGTTCCTGTGTTCAGTGTGCCACTTTCTTTTCTGGCTCTGTAATGCTCCAAAGATTTTTAACTTTTCAAGTTGGACCTTTTATCTGATCTAAATTTATTCAAAATTCCGGATAGCTTGTCGGGCACCAGGCAATATTAACTTACCAAGTAAAATTGAAATAGGGTTTGTTTTGTATTTATCTAGTGTTACTTATCGAGTAAGAATTCAAAAAGGTTTGCCTAGTTTAATTAAAGTTTAAATTTAATCCAAAATCAATTAATGTTGCTCAAGAGAAAAATAGCAAAAATTCAAAAGTTTCTAAAACAGAAAGTTTATTTCCAAAAAAATTCAAAGACTCACCAAATTCAGTTGATAAATGCAAAAAAATTGGAGTTCTAACAACTCACATTTATCAAAATCTCTACTTATAACTCTTTCTATCTATACATACCAATTCAACATACTCCACATGTTACTTCAACATATTTAACTCCTCCTAATAATATTTTTCCTTACTCAACACACTATTAACAATTCCAGTTCTAATTCTGTGACCTAACGTCACTTAGTTATAACATGCGGTGTACAAATCCGGCACATGTCTGTTGCATGCCAAAAAAACATTTGCATAATCTGACGATCGTGCTAACTATGATGCAAGAGGGGTCGTGTTCTACACATGTGCATTAGTGGCTGATAATCAAAAGTCAGAGTTGCACATGCGCAACTTCTTCCATGGCTCAGAAGTAAGAATTGTGATCAGCCCAAAAATAAAATAATAATCCCCAAAATGATAAATATAATGTAAATAAAGCAAAACTGGTTAAGGAAAAGTAAAAGTGAGTGGGTGGACCATCACACTGTACATGAAGCAGCCAGTTGCAATGATCTAGATCTGAATGATGAACATAACATAGACACTTTGGTGTTCCAGGATATAAACTGCAGGATGCACAGGGCCAAAACTATTTGGGAGTGGAATGAGGAGCACGAAGTAACATTTGGACACTTTGACTCACCTGCAAAGTCACCAGATGTAAATTCCATTGAAAACCTTGGGGACTATCTGAAACAGAGGGTAGAATACATAAGGTATCCACATAATCTAGCTGAACTATGAGTGCTATTGTTGAAGGAATGCACTAGAATTGATGTAAATGATATCTGACGTTTGGTGAAGTCCATACCTAACATGATTGTTGCTGTAATTCATGCAAAGGTAGCTGATACACATCATTTGGTGAGAAATTATAGAGGTGACTAGTTTTTTATCTGGTGAGCTTGTATTAGTTTATGTAATGAGTATATTTATTATTTATTCAATTGACATGTAAAAATATTACTGTGGAATAAGAAATTTGAAGTTATTTTAATAGCAGCAGTGCAGTATGATGGAGTCACTGGAAATATAGCTTTCCAACAAGAACTCTCTAAAGCAATATGTGTTATGTTAATGAAGCTTTCATTTTTTATGATTATTATATGGTATTGGGTGTAGGTGAAACAAACATCAAGATAAATATTTGGGAAATGATGTGTTAACATTTCAGGTAGCATCCTAATAAAACCATCTTTGCTGCTTATTAATATGTGGGCATGAAGGAGAAAATGATATTCAGATAGCAGTTATATTGTCTATCAATGAGGATTCAATGTGATATACACAGCTACCTAATCAGAATTTCTTAGAATTCAATAGAAAGTTTTAAGTGAATATGCCATTCAGAAAATGCTGAATTAAGTAATACAGTAAACTCCCTGTTATTCGGTACTCAAGCATCCAGAATTCTCATGCAACTAGCATAAATTTCAAATTGAACTTTTGAACTTGGTATGGTAAATTCCAATGCATATGGTAGTTCTCCCAGAGGCCACTGGAATTTTCATGCATTATTACATTCATGCTATGATGCTTTTAAAAAACATATTTTATATATTTACATTTGTATTAAGAGACTATACTCCTTTTTTGTTATTGTTTTTAAATGCATTTTCATTTCAACTTAGTCTTAAATACAAGTATTATTGTACTGCTGTACTAGCTCTCTATAAAAATATTTCTCATGCAACCAGCAGACTCACCTAATTAGCAGCCATAATTAGCCCATAAATGATAGATAAATAGGAGTTTAATGTAGATAGAGTGTAACTTTTTAAATTAGGTATCTAATGTTAGGTATATGAATAAGATGACTCCAATTTCAATTGTGGAATCTATACATTTTATTACTTTGCACATATGTTTTATTTATAATAGGCTGATTTTTTTAACTTTAAAGATACTGTGGTTGGTCAAATTCCTTCATATATTTTTGTGATGCACTGCATATAAGCTTATGTTAAGTCAATTAGTTTGATTTTGCTGTGGAAAGTATTTTTTTCTCTTTATTATTTATTTTAATATTTAAAAATACTTCAACATTTGACTCAATAAAATCAGATGATGTATAATCCTTATTAGAAAGGGAGGGGATTTTTAATAGAGCTTAGCTATGCATTAGCATTATTAAGAGCCTTGTATTGAGCTATTTCTTATAAACTCTTCACAGATAAATCATTTAACTTTATTCAAATAAAAAAGTAAATGCTTATTGCATTTTGGATAGCAACTTAAAAGGATGTTTTTTTTTGGTTTATGTACAAAACATTTGCTACTTATCAATTATTACTGAGGAAATCTCAGGATAAAGATATGGCTATATATTAAATGATATATGCAGGCAAATTGTTTACCTTTGCTAGAATACAAAGAAGGTATGTATTTACCAATGAGCCAAATGAGTTGTAGACTCAGATTTCAGACTTGACTGATCTCAAGAATGGGTATACTTTGATGTGAAATTGCAGTTCCTGTAGCACAGTTGTTGTAGAGTTACCGCATAAGAAGGAACATCCATGTTGGTAGCTGTTGTAAAGTAATGGCTAGTACAGATGATTGTGTCATATTCGTTGAGAAATTGGCAGAATAGATTCAATTATTGTTTCTTTATAGCCAGATGAGAAGTTGAGAAAACTCAGATTATTTCGTGAAGCCAAAAAACTCAGAGAGGCTGGCCAATCAATGTTGAGAACAGAATTGTATAATGAAGCATAAATACATATAGAAATATGTGAAGTTATAATATTGTTACATATTAAATGGACGAAAACTGAGCATGAGTTCAAATAAATAGTATATAACAATTCTAATTCTAAAACAATGTAATTTATTACAAAAGTATGGATAAAATCATTTATATAAACTAAAGTCAAACAGCATTTCTATATCAGTATAAAAATAAACTTTCAGAAGAACATATCAGCTTTTTTTAATCATGCAAAAAGTTGTTTCCTCTATAATTCTCAACAGTTGATAAGTGGCACAATTATATTTGTGAACAGACATGTAATCTATACAGATTAACCATACCAATTCCTAAAGAACTAAATACAACTATGTAACAAATGATGAACTCTTCCGACAGAAAAGTTGAGATCAGATCTACTCGTTCAACTTACATAAAACCTTTTCAGACACAAAAAAGACATCCTTAAACTGGATCATACTAATTAACTTATTTATCTTTCTGCAAACACACCAAAGAAAAACATCTCTTATTCACTATGCTGTATTGACTTAAACTATGTATTTCTTCTCACTCCAATTCTTCTAATTAACACTTGTTCCTTATTCTTTTAGTCAAGTTTGTTCAATGTTGTTGGTGACATAACTCGCACACTGAAGCACATGTGAACATCAAGACGATACATCACATCACAAGTTCATTGTAGCATGTTCATTTGTCGTAACAATATTATATTTAACATAAATTTATGTGCAGTGCTTAAAGTTGGATATTTGTTGCTTAATGAAAGTATACAAAATTATCCACTTTTTTAACTTAAATTTATTTTATTCACAAGTTTGGGACTATTGATTCCCATGCTACTTAGATCCTTGAAGAAAATTTTCTTTTATTTCTTATATTTTGAGTAGTGAATCAGGAAGTGATAGATATCCTCAACAACTCTGCATTTTTTGCATAGTGGAAAGTCTGTTTGCTTATCTGAATTTCTGATTGTTCAAATTTCCTAATCCAGTCTTTCAGTCTTCTGATCTGGATTGCTATTTCCTGGAAAGCATTTTTAAAGAAGGTGTGTGTATACTTTGGATCAATTTGAAATTGATAATTTTTTTTTCTTTAAAGTGTCAGTCCAGATGTTTTCCTATTCTTGATTGAAATAGTTGAGTTTCTTGTTGATATTGAAATTCTGAATATTACACTCATTTGAGAGATCAGTGTGCTGTACATTTCTGGCAGTGGATCAGCTTTGTTATTTCCGAACATATCTATGGCTAGGAACTCACACCATGGTGATAGTTTGTTGTATTATGCATTTATCCACATAAAATAATTTATTTAGCTGCAAAAACACCTCTTATTCTCGATCAGCTGACTCAGTCAATAACATGCTCAGGCATTAAAAAAATATATCCAAGATTGACGTTTAAAAAACTTTAAATAGAAGTTTAAAAGTCATGCTTACATGACATATTTCACCAAACGTGTGTTGGCTTTGTCAAGCATATGCTATTGGTGGATAGATGCTTAAATGGCCTACTTTAAGTTAAAATGTATGTGGAAAATATTCAGAGATTTTCTCAGTAGTAACTGATAAGTATCAAATAATGTTTTGTAAATAAGCTAAAAAATTAAACATCCATTTTAGTTGCTTTTAAAATGTAACAAGTACTTACTTTTATATTTGTACACAAGTTAATTGGTTTACCTTAGGATAGTTTGTAGAAAGTAGCTTAACAATATGAGGCTTTTAATATTATTAATGCAAAGCTGAACTCTCTTAAACATACCCCCACCCCCTTCTAATAAAAGTTATATATCATCTAATTTTATACAGTGTTAGCTGTTGATTTTTTTTAATTACTGAAGTATGTACACTGTGATCCAGTTTACATTATATATTTAGTGTTTCACTCCTCTGGGGTGGTTAGTTAAATTCTTCATTCCCAAAGCAATTAGGAAAAATTTGGTGGCTTGTTAATTGGATATATGCCTCCATTTTTCATTCGGAAGAATTTGGAAGGTCTTTTGAGTTCACTGAAAAGCATTACGCATTTAAGATCTGGTAACTTACCCATCAAGACTGCATATGTTAAGCATTCTGAACTCTTCCTTAAGATCATGATGATTGGTGAAGTGCCTGTTTTACTGTCATCTAACTTGTTGCTGAATTCTTCCTGTGGGGTGATCTCAGAAAATGCCTTCCAAATGTTTGAGGAGGACTCCTCTGAGTTGGCTCCACAGAGAGTAGTTGCAATTGAATGTATTCTGGTATGCAACAATGGGAAATTAGTGCCCATTCGGACACTAATTGCTACATTTAACACATTATGCCTGCCTAGCACTACCAAAATTGGGTACATGCATTGGGAGGTGTAGCCATACATTACCAACTCTGCTTGTTTTCAATATGAGAAGTATAGCTTCCCATGGTAAAACTACATGTATTTGCTGTGGCAGTGTGGATCTTGCTGATCCAGACTGCACAGCCTAGAAGGCATCATCATCATCCTCAAGCAGCCATGGGCTAGGGAGTTTCAACCAGACCGTGCAATTTAGTTCTCCGAGCAAGTCTGTCCTGAGCTACATCTGCTGCATCTAGCCACTGCACACCAATTCTAACAAGGTCCTGTTTGACATTGTCTGCCCACCGCATCCTAGGTCTCCCCCTCCTCCTGAGGCCTCGAGGCACACTGTTCATAACCTTATTCGTCAATCTATAATTATCCATACGGGCAACATGGCCAAACCAGCAGTCTCTCTCTGCACAATATGCTGCTTAAAGGAGGTTGCAGACTCCTTTGCCTAATCTCATCATTAGTTACAAAGTTAAACTACCTAATACCCAAGATACTGCGTAAGCATCTAGAATCAAAAGCATCTAGTTTCCTGTTATCTTGTTTACATAGCGTCCAAGGTTCACTACCATAACTAACTCTAGAAAGAACCAAACTATTATACAGTCTAATTTTAGTCTTTAGGTGTATACGCCTATTTCTCCACACTCTCCATAGATTCTTAAAGGTCCCGGCAGCAATCCCTATTCGTCTGTTAATCTCATGCCGCACATCACCATTATCTGTTACATAGCTCCCAAGATAATTAAACTGTGACATCTGCTCAAGACTGCAACCATTCAGATTAACTGAATCACAGCCTACCTGACCAATTTTCATCACTTTAGTTTTCTCTCTGTTTATAACCAAACCTACTATACTACCAGTCTCATCAACAGCTCGAATGAAAGAGTTCATCTCATCAACATCATTTGCCAAAAGGGCTAAATCATCAGCATAATCTAAATCAGAAATTTTCGTATCTCCAGCCCATTTAAGGCCAAAATCTTTCCCTTGAAGTGAATTTCGCATAACATAATCAATAACCAAGCTAAAGAGAAAAGGAGACAAAATGCACCCTTGTCGAACACCAGAAGTAATGCTAAACCAATTGCTACAAGCCTTACCAACTCTCACACACGACTCAGTGTTATTATAGAGAGCTTTCATTATGTTAACTAACTTGTCTGGTATACCATATGATTTCACAATCAACCCCAAATTATGACGATCAACAGAGTCGAAAGCCTTTTTGAAATCAACAAAGCTAGTAACCAAAGGTTTCTGAAACTCTAAACATTTCTCAAGAATCTGCCTAAGTGAAAATATCTGATCTACACATCCCCTACCACTTCTGAATCCACATTGCTCATCACGCAATTGCCTGTCAACCAGATTCTTAATTCTATTAAGCACAATCATGGAAAGAACTTTACCTGGAACAGAGAGTAGGCTGATACCCCTATAGTTATCACAAGAACTGCGATCACCTTTTTTGAAAATAGGGATAATAATAGCTCTGGTAAAATCTTTAGGAACCATGCCTTTATCATAAAAGTTATTCAAAATTTCAGTCATCCAAGTAGTAACCGAAACATTCCCAGCTCCGAGCATTTCTGTAGTAATTTCATCTACCCCTGGGAATTTATGAATTTTAAGTTTAGAGATAGCCAAAATAACTTCAGATTGTGTTATAGGGCCAACATTAAAGCTGCCAATGCATCTATCATCATTACAAACAATGTGAGTAGAACTAACCACATTGTTTAGAACATCACTGAAATGCTCAGCCCACCTAGTCATGACAGAATACTACCCTTCTATAACCTTACCTATTTCATCCTTCAAGCCTTGTATACCTGTCCGCTGGTACAGCTCTCTGCTGTTGTGCTGTCTAACTGCTTCCTTGGCTTTGTCAGCCAAACCATCAAGCCAAAGATTCTTATCAGCAGCTAACTGATCCTTTACACGTTTATTAAGCTCTCTGTAATCCTTTCTATTAGGACTAGTAGGGTACTGATTAAGGACATTCCTGCAGTTCCTTCTTTCTGAAATAAGCTCAAGTGCCTTATCACTTAAATAATTCTGCCTCCTCTGCTCCTTTTTTCCTAAAAGAGTACTGTTAGTTTCCAAAAAAGCCTATTTAAAATGGCCGCATTCTTCCTCAACTTCAGTATTAAGCAAACCATGATTGTCATAATGACTAAGTAACCTATCATGGTAAGCTTTAGCTATAACTGGGTCTTTCAGAGCTTCGGTATTAAAGGTAAATTTTTTAACCCTAGCACAACACTTTTTAACGTTTAAGTTGCAAGACACTTTTAACAAGGTAATGGTCAGATCCAATTTCAGCTCCCCTATATGCCCTGGTATTTCTAACAGAACTAGCCCATTTGCTGTTAATTAATATATAATCAACCATATTCCTATGCAGCCCATCAGGTGAAACCCGTGTGTATTTATGTATGTCGCGGTGTTTGTAATATGTGTTAGTTATTCTGAAACCATTGAGTTTACTTACCTGTAGGAGACGTTGCCCATTGCCATTGCAGCTACCAATAGCAAAAGGGCTTATTACTCCTCCCCAAAGGTCAGAATCAGTACCAACTTTGGCATTGAAGTCACCTAGAACAAGGGTAATATCTCCTTTCTTGACAGAATTCAAAATATCCTGAAGTTGTCCGTAAAACCTATCCTTCTCATCCTCATCGGCATCCTCAGTGGGGGCATAACAGCAGATAACATTCAAGTCTTTAATGCTTGTCTGAAATTTTACTGTAAGAAACCTTTCATTAATGCACTCATATCCTAGAAGAGCATCACTAGCATGTCTGCTGAGCAGCAGACCCACGTCTTGGTGATGCTTTCCATCCTCCCTCCCTGTAAAGAGAAATTTAAAGTTATTTTTAAGTATCTCACCAGGGTAGAAATAAAAGAAAAGTAGCCATAGTTGTCCAGATTAGTAGGCCACACTAATCTGGCAGCCCTCCCCTTCCATTCACTTTCCCCTGAGGGTATCTGTTTTGAAAGGTACTAACGGTCTGCACCACGAGAAGGCAGGGTTGGACATTAGGTGCTAGTCCTGGCCAGTTCTGGCAACTATCTGCCATTCTTGTGTGACTATCTTAAACGGAAAAAAAAAAGAAAGAAAGATGTGGAATGTCTAAAGACTGAAAATAAAATCTCCTACACTGAAGCAAGAAAGCTCTCTACACTGCCTGATAATGTTTTTTATGTCATTGAAAACACAACCATTCCAATGACTTTGGTGGCAGTACAAATTGGTATAAGACATATCATCATCTGACTGTTTCTTGCCTGCTGCAAGGTGCCTCTTGGAACAGACAAAACCCAGATCAATATTAGCCTGAATATCGATGCCAGTTTTGATTCCTGTTTCTGGACTTTCCTCTTCCACCTCTGGTAGGCCCCCTTCTTTTCTATCCCAAATAACCAGACCTTCCAAACCAAAGAGGTTCCACTTGGACAGAAGAAACAGACATCTCTACCTCCCATAAGGCTGTCTATGATCTGTGTCCCTTTTAAAAAAAGCTATCTTTTAGTATTTTTTAAATTTTTTTATTGTTTTGTTTCTCACAATTAAAGGCACTTTCTTTTGTATACAGCTTTATCTAGTTTTGTTGGTTACTCCAGGGTAGGAGTCTAAATAATTAATTTCATCCTGAAGAAACTTTAAAATCAACCATCATTAGAGTGAATCTATTTTAAAGTCCAACATTTTAAGTGTCAACAGAACCAGCCAATATGATTGGGTATTGAATCAACCAATCACACTGGTTGATTACTATAGTCAACCAATATGATTGACTTTTATAAAATGAACTATAAAGTTAAATCACCTTTGCTGACTATGGAAGAACCAAATTGAATTTTTTTGCTCAAATCAACCAATAATTTGAAGAGAGTCCACCATGAATCACAGATTTTAATGATATTTGGCATGTTTCAATAGTAGAGAAAATTAAATTGCCCACAATGTTATGTGTTAAAATATTTGGATAGGAGTTAGTCATATAAATTAGGGAATACTGTGAATTAAAGTTATTTTGTCCCCCTTGATTCCATTGCAGTTGAGAACATCACACTTGGTGGTGTAGTTATATATGTGTTTGGTAAACATATACTTTAGAGTGCATGTCAGCCCGTTCAGTTCCCTAAAGTGTATTGCTTATAGGGTTTCTGAAAACTCGGGTTTTTAGGACTCGGCGAGTCCTAAAACGAGTCCCAAATTTTGAAAACTCATCGATTCCGAGTAGAGTCCGGATCTAAATCTAAACTCAAATCAATAAGCGAAAACTTTTAATATTTTGGAGTTCAATAACAATTCTCATAGCTGAAGTCTTTGTAACAAAATAAAATTACTAAAATTTGTTAAAATTAGAATTATTTATTATATTGCAAGATTTTCAACTGAGATTTGTGGTCGTGCCAAGAAATTATAAAAGAAATGTTCTCAAATTTATTTATTAATCAATTCATTTATTTTCAAAAATTAAACTTTAAAACTAGATATAACTCTTTGAACATTTATTTATTTCAATTGCTTTTTTTGGTCTTCAGGTAGAAATATTTGAGAAATACTAACGAATTAAGGGACTTGTCAGCAAGTCTCGATCTGATTGTAGTACAGAAGCTGCCACTTATTGAAAATGTTCTTTCATTAGAAGTTGAAGTTGGTTTTATGGAGGAAAGTGCGTTGTACAGGTCATCAAGATTACTTGTTCGTTTTCCAGTATTTTTGAAAAGCAAAAATTCTTGTTTAAGTTTGCTATAAATCTCGGATTCTTTTGGAGTTGGAGGTTCAGCTGCGTTTTTGAAAATTAAATCAAGTTCTTCCTCCATTGTCAAATTTTTTTGATTTTCAACTATTATTAATTCTTGGTCTTGCGAAGCTTCCGTTGATTCATTATTATCTTCTTTTTGGTAAAGTCTTTTTAATAATTGTGTGGCTAAGTCTAAAGCATGTTTATTTGGTACAAATTTTGGATCTTTAAGCGCTTTGAACAAATTCATTAAATCTATATTTACTCACTCATCAATTCTTTTCTACATATTTTCTAATAATTCACACGCTAGTCTACTTTTACAGTTCGAAATTTTTCTTTTCATGTACTCCAATGTAATGCCAGCTGAATGCAGAGTCGTATCATTTCGGCTTAAAACTTCAATTGCCAATTTGGCAGGTTCAAGCGAATTCTGGAGATCTTTGAGCTCGTTAAAATCGATGTCATCAAGCATGTGTGAACAGTTGAGATCTACTAAAGCTTCCTCGATGAATTTTTGTAGTTTCACAAACATGATTATCATATAAGCAAGAGAATTCCAACGAGTTTGACAATCTAAAACTAACTCAAAATTGTGGCCCAGTTTAGCTCACTCGGCTGTTTTGTGAACTCGTGGACTCGTCGAGTCCCGAATCCGAGTAACTACCCAAATACTTGACGAGTCCGAGTCGAGTCGAGTACAGAAACCCTAATTGCTTATCGATTACATTTTGTAAATATGATTTTGTCATTGAATTTCCAATTAAAAGTTACCACAAAACACTGAGTTGTGTTCTTATCTACCATAGAAGCAAAGAAAAAAATTTTAAACTTTAAGTGCAATCACAATTTATATATTTCCTCTTTAATTTAAATAACTATGTGTTTATAATAGTTTAAATATCTATAGCTCCTTTAAAAAATTTTTGTAGCATATAATATTTTGAGTGATTGCATATCTTATGTATGATAAGATATCCAAATATCATTGACATCTAATTGGTGGTGAACTGGCGTGGTTGAATTGACAACGGAAGGACCCAATATGTGTCTTCAAACAGAATTTCTTTTTGTCATATACCAAATTAAGTGCTTTCTAGCAGATTCAGAAAATGCAAATAATAGTATTTTATTGGTTTCTATAAAACTCAGAAAAAAAAGTTTCCTATTTTTCTCTTAGAATCCACACCCTCCTTAGGCTAAGAGGGCAAGTTATTGCTTTCAGTGCAAGTCCCTCAATCACCACACTCTACAACATAAATTTCAAACTTTTAGCATCAATAGAATGTTTGCAACATTCATTTAAAGTTTTGCATTTCTAACGTCAGTAACATCTATGTGGAATTCAAACTGTTGGGAGAATCTGAAAATATGAATCATTATATCTTTTCAATACCTATTTAATTCTTAAAAGAAAAAAGTATGTACAGATGGAGAGAAACAGATGACAAAGTGGAATTAGTAGCAAGTTAAAAAAACAACCAACTATTGTTTCCCCTCTCTTCCTCTTTTTTGTTTGTAAGAGACAAATGAATTTTTGGTTTTGATTTGTTTTGCTATAGGGTGAATATTAATTACTCTCAGAATAGATTCTTCATTTTCTGTATAATTCTAAGATTACCTTTCGTTAGCATTTATCATATGTTTTTAAATAAATTTAACTGATTCATATGTTTCTAAATAAATTTACCTGATTCTGTGTAAAATATTTTTTATAATTTCAGGTATTACCTATATATATGCATATTCGTGTGCTTGTAACATCATATTTATTTTTGAGTGGTTATGGACATTTTACATATTTTTTTCATACTGGAGACTATGGGTTTTACAGACTCTGGCAGGTGAGTATCAAAACAACTTTCATTGATTTGTTTTAAGGAAGTATGTTGCTATTAAATTGATATAAAGCAAAAGATAGTATAATGTTAATTATGCAGAATAGATTCTTCAGTATACTGATGAACACTGATAATGTTCCACATGTAAGGTGTCTGTTGAACATTTCTAGCTTTTATATGAAAATTTTTTTGAAATTATCTGAAAGGGAAACGGTTTAATATTTTTAATTTAAAAGAGATATTACAGCTATATAATTTTCAATATAATAACCTTTTAGCAGTCTTGATAAATTTTTTAACCTTTTAATGTTTTCCCTATCACATAATAGAGAATGTCACTAACCAGAATCACAGGAACAAGTAGTCTCTCCTCCCCAATGTATTAGAATCGTATTAGAATGTGTCATATTGCATACACACCTAGAGACAATATAAACTACTGCAGAGAAAGTGTTTGCCATATATTGCTCAGTCATGGTAAAAGCAGCTAATATTATATCATAGGAGGGCTAATAATTTGAATATAACTACAAAGAATAGCTGAGATTGGTACTTTTCTAATTTTGAGTAGCCCAGACTTGTCTGCAGTAAGGGAAACAACCAGCAATAAATAAAACACCAGCTGAATTAGTCCACATCAATTAAAACAAATAGTGGATCTCTGGCCTCATATATAAAAAAAGTACATAAATTGTCAAACTTAGGAACTCTCACCAGAGATTTGATTATTAACTGACCTATACCTATCTTTTTCAGTAACACTGTAATTGGACTATAATCACAACATGGTGACACCACAGAATACACTTGTTTAAGGGGGAGAAATCTGAAGATCTGCTTCAGGTCTATCCAGAATGAAATTAGACCAGGGATTTCAAACACCTGACACTTTTTTCACATTTTGTGAAACCACAAGGAATATATTATAAGCATGATAGAAAACTGTGGCTTACTAGCTTGAATCGACTGAGATGATCTCACATGGTTATAGAAAATACATTCACATTCACCCAAATATGAAGCTATTGCAAAAAAAAAATAAGTTTTATGTTTTGGTATTAAAAGTATGTAACTTCTAAATATTAAACCACAATATGAGTAATTATGTTTTGCCTATTATTGCTTAAAATAAAATGTAGCTCACCATATGGTGAGAAGTAACTGATTTGTTCCCTATGTTATTTGAGTTTGAAACCCCAGGATTGGACCATAGAAATATGGCAATGAGTTGCTGAATCCAGTTCACTGTGATTTAATATAATGAATGATCCATGTATGAAGTACTGAATCCACCCTATTTGTGCCCACTTTCCAAGCTTATTGTGCAGGTGTGATAAACTAAGCTTTGTTTTTTCATGGGGTAGTTGAAGTAGGCATATCATTCTCAGAGTTGCCAACAGCTCTGATGTTATCCAAATTTTGGTTTAAAATCTTATTTTGTTTCCCTCCCCCCCCTTTTTTTTTGTTTAAAGCAAATCAGCTCCCAATTTTTATTTTCCTTTTTTATGAAAAGAAATGGTATTAAAAGAGAAGAATTGTTTTCATTTTAGCTTTTTAATTGCATTAAATTGCATTTCTGTCACCACTTCTTAATCTGCAGTTACCCAGGGTATTTGTCTTCATGGCAATGCCCTAAGTCAGATATGACTACAGCTGACCATTTCCTGACAAAACACTAGGTAAAGATCATATGTTAATTCTTTTTCAGAATTGAAGGCTGCAAATCTGTATCTAAATGGGTGTTTACAACTTGAACCTGTCACCCACCATCCCCTCTCTTTAACAACTAATTGCAAATCAAATTACTTAGACTCCATGAGCCTTAAACATTTAGGGCAAGAGAGGCCACACTCACAGTTTAGGAAGCTTCCCTGATCTGCGAGTCATGATTGACATTGTAACAGAAAAGGATCTCATGCATGTCCATTTTTATCTGGGTTGGAATATCTGCAGTTCATTCAGTTTTTATTCAGTTTTAAAGCTTAAGATTGAAAGTTCAGGTTATTCATGAAGGTGCTTATATGCAAATATATACAGTAGTTCCTACTGTTTTCATTAATGTCAAAAAGTATGCATACCATAGATTTGGACACAACCAAGATATTTCAAAAATAGGTGCTGGTGGCATGTAAGACATGTATCATGTACAGAAGTATCTCCTGTGCTTCTTTCATGTTCAGAAGTATCTCCTGTACCTAAAATACACTTTTCTACATTTCTATATAATGAGATTTCTTATTGAAGATAATCTGACAATATATGCACTTTTTGGGTAAGGTAAATGCTATGCAAGGCAAGATGTTGCATAATTGATGTTCTTTTACATTTCATTGGCTGTTTTGAGTGCACATATATCACTACCTCAAAAGGATAGTGGCTTTGATGTTATAAAGTCACAATGCACAGAACTATTTCAAGATGAAGATAAGGATGTCTACAAGGCGAGTTATTATGTATTGATGTTGCTTTAGAATTCAATGGTTGTTTTTTAGGTGCATGGATATTGCTAACCAAAAAGGTCAATAGCTATTATGTTATAAAGTGCAAGTGCATATAACTATTCAAAAAGGTCTACTTACTTGACCTATTACTTTAATGATTACTGTACTTGCACTGCCAGTTTTATATGAGACTAGAGTAATATTGTTATTGGAGCTCTTTAGACATCAGTAATGTAAGAGGTTATAATAGTACTTTTTCTTTTTTCTTGAAATTTTGACATAGTGCTATATTGTAATACTTAACTTAAAAAATGTAATAGGGATTATCATTTTTTTGTTCTGCAGTCCAATGTGTTTCATGACCCAATATATTGGTCACATCTTTGGTAGCCTACCAAAGATGTTTTATATTTTAAGAAATAATTGTTTTTAGAGATAAAAACTCATTTTGGGTTAGATAGGTATTGATGAAATATTACAATTTGCAATTTTAAGTCTCCTAAAAGTTTAAATTATGTTCTCTAATGATGAAAAAAGTTGAAAATGACAAAGTTTGAAATGACTTGCAAGCAATGTATTTATCCTAGAAATTTGGATGGTAGAATATGAAGGTTTGCATTTGCAAAAAATAACTTATGCTCCTTACACTTTGTGGGGTGGGACCATGCAACAGTTTTACCTTAAGAGATAATTGGAAAATTCTTTCTTAGTTGTTTGGTATTGTGATTGTTCACCATATCCTTTTTATGTTCCGTAATAAGTTTATTTATATTATAATAATTATTTTGGGTCTTTTGTTTTCTTTAAACCATCACCTCTCCATTCATTAGTAGTTATCAATTGCACAATTCATTTTGATTGATAGCTACAAACTGATTTTGCACAAGCAGTTTTGACATCAAGGTCAAAACTGCTTGCTTCATCATCAGTGCACAATCTCATATGCAAATGTAGCTCACAGGTGTGATGTTAAACATTTGCCACATTTGACTTAAACCAATATGGAGCTAAGTGGAGAGAGTTGTGAATGGAGAATTGGTGGTGAAGGAGTAGTTGATGGTTTAGTTGTGGAAGAGTCAGTATATGAAATGTTTTGTAGAAGGAATTATTTGGTGAGTTAATACTCAAATGAAATTTTCATATTTTAAGAAATTACATTTCACTTTATTTGTTTCTTTCTCTTGAGCAGAGATAAGTTTAGTGTTATTGGATTAAAATTATTTTTGGACAGTCATTAATTTTTTTCTGATCTTACACTCATTCTAATAAAGAAACCTAATTAATTTTTTTGGCATGATTATTTGTGCCACCAGAATTGCAAGCTATTCAGCAGTTTAAAATAACATACTTTGGAGTATAACACTAATGGAACATTATAATTGCTTTTTTTCAAATTATTTAAGAGTTTTAATTTACTTCACTACAGGACACTAAATATGGAAAAGGTAAACTTTTTAACAAATATTGCATATGATCTGTTTATGGCAGAAATAATCCACAAATAGCAATGATCTGGACATTTTCTCAGTGGGTAGAAAGCAACTTTTTAATTTGTGCACTTTTATGCTGTGTAAGTTGTATTGCACTGCTTGACATTGAAACTGTCCCACCCAGAAGGACATGTCGTATAAGCATGCACATAGAAGGGTGGGTGTGGGCATTTGAGATATGCAAATGATGATAATTGGAACCAATGATGTGTGTGGCTCAAGAGATAAAAGGTGCAAGAACGAACAGGGATGGTATTTCATTTATGCAGGTGGAAGTTGTGCAAATGGTTGAGATTAGGTGGTTCCACTTGGAAATTGTTCAGCGAAGGCCAAAAATACTTGCTACATGCCATCGACAGGTTTATCGCCATTTGGATACTTTTGAGAGAGGAAGAATATAGGCCTATGTGAAGCTGGATTGACTACACGTCATGTCGCTGCCTGTGTTCATCAGGATGCACGGGCTGTTGGATGCTGTTGGCAACAGTGGTGAAATGAAGGTTCTAGTGTGCATAGTAGAGGGAGTGGTGCTGTCCAACATAGACATCAGCACAGCTTGATAGGCACATTGTTCGACATGCTCGTTCATCACCACAGAGCACTGTAAGCGATATTCGACGGGCTGTGTCAGCAGCCATGGACATAATGATCCAAATGGTAAACTGAAGGTTTCATGAGGCACACTTGCACTCTAAGCAACTGTTATGTTGACTGTAAACCATCGCAGTGCTCATCTGGCTTGGTGCCAAAGTCGTGCGAACTGGGGTTACGAATGGAACACTGTTTAGTGATGAATCCCTTTTCTGCCTGGGTGCATTGACAGGTCTGTGTATGGCAACAACCTGGCAAGAGGACAGATCCAGCTTTTGTTCATGACTGGCACATCTACTGTCAGCCAGGCATAATGGTGTGGGGTGCTATTGGATATGATAGCAGGTCACCTCTTGTCTGCATCATGGGAACACTGACAGCTGCACAATACTTTAGTGCGGTTCTGTATCCCGTTTTGTTACCATTCCTGGGAAGCATGCAGCAGCCTATTTTCCAGCATGACAATGCCCGTGTACACATTTCTAGGGTCTCCAGACAATATTTGTAACTGCAAATTAAATCATTATATGCCAATGTGTATTACTATGTGTGTGCTACATTTCACTCCTATCCCCTCACTCCTTCTGGGTGGGGCAATTTCAGTGTTGTGCAGTGTATTTACACAAATGCTTTTTATGCTCTTTAAGTACTAATAAAATACCACTATTTTCATTTTCCAATAAGCCAAATCAATTTGAATTAAAACTTTTAAACAGTGCAAAAGTTGGTTAATGAAAAACTTCATTCTTCTTGAAAATGGGATTCCTGTATTCTCCAGAGGTGATGTGTTTTTTAATTCAGTAGTAAAGTATTACACTGGATGTTCTGTAGATATGGGACTAATGAGATAGTTATCTGAAAAAGTTTAGTTTTGCTGTGATAGGGGTTTGAACTTGTGTCTCCCAGTAACATGCCAGACATCCTAACCACTACCCCATCAATGGCTAACCTTTTCTTTAGCTAATGTGACTTATAGACTTTTTCACATATTATTTGATTCACTCCTGGTGCCATCTATGTCAAAAGATGGGTAACCAAGTTGCCTCATGTAAAAATTTTAATATTTGTCACTTACATTATGGTGTTAAATTAATAATTCAGTAGTAAAGTATCACAGATGTCCTGTAGACATGGAGCTCATGAAATAGCAGAAAAATCCTCTGATACTTACCACTGAATTTTTGATTTAACATTGTGAGCACAAATGACACATATTAAATTCCATCACATGAGGCAATTTGATGTCATTATGAAATGGCAAACTTTATTTACACCATAGGTTTCTGACACATATGACACCACAACAAATCAAATAATGTGGGAAAACCTATATGTGTCACATTGGCTGGAGAAAATATTAGCCACTGATGGTGTAGTGGTCAGCATGCCTGGCATATTACTGGGACACCTGGATTCAAATCCCACTCAGAGCAAAAACGATTTTTTTTTCTGCTAACTGTTTCATACATTCCTCTAGTTCCAATTTTAACTTCAGTAATTTTTTTTAATTTTGCCATTTTTTTAAAGTAGTCCATTATATTGATATAAGTACCTCATAATATCTCTATTATTGTTTAAATCTTTAATTTATTAATTTTTTTCTAACTTTCTTTGGCCATTTAAGTAACAGTGCATAATACATATAGTTGGATTTTTTGCTTATTAGCAAATTCTAATGCTAAGGTAGTGTTAGAAAAATTTATTTTGCATTAAAAGCATGATAATTTAAATAAAAACTGAAAAACATATTAACTAAAAAAAGGATAAAAGCTGTGAAAAAATTAAATAAAAATATTTAAAAGCAAATAAAGTTTTTTCTAACCATTGAAATTGAGATCAAACCATTCCAGTATATTACTGCTACAAAAAAGTTGACTTTACAACTATTGCAAAAACTTAATTTAAAGTTACAAATTTTGAATGCTTGTAATGAAATTATTTAAGCATAATTTAAAACAATATTAAAGTAAGTCCTATCATTTAAAAATTTGAATATTTCATTATAATGTCCTAATCAGATGTTTCCTAAAGTAGCTATCACTTTAGGTCATATATATATATATCTAATTATTTTATTTTGGGTCAAGTTTCAAATAATGTTTTTTTAATTGCATTATATATTTGGGAAGAAATATAAATAATTTCAGAAATAAATAAAAAAAATATCCCCTCAAGCAACTGCTTGCCACAGAGTTCTGGCATGAGCCTGTTAGTTTATGCACTACAGTAGAAGGTCTGAGAGGATGGCAGGGCCCAGCAGAAAAACATCACAAACATCCATACCTTACCTGGGGCTCAAACCCAGATCCCTTAGATCAGTAGATAAAGTGTGCTAACCACTCGGCCTCAGGATGGCTCTTTCCAGAAATAGAAAAGTGAAAATTATTTACATCACTAATATTGAACCTACTTGGAATCTCACTGAACTACTGATCTGAATTACCATCAAAATCAATGAAATATTTTACAAAAAATTCTATTTTATGCTTCAGCTTGGTCTAAAAATGTATCAACCAAAAATATGCAAAAAACTTAGTTATTTGCATTGTCTTCACAAAGTACCAATCTGTACAGCCTAACATACACACTAAAAGCTTCAAACTAAAACCAGATGTTATCTGACTGGGGCTTATCACATTGCAGATCGCATGATCAAAGAAAAAAATTCTCATCATATTCCTTTCATAAAATATATCCAGTATATTGATAAAAATAATTTAAAATATTAAAATAGTTGTAAATTGCAAAATATACTAAAATGAAGCAAAAACATATATGGTTGTATTTCTATGCAAATCACTGAAATCTTTCAAATAAGAACGAAAATATTCCCATATCACCTGACTTTGATTGAAAACATAGATGAACAGACTTTTAATAAACAGCTCAATTAACTGGGGGAGGGGGGGGTCTCTCTGTCAACTACTTCTTGAGTGTGGTAAAAATATACTCAGCTTCTGGATGTCGGCTTCTGGCTTGCACTAATAGCCGTTTAAAGAAGAGCAAAAGTTCCCACCCCCCCATGAAGTTGAGAAAGAAAGTGAAAACATTAGCATTATCTAGGAGTTCTGTAATATCTATTTTAAATATAAAAGCTCAAAATTTGATGTTTTTTAAAAATATTTTTTTTTACTGATGACAGTTTAGAGTTCATGGCCATATTATGCAGATTTTGTGAACTACATTTTCATTATTGTGGCACCATAAAGTTTAAATATATCTTGATCAACAGCCAGTAACTGAGTGGTAAGAGCACCTGAAATATTACCAGTGGTTGTAGGTTTGTAATCCCACCTGCTCAAGACAATTTTATGTCTAAATTTGAAATTGATCTTAAGACTGATTTAATACCTTTGTACAGGTTGTGCTGGAACTTAAGGTTCAAACAGAAATTTTCCTCACTTGGAAAAGGACAAGATGCTGAAACAGGAAGAGCATTGGGGCCAGTTGTGGCCAGTACTACAGTTAAATGTCAGTGTAACAAAACTGAGTGGATAGCCAAAATATATTAATTGTACTGAAAAGCAAAATATAAACAAAAAGGTGCTGTGATAGTTACATAATACAAAATAATCATTATGGAAGAAATTTACTGTTTATTAATTAGAGTTTACTTCTTAAAAAATTCGGTAATTATTTTTTAATTGTCTGTTCGAAAAAGCATTTCTTTGTGAATTTTTAAATGATTTTGCAACTCATCAACACTCTTTTCGTCATTATGAATTTCGTGTCATTATGAAATGGCAACTTTACACCATATTGGCTGCTAATACAAAACTAAACTAATTAATGAACTTAACTAAAACAATATTAATAATGAACAAATATAACAAATAACTTAATTTAACAAATAATAAAGCATAATGGATGGATTTGAAGCTTCCTAGAAAAACCTTTTGCTGACACTATCGTTACTTGAAGTGCAATCAGAATCATGTAGATCTCAAAGTTTTAAAATCCCCTTTTGTGCTAGGAAAATGGGGCAATGACACTTTATAGCTTTGTGCAAGCACACATAGAGAGCATCTACACTACAGTGAGATAGACAGAAATGCTGGTTGGGTGATATATAATAACACTATGATTAGTTAGATATTTCACTGCTTAACGAGATGCTAAAAAACCAAAGCACACAAAGATGTACGTATTATTTAAGGATTTTTCTTTTTTTACAAATTTTGTTATATTGATCATATTCATTGCTGCAGGAACTTTTAAGAATCTATGGAGAATGTGGAGAAATAGGTGTATACATCTAAAGACTAAAATTAGACTGTATAATAGTTTGGTTCTTTCTAGGGTTAGTTATGATAGTGAAACTTGGATGCTTTGTAAATAAGATAATAGAAAACTTGATGTTTTGTAAATAAGATAATAGAAAACTTGATGCTTTTGATTCTAGATGCTTATGCATATTTTGGGCTTATTTTGGGTGATTCAACTTTGTAAGTGATGATGAGGTTAGGAAAAGGAGTCGGCAACCTCCTTTAAGCAGCATATTGTGCAGAGAGAGACTCTGTTGGTTTGACCTTGTTGAAAATGGGGCTGCATAGTCACAGGCTGCTCCGAGTGCCCATGCTAACCTCGGTTCACTGTTGAAAGTGCCTACAACGCTATACTTGCGTACAACAGGTATGCAAGTATCAAAACTGAACCTTGAATGATTGGCAGTAGGTCATCTGATCCGATGAATCTCATTTCCTATTGCACCATGGGGATGGCCAGTACATATGTGTCATTTACCTGGGGAAGTGTTGGCACCAGGATGCACTGTGGGACAAAAACAAGCCAGTAGAGGAAGTGTAATGCTTTGGGCAATATTCTGCTGGGAAACACTGGGTCCAGTCATTCATGTGCAGGAAACTATGTGGTCTGCCACCTACCTAAACATCATTGCAAACCAGGTACATTCTTTCATGGCAGCAGTATACCCCTCTAGTAGTCCTTTCAGCAAGATAATGCGCCATGCCACGCTGCCTCGATTGTTCAAGAATGGTTTGCGGAACATGAGGAAGAATTCCAGGTATTACCCGGCCTCCAAATTCTGCAGACATCAATCTAATCGATCATCTGTGGTTTGTGTTGGAACAGCTATTCGATCTGCAGTGACTCAACCACGTAACTTACAAAAGTTAAAGGATCTGCTGGTAACGTGTTGGTACCAGATACCACGCTGCCTCGATTTTTCAAGAATGGTTTGCAGAACATGAGGAAAAATTCCAGGTTGGCCTCCAAATTCTGCAGACATCAATCTAATCGATCATCTGTGGTTTGTGTTGGAACAGCTATTCGATCTGCAGTGACTCAACCACGTAACTTACAAAAGTTAAAGGATCTGCTGGTAACGTGTTGGTACCAGATACCACACAAGACACCTTTAGAAATCTTGTAGCTTCCATGCCTCGCCAAGTAAGAGCTGTTTTGATGGCACATGGAGGACCTCATATTAGGCAGGTGGTCATAATGTTTTGGCTCTTCGATGTGTTATCTTGTCTGTGGTTGAAGTATTTCTGGAAAGTACTACTGTAATAAATCTTGTAGATGTTGGTTGACCATTCCTGATCAAAGTTAAATTTTTATTAGTTTCATGCATAAAATATTTGTTCACAAACGTCACTGTTTCCAAATATGGAAATTTGCTCTGTGGTTAAATTATCTGCAGAAATCTCTTAACTCAGTGGGAAAAAAAGAAAACATAGAAAAAAATCCTCTCTGTTCATAACGAAATAAGTTATTTGCTAAATTGCAATGCACTATGGGTTAGCATAATATCCATGATGGCCTTAGTTTGGAGACTCCTGTATTAGATTATTAACCCTTAAAGTGTAAGGTTTCTCAAAATGCATGCAATTGTGGCCAAGGCAAATTTTTATTATTTTTTTCAGCAGAAAAACAACTGAACTTTAGAACTTTATCATGCAGTGACTATAAAAGATATATGTTATATAGGTCCTGTTACATACCAAATGAAAGGGAATTTCATTCTGAATAATAAAACAACAGCGGAAATTCAAATTGAAATAAAGGCTACTTAAGCCTAATTTAAAAAAAAAAACAGTAAACCCTTCTTTGGCACTTTAATAGTTAAAGATGTGCAAAAATTATTGAATTTGTTGTTAAATTGTCATTCATTGGTATGTAACATTTGTGTTATTTTTGCATACATGTGTTAACTGCCATTTAATTTTGTAACTGTAATTTTTGCACAGGCGATGGAAAACTTTCTTCCAGAACTATTGTATAGGAAATGCAATTATAAGAATTTGCAGTTATTACACTACAGCAGTTATCAATACTGCTATATATATATATGTGTGTGTGTATACATTTATTTACAAGTATATGTTGCTTACACAATGCTACTACTACTGTCATAGGGCTAGAGTATTAGGCAAACTAATCATAAATAATGCAGACTTGGACAGAACACACCAGATCTGCATTCAAAAGATTCACAGTATGTAGATTTTAAAGTCATACCTTGTAGGACTGTTAAAACTCTTATCAATGAGGCTCTACAGAGCCATGGATCACAGCAATGAGTAGAAAAATGAGAATATCCTCATTTTATGTCAATGAAGAATCAGATTTGAGGCTGGATAAAGTTTTATAGAAACATTATCTATCAAACTGTCTAAATTTTGATTTTGAATGATATTTGTTCAGCACTTAAGAGTTGTGAAAGTATGAATATTGAATAACAGATATGTCAATCATAAGAATGCACCTCAGAAGTTAATTAAAGCTTAAAAGAGAAAAGTATTATTTCAAACTTTTTAATAAAATAAGTGTACATTTTAGAATTTTGTGCAAATAGTTCTTTCAATAATTGTTGTTTTTACACAAGTTTAAGCACCTGACTTTGCTGCTATTAAGTATTTGAGCTTCCATAGCTCTTTAAATAATAATATAATATATAACCATCTTTTAAATACTCAACAAATATTGTTGAAAATCGAGATTTAGATAGATTTGAATGAGATTTAAATTTATCTCATCCTATTTTCCTATAAAAAGCTTATTGTAGAACTTACAGGTCTTTTTATTTGTAAATCTACAGAGTTACCTGTTGATTTTGTTGACATCAATAAATAGTTTTGTGAGAAAAAGTTTTACCAATGATTCAGAGTGTTTTAAGACCACTAAACTAACTCTGGCTCTGTCTTTTTCCTACTAATGAGAACACTCTGGCATGTATCTGGACAGACGTAGGTTCAAATCCTTCATGTCAGCCAAATTTTTTTCACAAAACTAATTATTGATTTTTGACTCTCTGTTGATGGAATGTTTCCATGGAAATCTCTCATGGGAATATTTCCATTTTTCTGTCCAGCATCTGTATGTAATATCTTTGATAATTCAAGATTCATTTGTATACTCCCTAAGCAGAAATTCTGATTATTGGATTCATTTTGGTTCTTTTAGTATTTTAAAAATCTTTATTCAAAAGGAAAATAAAATTCAGGACTCTTCTAATTTTTCATTCTTAGAATTTCAACTTTATTCAGTTAGTCATTCAGAAAAATTTGTTATGATGAACATGAACATTATGACAAATGGCTATTTACAGCTAAATTTCTCACATTATTATATACATTAAAATGTTGCTATCAAACTCATACAAAATTTTTAATGAAATATTTAAATATTAATTTTAATTACAACTAGTAGCATATGATGGAATTTATCTAGAAATCTAGCTGTACTAGATTGCAGATAATAAGTGGTCACATAGACAAGGTATGTTATTGCTAGTAGTTAACTTGGTATACATAATTTTAATGCTAAGGTGGTCAAGATGAGCAAGTTGTTATTGTACCAAATGACTGAAGTAGATATTATTTTTCATCTAGTTTCATTCAAATTTTGTGATTCTGATTATCAACTTGTGTATGCCTGAGCCTTAGAGATATCCACAAGAATTTCTTCTGCTTTTGTCTTCGTCAGACACAGTTCATAAAATATAATGATTTTTTTAAAGGACAGAGAAAACCTATAAGCTTTTGGCTTCTGTTGGTTTCTCACGCACTATACAAAACTTAGACAAGGAATACAACATACAAACACTTGCATAAGGATGTGCCCACTATGCTAACCACTAGGCCTGGTTAGGCCTAAATTTATATAAACATATATAAATTATATAAAATTATATATAAAGAATATATAAAACATACAAAAAAAAACTTATTTATGATTGAGTTTTTTTTTCTCTCATATATGGAATTTTTTTTCAGTGAGGTAGGGATCTTAACACACCAGAAATATGAATTTCTGTCATCATTTGATGAAACAGAGGTTTTTATTTGTAGTGCTCCCTTGTGTTAAAATGCTTTTTTGTTAAAACTTTTGAAGTTCAAATTCTAAATTCTTTAAAGCAGTTTGAAAGCTAAATGATTCAAGTCTGGTTATATTTTGTTTTGCAAACTAAATATAACCAAACCTAGTAATCTTGCATATGTTGCAGTTTTTTTTTTTAATTTTATAATTTTATCCACTGAACTCAGTTGAAGCTTATGTGTTTAATTGAAGAAAATGTATCTTCAAAATGATATTTTTAGTTCTTTTTTTTTTCAAACTTATAATTGAAAGCAATAAATACCCTCTCAAGCAACTGCTTGCCACTGAAGTCTGACAGAAGCTTTCAGTTTAATATGTCATAGAGAAGATATGTGAGGAAGGTGTGACCTCAGCAGAAAGACAACACAAATATCCATGCCTTACCTGGGGCTGAAACCCAAATCTCTCTGATCAGTAGCAAAGCATGCTAACCACTTGACCATGGGTCGGTTTCTGTCTACAGCTACATGAGGTGATGCTGTCAGAATCCCACACTGTACAAGGACAGCTGAGTGATTGTACAATTTTTTATGCTAAGGTAACATGAATTCTATTTACTGTTTTCTTTTGTAGTAGAAGTTCCTTTCATTTCCTTGCTTCTCATATTTATTTGAAGATCCTAAAGAAATAAATGCATTCAACAGCATTTTGGAAACTGCTGCAAAGTTAATGAATATGCATGATGCCACATAATACATATCCTCAAAGATGATTTTCATGTTTTTGTACCTAAATATCTTTCACCTTAAACCATGATGCAAAACATTTCATATTGACAGAGTTCAACCTTTTATCATTATTAAATATATTATCAAACCACCTTAGCAAATATTAGTAATATTAATTAAAATTAACAATATTGAACAATTATATTTTATAAACATGTGTGACTGCATGATTCAATAGTGTTTCTTACATCATTTAACAACTTGACTGCGTTTTTACTTGCTATTTCAAAATAGCCAGAAATATTTATTGTGTATTGAGTTTAGATTAGGTTTATCAGAAAAGAAAGTAATTTTAATATTTATCTATATGTATGCTTATAACTGTATAAAGTTAAGGGCATTCATTTGTAGTTATCCACAAAAAATGGCAAGAAAACTTTCTATTTTACTTAGTAGGACAACTCAGATTTTGTATTCTTTCAGAGAGGCATACGCCACTTCCCTATCTATTGGCACTCCCATTCAAATGGCATTAGAAGAGTTTTAGAAGTAAGTCTTTTGTGATTTAGGGCAAAAGCTGGTTAAATTATTTTTGTTTGAAAATATATGAGCTTTTGTTTCATTTCATAGTGTATATTTTATATTATTTTGGCATTTTATTCTCAGATGAACAAAAACCTTTACAGTCAAAAGACATCTGTACTATTACATTACCAAGTACCTCTTGTACAGCTAATAATAAATGAGTATTGAGTTATAGCCATCTTGCTGAAATTAATCAGTTTTATAGTCTCACATTGCATTATAGTCAATTTCTTGTCATTTGAAAAGTATTCTGTTACTTGCATTGTGTTCTGAAGGTTCTGGATATATTATTGTCATTCTTATTGTTTTCTTCTTACAAGGATGAACAGTAGTCTTTGTTAGATACCTGCTGTGTATATTGCACAATTATCTCTGAAAACCAAAAAAATGTTATAAAAGATTCCAAGCTTTTGAGAAAGATGCTTTGAAAAAGAAATATGAGAGAGGCTGCATATTATCAAATAGCTTGTCTCAAAGAAATTTGGATTCTTGAATTCTAACTTTCTAAATCTGTAACCTTGTCACTTTACAAATTGATGACAGCAAGTTGGTCTCACTAAAGTGAACTGATATGGCAATGTGCTATAGGACTTTTTTCAATGAGGCAAGTCTGATGAAAGTGGTGATGACAATTCAATTTTATTAATTCCATTTCCATTATGTTTTTGAAATGAGAATCCTGATTCTGCAGCAGCCAACTTCAAAAGCAAAGTAATTCCATCATTCCTTCTAAAGCTCATTTAGAAAGAAATGATTTTAGCTTATAGGTTGATTTTTACAAACATTTCATGAAGTGCACTGACAAAGAAAAAGTACAATTGTTACATGAAGAGTAGGAACCTTGCAGCAAACTATATCTAGCAGAAGAAGTTGGGAGATATAAGGAAGATTTCTAAACAAAGGCTCTGAACATTTAGTTGGTTGCACTACTCAAAACAAAAATAAAAATTGCCGTAAGGGTCATTTACATGAAAAGTGGACTGCCTCTATATCTGGATAATGAACTTAGTGACCTTTGTGTTTTCAGACGTGGAAACAAGTATACATAGAAGAAATCCATTAACACCAGAATCAATGTCACTATTGGATTGAATGTGATAGACATTGCATGGATTTTTTTTTCCTTTGTGTGTAATCAAATCCACAAAGTTACTATCTTATCTGCAGGTTATGATGGAGCAAATGACAATGCTATCCTGAGACTCAAACCTAGACCCCAGCAGTTGCAATGTTAGCTGGTACCAATGATATACTACTGTGCCTCCAAGGCAGTGCAGTGGTATAGCAATTCCAAACAACCCCACATGGAAGCATCAAAAGTGGAACAATGTACAGTATACCAACGCTTTAATCTGACTATCAGGGTTTGCTGTTGATTGAGTTCCTGAACTGTGGTGACACCATCAACTCACAAATATATTGTGAAATTATGGGCATTTTAAGGTAGGCAATATAGTCAAAACACCCAGGACTTTTGAGTGAAACAGTTGTTTTGTTGCATGACAATGTTTGCTCCTATACTGCACAAGTAACAATATATATATAAAAAAAAAACAGGTATTGTTTAGGAATGCCTGGAATATCTTCCTTATAATTCTGACATCTCCTGTATTAGATTTCACATTTCTGAACTTCTAAAACTAGCTGTGGAGATAAGTAATTTAAAGTTGGATGAAGAGGTGTGGTGCATTGTCACAGACCTCTTATGCAACAGCCAAAGCCATTCTAGGAAAGAGGATTCATGTTTCTAATTTCATGTTGGAATAAATGTCTCAATAGACACAGCAAATATGAACAAATCAATAAATGATTATGCTTCATTCCTGACTTGTCCACTTTTCACTTGAACACACTTTTGGTTTTAACTGTTTTTTAAGGCAAATTTACTTTCTGCTTTTATCTGCAGTGTGCCGATTGAATTCAGAAGCTTTTCTAGAGATTCTCTTTAAGAATAAATATTGCAATTTAACATAAGTAATTTCATATTATTATTATTATTAAATAATTTCATTTTAATGACCCTTTATATATATATATGCAATGGTGAATCAAAGAAGGGGTTATGAGTATATCCCTCCCCACTTGTTCCCAAAAAACTAAAGTCTGGATGATGCATCACATAATATTCAGTGAAATCTGAGGTAGTCACAGAAAATAATGACACCTAACAATGGGTTAACTCCTCACCCATTGGAATTTTTAGGACATGCAGTTTGCCAATTCTGCACAAAATCAAAATAATAAAATATCAACTATATATTGACATTGTTCATAATGATTCAAAAACAATCATTGATATAAACATTAATGATTTGAAGCAAGGGAAGCATTGCAAATCAAATTTGCATTATTTCAAGTGACAGAGTAATTAGTGAGGGAAGAGAGGTTCTTTGACATAAAATAGAAATTTACTCTTTTGTTTATCAGGGGTTTCCTTCCAACTGTAACAGGATGGGTATCATCCAGTTGATTTAAAGCTTATTATCTCTTTCATATTATTAAATGGGCTTATTGAATTTTGAAGAAACTGATCTAATGATTACTAACCAAAGGACATTTCAGTAACTGTATCTTTCATTTTACCAAACAGTACAGTGAAAAATGATACTTTATGTTTTTAAAATCTAAATTTGCCTGCAGTTTTATAACTGACTTATTTTGTTAACACTGTTTGTAATAATATAAGTGGTATTGAAATTGGTCTAATGAGTGTTTTGATACATTAGTAAATAGTAATAAATCATTGAACAAAATTTTTTAGTTATCTCTCAAAGTAATGTTTTGTAATTAGCAGTGAATTATTTGTTATATCTAAAGAGATTTTTTGAGACATATGATTGTTATAAAAAAAAAGGAAAACATGTATCTTTGAAATCATAACAATAAAATTAAAATATATTTAATTCTCCATGTTACTGTTTAATGGCACTTCAACATGGGTAGGGTGGCTTTCTGGCACACTAGGCTTGTAATCTTCAGTTCCTATATTTCAGTCCCATCTAGACCAGCATTGAGATTTATATGCACAAAACTCCTCACCCTGCCCTTAATCAGCAAAGGACACCAATGGGCTTGGGAAGCACCGTGCAGTGGATGGGATGTAATCCCCCATGTGTGGGAAAGCCAACCTTGTGCCCATTAAACAACATGCTGAATGACTTTGACGAGAGACTACCATCTGTCTCCTAACAGGAGGTATCTCTCTAATCCAGTGTTAAAAAGAAACTAATTTATATAACTTTCTCAAGATTTTTTGGATGAAGAATTTTGTTTTTACTGATCACTATCATTTTTTATGGATTTGCAAAGCCATTGCAAAGGTTTGTTTTTTTCTCTAATGGGACTTGGATTTTAATGGATTGTATTCCCTAGCCTTTTATTTATAAAGAAACATTCGGAAATGAGAGGAATGGGTACAGAAAACCAATGATTTTAAAATTTTCATCTATTTTTTACTATATGGCTTTCTATAAACATTTGCATCTCTGTTTCTAATATGGCATTTTGTTACACCATATTTTTTTTTCCTTTTTGGAAAAAAGCATTTTTTTCTGAAAGAAAATTAAATTCGAAAAAATGTAACACTGAGAATTTTAGGATATAATATCTCTGAACCAAAATGTTATATTTTAATCAAGCCTTCTTAAATCATACTTTTTAATCATAATTGTTTGATATTTTTAGAATTGTGAACTGTATAATAGTTTGGTTCTTTCTAGGGTTAGTTATGGTAGTGAAACTTGGACACTTTGTAAACAAGATAACAGGAAACTAGATGCTTTTGATTCCAGATGCTTACGCAGTATCTTGGGTATTAGGTGGTTCAACTTTGTAACTAATGATGAGGTTAGGCAAAGGAGTCAGCAACCTCCTTTAAGCAGCATATTGTGCAGAGAGAGACTCCGTTGGTTTGGCCATGTTGCCCGTATGAATAATTATAGATTGGCGAATAGGGTTATGAACAGTGTGCCTAAAGGCCTCAGAAAGAAGGGGAGACCTAGGATGCAGTGGGCAGACAATGTCAAACAGGACCTTGTTAGAATTGGTGTGCAGTGGCCAGATGCAGTAGATATAGCTCAGGATAGACTTGCTTGGAGAACTAAATTGCACGGTCTGGTTGGACCTCTGTAGCCCATGGCTGCTTGAGGATGATGATGATGATGATGATGAAATGAAAAACAGCAGTGTTGGGTGACCTTGGAATTTTTTAGAAAATGATTTTAAATCTGATATTTTGTCATTTTACGAATGTGCTATTATTAAGTTTATGTTAGGAATATCATATAGATGGTTTTTTTGTGATTGCTATGCAGTTATTAAACAATATATTTAATTACTCTGTTTACAACAAAGCAGAATACCTAACATTTTTCCCTGTTGATGATATTTATCATTATATCTTCTAAGTATCATTTCTAATATGGCCTTTCATAGCTATTAAATGATCTGTTACTAATTAAATAGTAAAATAAAACTGAGGAAACCACTAGATTTTTTGCATAAGAGAAATGGTGGCGAAAATGTAATAATGTAAAACCTAGTTACTTTAAAATTTCCATTTAAATAAAATTTCTTTTAAGACCAGATAAGCAATTTGCATGCAAAAGCACCATTATAATTCGAAACCATTCATTGTAATTCGAAAAAATAATTAGACTTGTGTTCATAATATTAATATATCTGTGCCTGAATCGTATTAAAAATATGTAAAAAATACTGTTTGAAAAAAAAAAAAGTGGTTAAATCCAGTTGTTCAATAAAGATTAAAAAAAAACAGCATCACAGTGAAATTCAGTGTTAAAAAGAAACTAATGCAAATAACTTTCTCAAGTTTTCTTTGGATGAAGAATTTAATTTTTACTGATCACTCTCATTTTTTATGGATTTGCAAAGCCATTGCAAAGGTTTTTTTTTTCTGTGAACATGGATTTTTTTAATCACAATGGCATAACCTCTGCTTCCTGATTTAAATAATTCTAAAATTTTACAAGCAAAGTTTTTTTTTGTATTTACTTGGTTTTAATCCTTTTATTTGTTCTATCACACACACCATTATGAACTTTACCAGGATAAATTGAGAATATTATCAGTTCACCATATTGCCAAAAGTGACCATACACTTCCATGCTCTGTGAATTGAAAACCACATTCATAATTCCTTAACCTTGAAAATAAGTCTTTAGCTGAAAAATGTCACTGGAGATAAAGTGAAACTTCTACTAAAATCTTTCTAAACTCAATTTACACCAATTTTCAGATATTGGTTGTTGCTGGGACAGTAATCATTTCATGTGTAAAGAATTATTCAAACTATTTCAGAAATGTTATTATGGTCAATAATTATTACATTACTAAAGCAATAAATCTTTTTCAAATTAATCTTTGTTAAATTTAAATAAGGTACATGGATAACTAGTAGTAGCATCTAGTTAATGAACCTATTGCAAATGTGGACTGAAAATATGGGAAGAAGATAAACTTGCAAGTAAAATTTGTTAAATGAAATAAAAATTTAAAAAGTAAAAAAATTAAGTATATTTGAAATTGATCTGATTAGAATGTAATAATATATAGTTCTGGTAGCTTTAATTAATTCATAACTACCAGTAGGAAAATATAATATATATAATATTTGATATATAATATTTAATTATTATATTATTTAATTATATATTAGATATAAATATATAATATTTGATAGATAATACATAATATATGAGTTAATATGTTTTTAAATGTTGTTGCTCTCTTCTTAGACTAGTTTCCAATAATTGTGTTATCTATTCTTGCACCAGCTCTTAAATTTATATATTTGATGATTCCCCCCCCCCCTTAATTTTTCTGTTTATTCTTATTGAATTATTATTTTCTAAAATAAACAGGTGGAGGTTGGGTTGGGTTGTTTTACCTCTGAGCGGCACTTTTTTGCACACCATGGGCTAAATGGCCAGGTCACATGGACCCCGAAGGCTCAGAGAAGGTTAGGGGAGGGGACCCACTGGAACAGCTGTTGGGAGACAGATGGTAGCCTCCCATCAAGGCCATCCAGCGTGTTCTTTAACGTGCACAGGGTTGGTCTCTCCCGCACACGGGGCATGGCTTAACGTCCCATCTGATGGCCTTGCCAAGCCCATCGGTGTCCCCTACTGACCGTGGGCAGGGCGGGGAATTTTGCGGAGGTAAATCTCAACGCTGACCCAGCTGGGACTCGAACCTGGGAAAACAGGTGGAGGTGCTAAGTTAATGTGCACTCCCCTGTTTTCCATCGTGTCTTGTCTGTAGGTGTTCACTAATCTGGCAGCAACATGCACAAATGAAGATATATCTAATGGTACATATAATTTTATGAGTTAATGGGGTAGAGATGCCAACTTAATGTTCAGTCTCCTGTTTTCCATTGTATTTCTCTTTCTATGATTCAATATAATCACACAAAAGTCTATCGATTAATATTACACAATTTTCTATAGTAAGGCAGTGGAGGTACTAATTTAATGCTCACCACCTACTTTCCTTTGTGCTTCTAGCTCTAACCATTCACCTAATGTGCACAAATGAAGCTCTATCGATTGATACACACAATTTTTCAAATTGAAGAGTGGGGGTGCTAATTTTTTAATGCTCTATTCCTTATTTTTCATTTTTTTTTTCGTTATCACTTTTGACTTAATCATACACAAATTTTGTCATATATAATTACAGGCCTGTATCTAGAAAAAAATTAAAAACCAAGGTAGAGCCAAGTTCCATATTGCAAAAAATATATAGGTGTTTTGTTTTCCTTTTCCTGTAGCACATTTTTCTGACATCTGGCTGATTGTATGAAAGAAATGTAATTAAAAAAATTTGCTTTAGGAATTCATGTAAGAGGAATATATGTTGTGATACTCCAAATGTGTTATTTTAAACTTCCAGATAGTTTGTAATTTGGGTATCAGGCAATAATCTTGCCAAAAATATAAATTAGGTTTCTTTATTAGAATGAGCATAAGATCAGAAAAAAATTAATGACTGTCCAAAAATAATGTTAATTAAATAACACTGAACTTATTTCTGCTAAAGAGAAAAAAAATGAAGTGAAATGCAATTTCTTTAAATATAAAAGATTTATTAACTCACCAAATAATTCCTTCTACAAAACACTTCATATACTGACTCTTTCACAACTAAGCCATCAACTATTCCTTCATTACCAACTCTCCACTCACAACTCTCTCTGCTTAGCCTCACATTGGCTTAAGTCAAATGGGGCACATGTGTAATATCACACCTGTTAGCAACATTTGCATACGAGGTTGTGCATCAATGATGACACAAGCAGTTTGTGGCCATCAATCAAAAAGAGTTGTGAATCAGCAACTACTAAATGGATATAGAGAGGTGAGAGTACAAAGAAAATTAAAAGCCCCAAAATAATAATTATAATGTAAATAAATTAAACTGGTTAGGGAACATAAAAGTAAATGAAACCGTCACAACGTTTTCATCTTCCCAAAGTGCATTTGCTTAGTTTTTGACCTATTCATATGGGAAAAGTGTAATTAAGAAAACAACAAGAAAAATCCACATTTTATAGTCTATATTAGAAGGACCAAATGTATACATTTTAATGACCTTTTTCTGGTGTGCATTTGTTTGATTTCCACTTTATTCATTTGGAAGAAATGAAATCGTAAAGCTGTGCTTTTGATTTAATTTCTTCCAAATTGAGAGCTGGATTAGAGATAATATATATAGAAATGTGGTGCATATTTTCCACTTCAGTGAATTGGCTTGATTTTGAATTGATTCTGTTGTGAGAAATTCAACAATGAAAAAAAATCGCCTTATTGTAAACTGGCTTAGAGAGACGATTGATAAGTGTGGTAATTTTTACAGTTCATCTGTTTTATTTTCTACTATTTTGTTCAGAGGAAATAGATTTCTAAAATAATTTCATTTTTGGTTACTTTGGTATTATACTAACTTTTGATAAGGGTTGATTTTGTTTGATTAAGCTCAGATGTAATTTTTTTATCATTTTTTTAAACACTTTTTTAAACAAGGAGAGGGAGAGCCTTCTGTTAGAAAGTGGAAATAAATCTCAATGCTGACACAATTGGGATTCGAACCTGGAAACAATAAATTATGAGACACACATTAGTGACTGAGCCAAAACCTACCCCAAAAATATGATGGAACAGTTTTAATAAATCCACAAACCAAGTGAAAAGCAGTAGGAAGATCAGTAGCAATAGCTCGTTGTTTGTAAACAAGCTGCTTGGAGCAAATTTCTTGCTTCTTTTTCTTAGATGGAATTATATCCAGTTGGCATTTTTGCTCTCAATGTTGTATACATTGGCTTTTTTTTTTTTAATTTTTCAGGTTGCTTTTTTTGCCATTTTTTTTTTTGTCCATTTTTTGTTCTCGGCATTTTTCCATCAGCATTCTGTGTGGAAACATTTACAAGATAATAACCTGTAATTTCCTCTACTATCAAATGATTATTTCTCTAATGAAATGTCCATTTAATAACATTTGCAAATTAATCAGAAAATTAGGTATAAAAATATCTATAAAAGCAAAGTTACATATCTGCAGTTCTCAATATCCTCATCATATTTTTCATTCAGATTATCAATTTCATTTTTTCCACAAAGAGTGAAATCAAAGTTTTTTGCAATAATTTATGACCATACCAAAGTTTAAAAATACCTCATTTTCTTGTTAGAACATGTAATAGCATCCTCTATCCATCCATCCCAAATCAGCATTTAAACATGGTCTTCTTGACTGAAAATTTAAACAAATATCTGTTTGCTGCATAAAATTTAATATATATAAATTCTGGATTTTTTTTTATTTCACCAATCCTGTAATTTTTGATTATTTACTTCAAGAGAAAAAAAAGGTTAAAAAAAGTTTAATTTCATTCAGTGTTGGATTTGAGTTCTGTGAGGTTTGGTTCCCTGACAGGGGTTCTTTTGATTTGTAATTATGTATTTAGAATGAATAGAAATGGATAAAAATATCAAAATCTAGTTTAACAAACATTGGTTTAGAGAGTATATAGGTAAATATCACCTCTTTCTATAATGTATTCCTTAAATTTCCTATTGTTTCATACGGAACAAAAACACATTAAAAATATTCGTTTTATTGAATGTTGGATTACTGAGAATAACAATCCCCTAAAGTGTATTCTTTTGAATTCCAGTTGTTCCATTTAGTAGAAACAGAAAAGTATAGAAGTGTAAAATTCCAGTTTAAAGAGGTTCGATTGATTAGAAAGTATAGATATAAATATTGCCTCTTTCCTCTAATGTTTTCATTAATTTCCTATTTCGTTGTTCAGAAAAAAAAAAAGACTCTAAAAACATTCATTTTATTGGGTGTTGGATTAGTGAGAAAAACAACAGTCTTGTGCAGTTGAGTAGCAACATAAAAGTATTAAAATATAAAAATCTTTAACAAACGTTGGATTGCTGAGTATTGATATGAATATCACCTCTTTCTCTTACCCCAATGTGTCCTGCTAATTTCCTATTGTTTCGTTCCAAATTAAAAAAAAAAATAGAGGATTATAAAAATTATGTTTATTGAGTGTTGGTTTAGTGAGAATAATGATAGTCTTGTGTGGTTTAGATCCCTGAAGTGTATTCCTTTAAATTCCAATAGTTCCATTTAGTAATCAAACAGAAAAGTACAGAGGTATAAAATTCCAGTTTAACAAACGTCAGATTGGAGAGTATATATGTAAATGTAGTCTGTTAGTTTCATATTGCTTGTTTGGATAAAAAAAAAAATGATTAAAGATAAGCATTTTATTGACTGTTGGATTAGTGAGAAGGATGATAGTCTTGTGCAGTTATATCTCTGAATTCCAATTGTTCTATTTAGTAGGTATAGAAGTGTAAATTTCTGGTTTAACAGATGTTGAATTGGAGAGTATAGATGTAAATATTGACTCTTTCCTCTAATGTATTCCATTAATTTCCTGTTGTTTCATTCAGAAAAGAAAGTTTAAAGAAATTCATTTTATTGAGTGTTAGATTAGTGAGAATGATGATAGTCTTGTGCAGTGTAGTTCCATGTAGGATGTTCCTTTGATATCATATTCTTCCCTTTGGAAGGAACAGAAAGAGATAAAAATATGAAATCCTGTTTAAGAAATGTTGGATTAGAGGGAATAAATTTAGCAAACATCAGCTGCTTTGATTTTTCATACTTGTACTTTACATTCAGTTGTTTTGTTCAGTAAAAAAAAACCCTTTAGAAATTTTATTTTATTGAGAGTCAGATTAAGGAGAATGCAGTGTGTGCTTTCGGCTTCTGTCTGATTGTTTCATTTAGAAGAAACAAACTCAGAAAAATCTGTTGTAGGGAAAAGTTGGAGTATAGAGAATAGAATATAAACCCTTTATTTGATGTCAGATAGAGGGAATAGATGTAATTATCGACTGCATTGAGTTATAAACAACTTCATCCTATGGAGTGCCAGATTACAGATACTTTTGAGAAGTGTTAGTTTTGTTTGCTAACAGAAAATTAAGGCAATTAAAATTATTTCTAACCATTTTCTATTTCTGCTGAATTATCATATCTACCAAATTGACTTCCACCAAACTGTCGCACTCCCAAAATCTAGAATTAGAGATACTTACTTGATTGAGAACTTTATCTTCAGCCACAGTTTCTCATAAAATGCTTATTTTAGAATTTAAGAGCTTTGAATTTAACTTCCCATTGGCATAACATGGAAGGGGTTATTCATAATGAGACACTTTCAGAATATTACTATATATATATAACAGACAAGGCAAGAAATGCAAAGATATGAAGCCAGAATACTATTCAGAGATATGAAAGTATAAAATAACCACACCATCTGGACTCAAACTTGGGACCTTTTTGTCTTTTATTGATCTTTAATGAATGAAAATTAACACCAAGTGTTTTTATTTATTTATTTATTTATTTATTTTTAATCATTCTTGACTATATATGATTGGTATCTTGACTTTACATTTGTGAGTTCCTTGTCTGTTATATGCATATATTTCTAGCACATCTGTTTTATATGATAGAGTGTGTGGTGTCTAGTTATGCATAACATCTGGTTATATACACTCAGTGATCATTGATAAATAATAAATAAACTCGACATATTTAGTAATTGACCTATAAGTTACCACTTTGAAGTCGATTTAAATTTCAGAGGAAAAATTGTCTTGAGCCGGGTGGGTAACCCAATGACCTCCTGATAACATGTCAGGTGCTCTGGACCACTGAGCTACCAACTGCCAATCAAGATCTCCTCTAATTGATGATATGAACCTTTCAACCTACATTACATCATATGTAGGGAGTGTTCTGGCAATTTTCACCACAAGCGGCAGACACATGCCATATAGATGGAAAGTATTTCCTTACAAGTAATACAGTTGATAAATAATAAATAGACTTGACATATTTGGTATTAACCTATAAATTTCCACTTTGAAGTCGATTTACATTTCAGAGGAAAAATTGTCTTGAGCCAGATGGGATACGAATCCATGATTTCCTGATAACATGTCAGGTGCTCTAGACCACTGAGCTACCGGCTGCCGATCAAGATCTCCTCTAATGATGATATGAACCTTTAAACTTACATTACATCATATGTAGGGAGTGTTCTGGCAATTTTTGCCACAAGCAGTAGACATGCCATCTAGATGGAAAGTATTTCCTTACAAGTAATACAGCTGATAAATAATAAATAAACTCGACATATTTGGTATTAGCCTATAAATTACCACTTTGAAGTTGATTTAAATTTCAGAGGAAAAATTGTCTTGCACTGAGTGGGATATGAACCCATGACCTCCTGATAACATATCAGATGCTCTAGACCACTGAGTTAAAACATTTAAATGCTTTCTGTCAAGAGTAGTGGGATGTTCATTAAGGATATTCCTACAGTTCTTTCTTTCCAACATAAGCTCTAGTGCCTTTGTCACTCAAATAATTTTGCCTCCTCTGATCCTTTTTACCTAAAACAGTGCCATTAGTTTCAAGAAAATTATGTTTAAAATGGTCCCATTCTTCCTTAACTTCATTAGTAAGCAAACCATGATTGTCATAATGACTAAGTAATATATATCATGGTAAGCTTTAGCTATAACTGGGTCTTACAGAGCTTCGGTATTAAAGGTAACTTTTTTAACCTTAGCATAGCACTTTCTAAGTTTAAGTTGCAGGACATTTTAAGAAGATAATGGTGAGATCTAAATTCAGCTCCCCTATATGACTGGTCTTCTTAGAGAACTATCCCATTTGCTGTTAATTAATATATAATCAATCGTATTCTTGTGCAGCCCATATGCTGAAACCCATATGTACTCATGTATGTTGCGGTGTTTCTAATAAGTGTTAGGTATTCTCAATTCTGTCGAACATCAGAGAAAGTGTTTTACTCCTCAAATTAAAAATGCTTATCAGTTATATTTTGAATGCAGTATGGGTGATCAAGATAAACTCTGGGCATTTCATATTTATTGTGTTTCATGTGCAAATAGTTTATGATAATAGATTAAAGGCTCTCGTTTATCTATGTCTTTCACAATGCCCAGGCAATAATGTTTAGTGGAAAAAAGTTCACCGACATACGGTACTCAAATCCACATCTCTCCAGAAACATGCCAGAGTATTTTACTGTTGAACTAATGCCAGAACTGTCTTTTTTCCACTTAGTATGATTTTTCATTTAAATGACTCCTTTCTGCAAGACTAGAATATATAGATTTCTCTGCAAAAACAAAATAAACAAAGAAAGAAAAGGAAAAAAAAATCCACTGTTTATTCTAATTTGCCATTAGCAATAAGACATGTTTGCACATGGTCTGTGTCTTTCTGTTTGATTACCATGTAAAACATTTGCTGCAGAGGGAGATTGGGTTAGGTTGGGTTGTTTTACCTCTGAGCCGCACTTTTTTTTGCACACAATGGTCTAAATAGCCAGGTCACAAAGACCCCGAAGACTCAGAGAAGGTTGGGGGAGGGGATCCACTGGAACAGCTGTTGAGATAGATGATAGCCTCCCGTCAAGGCCATCCAGCAGAAGGGGAAGAAGACAGATTGAATGTACTAAACAGTGTAGGTCCTGACCCTAACAGCTGTTCAGTGGGTCAACTACCCCCCAACTTTGATTATTTTAATCCTTCCAACTTAACCACACATGATGTCACAAGCTGAACTAAATGATATAACTGGAGATCTGAACCTGTCTAAAAATAACACTGAATTGATTCTTGATTACAAGAGGTGGAATCTTTTATATCAGAACAAGTGATAAGTGTGTATCCTAAACATCAATAGAATTTGCTCTGCATTTTTAATTCATAGAAAATTTTAACTATTGCAATTATGTTAATGCCATAATAGTAACACTTCGGTACAAACATACAACTGTGAAATGATGACTGTTTATAGACTCTTCAAAATTCAATTTGAAATCAGTTTTGCTCTGTAACAATAATAAACTTCCTTCAGTTCCAATTATTCATTCAGTTCAACTGAAATAATCTTATCTAAACTTAGAATATTTTTTAAGCTACATCAAATATCCAAAATTCAACCAGGGCAGGGGTTGATTCAGTCAGTAGTATGCCAAGCTCATAATTTGTAATTCCCAGGTTTGAGTCCCACCTAGGTGAGTTTGAGATTTATCTCCAATAACACCCACCCTTCCCTTAGTCAGAAAGGAGACCCCAGTGGGCTTGGAAAGGCTGCTGTCCATCAGAAGGAACATAAATCCATGGACCTATGTGCAGGGGGGCCATACCCTGTGCACACTAAAGAACACACTAAATGGCCTTGGTGGAAGTCTACCTCTGTCTCCTAACAGCCTACCCCCAACCTTCTCTGAGCCCTTGAGGTTCTAGTAACCTGGTGTGTGGAAAAAAAAGTGCTGTGAAAAGATGTAAAACAACCCAACTCAAAGTACAACTGAAATATATATGGTGACCTAAATATTATTGTGCACCTTTTGAGAAAGCAGCTGGGTTAGATAGAGCTCTGCTATTTTTTGTATGCATGAGATAGCCATTCAAAATGTAAGCATCACATTGTGTATGATTGGCTACAGTGCAATTAATGGATTTAAAGAAAAATTTCCAAGAAACTAGTGAAACAAAAATAAAAGATGGAATATTTATGAATCAGCAGATTTGGGAATTGATGAGTGATGATGGATTTGATGCAGTTTTAGCTGGTAAAGTTTCAAAGCTCTTATGATAATTTTTTTTTAGGAAACTATAAAGATTATGGTTAAAAATGGTAGCATATCATGAAATGGCCTGTAACATCTCTGAAAATTCTCTTTTTGCATTCCCCTGTGGACTTCTTAGAATTTTGGAGCTGGGAGTGATGATTACTGTGAGTGTTTCAATCAGGATATTTCAGCCTTTGAATAATACTACAAAGAAAGATTGAACCTAAATATGTTAGTTGATTACTGTTGGTCATTAATGCCTTCAACATCATATAAGTGAAAAAAGGGCCTCAATTTTGTTTCAGTATCTGATTATGTAATTTATCTGTATATGCATAAAACAAATATTAAATTTACAGTAATAAAATTTTGTTTTTCTCAAAATCTATACATAGTAAAAACTAATCTAAAATCACATTTCAATTCAGCATGAAAGATCTTTTACAATTACATTTTTTTTTACGAAGGAAACGAAAAAGGTTTAAAATTGTTGATGTACGTATTTGTATTCATTATTTTCTGCTTTAAGAATCTTATGGCACTGTTAAATGTGGCTGATTCCTCAGTGGTCAGAGCACCTGACATGTTATTAAGTGGTTGTGGGTTTGGATTGCACCTGGCTAATGACAATTTGGGGGGGGGGGGGGGCTCATTCAGTAGTGCTCCAGGCATGTAATCTTCAGTTCCCAGGTTTGAGCCCCACTTGGGTCAGCATTCAGATTAATTTCCATCAATAGGGGACACCAATGGGCTTGGAAAAACTGCCGTCCATTGGACAGGACTTAAGTCGTGGTTCCATGTGTGGGAGAGCCATACCTTGTGCATGTTAAAGAACAGGCTGGACATTAAAGAACAGGCTGAACACATTAAAGAACAGGCTGGAATTGACAGGAAACTGCTATCTGTCTCCTAATAGCTGTCCAGTGGTCCCCTTTCCCAAATTCTCTGAGTCCTCAGGACCTGGCTATTAGCCCATTGTGTGCAAAAAAAGTGCTGTTCAAAGGTAAAACAACCCAAAAGCCATATTATGTCTTGGATTTCCCTGTAGTCCTTACCTAAATAATATTAACACTTGTCTATTAAATACTGTTCCACATTAATAATGAAATAAACTTGGCATATTCAATATCTACTAATAAATCAGCACTTTGAAGTCGATTCAAATTTTAGAGGAAAAATTGTCTTAAGCTGGGTGGGATACAAACCCACAATCAGCTATCCCACCCAGCTCAAGACAATTTTTCCTCTAAAATTTGAATTGACTTCAAAGTGCCGATTTATTAGTAGATATTGAATATGTTGAATTTATTTCATTATTTATCACTAGCATACTTGTAAGACATGCTTTCCATCTATATGGCAAATAGAAAGCTGCTTGTGGCTAGATTGCCTGAATAGCGCCTATATGAGACATAATAGAAATGTTCATAGCATTAGTCAGAGGAGAACTTGATTGGCAGCCAGTAGCTCAATAGTCCAGAGCACCTGACATGTTATCAGGAGGTCGTGGGTTCATATCCCACCTGGCTCAAGACAATTTTTCCTCTAAAATACTGTTTCACAAATTAGCATTGACATCTAAATGTAGTAAAATGGTATTAATGCTTCAATGCAAACTGGATTACTTGCTGCTTACTAATGATTTTAAAGGGTGCAATAAATTTCAATGGATAATCAAAATATAGTTGTTTTAGTATGTGCATTTTTTAATGTTTTTTTTTTAATTGTGAAATTTAATTCTTTTTGCTTTTAGGTTGTTTTCCGACTGAATCTGTTGGTTGTAGTTTTATGCCTCTGCATGAACCGCCCATACCAATTCTATTATTTTGTGCCCCTAGTTTCATTTTGGTTCCTTGTCATTTTTGTAACCATGGCATCAATACCACAAGTTACAAGTATTTCAGCAGAAGGTAATTTCTGATCTTAATTATCTATTGTGTATTTTGTTATAAATTTTTATTTAGAACAGTTCAAACATTCTTGCATTCAAGGGGGGAAATTCAAATGGTTTTTACTGTTAAAACATTGGAGTTATATTGGTAAAGTTTTAAAGATTCTTAAAGTAATTATATGAATGCAAAAGGTTTGAATGTAAAGTTTCCCAATAAGTGTGATATTTATATTATATACTCAGATTTTGAACTGCTCCCTTGCTTGAAATTTTCTAATTAATGTGCTTGATTAATAATGTGGGAATTAAGTGATGAAAATCTCTCTGGAAGATGAGAAAGAATACTTCGAAAGTTTAAAATTAAATTATCAGCTATTTATTAATGTATTGAATATTACTAAATTAAATATTATTCTGTGATGATGAAGTACTGTAATAGATAAATAATAGCTAGAGCATCATGATGATAGCAAAAAGTGCCTGTGAATACTATTTAGATATACACAGGAAAGAGAGCTGTGCACTCTATACTTCTCAGACACTCAAAACTGGCTGTTTGGTGCAGGCCATTAGTACCTTTCAGAATAGATATTCTTTCCTCTGAAGGAAAATTGAAAGAGAGAGAGAGAGCAGTGAAATCAGTTTAGCATATTGATCTAATAAACTCTGTGACCACAACTTTTTCCCTCGAAGCATTTTTTTTTTGGTTAGGTTCACATTTTAGATCTTGATCATTCTTAGCTGGTAGGCTTTATTGAAGACATTTCTTAGAATTTTTTTTTTAGTTTGCCAGCCCCAAGTGAACAGATACTAAACATACTTATATTGGTTGGTGGCTAATCCTGATCAAAAGACTGAATTTGAACTCCATAAGGAAATCATTTAATATTAAACTGGAAAAATGTGCAACAAACTGGGTTTCTCTGAAAGAGTTATCTCATGTTCTTATTAGCATGGTGGCTTATGCTTCTAGGAAAAAGGAGTGGACTATTTGCCCCACATCAATAATTAAGATGATGCTTAGCATTGTTGGTCTAACTCTCAAAATTGCTCTAATGTAACATAGATGACAATCATAACATTACCTGTTGACTTTTTAATGTCAATATATCAATAAATATTTTGTGGAAAAAATTTTGCTGATATACGAGACTTGAACCCACATCTCTCCAGAAACATGCCAGAGTATTCTACCATTGAACTAATTCTGACTCATCTTTTTTCCACTAATTTTAAGACTCTAAACTCATCACCAAGGATTTGAGTGCCTACCATTGGCACCATATATGATCTTGGGTGGCAACTATTTCTTTATATTGCACTGAGTAAGATGAAAATAAATAATAAAGTCTCTTCACACTATTTAGGTTTATTAATAATTTAAACATAGATGACAATCATAGTGTTACCTGTTGACTTTTTAATGTCAATATATCAATAAATATTTCGTGGAAAAAATTTTGCCAACATACAGGACTTGGTGATGAGTTTAGTCTTAATATTAGTGGAAAAAAGATGAGTCAGCATTAGTTCAATGGCAGAACACTGGCATGTTCCTGGAGAGATGCAGGTTCAAGTTCCATACGTTGGCGAAATTTTTTCCACAAAATATTTATTGACATATTAACGTTAAAAAGTCAACAGGTAATGCTGTGATTGTCATCTACGTTTAAATTATTAATAAACCTAAATAGTTTGAAGATACTTTATTATTTATTTCCATCTACTCAGCACAATATAAAGAAAAAGTGCCACCCAAGTTCATAGATAAGTGCTAATGGTAGGCACCAAAATCCTTGGTGATGAGTTTAGAGTCTTAAAATTAGTGGAAAAAAGATGAGTCGGCATTAGTTCAATGGTAGAATACTCTGGCATGTTTCTGGAGACATGCGGGTTCAAGTACCATATATCGGCAAAATTTTTTCCGCAAAATATTCATTGCTATAATGTTTTCAACAAACCTATCAACTGTATGCTTTCCACAAACACATGATATGTGAGAACTGTAGAATTTACTTTCTTCATGTCCTTGTGCAAAATTTCTGTACTATTAACTGAAAATCATGAGCTTGCAAGAAACTAAATGTACAAGTAAAAAGGAAGTATTTAAAATTAGAATCAGAAGTTTTATTTTCAGGTTATAAAAATGATGAAAATAATTCTTCTTTGCAGGAATGCTAGTGATGATCTTTTAAGATATGACTGCATTAACCCTGCTAATACCTAGCTGAAAATTTAAAAACAAACCCACAGATCAATCTTATTCTTTACTGTATTCTGCCAAAAAAATTTAACTTCAGAATATTTTTGCCAAATAACTGATGAGCAGAAATAGTTCATATTGTATATCAAATTAAGCAGCATTAATTCTAGATTTTATGAAAATAAAATATTTAACAAAAATGAGTTTATTAATTTTAATATATATTTAAAGTGATTAGAAAAAGATTTGGACAAAGCAAATAAAAATATACTAAAAAAAACTAATGTTAAATAAAATAATTGCATGTGTAAATATAATGGTAGGTGTTGTAAGATCATATTAAAATTGGCCTCCAATGAGGAGACATCACTATGATGATTCATAGAACTGGCCAGGCCTATCACCTAATGCCAGACCCCACCTTCTCATGGTGCAGACCATTGGTACCTTTCAAAAGAGATACTCTCTTGTGGAAGTGAACGGAAGAGGAAGGCTGCCAGATCAGTGGGTCTGCTGATCTGGATAAATATGTCTAATTTTTTTTCTACCCTGCAAAGGAGTGGTCAACCACACCTCAGCAGGGTCCTGGTGCTTGATTATGGATCCTGCAATTTACTGCACTGGTGGGCTTTCGTTGAGGGAAAAATCTGTCATTGTGCTTTCTGTTTGTGTGTTGGTTGGTTGACAGCTTTGTTGGGTTGGGTTGTTTTACCTCTGAGCGGCACTTTTTTGCACACCATGGGCTAAATGGCCAGGTCACATGGACCCCGAAGGCTCAGAGAAGGTTGGGGGAGGGGACCCACTGGAACAGCTGTTGGGAGACAGATGGTAGCCTCCCGTCAAGGCCATCCAGCGTGTTCTTTAACGTGCACAGGGTATGGCTCTCCCGCACACGGGGCCACGGCTTAACGTCCCATCCAACGGAAGGCGGCCTTTCCAAGCCCTTCAGTGTCCCCTACTGACCGTGGGCAGGGCGGGGAATTTTGCGGAGATAAATCTCAATGCTGACCCAGCTGGGACTCGAACCTGGGAACTACAGATTACGAGCCTGGCGCGCTACCGACTGAGCCACCCCCGCCCCTGGTTGACAGCCCCAAGTGAACAGATTCACAGGATATGTTTTATTAGCTGGTTGATAATCCTGATCTGAGGCCGTCGCAGGTACCTGAACTCTTGCTTCTATGGCATCGTCAAACCAATATTGGAGGAAGTCTTCCAGTGTAGATGGCTTCAAACTTGAGTAGTCAGGGAATGGGTCTTTTCTCCATGTGCAATTAGGAGGCTGTTTGATATAGTCAGCATTCCCTCTCTCAATAAACATAGTTTCTGTAAACATCTCACTAACCATTTTCTCTCCATAGGTAGTTGGAATGTGAGGACTCTCTGCACAGAGATTATTCTCTTGATGTCCTCACACAAGAATTTCACCATTATAATTTACATATTCTTTGCTTGCAAAAGACCAGATGGGCAGATAAAGGTCAGATTCTTAAAAAATAATCTTAAATTTCTCTTTTCAGGGAAGGATGATAAAAAGCATCTCAAAGGCATAGGTTTGCTTCTCAGCAGACACACTAGTGATTCTCTTTAGAATGTGAATGAATTAATGAATAATTTCTTAACAGCTAAATTTCAGACAAGCATTAAAGACTTGAATGTTATTTGTTGTTATTCCCTCACTGAGAATGCTGTGAGGATGAGAAAGATAAGTTCTACAGACAATTTGAGAATATTTTGAATTCTATCAAGAAAGGAGATATTACCCTTGTTCTATGTTACTCAATGTCAAAGTTGGTACTGACTCTGACCTTTGGGGAGGGTAATAGGTCCTTTTGGTATTGGTAGCTGCAATTGCAATGGGCAACGTCTCCTACAGGTAAGTAAACTTAATGGTTTGAGAATAACTAATACTTATTAAAACACCGCAACATATATGAGTACACATGAGTTTCACCAGATAGGCTGCACAAGAATATGATTGATTACATATTTATTAACAGCAAATGGGCTAGTTCTGTTGGGAATACCAGGTCATATAGGGGAGCAGAAATTAGATCTGACCATTGTAACGCTCCAAACAAATGCAAAATACTTGAAGTTTTATGCTCCGGATAGCTTAGACAGGCGCCAGGCAATAATTAACAAATTGCCAAAAGTAGAATAAGTTGATAATAAGTTGATTTAGGGTTCAAATACCAGCGAGCGTTCATGAGTAAGAATAAAAAAAAAATTATTGTCAAGTAATATAAAAAAATCCTTAATTCGCGTTGCTCAAGAGAAGAAACTGTACAGACTCAAAAGGTTTATAACAAAACAGATTTATTTCCAAAATAATTCAACTCACCAAGACATCAATGAAGAAAACACAACTCCAGTGCTACACGCACTGTGCTTGGTGCTACGCACCTTGTGCTCGTGCACTCACTTGTGCTTAGCTTCTGCTACTCCTTCTACTTACTCTACCTTAGTGACTCGCAGGCCACCGGTTTTTTTGACATGAGGCTGGCGCATGCCGGGAAAGACATTAACATACTATGACGAACGACGCAAAAGCTATGACGCAAGAGGGGGCGTGTCCTTGGCACGCGCTTTAACGGTACAGTCGGAAGATCGGAGTTGCGCATACGCAACTCACAACGTCTTGGATGTGAGCGCTGTGATGCCAAAAAGGAAATAAAAATCCCCAAAATGATAAATATAACGTAAATTAAACAAAACTGGTTAAGGTAAAGCAAAAGTGAACGATGGGGCATCACACCATTACCTTATTAAAAGTGTCTTATGACTTAAGAAGTGTTATGCTAAGGTTAAAAAAATTGCCTTTAACACTGAAGCTCTGAAACACCCAGTTATAGCTAAAGCTTACCGTGATAGGTTACTTAGTCATTATGACAGTCATGTTTTGCTTACTACTAAAGTTTAGGAAGAATTGGACTATTTTAAACAAGCTTTTCTTGAAACTAACAGTACTCTCTTAGGAAAAATGGTGCAGAGGCAGCAAAATTATTTGAGTGATAGGACACTTGAGCTTATTTCAGAAAGAGCAAACTGCAGGAATGTCCTTAATCAATACCCTATTGTCCTAATAGAAAACATTACAAAGAGCTTAATAAACGTGTAATGGATCAGTTAGCAGCTGATAAGAATCTTTGGCTTGATGGCTTGGCTGACAAACCCAAGGAAGCAATTAGACAGCACAATAGCAAGGAATTGTACCAGATAGTTAATGGTTTGTGTGATAAAAAATGGACAGGTATACGGAATTGAAGTCTAAACAAGGTAAGGTTATAGAAGGTGAGTATTCTGTTGTGGCTAGGTGGGCTGAGCATTTCAGTGATGTTCTAAACAATATGGTTAGTTCTATTCCCTTTGTATGTAATGATGATAGATGTATTGTTTGCTTTAATGTTGGTCCTATATCAAAGTCTGAAGTTATTTTGGCTATTTCTAAACTTAAACTATATAATTCCCCAGAGATAGATGAAATTACTACTGAAATACTTAGAGATGGGAATATTACAGTTACCACGTGGTTGACTGAAATTTTGAATATCTTTCATGATCAAGGCATGGTTCCTAAGGGTTTTACACGAGCTATTATTATCCGTACTTTCGAAAAATATGATTGCAGTTCTTGTGATAATTATAGGGGTTTCAGCCTAATTTCTGTTCCAGGTAAAGTTCTTTTCATGATTGTGTTTAAAAGAATTAAGAATCTGGTTGACGGACAATTGCGTGATGAGCAGTGTGGATTCAGAAATGGTAGGGGATGTGTAGAGCAGATTTTTTCACTTAGGCAGATTCTTGAGAAATGTTTAGAGTTTCAGAAAACTTTGGTTGCTAGCTTTGTTGATTTCGAGAACGCTTTCGACTCTGTTGATCGTCATAATTTGTGGTTGATTGTGAGATCATATTGTATACCAGACAAGTTAGTTAACATAAAGAAAGTTCTCTATAATAACACTGAGTCGTGTGTGAGAATTGGTAAGGCTTGTACCAATTGGTTTAGCATTATTTCTGGTGTTATGCTGGTTAGATTATGCTGATGATTTAGCCCTTTTGGCAAATGATGTTGATTGGATGAACTCTTTCATTAGAACTGTTGATGAGTCTGGTAGTAGAGTAGGTTTGGTGATAAACAGAGAGAAAACTAAAGTGCTGAATATTGGTCAGGCAGGCTGTTATTCAGTTAATCTGAATGTTGCAGTCTTGAGTAGGTGTCAGTTTAATTATCTTGGGAGCTGTGTAGCAGATATTGGTGATGTACGGCATGAGATTAACAGATGAATAGGGATTGCTGCCGGGACTTTTAAAAATCTATGTAGAGTGTAAAGCAATATGTGTATACACTTAAGGACTAAAATTGGACTCTATAATAGTTTGTTTCTTTCTAGAATTAGTTATGCTAGTGAAATTTGACTCTTTGTAAACAAGATAACAGGAAGCTTGATGCTTTTGATTCTAGATGTGTACAAAGTATCTTGGGCATTAGAGGTTCAACTTTATAAGTAATAATGAGGTTAGGCAAAGGAGTCAGCAACCTCCTTTGAGCAGTATATTATGCAGAAAGAGACTGTGGTTTGGCCATGTTGCCCATATGCATAATTATTGAGTGGCAATAGGGATATGAACAGTGTGCCTAAAGGTCTCAGAAAGATGGGAAGACCTAAGATGCAGTGGGCAGACAATGTCAAATATGAGTTTGTTACAATTGGTGTACAGTGGCCAAATGCTGTAGAAATAACTCAGGACAGATATGCTTGGAGAACTATATTGCACATTCTGGTTGGACATCCGTAGCTGATGGCTGCTCAAGGATGATGATGATGATGAATAAAAAGATTTATTTCTTAAGTAGGGAAATAAATTTTTTCTTCAAACAGAATAATAATTTTTTTCTCTCAATGATATATTTTGAGAAATTTCCAGACTTTTTGCCAACTGTGCTCAGTTAAATAAAAAAAGTGAACTTTAGAAATTTTTTTAATAACCAAGTAACAAAAATAGATCACATTATGTAGCAAATTAAATAGCATTTAATTCTGAATTTTATGAAAATATATCGTTTAAGTAAATTTGTTTTCATATGAATTTTAGCATAATTTTTTTACAGTGATATAGTGAAAAAGGATTTGGCAAAGCAATTGAGACTTGAATTTCGGAAATCTAATGAGTGAAAACAGCTGAATTATATATCAGTGGAAAGATTTCTTTCTGGATAATATAATAAAAAATTTTCATCTAAAACTTGGGCCAGGATTTCATAAATTGACTGGCTTTACACTGTTTACACATGGGATTTTTTATCCTGATTATGGAAGTGGGAGAACTTTTCTGTCTGTTGTGATTTTTTGACAGCATGTATTTTTCTCTTTAGATGTTGCATTTTGAGGATCTCAAAAAAATGCCTCAAAGTTAGTTAATTAGGACTAAAAGAATTCAATATCATCAGAGTGACACAGCCAAGAACTTTGGGGTGTTGGTATTTTTTTTTAACTATTCAGTATAAATTAATGATTTTTTTGAAATGAGATTTTTTAAAGGATTTTCAAACCTTTGATGAGATTGTGTCATCTCTCTCCAACCAGTAGGACTGATTTCTGCACCAAGGAAATCCTTTTATTATTATTTTTTTATGCTTCCATATCGAAAACCTCATTCATTCTCAGGAAATGATACAAACAAAATTTTTTTAAATGAAAAATCAACAAGTAACCTAAAACATTGTTAAAAAATATTCAGGGCAATAAGTTGTAAGACTCGACAGAAAAAAATAGCTTAGAGGTGGCCATAACCCTAAAGATTGATAATGATGTATAAATCTATGTAAATAAAAACAAAAGTTTAATTTCAAAAGTGTAAATGAAATGCTAACTGAACAAGTGGAATGGTTTGTGAAAATCAGGCCAACACTGTAAGCATGGCATTAGAGCATGTGCATCCAATTAGTGACTAGTGGTGTAGCATAAGTTTAGAAGTTGGGGAGACAACCTGGTAGTAGTCAAAATTTTCTTGTTGTTTTAGTAGCCCCGTGGTCTTTTGTCTGCTACTGACAGAACTAAGTTCTTTAAACATTCTCCTCTAAACATTCATTTATGGATTTCTTTTTCCATTCTAACCTGTTGCATAATCAAATGATTCTAGTTTCCATTCTGAAATCATGTCTTCAGCAATTTCAAATAAAAATTGAATTCAAACCTGAAAAATATTTTGTTATTGTAACATGGCCCTAGAATAAAAATTCTGACATCTAGAGTTTTGCATTGCATATGGCAGTATGAAACTCTTTTCCATTAAAAATGCTAAATGATTTGATGATTTACTGAAAAAAACTGAAATACTGCAAAGTCACAAATGTTTGAACTTGCTTTATAGATTTTGATCCATGCACCAAAACCAACTTTATCTGATGGGCATAGTAGGTTATGAAAAGAACATAGGTTGTTCATAAATGAAAGAGCATACTTCCATTTTCCATCTTAATTCTATCATTCAGAACATTGTAACCTCAATTAAGTAATTTTGAATCTCTAGCAAATCTCCCTTTCAAAGCTGATTGAATGTTCTAAATGATATCTGATAAATTGCTCTTAGTTTTACTTCTTAGTAAGTTATTATCTTACACAGTAAACTCTTGATTTAATGAACTTTAATTTAGTGGACTTCTAATTTAGTGGACTTCTGATTTAATAAATAAAATCGTTTAGTAGAGAAGGAAGCGAAAAATCGAAAAATGATTTCATGGCATCATTATTAATGTATGAGAAAGAATAACTCCTTTTTTGCCAATTAGATTTTTTACACATGCATATAGGTTAACACTGAAATATGCTAGTTACATGATAGTGGAAGCCGAGTGCTTTCAACTATACTAAGCAGTCATCAGGGTGGTACAAAGTATCAAGGGGAGGCGATTTGATGGTAAAATGTTAAGCAGGTGAAAGTAATACCTTTTTGTTGAAAACATTTTTAGTTGAATGAAGTCCTGCAGTGGAAGTATGTTTCAAGTTTCTTTTACTGGAGCAAAAGTTACAGTACCTGAGATATTCAGTGCATTGCCAGGAACACTTGAAGCATTTTCATGTCAGCAACAAAATGACAAAGAGGAGAAAGCCATTTCACACACGCTATGCCTGTCACTGAATTAGAAAAAGCAATAGCTGAGGAGTTGAGGTGTCGAAATTAGGTTTGTGCAGTGGAGAGGAGGGGTGTGGCTGATTGGCCAATGGCAGAGGTAGTGGGGGTGGGAATTCACATATCAAGATGTGCCAGGCAGCAGGAGGAAGAGGTATGTTAAAGTTGCAACATCTTTCTCTGAAGGCGAAACTTTTGAGTGTTTCTCAGAAAGCAACTTGAATTTTAGAGTAGGGGAAGGTGACAATGAATGCAGAGTTCAACTGTGGGATACCTGGCCTTCAAAGACAGATTTAACAAGGATGGTGCATGGAATTTTGATTTTAATATCCCATTTATGCTTAGCAGTCCTCTGCTTTAGGGTGCATATAGTGCAGCCAATATAGAAATAAGGGATATATGCAGGTGAAGTGGGGGTTAGCTGAATGAAGTAGATTCCATCTTTATCAGTGTCATCAATGGAATCTCTGTCATTGCTTAAGAATTTTAAATAGATTGGGTTATGTTTCAAACGGAACTTTTAGATTAAAGGGTTTTTAGGAGGTTGCTAAACAAGGCATGTAGTATAGGAGAAGGTAATGGAGGGGGTGAAGTTATGTCAGGGTTGGTGGTGGAAGATTGGGAAGTTTAATTTTAGCTTTGTGAAGAATTCTGTTGATAAAGGCTTTAGTATATCCAGCATTGCACTAACAGGCAAAGACAAAATTGATATCAATTTGGAGGTTGATTGGTGAGTTGCATGCATGTAAAGCATGGTAAAACACAATAGAAAAATGCACTTGTAAAGTATGTGGGGGCAAAGGTATTAAAGGAATCACTAGAATCAGTCACTATATTAATAGAATGGCACCAAGCAATATCACTAGGTAGGCTGGAAATCCATAACCTCTTGAGTACACCAAAGTATTTTACATGATGAATCCTAATGCATATAAGGTGCCAAATGCTTCCATTTTGCCCAATTCATTGTGAGATAATAACTTTTTTCCTACTCTATTAAATGCTTTGTCTACTGGTATATTAATAATGAGTGGGATAATATCAATTGAATCAGATATTTAATACTTTTGAAGAACAAGATAGATGCATTATTAGCAGAAATGCATTGTGCACAGGAAAAGCATGATCCTACAGATAGAATTTCTAGAAAATTAGCAGACTTAACCCTTCCAGACCCACCTGAAAAACTGGTTTACATCCAGAGGCCCAGCTATTTTTTTACTGTGATCAGCCAAAAAAATTAAGCTTTGTACTTTTTTTTTGCCAAATAACCAATGAAAAGAATTATGGCATGTTATATATGTCAAATTAATCAGCATTTATTTCCAGATCTCCTGAAAATAAAATATTTAACAATTGAAATCATATATGTACTCGTGGTGTAATATGAATTGATATTTTGGAACAGCTTATGATATACCAAAATAGAAAAAGCTGTATTAATAAAGAAATTTCTGTGCCTCTGCTGCCTTTGAAATTGTTATTAGAAATGATCAAACAGAAAAAATGAACAACAATTGAAGCTACTAGTGGACAATGATGTCTACCCTCAAGTGAAAGAGTCAGTTCAACTGATTAACATATAACATAATGAATACTTAACAAACATATTCATTTATGTCCCAGTGAAAAAAAAACAATTGGTGGTGTTGTGAAACTTAAGTTATGATTTTCACATGTTGTTTTTATATTCTTGTGCAAAGAAAAATCTGGTGGTCACTGGAAGGAGAGCTATGCACCAATCCCCTGTGATGATGCATAGAACCGACCAGGCCTAGCATCTAATGTCTGACCCCATCTTCTTGTGGTGCAGGTCGTTAGTACCTTTCAAATGAGATGCTCTCTTGTGGAAGTGAATGGTAGGGGATGGCAGCCAAATTAGTGTGGACTACTGATCTGGACAACTATGGTTACTTGTTTTTTCTACCCTGCTGAGGAGTGGTCAACCACACAGGATCCTGGTACTGCCATAACCTACTGGACTGGACTGAAATAATGCTCTGAGCTTGATTATGGATCCTGAATTTGCTGCACTGGTGGGCTTCTGTGGAGGGAAAATCTTCCGCTGTGTTTTCTGTTTGTTTGTGGGTTGACAGCTCCAAGTGAATAGATTCACAGGATATGTTTATCAGTTGGTAGATAATCCTGAGCAGAGGTCATTGCAGGCACCTGAACACTTTGCTTATACTGGCATCATCAAATTCTACATTGGAGAAAGTCTTCCAGTGTAGATTGCATCAGCCTTTAGAGCTGTGGGAACAGGTCTTTGCTCCATGCTTGTGTTAAAGTGCTGTTTGATATTGTCAGCATTCCCTCTCTAAATAAACATAGTTCCTTTAAACATCCCACTAACCATATTCTCTCCATAGGTAGTTGGAATGTGAGGACTCTCTTCACAGAGCTTATTCTCTTGATGTCCTCACACAAGAATTCCACCATTATAATTTAGATATTCTCAGCTTGCAAGAGACCAGATGGACAGATAAAGGATTTTTAAAAATAATTTTAAATTTCTCTTTTCAGGGAAGGAAGATAATAATAAGCATCGCCAAGGAGTGGGTCTGCTTTTCAGCAGACACGCTAGTGATGCTCTTCTAGGATATGAGTGCATTAATGAAAGGTTTCTTACAGCAAAATTTCAGACAAGCAGTAAAGTCTTGAATGTTATCTGCTGTTATGCCCCCACTGAGGATGCTGATGAGGATGAGAAGGATAGGTTTTATAGACAACTTCAGGATATTTTCAATTCTGTCAAGAAAGGAGATATTACCCTTGTTCTAGGTGACTTCAATGCCAAAGTTGGTACTGACTCTAACCTTTGGGGAGGGGTGATAGGCCCTTTTGGTATTGGTAGCTGCAATGGCAATGGACAACCTTTCCTACAGGTAAGTAAACTCAATGGTTTAAGAATAACTAACACATACTACAAACACCATGACATACATAAATACACATGGGTTTCACGTGATGGGCTGCATAAGAATATGATTGATTATATATCATATTCTTATGCAGCCTCAGTGGGGGCATAACAGCAGATAACATTCAAGACTTTACTGCTTGTCTGAAATTTTGCTGTAAGAAACCTTTCATTAATGCACTCATATCCTAGAAGAGCATCACTAGCGTGTCTGCTGAAAAGCAGACCCACTCCTTGGCGATGCTTATTATTATCTTCCTTCCCTGAAAAGAGAAATTTAAGATTATTTTTAAAAATCCTTTATCTGTCCATCTGGTCTCTTGCAAGCTGAGAATATCTAAATTATAATGGTGGAATTCAGCAAATGGGCTAGTTCTGTTAGGAATACCAGGGCATATAGGGGAGCTGAAATTCGATCTGATCATTACCTTGTTCAAAGTGTCTTGCAACTTAAACTTAAGAAGTGTTGTGCTAAGGTTAAAAAATTTACCTTTGTTACTGAAATTCTAAAAGAGCCAGTTATAGCTAAAGCTTACCATGATAGGTTTCTTAGTGATTATCACAGTCATGGTCTGCTTACTACTGAAGTTGAGGAATAATGGGACCATTTTAAACAGGCTTTTTTGGAACTAACAGTACTCTTTTAGGAAACAAGGAGCAGAGGAGGCAGAATTATCTGAGTGATAAGGCACTTGAGCTTATTTCAGAAAGAAAGAACTGCAGGAATGTCCTTAATCAATACCCTACTAGTTCTAATAGAAAGCTTTAATAAAAAAAAAATAAACAAAAAATAAATACCTCCTCAAGCAACCGCTTGCCACAGTGGTTGACAGGAGCTTATCAGTTTATATGTCATAGTATAAGGTCTGTGAGGATGGCAGGACCTCAGCAGAAAAACAACACAAACAGCCATGCCTTACCTGGGGCTTGAACCCAGGTCCCTTAGATCAATAGCCAAGCGGCTAACCACTTGGCCACGGGACAGCTAGAAAGCTTTACTGAGAGCTTAATAACGTGTAAAGGATCAGTTAGCTGTTGATAAGAATCTTTGGTTTGATGGCTTGGCTGATGAAGCCGAGGAAGCAGTTAGACAGCACAACAGCAGAGAGCTGTACCAGATAGTTAATGTTTTGTGTGGTAGAAAATGGACAGGTAGACAGGTAGACAGGGATTGAAGGATAAACAAGGTAAGGTTATAGAAGGTGAGGATTCTGTTATGGCTAGGTGGGCTGAACATTTCAGTGATGTTCTAAACAATGTGGTTAGTTCTACTCCCATTGTTTGCAATGATGATAGATGCATTGGTGGCTTTAATGTTAGCCCTATAACACAATCTGAAGTTATTTTGATTATTTCTAAACTTCAACTTCATAAATCCCCAAGGGTAGATGAAATTACTACGGAAATGCTTAGAGCTGGGAATGTTTCGGTTACCACTTGGATGACTGAAATTTTGAATATATTTTATGATAAAGGCATGGTTCCTAAGAATTTTACCAGAACTATTATTATCCCTATTTTCAAAAAAGGTGATCACAGTTCTTGTGATAACTATAGGGGTGTCAGCCTACTCTCTGTTCCAGGAAAAGTTTTTTGCAAGATTGTGCTTAATAGAATTAAGAATCTGGTTGACAGGCAATTGCGTAATGTTCAATGTGGATTCAGAAGTGGTAGGAGATGTGTAGAGCTGATATTTTCACTTAGCCAGATTCTTGAGAAATGTTTGGAGTTTCAGAAACCTTTGGTTACTAGCTTTGTTGATAATATAATGTTGATAACGGTTTAACTTTGTAAGTAATGATGAGGTTAGGCAAAGCAGTCAGCAACTTCCTTTAAGCAGCATATTGTGCAGAGAGATATTTGTTGGTTGTCTGTATGGATAATTATAGATTAGTTAATAGGGTTATGAACAGTGTGCCTAAAATCCTCATAAAGAGGGGGAGACCTAGGATGGAGCGGGTGGACAATGTGAAACAGTACCTTGTTAGAATTGGTGTGCAGTGGTCAGATGCAACAGATGTAGCTCAGGACAGATATGCTTTTAGAACTAAATTGCACGGTCTGGTTGGACCTCCGTAGCCCATGGCTGCTTGAGGATGATGATGATGATGCAAAGATAGCAGCGTCAAAATTTAGATTGATAAACTTAATATCACTGGATTACTGTTCTGAAGAACTAGCAAATGGTTGCATACCAAGATGCTTGCCATTCTACAAACATAGCCATGCAGAATACCTGTTCAAACATTGTGACAAATACATAAGCATATTCCATGGTACAAATATTGTCATGAAAATTAATTTAGCTTGGATGAGATAATGCGATCTCCAGTTATAATTTGAGTTGGCACAGACACCTGCTTAGACTTGATAAATAAAGATGATTACTTTATGCTATACAACCATATAGTGTTCTCTTTCTTTAATTTATGTCGTACTGTATATTTCAGTGTGTGCATAAAACATAAATAATAATAGTGACCATGAGACTTAAATTGTGTATGAAAAAACCAATATGATATAAATTTATATTCATTGTATGAGATGCCTGATCAGTGTTCTTTTTTTGGCAGCTAATCCTCTTCAGTATTTATATATGGTTCTCAAGTTCGTTGGGCTTTTCAGCATTGTTACAGTTCTGTATATGTCAGAGGTAAAATAAATTTTGTTGTACTATTTGTGTAAATGTGGGCTGTTGTGATAATTGTAGGAAACTTCCAAACTTCCGAACTTTTTCTGTTTAGATTAATATGGGTATAGATATAAAAATAGCAAAAAAAAAACTAATCGACTAAAAAATCACTAAGCCAGGTTCAAATTCTTAACTGTGTTTTTATATTTTGTGCCTTAAATTTTAATGTTTTGTTCATTTATTATCCACTGCTGGGAGGTAAGGAAATATCTTTATTAGATAACCTATTCTGCATAGGATCATTTCTTGCACAGTTGCAGATAAGTTTCAGTATTTTATTCATTCAATTTTATGAGAGATTTATTCCAAAGAAAATACACAATTTCATACCTACCTATATACCTACCCTCCCACTCACCTATGCACACAGAAATGAAGAAGAAAGTTTGTCTGTGTGTTTGACTGCTGTCTATCTTCATGCATATATAATGAAGGTTTGTCTGTATGTTTGTGTGTTTCTTTGTTTGTCTGTCTGCTTATGCACTCAGCCCCGAAGAGCTAGGAACTCCAAACTCCATAAACATCCATGAGAAGAATATAGGTTATATGCGAAATTCGCTGAAGTCAACCAAAATTGGAATGGGCGAGTTTGAATTTCTCAAAATCTTTATAGACTTATTATTAATGGTTGAAAGTTATTCAAAATAACTTACCATCAATAAATTTGGAAGAAGGAATGCATCAAACTAATTTTATCTGATTTTGAGTGATAAAGTCATTGTTCATTTCATGGTTCAGTTTCATGGGTCAAGAGCACGATAGTTTGTGGATATTGAAGTCATTCTAATTAAGCATGAGCAGAACACGAGAGTCCTTGTTGAAATGAAAGCTTCAAAAACTAAGAATTTGTATTGGAAATTAAGACCATTAATTTAATTTGAAAAATATGTAAAAGTTAATGAACATAATATGTTAATTAATAAAAGTTTTAATACATTAAGTAATAAATAAATAAATGTTTATTATTAAAATATTTTCAATAATAATTTTTTCGTAGTACCTATATATGTATATATTTTTAGGCAACTCAGATCAAGTTAAATTTTCTTTTGCTATAAAGTGCATGCTTAACAATTAGTATTAGCAATTACACACAAAAAATTTTGTGTGTGTTTGCATGCATATATATATACACAAAAAAATTTTGTGTGTGATATGCATGCATGCATAATGCATACATACATGCACACACCCACACACTTATTATGTTGTGTATAGTTATATATACCTACCCACTACAGCTGCTGCATTTGGCCACTCTATGCCAATTCCAACAAGGTCCTGTTATGCATGCGGGCAACATGACCAAACCAATGCAGTCTCTCTCTGCACAATATGCTGCTCAAAAGAGGTTGACGACTCCTTCTAACCTCATAATTATTTACAAAATGGAACCACCTAATGCCCAAGATACTGCATAAGCATTTAGAATCAAAGGCATCAAATTTCTTATCCTGCTTACAAAGGGTCCAGTTTCGCTACCATAACTAACCTTAGAAAGAATTAAACTATTATACAACCTAATTTTAATCTTTAGGTGTATACGCCTATTTTCTTATACTCTCCAAAGATTCTTAAAAGTCCCAGCAGGCAATCCCTATTCTTCTATTTATCTCAGTCTGCACATCACCAGTATCTGTTACATAGTTCCCAAGATAATTGAGCTGAGACACTTGCTCAAGAGTGCAACCATTCAAAGCAACTGAAGTATTATCTGCCTGACCTATTTTCATAACTTTAGGTTTTTCTCTGTTTATCACCAAACCTAGTCTATTACCATTCTCATGAACAGCCCTAATGAAAGAATTCATCTCATCAACATCAATAGCCAACAGGACCAAATCATCTGCATAATCTAAATCAGAAATTTTGAAATCTCTAGACCATTTAAGACCAAAAACTTTCCCTTGCAAAGAATTTCACATTACATAATCAGTAACCAAACTAAAGAGAAAAGGAGACAAAATGCACACTTGTCTAACTCCACTAGCAATGCTAAACCAATCACTGCAAGACGTACCAACTCTAACACACGCTTAGTGTTGTTATAGAGAGCTCACATTACACTAACTAAGTTATCATGTATTCCATATGATCTAACAATCAGCCACAAATTATGTCAATCAACAGAGTCAAAAGCCTTTTTGAAATCTATAATGCTAACAACCACAGGTTTCTGAAACTCTAAACATTTCTCAAGAATCTGCCTAAGTGAAAATATTTGATCAGTACATTCCCTACAAATTCTGAATCCACATTGTTCATCATGCAGTTGTCCATCAACCATCAATTCTATTAAGTATAATCAACTTTACCTGGAACAGAAAGTAAACTAATTCCCCTATAATATCACAAGAACTGCGATCATGTTTTTTAAAAATTGGGACAATGATAGCTCTAATAAAATCCTTAGTAACAACACCTTCATCATAAAATATATTCAAAAATTCAGTCAGCCATGTGACAACAAAATGTTCCCAGCTCTAAGCATTTCAGTGGTGATTTCATCCACCCCTGAGGATTTATGTAGTTTTAATTTAGAGATAGCCAATGAGACTTCGGAATGTGATATGGGGCCATCATAAGAGCCAGTAGTGCATCTATCTTCATTAAAAACAATGGGAGTATAAATAATCACATTAGTTAGAACTTGTCTAAAATGTTCAGCCCACCTAGCCATCACAGAATCCTCACTTTCAACCACCTTGCCATATTTATCCCTCAATCCCTGTGTAGCTGTATGTTTTTTCCCACATAAAACATTAACAATCTGGTACAACCCCCTGTTGTGCTGTCTAACTGTTTCCTCTGCTTTGTCAGCCAATTTATCAAGCCAAAGATTCTTATTAACTGTTAACTGGTCCTTTACACGTTTGTTAAGCTCACTGTAATGCCTTCTGTTGGGGCTAGTAGGGTGTTGATTCATATTAATCCTGCACTTCCTTCTTTCAGAAATAAGTTTCATAGCCTTATCACTCAAATAATTTTGTATCCTTTGTTCCCTTTTACCCAAAAGAGTACTGTTGGTTTCAAGAAAGGCCTGTTTAAACTGATCCCATTCTTTCTCAACTTCAGCAGTAAGCAAACCACAATTGTCATAATGACTAAATAGCCTATCATGGTATGCTTTGGCTATATCTGGATTTTTCGGACCATCAATGTTGAAGGTAATTTTCTTAACCTTAGCACAGCATTTCTTAAGCTTCATCTGCAAGACACTTTTGACCAGGTAATGGTCAGACCTAATTTCAGCTCCTCTGTATGATCTGGTATTCTTAACTGAACTAGCCCATTTCCTGTTAATTAAAATATCATCTATCATATTCCAGTGCAACCCATCAGGTGAAACCCATGTATATTTATAAATGTCCTGGTGTTTGTAGTATGTGTTAGTTATTCGTAAACCATTTACTTACCTATAGGAGATACACACACACACACAAAAAAAAAAATCCTCATGACGTCATGGGTTATTGAGGTCCAACCAGTAAAATTTAGTCATCCTAAAACATCTGTCCTGAGCTGTAGCTGCTACATTTGGCCACTGTAAACCATTTATAGCAAAATCTTGTTAGATATCATCTGTCCACCACAACTAGGTTTCCCCTTTTCCTCAGGCCTATAAGCACACTTCATAACACTATTCATCAATCTGTAGTCATGCATACTAGCAACATAGCCAAACCAATGCTGTCTCTTTCTCTGCAGAATACGCTACTCAGAAGTGGTTGCAGAGTTACCTAATGCCCAAGATACTGCATAAGCATCTAGAATCAAAGGCATCAAGTTTCCTCTTATCTTGTTTACAGAGGGTCCAAGTTTTACTACCATTACTAACCCTAGAAAGAACCAAACTATTATAAAACCTAATTTTAGTCTTAAGGTGTACACAGCTATTTCTCCATACTCTCCATATTTTCTTAAAAGTCCCGGTAATAATCCCTATTCTTCTGTTTATTTCATGCTATATGTTGCCATTATCTATTAAACAACTTACCCTTTCAGGATCCAGCCTGAAAAACTGGTTTACTTTCCCCCATTAATAATAAAAAATAAAGAAGCCACTATAAAAAAAATACTTGGCTTGTGGATGGTTTACATCCAGAAGCCAGCTATTTGCTTCAACTAGTTGCCAATTGTGCAGAGTGAAATAAACTAGTCAATTTTAGAATTAAAAAATATAGCCAATCAACAGAAATTGATCATATTATTTCTGTTGATTTCTGTTTATTTAACTGCACAGTTTATGAAAATAAACCATTTAACCCTTCCTGGATCAAGAACATATGTAGACTTTTTTGTATGACATGAAACTTCGATTTTTTTTTTAATTGCTGTTTGAAAATTTTATTACATATATCTTTTAAATATACGTAATTCAAGATTGAAAAATAGTGTTTTTTTTATTATTTGATGCATATTCTATTAAACTATAATTTAAATAATTTAATAAAGCCATCTGATTGCCATATTTTAGAAGCGCTATATGATATTGAGCCGTCCCGTGGCCCGTAGATCAGTAGCACGCTTAGCTACTGATCTACGGGACCTGGGTTCGAGCCCCGGGTAAGGCATGGATGTTCGTGTTGTTTTTCTGCTGAGGTCCTGCCATCCTCTCGGATCTTTTACTTTGGCATATAAACTGACAGGCTCCTGTCAGACCTCTGTGGCAAGCAGCTGCTTGAGGGGGTATTTATTTATTTTATTTTTTTAATATGATATTGCCAATTTGTTTGTTAATGTTACTCTGTATTGAAGCAATCACCTGATTTAAGCTCACAAGTTTAATTTGAACTATTATCAGCATATTTTTCCCTTAGATTTTTGAAAATCTAAAAATTAACAGAAGCTGCTATTTTTAAAAAACAGCAGATTTTGGAAGCAATTGCAAAGTACATACCACCATTTTTTTTTCCGTTTTACACTCTTTTCTATAAAAACCTGTTTCAGTATTCCCAGAATTATTTTTATCATTTTTCCCAGGATTCTATGCATCTTTCCCACTCTTAAAATCGAAACTGGAAGTAACTGGAAGTAATTAAGTGCAGCTGGAGCCTTCTTGGCACAGCTGCACTTAATTATGTTATGACTCACTGCACAAGAGTCAAGTGACTCACACATGCTATCTCCTTTCTGTGTGTTGTAAGTGGCTCCATAATGGATTGTTTACAGTTTTGGTCCAGCAATATTGGATACCTTTTGTAACATTTAGTATTTACTTTTTTTTATATTTAAACCTTAGTTTTCATTTCAGAAGATTTATTTTCATAAATTATCAATCTTTTCGCTCATCAATAAGCATTGATTTTTCATAGTTATGCTACATCAGATGGCTGACCTACAACTTGTTGCTGTGGATATTTTATTTAACTTTGTATTAGGTTATATATTAATTTTTATTTTGTTATTTATTACTTTTCCAGTAAAACTTTGATCTGGTATCATTTTCTGAAAGTAAATTAGGTCTTGGATACAGAACAAATTCATTTCTGTAGATTTATTTCCATAAGTTAGCAATCTTTTGTCAGTCAGTTGATTTATTGATCTTTTTGAGTTATTAAAAATGAAAGTAAGAACACAATGTGCTGAATTAAGAGAGATTAAGGTAACTCTACAAACATTGTAGGTGCTGTACTAGTCACGTAATATCGCGACAAAAAATCGACTCATTGACACTAATGTGGTAATTGATGGTCGTAGGTTGGTGTGGTGAAGTTTAGATTAAATAGTCATACCTGTATTTTTTTCTTTACTTTCGTTCTTCTAGAGGTAGCTTCATTGGTTGTTCACAGAGGACAATTCTGGGTTGTGTACTGTTCTCAGTAGCTGATGTTTTCACAGGTCCAATATTGCTGCCTCACACTTGGTGATAGAGTTCTTACATGCAGTGGTGTTGCACTTTGCTGCCTCTGTGTTTGAGTCACTGATTGTCATTCTAAACTTTGCGCTCCTTTTAGTGCACTGAGCCAGTTGCCTATACAAGATTTTGGTGACTAGGCATTGTGACTTATTTTGTGCTGTCTGCTTCGGCATGTTGTCAGGCAGGCACTGTCCTGTCTCAAGCACATCAAGTCTCTATTTCATCCCACTGCCAGGACAGTGCCTTCCTGACAATATGCTAAAGCAGACAGCACAAAATAAGTCACAATGCCTGGTCACCAACATCTCATAGTCAACTGGCTCAGCGTACTAATAGGAGTGCAAAGTTTAGAATGACACCCAGTGGCTCATACAATAGAGGCGGCAAAGTGCAACACCACTGCACGTGGATAGTGTAACGCGTTATGTACTGCATGTAGAATTTTTGCTCTCTTAAATCCCTTTTTTTTAAAGTAAAGTACTTATTCTGCCTATCCAAATTTTGGAGTGAAGATTCATGAAGCTTTGAGGAGTTGCCTGGTAAGACTTTAATTTTATAAACGTGCCTCATTGCTTTGTATTTAAACTTCTTAAAAGAAGGATGCTCTGTTTCTTTGTCACAAAGCAATGCTATTGTCACTGAGAAGCATCATTTAGTTGGTGGTTGGCAGTGACCTTGACCTCGATCAGCATTGCCCTTCGTTCTGTTACTGGCAACTGACCGCAACTCCCTCGCTGACATCTACTGAGCCGAACATCGGAATAACCAAACACCCAGTGTGAAGCTTTGAGGAACTTGCAAGATCATTTCGCATCACTTGCAGTTTTTTCTCCAGAGTAGCGTTTAATCTATTGAAATGAAGTGCATGAAATGTAAAAATGATATTCCGCTCGGATCTAACTATGTCACTTGTAATGGCGTCTGCGAGGGTAAATTACATTTAATTTGCTCAGGCATTTCTGAGTCGAACTACCGTAGAATGACTCAGGAGAGAAGAATGAAGTGGAAATGTTTTAATTGCAAAGCGATAAAGTCAACATCTAACAAAGATTTAAACGTTAATGGAGAACAAACTGAGCTCACAGTAGGACACATGTCAAAGTCGAATATGAAGCTCAGTGAGGCAAATGAGTCTAGATCAGACACTTTGGATGAAAGCAGTGATGATTTGAAGGCCCTGTTAAAGGAAATAAATATAAAAATTCAGGTTATTAATGAGCTGAAAGATGAAATTGTAGACCTAAGATGTTGTGTAGAGTTTTTCTCTGAAAGATATGATACATTATTAGAAAGGTTACAAATATTTGAAAAACAGCAAACTGAGATAGAACGCAAACTAGAAACTACTAATAAACTTTGTACAGATAACATGGCTGAAATAAAAAACTCTCTAAACTAAGCTAAACAACTTAGATCAGTATGGAAGTAACAAAAATCTTGAAATACATGGGATCCCCATTCAATACCAGGAAGATGTAAATAAACTGCACCTGTTAATGACCACCATTGCAAAAAAGCTTGAAATAAGTAACTTTAACCTAGAACAAATAGAAGCCATCCACAGACTGCCCATGAGAAATAAAAATAAAATTCCACCAATCATTGTGCAATTTTCATCGAGACCCACAAGAGATTATTGGTTACCGCGGAGAAGAAGAGGTACGCTGGCATCAGAAGTAGCCTCTAATGCTGACAATACTCCAGTTTACCTGAATGAAAATCTTACGTCTGCGAATAAAGATCTTTCGTGGAGGGCAAAATCAATCGCTCATGAAAGGCAGTACAAATATGTGTGGTGTAAACAAGGAAAAATTTTCTTGAGAAAATCAGATGGTGACAATATCATAAAACTTGATATTCATAGCAACTTAGACAGGCTTTGAAATTTCTGTCTGAAATTGCTGCTTCATATCGGCCATGGCTAACGAACTGTAATCTCCACAATGGCCTTCTTCAACGATGCAAACGATCTTGGTGCAGACTGAAATAACCAGAATCATTATGAACTGGACAATATTGCTGAAGTCAAAAACTGGTTCCAAGAAGATAAAGATGTAATATATGGTACAATAGAACAGTTATCAGTTATACATGTTAATGTCAGAAGTGTAAAAAAAACTGGGATCTCTTATATTGCTATTTAATTAATATTTTAGATTTTCTAGATGTAATAGTATTAACAGAAACGAATGTTAACAAATATGAAAAATCCTTATACAATATAAGTAATTTTAACCAAATTTCTTTAGTACTGGTAAGAAAATAAGAGGTATTATTGTTTTTCTATAGAGAAACCTTGGTAATTGAAAATGTTAGCATATGTATCTCACCAGCAGAATCTATGCACTTAAGTATTATCAATCATAAAATAATATATAACTTGGTGTCTGTTTATCGATCTCCGGGCAATGATATTAATGAATTTCTTTCTTCTCTGACTAGATGGATGGGGGAGAGCCACAAATTTAAGAATATAATACTCATTGGAGATTTCAATATTGATATTTCTAGTCATAGAAAGAATGGAATTCAAAAATATCTTAATGCTCTTTCTGAGTTTGGCTTTGTCCCTACAATAAGAGGATTTACTAGAGAAGAGATTTTGGGAAGCTCCACTACTCACTCGTGCATTGATCACATTAATGTAAAATTAGATAGAAATTTGATCCTTAATCTCATGAGTCAAAGTTGCAGACCACAATTTTATTTCGTTATTACTGAGCTTGAATAAATCAGTGTGATGTACAACAGTGTGATGAAAAATATTTGAAATATGATCATAAAAATATTATTAATTCAATAATTAGGACAAATTGGAATACTGGGCAAGTCACCGCGTCTGCTGATGAAATGTACAATAGTTTTAAAAATAAATACATGATTCTGGATGAGAATATCTCAACAAACCAACACAACATCAAATTTTGGAAAAACAGCAAAGAATGGATCACTCCCGAAATCATGAATATGATTGAACAAAGAGATGCAGCATGGGTTACTTACAGAAACAACAGAAATGACAATGCTAACAAAAAACTTTATTAACAACTGTGAAATTCAATAGCCGATTTTATAAGAAAAGAAAAATCTAAATTTTACAAAAAACACTTCAAATCCATTGCTGAAAATACAAAACAATCCTGGGATATGAAGAAGGGGAAAAAATTAAGAAGATGGAAAGAAGAAAAAGCCACTAGATAATATAATAATTAATCATATGCCGAAAAATCTGACAAATTCTCAAATTTCTGCCAATTTTAATAATTATTTTGCAGACATGGTTGATAAATTACGGGAGAGCAATCCAACCCAAAATGACAATTATAAGCTGGTGCTTAATATCTCATTGAGCTCATCCATTTGCATACCACCTATTTCGGACATTCAGTTAAAAAAAAAATACTTCTTTGGATGAATGCAAATCATGTGGCATCGATAACATACACGCCAAACATATAAAGGCATGCATGAATCAATTAACAGAATATTTCACTAAACTAATTAACTTAAATATTACTTCTGAAAATATACCTTCCACTTTAAAAATTGCAATACTGAGACCTATTTATAAAAGTGGTGTTAAAAGTAATAATACGAACTATAGGCCTATTGCTATCTTGTCCACCGTACACAAAATTTTAGAGAGGTACATCAATGACACTCTCCGTAGCTTTCTCTTAAAACACAACATTATCTCTAATAGGCAATATGGCTTCCAGAATGGAAAAAGTACTACAACTCTACTGTCCAATTTTGCAGAATGTGTTAATAAAGCCTTGAGCCACGGAGAAAAGGTTGCTGCTCTCTTTCTTGACTTTAGTAAAGCTTTCGATACATTGGATTACAATATACTTCTTTCAAAACTTGAAAACTATGGAATTAGAGGAACCGTTCTTATGTGGTTCAAAAATTACCTATGTAACAGGACTATTATAGCCAAAATTCGAAATGCATAAAGTAGCGAAAGAAAATTAAATGTTGGAGTTCCACAAGGATCTATACTTGGACCCTTGTTGTTCCTCCTGTATATTAATGATATGACTAATTTAAAATTAAAAAGTAAATTATTTCTTTATGCTGATGATACTGTTATTTTAAACAGCAATCACGACGTGGACTTGGCTATAAAAGAATTACAGGATGACTATAATTGCTTGGTGAAATGGCTGAATATTAATTTAATACATATAAATTATGATGAAACTAAATGGATGATCTTCCACTCACCGGGTACTTTGAAAACATAAAGCCACGTAATTAAGACCCACAATATAAATTGCATATATAAATCCAAAACTTGTAAAAACATTAGTGATTGTCATGGCATTGGATTGGTGGATAATTTTAAGTACCTGGGTTTATATTTGGATTCAACCTTTCGATGGAACACTCACATCTTGAAGCTATGTGAAAGTCTCAGATATCACGCCGCTAAAATTTACAAATTGCAATTCATGGTCGATACCGACATTTGCCTTATGGTCTACAAGGCAATTTGTGAATCCTTAATTAGGTATGGAATTACAATATATGGAACAACTGTCATTACTAACCTAAAAAAATCTGAAAAATTGCAATCCTCTATAGCAAAAAATATAATTCCATACAAGCTTAGAGATAATTTTTCAAAAGCAAGTGAAAGATTTTCTTTCCTAAATATTCTATCAGTCCAAAATCTCTATAGATAGGCATTATTCTGGACAACTTTTTCAATGATACATATAAAGTACAAATTACACATGATAAGAATACCAGACTTCAGGCCAATTATTATTTTCAAATCCTGAATTTTGTTAATAATTATGGTAAAAATCTTAGAGTATAAAGTGCCGGAGATCTTTAACCAGTTACCAAGAGAAATCATATGTCTAACTAATTTTAGTGAGATTAAGTTAAAGGTTAAAAACTATTTAAAGAAAGTCTGTTAATCTGTAATCCTGAGAAAACCTGTATCTATATGACTTTGTGTTCTTTTTTACTATGTTCACTTATGTATGAAAACTAATGCTCATCAATATTTCCTGCAGATAAGCTATTAGCTTTGCAGGTCAAATGTATAAAACCTCTCTACATCTGTATTTTGCGAGATGACAATGATGAATAAATATATTATTATTATTGAAAAAAAAAAACTATCACAAATGAGAAGCAACAATACTGTACCTATGAAAACATCAGCTAATGAGAACAGCACACAATCCGGAATTGTCCCCCTGGAACAACCGATGAAGCTGCTTCTAGAAGAACAAAAGAAGAAAAAAAATGCAGGTGTGACTATTTAACCTAAACTTCACCGTACCGACCTATTACCATCAATTACCCCATTAGTGTCAATGAGCCAATTTTTTGTCATGATACCACATGACTAGTCCAGCACCTACAGTGTTTATAGAGTTAATCTCTCTTTATTTCTGAGTTATGCTACATCAGATGGCTAACTTACAGTTTTTTGCTGTGGATGCTTTAACATCGCATTAGTTCATATGTTATTTTTAACTTTATTATTTCTTCATTTTCCAGTAAAAAAAATCTATTTTTTATCATTTGCTGAAAATAAATAGAGTCTTGGATATTGAAGCAAAAAGAACTTCCTTTGAATGGAAATCAGTTCTCATGTGGGAGGGCATTTTCAGGAAGGGTTTTTACCCCCCCCCCCTCCCCCTTGCTAAACTCATTGTGAACGTTTCACTCCCTCCACCCTAGAAAAAAATTCATTAAAAAAATGCAAGTTTTTATGTTTACATTGAATTATTTTAACCCCCTCCCCATTTCAGTATCTTAGCTGTGCCATCCTGATGATATAACATATTTTTTTTTGCTTTGGTGCACAAACCTTTCTGCACTTAGCCAAGATCAGCAAATTTCAACACCCAAAGAAAAAATTAATAATATTTACTAAAAAAATGCAGCCAAGAAAGTTTCTTCCCTTTCATAACCTGTTCAGAAAATCACAAGAATTAAGAAGTCCAAGTCACTTTGCGTAACACTGGCCATGTTTAAAATATACAATACTGAAAAGAATCATTACAAAAATTAATAATTGTGTTTCAGGTTAAATATTATATTATTCAGGAGGAAATTTCCTTTTGATTAATATGTAATTTAATTATTTTTTTTCGTGAGGTGTCCCAAAATTAAAACTTAATTGTGTAGTCTAATCTATTTTTTTCAGCATATCACATTAGAAAAGGCTTATTAAAATCAATAAGCTTGTAAATTTGTTTAAATTATTTATTTTTGTTAAATTCGTAATTAAATTCTGTTTAATTTGGTATGTAACATGACCTATTTCTGTTGATTGGTTATTTTTTTTTTAAATTCTAAAGTTCACTTGTTTATCTGACTCAGAACAATTAGCTAAAAGCCTGGACTTTTCTCAAAGTATAGTACTGGGAAAAAAATTCTGAAAAGGGAAATTTTCTTATTTCAAGTAAAAGTTTATTTTTGTTATTTGGAAATAAATAAGAAGATATAATAAAAGAAATAATAAATTCATGTGCATTATAATGATATCTGTCTATTTTTATTTTTAAATAAGTTTTTGTGTTGCAAGATGCATTTTTTTACTACATGACTCTAAAAAAGTTGTATTAAAATAGAATTAATCATCTTTTTTGTTAAATATTTTATTTTCAGAAAATTCAGAATTAAATGCTGATTAATTTGGCATAAAACATGCCATAATTCCTTTCATTAGCTATTTGACAGAAAAGTTCTAAAGTTATTTTTTATTCTAAAGTTATTTTGTTTTTGCCTGATCAGAGTGAAAAAATAACTGGACCTGGGAAGGGTTTAAATAATTCCCAAGCATATTAATTTTACTAATACATTTTCACAGTGCTTTAGTGAAAAAATAGATCTGACTATGCAGTTAAGGCTTAATTTTGTGAAACCTAATGAATAGAAATATTTAAATTATATATTAATGGAAAGGAAATTTCATACTGGTTAATATTTACTTAAAATGTAATATTTATTTCTTTTTATAATTCATTTCATTATGGTATATTTTAAAACATGGGCCAATGTTATACATTGTAACTTATGCATTGTACTCCTCAAATTCATAGACTGCCCTGTTTATGAAAGTAGAGGAACACTCTTTTTGCTTTTTTTTTACTAAACATTATTCATTTTTCTTTGGATGTCAAATTTTGTGGAACTTGGCAATATGCTGAAAAGTTGGAGCACCAAGACTAAAAAAAAATCAAAATCCTCATAGTGGCCTAGCCAAGATATTAAGGGGTGGGGGGTGGAAGATAAATTATTTTAAGACTAAAATTTTTCAGGGAGGGGGCTATAAAACATCCTCAGCATAGCTGTGGAGAAGGTGGGGTGAGTTATCCATGATGATATTGTCCTTCCAACCATAGGAAGACTGATTTATGTGCCAAAGCTTTTTGCTTCCAACTCCAAGACCTTATTCATTATCAGAAAACAATAAAAAATCAGTTTTTTGACTGGAAAACAAAGAATAAAAATATTAACATAATAACTTAATAAAATGTTTAAAAAAAAAATCCACATTAAAAAGTTGTATAATGACCATCATCATAGCCAGCAATGTATTATAACTCTGAAAGATGATAATGACATAAATATGCAGGAAAAAAATCAATAAATTGATGGAAATAAAAACAAATAAAGTCGTAAGCCACCCATTGTCACAACCAGCAATGTAATATACTTCAAAAGATCAACAATACATATAAATACACTGAATTAAAATCATAAATCAATAGAAATAAAAATGAAGGTTTAATTATAAAAATACAAATACAACACTAACTGAATTGAAAGTTTTTCATTGTTGATGACACTATACTCAGCACACCATGTATGCAAATGCTTGGTATTAATTTCTTTCATCAGCATTTTGCTGGGCAGTAACATATTTTATGAGCAGTTTTGCACAAACAATGTTTGTTTGGTTTTCATTTCGGCAGCAGGAGAAAACCATGGAATGCTGAGATGAATGATAAAAATGTTTGAAATAGTTTTAAGGCAGGAAAGAGATGATAAATAAAAAGAAAAATATGTATAGTGATAGTACTTCGTAATTGCTTCCAGAATCCTCCAAAATTTAATCCAATTTCAAAAACAGCAGTTTTGATTAATTTTATGGAGAATTTCGAAACTTCAAGGAAAAATTTGTTGATAATAGCAATTGTTGATAAATATGATTTTAATTCAGTAGATTTATACGTATTGATCATTTGAAGTTATACTACATTGCTGGTCATGACAATGGGTGGCTTACAACTTGTTTTGCTTTTATTTCCATTGTTTTGATGATTTTCTTTCCTCATATCAAGCTTGCCTTAAAATCATGGGTGGTTTTAGCATAGAGTAACAACAAACAGATCAGCGATTCCATATATCAGGTTGACCACAGGGTACTTTGTAATTACTTCCAAAATCCTCCATTTTAGAAAAGCTGTTTTTGGTTAATTTTTAGAATTTGGAAGCTTTAACAAAAAATGAGTTCATAATAGTTCAGATCAAAACTTGTGAGCTTAAATCAGGTGGTTGGTTGAATTTAAAAATGCTGAAACAAGCAAATCGGTTTTGCCGTATGTCATATAAAAAATGGCAATCAGATGGCTTTAACAAATTGTTTATATCACAGCTTAATAAAATATTGATAAAATGAAATTGTATTATTTTTCAACCTTGAATAATGTATTTTTGTAAGACGTGTAAAAAAAAGTTAAAATGGCAATTTCTTTTTGTTTTAAATTGAAGTTTTGTGTCTTGTATAAAAAACAGATATAGACATTTCTGATCTTTCACTTTGGATTCTGTCAACATGTATAATAGATGGGGACCCTGGAAAGGTTAAGATATATTTATAGTTTATAAATTTTTAATTTTAATCGTTACTAAAATTATTCAATAAGGGAAAAAATATGTTCCTATAATAATACTCCCCTGCATTTACAAACTTGCTTAATCAAGGTAACGTCATTTTAAAATCTTATTGTTTTGCATTTCTTGTAGCATCCAAAAATATTTTATGAAATATTGATACAATATTTTCTTTCAGACATTTCTGTGTTTAATAAGTTTTCATCTGCATCCAGCATGCTCTTTAAGTGCACTGTGAAGTAGATTGTAAATATCTTCAAAAAACAGTTCCATACTTAAAAATTTTGGGTGGAGATTGGTTCAATCAGTATCCTCTATTTGCTGTGCTTTCAGTTTTGAAAGCACTAACCCTTACCCTGACCTCAGTGAGAAAGGGTATACTGATGTGCTTAAACTGGATGCCATCCCTTAGGTGGAATGTTAACTCTCAAGTAGTCGGAAGTGAAATTCTGTAGCTTATAAGCAGTCAGGTGCAGGACAAAAGGTTATATATCATATATCCTGTAAACTTGGTGATATCAAAAATAACTCTGTTATTTCTCTGTTAACATAACAGTTGAAAGATAATATTAAAAAGAAATAATTTGAAATCTTTTTACTTTTTAATTAATCACATTTTCAACCTTTCAAAAATTTGCTTACAAAATAATAGTTTACTTTCATGCAAAAAAAATTATCTTCTTTTTCTATGTAATGATTATAATTTTAAAATATCTAAAAATCAACTCGAATAAATGAAACAACAACTTTTAAATTCAAAGAGAGATATTACACCTGCAAATTGAAGTTACACTGCACAGTTGGGATAAAACCTCTTGGAGCAACTATTACAATTAGGCTTATTGCCTATGTAACATCTTCAACATTCATCAACAAAAGCTCATCATCACATTCTGATTGTCCAATTTTGGAATCACAAACACTTTCTCATAAACTGATTCTGCAGAATTAGAAAAGTCACTTTCAATATCATTCAAATTTGTTATTGCGAAGTTGTGCAACCATATTTCGCTTTTAAATTTACCCAAAGAAATTTTCGAAATAATACACAAATTTGACCAAATATTAAAATATTAGCAGTTGTGCCAAAAAGAAAAATGAAGTACAGTCCATCTTCATTAAGTAAGTAGTCAGGTGAGGGTTAAAATGTTCAAAGAAGGCCACAGTGGGATGGGCAACTAATGCTAGATCACATGCAATACTGACATCACATGTCATGGCTAAGTAGAAAGGTACTAATAACAAGAGATGGCTAAAGCTGAAAAAAAAAGAAATGTATATCCTGAGTGACAATTCAACACAAACCTGACTACTTGAGGGTTAATCTTTGGCTCTTTGTACAGGAGACTCATACCCTGTGGGCGTTAAGGAACACTTTGGATTGTTCAGACAAGAGGCTTCCATCTGTCTCATAATAGCTGTCCTGTGGATCACCTACCTTTTTCCCTACCCAACTCTCTGCCTTGGGCCTTTGTGACATGGCCATTTTGCCCAATGTGTTGAAAAAGTCCTACCCAAAATTCAAAAATTTGTTGTAAATAAAGAATTGATATGCAAATTTATGTCTTTTATTTCATGCAAAAACTGATGAGTTTTTGAAGTTGCTATGAGATCTTTTCATTTTGAAATGATTTCTAACACATTGATTACTTCCTCCTCCAGATCGAGTCATACTTTTTATTTTTAATTAATCTGGTAAGAAATATATTTTGATTATGTTTCATTCTTCTTTTTCATGTATTTCGGTAATTTGTGAAACAGATTATTCAAGAATATCTAATATTTTGGTGCATTAAAGAAGGAATGAATTTGTCCTAATAATCCCATACATTTTCTAATGCACTGCTTGATTTGAAACTATGACTGGAGCAATGTACATATTTGCTTCACAGTATTACAGTGGAAACTTATATGTTATTTTTTAGCACCTTTATAAATCTATTTATTATAGCTGCTCCATTGTGCATTTTCCTTTTTTTAAATTTCATTCAAGATTATTCAATTTGTTGTAAATTTAATTTGAAAGTATATTGACTTGAACAGTGGAGACTAGAATGAATATAAACAAATTATAATTTTTTTTGGTGGGGGGGAGGGGAATCACAGCAAGTATCTGAAATCTCAAGGCTAGTTCACTCATTGCCTGAATATCTATAACTTCATCAGCTAACACAGAATAACATTGGGTCTTATTAATATAATTTAAAAGGTTTTCTACATAAAAATTCTAAATTATTTAATTTTTTTTTTTTTTTTTTTTTGGAAAACTGGACTCAAAAAAGTTGTATACTTTGCCAAGCATTTTAATTGGTTTCTAAAATTAGCATCTACTTGGACATAAAATCTTATAATTGCCCTAAAATTCCCATTGGATTATCTATCAAAAATATTTCTGAATCTCCTGGGCATCTAATAGTATTACTTGCAAGTCCATAAAGAATAAATATTTTTGTAATATATTGAATGTAAAGTTTATTCTTTTTGGCACTTAGTTTTTTTCATTATCAATTTGTGCATCAATAGAAACTGCTCAGTCAGATGGATCTGGCTAATAGTTTGTACATATTCTTCAGATTATTTGTATCATATATTTATTTTTTATGCTCTATAAATATCACTTTTGCTTTCTCTTTATCAAATTTATATTTCATTAATTTTCCAAGAGATTGATTTCCGAAACCTCCCTGATAAGGTAACAAACAAGAAACAAACAGAAGTCAGCTGCATTAACAAACATTTAGCTTTTAGTTAGATCATACTATTAGCATACTACTAGTCATACTATCATACTACTAGCATATCAGCAGTTGTATGCACAAGTTGACTATCTTTGCATTAACTGAGCAAATAGGCCTTATACATGACATCCTGATAACATAAGGTCATGGATTATCCCACCTGGCTCAAGACAAATTTCCCTCTAAAAATTTGAATCAACTCAAAAATGGTAATTACTTTGTGTATACCAAAAAAGTTGAGTGTATTCAATATTTAATCAACTACATACTTGTAATATATACTTTCCATCTATATGGCATTTACCTGCCATTTGTGGCTAGATTGCCTGAACAGCACCTACATGTGACATAATGGAATATGTACTGTAGGTAGAAAATGTTCATATCATCAATTAGAGGAGATCTTGATCTGCAGCAGGTAGCTCAGTTGTCCAGAGCACCTGACATATTATCAGGAGGTCATGTGTCCATATCCCCCCTGGCTCAAGACAATTTTTCCTCTAAAAATTTGAATTGACTCAAAAGTGGTAATTACTTAGTGTATACCAAAAAAGTTGAGTTTATTCAATATTTAATCAACTGTATGCTTGTAATATATACTTTCCATCTATATGGCATTTATCTGCCACTTATGACTAGATTTCCTGAACAGTGCCTACATGTGATATAATGGAATCTATACTGTAAGTAGAAAATGTTCATATCATCAATTAGAGGAGATATTGATCGGCGGCCGGTAGCTCAGTGGTCCAGAGCACCTGGTTATCAGGAGGTCATGGGTTCATATCCCACCCAGCTCAAGACAATTTTTCCTCTAAAAAATTTGAATCGATTCAAAAGTGGTAATTGCTTAGTGTTAGGTGTTAACTCCTATAAGTTATATGGATGGGGTGGCTCAGTTGGTAGCGCGCCAGGCTTGTAATATGCAGTTCCCAGGTTCAAGTCCCAGCTGGGTCAGCATTGAGACTTATCTCTGCAAAACTCCCTGTCCTGCCCACAGTCAGTAGGGGACACCGATGGGCTTGCAAAGGCCACCGTCCGTCAGATGGGACATTAAGCCGTGGTCCATGTGCAGAGAGCCATACCTGTGCACATTAAAGAACACGCTGGATGGCCTTGATGGGAGGCTACCATCTGTCTCCCAACAGTTGTTCCAGTGGGTCCCTTCCCCCAACCTTTCTCTGAACCTTCGGGGTCCTTGTGACCTGGCCATTTAGCCCATGGTGTGCAAAAAAATTGCCACTCAGAGGTAAAACAACCCAACAACCTATAAGTTATAATTCAAGTGTCATCAAAAGGGCTCACCTCAGTCCCTTTATAATATGGCCACTTTATATAAGATCTACTACAATTGATAAGATATACTTACTGGATAATAATATCATCACTATCTGCTGTCTGTGATGCTAACTGACACTGTATGAATCTTGTAGTTGGATGATAAGGATAAGTTTCCAAACTGAACTTTAATGTCAACATTTAAAATGAATGTAGGCCACTTAAAGCTGAAATATTATTACATTTCAGCTTAAAAGTAAAAAAGTTTAGAAGCGGAACTTACATGGCACATTTTGTTGAACTCTTCTAGGCTTTGTACAGTATACAAGAAAGAAAGATGTGGTAGCTTAAATCGATGTTGCTTAACACATTTGCATACAGGTTTATAATTAAATTTTGAATGTAGGTTTTTTTTGGGGGGGGGAGGTGGTCAAAATTTTAGTTTTGGTAGGGTTAATTTTTTTTTTTACTGTTTTTGATGTTTATTTTCAATATCTGTTTGGTGGTTTTGATGCTCATTAAGACATTGTTGAAATGTTGTCTGACATAATGATGTTTTGGGCACACTATTTAATGGGTCATTCAAAATAACTGTATAAATTCCCTGTTATTGGGATCTTATCACAATGGTTTACAATAAGTTTATGTATAGCATAGTTCATAGTTATTGATATTTTTATTTGTAATTTGCATAACATATTAGAAACCATATATGTTAAGTGTTCATGTAAGGACATGCGACATTATATTTATGTATTTGTTCTATTGTTGGTTGAGCTGTTATTGGCTGGGAAGTAGCTGTATGTCAATATTTAATATTTTTCCATATTTTATCTATTTATTTATTATTATATCCCACATCATATCAGATTTAATAGATATATATTAATTCTCTATGCAACAAGTATTGCATTGAAGAAATATATGCATGAAAGAAATGTGTTCTTATGGTTGATGTTTTATACTGGTAGGGATGCACTGAACTATGGGGATAATACTTGGGACATACCTGAGTTTTCTGTATACAGAGGTAGTTATATGATTGGCATATCTTGTAATTTGAATATCTAAAAAGGGAAGTGCTCTTCTTCATGTGTAAATTTAACAGTAGGTATTATTTTATTAAATTGCTCAAGTAAATCTTGTAATTCTACTTATTACCCCAGCCAAACCAAAAGTTCACCATTTACTTTTGCATTCTCTAACCAGTTAATTTATTTACATTATAATTAATATTTTGTGGCCTTCTATTTTCTTTGAACCATCAGCTCTCTTCCCCCTGCCGATTGGATGTATATATCATCTATATACCACTTGTATAAAATTGGCTTTACAGTACAGTCTGCCAATACATAGTCTTCAATGTGTCACAGGACAATGCTGGACATGAGTCCATAGAGATAAACCTCTTGGGACCCTCTCAGTTTGGAGCCATGTCCTTCTATCAGCCAAAAAGTAATTGCTGGTGGTGGCCATCTTGAGGTCCTCATGTACAGTACTCAAGGGCCATTGGTCTGGATTTGTGTAACAACTTACTGTAGGACTTAGTGTTCTCAAAATAGTCTCAATGGACAAAACTAATTGATTAATTTTGTCTACTGAACTACAGACTATTTAAAAATTTTCTATATCATGATTAAGCTGTTACATATGGTAGCACAGTGTATCACAATCTTAGTGTGCGAAGTGCATATTATTTCCCACCAAAGCTGGGAGCATAATTACTAAGATGTAATTATATTACAGTAATTTAAAAGCCATAATTGTAATCATAAAGCTATGTGAAGCTACAATAGATCTTAAAGCAAATAAAGGATAGTTACCATTTTGTGGAAGCTGGCACAATTGCTTAACATAGGTATTTATAGTTGTGATGATGTAAATCTCACAGTCCAATGTTTCTAAGCTGCCAGTCCTAAGCAGGTAAAGTGTTTGTATAATATAGAGACTATTTAAAGATTAGGATTTTATTTTATTTGCAATAATATTTTAATTTCCTTTAAACATTTAGTTGATATCGAGGCTTTTTTGTCATGCATAACTTATTCCTCTGTATATTTTTAATGTAGATTTATCTGTTAAACTAAAATTGAAATTAAAATTTTGACCTACCTACCTACAAAATGTTTACTTAACTGCATGAAAATTTTAATTATAAAATTGTAAAATGTATTATGTAACACATGCAGCACCACTCCCATCAGCATGGAGTCTGCTATTGTAGAGCTTGCCAAACTCATATGCATATGTATTTCACCTCTTCTGATAATGCCCATGTAGTATGTTATTTTAAACTGCTGGATAGCTTGTAATTCTTCGGGCACCAGGCAAATAATCTTGCCAAAAAATAAATTAGGGTTCTTTATTAGAATGAGCATAAGATTAGAAGAAAATTAATGACTGTCCAAAAATATGTTATTTCAATAACACTAAACTTATCTCTGCTCAAGAGAAAAAAAATAAAGTCAAATGCAATTTCTTAAAATATGAAAATTTTATTTGAGTATTAACTCATCAAATAATTCCTTCTACAAAATACATCATATACCAATTCTCCTCACTCCTCTACTTACAGCCTTATTTAGACCTACACTGGCTTAAGAGAAATGTGGCACATGCGTAACATGATGCCTGTTAGCGACATTTGCATATGAGATCATGCCTCAATGATGACTCAAGAGATGCTGACCTTGAAGTCAGTGGAATGTGACTGTCAATCTAAAATAGTTGCACAATCGACAACTACTAACAGGGGGAGAGAGCTGATGGTTCAAAGAAAATAGAAGGCCCCAAAATATTAATTATAATGTAAATAAATTAAACTGGTTAGAGAATATAAAAGTGAATGGTGAACCATCACAATTTAAGCCAACAGGAGTTTATCAAAATGTGCCATGTTAGGTCATCTTTTAAACTTTTTAACTTTTAAGTTGAAATGTAAAAATTCATTCTTTAAGTGACATATATTCATTTTAAATGCTGACATAAAAGTTCAGTTGGGAAATTTACCCTCACCATCCAACTACAAGATTTATACAGTATTAGCTAACATCATAGACAGCAGATAGTGATGATATTATTATCCAACAAGTATATATTATCAATTGTAATAGATCTTGAAGCAGCCATTTTATAAAGAGACTGAAACAATCCCTTCTAACGATACCAGAAGTATAACTTATAGGCATTAACACCTAGTGACTGCAGATTACCCATTAACCATTCGTTTTGTAGTGGAAGATAATAGCTGGGATATCACCGAACAACAAAAGAATATTTCTTCAGGACACTATAAATTGGCTAAATTCTATCTGTCAGCACCAAGGGACAAGCTACTTTCAATGTTATCTAGCATCAAGCCAAGAAATATTGGATATATAACCAAAATGGGTACCTACTTTATGTAACTATAAATTTATGTATATATTTATAAGGTAAATAGTTCACCTTTTCTTATAAAATGGTAGATAGATCTGTATGTTGAAATTGTATAGATAGTGTAATAGATAATGTCTTACTTATGATATAACCATAGGGTTAGTAACAAACCATTGTTAAAATGTTTGCTTGTATATAAAACCTGTTTGCTCTGTTAATGCAAAGATAGCCAACTTGTGCCTGCAACTGCTGATACTCTAGTATGGTAACTAAATGTATGTTAATGCGGCTGACTTCTGTTTGAAACCTCAACTCCTCATAATGAAGTAGAACTCCTGAAGTTCATACAGTCCCAGTGTGACTGTTGAACTTATTTAACTACTAAATTTATACACTGTGAATATTTGTCATTTTCTTAAAGCAACAAAATTTTCAGTAATTCATTGACAATCACATATACTGGAAACAGATTTGTTTTGGCTGAAGGTGAAAATTTAAATATCATATTGGAAAGTTTATATGATTTTAAAGCTTTGTTTTTCTTAATTAGACAATGCTGATTTTTTAACAAAATAGTTACCTTTATGAAATATTTTTTTAAATATAAATAACAATCACAGTGTTGCCTGTTGACTTTTTAACATCTTTAAATCAATAAATGTTTTTGGGGAAAACATTTCACTGGCACATGGGACTTGAATCTGCATCTCTCCAGAAAATGCCAGAGTATACTGAGCATTTCCATCTTACACAGCACAATTAAAAAAGAAATAGTTGCCATCTGAGATCATAGATGGCACCAACTGGAGGTGCTGAAATCTCGGGAAGAGTGTAAAGTTGTAAAAGTGGGAAAAAAGAGAGAGCTGGCAATAGTTCAATGGTAGAATACTCTGGCATGTTTCTGGAGAGATGTGGGTTCAAGTCCTGTATGTCAGTGAACTGGCAGCAGTTAAGGTGAGCTCCAGTTTAGGTGAGCTTTTTAGTGTTTGGAGGTTAGCAGGAATGAACCACTGGCCTCCTGGCATGATCCCCTCTCAAAATGCAGCAGCAAAATCATCATGGAAGCGAAAAGTTCAATCAACTCCTGTTTTCTGTTAGTATGAATAAACTTTTGGTAATAAATTCACCAAAGTGGTGGAAACACAACATCTCTCTTTTGTCCTTTACATTATTGAGATCATTGAACCCTACTCTTTCTTCTTCAGGCAGTGAGTCATACCTCATCAAGAACCCTCATACCTGAAATGAATGCATTACATGACTTCATTGAAACAAGAAAATATTGTGCATTGCAGAAGTTAACTACAGATGCTCCAAAATAAGCACATATGGTGTCAATATGGAGTATAATCCTCTCTGATAGCTAAACAGGCCTGACAGCATTGATCCATGCTCAATATAAGGTGTCCATGCTCAATATTATCCATGCTCAATATATCCATGCTCAATATAAGGAGATCCATGCTCAATATAAGGAGATCCATGCTCAATATAAGGTGTTCAGAAGGGAGTGAGGCAACAAATACCATTCATCCACATTACTAATTTTACCTTGCAGAGTGACCGAGGAGGTGACTGATGGTTTGCAAAATATCTCGTACGTGTTCAATGGAATTTAGGTGTGACCTTGCAGGCACACAGGTCTTTGTTGGATATCTTCTATTTCTAAGCACTCTTGCTCTGGATTAGCTCTATGTAGTTGATCATTGTTATCGATAAACAGGAGATCAATGCCAACCACACATCTACAAGAGCAGAGGATTCAAGGATCTTTGTATCTCTGAGCAACCTCCATTGACACACGAAGAGGAGTACACTCATTAAGGGTTATGCCACCTCAGAATCTCCACAAAACCCCCACCCTGCCCATGGTCAGTAGGGGACACCGATGGGTTTGAAAAGGCTGAGTCCATCGGATCGGACATTAAGCCATGGCTCTGTGTGCAGGAGAGCCATACCCAGGTACATTAAAGAACATGCTGGATGGTCTTGAAGGGAGACTACCATCTGTCTCCCAGCAACTGTCCGGTGGGTCCCCTCCCCCAACCTTCTCTGAGCCCTTGTAGTCTTTTTGACCTGGCCATTTTACCCATGGTGTGCAAAAAAGTGCCATTCAGAGATAAAACAACCCAACAACCCAAAGCCATCCCAGACCAGAACACCACTTCCATAAGTATTCTTTTCTCTGATATTAGAGGAATGTATCACATTCCTCATTCTCTACAGATTAAACATCTAAAATCTCATTGTAGTCTAAATTGAGACTTGTCAGAAAATGGAACATTAACCCATGTTCAGTGTTCCGAGTGACATGTTGATGACTCCAGTTAGGTGAGCTTTTCAGTGTTTGGAGGTTAGCAGGAACCAACCACTGGCCTCCTGGCATAGAACCCACTTGCACTAAGTCTTTGCAACACTGTTCTGCTGGAAATTCTTTAACCTGTGACTGCAGAAATTTCAAGAGAGTTGACACAAAGTCATCATACTCCTGTCTTGCTGTTAGATCCAGATAAGAGTCTATTTGGAATGCAGTAACTTTCAGGTGACCTTGGCCAGCTATTCTGGCAATGGCTTCTGTCTCCTGGGACTATTTTGAAAGTGTTGCTACCACCTTTCTTGACACATTGAGCCATCTTGCTACCTCTGTCTGCAACTGTCCTGCTTTAGTCTTCAAACAGCCTGCTGTCACAAAGAATCGTCTAAACAATGATTGATGGCTTGCCATCTTCAGTGGAAATAAAATGAACCCTCTTTGCAAATAACAATTTTGAAATGGAGTGATCTGGTAGCAACCTTTGTTTTTATAGACATTAGTAATATTCATTTTACTAGGAATTGTGGAGTTATAGATCAATTTTGATTGATATTGAAATTTGAATGTAGCTTATTATGTTGTATTTTTACTTTCAAGAATGTTGAGATTAAAATATTGATGGCAATGCTGTTTCCTTAATTTTTTTCAACCTCTGTAGTTTGACTAAAATAAATGAATAAAGTTTCTTTATTGTTTTAATTTTATCTTAGGTTTAAGAAAACTATAAAAAGGGAAATAAAATATCCTTAAATACAAGTAAACCATTTTACGTAAATAAATATCTATAATCCTCTATGTTTGGCTTGATGCATGCATGCATCTCCTGACTTTCCATCATTTCTTATAAAATGTTAACTCTTGATTTACCTATTTTTAATATGTGACGTTTTTAAGAACACATCTACTACATAAATCAAAAAATAGCTGTACTTATTATTGTCTGTTTCTAGTAGCTTAAAATTACATAATTTTGTAGTGACTTAAGTATACACTAAAATCAAGAAATAGCTCTAATTATTATTATTTGTTTCTAGTAGCTTAAAATTAGATATTTTTATAGTGATTTAAATGTACACTAAAATGTATAAAGTAAATTTTATCTAAGGGTAAATTTGTTTGTAAAAATAACCCCCTTTCCTTGAACATTCATACTCTTTTCTGCAATAGTAACTTATTCCATCTTTAATAATGTTTTTAAATAGGTGTTCTTTGAGAAGATATTTGTTACTCGTCCATGGAAAGCACTGTTTGTTACAGTAGATGATTCAATAAAAGAATGGTGGTTTCGATGGAAGATTGATCGATATGTAAGTTAGATTTGAAACAATATATGTTGCATTTTTGTAATATAAGTGCAATATTATGTATGCTTTGTAATATACACTGCTGGCCATTAAAAGTGCAACACCAGGAAGAACTTATTGTCTCAAAATATGCAAGATGGGTAACTCAAGGGAAAACATGTAAATGATTCAAAGCATAGCACATAGGCATATCATGTGTGACAGTAACACCCCCTGGAAGTGGTATAAGAGGAAATTACAAAGTGCCAGTGTAAAGCAGTGGAATTGTGTTTGCTCGCAGTTCTGGCACACTAAAGGATCAAGTATGCCCTGTCTAGGAATATGACATTAACACCACCAGGTTTCCGACTTTGATAGACAGAGTATTGTGGGATTACAGGAAGATGGATTATCATATCGAGACATTGGTGCTCATGTTGGACAGAACACAGTGATGAGAATATGGCATCAGTGGGTATAGGAGGAACGAACTCACTGACATCAAGGATCTCAATGACCCTGTCACACAAATGAACGAGAGGACAGACATCTTGTGCACATGGCATGATTAATCGTACAGCCACATCAAACACCTTAGCTCAACAGTTAGGGTGTGTTACACATCAACCAATGTCCGCACGTACAGTTTGATGTTGTCTGCAGCATCGGGGCATCTTTGCTAGGCGGTTATTGCTTCAGACATTGCGCATGGATGTGTGAATAGCATCACATCATCTTTTCAGAAGAATCCCGCTTCAGTATGCAGCATCATGATGGACGAATTTGTATCTGGTGGTACCGCGGCAACCGACTCAGTGAGACATGCATGATGCAGCACCATACAGGTCCAGCCCCTGGTGTTATGGTATGAACTCCACTCATGCACGTGTGTCATATGCATTACCGGTACTTTGAACAGCCAGCATTACATCATTGAGGTGTTGGAGCCTGTGTTTGTACCTTATCTTCAGAGGCTATCTGGTGCCATTTACCAACAGGACAATGCCTAACCACATGTGGTATGCATCGTCTAACAATTCCTGGATAGCCACCATGTGACACTTCTGCCTTGGCTGGATCTGTTCACCACATCTGTCCTCCATGATCTGCATCTGTCCCCCATGTCTGGTCCATGATCTCATGATGACTAGCACATCAGACACCAGCTACAACAGATGAACTTTGACTATGTATCGAAATTGCATGGACTGACATTCCCCAAACACCATTCGACGTCTCATCTTCTCAATGCCAGACTGTGTAGCAGTGGTTATTGCTACTCATGGTGGCCACACAAAATACTGATTTCTTTGTATTCCACAAGTTTAACCAAGTTGTATTTGTAATCATTTGATCCTTGTAACATAAGCTATGTATTCACTAAATATGGCTTTGATATCTCATGTCTTTCCTGGTGATGCACTTTTAATGGCCAACAGTGTAAGTGCAAGTGTGTCTTCATATAGCACTTCTTTATTAAGATAAAGACATGGAGGATTCCCATAGACATGGAGGCCATGTCTTGAATGCAAGTTTCAATTCCATTAGCATTGACTATCAGCTAATTGTACTGAAAAAAAAAGTATTTCTAATGGGTTAAAAAACGTCTTAATCCTTGTATATTTGAAGCAGAATTGTTAATAACTAACCCTTCTGGTGATTGACTGGTTAGCATGTTTTGTTATGGATCAAAGGAACTTTGGTTTAATCTCTGTATAAGGTATTCATTTTTCTGCTGTCTCTCTCTTAAGGTCTTGTCTTCCTCACAGATCTTCTCAGTGGCATATATTATGCTTATAAACTCCTCTCAGACTTCTGTAACAAGCCCCTACTTGAGAGGTAAATTTTTGTATAAATTGAACTTTTTAGAGTAGTAGTAAATCCATCTGAATTCACTATACCAATGAAACACATGAAATTTTGATAGATTTTCAAAATTTTTAATACTCTTTAACACACATTTTCCAAATCTTAAGATGTTTTACTTTGAAATCTGTGAAACCACAAAACTATTTTTTTATCAATGTAGTGAAACATAATACTGATCTATTTTTGCAGTATTTTATAATATATACTACTTATTTCATTTGTCATCAGGAAGTTGTGGATTCTTATCTCATCCGACTCAACATAATTTTTCCTATATACTTGAGATTATTCATTCTACATATACTAACCTGTGTATCCTTAAGCTTGATAAAGCATGATTGACTTTTAAAAAAAATGACCAGATAACATTAGTGCACATCCCTGAGTAGTGCTATATTAATCAGTCTTTAGTTGCAGTCAAGACAACTTCTAATGACTGATCCCATGGTAAAAAGTTTAAAGTAGCCAATAGAGAAGATATTAATCAGTGACAAGTAGTCAGTGGTGGCACCTGACATGTCATCAGGTCATGGGTTCATATTCTACCTGGCTGAAGAAACATTTTCCTCTATACTTGAGATTTCATTTGACTTTTGCAGAATCAATATGAATGCAGCATATTCATTTGGCTTTTCCAGAATTATTATATCATCTAATACCGTTTCATTTGAATTTGTGGGCTTAAATAATTAGCAGTCCTTTGGGACATTTTAGTAGTTCAGCTAAAATATCACCATAGCAGACTAATAGTCCAATGATCTAAAGAAATGTCTTTATGAAATTAATTTATCATCTGTTATTATATGAATTCAAAATGGTGAAACATTTGTGACAAGTGTTAATCACATCAATGTATCACCATATAATGAGTGAATTATTTTTTTTCCTGAAATTTCTTGTAGAATTGTTATATCAGTTATTAAGTTAGTCTTTCTAAACAGTTCTGCGATGGTCAGAATCCTCATGTTATTCTAAATTTAATAAAACTCTAACATTTTATATAATATATAAGTAAAAAATAGCAGAAATATAGCAGTATAATCCAACATTAATGGTAGCAGTGGCTTATTTGGATCTGTGGTAGTAGGGGTTTACAAAATGGATGCCAAACTGGCATATTTCAAGTACAGATATATCACCTTAACATAGAATAAACATTCCTGTATTTCTGTAGAAAGTAATTCCTTATGAGAGATAATAACATGATATGAAGTTTTTAGATAAAAGTAAATGGTGAGTTATATATTTGATGTTTTTAAAGTTCAGTAGTTAATTTTAGGTGCACAGATAGCTTTGATGTTATAAAATCTGATTGCACAGAACTGTTCTAAGTTGATGGTTTAAATGCAATGCAAGTTGAGTTGTTACATGTTAGATGTCCTTTACAGTTCAGACTCAGTACACTGTATTGGATGGTTGTTGCCATTTTAGACCCATAACTCAAATCACTGAATTGGATGGTGGTTGTGGTGAGTTCTTATACATCCTTGATGATTTCTGCAGGAGTGGTGGTCTCCTACACAAACTACACTATTCAATGAACTGTTAATATATTAGACCTATATTAGTAGTAACTTATGTAACTCATTTCAGCTAAAGATTATGGTAAATTGAAGCATTCAATAGATTTAACTGTATTAAATGGAAAATGCCCCCTTGAGCAGCTGTGTTCTGCAAACATCTGACAGGAGCCTTCAGTTTAATATGCCATAGATAAGATCAGTGAGGAAGGCAAGACCTCAGCAGAAAGACAACACAAACATTCATTTCCTTCCAGGGCTCGCACTCAGGTCCCTTCAATTAATAGCCAAACATGCTAACCACTCGGCCATAGGGCAGCTAATAAACATATACATTTTCAAACTTGCCACAGAGGTTAACAGGAGCCTCTCAGTTTATATTCCATGGCAGAAAGTGTGTGAGGATGGTGGGACATCAGCCAAAAGGCAACATAGACATCCATACCTTACCTGGGGCTCAAACCCAGGTCGCTTTGGTCAGCAGCCAAACATACTAACCATTCGGTCATGGGACTGCTTTATCATAATATTGTATATATATATATTATAATTCAATCATCATCATCATCCTCAAGCAGCCATGGGCTACGGAGGTCCAACCAGACCGTGCAACTTAGTTCTCCAAGCAAGTTTATCCTGAGCTACATCTACTGCATCTGGCCACTGCACACCAATTCTAACAAGGTCTTGTTTGACATTGTCTGCCCACCGCATCCTAGGTCTCCCCTTCTTTCTGAGGCCTTTAGGCACACTGTTCATAACCCTATTCGCCAATCTATAATTATTCATACGGGCAACATGGCCAAACCAACGGAGTCTCTCTCTGCACAATATGCTGCTTAAAGGAGGTTGCAAACTCCTTTGCCTAATCTCATCATTAGTTACAAAGTTGAACCACCTAATGCCCAAGATACTGCTTAAGCATCTGGAATCAAAGGCATCCAGTTTCCTGTTATCTTGTTTACAAAGTGTCCAAGTTTCACTACCATAACTAACCCTAGAAAGAACCAAACTATTATACAGTCTAATTTTAGTCTTTAGGTGTATATGCCTATTTCTCCACACTCTCCATAGGTTCTTAAAAGTCCCGGCAGCAATCCCTATTCGTCTGTTAATCTCATGCCGCACATCACCGTTATCTGTTACATAGCTCCCAAGATAATTAAACTGTGACACCTGCTCAAGACTACAACCATTCAGATTAACTGAATCACAGCCTGCCTGCCCAATTTTCATCACTTTAGTTTTCTCTCTGTTTATAACCAAACCTACTCTACTACCAGTCTCATCAACAACTCGAATGAAAGAGTTCATCTCATCAACATCATTTGCTAAAAGGGCTAAATCATCAGCATAATCTAAATCAGAAATTTTTGTATCTCCAGCCCATTTAAGGCCAAAATCTTTCCCTTGAAGTGAATTTCGCATAACTTAATCAATAACCAAGCTAAAGAGAAAAGGAGACAAAATGCACCCTTGTCGAACACCAGAAGTAATGCTAAACCAATTGCTACAAGCCTTACCAACTCTCACACACGACTCAGTGTTATTATAGAGAGCTTTCATAATGTTAACTAACTTGTCTGGTATACCATATGATGTCACAATCAACCACAAATTATGACGATCAACAGAGTCGAAAGCCTTTTTGAAATCAACAAAGCTAGCAACCAAAGGTTTCTGAAACTCTAAACATTTCTCAAGAATCTGCCTAAGTGAAAATATCTGATCCACACATCCCCTACCACTTCCGAATCCACATTGCTCATCACGCAATTGACTGTCAACCAGATTCTTAATTCTATTAAGCACAATCATGGAAAGAACTTTACCTGGAACAGACAGTAGGCTGATACCCCTATAGTTATCACAAGAACTGCGATCACCTTTTTTGAAAATAGGGATAAAAATAGCTCTGGTAAAATCCTTAGGAACCATGCCTTTATCATAAAAGATATTCAGAATTTCAGTCATCCAAGTAGTAACCGAAACATTCCCAGCTCTAAGCATTTCCGTAGTAATTTCATCTACCCCTGGGGATTTATGAAGTTTAAGTTTAGAAACAGCCAAAATAACTTCAGATTGTGTTATAGGGCCAACATTAAAGCCACCAATGCATCTATCATCATTGCAAACAATGGGAGTAGAACTAACTACATTGTTTAGAACATCACTGAAATGCTCAGCCCACCTAGCCATGACAGAATCCTCCCCTTCTATAACCTTACCTTGTTTATCCTTCAATCCTTGTATGCCTGTCCGTTTTCTACCACACAAAACATTAACTATCTGGTACAGCTCTCTGCTGTTGTGCTGTCTAACTGCTTTTTCAGCTTTGTCAGCCAAACCATCAAGCCAAAGATTCTTATCAGCAGCTAACTGATCCTTTACAAGTTTATTAAGGTCTCTGTAATGCTTTCTATTAGGACTAGTAGGGTATTGATTAAGGGCATTCCTGCAGTTCTTTCTTTCCGAAAGAAGCTCAAGTGCCTTGTCACTCAGATAATTTTGCCTCTTCTGCTCCTTTTTTCCTAAAAGAGTACTGTTAGTGTCCAAAAAAGCCTGTTTAAAATGATCCCATTCTTCCTCAACTTCAGTAGTAAGCAAACAATGACTGTCATAATGACTAAGTAACCTATCATGGTAAGCTTTGGCTATAACTGGATCTTTCAGAGCTTCAGTATTAAAAGTAAATTTTTTAACCCTAGCACAACACTTTTTAAGTTTAAGTTGCAACACACTTTTAACAAGGTAATGGTCAGATCCAATTTCAGCTCCCCTATATGCCCTGGTATTCCTAACAGAACCAGCCCATTTGCTGTTAATTAATATGTAATCAATCATATTCTTATGCAGCCCATCAGGTGAAACCCATGTGTACTTATGTATGTCGCAGTGTTTGTAATAAGTGTTAGTTATTCTGAATCCATTGAGTTTACTTACCTGTAGGAGACGTTGCCCATTGCCATTGCAGCTACCAATACCAAAAGGGCCTATTACTCCTCCCCAAAGGTCAGAGTCAGTACCAACTTTGGCATTGAAGTCACCAAGAACAAGGGTAATATCTCCTTTCTTGACAGAATTCAAAATATCCTGAAGTTGTTCATAAAACCTATCCTTCTCATCCTCATCGGCATCCTCAGTGGGGGCATAACAGCAGATAACATTCAAGTCTTTAATGCTTGTCTGAAATTTTGCTGTAAGAAACCTTTCATTAATGCACTCATATCCTAGAAGAGCATCGCTAGCGTGTCTGCTGAGAAGCAGACCCACGCCTTGGTGATGCTTATTGTTGTCCCTCCCTGAAAAGAGAAATTTAAGATTATTTTTAAGAATCTGACCTTTATCTGTCCATCTGGTCTCTTGCAAGCCGAGAATATCTAAATTATAACGGTGGAATTCTTGTGTGAGGACATCAAGAGAAAAAGCTCTGTGCAGAGTCCTCACATTCCAACTACCTATGGAGAGAAAATGGTTAGTGGGATGTTTAGAGAAACTATGTTTATTGAGAGAGGGAATGCCAACAATATCAAACAGCCCCCTAATCGCAGACATGGGGCAAAGACCCGTTCCCCCACTACTAAAGGCTGAAGCCATCTACACTGGAAGACTTCCTCCAATGTAGAATTTGACGATGCCAATAGAAGCAAAGAGTTCAAGTGCCTGCGATGACTTCTGCTCAGGATTATCCACCAGCTGATAAACATATCCTGTGAATCTATTCACTTGGGGCTGTCAACCCAAAAACAAACAGAAAACACAGCGGAAGATTTTCCCTCCACAGAAGCCCACCAGTGCAGCAAAATCAGGATCCATAATCAAGATCAGAGCCATATATCTATCCAGTCCAGTAGGTTTATATGGTCAGCACCAGGACCCTGTGTGGTTGACCACTCCTCAACAGGGTAGAAAAAAAAAGAAAAGTAGCCATAGTTGTCCAGATCAGTAGGCCACACTAATCTGGCAGCCCTCCCCTTCCGTTCACTTCCACAAGAGAGTATCTCTTTTGAAAGTTACTAACGGTCCGCACCACGAGAAGGCGGGATATTCAATCATATCTTTCCTCAAATGTGTTCTATTAATTTCCTATTGTTTCATTAGGATAAAAAAATTTAATAAAAATATATTCGTTTTGGTAAGAATAATAATAGTCCTGTGTAGTCGCAATTGTCATCCACTGAATTGACTACCACCCAATTATCATGCTCTCATTTTTAATACAATATTATAGTGAATCCACATTGACCAGAGATCTTTAGGGGCAAGGGTAGCTCAATTGGTAACCTGCCAGGCTTGTAATCTGCTCCCAGGTTTGAGTCCCATCTGGGCCAGCATTGAGATTTATCTCTGCAAAACTCAGTGGTCAGTAGGGGACTACTAATAATAGACATGGAAAAGTTGCCATTCATTGGATGTAACATTAAACCATTGGACCACATGTGTTGGAGAGCCATACCTTCTGCTTATTAAAGAACATACTGGATGGCCTTGACAGAAAACTACCATCTGTCTCCTGACAGTTGTCCAGTGAGTCCCCTTCCCCCAACCTTTTCTTAACCCTAGGAGTCCTTGTGACCAGGCCTTGTGTGAAAAAACGTGCACACAAGGCCTGGTGACCAGCCCATCATTATCATCCTCAAGCAGCCATGGGCTACGGAGGTCCAACCAGACCGTGCAGTTTAATTCTCCAAGCATATCTGTCCTGAGCTACATCTGCTGCATCCGGCCACTGCACACCAATTCTAACAAGGTCATTGTTTGACATTGTCCTGTTTGAGCTCTAAGTAGCATATATCCACCACATCCTAGATCTCCCCCTCCTTCTGAGACCTCTAGGCACACTGTTCATAACCCTATTCCCCAATCTATAATTATCCATACGGGCAACATGGCCAAACCAGCAGAGTCTCTCTCTGCACAATATGCTGCTTAAAGGAGGTTGCAGACTCCTTTGCCTAACCTCATCATTAGTTACAAAGTTAAACCACCTAATACCCAAGATACTGTGTAAGCATTTAGAATCAAAAGCATCTAGTTTCCTGTTATCTTGTTTACACAGCGTCCAAGTTTCACTACCATAACTAACCCTAGAAAGAACCAAATTATTATACAGTCTAATTTTAGTCTTTAGGTGATGTGCTATTTCTCCACACTCTCCATAGATTCTTAAAAGTCCCGGCAGCAATCCCTATTCATCTGTTAATATCATGCCACACATCACCAGTATCTGTTACATAGCTCCCAAGGTAATTAAACTGTAACACCTGCTCAAGACTGCAACCATTCAGATTAACTGAATCACAGCCTGCCTGACCAATTTTCATCACTTTAGTTTATTCTCTGTTTATAACCAAACCTACTCTACTACCAGTTCCATCAACAGCTCGAATAAAAGAGTTCATCTCATCAACATTATTTGCCAAAAGGGCTAAATCATCAGCATAATCTAAATCAGAAATTTTAGTATCTCCAGACCATTTAAGGCGAAAATCTTTCCCTTGCAATGAATTTCGCATAACTTAATCAATAACCTAACTAAAGAGAAAAGGAGACAAAATACACCCTTGTCGAACACCAGAAGTAATGCTAAACCAATTGCTACAAGCCATACCAACTCAGTATAATAACAGTGTTATTATAGAGATCTTGTATTAGGTTAACTAACTTGTCTGGTATACCATATGATTTCACAATCAACCACAGATTATGTTGATCAGCAGAGTCGAAAGCCTTTTTGAAATCAACAAAGCTAGCAACCAAAGGTTTCTGAAACTCTAAACATTTGTCAAGAATCTGCCTAAGTAAAAATATCTGATTCACACATCCCCTACCACTTCTGAATCCGCATTCCTCATCACACAATTGACTGTCAACCAAATTCTTAATTCTATTAAGCACAATCATGGAAAGAACTTTACCTGGAACAGAGAGTAGGCTGATACCTCTATAGTTATCACAAGAACTGTGATCACCTTTTTTGAAAATAGGGATAATAATAGCTCTGGTAAAATCTTTAGGAACCATACCTTTATCATAAAAGATATTCAAAAGAAATAGCCAAAATAACTTCAGATTGTGTTATAGGGCCAACATTAAAGCCACCAATGCATCTATCATCATTACAAACAATGGAAGTAGAACTAACCACATTGTTTAGAACATCACTGAAATGCTCAGCCCACCTAGCCATGACAGAATCCTCCCCTTCTGTAACCTTACCTTGTTTATCCTTCAATCTTTGTACGCCTGTTCGTTTTCTACTACACAAAACATTAACTATCTGGTACAGCTCTCTGCTGTTGTGCTGCCTAACTGCTTCCTCAGCTTTGTCAGCCAAACCATCAAGCCAGAGATTCTTATCAGCATCTAACTGATCCTTTACACGTTTATTAAGCTCTCTGTAATGCTTTCTATTAGGACTAGTAGGGTATTGATTAAGAACATTCTTGCAGTTCTTTCTTTCTGAAATAAGCTCAAGTGCCTTATCGCTCAAATAATTCTGCCTCCTCTGCTCCTCTTTTCCTAAAAGAGTACTGTTTGTTTAAAAAAAAAGCGTGTTTAAAATGGCCCCATTCTTCCTCAACTTCAGAAGTAAGCAAACCATGGCTGTCATAATGACTAAGTAGCCTATCATGGTAAGCTTTAGCTATAACTGGGTCGTTCAGAGCTTCAGTATTAAAAGTAAATTTTTTAACCCTAGCACAACACTTTTTAAGTTTAAGTTGCAAAACACTTTTAACAAGGTAATGGTCAGATCCAATTTCAGCTCCCTTATATTACCTGGTATTCCTAACAGAACTAGTCTATTTGCTGTTAATTAATATATAATCAATCATATTCCTATGCAGCCCATCAGGTGAGACCCATGTGTATTTATATATGTCGCGGTGTTTGTAATATGTGTTAGTTATTCTGAAACCATTGAGTTTACTTACCTGTAGGAGACGTTGCCCATTGCCATTGCAGCTACCAATACCAAAAGGGCCTATCACCCCTCCCCAAAGGACACAGTCAGTACCAACTTTGGCATTCAAGTCATCTAGAACAAGGATAATATCTCATTTCTTGACAAAATTCAAAATATCCTGAAGTTGTCCCTAAAACCTATCCTTCTCATCGGCATCCTCAGTGGGGGCATAACAGCAGATAACATTCAAGTCTTTAATGCTTGTCTGAAATTTCGCTGTAAGAAACCTTTCATTAATGCACTCATATCCTAGAAGAGCATCACTCACCCAGGAGTGTGTCTGCTGAACAGCAGACCCACGCCTGTGTGATGCTGTCCATCCTCCCATCCCAGGTGATGCTGTCCATCCTGAAAAGATAAATTTAAAGTTATTTTTAAGTATCTCACCTTTTCCTTTCCATCTGGTCTCTTGCAAGCCTAGAATATCTAGGTTAAAGCGCTGGAATTCCTGCGTGAGGGCATCAAGGGAATAATTTCTATGTAATGTCCTCACATTCCATGTTCCTGCAGAGAGAAAATGATTAGTAAGATTTTTAAAGAAACTAGGTTTATTGAGATAGGTAGGGCCAACAATATCAAACAGCCACCTGATCGCAGGCATAGGGCAAAGACCTGTTCCTCCTCCTCTAAAGGCTGAAGTCACCGATGCTGGTAGGAACTTCAGGCACCACCTTTTCAAGTGGACTTTTTTGAGAGCCATATGGCCTTCTTGAGACGCATTACTCCAGTTCAAGACTGACGATGCCCAACTAGCTAAGTAAGGTTCAGGTACTTGCAATGGCCTCTGATTAGGATTATCCACCAGCTGATATAAGGTATCCCATGCCTCTGTTCACTTAGGGCTGGCAACCCAGAAGCAAACAGAAAACACAGCGGCAGATTCTCCCTCAACAGAGGGCCACCAGTGCAGCAAGTCCAGGATCCATAATCAAGCTCAAATCCATAAACAAGTCCAGTCTAGTAGGTATATAAATGGTCAGCACCAGCACCCTGTGAAGTTGACCACTCCTCAGCAGGGTTGGGAAAAAAAAGAAAAAAGTGGCCATGGATGACCAGATCAGTAGGCCATACTGACCCACTGTGTGCAAAAAACGTGCTGCTCAGAGGTAGAAACAACAATGCAATACAAAGTCATTTTAAGCTGGAATTACTTGCACAAGGAAAAATTGGAGCACTGATCAATGAAATGTGAGAAGGACCTATTCTCTTCTCAAGATAAAAAAATATCATTTCATGGAACTATTCACAATACACCTGAAGTAGAAAGATTTGTGCAAATTGTAGAAAATAAGCAAAGTATAAGTATTTACAAAAAATGACCAAACTCTAATACTTAAAAATTTTTCAACCAATAAAATTTTTAAGAAATCAGTTTTTTCAGTCTTTTGTAACAGATTCCTTATAGCAAGTTCATCAGGTACTAATGTTTAACTGAGTATCACAGCAAAACAAACAAATGTTTTTAAACTTTAGCTTGGTCAAATTAGACTTTTGACCTGTAGTGTATTTCAGAGTTCTTGCACAATTTTTAATAAATCAATTTGCACATGATAAAAATTAATAACTTTCAATACCAATAATCTGTACCAAAATCAATTTCAGTAACTGTATCCCCAAAATCAAGTTCCAAGAAAATAACCCTGACAAACAAGTAAAATTAAAAATTTTAAACATACTGAAATTTAATACTACACTAAGATTAATACTGAAAATAAAATTGTTTAATCTAAATAAGTACATAATATACCACAACAAATTGAGTGTAGCTTACAACTAATTAAAATTTGAAGTTTTAAATGCATAATATACTCTCAGGATCCAAACAGAACAAGTCTAATTTTTTATTTGTGGCTTAATACTTCTGAACACCCAACAATTGGGGTGCATATCCTCGTACAAGAAAGATGTGAAACAATGCTGTACCTATTAAACCAAATTTCATTATTTTTTTGTTTTGCTGTAATTATACACTGAAAGGACAATATATTATACATACTCACCTAATAATTGTGGGTTCACATTTCACCTTTACAACAGCAGCAACATGTTGTGGCATGAACTCTACCAGGTGTTGGAAGCATTCAGGTGGTATTGCGGCCAATGATTCCAGGCTGTCATCTGTAAAGTGACAAAAGTTGCCAGTGATGGGTTTTGGGTTTAAATGCATCACTCCACTTTGTCTCACATATGCTCAATAGGGTTCGGATCTGAAGAGTGAGAGGACCATTCGAGGGTTGTAAACTCACTGGAATATTCCTCCAACCAGTCCTTTGCCAAATGGGAGCAATATCTTGTTGAAAGAAGGCATCCTGCTGTGGGAAATGGAATATAACCATGAATGGGTGGGTTGGGTTGTTTTACCTCTGAGCGGCACTTTTTTGCACACAATGGGCTAAATGGCCAGGTCACATGGACCCTGAAGGCTCAGAGAAGGTTGTGGGGAGGGGACCCACTGGAACAGCTGTTGGGAGACAGATGATTGCCTCCTGTCAAGGCCATCCAGTGTGTTCTTTAACCTGCACAGGGTATGGCTCTCCTGCACATGGGGCCATGGCTTAACGTCCCATCCGACGGACGGCGGCCTTTCCAAGCCCATTGGTGTCCCCTACTGACTGTGTGCAGTGCAGGGAATTTTACGGAGATAAATCTCAACACTGACTCAGCTGGGACTCGAACCTGGGAACTGCAGATTACGAGCCTAGTCAATACCACCTAGAGCTGAAAGCCAACCACCTTCAGAATACGTCACAACAGTGGCGGTCCTAGTGGGTCAGCAGGCTGTGTTACAAAGCAGCGCAAGCGTCCCGTGAACCTTTGGTCTCATTTGTTCTCATTGGCCATGATGTAGTGCTGTGGTGGCATTTTTGAATTTATTTACTTTTATAGTAGATATATATTACACGTTTTTGAGGTTATACTACGTGAATTGTTATTAGAATGTTTAACATTCTCAGGTGTAATCATTAAAGTGATTTGTAGATTGTGCATAATTTTTGTATGAGCCACTTTTGTTAGGCTTAACCACCACGACTCGATTCGGATATACAATGTGCTTGGTTGCAAAAGCAATTCATTCTTTTGTGCAAAGTGATGTTTTGTGAAAATAATTTCGATCAGAATTTCATCGTCAATTTCTAGAACACCCAAGGTAAATGGAATTTTGAAAATTTTAATAGGTAAGTGATTTGGTTTTGCAGTTCAAATCTCAGTGATATCTGAATGATAAAATTTTTTGGTTTATAGTTGACATTCGCTGATATTTTAGTGGTAAAATGATTTGGTTTATAGCTGATATTTCACTGATATTTTAGTGTTAGAATTATATAACAACTGTAATTCGCTGATTTACAGTTGATATTCACTGATATTTTAGTGGTAAAATGATTTGGTTTATAGTTGACATTCACTGAGATTTTAATGCTAAATTGATTTGGTTTATAGCTGAAATTAAGCTGATATTTAAGTGGTAAAATGGTTCAGTTTATATTTCGCTGATATCTTAGTGATGAAATGATTTAGTTTATAGTTAACATTTTGTTGATTTTTAATTAATATAAATGATTCAGTTCATATTTCACTTATAAAATGGTAAAATGACCTAAATTTGACATTCGCTGAGATTTTAGTGCTAAATGTATTTGGTTTATAGCTGATATTTAAGTGGTAAAATGGTTCGGTGTAGAGTTTATATTTCGCTGATATTTTAGTGATAAAATGATTTGGTTTATAGTTCACATTTTGCTGATGTTTAAGTGAAAAAATTACTTGGTTTTGCAGTTCATATTTCGCTGATATCTTAATGATAAAATTTAGTTTATAGTTAACATTTCGCTGTTTTTTAATTACTAAAAATGATTCGGTTCTATAGTTCATATTTTGCTTATAAAATGGTAAAATGACCTAAATTTGACATTCGCTGATATTTTAGTGCTAAATTGATTTAGAGCAGACATATCACTGATATTTCAGTGGTAAAGTAATTAGACTTTATAGTCACTGCATTTCAACTGATATGTCATTGCATTTTGAATGTAAAATGATTTCGTTCAAGCTGTCATTTCATTAATACCTAGAGTGAGAAAGTATATGCCATTAAATGTGATTGGAATATTATGAATAGTTGGGGTTTTTTAGCTTAATTTGATAAGTGTTACTAAAAACTTAAATTTATATGAGGGATAAGCAGTTTAATTATGACAAGCAAAGATGTCAATTACATAGTCCCCATTATTTATCTGAATTACCATTTGTAGGTACCTTCTATGCTTGTTTATTGACATATCTGGTAATCTATGTGTTAGTGTACACCATTTATCTGAATCACTGTTCTGCAGCTTTTGTGTTATGTTTTCTGGATATATCAACAATTAGTTTGATCATATGATTTAATTGAATCACTGATCTTATCCACTCTCTATCACATATATAATGAACCATTTCTTATTTCTGAGAAAGCACATATATTTCTTCATCTAGTTCAAAGTATATGATAAAAATGCATCACTGAATTTGATAACTTGTACTAACTTTTATTTCCATCACTCACAGAAAAGTTAATGTGTGTTTTAAAATTATTTGAATATATATATATACACAGTCGTATCAGAATAATATGACCACCTACTATACATATACTATGGTAGGTGATCATATTATTCTGATACTATTGTGTATATGACTTAAATTAATCATTATCCCTGCTAATTTTCTATCTCCTTTATATTTTTTCCTTCAACTTTAGGAGTTTTAAACATTTCTTCCTTTGAATTAGTATACGATTTCATTAAATCACTCTGGCTAATTTTGCCAATATTTTCTCACTTTAAAAGCTTTATGCATTTCTCCATTAGGTTTATTATATATATATTAATTGAATCACTTCAATTTTGTGCAATATTTAATATTTTTTCACTTCTCTTTGGGAGATTTATATATATATTTCTTCAGTTGGTTTACTATATATGAATTAAGTTATTTACTCCTAGTTTTGCAAAATTCTCAATATTTTTCCCCCCTCATCCTCTAGGTGATTTATGCATTTCTTCAGTTGGTTTAGTATATATCATTTCATGATTTACTGCTAAATATTTTGAAATTTTTAATATTCACCCTCTCACCTTTAGAAGCTTTATGAATTTCTTCAATGAGATTTAGCATATATGTTATAAATGAATCACTCATTTTGCTAGTTTTATGTATTTCTTTTCCAGGTATAATTGCTAATTGCGTCAATTATTTTTTATGTAAATGTGTTTGAAAAATTACTTAAACTTGTAAGAGTTGATAATTTTTACACTGTAATTTTGGTTTGTTGAAATCGTGAAAGATACATAGTTTTTACCTAAGATTTTATTTATTTGTTTTTAGTGAAAAAATGTTATTTAAACAGAAATTTTGAATAACTACTGTCCACATCAGAGTATTCCAAAAGTTCCTTATTGTTTTTTGAAATTGTTATCAGAAAGGATACAGCGATTGAATTTTAACTAAGTTTGTTTTACTTGAGTGCAAAATTCAGCAAATGCATTTTCCGTTTTTTCCGTTTTGGTCGAGGAATTATTTTTATTCAAAGATTGATAAATTGCATCTGCATAAAAAATTGGTTCATTTGAAACCACCGGCAATAATTTCTGTTTTAACTTCGTCCAAATGAAGCAATGTGCAGAAATAACCAGCAGCGAGCAAATGCAGCAATGACCCACTGTGTGTGACATCAAAAACAGGCTGGTGGGCTTGTTCGTTCTAGGAGGTATTGGCCTAGTGCACTACCAACTGAGCCACCTCCGCCCCTCCATGAATGAGTGTAGGTGGTTGATGAGTATGTCATTATAGCCATGTTTGGTCTCAATAGGTACAAAGAGTCCCAAGATGGCTCATGTAAAAATACTCCAGAACATTACACTGCCTCCACCACCCTGTAACACCCCAACTTGACAGTTGAGGCCTATGTCCTCCTGTGCTCTATGCCACACACACATACACAACTTCCGTCAGTTTGTTGTGGGACAAGCTACCCATTTCTACTCTTCCACAGTCCATTGGTAATGCTCTTTCATCCACCAGAGCCCCATAGCATGGTGACAGGCTGTTAACAAGGGTACTAGATGTGAGTGTTGACTGTCATAGCCCAGTCATGCCATCGTGCATTCCTCTCGGTGCATGCTCCTTTCATTGGTGAGGGGACCACCCTGTGAAGATTCTGCTGGCTCGGTTACCTTCACAGGGTCTTGAATGCTCGCCTGCATGTTTGCCGTGTGCGGAGACCCATGTCCCTGGAAAGGAGTATCCTGGCAGTTGCTCGGGGGTCCCCGTCTTCTCCCCAGCTCATGACTGGTGGGGTCCCCTTTGGCCATTTTGCAATTGGGGAGCCTGTCTGTCACAGGGCTGGGCAGTGACTTCAGGGGCTGCTACTATACACTGCTTTGGCCTCTGCTTCAGGTAAATGGGAGGTCCTGGGGTGGTCCACTCAGGATCAATCGGCTGGTGGGCAGGTCCTGCTAGGTCAACCATGCAGATCAGTGAGTAACCTTGCCCACGCCCAGGTAATGGTTTACGAGTTTCCCCACACGTTCACTAATTTTATAGTTTCTTTCTTTTGTGAGGCCAGTTCTTTCCTCACACTTTATTAATTTTTTGCTTATTTTTCTTTTGTGGGAACTCAGATGAGTTTCTCACCATTTCTCTTTTTTTTTCCTTTTGTTGTGAGGGCTTGGCTCACTGGCTGTGTGGGTATGGTGACCAGGCAGCCCTGTCGCCCGATTGGGTGTCCCCTTGTTGGACTCCATGGTGGGTGGGGACAATAGGCACTGAATCCCAAACCACAACCATGAATTCTACAACTCAAAATTCACCGGCCAATGCCGCCAAGAGGGCTTGCCATGAACCCCCATCTTCTTTGTGTATGCCTTCGTCTTTGTGTGTGTCTCCTTCTCTGAGGTTCCTGATCATCCACTCTACGGGTGATCAGGTGCTTGGAGACATGTCCCCGTTTTTTATTAAGGGTATTCAAGGTCTTGCGGGAGAACCGAAATCTGTCAAGCGCCAAAGATCTGGTGACTTGCAGGTGGAAATTGCCTGCTCCAACATTTGGAGCTACTCTTAAATGTCACAGCAATTGGTGGAGTGGCAGTCGAAGTCATTCCACACAAGATGCTCAATTCCTCCCGGGGTATGATCTTCGAGTGGGGCCTCCTCAAAGTTTCTGAGCAACTCTCTGAGCTTTCAGCCCAGGGAGTGATAGCAGTCCACCAGGTTTTAACACACCACGCCTGTCTTCTTCCATCAGGGTAGGATATTTACATTGCGAGGTACACCCATTTATACCAAACCCTCTGCATTGCTTTCATTGCCAGAGGTTTGGCCATGCCCGCACTTCATGCTGCGGCAAGCCCACCTGTGCTTGTTGTGGTAGTCAGGATCATCTTGAACCTGACTGCACAACAGAAAAGGCATTCTGTGTAAACTACCATGGTGAACATCCGGCGTACTCCTGCAACTGTCCAAAGTGGTTGGAGGAGAAAGATGTACAGTGCCTAAAGACTCTCCATAACATCAGTTATCCAGAGGCGAGGAAGCTCACTGCTCCCCCTGCCCCACGTGGCAAGGTCTCCTATGCCAGTGCGGACATCGGAAAGCCTTTTGTTAAGACGGCTTCCATTGCGGTGCAGACCGATACCAGCATCCCACCAGCCAAATCTTGTGTCGATCTCGACATCGACTCTAGTTTCTATTTGTGCGTCTGTTCCTTTCACTTCCACCTTTGGAAGGCCCCCTCCACCCCGCCCATAGACAGCAAAACCTTCCAAGCCCAAGGGGCCCCCACCAGAGCCCAAAAAGAAAATTTTAGCACTTTCTCGTTTTAGCGGTCTCTGATCCATGTCACTTGGATGACTCCGAGGACATGGACACAGACCGCCCCATTTTTCCAAAACCATCGCTAGCAACGGTTAAAATAAATCGAAAGTCGTCCAACAGTTCTTCTAAGATCTGAGAGGCCACACTCCTACAATGGAACTGTCATGGATTCCAGAGGAATATTGACGACATCCAGGTCCTCCTGAGGGCACAAGAACCCATCTGCATGTGCCTACAGGAGACATTCTTGCAGACAGCCAATGATCCCACTATCTGGCACTTCTCTCTTGTTCGCCAGGAGGAATCCATATGGAAGAGATCACCTCCCCATGATGGTCCAGCTCGGAGCTGGACCATGTGTATGGACCACTGTATCCATTGAAGTCCCCCATGATGGTCCAGCTCGGAGCATCATGGCTCGGATCACCTCCCCATGATGGTCCAGCCATGATTGCCATCCTCGTGAGCAACCATTCTCCATTCCAGGTCATTCCCCTTACCACGAACTTAGAGGTGGTTGCCATCTGTGGGTTTTTTGTTGACTGTCTGTTTACCTTCCAGAAGCATCATCTTCTGGGATGACCTTCATGACTCATCTTGCAGCTGCCACCCCCCTTCCTCATCATGGGGGACTTCAATGGATACAGTCCACTCTGGGGCAGTGCTCCCATTGACGTCCCCAACAGGAGGGACCCCACCCTCCCATTGGTGTCAACCAAAGGGAGGGATGGGGCCTCTCCTATCGACCCGTTAGATTCTTGGATCAAATATACATCTTCTATCGCCTGCCCCTCTTGTTGGTGTCAACCAATGGGAGGGGCGGGTCTTGGAGCAGTGGCTCCTGGATCTTTCACTCTCCCTGTTGAACACTGGTGTCAGTACCTACTTCTACTCCCCAAACCACACATTCACTGCCATTGATCTCACCATCTGCTCCCCCTCGATCCTTCCACTCTTTACGTGGGAGGTCGAATGGAGCGAATTCATATGGAAGCGATCACCACCCCATGATGTGCACCATCTCCCATGGGGGGGTCATGCAGCCCTTCATGCATCTCATGGTGGAGGCTTGGTTGGGCTGACTGGAGTGGCTTTGAGCTCATCTCTGAGCTCAATGACCACTCTGTCAGCTAGGAGCCCATCAATGTGGCAGCAGTGGAAATAGTAGACTGTATCGTAGATGCAGCTGCATCAACAATTCCTCACACTTCGACACGGTTTCCTCGTTTTCTGAAACCGTGGTAGAATCCAGATTGCACTTCACCTCATAAGGCTCAGAACAAGGCTTGGGGGGGGGGGGGGGGGGGGGGGGTTGGAGATATCCGACATTCCTCAACCATGAAGCATTCAAATGTGCCAGGGCGAAAGCCCATTTCGTCCAGCACCAGAGCCAGAAGGAATCTTGGATAAAATATATGTCTTCTATCACCTGCACAACCAGTTCTAAAATCGGGGGATAAAGTTCAGAAGATTGGTGGGAAGCACACATCCCACTCATTATCGATCCTGGAGCACAATGGACAGGCAATTTCTGATCCTTGAGTAATTGCCAACACTCTGGGGGAATCATTCTCCTCCATCTCTTATTTATCCTCCTACTCCCCTGAGTTTCTGGCCCAAAAGAGCAAGGCCAAATGCTCTCCACTGTCCTTCCATTCGAATGGCTTGGAGTCTAACAACAGGCCATTCACCACAGAGGAGCTTTGCCTTGCTCTGCACACTTCTCGTGCATCTGCTGTCAGGCCAGACAATGTCCATTATGCTATGCTCCAACATCTCTCACCATCAAGTAAGGATCGACTGCTCTGACTCTTCAACCGTATTTTCATCGAGGAGCAGTTTTCGTACTCCTCATGGGAGGTCATCATCTTAGCCTTCCCCATGCAAAATCCATAGATCTTTCCAAGATTCCTTCTTATTATCGTCTAATTGTGTTGACAAACTGCGTCTGCAAGGTGTTGGAAAGAATGGTAAATACCAGGCTGGCTTGGTATTTGAAACATCATGACCTTCTTTCCAACACCCAGTATGACTTTTTCAGGCACAGGTCTACTTTAGACCACCTGATCCACCTCGAATCGGCGATCGGGAATTCATTTTTACATCAAAAGCACCTGGTGTCAATTTTCTTCGATATCAAAAAAGCATATGACAGCATGGAGATTCGGCATTCTTCGTGACCTCCACAGCTTTGGCTTGTGAGGTCACTTGCCGATCTTTATTGCAAATTTTCTGTCATCTCGTAATTTTTGAGTTCATGTCAGCAACACTCTGTCATGGCCTTTTCCCCAAGAGCAGGGAGTGCCACAAGCTGCATCCTGAGTGTTATACTTTTTGCTGTCAAGATGAATTCCATTACATGGCAACTTCCTCTGACTGTAGGCATTGCCCTCTATGTTGATGACTTTAGCATCTTTTGCTCATCGTCCAGCATGAGGGTCAGTAATGAGTCAGAGCATGAGGATCAGTAAATATAGAAACAAAAACAGAAGAGATTCGGCTCTCCTCTCAATCACCGACCCCGAACGTACAACTTTTGCCAGACCTATTTCTTACATTCCTGTCCTCTGTGAATTGGTCTGCAAATTACTCAAAGCCCATAATATCAAAATTGTTTTCAGCCCAGCTCCAGATTTGAAGAAATTAGTCAAAAGGGACAGGGATAAGTATAGCCTACTTCAAAAATCAGGCGTATACTGATTTCCCCTACATTTGCCAGATAATTCCGTTTTGTATTACATCGGCAAAACCATTCGCTCTTTACAAGAAAGGTTCGCAGAGCACCAAACTGATTCAGCCAAAAGAAGCTAACGATGGCCGCCTCTGAGCTAGCAGTGCAACACACAGCAACAATAGACTGGGACCACGCCACACTTCTTGCACATGCATCCACTTTCTAAGGAACCATAGTCCATATTTTATGTTTATTTATATTGAAATAATGACCTCGTCCGTCCCCACCTGCAACAGAGACACTGGAATCGCCCTTACGACGTGTGGAAAGAAGCTCTTTGTCTAAACAGACCTAACGTCAATACATAGCATCACTTCACTGAAGACGGAGCGCTGTCCTTGCTCCGAAAAGCTTCTGAGAGTTTTCTCCTAAGAACTTTCAACATGCAAATAGTTTGAAGGATAAACTCTAAAATATTATTGCTCAATGACAGAGAATTTTAAATTATTTTAAACTTTAAAGTATGATGATAGAGATCTCCAATATCAGTATAGTATCATTATTTGCATATTAATATATATATTGTCTTTTTTGTATTAACAGATAATTTATTCTTATCAAACCACAACCCTTAAAAGCTTCATATCTTCATATATTTTTATTTTCAGCCCATTCTCACTCTCATTAACATATTGTAATTGCTGTATCATCAGCAAATGAAATTATTTGTCCCTTTAAAATTTAAATTTAATAGATTGTTAACACAAAGTAAAAATAATATTTGTCCTAATACATTAGGGGGGTTAATACATTAATACAGAACCATGTGGTACTCTTCAATTTAATTGCCCTTCTTTTACTTAATGTTTTTTATTTTTACTTGTTAAGTTCTATTTGTTAAATATGACTTAAACCAATCTAATTGGGTGTCTCTTATTCCAATATTTTCCATTTTCTTTAATAATATATTCACAGATAAAGAATCAAATGCTTTAGAAATATCAATGAATAATACTAATTTTTTTTTTTATATTCATTAAGACCATTATAAATTATATTTGACAGCATGGTTATAGCATCTTCAGTACCCTTTTTTTTTCTCAAAAGCCAAATTGAGAGTCAGAAATAATTTTATTTGTTTTTTATTCATAAGCCAACTAATCTTTTTTTTTAAACTATTTTTTATATTAATTTCGACAAGAAAACTTGAAATTGGTCTATAATTATTTACATAAGTTACATCTCCTTATTTAAAAACTGGAGTAACTAGTGAATTTTTTAAAGACCGTGGAGAAAAATTTTATTTTCAAAAGCCAAATTTATAATTTCTTTCTAAGTCATCACAAATATCTAAAATAACTCTTTTTAGTGTATATGCAGAAATTTATTCCTCCCCAGGAGATTTTGTTCAGTTTTAAAGACTAAAATTTGCTGCACTGGTGGGTCTCTGTTGAGGGAGAATCTGCCATTGTATTTTCTGTTTGCTTATGGACTGCCAGACCTAAGTGAACAGAGGCACCGAATACCTTATATCAGCTGGTGGATAATCCTGATCAGACCCCATCGCAGGTACCTGAACACTCATTTAGCTAGTTGGGCATCATCAATTCTAAACTGGAGTAATGTGTCTCAGGCAGGGCATGTGGCTCTTGAAAAAGTCCACTTGAAAAGGTGGTGCCTAGTTCCTACCAGCATTGGTGGCTTCAGCTATCAGCAGAATGCCTGCAATCAGGAGGCTGTTTGTATTGTTGGCCCTACCTCTCTCAATAAACCTAGTTTCTTTAAAAATCCTACTAATCATTTTCTCTCTGCAGGAACGTGGCACGTGAAGACATTACATAGAGATTATTCTCTTGATATCCTCATGAAGGAATTCCAGTGCTATAACCTAGATATTCTAGACTTGCAAGAGACCAGATGGCCAGGTAAGGGTGAGATACTTAAAAATAACTTTAAATTTCTGTTTTCAGGGAAAGAGGATGGAAAGCATCTCCAAGGTGTAGATTTGCTTCTCAGCAGACATGCCAATGATGCTCTTCTAGGATATGACTGCATTAATAAAAGATTTCTTAGAGCAAAATTTAAAACAAAAATTAAAGACTTGAATGTCATCTGTTGTTATGCCCCCTTAAATGACTCTGATGAGAATGAGAAGGATGCGTTTTACAGCCAGCTTCAGGATATTTTGAATTCTGTGAAGAAAGGAGATATTTCTCTTGTGCTAAGTGACTTCAATGCCTAAAGTTGGTACTGACTAATTTTTGGGCAGGAGTTTTAGGTCCCTTTGGCATTGGTTGTTAATGGCAATGGGGAATGTCTCCTACAGGTAAGTAAACTTTATAGTTTGCAAATAAGTAACATATACTATAAACACTGGGACATTTTTAAATATGCATGGGTTTCACCTGATCAGTTACACAGGTATATGATAAATTATATTTTAAAATACAGCAAATGGGCTAGTTCAGTTTGGAATACCAGATCATACAGGGGAGTCGAAATTAGGTCCTACCATTACCTGGTCAAAAGTGTCTTGCAGCTGAAGCTTAAGAAATGTTGTACTAAGGTTGAAAGATCCAGATACAGCTAAAACATACCATGATAGCTACTTAGGCATTATGACAATCATAACTTGGTTACTGCTGAAGTTGAGAAAGAATGGATCAGTTTAAACAGGCTTTTCTTAAAACCAACAGTACTCTTTTGGGTAAAAGGGAACAGAGGAAACAAAATTATTTGTGTGATAAGGTTATGGAACTTATTTCTGTAAGAAGGAAATGCAGGATTAATATGAATCAACCCCTACTAGTCCTAACAGAAGGCATTACAATGAGCTTAATAAACATGTAAAGGATCAGTTAATAGCTAATAAGAATCTTTGGCTTGATAGCTTGGCTGACAATGCAGAGGAAGCAGTTAGACAGCACAACAGCAGGGGGTTGTACCAGATTATTAAAGTTTTATGCGGAAAGAAACAGACAAGTACACAGGGATTGAAAGATAAATATGGCAAGGTGGTTGAAGGTGAGGATTTTGTGATGGCTAAGTGGGCTGAGCATTTCAGATTTGTTCTAAATAATGTGATTATTTCTACTCCCATTGTTTGTAATGAGGACAGATACATTATTGGCTTTAATTATGGCCCTATATCACATTCCAAAATCACTTTGGCTGGAAACATTTGTGTTGTCACATGGCTGACTGAAATTTTGAATATTTTGAATGATAAAGATATTGTTCCTAATGATTTTACTAGAACTATTATTGTCCAATTTTTTTTTAAACACGTGATCGCAGTTTTTGTGATAATTATAGGGAAATTAGTTTGCTTTCTGTTCCAGGTAAAGTTCTTTGCATGATTATACTTAATAGAATTAAGAATTTGGTTGATGGACAACTGTGATGAACACTGTAAATTCAGAAGTGTAGGCAGATTGTTAAGAAATGTTTAGAGTTTTAGAAACTTGTGGTTACTAGCTTTAAAGATTTAAAAAAGCTTTTGACTCTGTTGATCAACATAATTTGTGGTTGATTGTTAGATCATATGGAATATCTGATAACTTAGGGTAACGAAAGCTCTCTGTAATAACACTGAGTCGTGTGTGAGAGTTGGTACATCTTTCAGCGATTGGTTTAGCATTGAGTGGAGTTAGACAAGGGTGCATTTTGTCTCCTTTTCTGTTTTGTTTAGTTATTGATTGTGTGATGCGAAATTCTTTGCAAGGGAAAGATTTCTGCCTTAAATGGTCTAGAGATTTCAAAATTTTTGTTTTAAATTATGCAGATGATTTGCCTTATTGGGTAATGATGATGATAAGATGAATTCTTTCATTAGGGCTGTTCATGAGAATTGTAATAGAGTAGGTTTGGTGATAAACAGAGAAAAACCTAAAATTACGAAAATAGGTCAGGCAGATAATGCTTCAGTTGCTTTGAATGGTTGCACTCTTGAGCAAGTGTCTCAGTTTAATTATCTTGGGAGCTATGTAACAGATACTGGTGATGTGTAGCATGAGATAAATAGAAGAATAGAGATTGCCGCTGGGACTTTTAAGAATCTATGGAGAGTGTAGAAAAATAAGCATGTACACCTAAAGCCTAAAATTAGGCTGTATAATAGTTTGGTTCTTTCTAATGTTAGTTATGGTAACGAAACATGAACCCTTTGTAAGCAGGATAACAAGGAACTTGATGCCTTTTATTCTAGATGCTTAAGCAGTATCTTGGGCATTGGGTGGTTTGATTTTGTAAGTAATGATGAGGTTAGAAGAAGGAGTCATCAACCTCCTTTGAGCAGCATATTGCGCAGAGAAAGACTGTTGGTTTGGCCATGTTGACCTTATGGATAGCAGCAGATTAGCAAACAGGATTGCAGTGTGCCTAAGGGTGGCCTTGGATACTTTGTACACAAGATAACAGAAACTTGATGCTTTTGATTCTAGATGCTTATGCAGTATCTTGGGCATTAAGCGGTTTAACTTTGTAAATAATGATAAGGTTAGTCAAAGCAGTCGGCAACTTCCTTTAAGCAGCATATTGTGGAGAGATACTCTGTTGGTTTGGTCATTGTATGGATAATTATAGATTAGTGAATAGGGTTATGAAGAGTGTGCCTAAAGGCCTCAGGAAGAGGGGGAGACCTAGGAAGTGATGGACAGACAAATGTCAAACAGGACCTTGCTAGAATTGGCTTAGAGTGGCCAAATGCAGTAGTAGTAGCTCAGAACAGACACATCTGGAGAGAAAATTACAGTCTGGTTGGACCCCTGTATACAATGGCTGCATGAGGATTTTGAATGGATGGGTGGATGTATGGATGGATGAATGGATGAATGGTTGGATGGTTGGATGGATGGATGGATGGATGGGTGGGCGGCTGGGCGGGCAGACGGGAGGGCACAACAATATTTGCAATATAGTTTTATTTTATTTTTTATTTTAATTTTTAATTTAATTTTTATACATGCATAAAGACTACAATATTTACAATTCCATATTTATTTGTGGATAATAAAACAATTGAATTCTACAGAAGGTTGATTCGTGTGGTTAGGAACAGGATGATGAGTATGGTAATGTAGTATTTTAGAAATTATGTCAGAAGCTATATTAACAAAATAATAATTGAAATATTCAGTAATCTCATATTTGTTTTCTTCATATCTTAATAGATATGAAGAAAACAAATATGACAATATACAAATATAGCATATCCAAAGTGGCATCTTTCATATCTTAATAGATTTCCATTCACTTTAATTTCAGCAAAATTATTTTTGACATTTCATTTCTGTTATTTCATTTATAATTTCCCATTTTTTTAATATTAGTTGTATCTGGATTAAATATATTTTTATAATAATTCTTCCTATCATCCTATTTTTTCATCTGTACTGTGGCTCTCCATTCTGATGTTACAATATAGGAGAGGCAGCAATCACTGTGAATGTCAGTGGCCCAGTTATGGCAACATTTTTTCAGTGGCTTCGGGTTTTTCCAATTTTAATATAATCCTGATACATGTGTGTGATGGTTGCGAATGGATTTCCCAGATGTACTGCAGTTGCAGATATGGGGCACCCCATCTCCCTTGCATCGACTATCTGCTCGTAATCAAACTTGCTCAGATCACCATGCTTACTCATAACAATCATAGCTATGGTATACAAGAGGTAAGTATCTAATCTGTGTATAGCTTGCAAGGGGTTTTGACTGGCTGCATTATTGTGGTGGAGGTGGAGTAGAGCAGGTTTGTGGATGGGTGCAGTGTGTATAATAAATTGTGCTTTCAGTGTATATCGTTAATATTTTTGTGAAGTAATTGCAAATCAAATGTGCAAGAAATATAATTGGAAAAGTTTCAGTCTAATATCAGAAAATTTTCAGTCTAAACTATGTAAATTTCATATTAAAAGTGCTTGATAACTGAATAATATTTTTAGATATAGAGAGTAACCTGAAAAGATATTTTCATTAAAATTTTTTGTGGTATGGGGGAATCCCTTTTTATTAATGATAAGAGTTAATTGAGAAGTTGGTAGACACTGTTTTAGACCAGATATTGAACTTGCTAAAGTAAATTATCTCTCAACTGCTGTCATTCAAAGAAGACTAGCTAACTCTTGCAGTGAACATTTCAATGGTTAATGAGAACTAACTGTTAAACTCAATGCATTATCCTTTATACATTTAAATGATGACACGTGATAAATTCATTATCATTCAATGGCAAAAAAAATGGCACATTAACACCTCTCATAGATCTCTTGCAGTTAAAAGCAGAAACTGCATGGCAAACAGGAACTAAAGCACTAACAGTTAAGGAATAAAAAAAAATAATCATTAGTTAACTAACAAATAAAAGTGTGAATCCACATAAATTATTTTCAATTCTGCCTTATGAACTTTTTTTATCAGTGTATAAAGTATATATTCCTACATATTGATATCTATCCACTGGGTGATTAATAATTTATTTTAAGTGTTTTAAATAATATGGAAGTTTTGAATATTTTATTTTTGTATAATTATTATTATTTATACAGAGTATAGCTTTTGGAATGTTGTTTGCCTTTGCTCATCATCTACTCAAACAATACCGAATTTTGGATGACAACAACCATGGAAATTTGTTTTCTCGAGGAATCACACTAACTGCTACATTAGCATCAATTATAGGAATAGGAGTAAGTATGAAATATATATTTCTTGTCTCAGATGTATAATGTAATCTGTCTCATAAGTGTACTTAACCCTTCCAGGATCCAGCTTGAAAAACTGGTTTACATCCAGAGGCCAGCTATTTTTTCAGTATAATCAGCCAAAAGAAATTAACTTTAGAATATTTTTTTTCAAAATAACTAATGAAAGGAATTATAGCATGTGCAAATTAATAAGCATTTAATTGAGGATTTCTGAAAATAAAATGTTTAACAAAAAAGATAACTAGTTTTTTTTATTTTAATAGTTCATTTTTAGAATCATGTAGTAAAAAAAGCATCTGGGATTGCAAATTAAAAATTACTTAAAAAAACACTAATAGACAGAAATAATTGTAATGCATATGTTAGAAAGGCTATTTATTTCTGAATAACAGAAAAGTAATTTTTTTTACTTGAAACAAAAAAATTACTCCTTTTTTTGTGATTTTTTTTTTTTCTTGGTATACTACTTTGAGAAAAGTCCATGCTTTTTGCCAACTGTGATGAATCAAATAAACAAGTCAATTCTACATTATTTTTAACACATAACCAATCAGCAGAAACAAGTCATGTTATATAACTAACTAAACAATTTAATTTCGAATTTTATGAAAAAAATTAAACAAATTTACAAGCATATTAATTTTAATGACTTTTTGCATAGTGATGTAGTGAAAAAAATAGATCTGACTATGCAATTGAAGCTTAATTTAGCTTAGTTACATTATATATTAATCAAAAGGAAATGTTTTCCAAAATAATATAATATTTACCTGGAACACGATTTTTATTTCTTTTCATAATTCTTTTCAGTATGGTATATTTTAAAACATGGCCAGTGTTATACAAGGTGAGTTCTACTGCTCATATTCATGTGTTTTTTTTGTCCTGTTTTACTTCACATTAGGAATTTTTTTTCTTTGGGGTTTTCCATTTTGGGGATCATGGCAGTGCACCGAAAAGTTGGTGCAAAAAGGCTGAAAGAAGTCCATATCCTCAGTGGCATATCCAAAGTGGCACAGCCATGGCATTGATGAAGGAAGGTAAACTTTTTTTTAAAATACCATTCAATATAAACTCAAAAACTAATAATTCTTTGAAATAAAGCTTTGCTAAGAGAACGGAAGTTAAAATTCCCTCAGCATAGTAGTGAAGGGAGATGGGGGGAAGAATTAAACACCCTTAATGAAATTACCTTCCCAAATATTAGAGGATTAATTTTCATTTCAATGAAATCCTTTTTGCTTCCACATCCAAGACATTATTCATTCTTAGGGAATGATAAAATATCAGACTTCTTTTACTGGAAAACAAAGAAATAACAAAAAATTAACATATAACCTAATGCAATATTAAAAACTAGAAGAATGCATATTGCCTCTAGCACATATGGGAATCTCATTTTCAAAGAGAATGAAGTTTTTCCTTTACCTATTCTTTTTTACTCTTTAAAAGTTTGAATTTGAGCTAGTGGATGATGTGGGGGGGGGGATGTAAATAGTATTTTATTGGTAATTATACAGCATAAAATGTATTTGTCCTTTATTTCTTAAATTTAAAAAATGTTGCATTTCCCACACTCCTCTGAGAAATGTGGGTAAATTATTGCTGTCAGTGGAATATCTCTTGAAAAGATACCACCGAAATTTTAAATTTTTATCATATCATATTCATACATACACTGGCCACTGAATTAAAAAACGTTATGTAGATGTACATAAATGTCACTTGCATAGTGTATATGCAAAATAATAAGCATCACCACGTAATATAGGCAATTATTTAAGACTGCTGCTCATCAGTAGTGTTGATCACAATGGGAAAAACAAAGGATCTTTTTCAGGGTTTGATAAAGGACTTATTGTGGGTGCCCATCTGGCTGGAGCGACGATTTTGAAAATAGCAGAGCTGACTGGTTTCTCAAAAGGTGAGATATTTTGGGGTTTAATCAGTGGAAAAATAACCCACATTGCTTGTCTAAAAGGTGTAAGTATGGTGCGATGACAATTTGTCAGGAACGAGAACGCCGTCTTCTAAGAAGGCTTATACGGAGAAACAGGACTTCCTGTGTGCAGCAATTGACTGAAGCATTCAATGAAGTCTGTTCTTGATCCATATCTCAGCAAACTATGCACAGAGAATTGAATAAGATCAGTATTAGCAGTCGTATGCCTATACAGAAACCACTTACTTCTGCGAAAAACCTAAAGTTTGTCTACAGTTATTCTAGGAACACCGTGACTGGACACTGGAAGACTGGAAACAAGTTATGCCGTTCGACGAGTCGTGGTACACCTAGTTCTGTGCTGATGGTTGGCAGAGAGTTTGGCAGGAGCCCATGAAGCAATGGACCCAGCTTGCCTTGTAAACACAACTCAAGGTTCTGGAGACAGTGTCGTGTGTGGGGCACATTTTGTTGGTACAAAACGGGTCCCCTGATATTGCTTGAAGGTTGGGTGTCCTCCAAGGATTACCTGAACATTGTTGCTGATCAAGTCCATCCTGCAGTGCTTACTTTTTATCCAGCAGGTGATGGCTGTTTCATGGACAACAATGCTACTGTCCATCATGCAAGATGTGTTCAGCAGTGGTTCAGCAAGAATTACAGCAGCTTCCACCATTTTCCCTATCCACCACAAAGCCTGGATCTGAACCCCATTGAGAATGTATGGGACATGTTAGAAAAATAGATCTATTAGCAAAGTCCTCTTCTGTCAAATCTGAGCTAGTTAAAAGACTGTCTGATGAACACCTGGTATGCTGGAGATGTAAATGCACTCCAACACCTTGTTCAATCTATGCCAAACCACACGTGCTGTAATTTGGGCTAAAGGAGGTCGAACTCTGTTTGAATAAAGGTTTCTAATTCAGTGGCCATGTGTGTATCATTTGCAAAATTCTTTAACAGTTTTGGTGTTTTTATATTTAGTGATCTCTAATGATGTAAATTAAAACTGACTAAATATTTGAAAAATGCGAAATAATATTTCATTAAAACCAATCCAACTAAAAAAGAGTTTTCTAATTATCTCTTGAAACAAACAATTGCATATCCAACCCACCCTGGCTATAAGGGGTCAACTCATTCTGTCAGTGAAATTTCATGACCTTCACATTTGATCCACCAAAATTTCGTAAATTTCTAGCAAACTATATGCATACAATATTTGTTTGAAATTTTGTAATTTCAATTTTTTCCACTGTTAGGGGATGCTTTTATAGCCTTTGGGAGATTCAGAAAGTTCAAATTGTAATCCAACACAATTTTTTTTTTATGTCTGAAACAGTTTTCTCTTAAAATAAAAAAATTACATCCCCCTCCCCCCAGGTCTAAAGGAGTCAACCCATTGTTTGCTATGGAAACTTCATATTCCTCACATTCCATCATCAAAAATTTAAAATTTCTAGCATAAATACATCATTTGCAGTATTCTTTTGAAGTTTTTGGAATTTTCACTTTTTTCCACCATTAAAGGGGCTGTTTAGCTATAGGAAGATTCCAAAACTGTGAATCATAATTTTTTGTTAATGCTTATCCAACACAAAAAGAATTTTTAATATATCGCTATAAAAAGGTTTGATGTCTACGGACAAGACAGATAGACAGATGGACGGACGGACGGACGGACGAAAGTATCTCATTTTTTAATGAGATAAAAACTGCTCCAAGAAGTTGTAAAGCTGCCATCATCATAACTTGCAATGTAGCATAACTTCGAAAGATTAATAATGACAAATAAATGTAAGGAAATAAATGATATATTTAAATGAAAATGAAGAGATTAAATTACTAACCGAATTGAAAACATATCCAATGACATAGCATGTTGATGACTGAATATACACAGCACACTGCACACATCCCATGCATAGCTACCAATTATTGCTATCTGCATCTTGCCAGACAGTGACCTAGTTTATGCAACTGATTTTCAGAAACAAGTATGATTTTGGTTTCAGCCAGCAGGAATTAACCATTGAATTCTGGGATAAATGAAAAGGAATATTTCTAGTAATATTGAAATAGGCTTAAAGGGAAAATATGAGTGTAAAAAGGGAAAAAATAGACATACATACTTTGTAATTGCTTCCAAAATTCTCTGATTTTAAAAAGAGTACTTTTTTGATTAATTTTTGGGGTAATTTTGCAACTTTAAGAAAAGATCTGTTTGCAATAGTTCAGGTCAAATTCATCAGCTTAAATCAGGAGGTCGTTGAATGTAGAAAAAATAGAAACAAGCAAATAGGCTTTGTCATATATTAGGTATAGAAAATGGCAGTTAGAGACTTTAATAAATTACATTTATCATACAATGCATACATACAAAATCCACATGCAGCCAAAGGGCTATGGAGGTCCAACCAGACTGTGTAATTTTCTTCTTCAGACATGTCTGTTCTGAGCTACTACTCTAGACCAATTTTAGCAAGGTCCTATTTGACATTGTCTGCCCATCACTTCCTTGGTCTCCCCCTTTTTCTGAAACCCTTAGGCACACAGTTCATAATCCTGTTTGCTAATCTGCTGCTATGAAAGCGGTCAACATGGCCAAACCAACAGTCTTTCTCTGCACAATATGCTGCTCAAAGGAGGTTGATGACTCCTTCTTCTAACCTCATCATTACTTACAAAATCAAACCACCCAATGCCCAAGATATTGCTTAAGCATATAGAATAAAAGGCATCAAGTTCCTTGTTATCCTGCTTACAAAGGGTTCATGTTTCGCTACCATAACTAACATTAGAAAGAACCAAACTATTATACAGCCTAATTTTAGGCTTTAGGTGTACATGCTTATTTTTCTACACTCTCCATAGATTCTTAAAAGTCCCAGCGGCAATCTCTATTCTTCTATTTATCTCATGCTACACATCACCAGTATCTGTTACATAGCTCCCAAGATAATTAAACTGAGACACTTGCTCAAGAGTACAACCATTCAAAGCAACTGAAGCATTATCTGCCTGACCTATTTTCATAATTTTAGGTTTTTCTCTGTTTATCACCAAACCTACTCTATTCCAATTCTCATGAACAGCCCTAATGAAAGAATTCATCTTATCATCATCATTACCCAATAAGGCAAATCATCTGCATAATTTAAAACAGAAATTTTGAAATCTCTAGACCATTTAAGGCAAAAATCTTTCCCTTGCAAAGAATTTCGCATCACACAATCAATAACTAAACAAAACAGAAAAGGAGACAAAATGCACCCTTGTCTAACTCCACTCAATGCTAAACCAATCACTGAAAGATGTACCAACTCTCACACACGACTCGGTGTTATTACAGAGAGCTTTCGTTACCCTAAGTTATCAGATATTCCATATGATCTAACGATCAACCACAAATTATGTTGATCAACAGAGTCGAAGCCTTTTTGAAATCTTTAAAGCTAGTAACCACAAGTTTCTGAAACTCTAAACATTTCTTAACAATCTGCCTACCACTTCTGAATTTACAGTGTTCATCACAGTTGTCCATTAAACAAAAACTTAATTCTATTAAGTATAATCATGCAAAGAACTTTACCTGGAACAGAAAGCAAACTAATTCCCCTATAATTATCACAAGAACTGCGATCACGTGTTTAAAAAAAAATTGGACAATAATAGTTCTAGTAAAATCATTAGGAACAATATCTTTATCATTAAAAATATTCAAAATTTCAGTCAGCCATGTGACAACACAAATGTTTCCAGCCAAAGTGATTTCAGAATGTGATATAGGGCCATAATTAAAGCCAATAATGTATCTGTCCTCATTACAAACAATGGGAGTAGAAATAATCACATTATTTAGAACATCTCTGAAATGCTCAGCCCACCTAGCCATCACAAAATCCTCACCTTCAACCACCTTGCCATATTTATCCCTCAATCCCTGTGTACTTGTCTGTTGCTTCCCACATAAAACTTTAATAATCTGGTACAACCCCCTGCTGTTGTGCTGTCCAACTGCTTCCTCTGCATTGTCAGCCAAGCTATCAAGCCAAAGATTCTTATTAGCTATTAACTGATCCTTTACATGTTTATTAAGCTCATTGTAATGCCTTCTGTTAGGACTAGTAGGGGTTGATTCATATTAATCCTGCATTTCCTTCTTTCAGAAATAAGTTCCATAGCCTTATCACTCAAATAATTTTTGTTTCCTCTGTTCCCTTTTACCCAAAAGAGTAATGTTGGTTTCAAGAAAAGCCTGTTTAAACTGATCCATTCTTTTTCAACTTCAGCAGTAACCAAGTTATGATTGTCATAATGACTAAATAGCTATCATGGTATGTTTTAGCTGTATCTGGATCTTTCAACTTTAGCACAACATTTCTTAAGCTTCAGCTGCAAAACACTTTTGACCAGGTAATGGTCAGACCTAATTTTGGCTCCCCTGTATGATCTGATATTCCTAATTTAACTATCCCATTTGCTATTAATTAATATATAATCTATCATATTCCTGTGTAACTGATCAGGTGAAACCGATGTATATTTATAAATATACCAGTGTTTATAGTATGACAGTTTAATAAAATATTTATCAATTGAAAAACGTAAGTAGTATTTTTTAAGTTTGAATTAGGTATTTTTATAAGATATATGTAAGAAAATTTTCAAACTGCTGCAATTTCTATTTTTTTTTAAATCAAATGTCTCATGTATCATGCTGAAACAAATATAGCTGTCTTCAACCTCTTATATCAGATTCTATCAACATGTATAATCGATGGGGACCATGGAAAGGTTAAGAGCCAGATTAATTCGCCTGTCACTATTTATTCAAGAATTCAATGCTTATTTAAACAATTTGTATTTTTAAACATTATAAGTGGAGAAATAAATCTTGAATTTAGTCAGAAACATGTCTGACTGCTTCAACATGTTAATTTTTTTAGTTTTATTCTTGTAGAAAGTTAAAATATAGAAAATTGGGCATTTTCTTTTTATAGTGATTGTTTTATTCTTGAAAGCTCTGCGCTTCTATATTTTTTTTATGTCTGTAAGCAATATTTATATCTCTAAAAGTATGTCAAATTCAGTATGTGTAGCACAGAAATGACATAATTTTCCTAAAAACATACTACAGACTCACCTTTGCTGCTTCACTCACATTCTCACCAACCCAGTAATTTTTTTTTATTTTCTGTTACTGATAATTATGTGTGTAGACAATGTAGCCAAACCACCACATTTCCTTTCACAAGTAGTTTAAGGATGATTGAGGATTCTTTTGTCTGACTTTATTATTACTTACGTAATGAAACCACTAATACTGCAAAATGTTGCAAAAAAATTTAGAATCAAAAGCCTTCAGCTTCTTGTTATAAAAGATCCATCTTTTACTACATAGCAAATTTAGAGAAAAGCAAGCTGTTGTATTTCATAAATTTATTCTTTAGGTACTTCTTATACTTGCCTTATGTCATGTATGAGTAATACTGTAATGCTCCCAATCATAAATCAATCAAATTCCAGATAGTTTAATTTCAAGGGCAGGTTAGAAACTATTTGCCAAAAAGAGTTCTAAAGTTCCTTAAATCAAAACTAAATTCTGGATTAACTTGTTTAACTGCACAAGAAAATATTCTGAAATCAAATAAAATATAAGACAGACAGACCCAACTGACCAGTTGACCAGACTGTGCACTTTTCTTCTCCAAACACTTTTGTCCTGAGCTACAGCTATGGAGTTGAGCCACTAATGCCAATTCTAGCAAAGTCCTGTTTGACATTGCTCACCTCATCTAGGTATCCCCCTTTTTCTGAGGCCTTTTGACACACTGTTAGTAATCCTATTCTTAGCCAATCTGCAACTATGTATATGGGCAATATGACCAAATCAACCCAACCTCTCTTTGCACAATATGCAGCTCAAAAAGAGGGGGGGGGGGGGGTCTCAGTCAGTAGCACACCAGGCTCATAATCTGCAGTTCCCAGTTTTGAGTCCCACCTGGGCCAGAATTGAAATTTATCTCTGCAGTACTCTCTGCTCTGCCCTTGGTCTGTAGGGGACAATGATGGGCTTGGAAAGACCCACTGTCCATCACATCATATGTTCAGCCATGGCCCCAATGTGTAGAAGAGCTGTGCATGTTAAAGAAATGCTGGATGGTCTTGATGGCAGGTTACCATCTGTCTCTTAAAAGTTGTCCAATGGGTAGCTCACTCCAGTTTTTTCAAAATCCTTGGGGGTTCTTATCATGGCCATTTAGCCCATTGTGTGCAGAAAGTGTTGCTCAGAGGTAAAACAAATCAACCCAGAGCACATCAGCAGAATAAAATATATATTACAATTATACCTTCAGTTGAAATAAAAGCATGAAATACTATTAAATAACTTTTCAATTATCCTCAGTCTCATCCTTTGTTAGGAAAGAAAACAAATTTTCACTAGTGCCAGTCAATAAACTGAAAGATGAAATTGGATAATTATATTTTATGTTGGCACTCTGATTGTCATAGTATTAGTCTCATAATTATTGTCCCAGTCAAAATATACAGGCTTAGTGAACCTCAATTTTGTAGCTTCAGCAACATAAATTTTAATATTAAAAATAATTGTTTGAAATCAAATAATTGACAATATAAATAATGAAAATAATTCTAAAAATAGTAAAAGCTGCTTTGAAACATATAGAGTGCTGTGCAAAGAGAGGAATGCCTATACTTTACCTGACACACCTTATCCAATGATAACAGTGGTGGTGTTTCAGGAGCAAAACTGCTATCTTTGCCATGATTATCTTAGCAGTACAAGTAAAAAAATATCAATTTTTGGAAATATTGAAATTGTTTGAAACCAGAAAAGAGACTGTAAAATGAAAGCAAAATAGAATTACTTATTGACAGTTTTTTTTAAATCCTCCAGTTTGAAAGAAGAGCTTTTAGAGAATTACAAAACATATTAAAAATACATTAACAGAATTTCAAATTGAAATCTTGAATAGAAACTGGAAATATGATAAAACATAGTATCAGCAATTATTTATATGTATTAATTCACCAAAGAAACTATGTATATTTTGAATCTTAAACATAGCGTTGTTTTCATTTATTTTAGATATATGCAACGTTTGCATTCTTGTGCCGAAACAAGCCTGAGTGCAATGAAGTTCATCCATATATATCTTTTGTTCCTGTGAGTATATTGTTTGTTATAAATTGCAGTATAGTCTTTTTACTTACCATTTAGAACAATTCTTAATGCAAAATTTACTTTGTGTTAAGAACTAAATAATTCAAATAACAACTGTAAGATATATGAACTAAAATAAGGTAAAGAGCTGTGAGAAAATTAAATAATTTTTTAGTATATAAAGCTTAATTAACCACTAAAATTGATATTGAATCGTTTCCAGATAAATTTGTATTAAGTACAGCTGCAGAAAGTTAAATTTCAAAACAGAGTGGAAAATTTCATTTCAGAATCGTAATTTTTTTTAATCTAGTTATGGGAAATAATTAATTTATTTTAAAATTCTACTAAAGTAAATCCTGTCTTTAAAAAACTGAAAATTGAAATTTTGTCTGATGTCATCTAAGGTAGCTACCATTTGAGGTCACTATACCTAATAATTTCATTTTATGTCAACTTTCAAATTAATTATTCTTTCTAATTGCAGTATATATTAAAAGCAATATAAATAATTCTAGAAGTAGCAAAGTGAAAAACATTTACTTCACTAATATTATACTCGCTTGGAATTGATATCCCACTTCTGAATCAGGGAAGCCTAAAACTTCATCAACAAGCTATCATAATCAACAAAATATATTTCCAGAAAAAAATTGTGATTATTTTTATCTACTTTATCAGAGACATCCATTGAAAGATTTCATGAGCACATTTATCTTTTAAAAATTGTACTTGTTAAAAAATTAGTAAAAAAAAATATTCTTTACCCTACTTTAAAGTTAAAGTTTACTGGTTTTCATAAATTAAGGAAAATCCCTATGTTAAGTCAATGGGAAGCTAATGTCAAAGCTCTATAACTTCTAAAATAAGTTTTCTTTTGTTTTGAAAAATGTGATTGCAGATAAAGATCTCAATTAAATAAATCAGTATCTCGATTTTCAACACTATTCATTTAGGGAGTAATGAGTTATGGGAGTTTGAATATATAGCGATAACAGTGACACAAAATTTTTTACATTAAAACAAAAATTAACACAAAAATTGACTTTAGAAGTTAATTAAAACTTAGTAATAAGATTATATCAAAGTGTTTAATAAAATAAGTTTGTATATTAGAACTCTGTATAAAGAATTCTTTCATTATTCTTCAGTTTTGTATAAGTTTCTTAAGACTGGCATTGCTGTTGTTAAATATTCAAACTTCCATAACTCATTAAGTACTGAACGAATATTGTTGAAAATCGAGATGTTGATTTATTTGATTGAGATCTTTATCTGCAATCACATTTTTCAAAACAAAAAAAAAATATTTTGAAAGTTATAGAGCTTTGATGTTAGCTTCCCATTGACTTAACATAGGGATTTTCCTATGTTAATGGAAACCAGTGTACTTAAAGATCCCTTAACCATTCCATGGCCAAATGGTTAACATGCTTGGCTACTGATAAAAGGGACCTGGGTTCAAACCCCAGGTAAGGCATGGATATTTGTGTTGTTTTTATACTGAGGTCCTGCCATCCTCACAGATCTACTATAGTATATTAAACTGATAGGCTTCTCTCAGACCCATATGGCAAGCAGCTGCTTGAGGGGGCATTGCTTTTATAATTTTTTTTGAACATAATAAAAAATGCATGCTTCAGAATGACACCAAAACCAGATGTTCACTGCTATGTATCAATCACATGTTTTTAAAAAAACACTATTTGTTTTGCATTCCATATCCAATAATAAATTAAAATAATTTAGAAGCAATTAAAACAGTTCTAAATTGCAAAATATACTAAAATAAAGGAAAAGCATAAGACTACCTTTCATGCAAATCCTTGAAATCCCATAATATGAAAAAAATGTTCCCTTGGTTTCTGACTGATTGAAAGCAAAGGGGAATCTAATAAAAACAAGTCAGTTAATGCTCTTGGAGCTCTCTCTCAGCTGTTAGGGGAGTATGTTAAATAAACACAGCATTCAAATATAAATGGGAATTTAGTTACCATTCGAGATCACTTTCAGAGACCAAAAATTTCTATCACTCCCGACAATATTGTTGGAATTGTGGAACTTAACCTAGACAATCATTAGATAGATAACCTTCATGAACTCTCACAGGACACTGTAATTAGTGTAGGGATTGTTTAGGAAATTGTGCACAACAAGCTGAAATTCAATAAAATGTGTGCAAGGTGGGTTCCACAACTTTTATCACTAAAGCAGAAGGACAATGCTCATCCAAGACAATGCATGTCCTCACACCACCGCTTTAACAATAACTGAATACTGGAGAAACTGAAAATATACTACAGAAACTGAAATGGTATATACTGCCTCATCCACCATATAGTCCTGACTTAGCTCCATATGATTTCCATTTGTTTGGACTGCTGAAGGAGTTTTTTGGGGTAAGAGATTCTGAGACAATGATGAGGTTATTGCAACTGTGTGAAGTTAAATTGACAAGCAACGAAAAGCTTTCTTTAAAATGAATTAAGAAGCTTCCAGAATGTTGGAACAAGTGCAATTGCAGTTAATGGGGATATTACAGATATAGAAAAATAGTATGTATGATTTTTCTATTTTGTTGTGAATAATTTTTTTAGAATCAAATCTGAATTATATTTGAACATCTCTTCCTTAAACACTTATCAGTGGAGAAGCCATAATCTGGACTGTGCTAATGGCAATTTGAAAGCTAACAAAGGTTTATTACTTTCTGATGCATTCAATTGATGAATAAATAGAAAATATTAGCATTATTTAATATCTCTGAAATGTCTTTTTAATATATGCATGTTTGGAAAGTTTATGTTTTTGAAAATTTAAATTCTTTCTGTTGTATTAATTGCCCCATTTAGTTTTTTTGACCATATACTTCAATGGCACAGTAGTATTGCATTGTTGACACAAAGACAATATGGTATGGGTTCAAGTCCTAGGATGGCATAGTCATTTTTTTGTCATAATCTGCAAATAAGCTAGTAGCTCTGGGTCTCATCGTGAATTGGAAAATAAATAACTCCTACTAAACTGCTTTAAACTTCACTCTCATTTCATTAAACTATTGCTACTGTAAGCTTATTACAGATGATATACTTAGTTGTGTTACTGCCAAGTTTTTAATTTGATATTTATGGTGTGGGCATTCTCCCATTTCTATACTCAGTAGTGAAGACTATTAATTTCCATCAATCTCGAATTCCTTGTGTACTGCTAGCTACCAATAATAACAACATGTAAAAATGGGATAAGGTGTGATTTCACAGGGATAGGACTGGTTCTAGGTATGTGGTTCACCCCTGTGCAAATTCAATTAGAAGCATTCCTCTTCAAAAAACAAAATGTTATTCTTATTTCTAATGTAAGTAAATTTTCTGAACTAAATTTCTGATCTAATTTAATGCTTCAAAAGATTTTTAAACTTCTTTATTTTGTACCTTTTACTGATCCAATTTAAATTAAAACTCCGGATAGCTTATCAGGCATCAAGCAATATTAACTTCAAAATAAAGTTAAATAAGAGTTTGTTAGGTATATTGTTCTGTAATGGTAGCTAGGAATAAACTGGACAGAGAGCTGTGTACCAATCCCTAGTGATAATGCACAGAACCAGCCAGGTCTAGCACCTAATGTCCGACCCCGCCTTCTCGTGGTGCAGGCCGTTAGTACCTTTCAAAAGAGATATTCTCTTTTGGGAATGGAAGGGGAGGGCTGCCAGTTCAGTATGGCCTACTGATCTGGTCATCTATGGCCACTTTTTTCTTTTTTTCAACCCTGCTGAGGAGTGGTCAACTTCACAGGGTGCTGGTGCTGATCATTTATACCTACTAGACTGGACTTGTTTATGGATTTGAGCTTGATTATGGATCCTGGACTTGCTGCACTGGATGGCCTCTGTTGAGGGAGAATCTGCTGCTATGTTTTCTGTTTGCTTCTGGGTTGCCAGCCCTAAGTGAACAGAGGCATGGGATACCTTATATCAGCTTTCTGGATAATCCTAATCAGAGGCCATCGCAGGTACCTGAACCACACTTAGCTAGTTGGGCATCGTCAATCTTGAACTGGAGTAATGTGTCTCAGGAAGGCCATATGGCTCTTGAAAAAGTCCACTTGAAAAGGTGGTGCCTGAAGTTCCTACCAGCATCGGTGACTTCAGCCTTTAGAGGAGGAGGAATAGGTCTTTGCCCCATGTCTGCGATCAGGTGGCTGTTTGATATTGTTGGCCCTACATATCTCAATAAAACTAGTTTCTTTAAAAATCTTACTAATCATTTTCTCTCTGCAGGAATGTGGAATGTGAGGACATTATATAGAGATTATTCCCTTGATGTTCTCACGCAGGAATTCCAGCGCTATAACCTAGATATTCTAGACTTGCAAGAGAACAGATGGACAGGAAATGGTGAGATACTTAAAAATAACTTTAGATTTCTCTTTTCAGGGAGGGAGGAATGGACAGCATCACCCAGGCATGGGTCTGCTGCTCAGCAGACACACTAGTGATGCTCTTCTATGATATGAGTGCATTAATGAAAGGTTTCTTACAGCGAATTTTCAGACAAGCATTAAAGACTTGAATGTTATCTGCTGTTATGCCCCCACTGAGGATGCCGATGAGGATGAGAAGGATAGGTTTTACGGACAACTTCAGGATATTTTGAATTCTGTGAAGAAATGAGATATTATCCTTGTTCTAGGTGACTTCAATGCGAAAGTTGGTACTGACTCTAATCTTTGGGGAGGGGTAATAGGCCCTTTTGTTATTGGTAGCTGCAATGGCAATGGGCAATGTCTCCTACAGGTAAGTAAACTTAATGGTTTCAGAATAACTAACACTTATTACAAACACCGTGACATACATAAGTACACATGGGTTTCACCTGATGGGCTACATAAGAATATGATTGATTATATATTAATTAACAGCAAATGGGCTAGTTCTGTTAGGACTACCAGGTCATATATGGGAGCTGAAATTGGATCTGACCATTACCTTGTTAAAAGTGTCTTACAACTTAAACTTAAAAAGCATTGTGCTAAAGTTAAAAAATTTACCTTTAATACTGAAGTTCTGAAAGACTCAGTTATAGCTAAAGCTTACCATGATCGGTTACTTAGTCATTATGACAGTCATGGTTTGCTTACTATTGAAGTTGAGGAAGAAAGGGGCCATTTTAAACAGGCTTTTTTGGAAACTAACAGTACTCTTTTAGGAAAAAAGGAGCAGAGGAGGCAGAATTATTTGAGTAATAAGGCACTTGAGCTTATTTCAGAAAGAAGAAACTGCAGGAATGTCCTTAATCAGTACCCTACTAGTCCTAATAGAAAGATTTACAGAGAGTTTAATAAATGTGTAAAGGATCAGTTAGCTACTGATAAGAATCTTTGGCTTGATGGCTTGGCTGACAAAGCTGAGGAAGCAGTTAGACAGCACAACAGCAGGGGGTTGTACCAGATTGTTAACGTTTTATGTGGGAAGCAACAGACAAGTACACAGGGATTGAGGGATAAATATGGGAAGGTGGTTGAAGGTGAGGATTCTGTGATGGCTAGGTGGGCTGAGCATTTCAGAGATGTTCTAAATAATGTGATTATTTCTACTCCCATTGTTTGCAATGAAGATAGATGCACTACTGTCTCGTATGATGGCCCTATATCACATTCCGAAGTCTCATTGGATATCTCTAAATTAAAACTGCATAAATCCCCAGGGGTAGATGAAATCAACATGGAAATGCTTAGAGCTGGGAACTTAGTGTTGTCACATGGCTGACTGAAATTTTGAATATATTTTGTGATGAAGGTGTTGTTCCTAAGAATTTTACTAGAGCTGTCATTCTCTCAATTTTTAAAAAAGGTGATTGCAGTTCTTGTGATAATTATAGGGGAATTGGTTTACTTTCTGTTCCAGGTAAAGTTCTTTGTATGATAATACCTGATAGAATTAAGAATTTGGTTGATGGACAACTGTGTAATGAACAATGTGGATTCAGAAGTGGTAGGGGATGTATTGATCAAATATTTTCACTTAAGCAGATTCTTGAGAAATGTTTAGAGTTTCAGAAACCTGTGTTTACTAGCTTTATAGATTTCAAAAAGACTTTTGACTCTGTTGTTCGACATAATTTATGATTGATTATTAGACATACCTGATAAGTTAGTTAGTGTAATGAAAGCTCTCTATAATAACACTGAGTCATGTGTGAGAGTTGGTATATCTTGCTGCGATTGGTTTAGCATTGGTAGTGGAGTCAGACAAGGGTGCATTTTGTCTCCTTTTCTCTTTAGTTTGGTTTCTTGATATTGTTATATGAACTTTGCAAGGGAAAGATTTTTGTCTTAAATGGTGTATATATTTCAATATTTCTAATTTAGATTATGCTGATGATTTGGCCCTGTTGGCTGATGATGTTGATGAGATGAATTCCTTCATTAAGGGCTGTTGATGAGAATGGTAATAGGGTAGGTTTGGTTATAAACAGAGAGAAAACTAAAGTAATGAAAATTCATCAGGCAGAAGGTGCTTCATTTGCTTTGAATGGCTGTACTATTGAGCAAGTGTCTCAGTTTAATTATCTTGGGAGCTGTGTAACAGATACTGCTAATGTGTGGCATGAGATAAATAGAAGAATAGAGATTGCCGCTGGGACTTTTAAGAATCTATGGAGAATGTAGAAAAATAAGCATGTACACCTAAAGCCTAAAATTAGGCTGCATAATAGTTTGGTTCTTTCTAATGTTAGTTATGGTAGTGAAACATGAACCCTTTGTAAGCAGGATAACAAGGAACTTGATGCCTTTTATTCTAGATGTTTAAGCAGTATCTTGGTCATTGGGTGGTTTGATTTTGTAAGTAATGATGAGGTTAGAAGAAGGAGTCATCAACCTCCTTTGAGCAGCATATTGTGCAGAGAAAGACTGTGTTGGAGGGAGGGAGGATGGACAGCAGTGCTATTAAATCCCATTGTTGGAGGATAATTTGAAGTAGTCTATGATGGTTCTCATATGAGCTTTCATTTGACACCTAACTCATAATTTGTGGGATGTTGCAATGGGGGAAAATATTGTCACCTTAATGTTCTCAGTTCAGGCATACAGTAATTTCTTGGTTGAATTGTGTGTCAGTATTATCTGACAATGCTTCTGTCATGCTTAGTAAGAAGTATGGAATAATTGCTTATCTTAAAACTAAGCAACCACATTTAATTCTTTAGAGTGTCTATATCATCTTCTCCACCTGGCTGCAGAAAAGGCTGCCAAGAAATTGTCCATTGCAATTGATGGGTTGCTGATAGACATTTATTTTTATCTGGAAAAAAAAGTACAAATTGAAAAGGAACCTACAACATTTTCAGTCATTGTGTGATGCAAACTTTCATAAGTTCTCAAAAAATTCAGTACTCTGCCACTGCAGGTGATCCAAGTGCTTTCTAAAAAAAACTGAAAAAGAAGGGTACAGTAACATTTGTTGTTATTCCCCCTGTATTGTAATGCTAATTTTTGTAATACATTAATTGATCTATTATTAATCAGAGGATGATGCCTATATGTTGATTAATTATCAGTAATTAATTTAACTTTCATTAATATCAAAAACATGCGGATGCAGTTAAATTGGCTGCAGCAAACACCATTTCCTATGGTGCATTCGAAGCTTGCCACTGCCAGTAATCCAAGCGCTTTCTAAAAAAAATCACTATAGAAAAGGGTAGCATTTAACTCTAAAAAAAAAAAACTCATAGGAAAGGGCACTATAACATTTGTTATTCCCTCTGTATTGTAATGCTAACTTTTGCAATATATTGATTGATCTATTGTCTAATAAATACATAGGCAATCAAGGGATGATGTATACATATTTATTAATGTTTAGGGATTGAATTAACTTTCATTAATATCAAAAATATATGGATGCAATTGGCTATAGCAAGCACCATTTACTGTGCTGCATACAAAGCTTACCAGTGCTGATAATCCAAGCACTGTGCAAAAAAATTCACTGGAGAAAGGGGTACAATAATTGTTTTTATTCTCTCCACATTATAAATGTTTACTTTTGAAATATATATATTGATTTATTGTTTATCATTGGATAATGCTTACTCCTTATTATTGATTATTAGAAATTAAGTTAAAATTCGTTAATATCAAAAAGTATGCATCCACAGATTTTCTGCACTGCAAAAATGAAATAAACTGATTTAAGCTTTCTGCTATAAGATAGAAAAATCACATAATCAGTTAATTGGTACCATTAAATGATCATCACTAAACTCACTGTTTGAATGGGAGAGCTAATTTGTTTTCACTTGTAACTGATAAGGCTCTAAGGTGATGAGACTTTTTTTTTATATTGTGCTAATTTATTTTAATCACTAATAACTTGTAACTAATAATTAATAAGTATTGATTAATAATCAATATATTACATAAATTCTGCAAAATACAGAAATTTATTAGTTTCATAAATACTTTAATTATTTCAGATTTTTCATTCTTTCAAATCGTAATTTTTGTCATGTAAGGATTGCATCTCTGTAATGTGTTTATTAGGAATTATTAATTTAGCAACTTGTGTCTCATAAAATTAATTACATTTTATATCACTAAAATAATTTAAAACAATCACTTTTGTTTGTATATTTGTTGTCTCTTTGTTCATTTACTTATTTTATTTGCAGATAATATCATATGTTACTCTCAGAAACATTAGTGGCCTTCTTCGAACAAGATATAGCACATTTTTTGCATGGTTTGGAAAGATATCTTTGGAAGTAAGTGTTAAAAGTTATTATTGATGTCACTTGATGTTGCTAAGAAACTATAACAAATATTATTTTCATTGTTTAAAATGATTGCCCTTCCAGAATTAATACATATTCATGTAAAAGAATGATTTTACGTTGAGTAAACTTATGAACAAATTTGCACACTTAGTGGAATAAGAGGAGTCACTGTAAACCAATGATTAGCAGTAATGAAACAACCAGAATATCACGCCAGTACTTCATGTATCATAATATAGCAGAATATTATAATCATTTAAGATTAAGTACCAATAAAAAGGAAGGAGGTTGGGTTATGTCAGTAGTATAGTTTATTGGCATTTTGATGTATATTTTTTATATATATTGTCAAAGGAATGACTACCATTTTAGCTGATTATATTATTTAGGATAATGCCATTTAAAGTAGTTTATTTATTAGATCACATTTTGAAGTTGGGTTGTTCTTCCTCTGAGAAACCAATGATTAGCAGCATTGAAATAACCAGAATATCACTCCAGCACTTCATATATCATAATATAGCAAAATATTACAATAGTTTAAGATTAAGTGCCAATCAAAGAGAAGGAGGTTGGGTTATATCAATATTATACAGTTGATTGGCATTTTGATGTATATATATATATTTTTTTTCATATAGCTTAAAATATTGTCAAAGGAATGGTTACCATTTTAGCTGATTATATTATTTGTATAATGCCATTTAAAGTAGTTTTTTTATTAGATCATATCTTGAAGTTTGGTTGTTTTTCCTCTGAGAAACACTCATGTGAACACAGTGGATTATATGGCTAATCCCAAAATCCCAAAAACTCATAACCGATAGAGTAAGGGAATAACAATTAGAAGACAGATTATTCTTTTAAGCATCCCCTTGATGTGGGAATCTATTCATCATGAGTGGACTACCCTGTGAAGGTCCCACTTCAAAATAGTGTAAAGCAGAAGTAAAATTGTAAAAAAAAACTAATAGAGTTACATACTTCATAATTACTTCTAAAATCTTACATTTTTAAAAATAGTTTTTTGTTGATTTTTCAGGAGATTTTAGACTCTTTAAGGAAAAATTTGTTGATAATAGTTCAAATCAAACTTGTGAGCTTAAATCAGGTGTTTGCTTTAGCATAGAGTAAAGTTTACAAAGAAATTGGCAATACCGTATAATGCATCTTAGAAATATCAATCAGATGGCTTTAACAATTTTTTTTATATATTGTAGTTTAATGAAATATGCATCAAATGAAAAAAAATAAATATCTTTCAAGCTTATGTGTTTTTATAAGATATATATATATAAGAAATTTTTCAAATAGTAATTTTCATTTTTCTGGCCAAGTAGTTAGCGCGCTTGGCTACTGATCTAAGGGACCTGGGTTCGAGCCCCAGGTAAGGCATGGCTGTTTGTGTCGTTTTTCTGCCGAGGTCCTGCCATCCTCTCAGACCTTCTACTCTGGCATATAAACTGACAGGCTCTTGTCAGACCTCTGTGGCAAGCAGCTGCTTGAGGGGTATTTTCTTTTTATTATTTACTTTTAAAGTACAAAAAAAATAGATGCATACGTCCTCGCCCTCTCATTGCAAATTCTATCAACATATACAGACACTATGGACACTGGAAGGTTTAAAGAAAGCAAACTAATATTTTCACTCTGTCATCTGTCTGTAAACATTCAACATTTTTTTGTTTTTAGAAATAAAAATTCTTTTTGGGTTTGATAAATATTGATGAAATATTGCAATTTGCATTTTGTGACTCTCCCAGTAACTTTAATAGTGCCCTATAACAGATAAAAGAAGCAATATTTTAAGCAAATCACACAAAAAATTTATGCATGTTAAAATTTTTAAATTTTAGTGATCAAGAGGTTACATTGGCAGCATTGTTGGGTTCCCTCCCTCCTCCTTTTGTTTTATGAGATAAATGATTTTTTTTTGTTTCATAATTACTAATAAAATATCACTATTTGCCTTTTCTCACTCATCTATTAGTGGAAATTTTCTCTGTTAACAGAAGCTAAAGGTGGGAAACTCAAAAGCGCAAATTTTTTAATCCATTATTAAAGGGTGTTCTAACAATGAGATAAATTAAAAAATTGCAAAATTTTAAATAAATATTGCAAATGATCTATGTATGCTAAATTTGATTTGAATTGAATAAATTTGAAATTGTGGTGGTTGAGGGAGGTTTTCTTTGGTAACATTGATTTGCCTTCATACCCTTCAAGTTGGGGGAACACCACTTTGTTAAGAAGTAAAGTAAAAACTATTTTTTGTTTTATAGGTATTAATAAAATACTATTATTTTCCTCTTTTTCCAATCATCCATTAGTTTGGATTTCCACTTTAGAAGGTGCTAAATGTGGAAAATAAAAAACTTAATGCTATTTTTAAAAAAAAAACCTCAGTGCGAGCACCTGTCCATGGTGAGGGGACCACCCTGTGAAGGTTCCTCTGGCTCGGTTACCTTCACACAGGGTCCTAAATGCTCGTTCGTGTGTTTGCCGTGCGCTGTGACCCGTGTCCCTGGAAAGGAGGATCCTGGCAATTGCTCAGGGGTCCCCGTCTTCTCTCCCCAGCTTATGACTGGTGGGTTTTGCCATTTGCCCTTTGGCCGTTTTGCCATTGGGGAGCATGTGTGTCGCAGGGTTGGGCAGCAACTTTGGGATCCACTGCTATACACTGCTTTGGCCTCTGCTTCAGGTAAACGGGAGGTCCTGGGGCGGCCCCCTCAGGATCAATCGGCTGGTGGGCAGGTCCTGCTAGGGTTAACTGTGCAGATCGGTGAGTTACCTTGTCCACATCCGGACAACAGTTTGCGAGTTTCCCCACACATTCACTAATTTTTTTTTTCTTTTGTGAGGCCAGTTCTTACTTCACACTATTGATTTGTTGCTTATTTTCTTTTGTTCGGTTGAAATGGTGAGATTATTATTATTTAATTTCTTTTGTTCATTGAAATGGTGAGATTATTATTATTTAATTTCTTTTGTTCATTGAAATGGTGAGAAACTCAGACGAGTTTCTCACCATTTCTCTTTTTCTTTTCCTTTTTGTTTTGTTGTGAGGGCTTGCTCACTGGCTGTGTGGGTATGGTGCCCAGGCAACCCTGGCACCTGACTGGGTGTCCCCTTGTTGGACTGCATGGTGGGTGGGGACAACGGGCACTGAATCCTTTTAAAACAAACATGAGTTCTACAACTGAAAATTCACCAATCAATGCCGCCAAGAGGGCTCGCCATGACCCTCCCCCCCCCCCCCATCTTCTTTGTCTATGCCTTCGTCTTTGTGTGTGTCTCCGTCTCCGAAGTTCCTGATCATCCACTCTATGGGTGATCAGGTGCTTAGAGACATGTCCCCGTTTTTTATTCATAAGGGTATTCAAGGTCTTGCGGGAGAACCAAAATCTGTCAAGTGCCTTAGATCTGTTGACTTTGCAGTGGAAACTGCATGCTCCAAACACTCGGAGCTTCTTTTGAAAGTTACAGTGATTAGTGGAGTGGCTGTCGAAGTCACTCCACAAGAAACACTCAATTCCTCCCGGGGCGTGATATCTGAGTGGGGCCTCCTCAAGGTTTCTGAGGAGGAAATCCTCCCCGAGCTTTCAGTCCAGGGAGTGATAGCAGTCCATCGGGTTTCGACATGCCATAATGGAAAGTTAGAACCCAGCCAGATTCTAATCATCAATTTCAACACTCCACGCCTGCCTACTTCCATCAAGGCAGGGTATTTACCCTTTATACCAAACTCTCTGTGTTGTTTCCAATGCCAGAGGTTTGGCCATGCCTGCACTGCATGCAGGGGCAAGCCCACCTGGGCTCGTTGTGGCAGTGAGGATCATCTTGATCCTGACTGCACAGCGGAAAAGGCATGCTGTGTAAACTGCCATGGTGAACATCCGGCATACTCCCACCACTGTCCAAAGTGGCTGGAGGAGAAAGAGGTACAGTGCCTGAAGACCCTCCACAACATCAGCTATCCAGAGGCGAGAAAGCTCGCCTGCCCCACCTGGCAAGTGCCACCTATGCCGATGCGGTCGTTGGAAAGCCCGTCATTAAGATGGCTTCCGTGGCAGTGCAGACCGACATCAGCATTCCACCAGCTGAATCTTTCTCGCCTGCTGCTAAGTACCTCTTGACGCAGGCAAAGCCGACGTCAGTGTTAATCTCGACATCGACACCAGTTTCTATTCCTGTGTCTGTGCCTTCCACATCCACCTCCGGAATGCCCCCTCCACCCCGCCCACAGATAGCAAGACCTTTCAAACCCAAGGGGCCCCCACCGGGGCCCAAAAAGAAAATTTTACCTCCTTCTCGTTCGGCAGTCTCTGATCCATGTTGCTTGGACGACTCCGAGGACATGGACACAGACTGCCCTACTTTTCCAAAACTGTCGCTGGCGACGGTTAAAATAAATCGTAAGTTGTCCACCAATTCTTCCAAGACCTGAGATGGCCACACTCCTTCAATGGAACTGTCATGGATTCCAGAGGAATATTGATGACATCAAGGTCCTCCTGAGGGCACACGAACCCCTCTGCGTGTGCTTTCAGGAAACATTCTTGCAGACAGCCAACAGTCCCACTATCCGGCTCTTTTCTCCCGTTCGCCGGGACCGGAATGGAGGTGGTCCAGCTCACAGAGGTGTTGCCATCCTTGTGAGCAACCATTCTCCATTCCAGGTGATTCCCCTAACCACACACTTAGAGGCAGTTGCCATCTGCCTTTTTGTGGGATTTTCATTTGACTGTCTGTTCTGTCTATCTCCCACCCGGAAGCATCGTTTTCTGTGATGACCTTGATGACCTCGTCTCGCAGCTGCCGTCCTCCCTCCTCATCATGGGGGACTTCAATGGACAAAGTCCACTCTGGGGCATGCTGACACCAACGGGAGGGGCCGGGTCCTGGAGCAGTGTCTCCTGGATCCATCGCTCTCTCTGTTGAACACCGGTATCAGTCATACTTTCACATCCTAACCCGCACATTCACTGCCATTGACCTCACCATCTGCTCCTCCTCGATCCTTCCACTCTTTACATGGGAGGTTGAGGACAATCCATATGGAACCAATCACCTCCCCGTGGTGTACACCATCTCTCATGGGGGACCTTGCAGCCCTTCGCATGTCTCCTGGTGGAGGCTTGATCGGGCTGACAGTCGAGCTCTTGTCTGAGCTCGATGAGCACTCTGTCAGTCAGGAGCCCATCAATGTTGCAGTGGTGGAGTTGACGGACTGCATCATCCATGCAGCTGCCTCTACTATTCCTCAGACCTCGATTCAGTTTCCACGGTTCCCAAAACCGTGGTGGAATCCCAACTGCACCGCAGCTCGTAAGGCTCAGAACAAGGCTTGGGGGGTGTTTCAGAGATATCCGATGTCCCCCAACCTAGAAGCGTTCAAACATGCCAGGACAAAAGCCTGTTTCATCCAGTGCCAGAGCCAGAAGGAATCTTGGATCACATATATGTCTTCTATCACCCACATGGGCTGTTCTAAGGTTGCATGGGATAAGGTCCGGAAGATGGGTGGGAAGTACACGTCCCACTCATTATCAATCCTGGAGCAAAATGGACAGGCAATTGTCGACACTCTGAGGGAGTCATTCTCCACCATCTCTTCTCTGTCCTCCTACTCCCCCGAGTTTCTGGCCCAGAAGAGCAGGGCCGAACGCTCTCTGCTGTCCTTCCATTCGAATGGTCTGGAGTCTTACAACAGGCCATTCACAGCGGAGGAGCTTCATCTTGCTCTGCACACTTCTCGTGCATCTGCTGTCGAGCCAGACAATGTCCATTATGCCATGCTCCAACATCTCTCACCATCGAGTAAGGATCGACTGCTCTGACTCTTCAACCGTATTTTCATCGAGGAGCAGTTTTCGTACTCCTCGTGGGAGGTCATCATCTTAGCCTTCCCCAAGCCAGGCAAAGATCCATAGATTCCTTCTAATTATTGTCTAATTGTGTTGACAAGCTGCGTCTGCAAGGTGTTGGAAAGAATGGTAAATACCAGGCTGGCCTGGTATTTGAAACATCATGACCTTCTTTCCAACACCCAATGTGGATTTTTCAGGCACAGGTCTACTCTAGACCACCTGATCCACCTCAAATCGGCAATCAGGAATTCATTTTTACATCAAAAGCACCTGGTGTCAATTTTCTTCGATATCGAAAAAGCATATGACAGCATGGAGATTCGGCATTCTTCGTGACCTCCACAGCTTTGGCTTGTGAGGTCACTTGCCTATCTTTATTGCAAATTTTCTGTCATCTCGTAATTTTTGAGTTCATGTCAGCAACACTCTGTCATGGCCTTTTCCCGAAGAACAGGGAGTGCCACAAGCTGCATCCTGAGTGTTATGTTTTTTGCTGTCAAGATGAATTCCATTACACGGCAACTTCCTCTGACTGTAGGCATTGCCCTCTATGTTGATGACTTTAGCATCTTTTGCTCATTGTCCAGCATGAGGGTCATTGAATGACAACTGCAAACTGCCCTGAACAATCTCTTGGTTTGGGCGATGGCCAAAGGGTTCCAGTTCTCCCCACAGAAGACCGCTTGCGTGCACTTTTGCCGCAAGCGTGATCTTCATCTGGACCCCGAGCTGCGTCTCGGGGGTAACATCATTCCAGTTGTGGCGGAGACCAAGTTTCTCGGTCTCATCTTTGACCGGAAATATACCTTTTTACCTCATATTCGCCATCTCAGGTTCAAGTGCACGTCGACATTGAACATCATCAAGGTCCTCTCCTCCCTCTCTTGGGGCGCAGACCGATGTTCTTTGTTCCGCCTTTATCGTGCACTTGTCCAGTCGAAACTGGACCACGGATCCCAGGTGTATGACTCAGCCTGGGATATGGTGTTGAAGGTGCTGGACCCCCTCCATCATCAGGCCCTCCGTGTTTGCATGGGGACCTTCCGCACTTCACCGGTCCAAAGTCTCTATGTTGAGACCGATGAACCATCGTTATCTATTCGCCATCAGCAGCTGTCTCTACAGTATGCATCTCGATAGCATTGCACTATCGACAGCTGAGCCACTTCCACCTTGGCTCGCTGTTTCCCCTTCCTGTGATTTTTCCCCATGCAGGATGGGGAAGGCCTTTACAACCCACTGTGTGTACTGGAAACTCTTTGCCAGCCATTGTGCTGCACACCCGGACTTCTTGCCTATCTTTACAGATGGCTCGAAGTCTGGCACATCAGTGGGATCGGCCATGGTCTGCTGTAATGTAATCATTGCAGACCAGATCCCACAGCAGTGTTTGATCTTTACTGCAGAGTTGCATGCTATCAGCATTGCCTTGGACCACATAGCAGCTAAGCATCATCATTGGTGTGTGCTTTACACCGACTCGCTTAGTTCGCTACAGGCTTTGATCTCGGTGAAGCATCGGCCTCACCCTCTTCTCTCCATGATCCGCCAGCAGCTCCACCATCTGGCAGCCACCACCATGATTCTCTTCTGTTGGGTGCCCAGTCATGTCAGAATCAGGGGCAATGACTTGGCAGACACTGCTGCCAAGTCAGCCACGCTCTTGTCCGACTCTCCGCTGCTGATTCCATATATGGACTTCCGGCAGCGTTTTTCCACCGAGCTCTGGGCACTGTGGCATAGATCTTGGTCTGAACAGGTTGCTAACAAGCTTTTCGAGATCAAGCCCATTGTCGGGGGTAGGACCTCCTTGACGAGGGGGGGGGGGCTATGGTGCCTCTGAGAAGTTGGGCTCGGATCGCTGGCACTCTTGGGTTCAGATGTCTGGTGGCCCCCGGTGGAGGGGGGCCAGTCCAGTCAGCTTGTTGACTTGTCCTCCAGCAAAGCTGGAGACAAGTCAACAAGCCACTCTCACTGCACCTCAATGATTATATCTTCAAGCAGGCTATTAAAACCCAAGCGGTGCTTTTCTCTTCACAAAGGTCTTCTCTCGCTGTAGGCAGGAACAAAGTAAGGCAAGTTTATAATGTTAGGTGCCTTTTTAGTTCATAGTGATTTCTGTGACTTCTCCCACATGGTGATATGCAGTCAATGTACTGCGGTGCACCGGGGCTGTCACGATTTACTTTGTTGTCAAACTGTGGTAGTCTTGTTTTTGCAGGAATCACAAGGAGGAAGTTGTACTTGCTCGGCTCTGCTTAGGTCATTCGTTTATAACTCATTCATTTCTTCTCAAGGCGGACGATAAACCTAAGTGTGAGTTTTGTGACACCATTTTAACTATTAAACATATTTTAGTCGAATGTCCATGTTTTAATTTCGAACGTCAATGTTATTTTAGCTTTCATAATTTTATGTCCGAGCCTCTTACACTCGGACATCTTTTATCTGATCATTGTGTTTTACCACCAGTTTTTACCTTTTTGAAGCATTGGGGCTATTTTAATCGACTTTGATTTTACCTTATATTTTTTATGTCTAACCCAGGCTTTACACCTGGGTTGTTTTTTACTATATACATCTTGTTGTTTTTGTTATATTTACCTCTTGTTTTTATTGTTTTTCTGTTATATCTCTATACATTATGTTGGTTTTATCTTTTGCCTTTTACAGCACTTGGTTTTAACTTTGGTTCAGGGGTACTTGACTTTTAGCTTCTATTTATCTCGTTTGGCACATTATATCCTCAGTAGCTCATGCGCCAAAAAACCCCAAACAACCAACTGTTTTAAAAATATTATCAGAGAATTATATCAGTGAAAATTATAATAACTTTGTTCAAATCTATACAGATGAATCATTAAATTCTTATAAAACCATTACTTCTGGAGCAATATACTGCCCAATTAAAAAATATGAACAACAATTTAAATTTAAAATTAATGAATCTGTTTTTCTAGCAGAATTTCTAGCAGTTATATTTGCAATAAATTGGTCTCTGAAATTTAGTAATAAACATATAGTCATTTTCACTGATTGTAAAAGTACTCTAGACATCTTTCAACAAAACCCATTTAAAAGTAACTTCCCCATTTTTATAAATGATATTTATTCACTGACATATGATCACCTAAATAGAAATAATATAATAACTTTGCAATGGCTACCCTCTCATGTGAATATAAAACATAACGAATATGTAGATTTATTAGCTAAACATACAAAATGTCTTAATAATACAATCACTACCTCTTTTCATCTTATATTACACAAAAAAAATCAAATAAATCTAAAATATTAATTGAAACACAGATTGGTATAACAACAAAGCAATTAATACACATCGTTATCAAATAAAATTGAAAAATTTTCAAACTATGGTTTAAGTAAAAGAGAAATAATTCTAATACTCAGATTAAAAGCTAATTTAGCTCTCACGAACTCAACTTTATATAAATTTAAAAAAATTGATTCTTCAAACTGCAATGAATGTAATGTAAAACAAACCATAAATAATATAATAAAATAAATACCCCCTCAAGCAGCTGCTTGCCACAGAGGTCTGACAGGAGCCTGTCAGTTTATATGCCAAAGTAGAAGATCCGAGAGGATGGCAGGACCTCAGCAGAAAAACAACACACACATCCATGCCTTATCCGGGGCTCGAACCCAGATCCCGTAGATCAGTAGCCAAGCATGCTAACCACTCGGCCACGGGACGGCCAAAGAACACATAATATTTAATTGTAAAAATTATGAACCAGAAAGAAAATCTTATTTTAATAAACTAAAAGCATACAATATTAATATATATAACTTTAAAAATATCTTAGAATCTACCAGTAAGAATCTTAAACCTATCCTATATAAACTATTAATTCAATTTCTTAGAAATATTAATATTTTAGCTAAATTGTAAAAAAAATTAAAATATACCTATATAAATGAAAAATAATTATGTAGAGAAAAAAATGATAAAAAAATAGATAAAAAAATGAAAAAAATGAAAAAAGAAAAAAGAAAAAAAGATAGAAAATATATTTATATATAAAAAAGAGAAATTTTCTTTTCACTAAAATTTTGTCTGAATGAGTCTACATCTATCAAGTTATTAGATGTAGGAATTTTCATTTGTGGATTTGATTTGGATTGGATTGGCTCCTTGAAAACAACCATCCCATATTTTGCTAAAGGTGATAAGTTATTCTTCCATTTAATATTGATTTGGAAGATCTTGCTGGCTCCCTGAACTACACTAATACCTAAAGGTCTGATCGCACCTTAATATGTTACCCAGTCTGTAGTGCATCAGGCATGGAACCTAGAAATTCCTAGGTTCAAATCCCCACTTAGCCTGTGTTGAGCCTACTGACCTGGGGCAGAGGTTGGCTCATAATCTGAAGTTCCCAGATTTGTCCCACCTGTGCCAGTATTGAGATTTATCTCTGCTAACTCTTGTTCTGCCCTCAGTGAGAAATAGGACATAGATGGGCTTGGAAAGGCTGTTATCCATTGTATGGGATGTTTAGCCATGGCTCCATGTGCAGGAGAGCCTTATCCTGTACACATTAAAGAACATGCTGGATGACCTTGACATAAGACTTCCATCTTTTCCTAACAAGTATCCATTGGGTCCTCTTCCCCAAACCTTCTTTATGACCTGGCTATTTAGTCCATTGTGTGCAAAAGGTATTCAGCTCAGAGGTAAAAACAACTCAAGGTAAAAATCTCTGTCCTCAGTGAAAAAAGTAGATAATGGGCTTAAAATGGAGAGCATTATCAGATGGAATACTAAACAATGGCCTGTATGTGATAAATCTGTAGCCTGTGCACATTAAGGGACTGGATTTTTTTCATGGAAGGCTTCTGTTTATCTATTAACAGCTGTTCAATTGATGCCCTTCCTTAGCAGCTTTGGTGGTTATTTGGCCCATTACGTTCAAAAAGGCTGTTAAAATGTAAAATAACCCAACAACAACCTACCTTCTTGCAGTGCAGATCATTGGTACTTTACCAGTAGAAAAAGGATTTCCTTTGAAAGGTAATAAAATATTACAGCTTGTCAGACCAGTTGTGCTGTTCATCTTGTCTTGGTTCTTCAGCCAGTTTTTTCCACCCTCGTGTAAAACTGTCAGCTTCAAAAGTTTTGGTACTTGTATTTCAGAATTCTATATTTTTCTCCACTCCCTGTTGAAGAGCAAGCTGTGACTCTTTTTTTCTTTCTATTATGTGTGGCTGCTACCTAAAATGGAATAGTATATCTTATATCAACTGCAGATGTTTTCTTTCCATTTTGTGGGAACAACTTTTTTTCCACAACTTTTTTTTTTTGAGAGAGAGATTTTAGGAGAAGAATGTCACAAGTGGAGCCCAATCATGGAGGATTTGGTCATGGATGATCATGGATGATTAAAGTAAGTTTGTTACACAGGTGAAGATATTGACTTGAATAATTTATTTTGGATTGATCATGGATGATTAAAGTAAGTTTGTTACACAGGTGAAGATATTGACTTGAATAATTTATTTAACCCTTCCAGCCTGAAGAATAGGTTTCCATCCAGGGGCCAAGCTATTTTCTGCCTATTCTCAGCCAAAAAAAACTTTAACTTTAGAACTTTTTTGCCAAATAACTAATGAAAGGAATTATGGCATGTTGTATGCGAAATTAATCAGCATTTAATTCTGGATTTTCTGAAATTATAATATTTAATGAAAAGACCATGTATTTCATTTTAATAGGTCTTTTTTAGAGTCATGAAATAAAAAATGTATCTGGCAACACAAATAAAAATTAAAAAAAAAAAACTAATGGACAGAAATGATTATAATGACTATATATTTCTGAATAACAAAAAAAAAAATTGCTTTTTTGGTTTTAAGTAAATATTTTTCTCATTTTGTAATTTTTTTCTTGATGCCATACTTTTAGAAAATTCCAGGCTTTTAGCCAACTGTGCTAAGTCAGATAAACAAGTCAACTTTAGAATTTAAAAAAAAATAACCAATCAATGGAAATAGATCATGTTATATACCAAATTAAACAGAATTTAATTACGAATTTTATGAAAATAAATAATATAAGGAAATTTGCAACCATATTGATTTTAATAAGCCTTTTTCAATGTGATATGGTGAAGAAAAAAGATCCCAGTATACAATTAAGGCTTCTCACTATACAATAATCCCACTATCCCACTATACAATAAATGTTTAATTTCATTTTGGAAAAACTGCTGAATAATAATAGTTAAATTTTATATTTATCGAAAGGAAATTTCCTCCTGAATAATATAATATTCAACCTGAAATATGATTTTTATTTCTTTTAATGATTCTTTTCAGTTTCGTATGTTTTAAACACATCCAGTATTATACAGTGTGACTCCCTTCTCGCATTCACAGGATTTTCTAAACTGGTTATGAAATAGAAAAAAAAACTTCCTTGGCTGCTTTTTTTTTACTAAACATTATGAATTTTTTTCTTTGGGTGTTGAAGTTTGGCAATCTTGGCAAGTGCAGAAAGGTTTCTGCACCAAGGACCAGCCCTTCCTGAAATTGCCCTCCCAGTGATGGCTGACTTCCTTAGCAAGGAAGTCTATTTTGCTTCCGTATCCAAGACATTCAATTTCAGAAAACAGTACAAGCTAAAAGTCTTTTTTATTAAAAAAGCAAGAAATTATAAAAGAAAAGTTACATATAACCTAATGGAATGTTAAATAAAATATCCGCAACAACTTTTAAGCTGGCATCCTATCTAACATAACTTGGAAAGATCGATAAATCAGCCAATTGAAGATCGCTAACTAATGGAAGTAGCTATACAGAAATGAATTTGCTTTCATATCCAAGACCTCATTTATTTTCAGAAAATTATACTATATCAAAGTTTTACTGGAAAAGTAATAAATAATAAAATAAAAATTAACCTATTGCCTGATGCGATGTTAAAATATCCACAGCAACAAGTTGTAGGCCGTCCATACGATATAACATAACTATGAAAAAAATCAATACTTATCGATCGGCCAAAGGATCACTAATTTCCAAAAATAAATCTACTGAAACAAAAACTAACTAAGGTTTAAATATAAAAAAAAAATTCTAACTTTACAAAGAGTATCCAATATGTTGCACCAAAACTGTAAAAAACATTTATAGCACACAGAATGGAGATAGCATGTGTCAGCCATCTGTGTCTTGTTGGACTCAGTGAAGCATAACTAGTTAAATGCAGGTGCAACCATAATTTCCAAGAAAGATGTGTTTACTTTCAGTTTCGATCTGAAGGATGCTGGGAAAAATGATAAAAATAACTTGGGAATACTGAAATAGGATTATGACAGAAAAGAGTGTGAAATGGGAGAAAAAATGGCGGTACATATTTTGTAATTACTTCCAAAATCTATCGTTTCTAAAAATGGTAGATTTTTTTTTTCGTTAATTTTTAAGAGATTTTCGAAAATTTAAGGAAAAATTTGTTGATAATAGTTCAAATCAAATTTGTGAGCTTAAATCAGAAGGTTGCTTCATCAAATAGGAATGTTAACAAGCAAATCGGCAATATCGTTTAGTGCTTCTAAGAAATGGCAATCAGATGGCTTTATAAAATTATTTATATTGTAGTTTAATAAAATATGCATCATATTAAAAAACAAAAATATTATTTTTGAAGCATGAATTATATATTTTTATAAGATGTATATATCAAAAAATTATAACGGCAATTTTTATTTTTAAAAAATTGATATATTTCTGTTGTACTAAATGCGTATACATACATCATTGGACCCACAATTCAGATTCTCCATACATATACAGACGGCTTGGACACTTGGAAGGGTTAAGAGTGGGGAAATCCCTTCAGTTGCTTGTAACTCTCAACCTATTGCTAACTGTTTATTTAATCCATTTAACTATTTTAAATTTTCTCACAACCTGGTGCCTTGGCATTTCATGAAGCTGCTTTTATACCAATTCCTCCTCTCCTTTTATAGAGACTCTGGCATCTGTGAAATTATCAAGACCAGTGATGACCTTGATCACAAGATAGAGGCATTCCTCTTAGGACAAGAACTTTAATTCACCATATAAATCAACTCAAGTCTGGTATTTAATAAAATCATACAATAATTTATATAACTCAAATTTGGCAGGTTGCCATCTTGGGAGATAGGTATTACACTTTCTATATCCTCCTAAGAATGTGCAAAATCAATCAGCATCCTAGGAAAGGACATTTAGCATTTATAAACACACAATTTCACAAATATGCACTTTGGCACAATATTGGTATGTTCTTTTTGACTATAATTTGGAATCTGCCATTATGCTCTTCAAAAAAATATTACTGTAATTGATATATCATTCTACTTTTAGGCACTTTAATAAATTTAACATAATTCTAGTCCTATTTTAATATACTACATCAATTAAAAATCAATCCAAAGTGAATGCACAGTATTTCCTGTTAAGATAAACATCAAACATTAATTAATAGATTCTGAAAAAAATTCATCGCCACCATGGCGGGAATCAAACCCGCATCTCTCCAGATTCATGCCAGAGCACACTACCATTACATTTGATAATCAAATGCAACGACTGAAAAAGTTGCATCTCCTTGAGTATAGATGGCGCTGTCTCAGTCATGTCTCAGGAAGAAGATTTATAAGGTCATATTCTGAAAATATTCGTTGTCCGACGCGTGGTGCAATGGTAGCACGCTCCAGCATGAATCTGGAGAGATGCGGGTTTGATTCCTGCCGTGGCGGCGATTAATTTTTTTCAGAATCTATTAATTATAATTAATATTATGTCATACATATTTACCACTTAGCTATGAAAGCAAACTGATTCTGATTACAACCTACCTCTTTACCCCTCATGAAATGTTGATTCACTGCCTTATTTCTGCATATTTTCCTGATGTTATTCACAATTATCACAGTACTGAACACTATCTTGAGTTCAAACAGATGCCATTTCTGTGGAATACATAACACACAGGAGTTAGGGTACTCTGCAGTTGACAGAAATGGGAAGCACAGCCTTAGGACAAACTTGCTTGGTGTGTACAGGGAAGAAAGTAGCTTTGCCTCCATTTTTATGAGTTGTCCATCAGTGAATCACTGCTGACTCTCCCTTCACTTGATTAGGGCACTTGGGAAATGGCAAGTTTTTTCTGTTAGTTAAGTTTGATACATCAAGTGATTAGCTTTACCACCTTTAACTTGTGGTTCTGTTCTACTTGCTCTTTCCTTATCCCCTTTCACCCTTTCTATTTCCACATTAAATATAGCAGGACCGAGGCTGTTGAGGAGGACTATTTCAATAATTACTAAGTTCCATCAAACAAGCTACATTGGCTGACTGGATTGGCTTTTGACGGGGCCTCCTGTGATGTTGATTTTTGCATGGGGTGCATGCTCAGGTTTAGCTTGCTCTGTGAATGCCAATGTGACTGATGGAAAAAGACAAAGTTATGTCCTGCCTTTTGATAATATTGAGGAGGGTGTTGTTGACATAAGCAAGTGAAAGTTCCAAGATATCACAATATAGAAATGTTCTATGTGATATCAGTAGCATCTAAACAGCATGCCCAAAATCTTGTTTACCACTTGGAAAGGTTCAAATGACCATTTTAATGTCTGCCACTCTCTCATCCTGACATCTCATTTTGCCTTTCCTTTGTCTTAGGCACTTGAATGTTCCAAAAAATATATAAATAAATTAAAAATTAAAAATACCTATCTTCCTATATGTTCCCTAAAAAGTAGAAAATAAATTTAAACCATATCAATGGTGCAATCAATCACTAAATTCATATTCACTTCAAAGGAAAATAGGGCTGCCAGGAATTTTGGTTAGTAAAATGTTGCTCTATCTTTCTTTGAAGTGAATACAAAGTCAATGATTGAATGCACCATTAATATGTTTTAGGTTTATTTTCTACTTTTTAGGGGTGCATGTAGAAAGTTAGGTATTTTTGAAAATTTTAAATTCATATTTTTTTTTTGTCATTAAAAACACCATCAGAAACTTTCATTTGATATATGTTTAAGGTAGCCCATGACATTGAAGATGTTGTATGCTTCATTTTGAGATATAGCTCTTTAAGGTCAACCCCCACAAAATTTCCAGCCCCTTTTTGGGAAGGATTTGAAGCAGCATAATTCAAAGTAGTCTAGGATGTTTCTCACATGAGCTTTCACTTAACACCTAACTAATAACTGTAACCTCAGAAGATATAGTAAAAAGAATGACTTTCCAGTTTTCTCTTTTATAGGGGTAACAGAGCGAGGAGGTATATTTTTATTGCCCACAACATTCACCATGTCACAAGCTTTCATTTGACATACAACTTGTTATGTTTGGCACTCACTTTTGAAAGATATAGTAGAATAATTCTCTGCATATTTTCTCTTTTTGTGTGTGTGTGGGGGGGGGGGGGTAGAAGGTATGGAGGGAAAGTTTTTTAACCTGTGACACTCCCCATGTCACAAGCTTTCATTTTATGCATAGCCTGTTAATTTTGGTTCTTGTATTCCAAAGATAGAGGTGAACAATTATTTTCATATTTCCTTTTTTTTATAGGGGAAAAAACATGAGAGTATTTTTATAGCCTATGACACTCTCTGCATCACAGCTTTCATTTGATACATAACTCATTAAGTTTGTCAGTTGTGTTTGGAAGATATTATGGAACAACTGTTTTAACAAATCCACAAATTGACAGATGAAGAGTGAAAAGCAATAGAAAGATAGGTAAAAGTAAGGAACAACTTGACCAAGGGTTACACAGCTGTCATCAAAACCCATTAAACTTGTCATCATTCACTGTTAAAGTGGCTTCATTATTTCACTGTTAAATCAGGTATCTATACACTAAGTCATGGGTTCTCAATGTGGAGTATGCGTACCCCCAAAGGATATGTGGTAAAATTTTTTGGGGTATGCCGTGAGAGCTCAAAGTCGCTAGATCTAGTAACAAAGTCGCTAAGTTGGCAACACTGCTACTGATTAATTTCTGAGAATGATTGCCCAGTAAAATGTTTATAATTTTATAAGATTTGTTAAATTGTTTGTCATTTTTTGTGGTTATTGATATATGTAATTTATGAATACAAAATTTAATGTGTATATATATATATGTTTTATTTTATTCCCATTGTTATACTATAACTATAGTTTTATCTATTTATACAAGGGGTACCCCAGTTACATACACATTTCCAGGGGCTACGTGAAGCATAAAAGGTTGAGAACCACTGCACTAAGTAATTACCACTTTTAAGTTGATTCAAATTTTCGAGGAAAAATTGTCTTGAGCCAGGCAGGATACAAACCCACAACCTCCTGATAACATATCAGGGTGCTCTGGACCACTGAGCTACCGGATGCTGATCAAGATCTCCTCTAATTGTTGACATGAACATTTTCTACCTACAGTACATATTCCATTATGTCACATGTAGGCACTGTTCAGGCAATCTGGCCACAAGCAGTGATAAATGCCATATAAATGGAAAGTACATAGTCATATCAGAATAATATGGCCACCCACGGAATCACAGTGTACCCGCCCAAGCATGTCACAGAGTGCACATGACAAGTCACATGTCACAGAGTGCACATGGAGATATAAGCAGCTGGCCAGGACATATGAGCCTTAGTGCGTAACGTGAGCACAATGGACAGAGGTATTGATTTGACAGGCATTCAAAAAGGAATAATCATTGGCTACTGCGCCAAAGGTGGAAGCATCTCAGAAACAGCAGACTTCGTGTGCTGTTCGCAAGGTGCTGTAGTAAGGGTGTATCAAGAATGCACTGCTGGCACACCAAGTACCTCCAGACGTCATAGCTGTGGAGCCCCAAAGGCCATCGACCTCAGAGGAGAATGTCGCCTCCGTCGCAACAATTGACCACTCAAATGAATGCTGGGGCACCCAGGTATGTGTCCCCGATAACAGTAGAGTGAACCCTGTTACACATGGGTCTCTGGAGTCAATGCTGTGTAAAGACTCCCATGTTAACTAAGGTTATCGGCAACGACGCCTGCAGTTCGTACGGGACTACCATCATTGGACAGTGGAAGAATGGGAAAAGGTTGCCTTCTCCAATGAATCAAGGTTTCTACTCCATAGAAGTGACAGGCGGTGGTGGATACGGCATCAGACACATGAGAACCAACACCCGGACACGCTTGTCGGTCAAGTACATACTGGCAGTGGCAGTATGCATGTCTGGGGGATGTTTCCCTGGTATGACCTGGGACTGCTGGTACCACTGGATGGGTCCCTGAATGCCAATGGCTACCTGTCCATTTTTGCTGACCACATGCATCCCTTCATGTTGGACATTTACCCTGGTGGTGATGGTGTCTACCAACAGGACACTGCACCCTGCCATGTGCTAAAGAGGTGCATGACTGGTTCCAGGAATACAACAGTGATGTCTCTGTTCTCCCTTGGCCGGCAAAATCGCCCGACCTCAATCCCATAGAGCACTTGTGGGACCATTTGGATTGATAGGTTTGGCATGTGGACCCACAACTACAGCATTTCCATAACCTCTGTGCTCTGCTGGAGTCCGAATGGGCATGTGTGCCTCGGACAACCTTCCAGGTCTCATTGCATCCATGCCATGCTGTCTCACCACTGTCATCAAAGACAAGGGTGGTTATTCCCATTATTAGGTAGGTGGTCATATTATTCTGATACAACTGTGTATATATTACAAGTATACAGTTAATTAAATATTGAATAAATTTGACTTTTTTGTATAAATAATAAAATAAATACCCCCTCAAGCAGCTGCTTGCCACAGAGGTCTGACAGGAGCCTGTCAGTTTATATGCCACAGTAGGAGATCTGAGAGGATGGCAGGACCTCAGCAGAAAAACGACACACACATCCATGCCTAATCTGGGGTTCGAACCCAGGTCCCTTAGATACACTAAGTAATTACCACTTTTGAGTCGATTCAAATTTTTTAGATGAAAAATTGTCTTGAGCCGGGTGGGTATGAACCCATGACCTCCTGATAACATGTCAGGTGTTCTGGACCACTGAGCTACCGGCCGCCGATCAAGATCTCCTCTAATTGATGATATGAACATTTTCTATCTACAGTACATATTCCATTATATCACATGTAGCACTGTTCAGGCAGTCTGGCCACAAGTGACAGATAAATGCCATATAGATGGAAAATGTATTACAAGTATACAGTTAATTAAATATTGAATAACTAATTTTCTACCTACAGTATATAATGGAATATGTATTGTGATGCCCCATCGTTCACTTTTACTTTACCTTAACCAGTTTTGTTTAATTTACGTAATATTTATCATTTTGGGGATTTTTATTTCCTTTTTGGCATCACAGCGCTCACATCCAAGAGATTCTAGGAGTTGCGCATGCGCCGCAACTCCGATCTTCCGACTGTACCGTTAAAGCGCGTGCAAAGGACACGCCCCCTCTTGCGTCATAGCTTGCGTCGTTCGTCATAGTATGCAAATGTCTTTCCCGGCATGCGCCGGCTCATTGTCAAAAACCAGTGGCCTGCGAGTCACTTGGGGAGTTAGTGCAGTAGCACTAAGGAGAGCACAAGGTGCATAGCACCAAGCACAGTGCGTGTAGCACAGGAGTTATGTTTCTTCATTGATGTCTTGGTGAGTTGAATTATTTTGGAAATAAATTTGTTTTGTTATATTTAAAACATTTTGAGTCTGTACAGTTTTTTTCTCTTGAGCAACGCGAATTAAGGATTTTTTTATATTTCATATTACTTGACAATCATTTTAATTCTTACTCATTAACGCTCGCTGGTATTTGAACCCTAACTCAACTTTTTATCAACTTATTCTACTTTTGGCAATTTGTTAATTATTGCCTGGCGCCCATCTAAGCTATCCGGAGCATAAAACTTCAAGTATTTTGCATTTGTTTGGAGCGTTACAGTATTGTAGGTAGAAAATGTTCATATCATCAATTAGAGGAGATCTTGATCAGCTGTCGGTAGCTCAGTGGTCCAGAGCACCTGACTTGTTAGTAGGAGGTCATGGGTTCGTATCCCACCCAGTTCAAGACAATATTTTCTCTAAAATTTGAATTGACTCAAAAGTGGTAATTACTTAGTGTATACCAAAAAAGTCGAGTTTATTCAATATTTAATCAGGTATCTAATTGTGCTGTTTCGGAAATTAGTATCTTTTCACTACACATCCCTTTTGTTTATCTCAATGGTGTTATTTTCACATTCTCCAGACATCCATCATTGCTGTGTGTTGATTGTTGCTAAGGGATCATCTGCTTCATTTACAGTGAATTGAGTAAAACAACAAATAACCAGCTTAAATTTCAGGTGAGTGAGTAGGGCAGGGACAAACATTATACTCAGTCTCACAGGATTGCAAAATCAGGATGTGACAGTATCGCAATGAACAAATCTGTTTTTAGGGATATTGTTAATTTTACACCTGAGTTATATAATGCAGACTAGTGGTTCTTGAAAAGGAATACTAGGTTAACAGAAATGTTATCAACCAAAGCATTTAGGGGCTGGATCTTTGCCCCATGCCTGTGTTTAGGTAGCAGATCATGTTTGGTTGGGGCAATTCAATATTTGGTGCATTGGGTGAGCTTATAGAATAACTTAATTATAATGCTGTTTCTCCCTAATAATACTAAGCTGTATCTCACAGTTGGTGAAGGGAAGATAGGTCTTAGTTGATCGTAGATACTCCTGCAGAACGACTGATTAGAAATTGAAGCATCTTAGGAAAGAAATAGGCTGACAGTATCCAACAAGACTTTATTAGAATCAATCTTTAATGACCTAATGCAACAGTTTTTACTCAGAATATATTCATTTGGAGAAAAGAATACAGAGCTGATTGTACTTTAGATACTCCTGCAGAACGACTGATTAGAAATTGAAGCATCTTAGGAAAGAAATAGGCTGACAGTATCCAACAAGACTTTATTAGAATCAATATTTAATGACCTAATGCAACAGTTTTTACTCAGAATATATTCATTTGGAGAAAAGAATACAGAGCTGATTGTACTTTATTATCTTTGGTTACAAGAGGATTATTGTTGTGTGCTTATATATTTATTTTCTAATATATAAAGAAGAAACTTTGTTTGTCTGTATGCACTCCCCAGAAAAGCTCGAGGCAACAAAATTTTACATGAACATTCCCTTCACCCAGTGAAAGAGTATAGACTATGTTTGGCACTCACTTTTGAAAGATATGGTAGAATAATTCTCTGCATATTTTCCCCCTTTTTTGGGTTGGGGGTAGAAGGTATGGAAGGAAAGTTTTATTTAAAAAGGACATAGAGAAAGCTTTTGACACTGTTGCTCATGAATTTTTAATTAGCAAACTAGAAAATATTGGCATTTGCAGTGTTGTATTAAAATGGTTTAAAGGCCACTTACAACACAGAATGCAATTTGTTAGTCTTTTTAATACACTTAGTAACCCAAAACATATTTCACATGGTATACCACAAGGTTCAGTCCTGGAACCAATAAAATTTGTAGCTGGGGTTGACCAAAACTAGGGTGGGCAGGTTTGAATTTCTCAAGAACCCCATAGACTTAATGTTAGCAATTGTTGAAAATAAAACTTGCAATAATAATTGTTGCATTTGAGAAGGGAAATGGTTGAATTTAATTCTTTCTATTTCATGTGATACAGCCATTGTTTAAGAAATTATTAAATAGCATAGAAGTGACATGAGCATTCAAATTACTTTCCATTACTTAATTGTTCAATTTCAAGTTATATTTCAAATTTGTGTATCTGCTCTGTAGTTTGCATTGTGCTTGGATTTTATCAAATGAAGTTCATAAATAACTGAACATTGAATCTTTGTGAATTTTTTTCTTTGTTATAGTCTAATAATTTTTTAAAATAAAACTCCAGTTATATATTTTTCATTCATAATCGTAATTCGTATCATAAAATGTATTTTATTTAAACTAGAGGGTGTTGTATTGCATGGGTACTATGTTGTATAGGTGTTTAGATTATAGGTTCAATTCAACTGAGGGGGGAGGGGGGTTCGAATGTATTGTAATGAGTTTTATGTGAAATAAAAGCTTGAGATGAGGGGAATGCCATCTACTATCTACTTTATGCTTTAGATAGTTTTAGACCTGCTATAAAAGAGGGAGAGAAACTTTTCTGGGGAGGGAGAGGAGAAGGTTTTATGAAAAATAAAAGCTTAAGATGCGGAGAGTGGCAGAGTGCCATCTACTCTATATTTTATAAAGTTTCAGACCTGAACAATGCCAGGTAAATATGGTAGTATCCCATAAAATATCAACCAACATGTTTCCTTTGGCATAAATTTCAATAAAAATAATTATGTTCATGCAGACAATTGCTACAGCAGTTGACTGTAGCCTGTCAATATAAATTGCCTTCAGGAAGCCTTTGAGGAAAGATAAGTTCTTAATAGAATGGCAACACACATCCATAAAATAGGGTATTACAATCATGCACATCTTGTTCAGTTATGTCTAATGAAGCCAAAATTGTCACACCAGTAACTAAGTGCTGAACTATTGGGTTGTTTGGAAAGTTTGCATGCTTTTTCATGGAGGTCACTACCTGACATGTTGATTGCACAAAAGTGCTGAGTCACTCCACAGTCTCAGGTTTCATTTGCTAAACAGACATTGCACTGGACAATTTTCTGAATTTATTAAAACAAAGAGATAAGCTATATAAAAAACACAAAAATATACTCTCTAAATGAAACTTACAAAAGTAGCTTTAAAAATTTTAGAAATCAAATAAATTATAAAATTTGGAAAGCAAAAAACATTTTTCTTAAAACTCAATTTCAAAATTGTGATGGTAATATATCAAAGCAGTAGAAATTGATAGGTGAGATAATAAATCAGAAGAAGGTAGAAAATAAATATCCAGAATTAAAAAGGGGTTCTAATTCAAGTGAAAATGCTAAGTTATTGGCAAACTAATTTAATGAATACTTTGTAAATGTAGCAGCAAATCTGTCAATAAATAGTATTGTAAGAAATAGAAATAGCCATATGAATAAAAATGCCAAATCCATGTTTTTAGCTCCAACTTGTAGAAAGAAATTGATTGACTTTATACAAGGTTTTAAAAATAAAAAATATGCTGGGTATGACAATATTTCCATTATTGCTGTTAAGAAATATTCTTTTAACTTGATTGAACCATTTGTTCACATTTGTAATTTATCCTTTGAAACTGGCACTTTTCCAGATTTAATGAAGAAAGTTATTGTAATTCCAGTTTGCAAAAAGGGAAATAAAAATGATTAAATTATCAACCAATATCTCTTCTCCCAGGTTTTTCAAAAATATTAGAAAAAATAGCTAATAATAGACTGATAAATTTTTTAGTTTTAATTTTCTATCTGAAAACCAATTTGAGTTTAGGAAGGGTAGAGGTACAGAAATTGCATTGTTGAATTACATCAAAGGTGTTTCGCTCCATGGACTCAATTTACTCTCTCAGTATTTATGGACTTGGAGAAAGCTTTTGACACTGTTGAACACAAAATTTTAATTAGCAAACTAGAAAACATTGGCATTCATGGTGTATTAAAATGTTTTAAAGACTACTTACAGCACCTAATGCAATGTATTTTCTTTTTAATACACTTAGTAACCCCAAACATATTTCATATGGTGTTTAACAAGGTTCAGTCCTGGGACCAACCTTGTTTTTGATATTCATAAATGATCTATGTAAATTAAAAATAAATACCTATATTAACGGGCTTGTAAATGGTAGCTAGGCGTAAACTGGAAGGAGAGCTGTGTACCAATCCCCAGTGATGATGCACAGAACCGGCCAGGTCTAGCACCTAATGTCCGACCCCGCCTTCTCGTGGTGCAAGCCGTTAGTACCTTTCAAAAGAGATATTCTCTTTTGGAAGGGAACGGAAGGGGAGGGCTGCCAGTTCAGTATGGCCTACTGATCTGGTCATCTATGGCCACTTTTTTCTTTTTTTTCAACCCTGCTGAGGAGTGGTCAACTTCACAGGGTCCTGGTGCTGACCATTTATACCTACTAGACTGGACTTGTTTATGGATTTGAGCTTGATTATTGATCCTGGACTTGCTGCACTGGTGGGCCTCTGTTGAGGGAGAGTCTGCCGTTGTGTTTTCTGTTTGCTTCTGGGTTGCCAGCTGTAAGTGAACAGAGGCATGGGATACCTTATATCAGCTGGTGGATAATCCTAATCAGAGGCCATCGCAGGTACCTGAACCTTACTTAGCTAGTTGGGCATCGTCAAGCCTAAACTGGAGTAATGTGTCTCAGGCAGGCCATATGGTTCTTGAAAAAGTCCACTTGAAAAGGTGGTGCCTGAAGTTCCTACCAGCATCGGTGACTTCAGCCTTTAGCGGAGGAGGAACAGGTCTTTGCCCCATGCCTGCGATCAGGGGGCTGTTTGATATTGTTGGCCCTACCAATCTCAATAAACCTAATTTCTTTAAAAATCCCACTAATCATTTTCTCTCTGCAGGAACGTGAGGATGTTACATAGAGATTATTCTCTTGATGTCCTCATGCAGGAATTCCAGCGCTATAACCTAGATATGCTAGGCTTGCAAGAGACCAGATGGACAGGTAAAGGTGAGATACTTAAAAATAACTTTAAATTTCTCTTTACAGGGAGGGAGGATGGAAAGCATCACCAAGGCGTGGGTCTGCTGCTCAGCAGACATGCTAGTGATGCTCTTCTAGGATATGAGTGCATTAATGAAAGGTTTCTTACAGCAAAATTTCAGACAAGCATTAAAGACTTGAATGTTATCTGCTGTTATGCCCCCACTGAGGATTCTGATGAGGATGAGAAGGATAGGTTTTACAGACAACTTCAGGATATTTTGAATTCTGTCAAGAAAGGAGATATTACCCTTGTTCTTGGTGACTTCAATGCCAAAGTCGGTACCGACTCTGACCTTTGGGAAGGAGTAATAGGCCCTTTTGGTATTGGTAGCTGCAATGGCAATGGGCAACGTCTCCTACAGGTAAGTAAACTCAATGGTTTCAGAATAACTAACACATATTACAAACACCGCAACATACATAAATACACATGGGTTTCACCTGATGGGCTGCATAAGAATATGATTGATTATATATTAATTAACAGCAAATGGGCTAGTTCTGTTAGAAATACCAGGGCATATAGGGGAGCTGAAATTGGATCTGACCATTACCTTGTTAAAAGTGTCTTGCAACTTAAACTTAAAAAGTGTTGTGCTAGGGTTAAAAAATTTACCTTTAATACTGAAGCTCTGAAAGACCCAGTTATAGCTAAAGCTTACCATGATAGGTTACTTAGTCATTATGACAGTCATGGTTTCCTTAATACTGAAGTTGAGGAAGAATGGGGCCATTTTAAACAGGCTTTTTTTGGAAACTAACAGTACTCTTTTAGGGAAAAAGGAGCAGAGGAGGCAGAATTATTTAAGTGATAAGGCACTTGAGCTTATTTCAGAAAGAAGGAACTGCAGGAATGTCCTTGATCAGTACCCTACTAGTCCTAATAGAAAGGATTACAGAGAGCTTAATAAACGTGTAAAGGATCAGTTAGCTACAGATAAGAATCTTTGGCTTGATGGTTTGGCTGACAAAGCCGAGGAAGCAGTTAGACAGCACAACACCAGAGAACTGTACCAGATAGTTAATGTTTTGTGTGGTAGAAAACGAACAGGTATACAGGGATTGAAGGATAAACAAGGCAAGGTTATAGAAGGTGAGGATTCTGTCATGGCTAGGTGGGCTGAGCATTTCAGTGATGTTCTAAACAATGTGGTTAGTTCTACTCCCATTGTTTGTAATGATGATAGATGCATTGGTGGGTTTAATCTTGGACCTATAACACAATCTGAAGTTAGTTTGGCTATTTCTAAACTTAAACTTCATAAATCCCCAGGGGTGGATGAAATTACTACGGAAATGCTTAGAGCTGGGAATGTTTCAGTTACCATTTGGATGACTGAAATTTTGAATAACTTTTATGATAAAGGCATGGTTCCTAAAGATTTTACCAGAGCTATTATTATCCCTATTTTCAAAAAAGGTGATCGCAGTTCTTGTGATAACTATAGGGGTATCAGCCTACTCTCCGTTCCAGGTAAAGTTCTTTCCATGATTGTGCTTAATAGAATTAAGAATCTGGTTAACCGGCAATTGCGTGATGAGCAATGTGGATTCAGAAGTGGTAGGGGATGTGTAGATCAGATATTTTCACTTAGGCAGATTCTTGAGAAATGTTTAGAGTTTCAGAAACCTTTGGTTGCTAGCTTTGTTGATTTCAAAAAGGCTTTCGACTCTGTTGATCGTCATAATTTGTGGTTGATTGTGAGATCATATGGTATACCAGACAAGTTAGTTAACATAATGAAAGCTCTCTATAATAACACTGAGTCATGTGTGAGGGTTGGTAAGTCTTGTAGCAATTGGTTTAGCATTACTTCTGGTGTTCAACAAGGGTGCATTTTGTCTCCTTTTCTCTTTAGTTTGGTTATTGATTATGTTATGCGAAATTCACTTCAAGGGAAAGCTTTTGGCCTTAAATGGGCTGGAGATACGAAAATTTCTGATTTAGATTATGCTGATGATTTAGCTCTTTTGGCAAATGATGTTGATGAGATGAACTCTTTCATTCGAACTGTTGATGAGACTGGTAGTACAGTAGGTTTGGTTATAAACAGAGAGAAAACTAAAGTGATGAAAATTGGTCAGGCAGGTTGTGATTCAGTTAATCTGAATGGTTGCAGTCTTGAGCAGGTGTCACAGTTTAATTACCTTGGGAGCTGCGTAACTGATACTGGTGATGTGCGGCATGAGATTAACAGACGAATAGGTATTGCTGCCGGGACTTTTAAGAATCTATGGAGATTGTGGAGAAATAGGCATATACACCTAAAGACTAAAATTAGACTGTATAATAGTTTGGTTCTTTCTAGGGTTAGTTATGGTAGTGAAACTTGGACGCTGTGTAAGCAAGATAACAGGAAACTAGATGCTTTTGATTCTAGATGCTTACGCAGTATCTTGGGTATTAGGTGGTTTAACTTTGTAACTAATGATGAGGTTAGGCAAAGGAGTCTGCAACCTCCTTTAAGCAGCATATTGTGCAGAGAGAGACTCCGCTGGTTTGGCCATGTTGCCCGTATGGATAATTATATATTGGCGAATAGGGTTATGAACAGTGTGCCTAGAGGCCTCAGAAGGAGGGGGAGACCTAGGATACGGTGGGCAGACAATGTCAAACAGGACCTTGTTAGAATTGGTGTACAGTGGCCGGATGCAGCAGATGTAACTCAGGACAGATATGCTTGGAGAATTAAACTGCGCGGTCTGGTTGGACCTCCGTAGCCCATGGCTGCTTGAGGATGATGATGATGATGATGATATTAACACCTTTGCAGATGATGTATCATTAACTTTATGTGCTGATTCTCTAGAAAAATATCCTTTATAACATGAACACTGATCTAAAATGTGTGAAGTGGTTAAATTTAAATGGGTTGGGGTATTTATTATTTTTTTTATTACATTTAAATATGAAAAAGAGTAAGTATATTTTATTTAACCTAAAAAGAAATCATAATATCCAAATTTGATTAAATAAAATTGCATACCTTTCCATTCCACTCAGCCTGTTTCTGTAAAGAAACTGAACAAGTTCAAAGTCTACTATACCTAGACGTTTATATTGATAGCTCCCTAAGTTGGATAATGCACAGTGGAAAATAACAAATGCACTTAGACAGATGTTATATAAATTTTATTATTTAAAAAAAATCCTCAGTAGTAAAATGTTAATAATGTTATACAAATCTTGGGTCCAATCTGCTACACAGTACGGAATTACAAGTTGGGGGAAAAACACATTTCAGCATTAAGGAATCTAATTTCAATGCAAAATAAATTTACATTTCAAATATTACCAAATAAATATAAAACTGTTACCATCTTTTGTAAGTATACCATTTTAGATGTATTTTCACTAAGACATTTATTTGTTTATAGAACATTAAATTACTTTTTTAAAAACAATGCAGTGCTGCATTATGCAAATTATTCTATGCAAGATGATGAGAAAAGGTTTCTGTTGCCACTTGCAAAGAAAGAAATTATACACATACATTTTGATTATTTCATCCCTAAAATTTTTAATCCTTTACCGATTATAATTTGAAATGAATCAAATTTTATGCATTTCAGATTTCTCATTGTTAATTATCTAATGAACATTACTAATGCCGACAGCCTGTTTTTAGTGTTAAAGTAAAGCTTTCATTCCTTTTTATAAATTCTTTATTGTTTTTGTGTATATCTATTTCTCCTTTATGTAAAGTTGAGTGTCAATGTTGCCAAAATTATGTTGTTAAGTAATTTGTATGCTAATCTACATGAGCTTAGATGCTCTTAGGTTAATAAGAATGTTCCAAATATATACTGTTTGTAGCCATGTTATTATAATAAACTGATGATGACGATGATGAAGTGACCACACCTGTTTATTATCAAAATATTTAAAGACAAATTGAATAGAACCAAAGTGTAGTTATGATATGCTGTATGAGTACAAAATAGATGTATGGGGGTTTATCAAAATAATGCAAACATGTTGAGTTTATTCTGTTTGTGGAGAGCATTTTATTAATAAGCTGTAGGCCCACCTCAGGTATTCAGAACAGATACAATTCAATATGCAATAGACTTGTATAAGTCATGCACATATGATAATGGAATGTGGGGCCATTCTTCCTATAAAATATGATGTAATATTCCATATAATATAAAATTATTGTAAAATATAAGTGTGATCTGACCTTGAACACCAGATATTCTCACAAATGTTCAATAATATTGTCTGGAGATTGAGGTGGCCAGGGTAGCTGCTGTACTTCATCCTCATGCTCTGCAAACCACAACTTGACACGTCTCACACAATGCACGAGTGCATTATCTGCTTGAAACAGGGACAGTCATTAGGGAACAATGCCTGCAACATTTGGTCAGCTGGTCCCCGAGAATGGATTTGTACATTGTGGATGTGACATGACCCTTCAGAATAACTAATGGCCTTAAGGAATGCCATGATATGGCACCCCACAGCATCAGGGATCCACCTCCATACTTCACAGTTGGGGTGGTACACTTCTTCAGGTTTTTGCCAAACGTACACTATCAGTGGTGGGAAATAATGTGTAGCATGATTCATCAGACCAGATGACACATTGCCAGTCTTTTAGCATCCCAGTTTTTATCTACTTTGCACTACCTTACATGTTTTGTTGCATTGATGTTGGTAATCAGAGGTTTGTGGATTGCAACACGACCATAAATACCAACATGATGAAGTTCCCGACAACCTGTTATGATGGAAACAGGATCATTCTGACTAGTGTTTAACTCTACTGCTATTTGCGGTGCCATGGTTTTGTGCTTCCATTGTACAATCCATGCCAACGTTTATCTATCCGTATCTGACAACTTCTTATGGCATCCCCAATTTGCACATTTGGGAGCAATGCCCTATCCTTTTTGATAGGTAGTCATAATCTTCAATACAGTTCTTCGTGTTACACCTACTATTTCTGCTGTTCTGGTACTGAAGCTCCTGCAAGTCCCACACCAATGATCATAAGGAATCACAAAGAGGAAGTTATACTTGCTCGACTCCACTTAGGTCACTCATTTTTAACACTCTTTTCTTCTTAAGGCAGATGATGAACCTAAGTGCGAGTTTTGTGACACCATTTTAACTGTTAAACATATTTTATTCAATTGTCCAGTTTTAACCTTGACCGACATTTATTTTTTACCTTTCATGATTTTACGTCCAAGCCCCTTACACTCGGACATCTTTTATCTGATGACTCACTTTTAACTCCTATTTTCGAATTTTTACGCTTTACTGGTTATTTTACTCGTTTATGAATTTTCACTTTTTTCCTGTATTTTTTACATGTGTTTTTACCTGTTGTTTTGTACATGGGTCCTATACACCCATTGTTATTGTTGATTTTACACTTGTTGCTTTCTTTTATTCTTTTTTATACTCCTCATTTTTGTGCCATGTTGTTTGTGTCTATTTTAAATTTGGTTGTGGGTTCCATGTCTTTTACCCTTTTTATTGTTTGTTTGGCGCAATATAGCGTTAGTTGCTGTTGCTCCAAAAAACCCCAAACGACCAAACCAATGATCATGCCTTTTTAGAGGTCACTGAAATCTGATATTGTCAACCACAACAGCTGTTTCATCTGTGCCTGTGGCACTGCTACGTGATAGCCAACGTTGTATTTCTCCCCTTTATACATCACAGGTGACGTCTTTGTGATATGCATATGGTGCTTTGCATGTACTCCAGTCATTGTCAGTGTTTCCATTATTGAAATGGTTCAAGAAATTTTGGGAACGATTTCAACATAGAAGATGATTTGCATTTTAGATAACCTTATCAGACCTTCTGGTGTTGATGATGATGGTGATGTTCACACAGTGATCCAGAATAATCCAAGGTTGACTATACAGGAACTTCCAGAAATGTCTCATGTCCAAAACAACTATTGATGATTATCTCAAATCTATAGGGATGATCAGCAAGTATAATATATGAGTTCCTCAACTTTTGACAGAAAAACATTGAATGGTACAAATTATCACAAGTATTTTTGCTGCTCAGCCATATGAAAACTGAACTCTTTTTTGGAAAGAGTTATAATGAGAGATAAAAATCTGCTTTTTACTTTAATGTAGAGAGAAAACAGCAGTAGTCAATGCAAGATGAACAGTGCTCTTCCAACAACTTAGCTATACCCAAAAAAGTGATGTTATGTGTTTTTTGAGATAAAGAAATCGTTTATTTCTAATTGCTACAGCCAAATAAAATGATCAATTCAAAGAAATACTGAAGGCTATTAAACAATTTGAAATGAGAAATTGATATGAAATGTCCACCCTTGGTGTTCCAAAATGGATGAATTTTTCACCAAAACAATGCTTACCTGACATTACAATCAGGACACAGAAAAATTGAAAAGAAATTAATTGGGAACTGCTAAGTCATCCTCTTTATTCTTTAAATATTCTAAATGCTTCTGACTACTATCTATTCAGGTCATTTCATTGTGTCATTTATTGCTTTTGTCTTTTGATTATAATTTTGCTTGTTGCTTTACATGACTTTTAGATCTTTATTCTTTTACTTTACATCTTGTTTGGTGCAACATTTCCTTTGTTGCCCTTGTGTAATAAAACCCCAACCAACAGCTGTTCATGACTGACAATGTAGTATTTTAATTTGAAATGATTGAGCATCTAAGAAAGTACTCCTTTTATGGATATCTGTTTTCTGAATTCTGTGACATTATATGGGATTTACATGTTGATTTTTCCAAACTAAACATTAAGTTACCTAGATGCATTAAAAAATTTTATCTCAAACAATTATTTTTTTCCATGTTTTGGTAATCTATGCTTAATTTTTGATGGACAGTGTATATGTATGTGACTTAAAAATGTATTAAAAATATAATTAAATTTATTATTTTTATTATTATTGTATTAAAGCCATTAAATTGAGATTCATTGGCATTAGAAAGTTATGGTTCTCCCCTTTGATTAAGTAATATAGCAAATTTAAAATCAAAACTAATTATATGTGATTCATATATAATTAAAAAGTACCTGAATTAAAATAAAACCAGGAAGCCATTCCTAACGTCCTCAAGAGCACGTAGTTTTACAAATATTACATATTGCAATCTTCTGTAGTTTGGAACAGTGACTCCAAACTTTGGTTTAAAGCTGCTTGCAGCTAAAGAGAGATTTCATGCAGACCTTAACCCCTTTTAGCAAACCAGGGGCATTGTGGGAATAATATTAGTGGGTATAAGATGTTAAGAAAAGTGTTGGAACTAAATATTGAGTTACTAGAGAGGAGGGAAAAGATAGCAGAAAAAAAATAAATGAATCCCGTAGTTAATTCCTTTATTCTCTGAGCTTAAAGATTAAAAATGAGCAAAAATTATATTTATCATGTGTTTTATATTTGGGTTCTCTGTGACCCTCATTTCAGGATTGATCATTCACTGTGGCCCACTTATGCAAATGTTTGGAGATCACTGACTAGAATTATTAATGAAACAATCTATTCCTCGTAAACATTTGCTATCTTGAAGGTCCACCTGTTCTACTGGCTAATAATCTGTTCATTTTAAAAAATTAATGGGAGTTGCCTATTGTTATTGAATCTGCTGAAGTAGACATATGTTGAAGGAGTAATGTCCATGTTGAGGTAAGATGGAGGGTTGTCATCAATATTGAAAGAAGGATGAAATAAGCATTCTGGGGAGTAAAGTGTCCAGCTTTAACCACAAAATCGACTTTTTAACTCTCTCAACTTGCATATAATGATAAATCTTTTTCGTTTTTAGTTTAAATTGCATTAGTTATCTGAAATTTGGACTATAATTAATCTAGAATCTCTGCTGACTAATAGCATGATATATATGCATCTTCGGACCACGCAAACAGTAGTCATAGCAGTATAACAAGCATAAACTTCCATGATTTCACTCTATCATCAATTGCAACAGACAACTAAATCTCTATAAGTGATTGGCATTCAAGCCCATTATCTTGTTTAATGAAATTTGAAGTAGCAGTTGACAACTCGATCCTTTAACTGACACATAGTAGTTAGAAGTAATTGTTAGTAATACACATAGAGAAGTAATATGCATAGAAGTAATTGTTATATTATCAACATAGATGACAACTCTCTGTCTTGTCTTATATGAATTTTATTTCTTCAACTTATGTCTATAGTAAATTTAATGACAGTTGACAATTCCCATTGACTTAATGACTGTAATGGGCATGTTTTTTATCAGCACAACAGGTGGAATTTCATAATAGCAACTATTGCCTATTTTTAGTAATCATTCATAATTCTAAATGATAGTGAATGTGAATGAGTAAGATTTGTAAAACTATTTGTTGGAATGGTAGTGATAGAATTACCACCCTGGCTTCAAGTTAATTTTATGTCATGTACTTTTTATTTATATAAAATGTCAGACAATTAAATTTGTTTAATACTATTACACTGAATTTTCATACTTTTAAATACCAAGTTTAATTAACTAATGATATGTTTATTCAAATGATCATCTTTAATTTTTTTTTTTTTTTATTTTCAGCTATTCATAGCTCAGTATCATATTTGGCTAGCTGCAGATACTCATGGTGTGTTAGTGCTAGTTCCAGGTTATCCTGTCTTGAACGTGATGGTTACCTCATTTATATTTGTTTGCATTGCACATGAAATACATTTGTTAACACATATTCTTGTAAAATATGCTATTCCTTCTGACTGGCGATATCTTACACGTAATGTTGCCATTTTCTTTATGGTTCTTGTTCCCATAGGAATACATGATGGCATGTTTTAAGTTTATGGGAAAATGTTATATATTCAGGGGAAAAGAAAGGAATAGGTAGATATTCGACTGAGAAAATGCAGTTTTGCAATGATGTAAGAAGCATTTTGTGAAGAAATGGAGAGCTTTCTGATGGAAGCTATTCAAATACAAGTGGTAAATTATGTTTTTATGATACTGAAGAAGAGAGTAAGTGCTGATCTCTGCATTTTGCAATTAAAAGACCAAACTTAATCATTACATTGTTTTGATTGTACTCATCGGTTGATTTGATTTAAAGAATGTTTTCATTTGATTTTGAGCTAGAGTGTTCAGTTATATTTAAAACAGATGATTAATTAACTAAAAATGGAATGTACTTAATTAAATATTTTCTTACAAGGAAATCTCACTCCAACAGAACATATTTCTACTAACACTTCACTTGTACCTGCAGGATACTTGCCTGTAAAGTTACTATTGATTAATTTCATGCATCTTCACATTCAAAACTAAAGTTTCCTGGTCACCATCATCATGTCTATTTTTTTTTTTGATTGACTACAATCCCACCAAACTGCAAGCTCTGTGATGTTGATAGTGTAGGTACTTTGCTTACGTATGGTGTGAAAGTGTGCTAATGAGCCTCTTTCAGTCTTTGCTAGATAATTGTAAACTGAAGATCAGCTGTAGCATTTCTGGAGCAATGTAGGCAGAGCTGAAAAGAAATCTATCTTTTATGAGGAATAGCATTCTTTGATCAAGGCTCTTCACTTGCCCTACATTTGATAATTAGTTCTGAGCAGTGGCACCATCCAGGTGATTTGCACTTGTTCAAACCAGTTGGTAAAAAAATGATAGAGAAAATGTTACTTTGAATCAATGAAAAGTAATTAACAATATAAAAACAATTATTGATAATGAAACATATATAAAAAAAGCTGTTGTGGCGTTCCTTTTACTTAATCTTAAAGAGATGACTCCCCTAAATGCATTTCATATTATTGTGTATTAAAAAGAATAGCAAAATGAAAAAATGCAGTTGAAAAGGAACCAGTTGTTGATAATTGGGATTCACACATATACTAAGTGATTTGTCACAATAGGCTTCTTTTAGAAATTCCCCAGCATCTTTATTCTTTCCTTCAGACATATCCATTTATAAAAGTTTTAGGACTTGAAGTGAAGAAACCAATGAAATTTTTGATGAAAGGTTTGTCAGTGCTTGATCAAAAAATGCTTTTCCCCCGTGCATTCTATAGACTATAGCAAAATAAGTTGTTGAAGAAAAGGAAAGCTTGTTTCAGAGCAATTAATGGATGATTACATAAATTTAGTCTAGAATAGCTTTTACATTATTCCTGGAAATTGATTGATATCAACCAAAAAAATCTTAAATAACTGAAAAATAAAGAATTTTGCATTTGTTGTTGGATATAATGGACATTGGAGCCCATAAACATAGACATCTGGTGATCAATGTTATATTGTGATTTCTGGCATTATTGGCTCCTAAAGCTTTAACAAAAATTTCTGATTTTATTTCAACTAGAATTAAGTCTGCAACTTTTTTTTTTTGTATTCGTGTTACCTGTAATGATAAATATAATTATTAAAAATTACTAATTAAGTTTACTATTTTTAACTTAAAAAGCTAAGCTAATGAGTTTTTTTTTTTTTTATTAAATAGTAAATTTTGTACTTTTCTTAAATGTAAATATTGGATATATGTTTATGTGCTGCTAATTTTACAAAAATTATTTTTCCATACATCTGTATTATGATACAACTGATATCCTTTTAAGATAAACCTAGGGAAACTAATTTTTACTGCCTCATAAATTTCTGTTTTATTAATAAATTTGAAAAAAATATAGCCCCTTGCCTCAGAGGTCTGACAGAAACCTGTCAGTTTAATATGCCATAGAGGTCTGTGAGGAAGCATTTTACTGTACAGTAAAGATCAGTAAATGGCCAGTATTTGACAGAAGCATTAAACTTTTTAATTAAATATGGTAAGCCCTGACTGATTGCAGGAATTACATTACTGAAGATTACTGCTAGCTTAACCCTTTAATGCTTGTAGGCTTATTGTAGTAGCCTTATTATGAAAAATCTTATTCCATTTCATTAATTACCTACAATTTCTTAATATTACTTATTCATCTATAGAATATTGCATTGCAAATAATTTACAATCAGAAATTTTTAATGCAAAATACAAGAAGAAAATGTATGTAAAAGTAAAAGAAAAAAGTAATTTTGGTATCTGCTAAATATTACCAAAGGATCTAACATTCATCATGTAAGGCTGACAGCTCTCTATATGGGAGTACCAGTGAAAAGAGTAAAAGTAGCATTTTAATTTAACTTGCTTCTTGAAAGAAGAAAATTCCAATAACGCATGCATTTTAAAGGCCACATCAAAAATTCGTTCTTATGCTACCAAATTTTATTTAGATTTTTATTTCTCCATACTTAATGCTTATGATATTTTACTTTTGCTATACAGATAAAATGTGAATTATTTGAAAATGTCAGCTGTTCCAAAAATCTAGTTTCATTCAATTCAAATCTTGTTCTGGAATTTTCTCTTTGAAATCAGTAACAAACTCCAGTATTATTATCATCTTCCAGTAAGATCTGAACCTGAATTTTGTAGATGTCCAGCAGTACACATTTTTGAGAGAACTGTGTCAAGTGAGGCTATAGTTGAACTGTCAATCTGTTAACAATGGGTTTACCATACATTTTAACATAGGCTCCCTATATGTAAATGAAAAGAGGTGGATATAGAAATGAACTTCATAGGTTTTATTGGGCAAATAAAAGTTCTTCAGTTATATTATTTTTTGTTCAGTTCTTAATAAAAAATATTTCTATTCATATTTTTATTGAACTTAAATATTATATAACTTAACTATGTTTAAACGTTTTTGGTATTAATTACAGATTTGGTCAATGTTGCCAATTTCTTTAGGAAAAAAAAATCAGCAGAATATATATATATATTTTTTTTTTTTCAATAGAAATTTAAATGCCATATTTTCTAACATAATTCTGCTTTCACCTCTTTGCTTCCTGATTATTGTGCCCTAAAATGTCTTCTAAAAGTTATGAGGAAATTATTTAATATTTTTGTAGTGTGATAGTGAGATTAACTTTCGATTGTATGAAAATATAAAAGTTTATAATTTATAGACTACTTCCATCATTTTCATAACAGTATTAAGGTCATGTATTATTATTGCTCTGGTTATTTATTTTATTACTGTTTTTAACTGGAAAACCATTTAGAAAAAAGATATTTTTTGTATAGGCAGGTCTTTTCTAAAACTCATTGCAGGATTTTTATGTAGTAATTTGAGTCCTTTCAAGCTGTTTGAATTCTTTCAACTGACAAACTAAATCATTCGAGGAAAATTTTGGTTTCAAAATCTTAACAAAAATCCTTCATGATACATTTATTTTCACATTTGTCTGATCGAGACATCTACACTAAGCTTCCATTTGGATTCTCTATAACCAATGTCAAAACTGCATTGATTCAATACCAACTATCATATTGTCTGCAATGTTAATTATGAGAAAGCATTATAATTAATAGATTCTGAAAAAAATTCATCGCCGCCACGGCGGGAATCGAACCCGCATCTCTCCAGATTCATGCCAGAGCGCGCTACCATTGCACCACGCGTCGGACAACGAATATTTTCAGAATATGACCTTTTAAGTTTTTCTTCTTGAGACGTGACTGAGACAGCGCCATCTATACTCAAGGAGATGCAACGTTTTACAGTCGTTGCATTTGATTATCAGATGTTAATGAGAAGGTCGCTAACGCTACCGCGTTAAATATATAATTGAAATCCAAAGTGAATGCACAGTATTCCCTGTTAAGAAACAATAATTAATAGATTCTGAAAAAAATTCATCGCCGCCACGGCGGGAATCGAACCCGCATCTCTCCAGATTCATGCCAGAGCGCGCTACCATTGCACCACGCGTCGGACAACGAATATTTTCAGAATATGACCTTTTAAGTTTTTCTTCTTGAGACGTGACTGAGACAGCGGCATCTATACTCAAGGAGATGCAACGTTTTACAGTCGTTGCATACTTAAAAGGTCATATTCTGAAAATATTCGTTGTCCGACGCATGGTGCAATGGTAGCGCGCTCTGGCATGAATCTGGAGAGATGCGGGTTCGATTCCCGCCGTGGCGGCGATGAATTTTTTTCAGAATCTATTAATTATTGTTTCTTAACAGGGAATACTGTGCATTCACTTTGGATTTCAAGCATTATAATTTTTCATTAAAAGAGAACCATTTGTCAATTATTGGATTTTTTTTCTTTCTGTGCATATGTATTTCAATTTTAAATTTTCTCTGCATATGCACAAGTTTTTAGCATAATTTATAATATAAACATTGAGGCATAATCTGTAATTCACTGCCTTGCAGTTTAAAGGGAATTTGTAATAAAAAGTTTATAAAACAAATACCAAGTATTTGTAAATGTGTTGAATTAATATTGAAAGTGTAACAAAATTCCATGATCCTATCTCTGAAATGTCATAATGGTATCAAAAAGGTCAAAAGTGACATTTCATTAGGGTTGGGTTGGGTTGTTTTACCTCTGAGCGGCACTTTTTTGCACACCATGGGCTAAATGGCCAGGTCACATGGACCCCGAAGGCTCAGAGAAGGTTGGGGGAGGGGACCCACTGGAACAGCTGTTGGGAGACAGATGGTAGCCTCCCGTCAAGGCCATCCAGCGTGTTCTTTAACGTGCACAGGGTATGGCTCTCCCGCACACGGGGCCACGGCTTAACGTCCCATCCGACGGACGGCGGCCTTTCCAAGCCCATCGGTGTCCCCTACTGATCGTGGGCAGGGCGGGGAATTTTGCGGAGATAAATCTCAACGCTGACCCAGCTGGGACTCGAACCTGGGAACTACAGATTACGAGCCTGGCGCGCTACCGACTGAGCCACCCACGCCCCTTTCATTAGGGACACAAATTGAATACTAATCGGGTGTTGATCACTTCTCACAATAATACAAGCCCCAAACTATGTATGAGGTTATCCAAGTGTAATAGGATAAGGTGTTATTCATGCACAAGGGCCACTTGAAGCTGATTATGGGTTTGGGGAGGGAAATTGAGAGATGCAACATACTTTCTTAGAGCATCCCATGTATACTCTGCATCATTTTGGTCAGGAGAGCTTGCTTGAGTACTCCATATATTTGATTGTGTTCATCTCCAAATATTTTTCAAGCTCTGTGCAGATGGGTATTATTGTCCTGCAAAATAATATTCTCTCCAATTGTAATTGTATAAAGTAGTTCATAGAGATTGAGGACACATGTCTGCACCTTTCAGCTGTCATCATGCCATCAGGAACTACATAGAGATCTGTGTGGCCACCCAGTGAAATGCCTGCCAGGCCATGATACTGACCCTCCATTTGTGTCTTTGTTGATTGATTAATGATGGCATTGTAATGCTCCAAAAGATTGTTAAATTTCTTTACTCTGGACCTTTTTACAGATCCAAATTTAATTAAAACTCTGGATAACATATCGGGTGCCAGACAATATTAACTTGCCAAATAAAGTTAAGTGAAGGTTCGTTAAGTATATGGCATTATTTATTGAGTAAGAAATCAAAAGATTGTCAAATTTTTAAAATTTAAATCTTAATCAAAATCAATTATCGTTACTCAAGAGAAAAAAATAGCAAAGTCAAAATATTCATGTAACAAAGTTTATTTCCAAAAAAATTCACGACTCACCATATAAGTTAATGAATACAAAAGTAGTCTGAACAAATAAAAGCTAATTTAAACATCTCCAAAACTGACAAACTTCTCAGCTAACAACATTCTCATTACTATCTCCATAGCTGACAAACTTCTCATTACTATCTCATACTGACAATCTCCACTATAATTACTACTCATCATACTAACATTACTATCATCACAACCTTCTTACTTTACATCTTAGCCAACTTCTATCATTACTGTCTGACTCTGTGACCTAACATCACTGTGATTATTTAATACAGTTTGTAACAAATCAATAGTTGTGAATTTCCATTACACATGTGTTATCATGGCTAATAACTTTTTACTTCATTTGTTAAAACTCTCACCTCAAAAAACTTATACTTTTAATGCATTATGCTGCTGCATAATGCATTTAAATGTTTTTAACATTGTATACAATTTAAAACTATATTTTAAAATGAGTTCCTGCAACAAAATTCCCATCCCATCGGCTGAAAGTTTCCTTAGGCAGGTAAGTTAAGTTAGGTGATGTTAGATTTTAATAAAGAAGCCCTCTGTTGGTGTTCTCCAGACTCAATTGTGCCTAATGTATCAGGAGATTCCATGCTGGAGGTATGATTTATAAGGTCTGTATTGCATACGGTTATACAGACCTTATACCATGTTATGTTATATAACATGGTATGTCAGATGGGACATTAAGCCATGGCCCGAGTGTGGGAGAGCCATACCCTGTGCATGTGGGAGAGCTATACCCTGTGCTGGATGGTTACCATCTATCTCCCAATAGCTGTTCCAGTGGGTTTCCCCCCCCCCCCCCAACCTTTTCTGAGCCTTCAGGGTCCATGTGACCTGGCCACTTAGCCCATAGTGTGCAAAAAAGTGCCGCTCAGAGGTAAAACAACCCAACCCAAGAAAACAACCTCAAGAAAGTAATTCAGTTAAGAACTATACAATATCTTCCCCATACCTCTAACGTTATCAGAACTATGTTGTCTACTTTATGTAAAATTCCAATTAAATATCCCAATAATAATAAATAATAATGTAAAAACATTAATAGTGAATGACTGTGACAAAGCCCCTACACCCCCACCCACTGGAGGATCGTATTTGATTGAAATACACTGGGTTAAGCATTTTTATATATTTAAGCTTCATTTTTTTTTTCTTAATTTTTAATTTTCTGCAATAAATCATGATAAGGATCCAATGTTTAGAAAAACTGGGGTAAGAGCATCCTCACATTTCACAATAATTAGAATTCAGGTGTTTATGTAATATTAGACCTGAAGATAAGGGTATAAGGTCTCATGTAGATATTATATGAGACCTTATACCCTTATCTTCAGCATGGAATCTCCTGCTCCATCAGGGGCAGAAGTAGCTTAGTCAGTAGTGTGACAGGTTCACAATCTGCAGTTCTTAGGCTCAAGTCCTGCCTAGGTGAGTGTTGAGATTTATCTCTGCAAAACTTCCTGCCCTCAGTCACTAGGGGGACACCAATGAGCTTGGAAAGGCCGCTGTCTGTCAGATAGAATGTTAAACTGTGGCTCTGTGTTGCAGGAGAGCCATATCCTGTGCATGTTAGAGAACACACTCTGGATAGTGTTAATTCGAAGCTGCCATCTGTTTCCTAACAGCTGTCCTGTGTGTGGATCCCCCTTCCCCCAACCTTCTCTGAGGCTTCAGGGTCTTGTGACTGACCATTTATCCCATTGTATGCAAAAAAAATACTGCTCAGAAGTAAAACAACCTAACCCTGCTACATCAGGCACAAATGAGTCCAAGGAACACTAATGGAGGGCCTATCCATTAAAAGCTAATGTCAACTAACTTGCACGCCTGAGGAAGTGTTATAGTAATGCATTTTGATGTATGGTTTTAAATTGTATGAGATGTTAATCTTTTTAATGTATTATATTGCTGCGTGTTAATGTTCTCAAGAATAAGATTTTTGAAATGGGAGTAAATGTAATTTCAAAGCAAATGAAGTAAAAAGTGCATAGCCCATGTACATCAAGCAATGATAGCACATGTGTAATGAAAGTTCACAACTATTGTTATTATACCACAATAACTTGCAATAACAACCTGCTAAAGTAGACTGGTTCTTCTGAAAATAACTTACAGCATAATGGCAGAGGAATAACATCAAACTATCTGCAATGCAGCAAAGTATGGATATGGAGGCAGCAGCAAGCATGTTAAAATGTTAAAGTATATAATTAAATTTTTAAGCATCTTTAGCCAGCCTCATAATGAAGCAATTAATGAAGGAAATAGTTTAGATTACATACTAAAGGAAAGAGCATTTAATTTTCAACAAAAAATATCAAAATGAAAATGGAAAAAAAAATGATAAGTTCATTTGTAGTGATTTCTGAAAATTGATTAGTCAGCTTCTGACACTTTAAGGATTAATAAACACTTTTAGTGTAAAAATCTTTGAAACGTCAAATTACTAACAGTCCATAGTCTATGCAATATCTTGTTCCTTTTATATAACATAAATTCATCTGGCTTTTTTTAATTGTAATGTACTGTATCTGGATAAGATGGCCTTTATATGACAGACTCTCATCCCCATTGACATTTCTTTTTGGAACATAAGCATTTTGAAATTTGTTTATTAGTTTCTGAGACCCTTCTCATATTTTATACTTTTGCTGCTGTATGATTGGTTACCTGCTCTAAATTTTGTGCTGTCTGTAAAATGTTAAAATTTCATTATTTGTCCGTATCTTTGTTCTGACATCACAGATCTAAAGATTGATGTTTGCAGCATGTGAGTTTTTTTATATTTAATATCGTTGTTTTCACTTTCCTGTGATACAGGGTGTTTCAAAAAGGACTCAACCCTCTATTGTATTTTTCTATTTAAACTTGACAAAAAGATACAAATTCATGAAAAGTGATTTCCTGCAACCTGGATGCAGGTTCATACCCATTTCATGATATTTGCAGCCACCTTTCGTAATGTTTATTTTCTTATGTTTAAAATCTCTCTTCCAATGTTACCCTTCAAGTGTAAAAGAATTGTTTTGAAACACTACACCTTTGAGATATCCCCAAAGGAGAAAAACTCGAGGAGTAAGATCTGGGAATCTTGGGGGCCACAATTTTTTTTAAATCAAATGATCACCAAAAAATTCCTGCAACATCACCATTATATCATTTGCAGTATGGGCTGTCATGCCATCTTGTTGAAACCAACACTCTCGTTCATTCACATTCAATAGTGCAATAAACTGTTGGATGAGGTCACGATAAACTTCACCAGTTACAGTTGAATCAAAAAATAAAGGCCCTATCACATGATGATGGGAAATTGCACACCAAACACCAATTTTCCATGCATGTAATGGTTGTTAGTGAAAAGTATGAGGATTTTCACTGCTCCATATTCTACTGTTTTGACTGTTCACATGCCCATCCAAGTGAAACCAATCCTCATCACTGAAATAAACATGGTCCAACACCTCAATTCCATTTTCATCAACAAAAGAACAAAACCAACGACAGTACCATAAACGTTTTTCATGGTCTGGTTCTTTCAGTTCATGAATGACGCCAATATGGTAGGCATGAAATTTTAACTTCTTTGTAGCCCTGAAAACAGTAACTGGTGACAGTCCAGCCTGTGAAGATAACTTTCTAAGAGATTTTCTGGGTGAGCGAGTTAAACACTGCAACACATCAAGAACTTTGGCAGATAACAGTGATGACCTGCCTGGTCTCTTTTGATCCTGTTCGAACAGTGGTGTATGACACCTGACCACCTAAAAATGGCACCCATTTCTGGAGTATTAATAAACAGCATTCCTGCATAGCCTCTTCTTCGTTACAGAATTTAATTTTTCACAGAAAATTATTTGCAGTTTTATAATATTTTTCTTTGACAGTTTCACGTATTCCACATGTGTATAGGTGATAGGCTAAATAAAATGCTTTATATATTAGTGGAAAATCTAATCAGAATTCACTTCTGAAAATTTTTCAAAATAATCCTATTAAAAGATAAATTTATATCTTTTAATCAAATATTCCTAAATCTCAATAAATAATACCTCGATTAGCTACTTACCAGAGGAATCTGGCAGGAACCTAATAATATAATATGTCATAGAGAAATTCTGTAAGGAAGAAAAAACAATGTTACAAAAAAATTATACCTTGTTGAGCTCGAACCCCAATTGATCAGCAACCAATAATATTAACCACTCTATCTGGCCAATCTTACTTTTTAATTTTAGTCATTCAGTATTTTCTATAAATACTAGATAAATATAGGTAGGAAAGCAGGAACATTTAACAGCAGTGTCAGTCATTCTAGGAATTTTTACAATATTAAGATGGAAATTTTAAATCCAATATTCAGTAGTTTACTTAATTGCTTAACGTGCATTTAATCAATTTGCCTAAAGAATCCTTTTCCTTAGGTTTCTGAAATAACTTTGTAAATATTGCACAATAAATTTAAGAAATTGGTTTTCAGCAAATTTTAATACCTAAATCTTTTCATGTTTATATTTATCATAAAACTTTATAACTAATGGCTCATAATATGGCTTTTCATAACCATTAAATAATTTAGGACTAATAAAATAAAACTCAAGATCACCATTAGGTTTTATGAACAGGATGTTATATAAAAATATTATTTAATGATTGATTTTATCCACAGGTAGGATTAATAAACACTTTTAGTGTAAAAGGTTTGCATTATTGTTTATTGTTTAAAATTCCAGGGAGTGCTCTTATAAAACCAACAGATTCACATAATATTTTCATTAACACTTATGTGCATGATTAAATATTATAAGTATTTTATATTGAAAAGAATATATTTACAAGAAGAATATTCTTGTGATGTACAGACAATTTAACATATGTCAGTATTGATAGGCTCATGTAAGACTTTTATGACAAGCAGCCGCTGGAGGTGTAATTTATTTATTTATCCAATCTATTTACAGTCTTGGAATTGAAACACATTGGCTGGAAATTGCATATTTATTATTCTGGATAATATCAAGGAAATCTTAACATGTAATCAGCTGGAATCATTTACACTTAATTTTAGAGAAAGAAAAAGATATTGTATTATCTTGTATACCAGACTATTATGCATGATTAGAGAAATAATAATTCATACTGCAGGTAAATAACTGAAATTGGGGCTAATAATAAAAAGGAACTAATATAGCAAAAATTCTGAAACTACAGTGAGGACAAATAGCAGCACAACTCAATTCTTGTGTAAAAGCAAATCAAGTATAGTCAATACAAAACAGTAGATGAAACCTTCCCACAAATGGAGAGGCTCATCAGAGAGACAAATAACCTTTGTTGTTTCTAATCCTTTCCAATTCCTCAGCTGTTGATGGAAATGTAGTTTGAAATGATGCTGCATCTTTTAAACACCATCGAATGCAGGAGCAACGTTGAGGAGTGGAAGTCACTGGCACTTAAAGCTCACTTATGGTATGCGAGGTGACAGTGTTCAAGCTATAGTGATTCAAAGGTAGATTCTTCAAGGTCAGCTTTGCAACAGGAAGACGAACCATTTAGTTGAAACCTCTTGGAGACCACATTTCCATTACAGCACAATCATGTTCAAACCACCAGGAGGGTTAAAGCAGTGGGCTGTTGTAGTGGGTAAACACTCCTTGGGAAGGCAAGCATGAATCTGTTCTCGTGACTAGCACTTTAGCACAATTGGTAAGTGTGTCAGTCTTTCAGCAGCATTTGTTAGCATCTCTGGGTCCCCAGTCGTATTCCAAGAAGGGCTGGTTTTTTACCTCTGAGCAGCATTTTTTTGCATACAATGGGCTAAATGGCCAAGTCACAAGGGCTCAGAGAAGATTATAGTGGAGGGACACTGGTGTAATTATTTATTTATCCAATCTATTTACAGTTACTGTTGGGTGACAGATGGTAGCCTCCTGTCAAGGTCATCTAGCATGTTCTTAATATGCACAGGGTATGGCTTTCCCACACATGGGACTATGTCTTAACGTCCCATCTGATGGACAGCAGCTTTTTCAAGCCTATTAGTGTCCACTACTGACTGAGGGCAGGGCATTAAGTTTTGTGGAGATAAATCTCAGCGCTGGTCCAGCTAGGACTCTAACCTGAAAAATGCAGATTACGAGCATGGTGTGCTACTAACTGCGCTAACCCTGCCTTATTCCAGAAAGAGAAGCTTCATCTCATCAAAATGCATTCTTCATTCTGAGTGATGCTGCCCAAGTCTGATTAGGCAGAGGTAGTAATATTCAGAGTAGTATATCGCTCATTAAAAAATTCAGAATAATTACTTAAAAGTAATTCAGTTCTTAGTTCCTTAGTATGTGCAGCATGTGCTAGAAAGATAAAAATTTGGGAGAGCACCTGCCAATACATTAAAAAAGTTGATATGCGACAAGGGAAACAAAGGAGATAAAGTAGGACAAGGAAGGTAAGAATTATTAAACAACAGTTAAAATAAAGTTTGACAAATTAGGAAAAATAAATATGTAGTAAGAACCAAGTAGTAGCTAGCATTAGCTGCATCATGGTCAGAAACTGGATGGAATTCTCTGCTGAATCTGTTGATTTGAGTTAGCAAAAGCAACAAATTGTTTTTGAGCTCCTGCAGATCCATTGCAATATGCATAAACTGCTTTAAAATAATTTGAATAGTGTGGTAAATAAACCACCCTATGATATTAATCCTCTTTTATCCAAATTTTAGAAAGTTTTTAAAATGAAGTAGTAGCATAAAATAAAGTTAGAAACACAGCATGAGGTTCAAGAGTTCGTAAAGATTCACTGTATTGCTGTAGGTAACTTACTATTTTACTGTAGGTAACCTACAACAATATGTGAACCATTATGAACTCTTGAAACAGTAACATTTTCACAAAATCAAACTGCCAACTCAGAGAAAAAACTTGCACTTAATAACTCAGCGAGGCTACTGAAAGACAAAAAAGGGAAATATGAAAACAGAAAAGTAAAACTAAACCTCCATGACCATTTGTGAAATATTATCTTCTAATAATATTGAAATTTTTGAACTTTCACCCCACAACCTTAAATACTATAATCAAAAAAAGGGAAAAAAAATCCGTTTCGCTCCTATTCCTAGTCTACTCCATTTTAAGCAGTGGAAAATCTCCTACAGCCTACCATATATTCAGCAGAAATTTCAATCCAGAACAACCATCGTTTTTAGTTGAAATAATATCTAAAAGAGCATTTGTGAATTGGACTTTGCTCAACATCTCTGTGAATGTGAAAGCTGAAACGTATATCTTCAACCTTATAAGCCAGGATTAACCTCGCTTATGTCTGAGACATTTAAAAGTAACGTTGTGAACTGGAATTTTTTTAACAAAACTTTCATTTAACTTCCATTGTTTCTAATAGTCTCCCTTAGTGGTACCTGAAATATATATATATATATCTGGGAGTATTTTGCTATGAGATGTTAGACAATATAAGCTGAAAAAAATTGGTTTTTCTTTGAGCGGGATTCGAACCCAAGAGACGGGTTCAAATCCCACTCATGGCAAAACCAATTTTTTTTCAGCTTACTATTTCATGAGTCCGATGTCTACAGAACATTTCCTGTGATACTTTACTACTGAGTTGTTAGGTAATGACTTCCCAAGGATCAATTGATGATGATGATGAACATAGTTTCATTCAACAGTAGTCATCATTGATGAGAACCTTAGAGGTGCTTCCCACCTGTTGTGATCTACTTATAAGGAGCATGCGCTGTGCAAATGCCGAAGCCTGCAGTTCTCTGGCTTCATAAATTGGGAAAGGAATTTTCCCAATTTGGAAAGGAATTTCTCACTCACATCAAATTCAGTGGAAAGGGGGGGGGGGAGGAATGGAATTTCCATTGGGGAAGGAATTTCTCACTCACATCAAATTCAGAATAAGCTGGTATCTAGACACTTATATTCCTCCATTGTTGTACGAAAAGTGAATTCGAAGACTATTATAAAAATGTAAAATTTGCTAGACTGTTCCTCAACCAATGGAACTTGAAGATTGTCTTGGTGAGACACAAAATCTTAAAGATTTTTAAGTGTGCCTAAAAAAGTATATTTTACTTTTTATTCTTTGACATTATATAAAATTTCGTACACCTTTCAGTTGTTGGCATTTACTTTATTTTTGCAAATCATTTTATGTAACTGCCATTTTTCACACATTCTGCAGTTATACCAATTAAACAATAAAATTATTGCAATATTTAATATCTTTAGAATTTACATTAGTATAATATTAATGCATGAATTACATAATTTTTTGGAAGAAACTAAGGTTTATCTTATCAGTGTACTAAGTTTTTTTGCCAAATGATTGGTGGTACCAGAATTTTTTACTCGCCAAATGTTAGTGAGATAGATGATGCAAAAGATCTGATTTAGGCAACTAGATACACACAATGATTTCAAGGATTGGTAACATCCAACACTTTGAATATGTATGTTGCTTTTTTGATACACATACAGCATTCATTAGGAGCAAGAACATTATATGCAAATCAGAAGGACTTGCTTTAAACCATGGCTGTTTTCAAACTTTATTCTTTTAGTTTCATAGGTAATGAATTTGTGTTCCTTAGAAAATCAGTCATGCTCTATAAATTTGCAATTTATATTCTTGTATATGTTATAGTTTAGAAATTGGAACTGATGACTTATCAAACATGCGACCAAGAACTACAATCATGCTGGCTTCTGGAAACTGCTAATTTCAATGGCCACCTGTTATGTTTGTACAAACTTTTTCCATGATTCATACTTTTTCTTACCACCTGTGTATATATGTAACCATCACCTTATGTTAATATAAAAATTTCATTTAAGGGAGCTTGTTGTTTTTTTGGGAGCACACCCCTCTTTTCTCCCAGTATTACACCCTGATTTAAGAATTTTAGGCCAAGACTACTATTATTTGGCACGCAACGCATTGGGATGCAGAATTTTTGCTTTCCCGATAATTTGCATCAATAAATTAACCAAACTTGGATACTTTTATCAGTCGTGAAATGGAAGCCAACATAGCTAGAAAAAAAAATCTCTCCTTCACAACATGGGTTTATCTTTACTATTCCGTTGTCCTTTTTATGAGCAACCAGTTGGGAGTTAATGGAACAACAGTTGAATGGCCCTAATAAGCATTTTTGGTAAGACTATCTATGATAACCATAAAGAATGGTTATATAAAAAGTTGACCATAAAGTACTTAGAAAATTTTCTGTTATAAAACCAAAAATACAGGTTTGATTGGAGGAAATTGATTATGAATGAAACCATATTTTCTGCTGATAATCCGTGTATAGTCAACATTTTTTTGTCATAGGGTATTATGGCATAAAATTATGTATAAAGATAAAAATGTTTGTATAAACATAAAGAAATGTAATTTGAATTTCATATTTTATTGTCTTATTTCTATAGGTAAGTGTACTTATTTTAGAAATATGAATACATTTCCTTTGGAGATGGGAGCACTTCCAATAAACTTTGCATAAAGCCATCATCACCACTCCTAAAGCTCTTTTGTCCTATGTATATGATTTATTTATTGTACTAAATATCGCTGAAAGTTTTTATTTGTATAAAATTTCATTTACATTTTAACAACAAATAAGAAAATTATTTTAACATTCAAGTACTTCTTAAATGATGTGTGTCATTCAATATTTGAAACCGTTATATGTATAATAGTGTGTATTTTACATTCCACGTTTTGCCTTTTTTATTTCCTTGTTAATATAATAAAGTTCAAAAATAAATATTAATGTGGAAGAAATGTCAGGCTCTGGTTGTATCCAGAGCTATATTATTTTTGTATGCTTAGCGTCAGTCATCTAGTCATGATAAATGAGCTATTTCTGACCAACTAGTTCTGAAGCATTTCATGAAGATTTTGATATAAATGTAATTTTGCACATCATGGTACAACTATAAGTAAAACACTTCCAAGTGCCAGCATGTTTCAGTGTAATATTAATTAACACACTATACTCAATAATCACTTTCATCGAGTCACTTTGTAATGATATATAAAAACTAATCAGTTTCTCATTAGTGTTAAAATCCACAAAGTTGCCTTTTTTTGTCGGCTTTCAACAGATACAAACGACACCCTCCATTGCCACTGAGACAGTGAGCGAGTGTTCACCTTGCCATTATTCTAATGCGACATGTTTAGTACATTTTTTAATGCTGTATTTGGAAATGAACATTGTGTAGATTGAATCGAAAATCAAAATCCGCAGATACTCTGCAGTTTAGTAATATGGATTCTTGACAATACACCGAGGTCATTCTCAAAAAAGCTTCGATAACATCATCATACTCAAGATCTGTCAAACTGAAATGCAGAAATGAACGTAACATTCTAATGTGACATGTTCAGTACATTTTATTAATGCTTTATTTGGAAATGAACATTGTGTAGGTTGAATCGAAAATCAAAATCCGCAGATACTCTGCAGTTTAGTAATATGGATTCTTGACAATACACCGAGGTCATTCTCAAAAAAGCTTCGATAACATCATCACACTCAAGATCTGTCAAACTGAAATGCAGAAATGAACGTAACATTCTAATGCGACATGTTCAGTACATTTTTATTAATGCTTTATTTGGAAATGAACATTGTGTAGGTTGAATCGAAAATCAAAATCCGCAGATACTCTGCAGTTTAGTAATATGGATTCTTGACGATACACCGAGGTCATTCTCAAAAAAGCTTCGATAACATCATCATATTCAAGATCTGTCAAACTGAAATGCCAGAAATGAACGTAACACTAGTATGTTTATAAAATCCCCATCCATCAGCGTTCAGCTGGGTCAGCGTTGAGATTTATCTCCGCAAAACTCCTCACCCTTCCCATGGTCAGTAGGAGACACCAATGGGCTTGGAAATACCGCTGTCCGTCGGATCGGACGTTAAGCCGTGGTCCCATATAGGGAGAGCTATACCCTGTGCACGTTAAAGAACACGCTAGATGGCCTTGACGGGAGGCTACCCATTTGTCTCCAAACAGCTGTTTCAGTTAGTCCCCTCCCCCAACCTTTGAGCCATCTGGGTCCTTGTGATCTGGCCAGTTATTCCATTGTGTGCAAAAAAAAAATGCCTCTCAGAGGTAAAACAACCGAGTCTTTGTTCACGTTCTCTCTTTCGGAATATTAGTCATAGAGGAAAAGTACTGATCAGTCAATTTTCATATGGTCAAAAAAACCTTTTGTGTATGTGTGAAAGGTTGTCATGAGCTATGACCATCACATTTGGCCATTGTAGCCAATTTTCACAAGGCCCAGTTTGATATTGTGTACCTACTGCATTCAAGACCTCCCCCTACTTTTCTGAGGCCTTTAAACCATTGTTATTAAAGGTGTTTTCTTTAAGTAGCACTGCAACATGGGCAAACCAATACAATGCAATCTTTCACTGTATAAGATGCTACTTAAGTTTATTTTCTGACTTCATCTAACTTGTCATTGCTTGTATCCTCAAACCATCTGATACATAAAATACTGCAAAAACTTCTCAACTGCGTATGCAATGAGGATTTTTCACTGCTATCGTGAAAAAAGGGAGACTGTTGGGATTGAAAAGGATCCTTCTCTGATGGTAGCCGAAACTGCCATGTTACTCCTACCCTGAAAGTCAGTTGTCATCGCATGAAGTGAATGTACCAATACTGGTACAATTAAATCGAAATATTTCCTAATAATAGTAGTATTATTAGGTACATGGGAAATTACTCTTATTTTTTAATTCCTTTTTGTGTTTTCAAATACTGGTTGAACACCACGATCAAATTTGTGAATTATTTCTAGGAATAATGTTGAATTAAATCGAATATTTTTTTACAATTGAAAAAATACTATTTCAGTATATTATTAAAAATATTTTTATTACCTTTTCCCTGCGTTTTTAAAAATTGTTGTTGAGGTCGATTTTGGACGTCTATCGTAATAAATTATATGTCAAAAGCGAAAACGAACAATAAACCTCTCCTGGCAAAAAAGGGATTTATGGGACATTTCAAACCAGTAGTAATTTTAACAATGTGTAGCAGTTGTTTACACTATTTTCCAATATAATTAAAATAACGAAACGTTTAAAAATTCCGGAAGAAAAATTTTATTTCAACTTCTCACGAATCAAATGTTATTCCTTTTGGCAATTTCATACAGATATCAACTTTTTTTGTACTCTCGTTTGTTAACATAGAAAACGCACGCTTATGTGTCGGAACAATATAGAGACCTCAATTACAGTTTCGAAGCGATAGGGCTCTTCCTACCTCCATGAGCAGGCAGGTCGGGCAGAAAGAAGGCCTATAATGTATTTTTACCATAGTGATAGCCGAGTTTTTACAGTCCTAAGGATATATCTATAGGATAAAAAAAAAGAAATACCCCCTCAAGCAACTGCTTGCCACAGAGGTCTGACAGGAGCTTGCCAGTTTATACGCCAAAGTAGGTCTGTGAGGATGGTGGGACCTCAGCAGAAAAACGGCACATACATCCATCCTTACCCGGGGCTCCAGGTCCCTTAGATCACTAACCAAGCGCGCTAACCACTCGACCATGGGATACAAAAATCGATATAATTTCTTTTGCTAAGTTTTTTCTTATTAACTGTAATTAATTATTCAGTTATATTCAAACTGATAATTTATACACTTGCTTCTCTTGGCCGATGCAGCGAACTACTGTGGGTAGGAGTATGAATTGGTACGTTTGTTTTTACCTTCTTTCAGGATGAGGAAGACTCCTGATGGCATCAATATCACTCTAGACGAGATGTGACCTTATGATGTAAATAAATGTATATATGCATTTATTTACATCGTAAGGTTACAAAGGGACTTATAGAAAAAGGCAGACTGAGGCGGCCTGCCTCATATCCAAGACGGTGCTTTTCTCTAACGTACAGCGAGAGATTCCACCCTCCCTGATCCGTCACGTGATAGGGACAAGGTCATGGTAGAATCTCAAATATCCGGCAGACCCTCAGCTGATCGTCGATCCCCCAGAACTGACGACCGAGGACTTAGTTTCCAATAAACAAATTCTTCACCTGGCCCTACTGACGCAATGGCTAACCTGTCATTTTTAGGGGAAGGAGCAATGGCCATTTCAACCAGTTCACCCCTCTTTCCATGTAAGACAAACATCTCATCCCTCAAAATTTGAGACAACCACGTCTCAATTTTGACCACGAACATCCTAAATATAAAGAGTTTGTTGCAGTTCTTCCAGTCCTAAATAGGTCAGTTTATCTTCAATATACACCGAAGAACCAAAACATTATAACCAGCTGCCTAATGTGATGTTTGTACTCCACGTGCCACCAAAGCAGCTCTTACCCAGCAACGCACCAACACTTTACCAGCAGATCCTTCAACTCTTGTAAGTTATGTGGTTAAGCAGCTGCAGATCAGATATGCTGTTCCAACACAAACCATAGGTGCTCGATTAGATTGATGTCTGGGGAATTTGGAGGCCAGGGCAATACCTGGAAGTCTTCCTCATGTTCTGCAAACCATTCTCAAATAATCCAGGCAGGGTAGCATGGTGCATTATCCGGCTGAAAGAAGACACTACTAGAGGGCTATACTGTTGCCATGAAAGGATGTACCTGCTCTGCAATGATGGTAGGTGGTAGATGTCATAGCTTCCTGCACATGAATGACTGGACCCAGAGTTTCCCAACAGAACATTGCCCAAAGCATTACTTTTTCCACTGACTTGTTTTCATCCCACAATGCATCCTAGTGCCAACATTTCCCCAGGTAAATGGCACACACGTACCCAGCCGTTCACATGGTGCAACAAGAAACGAGATTCATCGGACCAGATGACCTTCCAAACATTCAAGGTCCAGTTTTATTACTTGCATGCTCATTGTGGGTGCTATTGACGGTGAACCGAGGTTTACATAGAAACTCAGATTGACCTGTGGCGACACAGCCCCATTTTCAGCAGGGTTCGATGTATTTTGTGTTGTGACACATTTCTCATCAGCATTCAAATTACGGGCGAGTTGTGCCACAGTATCTCTTCTGTTGGCTTGTACCATACGGGATAACCTTCGCTCACATCTAGCATCAATGAGCCGTGATCAGTCCACACCTTGCCGTCAGTTCATAGTTTTTCCCTCCGACCACTTTTTGAAGGTACCACTGCTGACCGTGAGCACCCTAAGGCCTTGACATCTCGAAAATGCTCTGACCCAGTTGTCTGGCCATTGCAATTTGGCCTTTGTAAAACTTGCTTAAGTCCACTGCCTTTTCCATCTGAAGAACAAGAATAACACTTATTAACAGAGCTCAGCATCAGGTGTTATTTATACCGTTCATGACCACACGTGCCGTTTACCTGCAGTTGCTTCGATTTGCATAAAGGCGCATTGGTCATAATGTTTTGGCTCTTCGGTGTATATATGCAATCATATATACCCATCAGTAAAGGCTATTCCCTTTTTAAGGCAATTTTGTAAACACAAATATTTACTAAATACGCATAAGTAACTAACACTAAAATAAGTCTTAACTTCAAAGTAAACCTTAACGCTTATATAACTGCACTATTTCTACATCTGAAAAGAGAATGAGCTAAATATGAGAGATAAATAGGCCCCTATCTGCTGAATCCATTTGACACAGGGTTGAGCACTGCTAAAAATATTTTTATAAGCGGATGCACTGTGCTTTTTACTGAGGCACCGTTTTCCACTCAATCAGGTGGAATGGGAAAAGTTCTAGGGGCTTCCTATCATGAGGGTAGAGACTTTTAACAATACTGGCGATGTCTCCAAACATTTTATGCCGCTCAGAAGTAAAACAATCCAATCGAAACACTATGTACGAAGCAGAAAGCTGTAGGAAACTAGCTGTCCGAAAATAAATGGTGATGTCACGCCTTCTCTCTTCGTGTGAACTACCTACCACACCGAAGCAGAAAAGGGGGGAGGATAGTGAGGTAGTGCACGCGTGTTAGGGCAAATAGAGTTGATCTTGGCAGACCCAATGATGAGGTGAATTCGTGGCAGCTTTTTAACATGCTTCACTGACTTCTGTTCAGTATCTTGGGGGCACAATATCTCGTCTCCAAAAGTATTAAATTCTAATGAAATTTATTATCTGATGACTGGCGAAGATCTAGGACCCATACAACCAGGTAGCAAAATGTCTCCTGGGAATGGAAGGGCCTGTTCTAGCTCTACAGGGAAGCGTCCTGCAGAACAATGATTTACATTGTGTTGCTCCCTAACTATGCCACGTTTTCCCACCCCTGGTTATGTTCTCTAAACCAACTCCACAATGAAAACTACTCACACCGACCTCGACCTCTGCTGCAGTCAACTCTGAACAAATGACTCAGTGTGCAGGATGTCCAAAGCCAGGGGCGGCTCTGTTGGTAGCGTGCCAGGCTCGTAATCTGCATTTCCCAGCTGGGTCAGCGTTGAGATATATTCGCAAAACTGCCTGCCCTTCACATGGTCAGTAGGGACACCAATGAGTTTGGAAAAGCCCCCGTCCATCAGCTGTGGCCCTTTATGGAGGAGAGCCATACTCTGTGCATGTTAAACAACACACTGGATATCCTTGAAGGGAGGCTACCATCTGCCTCCTAACAGCTGTTCCATTGGGTCCCCTCCCCCAACTTTCTCTGAGCCTTCGAGGACCTTGTGATTTGGCCATTTAGCCCATTGTGTGCAAAAAGTGTCGCTCAGAGGTAAAACAACCCAACTGACCAAAGCGAAAAGTGCAGAAAGATGTGCTGAACTTGCAGGTGGCGAGGATATATCAAGGGATCACATTATTTGTTTATTGGCCCTTGCTGAGTGTTTGCTCAGTTTCACTTGAAGGCAAGGGAAGTGGTTTGCTGCCTGGACTCTGATCACTAAGGCTTCTTTATTGATCTGCCATGTGCCTATGAGATTCTTTGATTACTGTGTTTTGCTCTTTTTCTATTCACTCAGGATGCATACTAGTTTTTTATACTGCAATTGATGAAAACTTCGTGTTCTGCTGCTTCTGTGTTCTATGTAAACTGTTTGTCACTGCTTGTTGTTATGCTTTATTCCTTTGATGTTTGTCCATAGTGCTCGATTGGCATGCAAACAACTTTATTTTCATCGGTATTGGCCAACTGTTGTTACAGCTGTGCTTTGTTGATTTCTTTACTCAACACAGAATCTTCAACAGCAAAAAGGGCTATGATCATGGCCTGGGAAACGTACTCTGTACACCAAAATTGCTAAATTATGCCAGTCAGTGCGCAACGTTGAGAGTCTACAGGTGTTAGGATACACAAAGTTTATGATCAGTGTAAACTGCTAAAGTTTGCTGATCAGTTCACTACTGTCTGCTAATTTTATTTTGCACAGTCAATCATTGCATAGGCACACACACTGTTTGAAAACTTGGTGGCCATCGATGCCCAGTATCTACCCTTCATCAATTATTTGACTGAGATCAGAGTATCCAATGTACCTGCTGTGGGCTGGATGAGAAGTAAGTGAAAGGTACAGTTGTTTGGTGTGTTCGCCTGTCCCAATCACATCACCCTATGCCATGACGTGTCAGGCCCCCACTCTTCGCCTACCCCCATGGTAATCTGCCAACGCAGGGTCATGCAGATGTGAAAGAGCATATGCATTCTAGTGAGTTGAACTCTTCTTATAATGGATCTGCATATATATATATTGGCTTAAGCTAAAGCCCAACAATGCAGTTTGCTACTAGATGAAGTTGCTGATGTTATATAGCTTAGTGGGTTGTGATCTGGAAATTTTTTGATCTAGGACTCATACAATCAGGTAGCAAACTTTTCTATAGCTCACACTACTGCATAAACTTGCGCTCTATGATAGCCCATTGCCTCTGTGTCCAGTCAATTTTTAGAGGCAAAAACAATGTGGAATGTGTACCCCTGAATATTCAGTTGCAAGAGATATGCTCCCACTGCGTTAGCTGATACATCGACATGCAAGATAAATGGCTTCTTAAGAGTCGAGTTGAACATTCAGGTGCGTTGCAGAGACACTCCTTTAACACCTCAAATACCCTGTGTGTTGCATCACTTCCTGGAAATTGCTTCAGTGCCCTCTTTTGGGTCATATCCGTGAGAGGTTTTGCAATATCACCATAATTGGCCAAGTAGTGTCGGTAATTAAAACACCTCTGTACGCTTTTTAGCTCTTCATTCATGCGCAAGATGTCAGGTCTCTGACCTTCAGTTTTTTCGAATCAGGACGATGTTTGCTTGAATCCATAATATTTACTCTTAATATCTGATTTGTCCCCTCACCCAGATGCACTTAACTAAATTATTTGCAAACCCTTTCCTACTTATGTCATGCGAAACAGATCCTAGATGTCCCAGGTGCTCCTCCCAGCTGTTTGATAAAATTGCTATATCATTCAGATATGGCACAAGTGTATCCAATATGGGATGCAATCAGGGCATTTTCCTCTTTCTGAAAGCATACACCTAAGTTCTTCAAACCAAATGGGACCTCCCATTCATACTGTCCACGATGGGTAATAAACGCAGTGTACCTTTCGATGCAGGGGTTGAAATGCATTTACCAGTACTCCTTGAGCATAGTCAGAATGCTGATATAGCATGCTCCCACCATCTGGTACAGCAACCTCAGTTTGGTTGGCCATTGAAAAGCCATCAGCCTCAGTAATGGCATTGACACTCCTGAAGTCGATTCATAACCTCATTGTACCATCTTCCTTTGCCGCACAAACTCCAGGGTCTGCAAACGTACTTGTGGAGATTTTCAATCCCAGGAATAGTAATTCCCATATCTGTTTATTGTGGAGATTTTCAATCCCAGGCATAGTAATTCCCATATCTGTTTATTGATTTCTTCCCTAAGTGCTATAGGCACCCTGTAGGGATGGACCCTTTATTACCTAGAGTGACGTTAATCGCATGTGGGTTACATTTTGCACCTAATCTCTCCCGAGCTACTCCTTGTAACCTCTCCTGAGCACATCGTTGGCTACCTACAAAGTAATGCTGCAAGTTGCTGCCTCTGTTTAGTTGTCAAATGATTCTCTTTTGCCAATTTCACATTAAATCACTGGGTAACACCACTATACTTCCAATTTCGGTTCTCGTATGGTTCACCAAATTTATGATTCTTCATCAAATATAACATCTGAATAGGAGACACAAGCGGTGAACTCTCTAATCCTATTAGCATGAGCATGGATGGCCCTGATCCCTCAATCAGGCAAGCAAACTTTTGCATTTTCAGTCAGTGAGCTGGGGCTTTATGTTGCGTTCAATAACAACCATGTTCATCATTGTGCCGTTATTCTCTTTCTATCAAAGTGATTTTCTTCACACCCTCAGACCTCACATAACAGTTTTGTCTGAGTTGTTGGCAACGATTCCTCTGCAGCTGTTGTTTTCCCTTTCATATTGCCTAGATCAGTGGTTCTCAACATTTTATGCTTCACGTACCCTCTGGAAATGTGTATGTAACTAGCGTACCCCTTGTATAGATAGATAAAACTAGTTATAGTATAACAGTGGTTATTTTTACTTTGTTATTAGATCTAGTGACTTTCGAGCTCTTACGGCATATCCCAAAAAATTTTACCGTGTACCCCACGTGAGAACCGCTGGCCTAGATGCTTTTTCCAACGGAAAAAATAGCGATGGAATTTAGAGTGAAAAAATGGCAGCGATCATGGCTGAGAACACTGTCTTGCACCCCAGTTGCATGATGATCAAAATTCATGGAGGTAGGAAGAGGGGGAGGTCTTACTATCTCTTACCATAGGTCTCTAGTGTAGCTGCGGAGAACGGCGGTAGCCATGTTGTTCCCACTCAGAAAGCTGTGATCTACACGTCATTTGCAATATTTCCGAATGTTTTATACCAGGCGTGTCCAACCCGCGGCCCTGGACAGCTAGTAATGTGGCCCACAAAATCGTAAACTTTACGACAAGCTTTCAACATGATTATGTGATTTTCAGCGAGTTTTTGATATCCCACTAGTTTTATGTTGCCCTTTTTTAATTTTATAATAAAAAACATAAGAAAATAAAGGGAGTTTTATTATTCATATACATTAACTATATTATATATTTTATGTGCGGCCCAAAACAATTCATCTTCACTCAATGTGGCCCAGGGAAATCAAATCTTCACTCAATGTGGCCCAGGTAAGTCAAAAGGTTGGACATGCCTGTTTTATACGAATTCCGCTCAATAAAATCGCAATTGTTTCATGTACGAAAAAGAATCTTATTCAACATTTAAAGGTTTATATATATATATTGCTTTTGTAGTAATAGTGATTTAAACCCTTTGATTAAATTAGCAGACAATTTCGACAATTATTGCTAAATAAAATCGATTTTTTTCTTGAAAGGTCAATAGTTTTTTGTTCTTTTTAATCAAAATACTACTTTTCCGCTTCGGATTTGTATTCACGTTTGTTTTTAAATAGTTTTTTAACCCCCTTAGGGTTAGTCAACAAATTACATATCAAATGAAAGCTACGCAGCATCTTTTTCATAAAATAGGGATTGAGTGTAAAACTATAACCAATGCAGGTGTTGTGACCAGTTTGGGGCGGCACATACATTAGAGGCCGTGATTCTTTGTAATTGCCAACCTAAAGCCAGTTTCCGGACCACATCATAATTTACACACATATATATTAATACTCAAAACTAATATCACTTACAGGTAACAAAAACATTTATTAACAGATCAGTTCAGCACATTACACACAACTAATCCCACTTTTGGGACGATTTTAACACGCGCCCCTGGCACAGCCCTTTTCAATCAAGGGAAACTTTAGGAGTGATGGAGGTCAGTGCATTAAAAGTTCTTTCTGACCGAGCTAATTGCGTAAGAGTCTATCAGACACCAAATAGTTTTTTAGTTCAATCCGGGAACAAAGTGACGGCGGTACATGACGCACATTCATGTGGAAAAAACGAACCAGATTCAAACAAATGCACCCTCTACCACATTAGTTCAGTTGATCCATAGGGAAGGACATCGTCGCTGGGTCATCCGCTGCTGGTAACTGGAGGCTCGCACCGCTTGGTACTCTCGTTGAACGTTTACGCTAATACTTCGAAATGCTGCTGCTCTTTCTCACTGAAAGCTACAAAAATTTCTTTGTCTCCTACTTCGCTCGCTGCCGACACAAGAAGACCGAATGTCCTTTTGTCCTTGCCTTTTTGGTTTCCATCTCCTTGGCCCCCTGGTAGAGGTCACCCCACCGGCTCGGTGTGGATGCTGCTGGTTGGCCAGAACTAGTCGAGGTGCGAATCTCGCTACCCATCTGGCACTGGTTGACAGCGACAGGTCACATAGCCCTGGTGAAACCTGAGGGATACCGGATCACATCGCGAACTTTCCACGCCGGCGGTGGGGTTCTTTCTCAACAGGAGCTCGATGCAACAAAATGGAAGTGATGCTAAAATGTCACTATTAATTGTCCGATAGTCCATGGAGGACTACCGGAAAATGGTGTCCGATAGTCCTCCATGCTAACAGTTGTGTCGACGTGATAAAATCACTGTGGGCACGACATAAAGCCGGATCTAGGGAATCTCCACCCTCTTTCAGAATGCTAGTAAGGGTAATAGGGACAAAAAATTATTGAACATTTATATTTCATGCTATTGAATAATGAACTTATGCTTCATTTTTTTTTAAATACCTGTGAAACGGGGGTGTGGGGGGGGGGGGGAATGTTATATTGCATCTGAATATCAGGTCGATTTAGCTTTATTTTTTTTCCAGCCTCTTTACCTCGATTCTTTTCTAGATCCGGTCCTGATTCAGCGGAAATTTGGGAAGGAATTTCTCCTCAAGGAAAAATTCAAAATGCAAATTCTTGGAATATGTCAAATGACACCTTATCTTTTATACAAGCCATATAAAACTATCTTAAAGTTTGTAGCAAATACACCAAATGAACATTTTGGTGTATGATAGATGGTGCCTGATAGAGAATGTGTTAAATCCCCCCCCCCCCTCATAATATTTCAAAGTTGTATCATTGTTTAATCAAAGGTTTCTGATGTTGAAAATGGATATTTAAATAGATTTGATTATGATCTTTAATTTATCTTCAGTCACGTTTTTCCGCTAAATATGTATGTTAAAAGTTATAAAGTTTCGAAGATAGGTTCTCATTGGCATAACATGGAAAATTATGAATATTCCAGCTTCCGCAACTATTTAAATACTAAACGAATATTTTTGAAAATCGATATTTAAATAGATTTGATTATGATCTTTAATTTATTTTCAATAACATTTTCCCATTAAATGTATATATATATTAGAAGTTATAGAGCTTCGAAGAGAAGTTCTCACTGGCATAACATGGAAGAATATTAATATTGTAGCTTCCACAACTATTTAAATACTAAACGAATATTTTTGAAAAATCGATATTTAAATAGATTTGATTATGCTCTTTGATTCATCTTCAGTAACATTTTTCCATTAAATGCATATTTTAGAACTTATGGAGCTCCAAGTTAGGTTCTCATTGTCATATATAAATTCTGTAGCGTTCCAGTAAGGTACATCAAAAGCATAGGAAATGAATAATGTGGGTATTACGTTCTCTCCCGTTTCTTGATTTATTATTTCTTTCTATGAATTTTATAATAAACCTTTTTATTTATTCAATTTACATTTAAAGCACTAGAAAATTTCCCAACCCCCTTCTGCCAGTTTTCGCAATCCACTCTCCCTTACACCCTTCCGCAAGACATAACTACACTACTGTCGTAAACAGTTGAAATAACAAAAAAGTTTTCAATTTACAAAGCAAAACTTTAGCGCCTATGTAAAAACTTTCACCTATGAAATGTTATCCTTTTGATCGTTTTCGCAGGCTTATTGACGCATTCATATACTACACACGTACCCATTTTTTAAACATTCTGTCGTTCGTTAGCATAGCGATAGCACGCTTACGAGTAGGAACAATATGGCGACGCTCGGTTACAGCTTTAAAGCAATAGGGACATCCCCCTCTTCCTATCTCCATGGCGACAATAGCTCAGACTGTCATCTAGAGCAGTGGTTCTCAACCTTTTATGCTTCACGTATCACCTGGAAATGTGTATGTAACTGGCGTACCCCTTGTATAGATAAAATTATAGCTATAGTATAACAATGGGAATGAAATAAAATACTGACTTTGCTACTAGATCTAGCGACTTTTTCAGCTCTCACGACGTACCTTAAAAAATTTTACCACGTACCCCACGTTGAGAACCTCTAATCTAGAGTATCCGACAGCCTAATTGAGCAAAACTCAAATTTTTTAGCTAATATTTCAAGGAATAACACACACTCATGGACAGTGAATGTGTTGAATCCTTAGAAGTTAGGCTCTCTTTTCCCATACTTTTAGTAGCGGATTATCACACAGGTGCATGAGGCATGCATCTAGGGCCTTGACATTCGTAGGAGTTTCAAAACCAAGGCTGGTTCAATCTGGTAAGCGAGGTAAGCGTTGCATCTGGGCGCCTTCTCCAAAGGGGCACTTTCGACAATGCGATGCCTGTAAAATTTTGGAAAAGAGGCTTCAAAAAGGAGACTGCATCAGGGCACAAATGCAAGCATACCTTGCTCGAGTCGGTTCTGCACAAAACAATCAAAACTGAATCTTTTTGGAACATTTTATTGAGTAAAATATTTCGCAATAAGTATATTCTACTATCTATGTACATATCTCGTGTTTTTACTTAGTTAATATCAAATATAACGTGTTTTTTGTTAATACACTAAAAAGAGCATATATTTATTTTGGTTCATAAATAAGTTCATGTTTATTTTGTGGTATGTTCAAGTATATACAATATATATTAAAATTTCTATTTATGTATATTTGTAATTAATATTTATCTGTTATATGCCGTTTTCCCATTCATAAATTGCAAAATATTTTTTCTAATCTTTTGTGCCTGGGGCCTCCAGATACCTTAATTGGCCACTGCACTCTTTCATCTTATATTAGAAGGGCGTGTTGTTTTTTTAGTTTGACCTCTTATCTGGCCATCATAACTTGATATTCCCGGACTATCAGTTGTAGGAATGCTTTTAATCTCGAAGCCTAATTCTTTGGGCCTCATTATTTTCTTCTTCATTGAAAAATTAAATTGTACATCTGTCGCAGGCTTAATATTAGTTTCTCAGCATTTATTATGAAGACTAAAATAAAAGAAATATCGACATTAATATGAAAGATAAAATAAATTTTTCTAAGCTCGAAAATGTGCTTTCTCAAACAGACACATATGACAGCCCACCGGAATATTGCTATTGTCCCGACAGCCTAATTGGCTCCCTGCGTCAAATAATGGTTTTCATACCGAATGGGTTTCATACCTCCATACATCAGTGCTATGTGTAAGAGCAGTGACGGAATTACCGTTTTTTTAAAACATAATGATTTATTGTTAGTGTCACACTTTGAATGTAAGAGCAGTGACGAAATTACCGTTTTTTAAAACATAATGATTTATTGTTAGTGTCACACTTTGAATGCTGTCCGTTTGATGAAATCAAAATAATACATCGTTATATTTATTTTTCATATATCGAATTTTATGAATTTATTTTATTATTATATTAGAAAACTCAACGATACAACATGTTTAGTCTAAAAGATTACCGCATGTTACTGCGTCAGTTTAGTAGATATTGAAGATATATTATGTAGATCATGCTAGTGCATAAAATAAAGCATTTATGTGAGTATCAGTGTCGCAGATGATAATTAAAAATAAAGGCACTGAAGTTCAGATCAGTGTCGAAGATGAAAATTAAAAATATAGGCTGTTTCAGTGTGTAAAGTGTGTCAGTGTAATCAGTGTCGTAGGCAAGAATTTAATGAGACTTGACATATTAGAAAGTGAAATGATTGTAATAGGTTGCTAAACGTAAATGATACGTATCCGTCATCTTGGACGAATATTATTGATAAGTAAGATGAAATATTCTAACATTAATAAGAAATGTTCTAAACTAAGTCAAAGACTGATTGTCATGAACAGGTTAAAAAAGGATAAATCGATAATCCTGATCTCCGATTATTTCCCCCAGATCTGGTGGGCCAGATCTTTGTCTGGAAAGGGAGGGGGGGGGGGGGGGAAAGGGGATCATACCAGCCTCCCCTGTTTCAGAATACTAATAGTGGTAGTCGAAGCAAAAAATTATTAAACTTTTTTATATTTCAGGCATTTTTCAAGAATTAAAGTCCTGTAAAACGGAGCAGTAAATATTGTGTGCTTTCTGACACTTTCTTTTTGTTACCTTGTTCACCTTTGTCGAAAGAAATATTAAAAAAATATTAAAATAATATATTTTGTTAAAAAAGTTAATAAAAACTGTCCTGATATGATCTCTATCCTTTGTCATTCCATCACTTTGTATTGTGTATTTTGTTTCCTTGTTCACCTTTCTCTTCGCATTGCTCATTTCTTCATCTTCTCATGTAACTTTCCTCACTTCCTCCTCTCCCATTGGTCTCACCTGTCCTTGTCCGCCAGATTTTCCTACCTGCTTTGTGTAGTACTTTATTCTGCATTTTCAGATTCGTCCTTCCAATTATAATGCTTCTGGGACGGTTTAACAGTGCTCACAATCTGAAATTCCTCTTTTTTTTTATGAATTCTACTGCCTGAAAAATACCTATTCACAATTTTTTAGCTCTCCCTCACCGGTATGTCGAATTTGCCCTTTGACCTCGAAGAACCCATCAGAAACAAAATTTCGCAGCATCTACGACTCAAAATACCCCCAGGAACCAATTTTTAGCGTTCTATCGGTGATAGATCTATATTTTGATCTATGAACCTCGAAGAAGCTTCTGGATCCAAAATTTCTTAACGTTTGCGATATCTACAATCTGAAACATTCCCTAGTATTATATATACTTCATTCTTGCATGATTTTTTTGTATTGAATATCCCTATGTCATTGTGCGACAGCATTTCGCCAATGAATTTCTCCTTCTGCACTGTGGCTATTGTATTCACTTGATCTGACCTTCACTTGGCACGTTAATCTATAGAATTAGATTAATCAAATAAGAAACCCTACTTAAGGCACATCTTCCACACTTTATTTTTTATGAAGTGGATACTATGAAAATTAATTGTATAGCCTTATACTTAATATACATTGAATGTTCATTAAATAACGACAGTCTCTCTCCATGTTAGGTCAGTGTAAGCTAACTTCGAAGCTTTATAACTTCTAAAATAGTTTTGTGACAGAATGGGACTGAAGGTAAATTAAAGATCTCAATCAAATCTAAATCTCGATTTTCAACAATATTCCCTTAGTATTTAAAGAGTTATGGAAGTTTCAATATTTAACAACAGCAATGTCTAACGTTAAAATTTAACTCAAAAGTTAATTATAATTTGAATAAGAAGTATTATTTCACACCCTTTAATACAACAGATATATATTCAAAAAGTTAATATAAATAAACTTTCGATATTTTTCAATTTTCCTAAGACTTGCATTGTTGCAAGTTAAATATTCAAAGTCCATATCTCTTTAAGTACAATGCGAACATTATTGAAACTCGAATTTTAGATAGATTTGATTGAGACCTTTATGTTCCGTTACATTTTCTCATAAAATGCTTAGTTTCGAAGTTGCAGAGTTTCGAAGTTAGCTTCCACTTGAATAACATGGAGAGAGCATTTTTTTCGCAATTTAGTAAGCGCTCAATGTAGTCTTTGTCTTTTAATGCAAAATGCTGATACTTCTGCTCTTATATCTTTATCATTGTAGATCTTTCACGTGGATGTTTAACTTAGTGAAAAAATAACAATCTACCTACCGATGATTATTTCGCTCCTGAATCCAAATTTTCCTTGGAAGAGATCGCAATAAATTCACTAAAAAACTCGATATGCAAAAATAATTATAACAAAATGTAACTGTAAATATTAATGTCAGCAGCCAAAAAGACAGCGAGGATGTAGCTGAGAGAGATGAGCCGTGTCTGGATTAGTGTTCTTCTTATTTGCGGTGACAAAAGACGCAGAGCGTGGGTTATCCAAAGAGACACGCTGCACCCGGAGAAAACGTGCTCACGTAAACTGATTATCACAGCAGCAATTAGGAGTGAGAAAGTAACGGAGAAATAAATTATCGACTCAGCTATAATTAAGTAACAGCATGGTTAGGTGACTATCCAATTTGTTGGATGTCAGATTTCGGTAATCCCAAGTAAACATCTTTGAATACATTCACAAAGGATGCATCTCCAAGACAAGGGAGTGACATCGAAATGTCTCATCTTGTCACGTGACCTACGCCTTATAAAAGTATTCTTCCTTTGCCTTCCGAAGGAGAGAGTTCTGAGCGAAGAAAGAGGCGAAGAGTTTTGTCTTAGGGAAAGTGTATGCGTTGCTATCGCTCACGTAAGTATCAGTTCTTTTTGAAACAAACTTTAAAGTCTAACGAAAATATAAATCACTGTTCATCTTTCAGAATTTTAAATTCCGCGTTTTTCATTAATGGCAGCAATTTTTTTTTTTCAAGTATTAGGTTGTTTTACCTGTGTCGGCACTTTTTTTGCACATAATGGGCTAAATGGCCAGGTCACAAAGATCCCAAGGGCTCAAAGAAGGTTGGGGAGAGGGAACCCACTGGACAGCTATTGGAAGACATGAATGGACAGCTATTGGAAGACGTTATTGTACGTACTATTGTCCGTACACGAAGGTTGCCAGAACACTAATTTCTAAAAAATTCGTTACCAGATATTTTTTCTGAATTCTGTAATCAATCATAGTGTTCGGATATTTTTTTGAGCGACTGTAGGTGGTCATATTATTTTGATACTAGATCGTGTGGGCTCACTCACGGAAATATTGAGCGTGTGCAGTTACCGTTCACAGCAAACTGGAGCGTGTGCAGTAACTGCACACGCTCCAGTTTGCTGTGAACGGTAACTGGAGCGTGTACAGTTGCTGTACACGCTCCAGATATTTTTCCTGAATTCTGTAATCACGTGACACGAAGGTTGCCAGAACACTAATTTCTAAAAAATTCGTTACCAGATATTTTTTCTGAATTCTGTAATCAACCATAGTGTTCGGATATTTTTTTGACATGTACATGACACTGTACATACTGTATAACAGTTTAAGGTAAAACTTCACGAACTCCTTAAACCAGGTACACATTTATATAACTTTTATGGTATATATGTAAATGGTAAAACATAAATTTTATAAAATACTATACCTGAGCTGTTTAATTTTTTCTTGCTGACCTCTTCCTCCGACCCTCAATAAAAAGAAGATATCGGAATCTTCGGTGTGGGTTTTGAAGAGATTTTTATCTGTGATTTCGCGAAACGGAAATGTACGAGGAATCTCTTTACGGTGATGCGGTGGGAGACCGAGTGATGGCAAAGAATGGAGATGGCATTCTTTGCAGAGCTTTCTTGAAGAACATGCTGATGAAACATGATGAGCATGGTGTTTTACTTGCCGTCCAGTTCCCTGAACATCTCTCTTAACGGGAAGAAACATCGGTTCATTTCCCGAGTGATCCTCAAACTCCTTTCCATCAAAGGATCATATTCCTGCACCTTGTCAGGTAGTTGTTTAAGGAGTTGATAGACCGCAGACTTATAGTGGTCCAGCGATGTCTGCTCGTTCTACTTCGTAGCTATATTTTTGATTCACATCGTCATCTCGCACTCCTTTCCATCAAAGGATCATATTCCTGCACCTTGTCAAGTAGTTGTTTAAGGAGTTGATAGACCGCAGACTTATAGTGGTCCAGCGATGTCTGCTCGTTCTACTTCGTAGCTATATTTTTGATTCTCATCGTCATCTCGCAAAATACAGATATAGAGAGATTTTTTACATATGACCCGCAAGGTTAATAGCTTATCTGCAAGAAATACAGATGGGCATTATTCATACATAAAATGTTATGACATTAGTATATGCATAAAATATTGTGACGGTATCTCATATATCGAAGTAGAACCATTGAAATTATCTGATTATCAAGGAAAACTGAAAGAGCCGATATTTACATCTATTCCTCAGGATCCGGTTCTGGTTAAAACATATTTTTACATTTCTATTCCTCACTTCTCCTAAAGGAAGCAAACGAAAATAAAAAAAAAACGCAGTATACATAACTAAAAATCATAATATTATTAATATTTTTAATAATCCGACTTAGAATAAAATGAATTTTTCAAACATCATTCTAAACAAAATAATCAGAATACAAAAGAATTCATATGGAAAACTGAAATCACTGATATTTACATCTATTTTTGGTAATGCAATTTTAATTCAAACAGATATTTTTATTTATATTCCTTCTGTTCTAAGGGAACATTCTAAAATCAAAGGTGACACACCAGAGAAAATCAAACTGCCTAGTACAGTCGCTCAAAAAAGTATCCGAACACTATGGTTGATTACAGAATTCAGAAAAAATATCTGGCAACGATTTTTTTAGAAATTAGTGATCTGGCAACCACATTGTCACGTGACACGAAGGTTGCCAGATCACTAATTTCTAAAAAAATCGTTGCCAGATATTTTTTCTGAATTCTGTAATCATCCATAGCTTTCGGATACTTTTTTGAGCAACTGTATTATCAGCATTCTTAATAAACTGGCATTTAATAAAAATAATTTTTATGCGTTTTTTTTTTTCTTCTGAAATGCATTGCAAGAAACCTAAATTACATTATAGCTATTTTCTCCACTTCTATTACGAATAAAACATCTATAGCATCTTCTCTAGTTCAACATTTAAATAGAACGGATTTTTTTTTATCGAGGAGTTCTTTCGGAAAGAATCGTAAATCGAAGTACTAATTGCAGAAAAATTGAAGTTCTTGAACATTTGCAATAATTATTTCTAATCCGACTTTTGAAAATCGAATTTTTCTATACCGTCCCGTGGAGACCTAGGTTCGAGTCCCAGGTAAAAGCATGGATGTTTGTACTGTTTTTCTGTTGAGGTCCCGTCATCCTCGCAGATCTTCTTTATGGCGTACAAACTGACAGGCTCCTGTCAGACATCTGTGGCAAGCAGCTGCTTGAGGGTTTATTTATTTATCATTTTATTGCTTCTGAACGAAACAATAGGAAAAGGATTAAATGCTCTACGTGAAATGAGCAATCCAAATTTGCATTTATTCTCTTAATTTCCTTAATTTCAGGAAAGCATTCATTCTCCTTTCCTCTAGTCCGATGGGGCGGGGGTGGCTCAGTAGGTAGAGCGCCAGGCTCATAATCTGTAGTTCCCAGGTTCGAGTCCCAGCTGGGTCAGCGTTGAGATTTATCTCCGCAAAATTCCCCGCCCTGCCCACGGTCAGTAGGGGACACCGATGGGCTTGGAAAGGCCGCCGTCCGTCGGATGGGACGTTAAGCCGTGGCCCCGTGTGCGGGAGAGCCATACCCTGTGCACGTTAAAGAACACGCTGGATGGCCTTGACGGGAGGCTACCATCTGTCTCCCAACAGCTGTTCCAGTGGATCCCCTCCCCCAACCTTCTCTGAGCCTTCGGGGTCCATATGACCTGGCCATTTAGCCCATGGTGTGCAAAAAAGTGCCGCTCAGAGGTAAAACAACCCAACCTCTAGTCCGACATTTCTGTACAAAGGATTTTTCTTTAATCTGTTCTTTCTAAACGAGGCAGTCGGTGGTGCATGACCCAACAGGCGCACGAGGATATCGCCTAAGGCCTCCAGATTCATGTGGGTCCTCAAAAAAATCTTTTTTCGAGCATTTTATTGAAAAGGTTTCACGATCCTTGTAATCTACTATATACGTATACATTTCGTGATTTTACTTCGGTTAATACTACATATGATGTGATTTTTGTTAAATACACTAAACTAAAAAAATATTTATTTTGGTTTATAATTACGTCTGTTCTTGATAATCCGACTTTGGTTAAAACGATATGAAGATCGGCTGTTTCAGTTTCCTTGAAAAAAAAAATCGTTGTATTGAAATGTCGGATTGGAGAAAATGCGATTCTAGATGAAAGCCGAAATTCAAAATAGTTCTCTACAGGAAATCAAACCATAAAAAACTATCAGTATTCCCATTAATTGGACTTTCAATGAAACGGTTTTTCTCTTTGTGTTGTTTCTTCTCAACGAAAAATCATCATAAAGAAAATGAACACACTGCACGAAACATTCACACAAAAAAAATTATATGTTATCTCTAGTTCGGTAAAAGGATTATCATTTATTACCGCTATGGTGAAATCAAAGTGTAAAATACTGAAAAATTGCGTTTTATTGCAAGTCTGGTTATAAAGAGTTACAAAGATATGAATCGTTTCTTTGTAACCAGACTTGCAATGAACAAAACCTTTCTTACAAAGAAAATACCTACGTAACCTTTCTTACAAAGAAAATAACTTCATAACCTTTCTTACAATGAAAAGGTATAAATTTTTTCTTTGAAAAGATAGTTTGCAAAGAAAAGATATGAATCATCTCTTGGTTGTCTCTGATGCGTTCCTTTGATTTCCGATAGTTCAAAATGATTACAGTTATAAAACAATCTATTCTCTTGGATTTGGTGAGTTCACCATTCTTTACGACGAACACCAAGTAAACACTTCGATAGACAGGACAAAAAACAAAGAAACGCATTACAGGAAACCGAAATTCAGGTAAGTCGCGAAAGAGAGTTTACATATATATAGTTCTAACTTAGGCATTCGTAAACTGTCTTTCGCGAGCACTTCAATGCCCGCTTAGCTGGTAAAAATGGCCGTTGATGAATCGTTTATTAGTTTTCGTGATTGAGATCATAACGCAAAATTTCGTCTGCTGTTGCCAATTGCGCTACATCTGGCGCTAAAAAGACTAAAGAATTTCTTACAACCAGAAAGAAGACAAAAATAATATAATTGCATGTAATTTATTAACACTAGTTCTACATTTTCAAAGCAATATTTAAAATACTTTTTTTAATTTAAATGTAATGTCCTAGTTAGTATCCACTGGAATTTTTATTAATATTTCACTATATATATTTTTATTCGGATGAGAGGCCATCGAAAGCATTTGGAGCTCTCGAAGTCTCTTTAGGCAGCTCAAGAAACTTGCAGAGTCCTTTCGTAAATGCGTTTTAATTTTTTGTTGTTTTCCTGAGAAGGAAGAGAAACAAAATAATTCGTTTTAACCAAATTCCGATTAAAGAGAATAAAGATAAATATCTGCTGTTTCGGTTTCCTGTAATGGGGTTCTTTGATTTTTATTTGGTGCATTCAGAAAGGGAAAAAAAAACTAGAAAATATGCTTTATTAAATGTCGTATCATTGAGAATGGCAATTCTGTGTGGTTTATTTCCTGTAATGCGTTCCTTTCATTCGAGAGTTCTAACTCATTCCATTATTCAGTACATGAGTTGTCCATTTTTCATTTGAACGAATCTTATATAATACAGATGTATAATATTTTCTAATACATTTGTTTTTTCTTGATGACAGATAATGCACACAACTGAATGCACAACTTTGCTTCTTATCCTGGCGATAAAGCTCGTTACATCACAGATCATCTTTGATGAAGAGAAATGCATTCCAAAAGTAAGATTTTTTTTTCAATTTATTAAAAAGTCCAGTTCTTCAGGAGTATGAAGTGTATATATTGCTACGGAACAGTGTTCAGAGATATTTCCTTTGCTCTCTTCAATCGTATTGTGTCGCATATGAAAACTATAGGGCATTATTTGGAGATTTAATGTGTAGACAATTAGTCCTATAGGTGGTGGTGGTGGTGGTGGGGGGGGGGGGGTCAGTCGGTAGCGCACCAGGCTCGTAATCTGCAGTTCCCAGGTCCAAGTTTCAGCTGAGTTAGTGTTGAGATTTATCTCCACAAAACTCCCCGCCCACGGTCAGTAGGGGACACCGATGGGCTTGGAAATAATAAATATTGAGATAAATTCGACAGTTCAACATCCAGTAATAAATAGCCACTTTTACGTCGAATTCAATTTTAGAGGAAAAATTGTCTGAGCCGGGTGGGATATGAACCCACGACCTCCTGATAACATGTCAGGTGCTCTGGACCACTGAGCTACCGGCCGCCGATCAAGATATAGTATTAACGCTATGAACATTCCCTTTTTATGTCACATATAGGCATTATTTTAGGCAATTTTGCTTTCCATCTATTTGCAAATAAAAAGCCGCTAGTTTTAAAAATTGCGTAAAATAACGCTTACATGTGACATAACAAGGGAATATTCGTAGCGTTAATTAGAGGAAATCTTGATTGGGGGCCGGTAGCTCAGTGGTCCAGAACACTTGACATGTTATCAGGAGGTCGTGGGTTCATATCCCACCTGGCTCAGACAATTTTTCCTCTAAAATTGAAATCGACGTCAAAAGTGCCTTTTTATTACTGGGCTTGGAAACCCTGTGCTTTCCCCCTATGACGTCACGGACCACGCCCCGCCTTCGGGCGGTGTGATGTTCTGACGGCCGTCCCATGGCTGAGCGGTTAGCGCGCTTGGCTACTGATCTAAGGGACCTGGGTTCGAGCCCCTGGTAAGGCATGGATGTATGTGTCGTTTTTCTGCTGAGGTCCTGCCATCCTCTCAGACCTTCTACTATGGCATATAAACTGACAGGCTCCTGTCAGACCTCTGTGGCAAGCAGCTGCTTGAGGGGGTATTTATTTATTATTTTATTTATTTATTTAATTCATAAAGACCCCCTGGTTGACCCCCTCATTAAAAAAACCCTTATCAAAAGTTCCGCCCCTTTATTGAAAATTCCCCCTTTATTAAAAACCCGTGGCGCCATCTAGTGTATATCATGAGTACTATATTTTATAAAAGCCCTATATTTTAGCCGTAATTTTCCAATTTTTGACTCTCCCCTCATTAACCGCCTTTATTAAAAATTCCTCCCCCTCATTAAAAAGCCCTTATCAAAAGTTTCACCCCTTTATTAATAACCCTATCAAAACTGCCCCCTGGTTGACCCACCTGTATTTTTTAAGCCCCCTCTTTAAAGACCCCCTGGTTGACCCACCTGCATTTTTAACCCTCCCTCATTAAAAACCCCCCCTTATCAAAAGTTCCGTCTCCCTCTATTAAACTCCCCCCTCAACGATCACAAACTCCCAAATAAATCCTTTGGTTTCTACCCTCATCTGAAATTTGCCAAGTCCAACTGAACTTTCGGTGGCAACGACTCCCCCTCATTAAAAAACCCCCTTATCAAAAGTTTCACCCCCTTTATTAAAAACCCTATCAAAACTGGCACCCCCTCATTAAAAAACCCCCGTATCAAAAATCTCCCTTTATTAAAAACCCTATCAAAACTGCCACACCCTTGTTAATTAATCCGTTATCAAAAGTTCCATCCCCTTTATTTAAAAACTCCTGTAGCGAATTTTTATTTCCTCATAAATTAAAACTCAGTTTAAAAATATATGTGAACCAGTGACAGATGGAATCACTCAATTTCCATAAGAATATATTATTTATTAACTTGCGAATTTTTATTTTTATTCCTTATTAATTAAACACTTATCAAAAGTTCCGCCCCCTCTATTAAACTCCCCCCTTACCGATCACAAACTCCCAATATGTCCCTTGGTTTCTACCCTCATCTAAAATGTACCAAGTCCAACTGAACTTTCGGTGGCAACGTTCAGGTCATCCCCTCTCAGAATGACTGATGCAATAGTCAAAAATAATTACAAAGTCCCATATTTTGTGAATTCGACCTTCATTAATTCCCACGACGTGTATTTCACAACAAGCGTTCTGTACCTCACCCCTACTGAAGGCCATGACATGGGTCTCTTCTTATCGGCAGGGTCAAAGGGTGACAGGAGATCGAACTGGTGTTGCACACTAACAGCTCAGCAATATTTGCATTTGTTGCTGATAAGATCTGAATTCGTATTTTAATATCTACAAGCTTTAACCTTGCAGAGTACGTGACATGGGTCTCTTCTTATTGGCAGGGTCAAGAGGGTGATTGCAGCCTGAACTGTCGATACATGCTGTCTGCACCGATACATGCTGTCTGCATCACAATATTTGAATTGTTGCTGATAAGATCGGATGAAATTATTTCCTTCGTTAAAAATAGAAGCTAAGTAAATAATTGTGATGCTGTTTCAGCCACAGTGTTTACTTCAAATGTATCTTTCCCATGAGGGGTTTATCATTGTTCATGTCGAAAGCTGTATCTTGACCTCATGGGCATTTATCAGATCACATTGGCGTGTATATATAAGCTTGTATGCAACCCGCTTCATCATTGCTTGCTGCTAGTCAGAAGTTTACTGTCTGTCAGAAGTTTGCTATTAGTTTGCCTTTAGAAGTCTGCCATTGCAAGATGTCCAACATACCTGCATTTAACGCTACTGAGATGCATTAACGCTACTAGATGACCCTACCATTGCATTTGATTGCTTGCTCTTGCAAGTGAACTGGTTGGAAGTGGCCGCCAAACGTTCTTCCGATGGAAAACCAACGGTGCTGAAACGCCAGTGCTTGTCACACCTTCAACGAGGCAGGAAAGCTCTCCACAGTGCACGCCTAGTATCCTCTACCGTGCACCCATTGGATGGTTCATTGGTGGGGCCTTCATTACACTCTACTGCCAAGGACATCGCTACGCCGCAGCGCTCCATCGTTCCAGGGGTGAAACGACCTTTGTTGGACTTTAGCATTCCTCACTACGATATAGAAAACGTGAGGAATTTCAATTCACTAAATTCAAAACTCAATTTGTGTCCACTAGTGTGCGTCTTGGTGGCATATGGATGATGTCGAAGCACATAATTTTTTGCCGACTTTCTGGAACTTGCATGCCAATTTGGGGTGGGAGGTCGAACACTTGAGCTGCTTCTTTGATGAGTTTCAGAGTGAAAATCGTCTTTCCACACTGAGAAGGAGTGGCAATTAAAATATTTGAAGGAGTTTGGAGAACCATTGTACCACCATGCAGTCGTTAAGTCAGCTCGACATGTGTAATCGCTGTGCAATACTGTGGGAAGAGTCGAACTGCTTGCTCTTTTAAACAGGAAATACAGACAATGAGCACCACATTTGTCTCCCATGGGGTCCTGCAGAGATATCGAGGGATGTAACACGTGATGTAAGCCTAGCTGACTGTAGTATTCTTGCATGGACACATCGGGACTTGTCCCCAATGGGTCAAAGTGATCCATATGGGTTCTTTTCTTGTAAACAGCTATCCAGTGGGTACCAGGCTTAGTGGACGGATCAATATTGTAGATAAACAAGGCTTCTGACTGGTCAAATCTACGAGGTAGTCTGTCACTTGGAAACACACCTAGACTTGTCAGTAACATCGAAAGGATGGATTCTAACTGATAGGTATTCATGAGCTGTAGTAAAACAGGATTTTACGATCCAATGGGATTTCGAGCAAATTCTGGTATTTTGCATACAGGATCACAGTGACTGATGTGGGTAGTGGCCGGGAAAATTTTAATTCAACTTTCACACTACCGCTCTTTATTAAAGAAAACACTTGATTACATTCACGTTGCTCAGGGGTCAATTGGAATCCAAACAGTGTAAAACCCTCGGCATAGGCTTTTCGCGATAAGTTAATACCACTATCGTATTTCCAGGCATTCACAGCTTTCAATAATCCTTGGTAACATCGGAGGTAACGTCCATTCATAAAGTTGGGAGTGTAGGACTGCTGTTTACTGTCAGTGTGAAGGCTGATGTAGTTTAAGTCGAAATTGGAAGTTGAAGGGATTTTTTTCGTACGATCCATGCAGACTGATACTTTCCACCATACCAAGTACCAGACTTACCGGTAGTTGCCCGAGAAATAAATTGTCACTCATCAGACCCGCTGCGATGGAGAACATGCATAAATCTGTTCTGCGTAGGGGGTACTTGGCACTCTCGGACCCCAGTAAGCAAGCATGTACAAGGATGACACTGGAAGTGGGTTTGACTTTGTGCACGAAAAATTCGAATTCGTGAATCTGTACTTTGTAAGAGGGGTCCACTTCACCTGTCATAAGACAGAATTCAGGCTTGGACCTTAACAAACGCAGTCTCAGATCGATTTGATTGAGTAGGTAACGTTCTTGATTGAACAGATCGGCATGGATCCATGAGATGAATTCGATACCTGTTGACTTTATGTACCCCTTGCGCTGATGCCATCCCTTGTTCTCGCGACTGGTCAGTTCCATTTTGCCAGGGGTGTTGAGGTACCAGAGTGACGTTCTGAGTTGACTTCGTGTGGCATCGGTACCGTAATTCAATAGAGTCTCCAGGTATGCCCTGTAGGGGTACAGGGTGTGAGAAGTACTCACTAGGTGATCGTTGAGGAAGACGTCTACTTGATTGAAGAGGGCGTGGAAGAAATGATTGCAGTTGCCAATCACTTCCAACGGGTGCGTACCATCGGATTTCACAATTTTCAAGACGAGACGCAGGTGGAAATGGGATAGATCAATGTAATTGTCTGTTCCTTGCACGATGAATTCAAGTGGAGCATTACCTTCCAGCAAAGCCACAGGTAAATAACTGGCATAGCAGCCTCTTTCTAGTTGTGAGACAGCAGAGGGGGGGGGGGGACCAGAAACAGGTCCAGTTCGGAATTGGCACAATCGCCAGAATCGGCGTGAATTTTCAGAATGCTCATGATTAAAACTCGTCCTTCACGGTACAGTCTGTTCACTTTATGAACACTAGGATGATGATGGCGGAGTTTTATCCCTTTTCCTCCCTGCAGCTTGGTACGTTGCAACAGGTTTACACTGGCTTCACGTAACTCTGCTTTGGCGGCCGTTTTCAAGTTTTGCCCTTGGGCCATCTCTGAAATGAACCATAGCCTACCCTGACATAGGGTGGTCAGTGCCGGTCGTATGAGAGGGCTGATGAAACGTCCAATAGTGGCAAAGAGGCTACTGAGACCGCCACCTGTCTGATAACGAGGACCCTGGAACACACCCTGCCCCGTTTGGCTCTTGTAGTAGCGCACATAGGTGTCTGCAGAAGGGGGAACGAATTTAACCCTCATGGCAGAAATGTAATTTGACTAAAACTTCACCAAATTTAAAATCCAGGGGTTCTGTTTCGGTACGAAGGAAGATTCTTACACTCTCGAAACTGTTTCTCTGCCAGGGGTAGTAATCAGGTTGTTGATACACTGCAGCAATGGCTTCATTATTACTGGTTCTGACGGCAGGATTCACAACACCCAACAGTTCACCATGAGTATCACCTAACAACTGAGGTGCAATCAGGTCTGAATACAAATAAATACCGTACATTCCTCTGTTCATATCGATGGGGTAGTCACCAACTGCTTTATTCAATGGAAAATCTAATTTAGTAATTCCTAGAATATCTCCTAATCCTGGGTTTGCATGAGGAAATTTAATGAAATGAAACTTGTCTGTATCAATCAACACTCTATGTTGAATGTCTGTTGCTTGAAACGGAAAGCTTTTCTCAGCTTGTAGGGTATGACCTGGTTCATCGCAACGAATGGTTCAACGAAACAATTCAGCAGTTTCGTATCGTCCATGGGGTACCTTTCGTTCGTGGAAACTACCTGGAGGAATCACGTAGAAATAACAGTCATCATCTATCTCGAATGCTGCAGCATTGCAAAGTTTGCTAGCAAATCGTTGGTAGAAGGGTTTGTCAACTTCTCACTCGCCGACACACAGAAGCCTGCTGAGATTCGTTTTAGGGAATATCAAACCATATCCCTCACTTGGTTTGAACACCCAGTAACCACCGTTATATGACACCACTATTTCTTTGGGGAGCTGAGCAGAGAGGTGAGACAACAGCTCCATTCAAGTTATTTTGCCTGGTTTAAGGTTGATTTTCCAGTATTCTTCAAAGGGAGCAGGAGCATAATATTGATACGTGTCATTAGAGCCATCAACAATGTACCAGCTCACGGGTAAGTGAACTTCTGCTAACCCCACCTTCTATTTTCCCCCCTAGTCTTAGGGGTTGTGATAGACAAACCGTGAAATCAATCTGCGAATTGTTTGGGTAAACATTCTGACTAGCCTTGTAGGGTAGGGTCAGGTAGGAATTATCCATTTTTTAGAAATCCACGCAGGTTTGGGATAACCGCGAAATTTGACCAGTGCCTTTTGACCTTTTCTCTCAATTATTTTCTGAACCAAGTAAAGTTCGGGTTCAGTCACTTTTTGAAATTCTGTTTTATAGACTGTTCCCTTCAACATTTCTCCCTCAGAATCCCATATGATATACACAGGGGGCTGACGGAGTAACACCCAGTCGACTATAAAAATTTCTTCAGTCCACAAATGAGTACCTGCCTTCTCATGAACACCCAGTAACCACCGTTAAAAATGAAATGAATTCAAAGGGTACTTTTAGACTGTCTAGTCGAAAATGAAATGAATTCGAAGGGTACTTTTAGACTGGCTAGTCGAACCGTATCCCCCACTTTAAATGCTGGTTTTTCTTCTTTGGCCGGATTACCGAAAAGTCGTACCCATACACTGTCTTCATTGTGTAAGGTCACGTCCTTGGGAACCATATCGTGTGCACTATGAACTGTTACATTGTAACCTCGTAAAACATGTTGCAGCACGTCCAAGTACTGGTATGTGTTATTTCATGTATAATATCTCCGCAGTCTCTCGCGTAGTTTACGATTCCATCTCTCCACCATCCGTGTTTAAATTCATGGGAGATCGCCCCTTGGAAAGGATTTTTTTGAAAGCCGACACCATTTCTTTTCCTGCTTTCAGTTCTTTCCTTGTTATAGGCACCACCCACCCATATCTTGAGAACACATCGATGACCGTTAATATTTATCGATAACCGTCATTGAGGCGAGTTAGATATTTCACAACCACGAGATCGGCTTGCCATTGTTCGTCTAAACCTGTGACGTGTGTACGGTTTCTGGGAAATGTCCGACACACAGGCTTGTGTAGGGTGTAGGCGGGTTGCTTTTCTAAACATTCTCGTACGAGTTTGAGTGGCAGCCCTGTATTCAGAGCTAACTTTTTTACACTACCGAATCCTCTTTCAGGGTCGAAATAATAGGTTTCCAAAGTTTTGTTTTCTGCTGCATCCAGACGTCGTATTCCACTAGATTTTGCCATTGGTGTAATGAAAGTGTAACACCTGTAACTGTAGGGATATCTCCTATAAACTGTCTGATGTCCACTGTTAAGTTACACACTCGAATTTTGTATTCACTGCCTAAGGCTTTTGACTCTCCACACTGAATATTTTTACTAGGGGCAACAAGTTCTAATACAAGCACCACTATCGCTGACACTGTTATGATTACGCTTCCACTAGCTAACACCTTCTTTCTCCTATCCATACTAAGATTAAAATGAAATAGGATGAAAAGACAGACACATTATATAGGTTACAATTATTTATTTAACTAATTTATACATTTCATTTTTTGCATCATCAACAATAGTATTATATTTCAGAGTACACACAAATCCAGAATCTATAAAATTCAACAGACCCCGTTTCCAGGCCGTATCCACAAACACTTGTGCTAAGGCATCAATGTCCAAGTCACCAGACCACCCTACGATGGTCGGTAGTTTTTCTTCGGGTTGAGGTCCATCTAACGGAATCACACATGTTAATTCTTGTTGAAAAATATCCACCAACAGCTGATAAACACAGTCAGGTCCCTCAAAAGCAAGACCCAGCAGGAAGGGTAGAACTGATTTGGAATGTTCTATAAGAGTGGTACGGAGATGGTGATCTTTGAGGGTTCCACACATGTTATGTACAACACCCATCACTTCGTCTACGTGGATAGCCAACGTAAACCACTGCGACACATTCAGAGTTATACTGCAGCTCACAACTCGAAACTGTAGAGTTCTTGTGGCAGCTGTTTCTTTGATGAAGTCGATACAGCGTTCGTCACTTTCGTTGTGGTACATGTACACACATAAACTGGGCATCACGTGCCACGTCTGTTGATCGGGACCATTTTCACTTGGTCTTCGATGTGGGGCACCGTTGCACACAAAGTCTCCCATTCAGGTATTGAGAGGGTAACACCCATAGGTGTAGGGTAGATGAGTTCGCCATTTTCATACTTCCTGTAGCAACGTACGTGCAACGAAAACTTATTTTTGAACAGCAAAGGCACAATGTAAACATCTTCACTGAGACACCACACATATGGATTGATAGACTGCATCATGGACAATGATGCACTCGGCGGTTACCCCCTATTTAACGTAAGAAAGCAGCGCTATCTGGGACAACCAATCAGGACCATCGGTTTTTCAGGAAATATAATAAGTCAATAGGAGATGATAAATGCATGGAGAAAAATGTTAGACTTTGTAATTATTTTTGAGGATTGCATCACTCATTCCAAGAAGGGATGATCTGAACGTTGCCACCGAAAGTTCAGTTGGATTTGGTATATTTCAGATGAGGTTAGAAACCAAGGGACTTATTCGGGAGTTTGTGATCGGTGGGGGGGAGTGATTGGAGGGTTTGCTAGAGTATAGTGCTCATGATATACACTAGATGGCGCCATGGGTTTTTAATAAAGGGGGGCCCATGTAGTTCCAGACGGCGGCTTGAACATTTGATAAGGTTTTTTTTTAATGAGGAGTAGGAATTTTTAATAAAGTGGTGTTTTTAATGAGGAGGAGTCATTGCCACCGAAAGTTCAGTTGGACTTGGTAAATTTCAGATGAGGGTAGAAACCAAGAGACTTTTTCGGGAGTTTGTGATCAGTGAGGGAAAAGTTTAATAGAGGGGGGCGAAACTTTTGATAAAAGGTTTTCTTAATGAGGGGGGGTTAAAAAATACAGGTGGGTCAACCAGGGGGTCTTCAAAGAGAGGCTTAAAAATGTAGGTGGGTCAACCAGGGGACAGTTTTGATAAAGTTTTTAATAAAGGGGGCGGAACTTTTGATAAGGGTTTTTTAATGAGGGGGAGGAATTTTTAATAAAGGGTTTTTTTTAATGAGGTGGGGAGTCAAAAATTGAAAAAATTGCAGCTAAAATAGAGGGCTTTTCTAAAGTTTAATACTCATGATATACACTAGATGGCGCCACGGGTTTTTAATAAAGAATGCAGAACTTTTGATAAAGGTTTTTTGTAATGAGGGGGCCAACCAGAGAGTTTTATGAATTATGAAATATTAATTATTAATTGATTAATAATTAATAAGGGGCGTGGCCAGTTTTGGATATTAATAAGGGGTGGTGGTCGGTGACGTCATAGGAGGAAAAGCACGGGGGTGAAAGTTCCCATGGTGGCACATCACTACTCTTGTGCAGGAGAGCTACATCCTGTGCACATTAAAGAACATGCTGAATGGTCATGATGGGAGGCTGCCATCTGTCTCCAACAGCTGTTCCAGTGGGTCTTTCCCCCAACCTTCTCTGAGCCGTCGGGGTCCTTGTGACCTTGCCGTTTAGCCCATTGTGTGTAAAAAAGTACCATTCAAAGGTAAAAAAAATCTAACCCAATATAGAGGTGCACTCAGTCAGTAACACACCAGTCTCATAATCTGCAGTTCCCAGGTCGAGTCCCAACTGTATCTGAGTTGAGAGAGTTCTCTACAAATTCCCATTGTGTTCACAGTCAATATGAGACACCGATGGGCTTGCAAAGGCTGAATTCCGTCGGATGAGATGTTAAGCCATGGCCTGTGTGCGGGTGAAGTCAAACTCTGTGCACATTAAAGAATACACTGGATGGCTTTGAGGGGAGGCTTTCATCTTCGTAGACAGCGAGGATTCATGCCCTTCGCTAAACTCATCTGAGCCCTTGGGATCAGAGGTGAAACAATCTAACACCAATGAAAATGCATGACAAAGACAAGGTACGGAGGTATAGAGATGTCAGTAAGCTAGCAAATCATTTAAAAAGAACAACAGTCGCATTTGTTGTTTGGAGCTATGAATGATCCAGAACATGATAAGGAAATTAAACCATTATTAGAATACACAAAGTTAGCTGCTGAATGCTCTAGCTCTTCTCAATCTTTTATGCTTCACGTACTACCTGGAAATGTGTATGTAACTGGTGTACCCTTTATATAGATAGATAAAACTATAGTTATAGTATAATAATGCCAACTTAGCGATTTGTTACTAGATTTAGCGACTTTTGAGCTCTCACGGCGTACCTCAAAAATTTTTACCGCGTACCCCACGTTGAGAACCCCTGCTCTAGCTAGTGCATTCTAACTAGTAAGTGCCACAGTACAGTGCAACTGCTAAGAGCTTTTGGGCTCCTGCAAATCAAACATAATACGATACTTTACAAGTTTACAAGAGTGCATATGAAGATCAAAATACACCGTGGCGGAACGTGACTTTTTGAGTAGAGAAAGCAGTTATCAAAAGCTGTGCTACAACTAAATCCAAACGCCTTTCCGTTACTCATCATTTGATGTTTCCTAATCTATGAGTGAAAATAGTTCCATACGTTTTTAAATCAAATATTATTGAAAATTAGTACTATACATTGCTTTTGAGCCGTCCCGTGGCCGAGTGGTTAACGCGCTTGGCTACTGATCTACGGGACCTGGGTTCGAGCCCTGGGTAAGGCATGGATGTTCGTATTGTTTTCTGCTGAGGTCCTGCCATCCTCTCAGATCTTCTACTGTGGCATATAAACTGACAGGCTCTCTGTCAGACCTCGTGGCAAGCAGCTGCTTGAGGGGGTATTATTTATTATTATTACATTGCTTTATCTGTAGGAAAAAGTGATGTGGGAATGCTGTGGCGTAAATAACAATTTCGTTTTAAGAAGGGAGTGGGGTGTGAAAATGGCTCAAGGGCATGAAAAAAGTTAAACATATATTTTTAATAAAATTTGATTTTATTTACTGAGAAGTTAGAACGAAAGCACAAATTAATATTACAAAAAGTTAACAAAATCACCTTTAGGAAAGTTGTTTTTCAAAATTCGGTTTCAAAGCCGAATTTCAGTGATGCCTTCTGAGGTTCAACATCTCGATTTCGCTGTTTGCTTTTGGCGTCGACACTTTGGAATGGTAGCCCAGTCGAAAATGGGGTAAACAAAAACATGTATATTAAAAATCTGTTATTAATGAAATCTCAATTCAAGATAATAATTAAATTTTATTTTTATACGAGTGCAAACAGGTGGGGATACGGGGTATACCTGCGTATCCTCAGAATAAGGAAAAAAACCTTGATATTATATATAGGTACGGGACAGAAAAATGGAAACAGTTCCATATTATCTCGATAGGAAATCACATTTAGAGCTCATTTAGAGCGATTTTTATGAAAAATATATTTAAAGATAAATTAAAGATCTCAATCAAATCTATCTAAATCTCGATTTTAAACAATATTTGTTCAGTATTCAAAGAATTATGAAACCTGGAATATTAAGCAAGCTACAAAAAATTTACCCCAAAATTTAATTAAAACTTTAAAGCAGGCTAAAGGATTAAAGATCATAGTTGATATTAGCAGAGTACCGAGTGCTATGCCGCCGGTATTCTACTAGAGTCAATTTTGGAGTCACGTTTTACTCCAAATTTGACTCCATAGGTCTGGGAACTTCTTAGGAACCTGGTTCAAGCTCTGGATAAAAGGAATGGATATTTTTATGACAGGCTCCTGGTGGCAAACAGATGTTTGAGGAGAATTTATTTATTTCCTCCTTAACTGGCATTAATAAAAATGTTTACAAAATTATTGAAAACCTAATATTTATTAATATTTTGACTCATATTAGCTACGCCACTGATTGTATAAAAAAGAATTATGTATAAATCCTAAATTTCATTTTTGTTAATTTTCATTTAATTGATATTGTGTTTGCGCTTGAATAAAAGCATTATTATTATTACACAATGCATTACAATTTCTCATCCCAATATTGAATTCTATAAACATCCATCTGTGGAAGATGCGAGGTTTGGTCGCCATTCGAAAGACAGTCATGTCCATCATTGCTAGATTTGAATCATTTTACCTCTGAACAACCCCTAGGCTGCAGTGGACAACTGTTACAGGTGGAAATATTTAATTAAAATCATATAACTTTTCCTTCAATGTACTCATAGAGAGCTCTCCTGAACACGGAGTTACGATTTAACGCCTCATACGACGGACGACAGTTTTTTTTTTTCTGAGCCTATAGGTGTCCCCTTTCTCGCCGAGAGCTAGGTGTGGGTTAACGGAAATAAATCACAATCGGGACTCGAGCCTCGGAAGGTCAGACTCCTAGTGTGGCGCGATACAAATTGAGCCACTCGCAACCATATATGCCGAAACGCAAACGTTATTCTGATGACTTTTCATTGGGAAGTCAAAGAAATATATGCAAAACATTAAAGAGACCTTTTACGGAGAAGTAGAGTTTGGAGTCGATTTGACGAGCTATGGGGAAAAAAATCTGACGCATCGTAAAACGTAAAATAGAATTACAATTTATATAAAACTTATATACAAAAATGCATGTCACTAGTCATTTATTTTATTCTTGCCGAGAGGTTAGCGAGCTTGGCTATTGATCTAAGGACCTGAGTTCGAGACCCGGGTAAAGCATGTATGTTGTTTTTCTGCTGAGGTCCTGCCATCCTCACAGACCTTCTATTATGGCGTATAAACTGACGGCTTCTGTCAGACCTCTGTGGCAAACAGCTGCTTGAGGGAGTATTTTCTTTTATTAATATTAATTAAAATCGTTTTATGACAAAATTGAATGTTAATCTATTTAGAAAGAAAAATATTAGAAACTAGGCAGAAACTGAAATTTGGTGGGTAGCATCATTAAAAAAGCAAAGAGCCATTAATATAAAAAAAATAAGAAAATTCGTAAAAAAATACAACCTGCATTATGCTTATTTTAAATTATTAAAGACTGATTGAAAAAAATTGAAATTATAATAAAAATATATCATATTTTTTCTTATGTTTCCATATTTTTTAAATTATTCTGATATCGAACCCTCCTCGCTAACGATGAGCTCGGGCTCATCGCGACAAAGCTCGAGCCAGAACTCATCGTTAGCGAGAAGGGTTCAAAGGTTTGCATTGTATAGCATTGAATGTGGCCATTACAAAATTAAGTACAAATGACAGAGAATTAATTTTATCCTCATTTAATTTAGTCTAAATTTAATCTCCTGAATTATTTCATACATTAAGTTAAAGACTAGAATTAGACTATATAATAGTTTGGTTCTTTCTAGGGTTAGTTATAGTAGTGAAACTTGGACACTTTGTAAACAAGATAACATGAAATTAGATGCTTTCGATTCCAGATGCTTACACAGTATCTTGGGCATTAGGTGGTTCAACTTTGTAACTAATGATGAGATTAGGCAAAGGAGTTTGCAACCTCCTTTAAGCAGCATATTGTGCAGAGAGAGACTCCGTTGGTTTGGCCATGTTGCCCGTATGGATAATTATAGATTGGCGAATAGGGTTATGAACAGTGTGCCTAAAGGCCTCAGAAAGAAGGGGAGACTTAGGATGTGGTGGGCAGACAATGTCAAACAGGACCTTGTTAAAATTGGTGTGCAGTGGCCAGATGCAGTAGATGTAGCTCAGGACAGACTTGCTTGGAGAACTAAATTGCACGGTCTGGTTGGACCTCCGTAGCCTATGGCTGCTTGATGATGATGATGATGAACTACTGTGCCAAAACAATATGTCGTTAAAGTTGTATAAACTTATATCAACAGTAAATTGTAAAAAAAAAAGTCAATGAATTATGACTTAAATGTAAAAGCCGAAATTAAGAAAAAAATTACATACATTCAATTTTTATGATTTCCATCCATTTGTTTTCTATTGTTCGTTTTCTAAAATACTCTTTCTATTTATGCGTTTTTCGGATTTTTTCAAGGGCTAAAGAATATATTTTTTACTCTGTAGATAAATACTTTAGTAGCCCTGATATAAACTAATGTTTCAAGATTCTTTATGTTAAAGAGATGCTAGTGAACAATAGGTTATTTTAGCATTGAAATTGTTAAATAGGGTCCCTACCCGTGACTAAGTTTTTTTTCATTTATTAATACAATTTTTAGTTGACTAATACTATTTGAATGCAGTTTGAAAATTCAATGAGGAACAATAAGATTTTGAAATTCCAGTCTAAACAGTCACTTTTGAAATAGATAGAATTTTTTACGTCAACTGTTTTAAACTTCCCTGCCTCTTCGCTATTTCGGTCCTTAATTTCTTTATTTTCAATTAAAATTTGCATCACAGTTTAAACTTGTTTCAAACTTGACCAAAATTCTATTATAGGTAACGAACTGAATTTTTAAGATAATACAATGTAGCTTATGCTACTCAAACATTATTTGAGTAGGTTGATTTGTCTTACGGCACTTTTTTTCCACACAATGGGCTAAATGGCCGGGTCACGAGACCCTGACGGTTCAGAGAAGGTCAGGGGACCCACTGGACAGCTGTTAGAAGACAGAAATAAAACTCCCGTCAAGGCAATCCAGAGTGTCCTTTAACGTGCACTGGGTATAACTCTCCCGCATACGGAACACATTTTTCATGAAGTCATGAAGCAGTTCTAGAATCACGTTTTAAACAAAGGATGGTCAACTTCTACATGGGGGCGGGGGTGGCTCAGTCGGTAGCGCGCCAGGCTCATAATCTGTAGTTTTCAGGTTCGAGTCCCAGCTGGGTCAGCGTTGAGATTTATCTCCGAAAAATTGCCCAGGTCAGTAGGGGACACCGATGGGCCACGGATGGGCTACTGACCGTGGACACCTTGCCCACGGTCAGTAGGGGACACCGATGGGCTTGGAAAGGCCGCCGTCCGTCGGATGGGACGTTAAGCCGTGGCCCCGTGTGCGGGAGAGCCATACCCTGTGCACGTTAAAGAACACGCTGTATGGCCTTGACGGGAGGCTACCATCTGTCTCCCAACAGCTGTTCCAGTGGGTCCCCTCCCCCAACCTTCTCTAAGCCTTCGGGGTCCATGTGACCTGGCCATTTAGCCCATGGTGTGCAAAAAAGTGCCGCTCAGAGGTAAAACAACCCAACCCAACCCTCCTGAAAATGCATCAATCCTCAACTCGTTTGGAAGTTTCTACGACAAGTGTTTTACATCTAGTCATAAAATATGTCTGTGGTCTCCGAAATTCTTCACATAAAGGGAGTATCGAAATCACTATTTTGGGTAAAACGACTTTCTTCTCTGTTCTCCATTCGTACTTTCTCATTCTCAAATTGAAATCGAGAAAGCCACCAACCGTTGGAGGTTCCCTCACATTCTCAAAGTTATTATTATATTAAGGCGTTCCGTTGCAGGTAGGAACCTGATTTTTTTACCCAACGTGGGGTCACAAAGCGTATTCCTTTCGATCAAATTCGTCGGGAATTACAGGGGACCAAAACGATTGTTGGTCAAACGATTTCGTTGCGAGTATTTAATCATTTTCAGTGCAAAAACCAGGAACCGTTAAGTTCTAAGATTAAAACAATACAGCTCTATGATTAAAACAATACAGCTCTATGATTAAAACAACTAAGTTATAAGATTAAAGCAATAAAGTAGTAAGATTAAAACACCAAAGTTCTAAGATTAAAACAATAAAGTGTCAAAAAATAATCATCAAAAGAGCAGTTTCTATCAGATATCTATTCGAGGAGCACTTATCGAGGAGTGTCAAAGGGAAATGAGTGGGTTGGGTTGTTTTACCTCTGAGCGGCACTTTTTTGCACACCATGGGCTAAATGGCCAGGTCACATGGACCCCGAAGGCTCAGAGAAGGTTGGGGGAGGGGACCCACTGGAACAGCTGTTGGGAGACAGATGGTAGCCTCCCGTCAAGGCCATCCAGCGTGTTCTTTAACGTGCACAGGGTATGGCTCTCCCACACACGGGACCACGGCTTAACGTCCCATCCGACGGACGGCGGCCTTTCTAAGCCCATCGGTGTCCCCTACTGACCGTGGGCAGGGCGGGGAATTTTGCGGAGATAAATCTCAACGCTGACCCAGCTGGGACTCGAACCTGGGAACTACAGATTACGAGCCAGGCGCGCTACCGACTGAGCCACCCCCGCCTCAAGGGAAATGAGTGCGTTTCGATAAGCGCAATATAAACTGTGCGACTACAGCGGCCTATAAACGTGGCATATTCTTATATTGCCGTGAAGCATTCCTATCGTAATAAGGGGACAAATCAGTTGTCGTTCCTCTTTATTTGCTGAATTTTGTCTTTGTGTTTTTGCATCCATTGGCGAAGATGACCTAGATGGAATTCCGTTTTCAAAGTAAAGAAATGCAGTCAACATTGAGGCTCACAGTTATATGATTTTATTTTTTAACCAAATAATTGTTTTAAGAAGAATAATGGTAGTACTGAAACGATGGTTACTGTAACCATCGTTAGAAAAATTTAAATATGCAAAAGATGCGAGAATTGGGAACAATGTGAACAAAAGCGAATTGACTTTTAGCTCATTTCGTCAATATTTGGAAGACAATCCAACAGTTATTAATCACATTTGGTTCACCAAAAGAAGCGCATTTCCTTTTCGTAGGACAGGTTAATAAACAGAAGTACAGGGGTATTGAAACTTCTCCTTTGCATCCAGACACACCGTTTATTCTTCTGGAATTGTTAGATCAGTCTTCCTGAACTGTACGATTAATGCTAACATCTGTTTTACTATCTGAAAGGGAACAGTGGAGGCTCAGTCGGTAGCGGGCCAGGCTCGTAATCTGCAGTTCCCAGGTTTCAGTCCCAGCTGGGCAAGCGTTGAGATTTAACTCTGCAAAACTCCCGCCCTACTCACGGTCAGTAGGAGGACACCAATGGCCTAAGAAATGCCGCTCTTCGTCGGATGGGACGTTAAGCCGTGGCTCAGTGTGCGGGAGAGCCACACCCTGTGCACGTTAAAGAACACATTGGATGGCCTTGACGGAAGACTACGATCTGTCTCCCAACAGCTGTCCAGTGGGTCCCCTTTCCCAACCTTCTCTGAGCCTTCGCGGTCCTTGTGACCTGGCCATTTGGTCCATTGTATGAAAAACAAGTGCCACTCAGAGATAAAACCACCCAACTATCTAAAACACCTTCCAGACTATTTTGTTACAATACTTGAAAGCAACGGAGTGAGTATGACAAATAAGCGTATTTTTTGTACCTTCCTTTCAATAAATAAATATAAGAAGATGGTGTAAGATGGTAGTTCATTTCCTACAAGAATATTTTCATGATAAAATAATACTATCCCTAATCGACATCTTGAACGATTCGCAACTGGAGCACTTTGCAATCGTACTTTCTGTACTTGAATCTCTGTAATTATTTGTTATTGGGATTCTTGAAAAGCTGTCTTCAGAAATAATCCACATATGATGCAGAACTGAAGGCGTTGCTGTGGAAGGCATCGCGAAATTAATGCTGGTTAATGAGGATTGCAGTCGATAGTCGATTGCCTGTTCGTGAATAAAATTATCCGTTCGTTATTAATATTATAATATCAGAACAACTTCTGCAAACGCAATAGATCCATTGATAACATGCATTTCAAACTACCATGTCATTTTGTGGTGACCTGTACAGCCTTTCTCTTTCATCCAGCGCTGTCCAACTAGCGGCCCGCGGGCCACATACGGCCCCCCCCCCCCCAAGGATTTTTGTGGCCCACGAACAAAATAAAGTTTTAACTTGAAATTCTAAATAAATATCTGTAATCCACTTTATAATTTTTTGTCAACCTATATTACTTTACTTGATATGCAATCTTCAACTTACTCATTCTATTCTTATTGCCCAACAACTATGGCTACAATGCTCCCATTAAATTTATTAAATATTTGATAAGGTTTAGAAAATTTATATTGGTTTATTATTACTTATTATTTTTGGCATAAATAAAATAATTTTTTGAGGTTTATTATTGCTTATTTTTTTTCGTATAAATAAAATAATTTTTTGAGGTGACATGAATTGACTTTTCAATTACCTATCCAATTCTTTTTTGGCCTACGAAATATTGGCAAAAGAAAAAATGGTCCTCGGTCTTAGAGAAGTTCGACAGCACTGAACCATTAATTAAAGCATCTTCCTTTTTTTGTTCAAAACGCTGTACCAATCAATTCAAAACTCGCTCGATGTTGTAAATATTTTTGTACTTTAATATAGTATATAAAATAGGGATTTATTAAAGCCGTTGTTATACTGTCATTCCCCAGCTGTTAACTTTGGTTATCCGACAGGAATGAAAAAGTGTTAGGGAACACTCACAGGTTTATGCCAGAGGTAAGAATCTTATAATGTCCAGTGACTTTAACATAGCTCTTTCTTAAAAATGGCACTAGAATTAAACTAAAGAAAAAATACTCTTTAATTAATTAATAGAAACATTGAGGATATCTTTGTTGACTCAGATTCCAATCTCTGTCTAATCTCTTTAAATAGTGATAACTTTAACGTTCCCATTGAGAAAGGTAGAAATTAAAACAAGATCTGGATACCCACAAAATCTTCAATATGTGGTTGCTTCCTAAATTTATTTTGATGTCTGAATACAAAACTTTAATATACAGTATACTCTCGATTATCCAAAATGAATGGGAAAACAAATCCCGGACAGTGAAATTCCTGGTGATTATCCGCCCATCCATATAAAACTTTAAAGATGTTCAAAATGTTTAGAAAATATCGCAGCATGGACTTTATTTATTTAAAACTGGATAGCGAGAAAGTTTGTTTTTCATTCATTAGCCCATTCACGAATTGACTGCGTGAAATCTTTTACTGTCTCATCTTACTTTAATTCGTGCCCCATATTACTTTCTGAAATACATTATTCTTTTGAATATTCTTTTTAATTTGCCCTCGGACAATCGAGAGTCCACAGTAATTATAATTTAATAACATTGTCAGTTGTCATTATTTGTACTCTCTTTTTAACGCTGCTGATTATGTGTAAACGTTATTTTTTTCTGATTGAAACTTTATTTCCTTGTAGAGAGAAAAGGATATAATTTCTTCATTGAATCAGATTCTGCTCCATCACGATAAGCATCCAATACGTGTGATATTAGATGACGTGATCCCATTCGTTGAGTCTGAACGCGATAGAGCGAAAGAGCATCCAGAAGAAGGGTTTCACTCGGAGTTCAGCGGATTAAGAAATCGTAGGAAGGCGAATGTAAAAGGATCAGAAATCGCCGAAGAGACCCCAAGTCTTTTTGAAATCAGAGGCAAGAAACTGAGGTCCAACATCCACACTATGGAGATGTTACCGGAATATCTGAAGCTCAGCACAGGGAAAAAAAACGACAAAGACTTATTTGAAAAAGGATTTCTCGGTGTTCGTGGCTGATGGAATCATTGGTGTATTTCATGCAAAAATATGGAAGTAAACAAATGTATATTTACTTCATCTTCTGCATTTTATAGTAAGAAATTAATTTTGCCTTCGTGATGATAAAAGAACATTAATTGTTGAACTTAAAAGGGAATTTTTATAAAAAATTTTAAAAAGAATAGAAAGCGTTTCCTTTTCTTCCTTAATTGTAATTGAGATTTGTTTTTTTTTTTTCTGAGCTTTTATTTTATTTTTATGATTTTATTTATGTGAAATTGCATTCCTATGTCGTTGCCACAAAAAAGAAACAGATGTTTTTATATTTTTTTATATTACTTAAATTACAGAAAACCAATATTGTGTGTATACAATACCAGAAACTAGGGGAAAGAATTTATAGTTTTCGTATTCTGTGAAACTTATGATTTTTTTTACTTAAAAAGTTGAAATAATTTCACTCCCAATATCCAACACAAACACTCTAGGATGCCAGGAAGCTGGAGAATTCTTCTAAAGTAGCCTAAGTTTTAGAACTTTAACTAGTATCAGAGCGAATTTCCTCAGAGAAGTTTCCAATCACCTTTAGTGTTATTTCCGTACTTTCAAATAGCGCATGGAGGTACAATTTAGATGGAATTATAAGCGAAATTCGGAAATTTCTTATTTAATATTTCATTCTCGATGGAAAGGAGTGCGAAGTAATTACTTCGTTACAAGAAAAATAGAGCCAAAGATAAGTTCATTAATCTCTCGTAATTTTCACGATAAATTTACAAATATATACCATTTCATTTTCCCAGTTCTCAGCTATTAATTATACTATTGTTATCTATATTCAAATATAGATAACATAGTATTTTAACCTATGAAGATTAAGGGAATCATTAATCTCTCGTAATTTTCATGGTAAATTTATAAATATGTACCATTTCATTTTCCCAGTTCTCAGCTATTAATTATACTATTGTTATCTATATTCAAATATAGATAACGTTAAGTTTAGCATATTAAACTTGAAACTGGGCTCAAATTTGAAATTCAGAACTTAAATGATGTGCTGGTTTCATTGTTTCCAGCTGTAATCACAGATCGCAACGCAACAGAGGAACTAAGATGCGACCTAAGTCTCCATTAAAACTTACGGACAGAGAAATTGACTTAGAAGGATTCAGCTCCTTTGCTCTTCAACTAAAATTGGGTTCTGAGGCAGAATCTAAATTCCACTCCCTTTCTAACATTGACATTTCTCGAAATTATAATGTATTAATAAAAGACGAGTTAATTGGACCCATAATATTTAAGTTAGCCCCTGGAGTGAGAAAGAAAATGCAGACAATATCAAACAGCTCCCTAATCGCAGACATGGTGCAAAGACCTGTTACCCTCCACTAAAGACTAAAGCAATCTACACTGGAAGACTTTTTCAATGTAGAATTTGATGATGCCCGTAGAAAGCAAGAGTTCAGGTGGCTGCGATGACCTCTGCTCAGGATTATCCACCAGCTGATAAAACATATCCTGTGAATCTATACACTTGGGGCTATTAACCAACAAACAAACAGAAAACATAGCAGAAGATTTTCTCTCCACAGAAGCCCACCAGTGCAACAAATTCAGGATCCATAATCAAGCTCAGAGCTATTATTCCGTTCAGGTTGATATATATTGTCAGCGCCAGAACCCTATGTGGTCGACGACTCCTTAGCAGGGTAGAAAAAAAAGGAGACTAGCCATAATTGTCCAGATCAGTAGGTCACACTGGTCTGGCAGCTCTCCTTTTCCGTTCACTTCCACAAGAGAGTATCTCTTTTGAAAGGTACTAACGATCTGCACCTCGAGAAGGCGGGGTCGGACATTAGGTACTAGGCCTGTCCCTTTCTCTGCATCATCACAGGGGATTGATATATAGCTCTCGTAACTACCTAGCTACCATTTACAGACCAGTATTTAAAAATATTATATAAACTCAAATATTTAATTTAAACCTTCTAAAAAAGGGAATTAAAAGAGAATTGTGTATTCTAAATATCAACTCTTTATAATGTTGTTTCAAAGAAAGAGCCCTGAAAAATGAAATTTACTTCATTTTCAAAAACAAACAGAACAGATTTTATAAAAAAAAACATTTGCAAATGAAATAAACTTACCTTTCACTAAACAGTGTAATAGAATATTGATTTACAAATATTTGTAACTTATTTGCAAGACACCTTATTTACAAACCTTGAATTTAACCAAACTTACTCAAGAGAGGTTAGCGATGTTTCGTGCACTGTGGTTCGACTGGCGAACAGTACGAGTGGTACATGACTATTCCAGAAGAGAGAGTGTTTGTAATCTGTGACGAATAAGATCAGATAAAGGACTGAAGTTTCAACTGACATCTGACTAAATATCTCTTTTTTTATATCTGGATGTTCAAAATTTGGCACATTCGTTATAATACATTTGATTAAAATCTTATAGTCCTTTCCAGAATGAACCTGCAAGGAAAGACAAAATCGTCTAATCAGGATATTCACTAACGCTTCCAGAATTATAGTGACTCTTGATCCCTGATAAGATATACTGTGGGCCACTTTGTGAAATGGTTCATAGCTACCAAAAGTAATGATTTATTTCATCAGTGCTAGTAAAGAACACATGACACCCAATAACACTCCTTTCAAAAGAGGCTTCGACATCGTGTTTCTGCATTTCGCTCTAATTCTTAATTTTGAGGACCTGCTTAGTAGTACAAGGCCTCCTCACATTACTTGCACCATTTTTCTAGTCCAGTGCTGCATTTGATGCATCCACTAAGGTATTATCGAGACCGAAGTGTTTCCCGTTGGCACTCTCAAAGTCTTCTTTACAACTAGGATCGTTCGCAACCGAGGGAGGATAATCTCCCAAGGAATGACCATCTGTACTCACATTTCTTCTAAAGCAATTCGGCTCTGATTTCAAGTGAGTTTCACCGTGTCCAATAGCTTTAAGGACTTGAGCTGTATTGTTACAATTACCTCGTTGGGTTGGGTTGTTTTACCTCTGAGCGGCACTTTTTTGCACACCATGGGCTAAATGGCCAGGTCACGTGGACCCCGAAGGCTCAGAGAAGGTTGGGGAAGGGGATCCACTGGAACGCTGTTGGGAGACAGATGGTAGCCTCCCATCAAGGCCATCCAGCGTGTTCTTTAACGTGCACAGGGTATGGCTCTCCCGCACACGGGGCCACGGCTTAACGTCCCATCCGACGGACGGCGGCCTTTCCAAGGCCATCGGTGTCCCCTACTGACCGTGGGCAGGGCGGAGAATTTTGCGGAGATAAATCTCAACGCTGACCCAGCTGGGACTCGAACCTGGGAATTACAGATTACGAGCCTGGCGCGCTACCGACTGAGCCACCCCCGCCCCTACACTTACCTCGAACTAGGATTCAAGCAGCTGGCTCTGTCGATTCTAAAAATAGTGTAATTTCTTCATCTTCCTACTGGAACCTTCTTATCTCTTCGAGACTAAACATCAGGGGTGTTATGGCAGTTCTGTTTAAATTTCAGACTGGTAATATAACTCCGTATTTTGTTTATGCATTAGAACAGTGATTACAACCAGTACTCTTTGCATGGGATTTGATGGTGAAACGAATTTCATCAATTCACACGGCACCAATCATTAATATCAATAAACAATTTTTTTATCCCAGAATAATTTGAAAACTTTCTGTCCGATAATTACCACCGAATGGAGTTTTTTAGCCCCAAAATGTCATATAGTATATATGATGAGGCAGAGAATTATTTTTTCTCTTTAACCGAGCTCGGATCATCGAAATTGCTGTAGAAGGAGAGGGAAAATTTGAACAAAACTTATTTTTAATTCCAGTTAATATAGCTCTTTTGAGTATTGAAAAAAAAAAAAATCAAGATTTAGAGAGATTTAAATTTGATCTTAATTTTTCCTCCAATATTTTTCAAGAACGCTCATTTTCCAATGGGGCGGGGGTGGCTCAGTCGGTAGCTCGCCAGGCTCGTAATCTGTAGTTCTCAGGTTCGAGTCCCAGCTGGGTCAGCGTTGAGATTTATCTCCGCAAAATTCCCCACCCTGCCCACGGTCAGTAGGGGACACCGATGGTCTTGGAAAGGCCGCCGCCCGTCGGATGGGACGTTAAGCCGTGGCCCCGTGTGCGGGAGAGCCATACAATGTGCACGATAAAGAACACGCTGGATGGCCTTGACGGGAGACTACCATCTGTCTCCCAACAGCTGTTCCAGTGGGTCCCCTCCCCCAACCTTCTCTGAGCCTTCGGGGTCCATGTGACCTGGCCATTTAGCCCATGGTGTGCAAAAAAAGTGCCTCTCAGAGGTAAAACAACCCAACCTCATTTTCCAAATTATGGAACTTTCAATGCGGTTTCACATTCTTAACACTCTCTGCATTGAAATCACACAATACATGCTCAAGGTTAGTTAATGAGTATCATATTAAACTGACAGTTTCCTGTCAGACCTCTATGGCAAGCAGCTGCTTGCCATAAGGGTTTGACATTATTATAGAGCAATAATAGCAATTTGGTTTCGTTTTTAAAACAATTACATGCTGTGGAGGCATTAAGAGGAGAATTTTAAGTTTATAATTCACATATAAAAGCTACTTTTTATATCAAATAAAATTGTTTTATTATTTTTTCTCCTTCAAATTCTTCCGCCTCACCCCACGCTAATTCAGCCGAAGAAACATATATATGAATGGGGGAATCACTCCCTGGAGGAGCTCCTGAGTCCTACACATGCACCCATGATCTAATCAGAAGCAATTAAATTTGATGTATTACCAGTATTTACTATTCAATTAATGCAATAATTGCATCAGTATTTACGATTACAATTTGCAAACAATTTCTTAAAATTTCCTTCTGAGATATTCGTATATTTTGGATGGAAAAGTTATTTGCTACATTTTTAAGCAAAGTTTTTCTTTACTATAAGAAATACTTCGCTGACACATCTTACAAATAATTTCCCAAATTTGATTATGTCATTCATGATTTCAAAATGTCTCACTAGATGGCAGCACCACGCAATAAACCGTTTCTTTGAGACCTGCATAAATCTATGATACGGACAAACCTTTCCTAGTATCAATGTGCCCAAAAATAAATTTTTCGTTACATTCTGTAGTCTCATTTTTAAGCACATGTCAAATACATAGATGAAAAGCACAGTATCAGAGATATATTTCTCTTCTGGATATTTATCACAATGTGCTGTATCACAGTTTCAGTTTTTATGCCCTCTGTGGAAGCAAGTATTGAATCCTCAGAAACGCCGACCTTGTGTATGTCTAATGTGAAAAAAATGCGATTGTTCAATTAGAGATGATCCCCGGATTTCGCAAGTCCTTGCGTAACGTGAATTTTACGTAAGTCCAAAAAAAAAAAACTTTCTATGCCTCCATAAACACCTACAGTATATTTCACTTAAGAATAACTTTTTACTTTTAATCAAAATAAATAAACACTAAATACAGAGTATGTCTCAATTTCGAAAAACAATTTTTGCAATTTTAGGAAAACATTTGCTAATGAGATTATTAGCGGATTTTTGATTGCACATTTTGCTGATTCATTTCCTCTGTAACCATATATTTTTAAGGGACTTCTTTTTATCATGCAGCCAATCAGTGGAGGATTATCCATAAGGCACGTTAGGCACATGCCTCGAGGCCCCAGTCTCAGGAGGGCCCCATCTCAAGAACCTTTGGTTGGATGTTCTAAAAGAAGCCTATTAAGCTTATAATGTATAAAATAAATTATTTAATTTAAATGCAGAATCCTTTTTATATGTTTTACTGACTTTAGAGATAGGCATTTCAATCAACAATTATGTGTACTAATAGCATAGTATAACTAGTAATACACCACCTACACCACCCCAACTCGGCGACGGTTTACTGGCAATCCTTCGGAGAGCGGACAGAAACTTCAAAAACATATTGCAGAACACTTGATCGCTCGCACTCCCGGCGTTATACCGCGCTGTTCGCAACACTCGCATAAGAGTTAAAACTTATAAAAATTTCCAATATCTTCCAAAAAGTAAGTTTGCTCATTGATTTAATTCTTTACTTTAAAATAACTTGATTTAATTTTTGTTTTGATCGTAGATACCGCAATGAAAAGGCAACATCCCAGTGGAGCAGAAAAAAGAAAATTGCACGCAAAAAAAGTTAAAGAATCTGCTAAAGGACAAACATCTGTATTAGAATTTTTAGTGTCAGAAACAAAAATATTCCTCTTCAGTTTCACATAATGTTCAAAAGGATTCCATGTTATCACCAACCGAACATGAAATTGTCAAAATCGAAAGTGATTCATTAGAACCATCACCAGTATATAATAATTCGGATAATGATAAACAAGAACCAACGGCATCTTGCAACAAGTGTGACCTAATTAGCAATGATCCAGCTGAATGGAGTAAGTCTGAAGAACTAAGACAGTATTGTATCGAAAAAAGACATTTTGTACAGAATATTGATTTTGAAGATAAAGAAATGATAAAATCTACATTACAAATCAGCGGAGCAACTCAAAGATTCATTTCAAAATCGATGTTTAAACGCAAAATGTTAAACGGTGAAGAAGTAGATCGCTTTTGGCTAATATTTTCACCGAAAACACGTAAGTTATACTGCGGACCCTGCAAGTTATTTTTATTAGAAGGATTTCAAGATCAGTTTATCACAGGCTTCAATGACTGGAAAAATGCCGCATCCAGGCTCTTATCACATGAAAATAGTGCTTCACATTCAAAGTCCTGTCTTAGTTGGTTTGCTAGATCAAAGAAACAGGGCTTGGAAACCGATTTCTCTAAAATGTATGAAAATGAATGTGAGACTGGAAAAAAGTTTTACAAAGAATTATTAATGTCATATGTTTTTTGTGTCAACGCGGGCTTCCATTAAGAGGTAAAGATGAAATTTTTGGATCAATACATAATGGGAATTATTTAGGTGCATTGGAGCTTTTAGCTAAATATGACGCATTTCTAGCAAATCATATTGAGAAATTTAAAAATATCGGGCGTGGCAAAACATCTTACTTGTCTTCAACAACTTGCGATGAATTTATTCAACTGCTAGGAGACTATGTAACTAATTTAATTTTAAAACAACTAAAAGAATCAAAATATTTTGGAATTATAGTTGACTGTACTCCTGATGTGACACATGTCGATCAACTTACAGTTATAATTAGATATGTAAACTCACAAACTTTTGAAGTGTCAGAACGATTTTTAAACTTTTTGCCTTTAAAAAGCCACAAAGGAAATGATTTAGCTCAAGAAATTGTGCATATTTAAGTGAGTGCGATCTAAACATCAAAAATTGCCGCTCTCAAAGTTATGATAATGCTGGAAAATATCAGGGTGTCCAAAGTAGAATCAAGGAAATTAATAATTTTGCAGGGTTTGTACCATGTAGTGCTCTTTCTCTGAATCTTGTTGGACAGACAGCAGCCAGTGGATGTATAGAGGCGATATCATTTTTTGGGGTTGTGCAAAAATTATACAATTTTTTATCTGGTTCGACATATAGGTGGAATTTGATGAAAGAAGAGATATCGAAGAAACAATCATCGAATTTAAAAGTTAATGAGAGACTATTTGTGTTGAAGTCTCTCTCTCTGACACAAGATGGTCAGCTAGATATGATGCTTGAAAATCAGTAAAAATAAACTATATGGAAATTATGTCAACTTTAAAAATCTTATCTCAGGATTCTGACCAAAGTTATGACACTCGAAATGAAGGGACAAATATCTTGAGTAAACTATGTAAACTAGAGACATGTATTCTCAGTTTATTTTGGTATGATATTTTGGAAAGGATAAATAAAGTAAACTTGACATTTCAAACGGAAGGGCTTATTTTAAAACTGGTTGTAGATCAAATACAATCTTTGATAGATATTTGAAAGTAATTCGCCAAAATTTTGACTATTATGAAGAAGACGCAAAAAGTATTTTTAAAAAAATGTTCATCCGAATTTGAGTTAATCATATGTTATAAAAGCGATAAAACACGTCAAATTAAAAGAAAATTATTCGACGGTTGTACGGAAATTTTTTCTTCAAAACAAAAATTTAAAGCAGAAGTTTTTTTAGTAATTTATGATAGCCTAATTGCTGAAATGGAAAGAAGTTCTCGTTGTTATAAAGAATTACATTTATATTTTTCATTTATTTTCAATTATGAAATGACAGATTTAAATGGAAAAAGATCTGCAGCTCAAAGACTTGTGAAAAAATATCCACTGGATCTGGAAAATGAATTAGAAAACGAAATTATACACTGTCATGGGCATATAAAAGTAATCCTCCAAAACACAAATACCGGCACAGGTCTTTTAAGAACTATTAAAGAAGTTTTAAAATCCAACTGCTATCCAAATGTTGCTATAGCATTTAGATTGTATTTAACTTTAGCTTGTGGAGTTTGTGAAGGAGAACGATCATTTTCCAAATTATCATTAATAAAAAATCAAAAGAGAAGCGCCATGTCCCAAAATCGCCTAAATGCCTTGAGTTTGTTATGCATAAGAGCACGAATTTGTTAAAGACATAGATTTCAAAGAAATAATCCGCAAATTTGCTGCTTCAAAAGTGCGCAAAGCTAAAATATAGTTTTATATATGTATTGTGTATATTTGCAAAACTATGTTTTTTTATCACAAATAAAATTGTGTTTGTTTCATTAATATTTTTTTACAATTTACAAAGTCATCTTCCCACTTTTGCCTGTGCCTAGGGGCCCCAAATGATCTTAATCCGCCACTGCAGCCAATGGATTCATATGAAACGAGGACTCATGAGTATGCGATTAAATTTTTGTAACCTTTCAATATAAACTTTTACTAGCCAGCACGAGCAAGAAGAATAACGACTTTTTAAAATTATGATAACTATTCAAACGTACAATTATGAATTCTCGCTTCATGTGAACTTATCGGATACATTATAAAAAAAAAGCTACCAAAAATTACAAGGTCACAGAAGAAAGGAATTAGTAAAGTGTGGAATAAAAAGATTCCTCCTAATCTCGTTACCGCATGTTTTCGGAAAAGTTTTTCGAAACTTGATCCTAGAATGTATATGTTGATGTCTGTATGTATGTTACTGCATGTTATTCAGTACGAGAAGAAAAGTAATATCGGTGATAAAATAAGCGCAAATTTCTTGTGATTTTTCAGGAATGAAACTTGTAAATCATTATTATGTTATGCTTTCTGCTGGAGCAAACTCCAGCGGAAAGTTCAAAACGAAACTATAACCGATTTTATATTCTGGAATTTGCAAAACGAAACTATAACCCCAATTAATAACTAACATATTAAATTGATAGGTTTCTTGTTAGACTTCTATGACAAATAGATGCTTGAGAAGAAATTTATTTTTGGATTTTTGAAGTACAGACTTTTTTTTTTTCAAAAATTCACTCATAATCTCGTTACTTTATTATGCTTTCCTAAAATCACAAAACTTGTCTGTCGATATTGAGCCATACTCTGTATTTAGTGTTTATTTATTTCGATTTAAAGTAAAAAGTTATTCTTATTACCTCATATTCTGGAATTCGAAAAACGAAACTATAACCGATCTAAAGTTATTTTGAAATATCACGTGACGAAGTTTTCTTATGGAACCGTTTGAGGCGCTGCTCTATGGGATTTTTCAGCAATTATTGGTTAACGTAGCAGCCAAGGACAGTTAACATTCTGTACTTACCTACTCTGTGTCTGGGGGAACATATCTCCACGATTTTGTTTCGAGGGGACGATGCTAAATCTAACCCTTTTTTTCCAATAGTCTTGAAAGAAATCTAGATGCACTACATACAGTAGTGTGGTCAAGACTTTTTTTTATTGGTGGTGTGGTAGGTGCCTCTTTGTAGTGGATATTCAATCCAAGCATTTAATGGAGAAAAGTCTTGTTCTCTGCTTTTAATCATAAAAGTTGGTCTGTCTTGTTGAAAATGGGGCGGGGGTGGCTCAGTCGGTAGCGCGCCAGGCTCGCAATCTGTAGTTCCCAGGTTCGAGTCCCAGCTGGGTCAGCGTTGAGATTTATCTCTGCAAAATTCCCCGCCCTGCCCACGGTCAGTAGGGGACACCGATGGGCTTGGAAAGGCCGCCGTCCGTCGGATGGGACGTTAAGCCGTGGCCCCGTGTGCGGGAGAGCCATACCCTGTGCACGTTAAAGAACACGCTGGATGGCCTTGACGGGAGGCTACCATCTGTCTCCCAACAGTTGTTCCAGTGGGTCCCCTCCCCCAACCTTCTCCGAGCCTACGGGGTCCATGTGACCTGGCCATTTAGCCCATGGTGTGCAAAAAAGTGCCGCTCAGAGGTAAAACAACCCAACCCAACTTGTTGAAAACGACGTTGTCTCTGCTTGTGGCTGATAAAACGAAAATTTCACGATTTCACTGTTAATTTTATCATTTCCTGATTTGTGTCTTATTGCATGTTTTTTACTTTCGTTATTGCAGATTGAAAATAAATATAAGCCATTCCCATTTTCTGCGCCATGATAAGTTGAAACCGCTTTACGAAATTTTTACTCCATTTCCGTTAACATAGCGTTTTCCCCAAACTCTTGATAGTGCCTATGAAAAGTTTTATCGGTTTACAGTTTTGAGCTTTCAAAGATTTAAGGGTTCTTCTGTAACACCCTAAGAATCCCCTTCCCAGAAAACGCGCATGTCTGTGTCTAACGTAATACTTCGCGCTTCTCAAAACTATTTTAATGTTGTCTAGATGAGAGAATTTGCGTAAAGTCGAATTTATATTAAATCGTGTTCGTGACTATGGAAGCCTCTGTATGTAAATGTTTGTGAAAAAATATGGAATGCTGAGAATACCGATAAAAACATTTGAACGAATTTAACTTTAAAATGGAATATCTATTTTAGTCCGCGATTGGCTGGAAATCACCATCCCCTAATACAGTGGTTCTCAATGCTTCACGTACACCTAGAAATGTGTATGTAACTGGCGTACCCCTTGTATAGATAGATAAAACTATAGTTATAGTTTAACAATGGGAATAAAATAAAACATATATATATATACATTAAAATTTGTATTCATAAATTACATATATAGATAACGATAAAAAATGATATAAATAGTTTAACAAATCTTATAAAATTATAAACATTTTACTGGGTAATCAGTGAAATGGTTGCGCTTGTTTACACTTGCATAGTTGAGCAATGGTTGGGGTTATCTTGCTAAGGTAGAGTCGCAAGTCATCTTCAACATACCGCCAATTTAGCGACTTTGTAACTAGATCTTTACCGCGTACCTCACGTTGAGAACCCTACTCTAATATACAGGGTGATTCAGAATTCATCATCAATATTTGGTGGGGAGGTAGGTAATAAGAAACGAAGGAGATTTCACATAGGAAAGCATGGGCGCATATGCCATGTAGTAGGGCAAAATGACCCCAGTTCAATGATGGAAAGAACACATAAGAAGGAAGTGGTAAGGAAAAAACATTTATTATCTTACATGTAACATTTCTTTGCATTGGTTGTACAGACTTACAAGAGGTGCTCGAACTGCCGACCATGTGCTAGAATGCATGACTCACAACGGCGTTGCATGGACAGCCGGACCCTGTGGAAGATGCCTGGCATTTCCCGGATGTTTGAGGCAGCAACTGATATGCGTGCTACAAGATCCATAGCACTATCAACAGGGGTCTCGTACACCATGTTTTTCATAGCACCCCATACAAAGAAATCGATTGGAGATAAATCCGGTGAACGTGGTGGCCAAGAAACTGGTCCACCGCGGCCAATCCATTGACCACCAAACTGTCTGCGTAGGTAAGCACGCACAGCATTTGCGAAATGTGCAGGAGCGCCGTCATGCTGGAACCACATTCGCCGGAGACTACCATCAGGAACCTCGTTCAGAAGATCCGGTAACACAGTCTGAAGAAATGTTAGGTACTTGGCACCGTCCAAACGGGATGGTAGTAAATACGGGCCCAACAAACAGTCACCGACAATCCCAGTCCACACATTGACAGCAAAACGTTGTTGCGCAGCTCCAGGTCTTGTACCGTGTGGGTTCTGATGAGCCCACACATGCCAATTGTGTGTGTTGAAGACACCCTCTCGAGTGAACAACGCCTCATCGGTGAAAAGAACATACGTTGGGAAATTGGGATCAACGGCTGTTCTCTGCATGAACCACTGACAAAAAATAACACGCTTGGGATGGTCGTCTGCTGCCAATAATTGCACTCTTTGCAGATGAAACGGATGTAACCCTTCATCGTGTAATATCCGCCACGCTGTTGCTTGCGAAATTCCAAACTGCCTAGCCATACCTCGTGTGCTAGCACCAGGTTGTTCCTCGATTTCCTGTAGGACAGCTTCCTCTACTGCTACTGGCCGTGCCGATCTGCGCCTCCCTCGATTAACATTACTAGCAGCAAACGATCCTGTTTCACGCAGTTGGCGATGAATACATGAAAACATCTGATGCTGTGGCACACGGCGGTTTGGGAAGCGCGCTGCATACAATTGCCTGGCTCGAAGACATCTTTCTCCTGCCGCACCGTAAGTTACATGCATATCTGCACATTTATTCCACGTATACCGGTTCATGTTACTTCTGCAAATTCACCTTGTCGAATGACAACTGACTGCACGTGTCAAACAGCTGTGCTTCTGTATGAGAGGTGTGTACACACAGCGCCCTCTACACCACCATGCATTCATCTGCCCCCATACTTTCCTATGTGAAATCTCTTTCTTTTCTTATTCCCTTCCTCCCCACTAAATATTGATGATGAATTCTGAATCACCCTGTATTACCTATGATACCGTTACTATCTCAGCTTTTAACTCAGCAAATATATTTTCAACAATTGGCTTACTTATTGCATCGATTGCTACACTTGAGAAACTCTGTGACAAAATTTACCGGTTTCATTTTAATAGTAAATTTTCTTTTACTTTCACGATATGCTTTAATTTGCTGTAAATAATTTCTCCTCAATATCATTGATATTGTCTCTATCAGTTAAAGCAGTGTTTGCAAGTGAAAAATCTAAAGCAAATGTCTTTTAGAAAAATGTATAATGCTGTTCGACATTATACATTTGAGTAAAGCTATTTAAAAATGAGTTCACTAATTTAACTAAAGCTATTTAAAATAATAAATAAATAATTTTATTTCATATCACTTTATTATAGTATTATAGTATACTGTAGGAACAAATGCTATATATACAGTAGTTGTTGGGTTGGGTTGTTTTACCTCTGAGCGGCACTTTTTTGCACATCATGGGCTAAATGGCCAGGTCACATGGACCCCGAAGGCTCAGAGAAGGTTGGGGGAGGGGACCCACTGGAACAGCTGTTGGGAGACAGATGGTAGCCTCCCGTCAAGGCCATCCAGCGTGTTCATTATCGTGCATAGGGTATGGCTCTCCCGCACACGGGGCAACGGCTTAACGTCCCATCCGACGGACGGCGACCTTTCCAAGCCCATCGGTGTCCCCTATTGACCTTGGGCAGGACGGGGAATTTTGCGGAGATAAATCTCAACGCTGACCCAGCTGGGACTCGAACCTGGGAACTACAGATTGCGAGCCTGACGCGCTACCGACTGAGCCACCCCCGCCCCTATATATACAGTCTATATAGCATTTGTTCCTACAGTCAACGATCAGAGCTTGCTATGATTATAGTTATATACGTAAATGCAGAAGAAAAAATGAAACTGGAGGTTGTTAAAAAATAAATATGACTGAGACTTTGTTTAAATTCGGCAGTTCATTTCTGAAGAAGTATTCGTGAATCTTTTTCTTGATTGTTGTCTAGGGACATTAATCACATTTCTGTAACCATTAACTAACTTGCTGTTACCTTACTGTACTTGTAAGTGGCTTCTCTGAATTGTTGAAATTTATAACTCTTCCTGATTATTAGTATTAAGTGTTAATAAATCTGCAGTGTATCATCTAGCAAACAAATAAGGTATATGAAATATATTTTCCTGCAAATAACCGCCTCGATACAAATGGTCGAAGAAGTTAAACCTACTCACTTAAAGATCAGAGACAGAATCATCAGGGATGAAGTCTGTTAATCCTCAAGGTGATTCTTTTCCTTTGTGCGAGTGTTTCAGTTTTGCAATGATCTCAACTAACAATTATTGCGATATGTACTGCCAATGGAAAAGTGCCACGACTCTTCTATCGCCTTTTCCTCTTTTGCACTAGACCTTCCTCTCAGAGATGATATATATCCATTTCATTAATCACATGTTCAAGGTCAGGTGCTTGAGGACTACCCACGTTGAACCCAGTTCTGTGAGTGGTTGCCGAAACAACATGCCACTGATCCGACCTTCGTACGAAGAATAAATTGGAGCGACGAGGCAGGGTTCACTCGTGAAGACGTTAACACAACAGTCGTGAATGGTTCAAGATAATTCTCACAAGGAAAAGACGGCAATAACCGTCAACACATGGGCTGGATTATCAGCGAAGCCCTTCTTGGCCATCTTCGAGACCATCCAAATGAAAACAATTATGAAACGAATTTAAGTACAGCCTTACCAGAGCTAATGGACTTACTGATCTACTTCGTTAGATCAGCGTGATCTGTGTTCCTGCGACGAGGCCCATGCACGTTCTGGTATACAAATGCGTCACTACTTAAAAGCAGTTTTCCCTAGCACAGGGGTTCTAAAAATTTTCCAGTCACGAGCCATGATGGAAATCTTCGTACCCCCCTTTTAATATTGATGGAATTTGCCACCCCATCCCGTTACCATTGGGGATGGGGTGACAAATTGATCAGTTGGTAATGTGCAAGGTTCATAATCTACAGTTCCTAGGTTCGAGTCCCAGCTGGGTCAGCGTTGAGATTTATCTCCGCAAAATCCCCCGCCCTGCCCAAGGTCAGTAGGAGACACCGATGGGCTTGGGAAGGCCGCCGTCCATTGGATGGGATGTTAAATCGTAGCCTTGTGTGAGGGAACCCTGTGCACGTTAAAGAACACGCTAAATGACCTTGACGAGAGGCTACCATCTGTCTCCCAACAGTTGCTCCAGTGGATATCCTCCGCCAACTTTCTCTGAGATTTCATTAGCCCACTGTGTTCAAAAGAGTGCTGCTCAGAGGTAAAACAACCCAACCCAACCCTTACTGTTGGCGGAATTTATTACACACTCCCTTCCTGACTATTGACGGAATTTGTCCCTTACATTCCTTTACCATTGACAAAAGTAACTTGATTTGATGTAAGAATATTTTCACAACAGAATGCTTCACACAACAATATAGACTGCAGCAGCAGAAGGTTGTGGTAAATTACGACGCCTGTAGCTGCCCATAAAAGAATCAAGGAGAGAGAGATATATATATGTGGATTAGAGTTAGCAAGTTCGGTTGGGTTGTTTTACCTCTGAGCGGCACTTTTTTGCACACCATGGGCTAAATGGCCAGGTCACATGGACCCCGAAGGCTCAGAGAAGGTTGGGGGAGGGGACCCACTGGAACAGCTGTTGGGAGACAGATGGTAGCCCCCCGTCAAGGCCATCGAGCGTGTTCTTTAACGTGCACAGGGTATAGCTCTTCCGCACATGGGGCCACGGCTTAACGTCCCATCCGACGGACGGCGGCCTTTCCAAGCCCATCGGTGTCCCCTACTGACCGTGGGCAGGGCGGGGAATTTTGCGGAGATAAATCTCAACGCTGACCCAGCGGGGACTCGAACCTGGGAACTACAGATTACGAGCCTGGCGCGCTACCGACTGAGCCACCCCCACCCCAGAGTTAGCAAGAAACACTGCAGGGTTAGGGGAGTAGAAGAGGACTTTTTCGTGTAGGGGTGCGGGCGAGAGGGCGGGTAGATGGACTTCTTGTGTCTTGTGATTTAGTTACTAAAGCGAGTGATTATAATATATTGCACTTTAACCTTCATTTTTTACAATGAACGATGTAGATTTTTTACACGTTGCACATTCAAAATTATCCAGCTTCGACCCCCTTCTAAGATTGAGTTTTTTTACCTCTAAGCGTCACTTTTTTGCACACAATGGACTAAATAGCAAGGTCACAAGGACCGCAAAGGCTCAGAAAAAGTTGGGTGAGGTGACTCACTGGAACAGCTGTTGGGAGACAGATGGCAGCCTCCCGTCAAGGCCATCGAGTGTGTTCTTTAACGTGCACAGGGTATGGCTCTCCCTCACACGAGGGCCACGGCTTAACGTCCCATCCGACGGACGGCAGCTTTTCCAGCCCTTTTTAAGGTTTTAAGGTATTTACGTGGCGACCATATTTTGCGAAACGCTGCTGTAGCCGGTGAATTGGATGTGACTATCCTCTTTGATCTCTACTCCAGTCTTCTGACCTTAATCTTTCGGGCTTTTTCCTTTGGGACCATCAAAAAAGAATGATATTATGTTCTTATGACAATAAATAGCATAAAAACCTGGTTCCCACATGACATGCTGTCATCAGCAGTATAGATGCCTTCATGTTGCAACTTGTGGAAGGAAGCATACCTCCGACGTGTTGAAGCCTACTTCTCAATGCAGGGTAGACATTTTAAACAAGGCCGCTATAACGGCATGTTGGTTTGGGTTTTTTTTTACCTCTGAGCGGGCACTGTTTTGCACACAATGGGCAATAGCCAGGTCACAAGGAATCCGAGAGTTCAGAAAAAATTGAGGAAGGAGACCTACTGGATACTGTTGGATCTGGATAGTTGTTAAGACAGATGGTAGGCTCTGTCAAAGCCACCCAGTGTGTTCTTTAAAGTGCACTGGGTTATGGCTCTCTGGCACACCGGGCCACGGCTTAGCGTTCCATCTTACAAATAGATTTATTCTCAGAATATGCAGTAACATTACATTTACATGTTTTTACCTTAAAAGTGAAATTACAATAAGATATAAACAATCCTGTATATTTTAGATACACAATTTCAAAGCATTACATTTTTTGATATATATTCTTCTTTATACATAGTTTCTCTAATAAAAATCATATTTTCATTCGTACCATGTATAAAATCTTAATATTATATTTCATTTGTGTTTTATAATTTTACCTACTTTTGTAGTAAAAGTCTGAGAAAAAATGTTGAGGCTTCCACGAGAGTAAAACCCGCTTGTGAAAGAAATTTAATAGTTATGTTGTAATAAATACGAAAAGGCAACATTCTTCCCTTTCGCATTTCCTCACACTTTGCTAGCTTGATCATGAAAATCAAAGTAAATATTCACCAATTTATAAATTCGAAAATTACCTTTAAGAATAAACGAAAAAAAACTTTACTGGGTAGGAAACAGAAATAAAATAAAAAATTCTATATTGAAATTGTTCGTTGACAAATGGTTCAGTTGAGCACTTTAATAGCAACTTTGCGTCTGATGAAATTATATTACATTTAATTCCCTCTTATTTCTAGAGCATAGTCAAGACGCGGCCTTTCTAAACCCGTCGGCGTCCCCTACTGACCGAGGGCAGGGTGGGGAGTTTTGCGGAGATAAATCTCAACGCTGACCCAGCTGGGACTCGAACCCGGAAACTGCAAGCTACGAGCTTGGCGTGCTACCGAGTCATTCCTGCCCTATAATGATATGGCTTTTATGACATAATTGCAGCATAAAATATAAATATTAAATGCCATGCGCGAAATTTATTATGCAATTGCCAAATTTAAATGTAATGACTGTCTTTTTAATGCACCATTATTTCTAGAATCGTGGATGTTAAATTTTTTTCTTTCTTATTTTGTGCGCATAGTTCTCGCAAAAAATACACCTAAAACATTTAAAACAATTATTTACATTCACGCATAGTAATTACAAAATTACATCTTATTGCTGCAAACTCTGTTTTTAAAATAAGACATTTATTCAAAAATCGTATAATTCGAAAATCCTAAACATAACCTAGAACAGACAATGAATTCTCGTTGGTAGGGTGCTTTCAGTCAGTCAACTCCCTATCCGAAGGGGCGGGGGTGGCTCAGTCGGTAGCGCGCCAGGCTCGTAATCTGTAGTTCCCAGGTTCGAGTCCCAGATGAGTCAGCGTTGAGATTTATCTCCGCAAAATTCCCCGCCCTGCCCACGGTCAGTAGGGGACACCGATGGGCTTGGAAAGGACGCCGTCCGTCGGATGGGACGTTAAGCCGTGGCCCCGTGTGCGGGAGAGCCATACCCTGTGCACGTTAAAGAACACGCTGGATGACCTTGACGGGAGACTACCATCTGTCTCCCAACAGCTGTTCCAGTGGGTCCCCTCCCCCAACCTTCTCTGAGCCTTCGGGGTCCATGTGACCTGGCCATTTAGCCCATGGTGTGCAAAAAAGTGCCGCTCAGAGGTAAAACAACCCAACCCAACCCTATCCGACAATATTCCTTGGTCCAGTCCTGTTTCTTGTACCCAGAACACTCTACTGTCTGGAAATAACGTTGGTTTCCTCCTCCTTTCGTGCACACCACTTAACGGAATGTGACATCAAGAATATTAATGAGGCCATAGCTTCATAACGACGGCTTACAGAATATTGCCGTAAATTATGATGGACTTAATATTCACAAAGCATCGTCTCATGTTGCGATTGTCTGAGATTATGGACACCCTGTTTATTATATATTAAATACACTTGAAGTCCGGCAACCTCGGGAAGCGGACTGTGTCAGAACCGGAAAATATCGTGGAATATGAGTGGTACACTGGCATTATCAAGTAAAATATATTTTCCAAAGTACTCAAGTGCATTTTTGCGCATGTAAATGAAGTACAGCAATGCAATACATGTTATAATGCTTAAAATACATTTATAGAGAAGGATTTGTTTCATGCCAACTCTGCCTAAAATTCTGTTATGAAATAAAATAGGCAGAATACTAAATTGTTTCATCATACTTGCATATAGGTTAGAGTAGAATTTCAGCTGTCATAATTTAGATTTCTATATTTTCTGAAATTTTGAAAAAAAAAAAGAAATTTGAAATTAATATTTTAATTCCACTTTCAGTCTTTTACTCAGTTTTTAAGTAATTATAAATAAGCACTATTCAGCCTTTGATTTTTAAAAGTATTCTCTCTTTTATTAACCTATTAGCGTTCATAATGATATCAAACATGATCGATTTCTATTAATCATTCTTAGTATTTTTCGTTTAACGTATTTGTCATCAAATAATTATAATTAAAGTTTGTAATAGCCTTTAATAGGAAGAATTAAATATAGTTTAGTTTTGAGCATCTTTGTTTTAGACGTAGGATAATATTTCCCCCCCCCCTCTCACTAGGCTTGGGGCTCAGTAATTATTGAAATGGTGCAGACCGGTTTTTAAATTCGAGCTCGAATTCAAGCTTGTAGCCGTCTAACTTTTCTCGCAAACTCTAATTCGAGAAAGCTTCTTTGGGCAAAATGTGAACACTCGGGGAAGACGCCCGGAGGTGTAGGATTCCGTTTCGGCAACTACAGCAACTCATGGGAGTTGTTTCGGTCCAAATATTTTCCAGTCTGGGTGTCACAAGAATTATGGGAAAAAAATGTGGTGGGCATAATGTCGACCTGCAGTTCATTGCTTTCCTTCCATAAGGAAGATTCCCCGCCCTGCCCACGGTCAGTAGGGGACACCGATGGGCTTGGAAAGGCCGCCGTCCGTCGGATGGGACGTTAAGCCGTGGTCCCGTGTACGGGAGAGCCATACCCTGTGCACGTTAAAGAACACGCTGGATGGCCTTGACGGGAGTCTACCATCTGTCTCCCAACAGCTGTTCCAGTGGGTCCCCTCCCCCAACCTTCTCTGAGCCTTCGGGGTCCATGTGACCTGGCCATTTAGCCCATGGTGTGCAAAAAAGTGCCGCTCAGAGCTAAAACAACCCAACCAAAATCCATAAGGAAGAATCCTTTCTGGATCATATTATCACTGATGAACAAAAATGGATACTCTATAATAAATAATGTGGTGGGCAAAGTGACGACGAGGCTACAAATGTACCATTAACTCACATCAAAAAGGGGATTGCATGTCTAAAAGTTCATGTTATGTGTTGGTGGGATAGTAAATGATCATCTATTATAAGCTGTTGTAATCAAATCGAAGCATTAATTACGAAAGCTGCTGTCAACAATTCGTGAACTTGAAGGACGCACTGCACGAAAAGCGTCCATGTTTGGTGAATAAATCAGGTGCAATTTTCTATCAAGACAATACCAGACCACATGGTGTTCGCAACAAAAACAGAGTTCTGGTTAGGAAATTTTCGTGCATCCATCGTATTAACTTGATCTTGAATGTTCCGACTATTATTTGTTTCTTGCATTCCAGAGGTACCTTGATGGCTAAAAATGTAAACAAGTAAACACAATCAAATTGTGTGTTGATATAATTTTTCTATTCAAACCACAAAAGAAGAATATATCTGACAAAGACATGAGAGAATATCATAGCCAATAACAGTCAATTTACAAATAATTGAATAAAGAAATATTTCCCTAAACATTTCAATAATTGTAATTTTAATAACCAAAAAAGATGTTACAAAATGGTAATAAAATAAATTGTCTCTCAGCCAGCTTCTTCTACAAAGGTCAGACAGAGGTTTATCAGTACACGCGTGCTCCATAGGAAAAAGCGTGCGAGTAAGGCGAAACCAATTATAACATCATAGAAAGTATCTACTTGCATGGCCAATGCATACATTTTACAAGCGGCGATTCTCCAGCTATTAACTATCCCTGATACTGAAACTGATTAATGGAAGTTGATTCGTTTTTTGTTTTGCAATGCAGCGGTTAGATTAAGAATACCAATTATTCAAAGTCACAGACCAATAGGTGTACAAACCATTATGTAAATATATAACCGTTATGAAAGACGAGGGTCACTTGTAATTATAGGTTGCTGTTTAAGTGACGGAAAAACGGAATTATAAGCTTGAAGCCCTCAGTGGTGTCCGTTTAGAACGCAAATTACCAACCGTGGTTACACGAGGTATTGACAATGATGATTCTCGCGTGCCAGAAGAGGTCTTAATCGTGGCAATTCGATGTGCGTGGTGGCGTGGCGTGTTGAATGTTCAAGAAGGAAAAAGTTTTCTCGTTGGCCGAATTGTTTTTTGATCTCGTTTGATAGCTGCGAAAAGGCGCACAATTGCGAGTACAACAACAAAGTATCAATAGCTATTAACAGCAGTCGCATTTACGAAAAAATAAATATAATAATCAGGTCTGTCAATCACATCTGGCAACAGCGTGATTCATGGCGTAGTACGTTTTTTCAAAGAGTGATAATTTTAACTTATTGTAGAAGGAAAACAATTGAATTTACATTTTTTCACTGAAGCTGTGTGAAGGGAAGTCCTGAGAGATCAAGATAAGGAAAATGTAACAGTTTAATATACATGATTAGTTTCACCAATTGATGTTTCTGAGCATACTAGTTTAACTGTTATAAAGTGTCCAGCATGAATAGCGCCATTGTTGAATCTGGTAAATTTAGAAATCTGAGATGATTTGTAATCTTGTTTTTGTAATTCTTGTTCTCTCTGTTCTCTTTCTCCTCTTCCATTTGATAAAAAAGAAGTTTTCGAGGCTCCAAGGGTTGTAGAAATTTTATCACCCTGCATGTATTAGAATGAGTAAATTAAGCTTATGCAAATTAAAGAGAAAGAATGGAAATGCATTAACTGTTCTAATCAAAGTTCTTTACAGCAAACTGTGACAACAGCAGGACATATGGATTCGAGGCTGGAGAAGCAGGCAAGGTAGAAAATTTAGCTCTTGTTAAAGAAGATCAAGATGTAATTAGATTGAAAGAAGCCATAAGTATAATGAAATTAGAATACAGAGAAACAATTGAAGAAATTCGAAGAGAAATATGCGATAAAAACCCATAGTCTGAAAAAAGATATGAAAAACTTAAAAAAATCATTTGAATACAACTACGATACATTGCAAGATTGTAAAAAAGCTAGGGAAGGTTTCAAGACAGTTGTTAATTTAGCAAAAAGAAAATAGATCTCTTGTGAAGGAAAACAATGCTTTAACATTAGAGATGAAGTAGATTAGAACTGAGTTGGATGAATTGGAAATAAGATCAAAATCATATAATATTGAACTGGCAGGCACACTTGAAGAGCCAAAAGAAAATATTTTGCATGCGATAACTAAAGTAGCTGAAATACTACAGGTAGGAAATACAGATGACATCATTATGGCTCACAAAGTGCGCATAATCAATAACAGTAAAGTTCAAAGATAGATCAATAGAGGACAAGTGGATAAAAAAAAGCTAAGGACATGAAAATATTGAAAGCAAACAGGATTAAAAGTAAATTAAAGAATACTAGATTATTTTTAATGAACATCTGCCCAAGCAGATATAACAATTATTCTTCAAGGTGAAACAGTTTAAGTTAGAAAATAATTTGAAATATGTATTGGTAAAAAATGGGAAAATATACCTCAGAAAAATGTAAGATTTCCAGAATTAGAAATGAAGAGGATTTAGATGAACTTAAGAATCAAAATCATCAATCAACAAGGATTTTGTTGAAGAACAGATTCAGGTACATACAGTACATCAGGGAACTGGGAAATTTCAAGGAATATATTAAAAATTACCATGCAGACTTGAACATTTGAACATAAGAAGTCTTAGAGAGCATTTTGATGAACTATTGGTACTGCTTAAGTGTTTTGGTAATACCTTGGATTTAATTCTTTTATCTGAGATACGGTAAAAGAGGAAAATTTTCTGAGGTACACTAATAATGCCATTTATAAAAAAAATACTGTAACGATATTGGATTATAAAAAATTTGAAACTTATATTAGCCAAATGGCAATGAAAGATGATTTCTTTCACATATCTAATGTTAATATATTGTATGAAATGTTTCTTAGTACGATATTTCCAAAGGAATGTAAGTGTAAATACTCTGAAATAAGGTGATAAGAAATTGTATAGAAAAATTTTCTATACAATTTTTCTTTAGTATTTAAGCATTCAATTAAATCTTTAGTTATCCATGGGTTTTTTCTCTTTTAATTTAGACCTTATTTTAAAGTATTTACACCTTATATTTTTTTGGAAATACCGTACTAAGAAACATTTCATACAATATATTAACATCAGATATGTGATAGAAATCATTTTTAATAATCATTTGGCTAATATAAGTCTCAAATTTTTTATAATCCAATATCGTTACAATATTTATGATTTCTTATTTCCCTATAAATGGCATTGTTAGTGTCAAAGAAAAAAATCAGGAAAAACCAAACGACTTGCATATTTTGGTAAATGAGACGAACAAAAGTTTCGTTGAAAACAATGGTTCCCTTGGTAATTTCAGAGTATTTTCTAATGATCATGATTCGCTGTCATGCAGTAATTCCATGTATGGGACTAACACAGACCAAGATTAGTTAAAAAAATATTATTCATAACTTAAAAGATAATAAAGCAGTTGGTTCAGATAATATTACAGTAAAAATTTTAAATAATAAGTAGATGTAACACAAGGCTCTTAAAACATGTAATTAATACCTCATTAGAATCAGAGATCTTTTTGGAAAAACTTAAAAGGGAAATATTTACACCTATATTTAAATCAGGTGACCTTGACTATTTTCTAATTAGAGGCATATTTCTATTTTATCTAGTGTTTCAAAAATAATTCAACAAATAATGAAAAAAAGAATTATTGGATTTCTTGAAAAAAATTTTCATTCTCAAAAATAAGGATTTTAGAGAAGGTGAAATACAGAAGAGGCAATTTTAAACTAGGGATAATACATATGTAGCAGCATCGATAAAGGAAATTTAACAGCATCAGTTTTCTTGGACATACACAAAGCATTCGACTCCATTGTTCATGATATTTCATTAGGAAAGTTGTATTCAGCAGATACTAGAGGTATTGATCACTTCTGGTTTCAAAGTTACTTAAAGAACAGAAAACAGGCAGTGCGATTAGAAAATATTATCAGTAAATTTGAAACTGTACGAAAAGGAGTGCCTCAAGGATCAGTTCTTGATCCAATTCTGTTCCTTACATACCTTAACGATATGTGCTTTCTAAAATTAAGAGGTAAACTCACATGATATGAGGATGATGCTGCTCTGGTTTACTCAGCAAAAGATAAAAATGAACTAAAACTGAACATCGAAAACGAGTTACTTTTATTTAATAAGTAGTTTAACAAAAATGAATTCAATTCCATTTGACTCCATTGGTCAGGATAGTTTGCTAATTAAAATTCATTTTTTATATTTATGTTATGTCGTGTCTTCTATTTCTATACTACTTATGAATTAGCGGTCACATAAGGTGGGAATTCCCTTAAAGCTCTCGGGAATCACGGCCGCTGTGAACACAAGGCGAACGAATGCCAAAAATATTTTGTAGACAAAATCTTTGAAACCTGGACAGGCATATTTGCCTCTTGGTTATCGGATATAAAATGAACATATTTTTTTGTTTTGTTTTTCCTTTATTTAACTTTTTCGTTTCAAATTTGAATTGAATAACAATTCGATTTTAAAATTGGTATTGGTTACTACTTCTAATTTTGTGTTGGACTGATAATGCATTCAGAAATGCAAAAATGTATGTATTGTACTTTTCTAATCAAATAAATATTTCATTTCAAGTTGCTAGTTCCTTTTGGGCTGTTTTACCTGGTTTCGAAGTTACTTTACAGCACAAAAAATAGGCAGTGCGATTACAAAATATTATCACTGAATTTGAAACTGTATGAAAAGGACTGCATAAAGGATCAGTTCTTGGTCCAATACTATTCTTTATATACCTTAATGATATGTGCTTTCTAAAATTAAGAGGTAAACTCACATGTTATGCGAATGACGCTGCATTGATTTACTCAGCAAAGATAACTTATAAATGAACTAAACTGGACTTGGAAAATGATTTACTTTTACTTAATAAATGTCTTAACAAAAAAGATTTTAACTAAACACAAGCAAAAGTAAATTTAAGATGTTCTCCCTATTAATTACAAGTGACATAATTACATTAATTAATAAAAAAATTATATCAAAAATATAAAAGATATCCAGGGATTATATCCTTTGAAACAGAATATAAAACATTTCGTGAATATTTAAAGGCAGGATTAAGGAGAGCTAAAAAAATTACTTTTGTATGGTTTTCAAAACTGGAAAAAATAATAAGAAACAATGGAATTATGTTAATGATAACTTAGGGACAAAAGTAAAAAAAAAATGTTGTACCTTCTTACGAGAACACAACTGAATTGGTTGATGACATGAATGGAAATTTTATTCAAGGTATTAGGTATCTGAACCATGAAATTGATAATCAGTATAGATTAAGTTATTCATGTGATAATAAATTGTATATCACAATCTCTTTATATGGGAAATACGAATGATGCAGGAATTGGTAAGAACTTGCAGCAGTGAGTAAGAATAAAGCCTCTGGGTATGATGGTATTAGAGTGTACATGTTGCAAATTATTGTTAAATATAATTCACGTGTTTTTACTAATTTGATTAATTTATCATTACAACAAGGAAAATTTATTGAACAACTAAAATATGCTTTATTTTCCCCGATTTACAAATCGGATGATAAACAATTGTTGACTAATTACAGACCAATATCATTGTTATCGGTGTTTTCTAAATTAATTGAAAAAATTGTTTAAAAAACACTTGTGAATTTTTTAATCAGCATACTTTTTTTCCAAGAACCAGTTTGGTTTTAGGGAGGGTAAAAACAATGAACAATGTATTTTGAAACTAATGGAAAGTATTTACAAAAATATTGATGCGGGTAAAAAAAAACATTGACATTGTTTCTGGATCTACAAAAAGGCTTTCGATACAGTGGATCGGGAAATACTGTTAAAAAACTCTTTGCCAACGGTATAAGAGGGACATATTTATAATTGGTTTAAAAACCAACTTTCAGCTAGAAGTCAGGCGCTAAAAGTGAATCGGGAAATAAGTCGTCTAGGGAAATTAAAAAAGGTGTACCTCAAGGCTTTGTATTGGGTCCCATCTCATTCCTTATTTACGTTAATGACTTATGCGATTTACATTTACGTAAGAGGATCATTAATTGTTACGCCGATGATATTAGAGTAGTTTACACAGCAGATATTATTTTAGAAATGGAAACAAATGTACAAAATGATTTTTTTAAATACATAAGTAGCTAGTTTTTAATAAATTAAATTTGAATATTAAGTAAAGTTTCTTTATTCTGAATTGCTTAAAACAGAAACTCTAATAGAAATTAAATATCATAATGTTAATTGCCTTCTTAATCAGAATTGTATATGCCCTAAATTAGAAAGAGTATATAATTACAATTATTTGGGGGTTGAAATGGATTCATCTTTAAAATGGAGGGCTCATGCAAATAAGATAACAAAGTGGTTAAGGTACATATTGTTTAAATTTTATCATATTTAAAAAAATAGTAGATAATAAAATTTTAACAGTACTATATTATGCCTGGATTTGCTTTACCGCATGGTTTGTTTAGTTGGGTTGGTGATTATGATATTAATTTATATAATTTATTTATGGTACATAAAAAATTTTTAAGTTAGTGTTCAATGTTAATTTTTCTACTTTAGACCCATCTACTTTATTTCATTTTCATCATATCAGAAATATTTATATATACAAAATTCTGTTGTTTTTATATCAAAATAAGCAATGGGTAGAGAGTAAACGCATTGAATGCAATTTACGAGTGAAAGGAGTTATGTTTGAAATATCGTTGGCAAAGAAGAATATTCTCTGAGGCACTTCGCTTATTAGGCACCACAATTTTATAATTTTTTACCACTGGATATGAGAGATGAAAACAATTTGACTGTCTTCAAAAAGAAATTACATACACATATATTAACTGTTATGAATACTACTTTTATTCCTTTTCTTAAATCCTACTTGGGTTGATGCAAAATATAAAATGTTTAACTGTCGAATACAGGAAACTTTGCTTGTTGTATCCAAGGCAAAAAAAATATTTTGCAGCGGCATTTTCTGTTTCTGGCTCCTAGATTGTTTAATTAACTGGATTTCGACATAAATAAATAAATAAATAAATACCCCCTCAAGCAGCTGCTTGCCACAGAGGTCTGACAGGAGCCTGTCAGTTTATATGCCACAGTAGAAGATCTGAGAGGATGGCAGGACCTCAGCAGAAAAACGACACATACATCCATGCCTTACCCAGGGCTCGAACCCAGGTCCCTTAGGTCAGTAGCCAAGCACGCTAACCACTCGGCCATGGGACGGCTTTTCGACATAAGGAATGAAAAAATAATTTCTGCGTTTAAAAAGAAAGTAAGAAATCATATATTAAATATATATAATAATAAAAAAGAAATGGTTTTTAGTGGATAAATTAAGTTAGATCTTTGTTCTTGCAGTTTAGGGAAACAAATTTTAAAATATGTTAAAATTTATAAATGATGTTCATTAGACAACTGTTGCCATAAACGGTTTGTAGACAAAATTTTGAAACCTGGACAGACATATTTGCCTCTTGGTTATCAGATATAAAATGAACATAATGTTTTGCTTTTCCTTTATTTTACTTATCCCATTCGATTTTAAAATTGTTATTGAATACTACTTCTAAATTTGTGTTAGACTGATAATGTATTCAGAAATGTAAAAATGTATGTATTTGTACTTTTATAATAAAATAAATATTTCACGTTGTTAGTACCTTTTGGGCTGTTTTACCTTCGAGCGGCGTTATTTTGCACAGAATGGGCTGAATGGCCATAAGCACCCGAAGGGCTCATAGAAGATTGGGAGAAGGTGACCCACTGAACATCGGTTAGGAAACAGATGACAGTCTCCTGTCAAGCCCATCCCGAGTATTATTTAATGTGTACAGGGAGTATGGCTCTCCCACACACACACACAGCCAAGGCTTAATATCCTTTCCGACGAACGGAGGTTTTTCCAAGCCCATCTGTGTACCCCTTTTGACCGTGGGTAGGGTTAGCGAGATAAATATAAATGCTGGCACAGGCGGGACTTGAACCTGAGAACTGCAGATTACGAGCTTGGCGTGCTACCGCGGGACTTGAACCTGAGAACTGCAGATTACGAGCTTGGCGTGCTACCGATTAGGACATTCTCATCGTGGTACGTTTTGAGTATTTTTAAGTTGTGTGTTTAGTAAATTTCATTATTTTATTCAATGGCAGATTTGGGGGTTAGGCCAATATTATATGCCCGACACTAAAAATAAACTAAAAGAATAAACCATAAATTTTTATCCCGCGTAGAATATCATTTGAAATTTTACTGTCCAGTGGAATATTTCAGTCTTTGAGAATAGTCCCTCCCTCCTCCCTCCCCCCAAAAAAGAAAGAAGACTAAATCCTGCCTATGTGCCTGCTCATACGAATGTTGGTTTAACATTTCTTAGGGTAACAAATACATCTTTCAATGCTATGAATGTTGTTGTGAATTTTAAGAGTAAATACTGAGCGTGAGTTTAAATTATGCTTTCCAAACATAACTATAAGTGAAGTAATTTATTACATAGGTAACAAACCATACAAATAAAACACTCTTATCTAAACACAAGTTTTTGTCTTCATCAGTATGAAGTTAAACCATAAAAATGATTTGTTATGCATAACTAATTTTCTAATGTTTACACTACAATATTTTCAATATTTACTCTAGCTACAAAATAGAATCTTTATTCATAACATTTAACGAACAACGCAAATTTCTGTTGAAATTCCTTTGTTTTACCTTAGTTACTTAACAATTCTTCATACATTAATAATACGACGTATCAAACGACGATCTCTCCTTAAAGAGGAACTAAGAACAACTTTTCTTGCCCAATGAATATATTGCTCCTTCGGCCTGGATTGCCATGTATCTAGAATAGAATCATCATCATCATCATCCTCAAGCAGCCATGGGCTACGGAGGTCCCACTAGACCGTGCAATTTAGTTCTCAAAGCATACTATCCTGAGATCTGCCTACCGCATCCTAGGTCTCCCCCTCTTTCTGAGGCCTTTAGGCACCTTGTTCAAAACCCTATTAACTAATCTATAATTATCCATATGGTCAACATGGCCAAACCAACTGAGTCTCTCTCTGCATAATATGCTGCCTAAAGGAGGTTCCCGACTCTTTTGCCTAACCTTATTATTACTTACAAAGTTCAACCACCCAATGCCCAAGATACTGTGTAAGCATTTAGAATCAAAAGCATCTAGTTTCCTGTTATCTTGTTTACAAAGTGTCCAAGTTTCACTACCATAACTAACCCTAGAAAGAACCAAACTATTATATAGTCTAATTTTAGTCTTTAGGTGTATACGCCTATTTCTTCACACTCTCCATAGATTCTTAAAAGTCCCAGCAGGAATCCCTATTCGTCTGCTAATCTCACGCCTCATATCATTAGTATCTGTTACATAGCTCCCAAGATAATTAAACTGAGACTCTTGCTCAAGACTGCAATCATTCAGATCAAATGAACAACAACCAGCCTGACCAATTTTGATCACTTTAGTTTTCTCTCTGTTTATAACCAAACCTACTCTATTACCAGTCTCATCAACAGCTCGAAATGAAAGAGATCATCTCATCAACATCATATGCCAAAAAGGGTAAATCATCAGCATAATCTAAATCAGACATTTTCAGATCTCTAGAGCATATAAGGCCAAAATCTTTGTATTGTAGTGAATTTCGCACAACGTAGTAACCAAGGAGGAAAGGAGACAAAATGCACCCTTATCGAATACCAGAAGCAATGCTAAACCAGTTGTATCTGTAGAAGACGTTATCCATTGCAGCTACCAATACCAAATGGGTCTATCACCCCTCCCCAAAGATCAGGGTCAATACCAACTTTGACATTGAAGTCACCTAGAACAAGGGTAATATCTCCTTTCTTAACCGAATTCAAAATATCCTGAAGTTGTCCGTAAAATCTATCTTTTTCATCCTCATCGACATCTTCAGTGGGGGCATAACAGCAGATAACTTTCAAGTAATGCTTCTCTGAAATGACAATTGCTTAAAAACATGTTTCATCTGTGCCTTCATTATCCGTACCCGTTATTACTATTAACATAGGTAATAAAAAGACATATGTTGTATTGACGTTATGAATCTAACATTATGAAAATATTTCGCTGCCTGGTGATATGAAAGCAGTTATTTATGAGGTCGTTCAATCAACCCCTAACATCGTAAAAATGAAACTGCCAATATTTCTCGTATCCATTTGTTCCATGTAAATACGAAAGTGTCAATAGCTCTCATACACGTTTGTCCTTGTAAATATGAAATTGTCAGTATTTGTTGTATCCATGTTTTCCTTCTAAAAACGAAAGCTGTACCAATTTCTGATTAAAAATGAAACTGTCAGTATTTCGTATCCATTCGATCCTTAAAATGAAAGTATCAGCGTCTTTTATACCCATTTTCTTGTTGTAAAAACAAAACAGTCGGTATCATTCAATTTATTTAAACAAAACTCATAAATAAGCTTAAACATTTGACAAAAGATAATAAAATCATAATAAAAATTGTAAAGAAAATCATTAAAGTATAAATTGTTATGTAGTATTATTATTTTTCTTAAAATTTTCGATACTCACGGACTCGACGCACCGATTAGAAATCATTGATCTAGAGATGAGAAAATTTCTGATTTAGATTATGCTGACGATTCGGTTTTTTTTAACAAATGATGTGACGAGCTCTTTCATTAAAGCTATTAATGAGATTGGCAATAGGATAAGTTTAAGGATAAATCGAGAGAATAGATGAAAAGGGGTCAACCGGACGCATTTGAGTTCCTTTGAATGGCTGCACTCTTGAGCACATTTCTCAGCTTAATTATCTTGAGAGCACTAACAGATGAAGATGCTGGTGATGTACGTAATGAGATAAACATTCTTTAGATTGGTTATTGATTATGTTATTCGGAATTCTTTGCAAGGGAAAGATTTTGGACTTAAATGGTCTAGAGGTTTCGAAATTTATGATTTAGATTATGAAGATGATTTGGCCCATTTGGCAAATGATGTTGATTATATGAATTGTTTCATTAGGGTTATTGATGAGACTGGTAACAGAGTAGGTTTGGTGATAAACTGAGAGAAAACTAAAGCGATGAAAATTGGTCAGACAGGTAGTGGTTCATTTAATCTAAATAGTTGCACTCTTGAAATGTCACATTTTAATTATCTTGGGAGCTATTTAATAGAACTGTTGATGTACGTCAGGATATAAACAGAAGAATAGAGATTACTGCTGTTAATTTTAAAATAATCTGTATAGAGTGTGGATAAATATGCGTATACACCTAAATATTAAAATTAAGCTGTATAATAGTTTGGTTCTTTCTAGGGTTAGTTATCGTAATGAAACTTGGATTCTATGTAAACAAGATAGCAGGGAGTCTTCGAGGAAAGTTGATGCCTTTGATTCTAGATGCTTACGCAATATCTTAGGCATTAGGTGGTTCACTTTGCAAGTAATGATGAGGTTTGGTAAAGGAGTCGGCAAACTGCTTTGAGCAGCATATTGTGCAGAGAGAGACTCCGCTGGTTTGGCAATGTTCCCGTATGGATAATTATAGAATAGCGAATAGGGTTATGAACAGTATGCCTAAAGGTCTCAGAAAGAGGGGGGGACCTAGGATGCTGTAGGCAGACAATGTCAAACAGGACCTTGTTAAAACTGTGAACCAAATGCAGTAGATGAAGCACAAGACAGATATGTCTGAGGAACAAAACTGCAGTCTAGTTGAACTTCCGTATCCCATGGATGCATGAAGATTTTGCATGTATCATATTTCTGACTGTTTTATGCTGAGGTTCATTCCGCTTCGGTGTTCAATTAACTAATGATATCTTTGTTGTTCCAAGTTGAAACTTGCAGCACTTGTGTTAAGGCCTTGATAGTAGCATGATGTTTTTTCGTTTTTTTAAACGTATATTTTCTTCTCCTATTAAAAATATGCCAACGGCAGTGCCAAGCTGAAAACACCGGTTCTCGTCCGATCACCGAAGATAAGCAGTTTTGGGCGCCGTCAGTACCTGGAAGGGTGACCTGTTCCACCTGGGATCACCGCGTGCAGTTGGCAAAAAATTTGCTGAGGACTCGCCATCCTCACAGATCCTTCTATTCTGGAGTATTAAACTGACAGACTCCTGTCAGACCTCTGTGACAAGCAGCTGCTTGAGGAGGTATTTAATTTTCATTAAAAATATCATTTTAAAGCTGATATTAGGTGCTTCAAAATAATATATATCGCATGTCTTTATCTTAGTAATGGACTGAGATGAAAATGTTTTAATTTTGATTAAACACCCAAACTTTTCGCATGTTTTTGTTTCAATTTTGAACTTGATTAATAACGAGAGCTACAAATTAGGCATAAGTCTTGACGCTGAAGAACCTTACGACACTGGTTTCCAAAAATTAAGGAAAACTCAGAAAAATTCTGATGAACAAGAAACTACACAATTGATTTTAATGAAATTTGATGAAAACATGAATTACAATGCTAGTTTCAAAATGGCATAAAATATTTTATACTAGAAACATTTTTCGTCAAAAAATAACACAGGAATTTGTCCAAAAATGAGGTTTCAGAATGCAATGTGCAAAGTTCTTTAATAAGGAATGTGGTCACCCCTTACAGCAATGCAAGCTCGACACGATGTTCCATGTTGTTTATGATGTTGTGAATCAGCTCAGTAGCGAGTAACGACCATTGTTCCTTTAAAGCAGTAATTAGCTCCTCCTTTGTTGCAGATGGCGGGTTGAGGGAGTCGCATGTCTCCCTAGAGCATCTCAGACATGCTCAATCGTATTTAGGTCGGGAGATCGAGCTAGCCACTCTATACGCATAATGATCTCCATTTGAAGGTATTGTTCCACAAGTCGAGCTCTATGTGGACGAGCGTTATCGTCTTGTAAAATGAATTCATCATCTATTGCACCAGCGTAAGGACATACATAAGGGTCCAAAATGTCATCTCTATACCTTTGAGCATTGAGGTTCCCATTCGTCAACACATAGAGGTCTGTGCGCCCACCTAGGAAATGGCAACAACACACTCTACCTCCGCCGTATCTGTCTCTTTGATGGATGTTACCAGTATGATAGCTGATGCCTCGTTCTCTCCATATCAAACAATATCCGGAATCACTCTGCAAGCAATATCTGGACTCATCTGTGAAGAGTACAGACCTTTATTGCTCTTCGATCCAGTTAACATGCGTGTGTGCCCAATTCAACCGCTCTCTCCTGTGACGTGACGTGAGGGGTATACAAATTACTGGCCTTCTAGCGTACAGACCTTCCTCATGAAGCCTTCTACGCACAACTGAAGCTGATACAACCCTCCCAGTGGCTGCTGCAAGAGAGGATCGTAGCTGAGAGGGAGTAGACGTCCTGCTCCTTCGTACAGTTAATCACAGATATCGGTCTTATACAGCGGTCGTAACTTTATCCCTTCCTCGGATAGACCTCCGAGACACGGAATCCGTGCTAAAAAAATTGATTCCACAGTCTATGGACCACAGAAGGACTCACATTCAGCCATCGTGACACGTCTGACTGACTTTGGCCTGCTTCGAGCCGACCAATAGCTGTCCACCACAGTTCATTTGAGAAATGATGTCTCGAGGTCATTCGTACAAAATGGCTGTTTCGAATTTCTTTACTCACATTTATAGCACAAAACAACGATCCACTCCAAAACACCCGTTTTTATGCCGCTATGCGATTACGCAAATTGACGCAACCTAGATTAATTTGCATACGATATGCTCACTCGGCATTGCTTTACTGGTTACATGAACAAGTTTGGTGAGGATCGCACAATTATTTGGCGAATTATCGCGATTTTTCTAATTTTTCCTTAAGTTATGGAAAAACGGGAACGAAACGAGTGTAGTTTCGTGGATATTAAACGGTATCAAGTTGTGAATCTTGTTGATTTCACACGACTCTAGAGTAAAAGGGAATTAATCTCTGGCGATTATGCATAATCGACAGAGGTTTTCGTGGATATGATAAATTTAACGTTATCTCTTTTACAGGTTAATTTATATATTTCCGAACATGTTAATAAGAGTAGTAAAGTTTAGATGGTTTTATTCTGTACTAGCTGAACGTCTCCGGCGCTGCCCGGGTGTCACTTTTAACCTGTACATTCGTATTTTCACTGCACTAAAGGTAAATTTTGTAAGAATTCCCTCCCTCGGGCACTTTAACACAGATTTTCAATAGGAAGAAATTTGCCCGGATCGTTGTTGACGTCAGCGAGCACTCCTCATACCCGTGGCTTAGTTTCTGCGTAAGCTATCGAGATTTTATTTTCGTTACCACAGATTTTGCCATCCTATGTCTCCTGTGATATTCGTTAGCTCGGTCCAGATTTCCTGCACAGCGTCCCCCGTGAGGCCCGGTGAACAATCAGGTTCTCACTTGGCCCGTGATTTCGTTTCTACATAAATTGTGACAGCTCGTGTCTCACTTTTAATCTGCATATTCTATTGTTTCCTGCACTAGTGGTTAGTTTTGTGAGTATCCCGTCCCCTGACATTTCATCACAGTTTGAACACGAAGAATTTCTCGGTGTTACAAAGGTGATTGTTGACTCGGCGCGCGCTCTCAGAGCCCGTGATAAACGATCGAGATATTTATTTCGTCAGATTTTGGCATTCTGTAATTCCCGACGTTCTTCAACGAAAGGTCCCAAATTTCGTAGGCGGGTTCCCCATGCCCGACCCCACGTTTGGTTAGGAAATCAGGTCCCTAGCTGCAATGGAACGCCTCTATAATGCCTTTGAAAATGTGGGAAATCTGGCAACGGCAGCAGATTTAAAGGATATTTTAACCTTTACTTTCACAGTTAGGGAGCAATAAATGGCAACAGTAAATTTGACAGCAATTCTCGTTTCCCGTAGGAATAGCATGGTAAATATTTTCGGTTCTAGCAAATCCCCCTTTTGGACTTTCGACCTGAAATTTCGCACTGCACTCTGGATCACAACAGAAACATTCTCTGAAAATTTGAAACGTGTACATTGATTTCCCGATGAGTTATAGCTGCCACAGACAGACAGACAAACACACAGACACCTACTTTTATTATATAGATCTATTATATACATATTCTATCGAAACAGCAAAAATCTTTATCTACGAACATCCCAGGATGTGGATGAGTTTGTTCAACATTGAAATAGGGTTTAGTTTACTTTCATCACTGCAGAAAGAGGTTATTATGAACAGATTCTTTTAAAACACCACTGACGTAGAGTAATAATGTTGATTGAGCTAATTAATCAGCCTTTCCATATTAAAAATAAAATCACCTAAACCAATCAAACACCCCTCAAAAATGCCATTTTCTTGAGTTCTGATCGCGATTTTTTTCACAATATTAGTTTCGAAGAATGTATTTCTGCGGAGTAGTTATTGAATAGCATTTTTTAATAATAATAATTACCCCCTGAAGCAGCTGCTTGCCACAGAGGTCTGACAGGAGCCTGTCAGTTTATATGCCAGAGTAGAAGGTCTGAAAGGATGGCAGGACCTCAGCAGAAAAACAACACGAACATCCATGCCTTACCCGGGGCTCGAACCCAGGTCCCGTAGATCAGTAGCCAAGCGCGCTAACCACTCGGCCACGGAAAGGCCTATTGAATGGCATAGGGCATAATATATTTGGAAAATCATTAGAAGCGACTTATTTTACTCTCGACAGCATTTCAAAATTAATAATGAAAAATTGCTACTCACATAAATCTTGACACAATTTTCTAACGTATTTTGAAACTTTGTGATGCTTTGAAAGTATAATGCTTCTTTAAATAGAAGCAAATGAAACTAAATCAAAATGATAGATCTGAATTAATTTAGGGCTGATCAAATCTCTGTTGCATAATATATAGCTCATTTGCACTTTCACTGTTCTTACGTGACAGTACTAACAAAGCCCGTAGCGGTAGATTAGTTATTCGGCAAAGATCACTAATAGGGGTTGTAAGGTCTCGCCCGTCATGTTCTTGCTTACAGCTATATAATTATGACGCCCATTCAAATTCGGTTGCACTTAAAACTTTGCTGTAGCTGGCATGCTCTAGGTCAAATGGAGTTGAATTCTGAAACGTATCGACGTCGCACTTTGTAATACAACATTCTACTTTGCCGTTGATGAAAGAAAAACATCAGAATATCAGTCTAATGATCGATAACTTGGTACTGCTTTTTGTATACAAGGTAAGGCAAAAGTATGGACGCGAATAACTAGAAAACAGGAATGCGAGAAATCGGTAGCAGGAAAAATATAAGTAAAAGTTTTGTTTGAAAATATATAGGTAAAGGTTAAATGAAAAATTCCAACGATTCTACTGCAAATGACCTCCAGTATGCATTTCAAAATCATTTGTCAGATATCTTTTGAACTGCGACATCATCATCATCAAGCAGCCATGGGCTACGGTGGTCCAGACCGTGAAATTTAGTTTTCCAAGCATATCATGAGCTACATCTGCTGCATCTGGCCACTCTACATCAATTCTAACAAGGTTCTGTTTGATATTGCCTGCACATAGCATCCTAGGTCTCCCTTCTTTCTGAGGCCTTTAGGCACACTCTTCATAGCCCTACTCGCTAATTTATAGTTATGCATATTGGGTAATATGGCCAAACCAACGGAGTCTCTCTCTGCACAATATGCTGCTTAAAGGAGGTTGCCGACTCCTTTGCCTAACCTCATCATTAATTAAAAAGTTGAACCACCTAATGCCCAAGATACTGCGCAAGCATCTGGAATAAAGAAAAATAATGTTGACATATTTGTACAGTGTTAAAATATTAGCATAACCAGAACAAGCACCGTCCGTCGGATGGGACGTTAAGCCGTGGCCCCGTGTGCGGGAGAGCCATACCCTGTGCACGTTAAAGAACACGCTGGATGGCCTTGACGGGGGGGGGCTACCATCTGTCTATCAACAGCTGTTCCAGTGGGTCCCCTCACCCAACCTTCTCTGAGCCTTCGGGTTCCATGTGACCTGGCCATTTAGCCCATGGTGTGCAACAAAGTGCCGCTCAGAGGTAAAACAACACAACACAACCCAGAACAAGCATATCACCTGTATCGAATATGGGAAAAACCCCATATTCGACAATATGGTTTTCAACGAGAAGGAAGTTTTTCGTTTACTTAATTTTGCATTCTTTTAATTCGAACTAATGGATTATTCGGGAAATGAAACTCGTAATATTTTATTACTACTTATAAAGTATAAAAAAATGTTTCTTTTTATTCATTAAATTAAAAAAAAATTCCTTTTCTGATACCCTTTTGAGAAAAGTGGGCATTTGCTTTTCTCAGAAGAATATCTCTTGACACTTCTACCACCGAAATTTCAAATTTCTTCCAGGAACAGATCACTTGGAATATTCGTTAAAAGTTTCACCTTTCCATATGTGTGATCGCTAATGATATAAATTAAAACTATCCAAAGATTTAAAGAAGAATGCGAATGATAAGACTTCATTAGTACAAATCCAACTAAGGAAAAGAGTTTTCCAGTTGACTCTTAAAGCAAAGCAAAAGAGTTGCATTTCTTCCCCCCCTCCCTTGGTGTAAGGGAACAACTTATTGTTGCAAATGCAAACCTCATGACCTTTGCTTTCTACAGTCGCTCAAAAAAGTATCCGAACACTATGGTTGATTACAGAACTCAGAAAAAATATCTGGCAACGATTTTTTTTAGAAATTAGTGATCTGACAACCTTCGTGTCACGTGACACGAAGGTTGTAATAAAAAAAATCGTTGCCAGATTTTTTTCTGAGTTCTGTAATCAACCATAGCGTTCGGATACTTTTTTGAGCGACTTTACCATCAAAATTCCTGGCATAAATGCATTGTTTGCAATATTCATTCAATGTTTGCAGTTTCCAAAATTTCCACCGTTAGAGGGCGCAATTTAAACTTTTGGGAGATTCGGAAAGTGCGAATTATAGTATTCAAACAAACAATTATATCTTACAACAGAAAGTTGCGTTTTCCCACCTACCTTGGATTGTTGGGTTGTTTTACCTGTGAGCGACACTTTTTTTACACACCAGGGACTAAATGGCCGGGTCACAAGGACCCCAAAGGCTCAGAGAAGGTTGGGAGAGGGGACCCCCTGGAACAGCGAGTGGGAGACTGATGGTAACCTCCTGCCAAAGCCATCCAGCGTGTTTTTTTAATGTGCACCGTGCATGTATCTCCCTGACAAGGGCCCATGGGGTAACGTCCCAGCTGACAAGCGGAAGAATTCCTAGCATGAATACATCATTTGTATTTTTTTTTTCAATTTTCAATTTTCATATTTTTTTTACTGTTAGAGGGCACAATTATAGCTTTTGGGAGTTTCGGAAAGTGCTAATCGTAATATTTTATCAATACCTACACAAACGATAACATTATCTCCTAATTTAAAAAAAAAACTGAGATAAAAAGAGTGTTTTAAAAGTAATTTTCACATCCTGTACACAGAGCGGTCAAAAAAGTTATATAATATGGACAACCTTATTCGTGGCCTCATATTTCAAAACAAGGATTATAAAGAAAATATCAAACTAGATTAATTAAAGATCTGTATGAGAATTTTCCAAAATGTTCCAAAAGCAAAATTTCGTCTATTTTGGAAGAGAAGAATCAAAGGGGGAGATGAAGGGGGGGGGGAGAGTCAAAGAAACACAATGAAACCGGAAAAATATATAGGGAACACAACAATATAAAGGGAACAAGAGACTGGGCTCCCAATGCAGTATAACATTTCCCACTCTGTATGAAAGATCTTTAGAAAATTTCTTGAAAAATGCATGAAATATAATAATAAAAATAAATAAATACCCCCTCAACCAGCTGCTTGCCACAGAGGTCTGACAGGAGCCTGTCAGTTTATGTGCCATAGTAGAAAGTCTGAGGGGATGGCAGGACCTCAGCAAAAAAATGACACAAACAGCCATGCCATACCCGGGGCCCGAACCCAGGTCCCTTAGATCAGTAGCCAAGCGCGCTAAATAAGTTTAATAGTTTTTGCCTCTATTACTAGGGGCGGTGGTGGCTCAGTCGGTAGCGCGCCAGGCTCGTAATCTGTAATTCCCAGGTTCGAGACCCAGCTGGGTCAGCATTGAGATTTATCTCCGCAAAATTCCCCGCCCTGCCTACGGTCAGTAGGGGATACCGATGGGCTTGGAAAGGCCGCAGTCAGTCGGATGGGACGTTAAGCCGTGGACCCGTGTGCGGGAGAGCCATGTCCTATGCACGTTAAAAAACATGCTGGATGGCTTTGACGGGAGGCTACCATCTGTCTCCCAACAGCTGTTCCAGTGGGTCCCCTCCCCCAACCTTCTCTGAGCCTTCGGGGTCCATGTGACCTGGCCATTTAGCCCATGGTGTGCAAAAAAAGTGACGCTCAGAGGTAAAAGAACCCAACCCAAAAGCCTCTATTACTCTTGCTAACATTCTCAAAAGTGGGGCTCTAGGGCATAGGGACCTCCTCACCTAGAGCCCCTTTTCCTGTAGAAGAGTAATGGAAATCAATGAAATTTGGCATTTCCAATGACCTCATTGAAATCTTTAATTCATTTCGTGAATATTTTTTTATATATTCATAGTTGCGGGTCAGGGAATTGACTCAGCATTAAGGATATCACTTTCAGATGAGGGGAAATTCGGAAAAATCTGACAGGCCAGCATCTTTTACCACAAGCCAAAGCAAAGGCATGTAGTACCAACGTGGGAGGAAAGGGCAAAATATTTTTCTGTTTTCATATCTATTAAAAAAAGAAAATGTAGCAAAAGTAATGGCATTTCGTTCAATGGTGAAAGTTAATGTTCTTTCCTCTGGAAATATTTGCTGTTGTAATTTTTCGCAGCTTTGAAAATAACAAGATACGCCAGAATCTTCCCTCGCTATTTTCGAGTGGGCGAGTGGATTTTCCCAGTTCTAAGCAAAGTTATTATAAAAAAATAAATACCCCCTCAAGCAGCTGCTTGCCACAGAGGTCTGACAGGAGTCTGTCAGTTTATATGCCATAGTAGAAGGTCTGAGAGGATATTACATTTTGTAAATAAAATTTTTACATCTTGTCAGATTAATTTACTGCCTGATTATGCTTTTGTACATTAATGTTGTAATGTTCTGCAAGCTTGCCATAGAGATGTTTTCTCTACCATAGTTAAAAGATAGCGTACAGGTAACCTTGAAAAACTTGCTCGAGGTCTTTTCATTAGCATTATTGGACTTCCCCCCCGTAATGTTTCCTACTCGTTCCCAACTTCTCGTTTATCGTATTCTTTCCTGTTTTCTGAATATTTCCTCTGTCTACAACTTTCGCCTCACCCTGTTTAGGGATTGTGAAAGAATTTTACATTCGGTACACATTCCCGGTTTTAATTTGTGTTTGGCTGAATGGGAATGTTTTCTTAATTCAAAATCAAGGCAATATATAAATGACAACTTTGAACTAAAGTGATTGCAGAATTTTTTTGTGTAGAGAGAGAAATCTTCAGCGAAATCCGAATCACAGCATAATCTCAATTGCAGGTAATCGACCAGATTTTGTAACTAAAAGAATGCATGTCGATCGCCTCTGGGCACATAGCAGAATCTCGTTTTCAAAGAGAATGAAGTTTCCGTTTACCAACTTTTTCACTCTTTAAAAGTTTTAATTCCAGCTAACAGATGATAAGGAAAATGTAAATAGTAATATTTTATTAGTAATCATATCACAAAAAAGGTATTTTTCTTTTATTCCTTAAAGTAAAAAAAATTCTTTTCTCACATCCCTCTGTGAAAGGGGTGCAGATTGTTGCTATCAATGAAATATATCTTAATAATACTTTACCGTAGAAATTGCTAATTCCTACCGTAAACAGGTCACTTGCAAAAAGAGCGTAGGCAGAAAAGTTTCTTAGGAGGGTTGGGTTGTTTTACCTCTGAGCGGCACTTTTTTGCACACCATGGGCTAAATGGCCAGGTCACACTGACCCCGAAGGCTCAGAGAAGGTTGGGGGAGGGGACCCACTGGAACAGCTGTTGGGAGACAGATGGTAGCCTCCCGTCAAGGCCATCCAGCGTGTTCTTTAACGTGCACAGGGTATGGCTCTCCCGCACACGGGGCCACGGCTTAACGTCCCATCCGACGGACGGCTGCCTTTCCAAGCCCATCGGTGTCCCCTACTGACCGTGGGCAGGGCGGGGAATTTTGCGGAGATAAATCTCAACGCTGACCCAGCTGGGACTCGAACCTGGGAAATACAGATTACGAGCCTGGCACGCTACCGACTGAGCACCCCCGCCCCATTCTTAGGAGGTATCAATGAAATATCTAACATACTCTACCAGAGAAATTGCAAATTCCTACCGTAAACAGATCACTTGCAAAAGGGGCGTAGCCAGAAAAGTTTCTTAGGAGGGAACACAAATTATTGACAAACAGTGCGACCCCGATTAACTGACCTTTGGTATTCGATTATTTGTTTAACCGGTCAAAGTCTGTTAAACGTTGAATTTTGTACAGGTACCACTCAGTCATAGAGAGAGCTACGCTTCGTAGATCCCCACCCCCAACTCTTCATGCTAGTGATAAAAAATTCTTACAGGAAAAAGAGTAGAGTATAATCACTAAGTTTTCCAATTTTAGCATTAATTTTTTTAGTAAAATTTAAAATAACGTATTTACTTCCGCAGTATGCCTTCCTCCTTTTTCCCTAATGTACCCAAAATTTCTTTTAAAACCTTCCTCATGGAGGGAAAAATTATTAAGAGCGGAAATCACTGTATTATAAAATGAGAACATGTGATTAAAATAAGTCGTATTATATTACGTTTTCTTTGTTCTTTTACAATGTTAAGATGATGTTAACTCTCTTTGACAGCCATTCATCGTGTCGAATAATTCTATCGATATAATTTTATATGTATCGTTATGCTTTATTTACATGGTTTTGTTTCCATTACCTTTATTTTTCAGAATTAAGCTTTATTTTCAAATTTTTCCCAACCTTTTTTACTATTCAAATTTCCTCTCAAATATCGGATATTTCGACAGGTCGATTTAATTGAAGTTCTACTGTACTCGCATATCCATATTATCAACAGCTACCTGAGGTATATTGTCACCCTGGCAATGATGCAAAGTTTTACTCTTTTTACTTTTTTTTAAGTGGGAAGACATTACTCCCCTACAAAAAAGACAGAGATAACCAAAAGCTCTATTGGCTTATCCTGGTTTCTCGTACAACATACAAACACATAAATCGGGGAATGCCTGTTGGTTTAATACTAAGGTATTCTAACCATTTGCCCAAGAATGAGATACATTGACATTTAATGAAGAACATTTTTATCTTTTAGGTATAAGAACGCCTCAAAACCTGCTCTAACATTTTCGCGCTTTGGGCATTTTGTGTAACATCGGTTTGGCCGAAACACTTCCTTCGGAAAGATGTAACAAATGTTATTAGCAATGGCTCCCATCCATTGCTAATAATATTTGCTTATCAGCAAGGCATTTAGAGACCTCGAGAAATCATAAAAGTCAGCCCTTTCTCTTGAGAACACTTTTAGTCAACAGTGTTTTTCATCTTTTAGAGAAAACAAACGTTGCAAAAGTATCCTTAATATTTTTGCACCAGAACAATTGTCTTGATCCAGGCAGTGCGGAGTGACCCCGCACAGTATATATCGAAAAATATTCATAAAAGTTTTGGAGGAATGTAAAGTACTTAATTATTTAACAAACCTTTCAACAAGACATATTTTTCATTGTGTACCAGTGTAATATTAACCAGTGTTGTCAGATGTGTAAGCATTTTCCTAGTACTAGATTAAGAACTAAATGCATCTGATTTTTAAAAAAAAGCAAAATTCCTGTCATGTTTTATGTGACATTACTACCCAGAAATAAAAACGCATTAACAATATGATAGAATATAAAGCTAATTCTTTCTAAATTTAATCAAATCAATCATCGGATGGGACGTTAAGCAATGGCCCCGTGTTCAGAATAGCCATATCCAGTGCATATTAAAAAACATGCTAGATAGCCATTTGATGGGAGGCTTCAATCTGTCTCCTAACAACTGTTTAAGGGGTCGCTCAGAGGTAAAACAACATAACCCTCTGTTTCTAAGCCGCCATCTGTCAGATGGGACAAAAAACCGTAGTCCGGAAAGCAGGAGAGCTTACCCTGTGCACGTTAAATAGCATGCTTAATGGCTTTGACGGGAGATTTGTCCTTGTGACATAGCCATTTAGCCCATTGTGTGGAAAACAAGTGCCGCCCAGAAGTAAAACAACCAGACCTTACATTAATGTAAAAAAAAAAATCTTAACTGTCTAAATTTACGGTTTCCTTTTGAATCTGAGGCCAGACAAAATGGCCCTTCTGGTCCCTTTTTTTGAAAGGTCTGAAAAGACGTGCCTAGAACGAGTGTCAGTGGAAAAAAATCGTTACCCCATTCTTTCTTAAGTTTCTGATGAGATGTTCGTAGCATTGAGCAATTTCAAATGTATGTTTTCGATTCCTGAGAACAACAGACACAAAATGGCATAATTATAGGCTCCTGTCAGACCTCTGTGGCAAGCAGCTGCTTGAGGGGGTATTTATTTTATTTATTTTTATTTAATCAAAAGACAGTTGAAACTTTGTACTGTTTTTGAATCACAACTGATCTTTAGTTATTAGCTAGTTTTGGCACTGCACTATGTTTTATCTTCCTTTGCTGCAAGAACTGAACTACACGCCCTCTAAATGATATGTCACCTTAAATTCCACCAGGATGAAAAAAAACCCTGATTAATGGGTAACAAAAATCCCTACTCTGGTAACATTTTTGTAACAATTCCTGTTACTCATGTGATATCTCGGGTTACCTACTCGTCTATTATGCACTTGCACTTATCTACATAATATATACAAGGTGATTCAAAACTTATCGTTCAAATTTCGTGGGGAGGTAGGGAATACGTCAGGAAACCGATTTCACATAGGAAAGTATGTCCGCAAATGTACGCATGCGTATGTAGAGGGCGCTGTGTGTATCCAACCAGTGTGGCCACCCAGATCACCTGATTTATCGCCCATGGATTTCTTTTTATGGGGTGCCATGAAATACCATGTGTACGAGACCCCGTCGACAGTGAAATGGACCTTGTTGCACGAATAGTGGCCGCCGCAGGCATTGTCCGTGATATGCCAGGCGTTTTTGAAAATGTTCGGCGGTCAATGCAACGGCGCTGTGAATCCTGTGTCCGTGTAAATGGTCGCAATTTTGAGCACCTACTGTGAACCTGTACTTTACCTTGTTGGAATAAAAGTCACATTCGTTACCACTTAACTGTACTGTTTCCTTGTGTTCACTTTACTTGTCCATTTTGTTCATGTAGATGACGTTTGCGGACGTACTTTCCTATGTGAAATCGGTTTCCTGACGTATTCCCTACCTCCCCACGAAATTTGAACGATAAGTTTTGAATCACCCTGTATATTTGCACTTATCTACATGAAACATTTTATGTATCTACACTAAAGATTTCTAAGGAGGCCTGGCCGTATTTTCGATACGTCCCATTAGCTTAGCTTCAACAAAAAAATTAAACAAAACACTAAATGTCCTAAACTTCTTACACTCCTGGTATAAATGCACTGCTGCAAAATACAGTTGGTAGAGAAGATTACCATTTCCGAAACACCTACCAAAGCCAGCGGGTCACTTTTAATTAACCTTTTTTTCCCAAAATGTTCCAAACTTCGTGATTTCCAAAAAAAATATTTCACTGGCTTCGTTGGCAGAATCGATAATTATGAGATGGACCCGGAACTAGTGTAAGGGGAAAAAGTGTTGTTCTTCTATTCTTTTTATACTGCTATTTACTATTTTCATATTACATTAATTATATCATATTTATCTGAAGAGACCTTCTTAATGAAAAAAAGTGTTGTTCTTCTGCTCTTTTTATACTGATATTTACTATTTTCATATTATGTTAATTATATCATATTTATCTGAGTAGACCTTCTTAATAAAAAAAAAGTGTTGTTCTTCTATTCTTTTTATACTGATATTTACTATTTTCATATTATATTAATTATATCATATTTATCTGAGGAGACCTAAAAAAAAAGTGTTGTTTTTCTATTCTTTTTATTCTGATATTTACTATTTTCATATTATATTAATTACATCATATTTCAGGAGACCTTTTTGATAAAAAAAGTGTTGTTCTTCTATTCTTTTTACACTGATATTTGGTATTATCATATTATATTAATTATATCATATTTATCTGAGGAGACCTTCCTAATTAAAAAAAGATGTTGTTCCTATATTCTTTTTTTATACTGATATTTACTATTTTCATATTATATTAATTATATCATATTTATCTGAGGAGACCTTCTTAATCTCAAGCATTTTCAGCAGTACTCCGATTCCTAAATGCCATCGACACGAAATGGTATCCATTTATTTGATTTTGTTTCAATTATGATCTAATCGAATTGAAAAGGATTTAGATTCAGTTTTAAAATGAAAATTGGTCCAATTGTTCGATCAGTTAACCTAATTTTACTCTACTGTAGAAAACACTGCATAAATAAAAAGGGACAAAAAAAACAACAACATCAACAACAACAATACTGTTTTGTATCTAAAAAACCCTAATTTGGCAATACTTTTGTAACACAGTCACTGTTACTCTTTTATGATATGCCGGATTACTTTTAAACAATTGCACTTATCCACGTCAAAAATTTTTATGCATTTGTGTATTCTTAGGGGGAAAGTCCGTACCTACTTATGCCTTTGACTTGCAACATTCGTTAAACGTACTGCCGTTTCCATATTAAGTGATCTCTAAATCTTAAGATTAAGGCGATATAAATGAAATCTACCCAAGCAAGGATTTAAAAAATGGGAATTACAATTAGTACCAATCCAACTAAAAGAGAGTTTTCCAATTATCTCTTAAGACAAAAGAGTTGCGTTTCCTCACCCACTCTGGGCGTAACCAAAGCCGTCTGAAGAGAAAGTCTCATGTCATGTGACCCGCACAGCTAATGACGTCAGAAGCGGAGTCCGTGCATCACATCATCCTTTTCCGTCAGTGGTACTTATTTGTTTCTTTTCGATGTGTGCGTTTTTTAAATGATTTCATTTTTGTCAACTGAATTGAATCAAATATCAATTATAAAGCAAATTATAATAAATGCGGAGAAGCATTTCATTCTTGCAGGAAATAATTTAATTTTCACCGACATAAAAAAATCTCGTTTCTCAATGTTAAAAATATTCAAGAAACATATTATCTAGATATACTTAAACACTTTTTATTAATTATATTTAATTGTAAACCATATTTCTAAGAAAACGGGTATCCCGTTTTTTAGAAAAAAAAATGTTTTTTAAAAACCTGAATTTTAAAGCAAAATTTCATTTATTTTGTCTTATTTTGTCAAAAGATTTTAGAACATAATGTATTAGCAAAATTACCATAAATATTGGTATAGATAAATTATTTATTCTCAGGTTAACAAAATATATTCATACTAACGTCAGATAAGGTTTAACAATCATCATAAATGTCAAATATACAGTCTCTCACTAAAAGTATGATTATATTCCATATAAAATTTTAAAATATCACTAGTTGAAGTTCTAAGTAGAAAGCTACTGGGATCAGAATTTCATTCACAGCTGACGAAATGATCAGTGCAATTTAATTATTTTTTTTAATAAGACTAGAATTATCTTCTTACTAAGATTAAAATCATCAGTATTTCATAAATCAAATAAACGCCAATACCAACACCAAAACAAGACTTGATTGACAAACATGATGACATGAAGAAATTATTACAAAGATTACATTGAAATATTTACGACTAAATGTACTGAAAACCTCAAAAGAATTAATTTTCTCTTCAGATATGAATTGAGTATGAATCTGCAAGACAATAATTTCAAATAATGTTAAATGAATAAAAAAAAGTTATATTGCTAACAGTGATTGCACATATTCCAACAAGAAAAATGAATGTTTGAAGTCCGCATCAAATATATAAAATATAACTCAACATACTGTATGCTTGAGAAAATAGTTTGTGACAACCAATGTCTATCACTGAGACATACAAGCAGATAAGTGAAATTTAATAATACAATATTTGAGCACTATGTTATTGCCTTACTAAAGTCTATAACAGAATACAAAGAAATATAAAAAAATTACAGATTTCAGTGTAACATTGAAGAGTGTTCCATAAATAACAAGAAATATAACCCATACAGCTTATTCAGAAAAATGGTAACGTTGAATGCTATTGACTGAGATTCCAGGATAGTAAGTACAAGATATAAATATTTTAAATTTACATAAAATATAACTCAATCATATTGTATTCTTCAAAAAATAGTTTGCAACAACCAATGTTTATCATTGATACATACCGGTACAGCAATGAAACTTCAAGAAATAGAATGAATGAGAAGTATATCATTGTGTTACTGAAGCTCATACTATAAAAAAATTACAAAATTCAGCGCAACATCCAGGAGTATTTCATAATCTCAAAAAATATAACTGATACAGCTTAACATTAAGAAAAGTATATATTGATGCATATGATCACTAGTCTTACTGAAGCTTATACCATAATATATTGGCATATAACAAAGTTACAGAATTCAATTCAGCATCTAGGAGATTTTAATAATCACAAGAAACACCATAAAAAGATAACCATAGAAGATAACCCATACAGTTATCATTAAGAAAGATGTTAGAACTAGCTACCTTATACTGCAGTTTACGGTTGAAATATTCATCAAATATACCAATTTTAACTTAATCATAATGTGTGCTTTAAAAAATAGTTTGCGATACTTTTTGTTGATTATTGATATTGACTAGCAGAACAAGAAATTTTCAATAAAAGAATATATAAGCACTATATTATTGTGTTTATGAAGCTTATACTATAACAATAATAGTTACACAGCATTTATAGGCATTTTATGGCACTAGTTACAGAATTCGGTGCAACGTCCAGGAGTTTTTCATAATTAAAAGAAATATAACCCATACCGTTTATTAACAAAAATGCTAATATTCACTACTTCTTACTGAAGTTTGATGATAGTAACTACAAGACAAATAATTATTTGAAACCCACATGAGATATACCAATCATAAATCAATCATATGTATGCTTCAAAAAATAGTTTGCAACTATTAATGTCTATCATTGAGACATATCACTAGACATCAATGAATAAGTACACCAATGGGAACCCTATATTATTGCCTTACTGAAGTTTATAACAGAATTCATAGTAATATACATAAATTACAGATTTCAGTGCAACATTGAACAGTGTTCCATAATAACTAGAAATATTACCCATGCAGCTTGTTAAAGAAAATGATAAAATTTGAATACCATATACTAATAATAGTAACTACAAGACAAATAAATATTCGAAACCCACATCAAATATGCCAATGATAACTCAATCATACTGTATGCTTCAAAAAATAGTTTGCACTAACTAATGTCTGTCGTTGAGACATATCAGTAGACAAGTGAAAATTGATAAGTATACCAATGGGAACCCCATATTATTGCCTTACTGAAGTTCCTAACAGAATACATAGTAAGCAAGCAAAAAATCCCAGATTTCAGTGCAACAGTGAAGAAAGTAATATAACAAGATATATAACCCATATAGCTTGTTAAGAAAGACGATAATATTGAATACCATATACTGATGATAATAACTACAAGAAAAATAATTATTTCAAACCCACATCAAATATATACCAAGGTCTATCATTTTAGACATCACTAATTGACAAGTAAAATTTAACAGATAGACTAAGATGGCATATGATTAATCATTTCACCAAAGTGCTTAGTTTTCTTTTGGATGATTTCTTTGGTGCATATTTGGATTGGGTGTATTTTGCATATATACATTTCCACATGTTAATATAATTTTATGTAACAAATCAATTATTTTATTCCCACATGGACACTAAAAATCGGTGCTAAACACTGTTTCTCGTGCTTTACAATATTAACACATGTCAATAATTGATTTTTGCAGTTCAGAAATTGTTGCTCTACATTACTAGATATCAGTGTTTGAAAAACAGTATAGCATAATATTCACACATTTATTGAAACTTCAGCAGAATAGGTTAGCCTTCCACGGTCATACATATTAACTGCTGAGGCATCCAATACTAAATCTTTTTTGTTGTTAAATGAATATACGAAATACGTATAAACGAAATACGGTTACATATGGCGACCCACTATAATTACTAAGGTAACCAGGAACACATTTACGGGCATGGAAATAATACTAATTACTATATATATACTTAAATATAAACAATATATATATAATATAATTTTAATATTTATCTATACAACAGAATAAAGAAATAGCACCTACGTTTAATACAAAGTAACAAACAGCATGGCGAGATACAATATCTCGAATGAACCTCTGCTCTGATACTACGGTTGCTCAGATCATATCACGTGACATCAGGCTTTCCCTTCAGGCGGCTTCGGCGTAACTCATTGCTATCAACTGAAATTTTATGACTTTCACATTGCGCCACTACAATTTCAAATTTCTAGTATAAATAAGTGAAAAAAAAATTAAAATACCCATCTTCCTATATGCACTCTAAAAAGTAGAAAATAAGCCTAAAGCATTTTAATGGTATAATCAATCGCTGAGTTCGTATTCACTTCAAAGGAAGAATAGGTCGCCGAATTACCTACATAAGAAGATTGCCGGCGTCATATCTTCATTCGAAGAATTATGAAATCAGCGAGTGATTGCGCCATCGACATGCTTTAGGTTGTTTTCTACTTTCTTAGGGCCCATAAAAGAAGATAACTTCTTTTTTATTTATTTATATTTTTATCGTTAAAAACAAGTACCTTTAAAAGCTTTCATTTGATATGACTCATAACTCTTTCTTCCTCCTTTTTTACAGTCGTGTTTGAGGTATCAACATTCATTAACTTTCCAAGAAAAGCTGCAATCTCCTCGGATGACGACCCCAGTCAGGGATCGAAATATTAGGAAAGTTATCCAAATAAGCGAATCTATTTGTCTTTTTTTTTATGTCTAATACATTATTAATAAGTATTTTCATATTTTCGCTTTTTTAGGAAGGAAGAAAGCATGATGGGTTAATTTTTTTATAGCCTTATGACCAGGGCCGGCGTGAACTTTTGTGGGGTCAAAAAAAACATTTAACTGTACTTCTAAATTTTATAATAATAAATTATTTATTATAAGTACAAAATGCCGTACATATCTGCATACAACTTATAGGAACACCGAGTATATCATAAATATTACACAATTTTCTCGCCTTTTTCGCCACAAAATCTTTAATTACGTCATAAAAATTGACCGATTTCGCTATTTCGCTTTCTATTGAAAGATTTTTCGTGTTTGAGGTAGCAACATTCATTAACTTTCCAAGAAAAGCTGCAACCTCCTCGGATGACGACCCCAGTCAGGGATCGAAATATTAGGAAAGTTACTCCAAATAAGTGAATTTTTCTATTGAAGTTAGTCATCGATTAGCGGATTCTGCGATTGGATTTATTATTGGGCTTGGAAAATAACTTACATCCGCTCTAGTGGTGGGCTGGAGCAAGAGGAACGAGGAGGATACATTGTGTCGGCTGCTGTGTTAAAGATAGGAAAATGGCGTCGTTTTTTACGATGTGCTTTTCGTAGACTGCGGGGCCGTGTTCCGGGGAACGCGCTGAACCGGCCTCGCGTCGGCCCCTGCCTATGACACTCCCCGAGTCATAAGCTTTCATTTGGCACATAAATCATAAAGTTTCTCCGTCGCATCCGAAAGAAATGGTGGTACAGCTGTTTTGGTAAGTCCACAAAGTGATAAACCGACAATGGACGAACGAAAAGCAATAAAAAGATAGGTAATAAATACATCTTTTGCAATATTCGTTTAAAATTTTGTAATTTTTCATTTTTCTCCATCTTTGGAAGGTGCAATTACACCTTTTGTGGGACTTTAGTAATCTTCGAATCATATTTCATCAATTCGTATCGGATATAAATGGAATTTTTTATATATCTGTATATGAAATTATCTCGTTTTGTTTGGAAAACGAGATGCAAATTAAATCGGCCCATCCATAACAATTTCGCAATTATCTTTCTCTCCTTATCTCCTTTGAAGAGATGAGTTCCTGAAAAACAGCAAATTCTCACAAAACAATCTTATATTCTCATAAAAAGCATGTTTTAATGAGCTGTATGAGAAAACTTGTAATGTGGGGGTGATGTTTCTCTCTTTAAATATGATTGAAAAGGTATGGATTGCGTTCTTAGCTCTCATTTCGCATCTTAATCTTCTTTTATTCTTATTTTCAAATACAGTTGTGTTTACACATGTACGAATATGTTAGCCTTATCGAATATATGTGTTAGTGCATTATTAGTATGGATGTATATTGGTTTATTTATTATATATTATTAACATTTTACATTATGTAATAAGCTCCGGCAAAAAAATTTACATCGGCTTAAAACGTTATACTTGACAAAGATGTCCTAACTTAAATAAAACGTATCATATAATTTATTTTGTTAATCATTACTATTATTAGTAATATGAAAATAAGTCTACAAACTTTACTATTTCAAGTTTCTCTTCTAATGTTATGTCTTTTTTTGTGCCTTTTATTTTCATAAGCACTGGTATCACTTTTTGCACGCTTGTTACTCATGGTAAAAATATATATGTTTTATATATTTATTATTATTTAAGTGAGATATATTAAAACCCACATAAAATCACGACTTGATGGTAAACGAAACACTGAGGGAGACAAACGGCAATTATGTATTCCTCCACAAAGGTGAATGAATGCACAAAACCTATTCTAAATTAGCACTCAGCCAAATAGTCATCATTATTGCGAGGCAGCGATGTCAAAAATATCCTTTAAAAAAAGATGTTTTATTGCAAAAAAGTGTTGTGCTGCTTTTGCCATCTCAAACAACTGCTTGCCATAGAGGTCTGCAGCTCAAACGCAATAAAAAAAGGTCTGTGAGGAAGGCGAGACCTCAGCAGAAAGCCAACACAAACATCCATGCCTACCTGTGGCTCGAAAACCAGATCCCTTTGATCAGTAACGAATCATGCTAACCACTCGGCCACGTGAAGGCTTATGTGAGAGCTTACTGTAATCACTTTCCTTTCAAAGAGTTGATTAGTGAAATATTTTTTCATTTATGACTTCAGCTCCGGAAAGATTTATCATTGAAGAGTTGATATACGGAAGAAATTTTAGTCCACAGAAGACTGCAGTTTAGGAAACAATTAGCATCTCTCGAAGGTCAGATCTCCAAAGCATCTACTATTTAATTAAATGTTGGCAATATGTATCAAAGTTCAGAGAATAATCATCATCCATCGAAAGAATAGATCCATATAGCAGTCTTCAGTAGAAATTATCATCTTTCGAAAATACTCGTGGTGATTAACATTTGACGGCTAAGACCTTCTTACATTTCTTAGACCTCAGTTTCAATGAAAGTGGAATGTCACAGCTTCAGTTTTTTTAGATTAAAATTTTAAAATTGTTCTGATCTGCTTTTTTTCAACCTAATCAGATTAATCATAACACATCGGTTTATTTTGAGGAAATCGATTTATTATTAGCCTTTATTTTCATTTTTACTTCTGCCAAAACTCTGATGGCACAGTTAAAGCCAGAGCGCATATTTTTTAGGAAATGAAGACGTAGACATGAAAATGAATGTTAAATTTGTAATAAATAAATTAATATTTCTTGTGTAGAAGAGTATAAGACATCGAAATGCAATGTTAGTGAGCTGTAGAAGTGAAAGTAATGCAAGGGAGTTGTAGCATAAAGATGGAAGTACTGCTTCACACCAGACAAGTGAGCTGCGGATGGGGGTGCCAACTGTCTGACTGCTCTTTTTAAAATGCTAGTTGATGTACTTACGAAACACTGTATTTTCCAAACCCTAAGAAGCATATATGTTTCTGAGGACGAATTATGGATAGGATACTGACTGCCGAATCCCCAAATATGAATTCTCCGTGCATTATTCGAGTTAATATGGATTGATCTCTGCCCATATTAAAGGCAATGATCATTTGGTGCATATTTGAACGTCAACTGCAACTCACACGCCTCTGTAACGCTCTGTGGTCCCTATTCTGTAGCGTAGGGCTTCTGTCTCAATTACTTCTGACAGACCTAAAGCTCCGTCATTTTCCATACACTTTAGAGATCGGGCAGCACTGAGATTTCCATAGTTAAGTTATGGATGCAATAGACCTTTCAGCTCCAACAACAACTCCTGTTTGGAAGTTAGTTATTTCAAGTGTCTCTTCCATATCGTGGTACAATCCGTTGTCCATTGGTTCTGCTGCTTGTATTTAAGACAGTATAGTGACCTCGTGATATAGCATGAGACCTATTTCTTCGTATATGTATGTTTTGCATCACAGCTAGGTAAATAGCGAACGATTATAAATCATTTACATGGGTCTGCATGTGATGCACATCTTTTAGTAATTCTCATTTTTTTACATCGCGAAGTTTAATCTTTTTCGCCAATTCAGTTCGTTTTTTTACAATTTTGTATTACCATTTATTAATACGTCTATTTTTGTCTGAAAAAAAAAAACGCAATCGATTATGTAAAGTCTTTAAACTCTTCTAAGGGACTTGAGTTCGAGCCCCGGGTAAAGCATGGATGTATATGTCGTTTTTTCTGCTGAGGTCCTGCCATCCTCTCAGAACTTCTACTATGGCATATGAACTGACAGACTCCTGACAGACTCCTGTCAGACCTCTGTGGCAAGCAGCTGCTTGAGGGGGTATCAAAAAACGACGAGTGCAATCAAAAAAAGCTGTTCAAATAGATCCTTTAAGCAGCGAAAAAGAATATTGAACTTAAACATCATTTCGGAGTTATTACAGAAGGAGATATTTCGGAAATAAATTTCCTACAAAGAAAAATAATTTCAAAGACATTTGGTAGCTGGCTTCTCAGATTTGAAAAAGGTTTTGTTTCTCTTGAGCTAATGAATTTGCGATATCGTACGACATTACAGATACGTTAGTTAACATTACGCTAGCTCTTTTTGATAATACTACGTAGTGTGCTCGTTGGTAGGTGCGAGAGTTAACCAACTATTGATTGATTTGGCATTGCTACTGTAGTACGCCAATTGTGCATTTTCTCAACTTTTCGGTTTAGTTATTGAGTATGCAGAGAAGAATTGATTGAAAGGAAAATTCTGCGGCCTTCAATGGTCTAGACCAGTTTTATTAACATTTTACTCTTTGCAACACACTTCTAAATAATTTATCGCGACGGACTTCTGAAATAGTACATTTATCGCAACGTCCTTCTGAAAGAGTCTATTTATAGTGACACACTTCTTAACTAGTCCATTTACAGGGCCACACATCTGAAAGAGTCCATTTACTGTGACATACTCCTGAAAAATTCCATTTACCGCGAGGTGCTTCAGAAATAGTCCATTTACAGCAACGCACTCCTGAATTAGTCCGCTTACCGCAACACATTTCTGAAATATCTGTTTACAGCGAAACACTTCTGAAAGGGTCCATTTAAAACGACGCACTTCCGAAATAGTCCGTTTAATGCGACGCACTTGTGAACTAATCCATTTATCGCGATACACTTCTGAACTTCCATTTACAGGACCAGACTTCTGAAATAGTCCATTTACCGTGAAACACTTCTGAAATAGTTCATTTAACGTGACAAAATTCTGAAATAGTCCATTACCCGCTACGTACTTCTGATATAGTCTGTTCACAGCGACACACTTCTGAAATAGTCCATCTAACGAACCTCTGAAATAGTTCATTTACTATGATTCACTCCTGAAATAGTCCATTTACCGCAACACACTTCTTAAATAGTCCATTTGCAGTGACACACTTCGGAAATAGTCCATTTACTGCGACGCATTTCTGAAGAAGTCTACCACGACGTACTTCTGAAATAATCCATTTTACGTGACCCATTTCTGAACTAGTCCATTTACTTCGACACACTTCTGAAATAATTCATTTTCCGCGACGCACTTCTGAAATAGTCCATTTATTGTGGCGCATTACTCAAATACTCCATTTACCGTGACGCACTCCTCAAATACTCCATTTACCGCAACGCACTTCTCAATTAGTCCGTTTACAGCGACACACATATGAAATAGTCAATTTTCCGCGATACACTTCTAAAACAGTCCATTTATCGCAACACACTTCTGAAATAGTCCATTAAAGCGACATACTTCAGAATTAGTTCATTTACAGGACCACACTTCTGAAATTTACTGTGACACAATCCTGAAACAGTCCATTTACCATGAAGTGCTTCTGAAATAATCCATTTAATGCGACACATTTCTGAAATAGTCCATTTACCACGATGCACTTCTGAATTATTCCATTTAGAGCGACACACTTCTGAAATAGTCCATTTACCATGACGAACTTTTGAAATAGTCCATTTACCATGATGAACTTCTGAAATAGTCCATTTAACATGACGCACTTCTGAACTAGTCCATTTACCGCGCCACTCAGGAATAGTCCATTTACTGTGACACACTCCTGAAAAATTCCATTTACCGTGAAGTGCTTCTGAAAGAGTCCATTTACAGGAACGCACTCCTGAATTAGTCCGTTTACCACAACACACTTCTGAAATATCCGTTTACAGCGAAACACTTCTGGAAGGATCCATTTATCACGACGCACTTCTGAAATAGTCCGTTTAATGCGATGCACTTGTGAACTAGTCCATTTACTGCCACGTCCTTCTGAAATAATCTATTTACAGTGACACACTACTGAACTAGTTCATTTACAGGGCCACACATCTGAAAGAGCCCATTTACTGTGACACGCTCCTGAAAAATTTCATTTACCGCGAAGTGCTTTTGAAATAGTCCATTTAGAGCAACGCACTCCTGAATTAGTCTGCTTACTGCAACACATTTCTAACACTTCGCATACATGACAAACTTCTGAACTTCCATTTACAGGACCAGATTCTGAACTAGCCCATTTACCGTGAAACATTTCTGAAAGTCCATTTAACGTGACACAATTCTGAAATAGTCCATTACCCGCCACGTACTTCTCAAATAGTCTGTTCAGAGCGACACACTTCTCAAATAGTCCATCTAACGTGACGGACCTCTGAAATAGTCCATTTACTATGATGCACTCCTGAAATAGTCCATTTACCGCAACACACTTCTTGAATAGTCCATTTGCAGTGACACACTTCGGAAATAGTCCATTTACCGCGACGCATTTCTGAAGAAGTCTACCGCAACGCATTTCTGAAGCAGTCTACCACGACGTACTTCTGAAATAATCCATTTTACGTGACCCATTTCTGAACTAGTCCATTTACTGCGACACATTTCTGAAATAATTCATTTTCCAAGACGCACTTCTGAAATAGTCCATTTATTGTGGTGCACAGTCCATTTACCACGAAAAGCTTCTGAAATAATCCATTTAATGCGACACATTTCTGAAAAAGTCCATTTACCACGATACACTTCTGAATTATTACGTTTACAGCGACACACTTTTGGAATAGTCCATTTACCATGACGAACTTCTGGACTAGTCCATTTACCATGCCAACTCTGGAATAGTCCATTTACCGTGACACACTTCTGAAATAGTCCATTTATTGTGAAGAACTTCTGAAATAGTCTATTTAATCCAACACTCTTCTGAACCAGTCCATTTGCAGGGATCTGAAATAGTTTATTTCTGGCAATGCACTTCTCAAATAGTCCATTTAATGAAGCGCATTTCTGAACTAGTCCATTTACAGAGCCACACTTCTGAAATAGTCCATTTATCGCAAAGTACCTCTGAAATAGTCCATTCAACGGGACACACTTCTAAAACAATCAATTTCCTGAGACGCACCCCTGAAATAGTCCATTTCCCTCAAGACATTTCTGAACTAGTCCATTTACAGTACGACACTTCTGAAATAGTCAAATTTATAATGACACCCTTCTGAAAAAGTAAATTTACCGCGACACACTTCTGAACTAGTCCATTGTCAGGACCACACTGTGAAATATTCCATTTACTGTGACACACTTCTGAAACAGTCCATTTATCGTGACAGACTCCTCAAATAGTCCATTTACAGCGATGCACTTCTGAATTAGTTCTTTTAAAGCGACACACTTCTGAAATAATCCATTTAAATATACGTACTTCTGAAATATTCCATTTAACTATACGCACTTCTGAACAGGTCCATTTGCTGTGACACACTTCTGAACTTGTCCATCCACACTCTGAAATAGTTCATTTCTCTAAACGCATTTCTCAAATAATCCATTTACCGCGACGCACTTACGATATAGTCCATTTAACATGACATACTTCTGAACTATTCATTTACAGGGCCACACTTCTGAAATAGAACATTTACTGTAACACACTTCTGAAATAGTCCATTTACTGCCACACACTTCTAAAGTAGTTCATTTAAAGCGACATATTTCTGAAACAGTCCATTTACCGCGAAGTGCTTCTGAAATAGTCTATTTAACGCGACACACTTCTGAAATAGTCCATTTCATGCGATGCACTATTGAAATAGCCAAATTACTGTTACGCACTTCTGAAATAGTCCATTTTCCCCGACGCACTTCTGAATTTGTCAATTTACCACGACACAATTCTGAAATAATCCGTTTACAGTGACACATTTCTGGAATAGTATATATACCGCAAAACACATCTGAAATACTCCATTTAACGCGACACACTGCTGAACTACTTCATTTACAGGGCCTCACTTCTGAAATAGTCTCTTTACTCCGACATACTTCTGAAGTCTATGTGCCGTGAAGTACTTCTGAAATATTCCATTTAATGTGACACACTTTTCAAATAGTCCATTTACCGCAACACACTTCTGAAATATCCGTTCAATGCGACGCACCTCTGAAATAGTCCGTTTAACGTGACGAATTTCCAAACTAGTTCATTTACCGGGACTCACTTCTGAACTATTCCATTTACAGGGTCACACTCTGAGATTATCCATTTACTGTGACACACTTGTGAAATAGTCAGTTTACCTCGACGCTCTTGAAAAATAATCCATTAACATGACACACCTCTGAACTAGTCCATTTATATGGCAATCCTCAGAACAATCCACTTACTGCGACATACTTCTGAATAGGCCGCTTACTGCGACACACTTCTGAATAAGTCATTTACCGTGAAGAATTTCTGAAGTAGTCGATTTAACGAGACACACTTCTGAAATACTCCATTTCCCATGACTCATTTCTGAGATACTTCATTTACCGCAGCACACTTCTGAAATAGTCCATTTTCAGTGACACACTTCTGATATAGTCCATTTACCGGGTGCAGTTCTGAAATAGTCCATTTAACGCGACACACTTCTGAAATATTCCATTTACCGTGACATACTTCTGAACTAGTCCATTTTAGGCGACGCTATTCTTAAATAGTCCATTTCCCGCGACACACTTCTGAAATAGCCCATTTACAGAGCCACACTTCTGAAAGACCATTTAACCTGACACAATTCACTTCGGAAATAGTCCATTTCCCTCGACCCACATCTCAAATAGTCCATATACCGCGACACACTCCTGAAACAGTCCATTTACCGCAACACATTCCTGAAATAGTCCATTTACTGCGACACACTTCTGAACTAGTTCATCTACAGGGCCACACTCTGAAACAGTCCATTTCTCAAAACGCATTTCTGAAGTTGTCCATTTACTGCGACGCACTTACGATATAGTTCATTTACCGCGACACACTTCTGAAATAGTCCATTTATTGCGACACACTTCTGAAATAATCCTTTACCGCAAAGTGCATATGAATTAGTCCATTCAACGTGACACACCTCTGAAATTGTCCATTTACCGCGACGAACTTCGGAAATAGCTCATTTACTGCGACACATTTCTGAAATAGTCCATTTTCCGGGACACACTTCTGAAATAGTCCATTTGTCGTGACGGACTCCTCAAATACTCCTTTTAACGGGACGTACTCCTCTAATATTCCATTTATCGCTACACAATTTTCAATTAGTTCATTTACAGTGACACATCTGAAATAGTCAATTTCCCGTGACGCATTTCTGAAACAGTCCATTTTCCGCGACACACTTCTGAAATAGTCCATTTATCGCAACGCACTTCTGAAATAGTCCTTTTACTGTGACGCTCTTCTGAACTGGTCCATTCGTTCCAAAGTATTTCCGAACTAGTCCATGTACCGCGATACATTTCTGAACTAGTCCATTTACAGGGCCACAGTCTGAAATAGTCCATTAGTGGAACATATTTCTGAAATAGTCCATTTACCGCAACGCACTTCTGAAATAGGCCTTTTACTGCGACGCTCTTCTGAACTGGTCCATTTACCGTGATACACTTCTGAACTAGTCCATTTACAGGGCCACACTCTGAAATAATCCATTTAGTGCGACACATTTCTGAAATAGTAATTTCCGCGATGCACTTGTTAAACAGTCCATTTACCAGGATGCACTTGTTAAACAGTCCATTTACCAGGATGCAGTTGTGAAATAATCAATTTACCAGGATGCACTTTTAAAATAATCCATTTAATGCAACACACGCCTGAACTAGTCCATTTACAGGACCACACTTCTGAAATAGTCCATTTGGTGTGATACACTTCTGAAACAATCCATTTAATGTGACACACTTCTCCATTTCCCATTCCGTGCAACGCCATTTCCCACGACGCTGTTCATAAATAGTCCATTATCCACAACGCAGTTCTGAAATAGTCCATTGAATGCAACAAACTTCTGAACTAGTCGATTTACAGGGCCACACCTCTGAATAGTCCATTTACTGCAACACACTTATTAAATAGTCCATTTACCTCGAAGAACTCCTGAAATAGTTCATTTACCACGGCGCTCTGCTGAAATAGTCCATTTACCGCAACACACTTCTGAAATTGTCAGTTTTCAGCGACACACTTCTGAACTATTCCATTTACAGGGCCACACGTCTAAAATTGTCTATTTACTGCGACACACTTCATTTCCCATTCCTCGCGATGCCATTTCCCACGACGCTGTTCATAAATAGTCCATTATCCGCGACGCACTTCTGAAACAGTCCATTGAACCCGACAAACTTCTGAACTAGTTATTTACAGGTCCATAGCTCTGAAATATTCAATTCACTGCGACACCCATTTGAAATAGTCCATTTACCGCGAAGTACTTCTGAAATAGTCTATTTACCGCGAAGAACTTCTGAAATAGTCCATTTAACGCGACACACTTCTGAAATAGTCAATTTTCCCCGACACTCTCCTGAAAGAGTCCATTTGACTCGACGCACTTCTGAACTAGTCCATTTACCGTGATACACTTTTGAACTAGTCCGTTTACAGCGACACACCTGTTATAAAAATTAAATTTTTTTATATATCTTAAAAATGCAATTCATTTAAGGAAAAACGCATAATATGCTCAATATTAACTAAAGAATAAAATAATAATAAAAAAGTACTAAAGTAGAAATTACTAAGAAGTATTATTATTTTTGTTAAAATTTCACTACATACACACACACTGAGAGCGACCTCGTACGCGACGCACCGGTTGGAAATCATTGGTCTAGAGATGCGAAAATTTGTGATTGAGATTATGCTGACGATTCGAACCTTTTGACAAATGATGTTGACGAGCTCTTTCATTAAAGCTATTAATGAGATTGGTAACAGGATAGGCTTGATAAATCGAGAGGAAAAAGTGATGAAACGGGGTTAACCAGAGGCCGTTCAGTTGCTTTGAGTGGCTGCAACCTTGAGCACATTTCTCAGCTTAATTATCTTGAGAGCATTAACAGATGAAGATGATGGTGATGTACGTCATCAGATAAATAGAAGAATAAGAATTGCTTTGGGATTTTTAAGACTCTATAGAGAATATGGAAAAATGGCGTAATAACCTAAAGAATTAAATCAGTCTACATAATATAGTCAGTAGGAAAATAACGTTAAACAATATAAATAATGTAAAAAATAAAGATCCAAGAGATCAGGGGAAAATAATGTTAAACAATGTTGGGCCGAAAATTTTTCCTTCAGAAATCTCTGAAAGCTGGGATTATAGTAGAATAGTTATTTTGCAGCTTAAATCTCTGATTCGTGAGAAAAGTCTGCAGAATCCCGAAGTTTGGAGAAATAAAGCATAAATTCTACTTATTTTCTGTATTGATAAGAAAATATTATTATTATTTAAAAGATTAATTGTCTAGCTAAGGCCAATTATGTCTCCCACTTAATGCCACTGTTCATAATAACTTTACAACAGTGTCTCGCAAACTTTTTTACTCTGCGGCACACTGAATCTAATTTTTTTTCCGTGGCACACTGAATCTAATTTTTTTTTCCGCGGCACACCTAAAAAAGAATTTTTGATGGTTAGTAAAAAGAGGAAAATTGTAGTTTCGTTAAATGCTTTTTATTTAAAATTTAGATACGCTATATAATCTTCATTATATTTGCGCTTTGTTGAAGTCATCAGCCTGGTTTTACTTGAAGATTTACTCTCGTTCTTTAATTCATAACTCGGTGTTTGTTTTAAATATTTGTCCATTCTATGGCTTGAAATAATCAAAAATTAATACCAAAATTTGGAAAAAGCTTGATAAATACTTACAAGATCCCAGTTGATAAGATCTGATAGATTTTTATTAAAGCACGTCGATAGGTAACAGAGAAAAAACTTTTAATACACAAAATTGATAACACAAGTCAAGTCAAAATAAAATCTTTGGAATATCTAGTGTCAATTTGAAAATCTCTCGCGGCACACTTGGAATCTCTTGCCGCACACAGTTTGCGAGACACTGCTTTACAAGGTAGTTGTTTTTAACCCTAGGAGTGTTTCTTTTTTCTGCGTCATGCGGTGGGACCGTGATTAATTGAGAACTGAAAGTCTTCTCAATAGCGAATTTAAGTGTCGGCGAGCAATGGGAACTTTTTTTTTTCAATAAAATTATGGGAATTCTTGCTTTATGTTGCTATTATAATGATATAGAGGTTGTGTTTAATGAAGAATGTGTTAAAAATTTGTTCATGACTCTTCCCATTTCAAGAAAATAGGTATATTAAAATTAACACGACTGTAAATTACATTCTAATAGAAAAAGTTTGAAAAATTAACAAAACATTTAACAAAAAATTTGTTTTTTAACGCCTGTTGAAAAAAATTAAAATAACACTTATAATCACAGTTGTCCATTGTATTTTAATAGGGAAAATTGACAATTGTAGTAAAATAATTTCAAATTGAAAAAAAAATCATCATCATCATCATCCTCAAGCAGCCATGGGCTACGGAGGTCCAACCAGACCGTGCAATTCAATTCTCCAAGCAAGTCTATCCTGAGCTACATCTACTGCATCTGGCCACTGCACACCAATTCTAACAAGATCCTGTTTGACATTGTCTGCCCACCGCATCCTAGGTCTCCCCTTCTTTCTGAGGCCTTTAGGCACACTGTTCATAACCCTATTCGCCAATCTATAATTATTCATACGGGCAACATGGCCAAACCAACGGAGTCTCTCTCTGCATAATATGCTGCTTAAAGGAGGTTGCAAACTCCTTTGCCTAACCTCATCATTAGTTACAAAGTTGAACCACCTAATGCCCGAGATACTGCGTAAGTATCTGGAATCAAAAGCATCTAGTTTCCTGTTATCTTGTTTACAAAGTGTCCAAGTTTCACTACCATAACTAACCCTAGAAAGAACCAAACTATTATACAGTCTAATTTTAGCCTATTTCTCCACATTCTCCATAGATTCTTAAAAGTCCCGGCAGCAATCCCTAATCGTCTGTTAATCTCATGCCGCACATCACCATTATCTGTTACATAGCTCCCAAGATAATTAAACTGTGACACATGCTCAAGACTGCAACCATTCAGATTGCTGAATATCAAGGGATTTTGATTTGTGACATTCTTTTGAGGATGGGGGAGATGAAGATGGGGAGGATGGAGTCTCGTTCTACTTAAAGCAGGAATCAGTTTTCGCATGGTTTGGTTTGAAAAAGAAAATTTTCCTTCTTGTTCCTCGAAACTAGCTGTCAATTGGATTTGGCCAAGATTTTTTTACTGCGTTCCGAAAGGGAAAAAAAACCACGGTTATACGAGCGTCACGGCAAGTGGACACCCACTGTATTAAAATCACATATCATGAGCTCAGCACTTGGTGTACTACAGGCGTGTCCAACCCGCGGCCCTGGATAGCTAGTAATGCGGCCCACAAACTCGTATAGTTTACGTGTTAACGACATAAGCTTTCAATATGATTATGTAATTTTCAGCGAGTTTTTGATATCCTACTGGTTTTATGTTGCCCTTTTTTAATTTTATAATAGAAAATGTAAGAAAATAAACGAAGTTTTATTATTCATATACATTAACTATATTATATATGTTATGTGCGGCCCAAAACAATTCATCTTCACTCAATGTGGCCCAGGGAAGTCAAAAGGTTGGACACGCCTGGTGTACTATGATATATGAAAATTAAATTTTTGAAAATTATGATTATTATTTAATTATTGTTTCAAAATATTTTATGTTAAAGTTATGCATAACATACGGAAAAAAGAAACTTATAGGACACTCCTAAAAAAATGGCTATCGAGATCCAGATAAGAGCTCTTTTACTACAATTTTTATATTCACCGTGGTTTAGGAAGAAAGTTAAAAAAATGCAAATGAACTTCAGATGCCTTTTTTATATCTGTGCATCTCTGTTTAACGGCGCCTAAAGGATCCAATACATCCCGGTTTAAATTCCATTGGATATTCTGGAACACCGCATCATACAAGAGCCAATTGTTTTATAAGCCCGCATTCGTAGCTGTGGGACTATTGGTTCCACATTACTAAATGACTGCCAATCACAAATAATGATCAAACTCGCTACTAGAAGTCCTTCTTTAATTTTAGCTCATGCAATATATTATATATATAACCCATTCCTTGGTGTAGACATTTACACAGTAATCGATTTACAGAGTTTCGGATTTATACAGTCAAGAAAATACAACTAGTTTAGTTTCACGCGACTATAAACTACGTTTTTCACTGTACGGATTTAGTTTTTTTATGTATGCAGATATAATAGTATTATGAAGTAGCTTTGGAATAGTAGGCAAGGAAGACTATTAGACTGTCATCGCAAATTTTACTTTGGGATGAATAGTTTCAGTTGATGTCATTTATTTTCAAGAATATATAAAATTCAACATTAATAAAATCATCATCTGCAAAATATTTATATTCATTCGCTAAAATTATATTCTTGTCATTGTAATGCAATTTCTCTTGCGACATCTTAATGAAATTATGCCTGTTTTGAATAGGCAGCGAGACTTTTCTTAATTTTTCAGACCAGAAAGAACCGTGTTTTAAATCATTTTTAACAAGTTTAACATTGAAGACTATTATATAAGCTAAATACAGCTGATTCGTAAGTACACTGTTTCATAAAATATAATCTAAATGCCAATTTTACAAAGCAAAGCACCTAATTTTTACGTGCACGTTTACACACGTGCATGTAAATCCTCTCAATAATAATAATAATGTAATAGTTACACACGTTAATGTAAATTAAGCACGTTTAATTTACAAAATAGAGCAAGTGTTGGTACAAAACATAATTTCTAAATTATATTTAATTCATAAATATTGCTCTCTTAAATTTTGTCTTTAAATGTGACAGTTTATGACAGTGGTTTTAAATGTTTTTTTGTTCCGCGAACCCCTTTCAACCAAAAAAAAGGGGTTAATAATAACCATGGTAATAATGACTAAAAAAATCTCCAAATTAAAATTTACATTATATAATTATTATCATAAAATAAAATTTTACTACCTGTAATTATGAAACCTCTAAAATTTAGAGTCGCTGCAGAAACAAACCTGCAATGCTTCAAACATGCACATGCTTGTTGTTACAGAAGAAAAATATATTCGTAACATAATTGGACAATTCTTTACTGCTTAAGGTGTCATTACAGAATTTTTAGCGCGAACCCCAAAATGAGAACCATTGGTTCATGTCTACATTAATGATGAGTATTTTTAGTGACCAAAAAGTAGGAGAAATCATGCTATCTGAATTAGTGCAAATAAAGTACAAAATAATATTGCAATAATGTTTATTATTCCTGCTGAACTGAAATGTGAGTTAAGTATGTCGAAATAAAACTTTCAATACGTTTTTGTTTCATTAATAAAATGTTTTTTCGTAAATCTCCTTTTTCTCCCCATGAATTGTTGGTCTAGTTTGGCAAGGTTTCGATTCACGTGGTGATTTTCCAGAACCTATCTAGAGTGTAAATCGAGGATATATGAAATTAAGTTAGAAAGAAATACGTGGAATTTACGTTAGTTATTATTACACATACATATTATGAAGACGATTATGAGGAGTGTTCTAGAGACAACTTTAAATAATAGCAACCATGAACCGAAAGTCATTCATTACGATGTCTAAGAAGCAGTAAGAACGAAGCAAAATGAAAAACAATTTCTTTTGCCATCTAGCTACATTTAAAAAATAGCGAAGTGCATGCTAAATCTCTCAACAAAATATATTTTATTTTATAAACTTAGGTTAAAGTTAATTTGCAGTGTCTGTCTATCAAATCTGTTTAATTACTCATTTGGTATAACAGTTTTCTCTTTGAAATTAGCAATAAGTTGTAATTTCCTCTGCGTTCATAATTAATGATATCTTCATCCTGAAACATTTTCATTTTTGGAGATATCCCTGGGTGCCTAATTGCGTGTGTGCTGCGTAGTAATAATAAATGATTTTCGGCTACTGATGTGTTAATCACACGTTCCTGATTGATGATGGTCTACTGCTGATCCAGGATAGTGGGGCAGCCTACGGCAATGGCTGCACCTATAGTTAGTGGGCTGAGAAAGAGGCTAAGAGCAAGGATGCTGTATTAACCCAAGGATCAACAACTCAGTATCGTCAGTCTGGTTTTTGGTCTCGACTAATGACCATCTTACTGTTATGTGTAAAGTACAGTTCTGTACACGTTCCAGACTTAATTAGAAATGCAGCAAAAGTAAGAGCAATAAGATCTTACCCAGTTTGATCGCATTTCCGCATTAACTGCTGATAAGACAGGAGGAGATTCTACATCTGGCACTCAAGCGATTAACAGAGGGAAAAAAATATCAGATTGCAAGATGGATACATCATACCAAAATTGATGAAGTAAAGAATTGAAAATGAAGTATTCTTGATACTTTATGTAGATTGTTGTAATACACAGAATAGAACTAAACCTAATTTTACGATGCTACTGATTTTCTATGAACAAATTATTCTTAATATGGAATGTGTGTGTTAACTTGCACAAAAAATTAAATATTTAAAATATTTTTTATTATCCAGTTTGCTT